>HG992169.1:5383333-6729166 GCA_905220505.1 Laothoe populi | reverse complement strand
ATTAGTCACTTTCCGTATGAGACATCGCTTAATTGAAGCAATTTCCTTAACTCATGAACATTATGATTGTTCATGACATACTTGGAGCTTCGTGCGTTTATGTACCAAACATTGCGAAATTTCATTTGAATTTTGAAACGCCCGTAAGCTAGAATATTTGAATAAGTGAATAATTCCAAATATCCAATGCATCTGATTGGTAGAAATCGTATGGGCAGTTTGGATTTTGCATTTATTCATAGGGTATGTTTATCTATGTATGATGGCCTGAAGGTCTTCCACGTCTATTTTGATGATTTTCAGGTTCACATCAGTTAATTGATGTAAGAATTTTTACCCGACTGCCCCGGCAAGGAGTATGTATTTTTGAGGAGTGTTCAGTCTCGGACGAAGAGCGCAGCGCTCTCAGAAAAGCTGTCAATGGAGACCTTTCTCTGCCGGCCGGGGTGGCTGCCATGGTTGGCAGATGATAGTCGTGGCGTGCGACGGCCTCCTTCTGCGAACGTGTTATGTCGCAGAAGGAGCGCGCCGAACGGGATCGGGAACAAACTGATCCCACTCGCCACCAAATGACGAGGCGCCCAGTTTGAAGACTGACTGGTACCTCCCGCCCTGTGGATTGGGGGCTTTGAAGAATTCTACCACGGTATCCGGTATCGTAATAGGCGACTAAAAGGGGTCACAGGGATCGTGGCCGCGCAACGAGGGATGTGCGGGCTTTATAAATATTTTTATGATGCGACCCTGAGACAGGTGGCGGCGCGTAGTCTCGTGCTGCCGTAGAATGTGGAGGGCATCTAGCGCTAGAAGAGACGGGCCGTAGCGGCACCGCGCCGGTATGGTTCCGGCAGCAATCCAGAGATTCACAGGATCCCCCAGAATCACCCCGTAAAATATTTCATTCCGGAAATTTCATCTCTTAATTTACCTTGTAGGCAAAGAGACGTTAGATTGCCAAACGTTGGCAAAAGTGTAAAAGATGCGCTGTTTAATACTGAGTTGTAAAAATCCATTAGCCACGTCCAATTTGGTTGTAACTACTGAAGGAGACTGGGGAGTTTTAATTTGCCGAAGGATCGTGCACCCAGCACACCAGTGTAACGAGATTCCTAATCAGGTTAATGAGACTTCCGCGTCGCATTTTTCTCTCCTTTGATTTGGTGTAAAATTTTTCATCCTCGAATTTTCTTGGAACACGAAGCTTCTACAAAATTTGATATTTGCGAGAAAAAGGCTCAGAGATCTATGTTGATATAGTAATCCGCATTTCCATCCCGGGTTCAAGATACGTACATACATACATATATACTCACGCCTGTAATCCCCGAGGGAGTAGGCACAGATGTATCTCTGCCTGGGTGGGTGAGTGTACCGGTTACAACCAGTACACCCACTTTTTCGACGAATTTCGGGCGAAATAGAGGGCGAGCCTATCGCCATACCGGGTACACATTCCAAGCGCCGGGCTAATATTAAGATTTTCTAGATAGAAAAACCTAATATCGCTTTACCCGACCCGGGGATCGAACCCGAGACCCCAGCATAGCAGTCGTAACGCATGCGCAATTACAACTGCGCCACCAAGCCAGTCATGTGCAAGAAGTTTAATAAATAAATTATTGATGCTCTTTAACACCGTTCTTGAAATAATTATGTTGACGTTTTTGTTAACTCAGATCAAAAGAAAATGAAATCAATTAATGGAATTTAAAATACGGAGAAAAGTCATTGCCTATTTATTTATTAAAATGCCTAAAAAATGGAAGAAAGAATTTTCCTCCTCCTTCCCTCCCTCCTACAAAATCTTCTTGAACAAAAATATGAAACAATATCCTCTAAATTAAAAATACTTCCTCGCTATATATTTGTATGTATACTTGGAGCCAATACATATTATAATTTGATACATATACATCACGCCTGTAATCCTCGAAGAGGTAGGCAGAGGTGTAACCACAAATTTTTTAACGTTACATAGAAACACAATAGTGATACATTAATTAGATCACCGTTTGTAATCGCAGAAGCGCCACTTTGTGTAGCTAAACAAAGAAGTGACAACGTTGTTAATTAGTGTAGCCTATAATTTGAACCCCTCTAGTCTCTGCTCGCCTCTGAAATAAGTAACGTTTGCGCAAATTAATTAGGTACCTACATTCGTTTGAAGACGACGTTGAATGCGTTACATTAGAGGAGCTTTCTGGTAAATATACTTTATCTGGTAATAGAAAAATAGTAAACATATATTTATGATAGATAGGTGTGTTAAATAAACATAAAAATACTTACACATAACTATTATTAAGTTATATTATGAAAAAGACTTTCTATATCATAAAAAACAAATTAAATTACCTAGTTATAAATTCATAAAAATTAACTATAATTCGTTTTGACTTATCGTTTAAAATTTTATGTATACTAAATAAGTAGGCAGCAATCCAATATAACGCACATCAATGAAACTTCTTCTTCCTCGTTCCCTCAATGCTGAGGATCGCGACCACATGTCGTCATTCGCCACTGTGTGCGGTCTTGAGCCGTGTGGACCGCCCGTTGCATGCTGCTGCCCACCGCTTTCCTCACTGTATGTGACCACCTTGTAGGTGCCCTTCCTCGAGCACGCCTTCCATTTGTCCTACAATTATCTGTTTCTCCAGACAATGCTTTGATGACCGCATAATGTGTCCGAAGAAACTGACTCGTTTCTGACATATTGAAGAGAGTCGCGAAGTGATGTTGAGTTCTTTTAACATCAATGAAAGAAGCTTACTAAATGTTTCTAAATATTTCACATAAATCTAACTCAACCTTAACCACCTTGGCAATAACCCTTAACGTTACAAAGAATATGCTCCCACAGCAAGGAACTAAGTGCCAGTAAACTTGAATGATAACAATAAAAAAAACATTAGTTTCTTATCAACTACATGTAAATAAATTACATACATCCTGTAATCCCCGAAAGGGTATGCAGAAGTGTAACTAGTACACCCACTTTTCGCCGTATTTATTACGGTCCCATAATGCGATAGGGGGCGAGCATATCGCTATACCGGCCACAATTCCAGACTCCGGGCTGATACTGTGTATTCTAAACAGAAAAATATATATATACACTCACGCCTGTAATCCCCGAATGGATAGGTAGAGGTGTACACTAGTACACCCACTTTTGGCTAATTTCGGTCCCATAATGTGATAGAGGGCAATCCTATCGCCATACCGGGCACAGTTTCCAGACTCCGGACTGATACTGAGAATTTCTAGATAGAAAAACCCAATGTCACTTTACCTGACCCGGGGATCGAACCCGAGACCTCAGCGCAGCAGACGTAACGCATGCGCAATTACAACTGCGCCACCGGGGCAGTGAAATATTTACAGTACAGTATAATAATAATATAAGCCCTGTATTAAACATTGTCCCGCTGCTGGTCACGGGCCTCCTCTACTTATGAGAGGGGTTAGGCCTTAGTTCACCTCGCTGGCCTAATGCAAGTTGGTAAACTTCACATAACTTTGAGAATTCTCAGGTATGCAGGTTTCCTCAGGATGTTTTCCTTCACCGTTATAGCAAGCGATAATTAACAATAAATATACACGTAACTTTAGAAAAGTCAGAGGTGTATGACATTTGGGTTTCGAACATACGACTTTCGTCTTGACAGTCCGCACCGCAACCGACTAGTCTATCACTGCTATAGTATAGTAAAATAAATTAATTAAATAAAAATCTATTCAGCAAACAAAATGTAAGCCAGTCAACATTAGAACACGGTTGAAATACGTGGCTAATTGTACAAAGAGTGGACCGTGAGTGCTGCAAACACATTGGCTTTGTGAAAAGGTCAACAGGACACATTTTAAAATTCGAATGCGGACAGTGGGGGACGTAATAGGGGATTATAAAATTCTTTTCATATTTTATTTTAGGGATCAACTGATCCATAGACATAGATAAAAGACTGAGCGCTCTCTACCTATCTCTATCTACTTAAAGATGAGTGAATACGGGAAGAAAAATATGAGAGAGATAAAGCGAATGTGCAGTCAGCATTCTTTCTCTAGAATTTTGATTGGTGTACCTCACAGACTTGCAGGAGTAAAAAGAAATAGGTATTGGCCGCACAGTGGCTTTGTCTCTTTCTACAAAGAGGTCAATTTTGTGATGATATTGCCCAGTCCTCAGACAGTCTCATTATCTGTTTATGAGTTCATCACAGATATAGTTTTAATTTGTCTATCCTCTTTTACCTCTTGGAAACACCCTGCTCTCACAACAGGCATGGTAGCGATTAAAATCAAGAATCATCAATATCTTAATGGCCCCGAGGAATCGTCCGTCCGTATGAAGAAATAATAGGGTTTTCTTGAAAGTTCCTAAACCGTATTAGTCTGGGGGACGAGGAAAGAAATGTTTGTTAAAAAGAAGGAAGGCCATCGATTCAGATAGTGAGGATAGATCCCCTAATTCGAGCGCGTTTTGCGGATATATTCCTGCGTGGCTTGGGTGCATAGCCGGTTTTGCAACGAGATGCAGTGGGTTCGAAACCCGCACCGAGGTAAACATTTATGTGATACAAAAATATTGGTTTTGGGTTGGTGTTGAGACTGAAAGTTGGTCGTTCTTAAACCCACGACACAAGACTCAAATCTTAAAGTGGGTCTGGACTATGTTTTTACTGTTGGTTGTATTTATATTGGAGCATACACAAGGTCTAAGTACGTCCCGCGCGATGTTCGCAATTACAAGTAACTTTGATGTGTCAGGCGCGGAGAATGGAATACTGGAAGCTGTATTTCACTCGCTTACATTCTGTCACCTCTGAAGTACGACGTTGTGTATATTGTATCAACACTGAAATAAAATTCTGGGAATTTATTCGGTTCACTTTAGAAAATGCGAAATACACAGTTTTGGTTTCTTTTTACTAGCACGGAAAAGTGACCACACTGCACCTGATGGCAAGCGCAGTGCGGTCCAATTAGAGTGCCGAGTAGCAACAGACAATCTATCCCCGACTACTCAACACAATCATGCCGGCCTGCTTCTTCATACAACGCCATGGGCAAGAAGGTGAAGAAGCGGTCGAGGGTCTATTGTCAGAGTAGGTACTCAGAAGGCCGCAAAACGGCCAAACATCATACCCCAACTCTAGACCCCCGGCAAAAACCGGATGTACACTAGCTGATCCCGGAACGCGACACACTTGCGTGTGTCACTACGGCGGGTTTTATACCCTGTGTACCGTCGCTATCCGGGAGAATATGAATATCCTACCACCAGCAAATTCCTATAAATGTAGCAGGATAGTGACCAAATGAAATGATTTCTGCACGAGGATCAGGCAAGAGTGTGATCTTGACCTTTAAGCAATGGTGAGGGGAATATTTTCTTATGGATCTTCCCTTTCATTCATAAATTGAATTAGGAAGGGGAGGGATATTTTTTGGATCTCTGATCACTATCTATGCAAAATATAAAAGCAAGCTGCTATCTCTCCTTTGATTCTATTAGAGAGTGGTAAGTCTTAGCATTTAGGCAGCTGTTATTCTTAACTCACTTATTCGTTTAAGTAAAAGGAGCTGTTTCTGAGAGAAGCCTCGGCGCTTTTTTGTTGTAAAATTATGTTTTTTTTAGAAGTTACTTATTTAGATAAACTTGAAAAGAAAACGTTAACTAAATATACATTTCCATTCCAATCGTTAGAGCCGATATAAAATACATATAAATATTTATTTAGGTAACGTTGTTTTGTAAAGTCTAGGTATACCAGCATACAAACACCCAATAGCAATAATTTAAGTAAAATGTAAAATCGTGTTTTAAAGGAAATACGAAGGTAAACTTAAAAAGCAAAACCTTATAATACAAGATTTCATATAAAACTTTAAAGCCGTTTTCGAGATAGGCAATGTCGCAATCAAGTCGAAATCGGGACACAAACCCCTTCTTCTCGCGCAAAATGATGATTAAAAATGGTGCAAAATTACAAGAAAGAGATCAAAAACAAACTGCTACCATTCTTCTCAAAGACTTGGTGTATTAAAAACACAGTCATTAATCCTATCCTACTGCCATATAAGCTACTTTTTATCCTGTAAAAATGGACAGCTCGCGTGGGATACTATAGTTTATCACAGAGCAAGGGATTGACATGATTTTTTGCATAGTGGCAGTTTAGGAAGCAGAAAATGATATAGGCTACTTTTTATCCCGGAAAAATGTACGCTTCCTTTGGGATAGCAAAATATAGAAATGTGTAATAGCTTAAGGTGCCTCCATGGATTGTATGCCTTTTCTTCCAACAATAACCTCCACGCGGGCGGAGCCGCGGGCAAAATCTAGTATAATTTAATTCACAGTCAAGCGATTGGAATAGAGGGTAGACGCAAAAACGCAAGTCGTGACCGCGGCACCACCGTACTTGCCCCATTTAAAGCATTCAACTTAATTAACTTGTTCTCTACGTCTTGAGCTCACAATCTGAACTCCTTTAAACGTTCGCTTCTTATTAAAGCACCTTCACTTGTTCTAAAATGTAAATAGAAATTCATGATTTTGTTTCAAAGAAATTTTCTTGCTAAGTATATCAAAGATCTTTTTGCGGTGTGTTTGATCTTAGTTTTATTTCAGACTTGTAGATGTAGACTAACAAAAACTCAAGATCAAATGTTGGGTAGTTGTAACCTCAGCTAAATGCGATTCGTCGACGCAAATCTTGAATATTATGTCCAAGTTCCAAGAAATTCCTGAGGAATTTGCTGACTCAATCTCTGTAATAAATATTTGTTAAATATGGCTGCACTACGATACTATATTCTGTCTTAATAGAATTTCTATAAGCGTTGTCAAAATATAATGTAAGTCGAATTGTCTATCGTGCCCCACTCTGAGTGAGATCACCTCATAAACAACCCAAACCACCCTCAAAATAGCAAAGCGACTGACGGTACCTACAATTTTCAAAAGATCAAGTTATTTGCAAGTTGAATTCAGTGTCCGTCTGTGTCCGTATTCATCACACTCCTACCACCACACTAGATAGTATCGATTTTTAATGTATATTGTCTGGAAAACTACTAAGCTTAGTAACATATATCATACACTGATAGACATATTATGGCATCCTTAAAATACGCGTTTAACCAGACTAGACTTTTCTAAGCAACAATTTTAATAACAACTAAAATCCATAAAAAACGATGCATGCTGCGGGCTTTCGGCGTTCAAATCGAAAATTAGTTCTGAGAGAATGATCATAATATGTTATTGTGTGGAGGGCCACTATTGAGTATATATTTTTTTAATCTGCCAAGGTAAAGTGATCACACTGCACCTTATGGTAAGCGCAGTGCCGTCCAGAGTATCGAGTAGCTATTGACAATAAATAGCTTGTCAGATAACATTTTTGACAGCCTCCGTGGCGCAGTAGGCGAGTAACCGGCTGTGAAAAGAGAGGCCGTGGGTTCGATTCCCACACCGGGACAAATATTTGTGTGACAGGCAGATATTTGTGTCCATGGTCTGGGTGTTGTGAGACCGTGCGTCTCTCGTAGTCCCTGATACCCACAACACAAGACTTGTATCTTAGTGTGGGATCGGGGCCTATATAGGCGACTGTTGGGTGTTAATTATTTTTCATTAAACTTAATTATGTTATCAAATGATGTAATAAAATAAATAACTGAATAACACGATGAAAATCTACAATAATGATATTTCCAAATGAATGAACTGAATTAAATCGAATCGTAACATGAATTTCATTCAAACTGGCGATTGGAGTATTTACCCTGAAGGCGTATCTATATAAAATATTAAACAACATGTCCTAGCAGATAAAATATTTCGAACCTGCTGGAAATTTTGTCCGTATCTTTGTATAAAACTATATAGAGGTGATACAACTTAGGGCACGGAAGGACAAGTTAAATAAATACACCCAACAGTAATACACATAGTCCTGACTCCACTAAGTCAAATCTGTATCGTGGGTATCAAGAACTACGAGGAACTAATGTCCCATAACAGTTCCCAGTGGGCACATAGCGGTTTTTGTTATTTTCGCGGGAAAAATTTGATCACTACCACTTTATTTAGGGGACAAGTGAAACGGCTAAGTATCTTTAATTAAAGCTTAGAAATAGCGTGACAAATATTTTACCAACATCTAATCATCTTTTTAAGACTCCATTTTAGTGTCCTCTGCCTTTCGTATTAGGTGACAAACTCAGGACACTGTGAGTCGAAGCCGCAGAAGAATGTGCCATTGTATAAATTCTGTGCATATATATACACAGTCAGGTCATAAGTATTGTCACACAGTAAAAACTTTTATTTTAGAATGCTGGCCACAAAAAAAGTTTATTGTATTCGAATTTCAAATTGTTCATGAAAATAAAAATGTATACTTTTTAGAATTTTACTCATTTTTAAATATGGAGTGGACGCTTAAAGAAGACCGTGTTGCAGTAATTGCGTTGCATCGTTGCAGTTACGCGCCAATTCAAATTTTTGACATACTGAAAAATTTGAATATAACCAAAAGATTCGTTTATCGTACCATCAAACGATACAATGAAGACTCTAGTGTAGATGACAGGTCAAGAAGTGGTCGCCCTCGGTCTGTTAGGACTCCAGCAGTGATAAAAGCTGTGAAGGCGCGAATTCTAAGAAATCCCAATCGTAAGCAGAAACTGTTGGCCCTTCAGATGGGGTTAAGCAGAACCACGGTGAAAAGGGTGTGAAATGAAGACTTAGGGCTTCGGGCATATCGAAGAAAAACAGGACATCGTTTGAATGCTCGTCTAATGGACCTGAGACTGAAGAGATGCCGCGCTTTGTTGAAGCGGTACGCGGGAAAAAAATATCTTTTTTTTAAATTCTTTTTTCAGATGAAAAATTTTTTACCGTAGAAGAGAGCTACAACAAACAAAATGATAAGGTGTGCAGTAGTGAAGAAGCGAGCAACCGTATTCCGCGTGTCCAACGAGGTCATTTTCCATCCTCGCTCATGGTATGGTTGGGAGTTTCTTATTGGGGCTTAACAGAGGTACATTTTTGTGAGAAAGGTGTAAAAACGAATGCAGTTGTGTATCAAAATACAGTCCTGACGAACCTTGTGGAACCTGTTTCTCATACCATGTTCAATAACAGGCACTGGGTATTCCAACAAGATTCGGCGCCAGCTCATAGAGCGAAGAGCACACAAGACTGGCTGGCGGCGCGTGAAATCGACTTCATCCGGCACGAAGACTGGCCCTCCTCCAGTCCAGATTTGAATCCGTTAGATTACAAGTTATGGCAACACTTGGAGGAAAAGGCGTGCTCAAAGCCTCATCCCAATTTGGAGTCACTCAAGACATCCTTGATTAAGGCAGCCGCCGATATTGACATGGACCTCGTTCGTGCTGCGATAGACAACTGGCCGCGCAGATTGAAGGCCTGTATTCAAAATCACGGAGGTCATTTTGAATAAACTTTAGTGTCATAAGAATCTATGTTTTGTTAAGTTCATTTTGGTATATAAATGGTTACATAATGAATAAACTTGTTTCAATTATTTTATATTAAACATGTGACAGAATTTATGACCTGACTAGGTATAAATATATATATTTTTTATAGTATAGTCCGACAAACGAGCCAGTGGGTCACCAGATGTTAAGTGATCTCCACCGCCCATGAACATCCACAATACCGAAAGTATCATGTATGCGTTGTCGGCCTTAAAGGATAGGAATAGGGATTAGGGAAGGGAAGGGGGAATCTGGGCCTCCGGTTATCTCACTTACCATACGAAACGCGACAGTAAACTGTCACTTTACGTTGGTTTTCTGTGAGACGTGAGTGTGTGTGTTTTGTTGGTTTTATGAAGTAACTCCGATATGGACTGCATGGCGACGTGAAGACTTCTTGCTTTGTCACCTAGGACGGCCATATTAAGCTGTCAAATAACTGTAGACATAGAAATAAGATATAATAATATTAATATTACTAGACCTGTATTAAACTTTGTCCCACTGCTGGGCACGGGCTTCCTCTACTAATGAGAGAGGCCTTAGTCCACCACGCCGGCCTAATGCTAGTTGGTAGACTTCATATACCTTCGAAATTCTTATGAGAATTCTCAGGTATGCAGGTTTCCTCACGTTGTTTTAAAGCAAGCGATGATTAACATTTAATACACAGGTGTTACCGAAAACTTGCAACCCCAAAGCCGGACGCAGCAGTGCTCTATAAATACGAGGGTGCGCGGGGTGCGGTCTCTTTCGCCGATGATATTCAAGGACAAAGGACGTATTAGACATCGCGTTTTGTATATTTGTAGTTAGCATAAGTTTGTAAAATATAACGCTATCGGTTGATTGTTCGTTATTTCTCTTAAAATATTCCTACCACTTCTGGTTTTAATACAGGTAATTTTAGAAAAGTCAGAGGTGTATGCAATATAGGTCTCGAACATACGACTTTCATCTTGCCATTCGGTACCGAAACCTAAACCTAAAAACTAGGCTATCGTTGCTAATGAAAAATGAAAAATAAGATGCGAAAGATCTAAAATATTTTATGTTGGATTTTGCGAGAAATGCCGTGGTCAAATAGCTAGCGAACTATAATTAAACTGAAACCACATCCATATGTTTAAATGAAACATTTATTTACCGTTAATTAACAGTGAATTTAATCAAGCAAATCGCTTTTATAATTAGATCGGGAATATTTATTAGGACCGGATTAGGAGTGACGCTGTGTTAATAGTTCGGTCCATACTTTGCAATTATAATTCCAAAACGTGTCTATTAATATTCAACTTGTATTACATTATATAATCATACAAGAAATTAATAATAATTTCACTAATGATATACTATACTATTTTGCAAACTTTTTATTGTAACCTGTTATATTATCGATATAGAACCCAAAACAATTGTTTTTGGAATTATTGTCTGTCTGTCTGTCATCAAGTCCAAAGTACTGTATTACGACAAATGAATAGAGTGCATATCGAGGTAACATTTTGTCTTTATTTCATTTAAACCAGTGCATTCAATCAAAATTGATACCTGTTTGAACGAATATTTGTATTATGCAAAGAGTAGTTGTGAGAGATGAAATGATTTATAAATAGTACAAGATAACATTCACGCGGGCGGAGCCGCATGCAACAGCTAGTCAATAAGAAAAGTGTAACGTAATAGAAGTGTATTCTATACTGAAGTAAGTGCTGTGATATAGAAAAAAAGATCTCGGTCGGTCAACGATACAAATAAAAAAATAATATAATCCAAAATCTGTTACCACCGTGCTTCTCCGATGCAAGAAACCTCCATCTCAATTCTTATATTCCAAACCAGTAAAATTATAGAGAAAAATAATAAATTAATATCTTACAATATTTACCTCTAATTATTGTTATTCAACTTCAAAACGATCCAGACCATCATAAATATGAAATATTTCGAAACGATGTCTGTATAATAAAAGTCTTCGATGAAAGCTCTCTAGTTTTTTCTTCAGTGCTCCATTTCAAAAGCTAAGAATGGATGGGATTCGTTTATTTTTGATATGCTCAGATTTCCTTACGTATTTTATTCTACGTCTCAAACAACGGGCACTGAATGCAGTCATTGTGAATAGAATATCTTGTTTGTCTTCATTATAATCTTATTTATTATGATTTTGCGTAACGATGACATCCGCAAATATTCTTTGTTTATAGAAAATTGTTTATACAGTTCACGGAGCCATTTAAGGTTTTAGCCAATAGCGTCTTATTAGGACTTTGAATATATTGTATATCTGTGATAGTATAGTTGAGCAGCGATAACCTAGTTGGGTGTGGTACCGCCCGCATAGCGACCACAGTACACAGGGTGTAAAACCCGCCATAGTGGAACATGAGAGAGTGTCGCGTTCCAGTGTACATCCGGTTTGTGTCGGGTGTCTAGAACTGGCGATGTTTGGCCGTATTACGGGCTTTTGAGTACTCTACACTAGACCCTACACCGCTCCGTCTTCTTCGCTTTCTTGTAAATGGCGTAGTGTGAAGAAGTAGACCGGCATGATTGTGTTACTTACCGCTATACTTATATTCCTTTAAAGTCTAGATTAATACAATAGCTTGAAGTAAGTTTAAGCTTCAAACTGTAAGCAGTTTCCAGACTTATGGCTTGTCATCGAAGTTTAATGATATAGCACAATCTATTAGTTAGGACAAGTTAATCTGTGCCGGTGTCAATGGCTCCGGAATAACCGCCCCTTAACTCTTGCAACGGTTGGCTGAACAAGCTATAAGTGAGCTTGACACTTCATGCACGGCCTCTGATGGTATAAGATGTTGGTAATCGTATTATAAATATATGACCATTCATCTCTTAAGATTTACGAATAAAACAATATGTTTTGCTATTTTATTGAATCAAAGACATTTTTAAATTTATAGTCAATTTTAAACACAATTTTCTTGAGACCATTAAAGAAAAATTTAAGAAATGATTCTGCGATGGTAAACGCAGTGCCATCCAGTTAGAGTATTAAGCGAGAGTTAACCATCCCTCGCTACTGGACACAAACTGCTATGTAGCTTCTTCACACTATGCTTAAGGGCCTAGGATCATAGAATGGAGGGAATTTGCGGGCCGGCAAGCTGTAAACAGCTTGATGGTGCGGAAAGCTACAATTATGCGAACCTCTTGGTTCGAGCCGGGGTAGTCGACATCACCTGTGACTTCGCAAGCTAGCACGCGTGGTTCTGGTATCGAAGGGAGAGGATGGTATAAGATGAAACAATTCACAAAAATGTTGGTAATAGGCTGATAGACTTAAAGGTTCTAGATTTCGGTCTGAAAGAGATGTATGAACTGAAATCAAATAAAAGCACTATTAACTATTCGTGGATTGAATCGTCCAATCTCGGACTGCATACATTATGAATACATTTTAATGCTTAATACATATATACTGGAGTAGCTTATACATACGTAAAAAAAAGAAATAATTGTACTCAGGTTTATCATACTGCGTTAAAGACGAACGTATATGAGAATAAAATATGGCAGCTTAATTTCAGATCCGATTATGATAAGTTCAGAGTTTATATGTGACAGACAGGCGATGTCATACGTCCTTTTATGATACGTCTAGACGTGAGTGTGCTAATAATAGTAATTCAGTTTGATATTTCAATTCTACGAATTAGACATACAATCCTGATCCCACATTCGAGTTATGAGTATTAGGAACTACGAGAGACTTTCGGTCTCACAACACCCAGACCCGAAATATTTGCAGATCACACTAACATTTGTCTCGGTGCGGGAATCGATCACACGTCCTCTCGTTGCATAGCTCACAGAACCTACAAGATTTATATTGCAAAAGATGCGAATAAAAAAAAACATATTTAGTTTTTATAAGAGGCTGTGAGAGACATAGAGAATCTTTTTGGGTTGATCCCACCAAATAAACCAACCTCGTCGACCAGTGTTACTATTTACCTACCAATAGATATGACAACTGAAAACCATCAACATAAGAGAGAGACGCATATGGCCACTTGTGTGATAGTTATGTAACATCGGGAAAATCACGGGCGTATTGCCGATCTTAAAAGAACGAGGATTGGGAAGAAGGTGGCGTTTTGGACATTCAGAAATCTTGCTTATTGTATACAAGGTAATAGCAAGGGCTTCATTCTATTATGTTTTTCGGGGTCTGTTTCAAATCAACCAGCCTAGTCCGTACTGTAAAGAAAATTATCTACAGCTAGACTCTTCTAACTCTTACTAATTTAATAAAGTTCAGGAGTTACTCAATTTCTTATACTGCTCTGGAACGTAAACTCCTCAAAAACTGCAGCAAATTTATTTTTTGCAACTTGATTATTTAAGTCTTTGTTTTTGAACTCCGCTCAAATGCTACGAGCTACGAACAAAGCTACGAGGTTCTATCAAACGCCGATCGATAGATAATAAACACTTACTTCCGAACCATTTACGTACCATCAGTTTGGCGGACATTACTTTAAGTAAATCGATAATACAAGGCTAATCAGATCCGTTTATCAAAATTATTAAGTGATAAGGTGACGTGGGCTAAGCGTAAAGATAACAAAATCCAACAAACTAATATCTATATGAAGCTGGCAGGATATTGTATTTAACATTGATTGATTATAGTTACCGTTGACATATCATGCTTAGAGTCAGATTGGAGCTATGGTGATTTGTCAGGCAATACACACGAAGAAATACAGGCGAGATTCACACATCATGAATGTTTTAAGGAATATCTGTATCGAATAGCTTGCATAGATCTGCAGGTCGGCGTGATTGTGTTGAGTAGCGAGGGATAGATTCTCGCAACTTGATACTCTAACTGGAAGACACTGCGCTTACCATCAGGTGCAGTGTGGTCACTTTTTTGGCCTGCAGCGTAGCTACTTCACGCTTCGCCATGGGCAAGCAGGTGAAGAAGCGGTCGAGGGTCTAGTGTCAGAGTACTCAGGAGGCCGCAACACGGCCAAACATCGTACCCCAACTCTAGACGCCCGACAAAAACCAGATGTACACTGGCTGATCCCGGAACGCGACACACTGGCGTGTGCCACTACGGCGGGTTTTACACCCTGTGTACGGTGGTCGCTATCCGGGCGGATATAAATATCCTACCACCAGCTAAACTTTGACGAGCCACTTGTGTCTGAGGATTGCCGGTGATAAGTTAATAATAGTCAGTTTCATAGCTTCCGTGGCGCTGTGGGAAAAGGGTTGGTTGCGTGACAAGAGGCCGCAGATTCGATCCTAAGATGTTTTGTCAGTATGACTCGTAAGTATTTTGCAGTTCCGGATATCCATGATACTAGTAATACTACTGTGGGATCATGACTGTGTGTGTAGCAGCAAATGTTCTTCTCTAGCGAGACTGCATTCCGAACTGGCTGTAGAGTGAAAAAATTGACTGAATCTAAATGATGTATAACATTATATGGATTCAATAAATATTTGATTTGATTTGAATCGTAGAATTTTTCGCATATTTTAAATAAATAAATAAATTTTTCAAACGACAGTAAATTTGCAGCAAGATTACCCCTTTATTATGTCCAATGACAGCGCAGCTGTCTAGTAGACATCCGGCTGTGAAACGAGAGGCCGTGGGTTTGATTCCTGCACCGAGGCAAATGTTTGTGTGACAGACAAATATTTGCTTCGGACCTGGGTGTTGTGGGAGCGTAGTCCCTCGTAGTTAATAACCACGATACAGGTTTAACCTAGAGTGGGGTCAGAACTATGTGTGTGACTGTTGGGTGTATTTATTTATTTAATTAAAACTAGACTTTTTACAAATTGCAGTAATTAATACGACTACAACAGAGCGTCTTTGTGGCTCGTAGCTTTGGCAACGTCAAAACACATTTTGCTTAGTTAACTGCCTATTAAAAGCTTTGTATCGAGGCAGACATGAATTTACAGAATACTATGAAAACCATCCCGACCGCCAGCTATTTAGTTGCTTTGACTGCGGATTATTATTTGATGAATTAAACTAACTTATATCATCAAGATAGTTTTATTGGCTACTTAGGTATATCAATTTTACAGGTCAGCAAAAACTAGTCAACTGATGGCAAATGATCTCTACCGCTCTAAAGACTAATAATAGCAGAAGAATCATAGATGCGTTGGCGACCTTAAAGGGAGGCGATGAGATTGAGAATCGAAAGCAGATTTGTGCTCTGGAATCTCATTCACTGTACGAAACGCAGCAACGAGCTGTTAAACATTAGTTTCTGTGAGCGAGTGGTAACCCTGTCAAATCGGTCTATAGATGTTGTAAGCAGAATTGTCAGCAGCGTGGCTTTACCACTTCAAACAAAACATAAGCTTACCGTCAGAATCTGAATCAGAATGTTTTTATTTTGCGTTGAATGTAGGTAAAAACATCGGATGTTAATAATACAATACATTAGCTCTGATACATACTGCCATGTGGCGTGTAAAAAAAATATAAAACACGTTCACGGCTATAGCCTCGTTATATGCAATTAAAAAAAACGGAAATATGTGGCTCATCAATTGAATTGAAAAGGACTAGTACAAAGTATTAAGTAAAGACCAGAAAAATAATCTTTCCCAATGAAAATTTTCCACACTTTCGATTATAAAAGTAGCCTTTCGTAGTGTTTATTTATGTCAAAGGAATAAGCAGACAAACGTTTTTATATCCAGTGGTTTGGTGTGGGCGTTGATTAAGTAGTCAGAGCATTTTAGAGTAGCGGCTATAGCCTAGTTGGGAATGGAATGGACTACTGAAACAAAAGTTCTAGGTTCGATACCATCCGAATTGGCATACCTCTCAGACTTATCTAAAGTTACGTGTGTATTCATTGTTAATTACCAGCTTAACGGTGAAGGAAAACATCATGAGTGAGGCTCTATCTCGTAAGAATTTCAAAGTTGTGTAAAGTCTACCAATCTATCGCGCTAGCGTGGTGAACTACGGCCTAGCCTCTCTCATTTGTAGAAGGGGCCTATGCCCACCTGTATGTGCCCGGTCTAGTATTATAGATTATTACTATGAGAGATAAAAGAAGAAGTTTGATATTTAAGCATTTCTTACGATCAGTAAAATTACAGTGCCCCAAAACTCATTTTCTTTATGGTAGACATCTAGATCTTTGTAAAAGTTGCTTGAGTGATCAAATACAAAGAAATTTAAAGATAGATAAGACAATATTAAAGATAACCCAATACGTAATTCATTAATTAAAATTTATAGCAAGCCAAAGATGATTACGAAGAGTAATATAACTAAATTCCAATTACAAGAGTAAATCAAACATCACATTAAAACAATAAAACCACAAATCAAACGAACTGGAATCGAAAATTGCCAATTTGTAAAGTAGAGTTTCAATGAAATCACGTTATAGAGCTTAATAGAGCATGAGATTAATTAATAATATCGCCCCATTAGTCTTGTGACAGAAATATTGGTTTTGAAATCGACAAGACAGGTTCGACTCTCAAATCAGGCAGTTTAAAACTAAATTAGTGTTAAGTTTACGGTAGGCAGCGGCTTTGCTGTGCCCTGGCATTGCAGAAGTCTATGGGCGGAGGTGTCTACTTACCATCAGGTTGCCAGTCTACTCGTCTGTCTATCCAGGCAGTAAAAAAAAAAGTTTCGAGATTAAGCATAACGCTTGACATGACGATTGGTTCACATACTCATTACAGGTGCAATAGGTGCCCTCTTCCTCTATCTACCCCTTGGTATACAGATGTGACTTTATGTAATGTATACAATAATAATATCACCACAATCACGTTTCGGGCCTAACCACACAGTAAGATGGGTCGTGGGTTTCAGAATGTTCGAGAGGATTTCGGTCTCACATCATCAGACCAGAATTGCGGGTTTTACACACTGTGTACGGTGGTCGCTATCCGGGCGGATACAAATATCCGACCACCAGCAAAGCTTGCTTTTTGTACGGCGAGTCAGACTCCCGAACACCGAAACCCTTCACAATCTTCTATACCTTTTTAGGGCCAACACACCCATGAGTATAGTATTGTGGAGGTTCATACAGGGCAATATGATTTACCATCAGGTGACCCAGTTGATCGGTCACCGGACTAAATAATATTATTGATATTTTTGTTGATCTAGTGGCACTTCGAGAATGTAGAGTAATTTATGTAATACACAGTAATCGTACTGCCACTGGCTCTCATTAATTACGATTACCGACATGAGAGATGCAAATGATGCAGTAAATTGGCTGAATCAAATTGCGTTCGGATAACATTCGAGTCCATTGCGAGGTATTTACAAATCAATTTGACAGCCTCCGTGGCGCAGTTGGCGAGTAGCCGGCTGTGAAACGAGAGGCCGTGGGTTCGATTCCCACACCCGGCAAAATGTTTGTGTCACAGACAGATATTTGTCCGGGGTCTCGGTGTTGTGAGACCGAAAGTCTCTCGTACCTGATACCTACAACACAAGACTCGTATTTTAGTGTGGGATCGGGGCTATGTGTGTGACTATTGGGTGTTATTTAAAAAAAATCCGATACAGCTTTTTGTGTTATAGGTTTTTTATCCTGGCACGGCAAAGCGACACTGCACCTGATGGTAAGCGCAATGTCTTCCATTTAGAGTATCATATAACGAGAGATAACTATGCCTCGCTACTCGACACAATCATGCCGGCCCGATGAGTAGCGTTTTCACATCGTGCCTAAAGGACCCAGGACCTAGTTGGTTCCATGCAAAAGCGATGTTTCTGACAATATTAAGGTTGGATTTGACCAAGGTTGGGATATCAAACACTGAAAAATGTGCCGTTTACAAATTTGTATAAAACTATATCGACCTACAAAATGTGATATAGCCTTAGATGCTATAACTAGCTATTTTGGCCTTTACGACAGTTGACACATTACAGCGATCGGCAGTGACAGCTGTCACGGGTGATATCTGTCACAAATTCGTTGTTTATAATTTGCCATATACATATTAAACAATAATTTTGAAATGCTGTTATGAATTAATTATATTACTCAAGTGCGGTCATTAATTAAGGTTAACTTAAGTGTATGTACTAATTAGTATTGTGAATCAGAAATTAAAATTAGGACCACTACAATCCATATTGAAAAGAATATTACATGAAAATAGTTCATGAAATAAGTCCAAAGTCAACGTACATAGTTCCGACCGCAGTAATATAACTATCTTTTGTAATATATGTCAGGAACTATGACACTTTCGATCAGACAACACCTAGATCTGAAACAAAAATTACCTGAAACATTTTACACACACAAAAGTCGATGCCTTCCGTTCATAACCGGCGGGTTGGCGGGTCTTACACCTTGTTTACGGTGGTCGCGATCCCGGTGGATATGAATATACTACCACCGAAAATTTTGCAACTTTATTATATCCAAGTGCTATTTATCACACGGCTTTAAGGTTCCAAACGCAATATTAACTCAATGTACACGTAACAAAATAAGAAACTCTACAAATAAAGCGGTTGTTTAATGTAAACAAACTGATCCCATCCGTCGCGTATAGGCTATAGCCTGTTCGCGAACTTTTATTAGTATTGGAAAAGTTTTATCGGCGCGATTTTTTTGTAGCACAACTTTTATTTGATATAAAGTTGAATGTTTGCCGTGTTATTTATCGTTTTTTAACGAACACGCGTCTTCTCGGAATCGATGGAAGTGAACGAGGTAACTCTGAACAGCCTGGAAAGTTTAATAAATTTATAAGTGCTCTTGTTTTTCGTAATATGCCTTGATTTACATTTCTTGAAATAAATTTGTTTTATTACTTTGATAAGGATTAAGTTTGTAAGACAACTCATTAGCTTAAAATCTTCTCCCTTACACGTACGCCGTGTTGTTTCAACCGTGATTAGTTTTAGCGATTGTGAGTCTTTTTGATATGTTCAAGCATAACTTTAATCGTACTATCGTGGAGTTCTATAGTTGGGGTACGTTGTTTGGCCGTTTTGCGGCCTTCTGAGTACTCTGACAATAGACGCTCGACCTCTTCTTCACCTTCTAGCCCATGGCGTAGTGTGAAGAAGCAGGCCGGCATGATTGTGTTGAGTAGCGGGGGATAGATTGTCTCTCGCTACTTGATACTCTAATTGGACCGCACTGCGCTTACCATCAGGTGCAGTGTGGTCACTTTGCCGTGCCAGGATAAAAAAAAAATGTTTGACCGTGTGAAATGTATCTGCAGCTGAATTTATTTCTATCCGTATACTTTGGTGATATAGGGATATGCTGGTTACATATCCCCCTTTCGGGAATTACAGCGTGTATATAATTAAAAGATATTTAAACCATATGGCGCTTCAAAAGATTCTTTATAATGTTGATGAAGTGAGTTCTGTTATTATCCGAACTAATTAACAAATAACACCCAACAGTCACACACATAGCCCCGATCCCACACTAAGATCCGAGTCTTGTATTGTGGCTATCAGGGACTACGAGAGACTTTCGGTCTCCCAACACCGAGACCTCGGACACAAATGTCTGTTTGACACACAAACATTTGTGTCGAATCGAACCCATGGCCTCTCGTTTCACAGCCGGCTGCTCGCTTACTGCACCAGGCTGTCAAAATTATGCGCGAACTGCCGCGAGTGGCTCACAATTTGTTCTAATACAGACCATTGTCCGGCATTCGGAATGGTCGTTGCATTAGTATTTATTACTCTATATTACTGGTGCCACTTACTCTAATATGGGGAATTATGAGCATATGCAAATTCGAGCGCAATATGGAAAGCGCAGAATTTAGAGTTAAAAGTTTAAACGTATGATAGCAAAGTAGTCTGAGGTGTACTTCTCTATATTAATAAATGGATGCTATGTTTTGCATAACGATGATTATTAAGAATCTCAAAGACACAATGCCCGCGTCGTCGGGGCTCTTCCATTTATCCCGCTCCTTATCGGTCAGGAAGCTTCATATGTCGACTTTGGTGTCCAATGTTGCCATGTTGCCAATATGTAGTAGATATTACCTGGGATTCCGGGATATTCACACTGTTTTATCGACAGCATGAATATCTCGGTTCAACAGGACACAACTGTCTCACAGAAAAGCATTCTCCTCTTTATTTCTTTCCTATGAGGTTGGAGACTTACCCATTCTTCGTCTGGTATTGGGGATGTTTATAGACGGTGAAGATCATTTACCATTAAGTGACTTATGTTCCGGCCGGTGCTTTAAACTTATCTTATTCGTCTGAGGAAATTTAAATACGACAGATATTAGGAATATGTTAGTGATATATTTGGCATCACTAGTCAATAAGTGGTAATCCATAAGGGTATATTAAAAGTACAAAAATAAATGTCTTTGTTTATCCGTGAAATTAATGGAAGGGGCGGCTCAACCCGCGCATTTGCTCTTGAAGCCTCCAATCTAAGAATTTTCAAGATTTGGAAGGCCCTTTGGCTAGATCATTTTTAATCGAGTTCGGGACATAGCCACACTATGTTTAATAAAAGGATTTATTCATCAATATCTAATTAGACGAGGGTGAGGCTTATTCGGTTTAGTCTCTAGACTCCCGAATGGCTTAATCCGCCACTGAACCTCCTACTTACATTGTTAAGTATAATAATTATTGTTCCGTATATGTTAGCACAGGCCTGAAACTTAAATTCAATATTTTTATGTTTAAAATAATATTGTTCATTCATCGGAACGCATTCAATGCAGAAAGGTGCTGCCATCTACAGTTAAACTATCTCTCGTCCATTCGAATCGTGTTACGTCCGCATCGTAGCGAAGTACGAGCGATGTGAAAAAATCTAGAAAATTGTCTTTCTTTGGAAATACGAGATTAGTATTCGTGTCTGGTGCAAACTTGAAGATAGCTCGACGGCAACCAGCAACCTATATCCTCACCAACGGGGTACCCCAGAAGAGCAGCAGTTCTGCAGTAAAAAGTTCGTGGCAGACAAAGAATTACAGTCCACTTAAACTATTAAATTCAAAACGGGATATCACCACCAGGTCTATTTCCCCAACAATTATTTTACATTGTATGTGGAAGGGCAGAGTTTATTTGCATTGTGCATCATGTGGATGAAGAGCAGAGTCCACTGACACTGGTATTCTATAATTTGAATTTTGTTTTTTATGCCTCGATAGGCAGATGAGCAGATGGGCCACCTGATGGTAAGTAATCACCGTCACCCATAGACTTCTGCAATGCCAGGGCACAGCAAATCCGCTGCCTAACGTAGAAGGACTACTCAGCTTACTTTTAGTAGACACTAAAACCAAATAATTAATAAAATATTCTGTATAATATTATACTCAAACTTGTCATACGGAATTCCTTTGCGGAAACTCACATGAACCCTCGAATAATGTTCCCAATTCCACATTTGATATTGGGCCGAACATCTTTTGTACCTAAACAACTAAAGGTCGTGGTAATCTATTGTATAAACGACAGGTGCGTAATCAAGGCCTTTTTTTGTTTTTTTTTTTGTGGCGGGGAAAGCATTTTATTACTGCCGCCCGCTCCAGGGGGAAGTGGAATGAGAATACAACGGTTATGCTGGACTAGCCGGTCTTACGACCCAGTACCCCCTCGCCCAGATGATGGCTATCCGGGCAGCCGCTGGGCAGAGTACTAAGCTACTAAAGACACCCCACCTGACACTACCAGCTAAAACCCCGTGGTGGCCTTCTTCAGCGCCACGGAGCCATCCCGGGTAATGTGTATTTGGTGTATTCAATTGGAATCAGCAATAAATATTTTTAAGCGTGCAATTCAAAATTCATGTGTACCTAAAGTTTTTTCTAACTTGCAACTAAAACATCTCAAATTATCTTCAAATTCAATCCAACTCCAAAAAATAGCCACGAGAGTGGACTCGTAGTCAGCGATAAAAACCGTAAAACAAGTTCCTTTTCAACCCATAAGTTCTAAAGTTTGTACCGTACAGGAAGAAAAATTCCGTTTCACTACAGTAATCCTAAAAAAAAACAGTGGAAATAATTCCAAATTCCCATCTGGACAAAGTCTTATCGAATATTTCCGAGAGGTTTTTATAAAGACGCGGACAATGCCGCCCGGTGTTATTTCGTTTTAACGTGCGCCTGTCTCGGTCACAAAGCCCTTATTCACTGCCTACAATACTAATATTGTTAAGTATTTTCATAGCCATTATAAAGAAGAATGGGAGAAAATTTAAATCGTTTTCCAGACTCGACGGAAAAAGAGAATCCGATACTTTGTCCACGGACATCGAGGATATTTATGGATGTCATATTTATTTATAACGTTGTGTCTTTGCATTTATTTTTTCTAAAGTACCTGACCGAGTTAAACTACAAATTGCTATTTTTAAATGCAAAAGTTAGGAATAGGGTAGTTTCCTGTGTTTAATTTTGTACATTATTTGATATGCAACCGAATATAAGCATAAGAAACCATTTTGCGAAAACAGAATCAAATTTGCTTGAACATTGAATCTTACCTTTATTTGTGAAGCTACCGTCACATCTGCCGATCTGCCATAGTCTTACATAATAAATAAATAACATCCAACAATCACACACATAGCCCCAACCCCACACTAAGATACGAATCTTGTCTCGTGGGTATCAGGGACTACCAGAGACGCACGGTATTGGTATTGGTATTGGTTGTGGGCTCCTTTCTCCGCACTTAGCCCGTTAGACGTCGAGCCATTGTGCGTGTGTGTGCTGGCTAGCAGTCTAGCCAGCCTAGCTCCGACCAGAAGCGCAGGATCCTCCTGGTGTCTCCACAGGCTTCGCGGAGCGACCTCGGTGTGTCGAGGATTTCAGCCCGTTGCGTAGCTACTCCTTCGCATTCCAGGATGACGTGGGAGGCTGTTTCATCGACTGACAGGCATCCCCTGCATAGGGGACTGTCAGTCATACCTAGAACATGCAGATGTTTGTTAAGTGGGCAGTGTCCGGTGACAGTGCCTACGATTATACGTAGGGAAGCTCTGTCCAGTGACAGCAGACGCTTAGTTAAGCGACCATCCGGGTGTGGCACCACCTCCCGGGATTGTCTGCATGTGCTCATATTTGCCCATTGATCGGATTGTTGTTTCAATGTTCTGTGGCGAAGCCATGACCTTATCTGGCTAAAAGGCAATGGTAATGTTGGACCAGGACCGATTACCGGCTGGTCCGACCCTCTTTTAGCCAGCTCGTCTGCTACGTTGTTTCCTAGAGAACCACTGTGCTCTTTTATCCATTGTAAGGTGACTATGTTTTTCTTACTTATCACCTCCAATGCAAGGTGGCACTCTAGTATGAGCCCAGACTGGATTATTTTGCTGTCCAGGGCTCGTAGTACTGCAGCGCTGTCGGACACTATGCGAATTTTCTGGCCCTCAATGCCCCGCTTGTCCACTGCTTTGGCAGCCTGTATAATGGCGAGGCATTCACATTGATAAATGGAACTGTATTCGCCTAAGGCTATTGATAGATTAAAAAGATTAGATAAGATAGATTGATAGATAGATTAAAGATTCTGAAATATCTATTATTTTATTTAATTGCTACGTCCGAAGCCTATTAGAATACTGCAGTCCTGTTTGGAATCCCTCCTATGCAGTACATATCAACCGACTTGAAAGGCTTCAAAAGCAATTTTTATATCATATTTCCTATGCTAACAACCTCTATCATAATCTGCAGTCTTACCAATCCAGATTAACACACTATAAAATAACCCCGCTTGGATACAGACGGACTATAGCCGACTTAGTTTTTTTAAAGAAAATATTAGATGGCAATATCGATAGCTCAAATCTGCTCCATAAAATTAATTTTACTGTTCCGCGATCTTGCACCCGTCTCCAAAATAGAACAACGTTCAGTCTTCCTTTTTATCGTACCAACCACAGTCGGAATTCACCAATTTACAGAATGTGCTGTACATACAATAAAATTTGTCACAATATAGATATTTTCAGTACATCTATATCCTCATTGAAAAGACTGTTAGAAACTAATCCAAATACATTACATAATAATTAAGTTATATGTTTGTTATGTAGTTTATGTTTTCTGTTTATCCAGTTTATATTAATTTTTGTTTAGGTTCTTACTGTTTAATTTTTATTGTCTGTTAATTTATTTTTCTGTATTTTTATTATTTTTAATTATGCCGATTTATAATTTACACGCATGCTGTGTTCACTCCAAGAAGGTGGTACACTGTTGTATGATATTTTTATTTTATGTCTTAACATTGTAATAACCGTGTACAACTAGTTCAGTGAACCAAATAAAAAAAAAAATATATATATATTAATGTTTATTTCGGCTGAGTACACTCCTGCGCCCGATCCTGTCCTAGTTTTTGAACCATCAGTATATATGCGCAGTTTTTGTACTCCAGACCAGTCGTGTTTTTCTTCTACTAGCTGGACAGTGTAGCTTTTGTTGAAGAAATTTTGTTTAGGGACCTTATCGTTGGGAGCAGCTATCATCCGTTGGTAACTGATGGCTTCCTCAAGGATTTCCGTGTGAGCCCCGTTTGTTGAACCCCAGAGCTTGAGAGATTTTAATCTGGTGGCTGCTGAGGCTGCCTCCTGCTGAACAAATAAGTCTAGGGGGGGCAGTCCCAGCAACACCTCTAAAGCTGCTGTGGGTGTAGTTCTCATGCAGCCCGTTATGGCTATACAAGCCAGCCTTTTAAAGTGCTGCAGTTTATTTTTGGCAGTGGTCAGTTTGGTTATGGGCCACCAGACCACCGCACCGTATGTGATGATAGGCCTTATTACCGCAGTGTAGAGCCACATGACAATTTTGGGGTGTAGTCCCCAAGTTCTGCCAGAAGCCTTTTACACTGCCAAAATATGGTACAGGCTTTCTCCAGTTTGTTATCCATGTGTTTATTCCATAACAGTTTATCATCCAAGATAACGCCTAAGTACTTGACTTCTTTTGTGAGAGTCAGTTTTGTGCCTTGGAGTTTGGGTAAACAAAGGTCTTTTATAATTCGCTTCTTCGTGAACAATACTAGTTCGGTTTTTGATGGGTTTACTGACAGTCCCTGTTCAGAACACCATCGTTCGACGATTTTGAGTGCCCGTTGCATAAGGTCGCATAGGACCGACTCGACTTTTCCCCTTACGAGAATTGCCACATCATCTGCATAGCCAACAGTGTAGAAGCCTGCCTCGTTAAGTGACTTGATTAAGTCGTCTACAACGAGGTTCCACAGGAGTGGTGAAATAACCCCTCCCTGTGGGCAGCCTCTTGACACAATAGCTCTTGTGGTGCCATTGACTGCTACCTGCACTGCTCTTTTCCTCAGCATGCTATCGATCCATTCAGAGACGGATCGATCGGCGCCGTGGCTCAGCAGTGCATGGCTTATGCTGTTGAATTGTGTCTTGGCAAAAGCCCCTTCGATATCGATGAAGGCTACAAGCGCTGATGATTGTGTTGATAGTGCATTTTCAATTGGTGAAATTACACTGTGAAGCGCAGATTCTGTTGATTTACCTGAGGAGTAGGCGTGTTGTTGGTGGTGTAGAGGATATTGCACCAGAGCCTCATCTCTGAGATCCCTGTCACAGAGTCATTCCAGTGTTTTGAGGAGGAAGGAAGTGAGGCTTATTGGTCTATATGACTTGGGTTGTGTATAATCACTCTTACCTGGTTTGCGTATGAATACCACTTTTACTTCTCTCCATTTTAGGGGAACGTAGCGGTGCTCTAAGCATGCCTGGAAGATTTTTACAAGATGTGGTGCTATCTTGTTCTTACACCACTGGAGGAGTCCGGGGAAGATGCCGTCCAAGCCTGCCGCTTTGTATGTAGAGAAGCTGTTGATTGCCCATATGACTTTTTCCAGTGTAACTATTCTTCGGGCGTTGTTGACGGCTCCATCAGTTGGCTGTACGAAGTACCGCTGGTCCGTCTCTTCCCATTTGGTGCTTTCCGTGACGGAGCACCCTGGGAAGTGTGTGTTCAGTAACAGTTCGCACACTTCCGTGTCGGTTGACGTGTAGCTGTTGTCTGGTTTTTTCAAGGAGCCTAGTTCTCGATTCGGTTCGTTGGACAGAACTTTTCGTACCCTGGCTGCCTGATTGTTTGATTCAATGTTTGTACAGAAAGTTCTCCAGCATGTACGTTTCCGCTCTCGGATGCGCTTCTTATAGACTACTTGTGTTGCCTTATATGCATCCCAGTCCGCTGACCTCCTTGTGTTCTTTGCTCTGTTAAACAGTTTGCGTAACTTGTGACGCAGTTTCTCGAGTTGGGGTCCCCACCATCCATTATGGCTGGTGGCCCTTTTCGGGTGCGCTGTTAATGGACAGGTTTTATTATATGTTTCTATTAACGTTTCCGTCAGTTTATTCACGTGTCTCTCTATGCCAGCCGGCTCTTTATATTCTGTGTTTATTGCCGTGAGGGCTGGACTCTCAGCCATTAGCCTCTCAAACCTGGCTCGGTCTGTCCGTCTGGGGTTTCGCCAGGGTTCTGGTGTTTTGAGATCCACGTTCAGTTTGTATCTAACCCATCTATGGTCGGAGTTCGACAGGTCATTTGACACATGCCAACCGGAAACTATGTCCGATACTCTTTCCGTAGCGAGTGTGATGTCGATTATGGTTTGATACCTGGAGGTGACGAAAGTTGGTTCCGTCCCCCTGTTTAGAAGCCTGAGATCTGTGGAGAATAAAAATTCAACTAACTCCTCACCTCGTCTGTTAGGAGTGTCGCTACCCCCCATAGGGTGTGGTGCGCGTTCACGTCCGCCGAGATGATTAGCTCAAGCCTTTTGTTTGCGCAGTGTCTCACGAGGTTTACCAGCTCGACCGTCGGTATGTCCACATCGCCCGGCAGATAGGCAGATGCTATAATAACTTCCGGAATGCTAGGACAGTTGTTTTGGAGCCTGACCGTGGTCAGATCTCTGGAACAGAACTCGTTCATTAGAACTGCGTTGATTAATTTAGGCACGTAGATGCAAGTGCGTGGATTAGATACGGTAGTATCAAGAAGTAGCTTACCTCCAATGTTGATTAGACCACAGATTCTGTCCTTCCTTATCCACGGCTCCTGGATAAGGGCGATGGTCTTGTTGTTTACCTCCAGCTTTCTTCGCAGGGTAGCCGCCGCTGCTTGTTTGTGCTGGAGGTTAGACTGGATTATGTTAGTGGGGGGAGGAGGAGCGAAGAGGGCTGCTCACTTCCTCATCCGTCTCTAGCGGAACGTCCTGGTCCACCAGCTTTGCGACATCCTCCTCCAGGTCTTTGACGTAGTCAACTTCCGTGGTGGGGGTGGTCACTAGGCATGGTGATATTCCATCCTGCCTCAGCATTTCGGTAGAGGAGTATTGGAAGACCATTGGTTCGCCGGCCTCGCTTCGCATTACGGCAGTGCGTGGCTGGCTAGCCTTGGACGTAGACGCGACAGCTCCTAGGTCAGACCCAAAGGATTCCCCTTGTTTGACAACAGAGGGATCGCTAGCGACCTTGGGTGCTGTTTTTGTCTCAGCAGGGTCAGGCGGCATATCTTGCAGCTTTCCCGTGCTGCCGAAGAAACGGATGTAGGCGTTACCCAGCTTGTAGCAGAGCCGCCCCCTTGCTAATATCTCCGGTATTTGATCGGCCGGAATACCGAGCACCAGGAAGGTACCCGGAGGGTCCCCTTCGTGACGCTCGATATTGTAGAGCGACCATCTACTCACCTGATACCACCTGTTCTGACCTGTCATGATGCGCTGTATCATCTTGATGTCGTCTGAACAGGCCGGCAGCAGGACAGTGGACTTTACCCTTCTGGGGATGTCCTTCTGTCGCTTCACAACCAGCCGAGTCCCGGGAATTGGTGACTGGAAAGAGGTCACAATGTCCTGTAACCACTCTACGTCCTTTTTGTCCTCGCATTGTAGTTTAAGCACTCATTCACTGTGGAATGGCTTTCCACGGAAGCAGGGCCAGTAAGGGACTGTTTTGTCGGTATCAGCCATGTCAGCCATAGCCTCTATTGCTGAAACCAATGTATCTTTTATTATCTCCACCTGCCCTGGTGTTAGGTCGGTGAAGGGTTCTGCCATTACTGCGACAAAAAGGTCAGTCATAATGACAGTGTCGGCGTAAGTGACAGCCTCCCTCACCGCACCAATGCTGGTGGAGGCTTTATTTCTTTTCGCCTCTTTCAGTAGAGGCGATTGTGTGTCGTCGGGGCGAGGACGAGTAAGGAGTGCTAGAATTGCTGCCGGAACCGCCCCTGCGCGGTGCCTTGTACGGGCCCATCTCCATGTGGGGCTTAGAAGCCCCCGCGCACCGAACAACGACAGCTAACGAGGCCTTACCACCCGCGCTGCCGTCCATCTCGGGGTCGCACGATGCACGGAAACTGGAATGCATCGATATGGGCTAACAGCCCCCCGCTGCGCGCCCGCGACCCCCGATGGCCCCAATTAGTCGCCTCTTACGACAGGCAGGGGTTACCGTGGTGAAATTCTCAAACGCCCCCATTCCACAGGGCGGGAGACATGGGGCATTAAAGGTGGCCGAATCCGAGGACCGTGAAAGTAAAGGGCCTCGGTTTTGTTCAGGGCCACCTTAAGGCCCAGTCGCCGAATCCTGCCCACCACCTGTTCGGTTGCGAACGAGGCGAGCAGGGTGGCCTCCTGGAAAGACCTGGCTGTCGCTGTTACTAGCGTGTCGTCTGCATAACAGACGACAGCGACGCCTCGGGGGTTAGTACCACGGAGCACCCAATCGTAGCCGATGTTCCACAGGAGAGGGCCCAGGACTGAGCCCTGTGGAACACCGCAGGCCATCGCTCTTCGGTGCCACCTGTCGGCGCCTGGACACACTATGTACCTATCTGAGAGATACGAGCGCACCAGACGCCGGAGATACGGTGGCACCACATGGTACCGCAGTGCTTCCAGTATACAGGCCCAGGGCAATGTGTTGAACGCGTTGGCGATGTCTAGAGACACCGCCACCACCACTTCACCCCGAGCCACTGCCTCCTCCGCTTGTGCCTTGACCCGCAGAATCGCGTGAACTGTCGATCGGCCTTGCCGGAACCCATACTGGCTCTGTGCCAAGTCCGGCCCGACCCCTTCAAGATGCTCAACGAGGCGAGCGTGAATGATACGCTCGAAGAGCTTGCAGACCTCGTCAAGCAACACGATGGGCCGGTAGGCCGATGGCGACTCTGCGGGCCGTCCCTCCTTCTTGAGCAGGACCAGCTTCCCAGTTTTCCACTGAGACGGAAAACGGCCCTGCTCCAGGCACGCGGAGAACAGGCCGCGGAGCCTAGTCCCCAGATGCTTGACGGCTAACACCCACGCACGTCCGGGGATACCGTCGAGACCCGGGGCTGTTTTCTTACCCCGCAGCCGAAGCACCACCGCCCGAAATTCCTCGGGCGAAACCTCCGAAATAACCCTTACCGAACTCAACGACGATGACGTCGATGGTAATGACGCCATCGGTGGGGGAGTGACATCTTCAGTGGCAGGGAACAAAGCTGCGACGACCTCTCCGACTAGGACATTCCGAAGACTCTGCGTCAGCGGGGGCGCCCACGGGCGATACCTCCTCATCGCCACGCGGTATGGACGCCCCCACGGGTCGTTATCTAGAGTCCCTCGGAACTCCTCCTGAGCCGCAGACTTTGCCCTTGCTATTGCCACGCGCAGCGCTCTCTTAGCCTCTCTGTGGAGACCGCGAAGCAGCCGCTCCTGGTCCTCGTCGCCGGGAAGACGGATCCGACGACGACGGTGTCTGGCGAGACGACGAAGGGCGGCCACGCAGAAGACACGTAACCGCATGAGTTCCGCCGACCACCAGAACACCTGGCGCTTCTCGGGAAAGCGTCGGACTCGGGGCATGGCCGCGTCGCAGACGCGCGACATCGCTGCCCCGAACCACGCCGCCTCCTGCTCGACCTGCATCGGGCCCTCCGGTGCAGGGAGCCACGCCTGGGCCAGAGCGGCCTCCTTCAGGGCCTCAACGTTAAGGCGTTTTACTGACCAACGCGGGCCGTCCAACCGCGGACCGGTCGATTCTCCACTAGACTGGGTGTTAGGGGACAAGGCGACGTCGAACCGAATGTATCGGTGATCCGACAACGTCTCCTCGTCCACCAGAACTCTCCAGTCACGAACACGGCGGGCAATAGCTGGGGTGGCGAACGTGAGGTCCACCACCGATCCACCATTATGCCGCACGCACGTGTTAACCGACCCGCGATGGAGGCAGCAACCTGCTGTGTCGTTTTGTTTCTCATTTTGTCCATAATTAGTTTGGATAATTTTTTTCATTCCCCATGGCGTCCCACCCTCCTGGGAGCCCGCAGATGGGGATGCTCATTCAAGCACCAGGACCTACCACGGGGAGTATAGGATCCAGAGACCGTGATGCAACGAATCCGCACGGTGCGAGGAGGGCTATGGTTGTCGGGCCGAGATTTTGTCCCATACTCGCCATAGGCTCCGCGCTCCGTCGACTGCGCACCCCATGACCCTGTAACCCTCGCCAACGACCCTTAAGGGGAGCTTTTGCCGGTAACCTCAGGTTGGCTATTTCCCGAGGCTGTCGTTAGGAATGGAATGCCGGACCGAAGAGGGCGTGTTGTCTCCACAGGTAACAACAACCCGACCTGTGGTAGACTCAACCCTCCAGGACTCCATTACCCCCCCTTCGACGCTCAACTACGCACGGCACAAGACGTAGGTGGGCTTATCCCTCTCCATAACAGAGAGGTCGGTCTGACTCACCCACAGGTCATGACCTACCAGTCCTTTCTGCTGCATGATCGCAAGGTCGCTGGTGTAGGCTCTTCGGAAAAACTCCGGTGGTTGGTAAGGCTCTTCGCCAACAGCGAGTGAAACCCCCTAAGGCGAGTTACTCGCTGTTGCCCAGGTATACCGGCGGTAGGGGGTCGACGTTCCATGCGGATGCTTGGACACATACACATGGACTGCCCATCCCGCCGCGCACGAGGAGGTGACCAAAACATCATACCCGAATATGCAACCGAATATAATACGCATAAGAAACCATTTTGCGAAAACATACATACATATATATACATATACACTCACACCGGTAATCCCCGAAGGGTAGGCAGAGGTGTAACCAGTACACCCACTTTTTGCCGAATTTCAGTCCCATATTGTCATAGTTGGCGAGCCTATCGCCATACCGGACACAGGTTCCAGACTCCGGGCTAATACTGAGAATTTGTATACACTTTACCTGACCCGGGGATCGAACCCGAGACCTCAGCACAGCAGCCGTAACGCATGCGCAATTACAATTGCGCCACCGAGGCAGTCAAATGTTTATTTAGCAGCTTTGAAATTTACATGTGAATAAATAGCGGTGGAAAATTTAAATAAATAGAAATAGAATTAAGGCATGCTTTAGTTGAACAATAATATAAGAAACAGACTCTGTCGTGTGTATACTATAACCTACAATCAAACATTTCCATTTCGTATTTACTAATCCTAAATCATTACACATTAAAGGCATTCTGTTTGTTGACGGCGGGTCACGTCCGCTACGTCACGTCACGTCACGTCACCTGTGACGTCTCGCACACAATGGCATCGCGTGACAATGACGTGATGGATGTATGATTTACACGGATTACGCAACTGCGCAATGTAATTACGAACGCGGTGTTTAATTACACTTGTAATCAGATTAATGATATTTTAATTTTGATATCAATTTTGAGATGTGACTGGGAAACTGAAAACGAAGTGGTAACTGATAACGCATCCCATTGAAATGCGATCAAACATGAGTTCCTAAGATGATAAGTTCTGGAAGATACATCAGGAAACTAGGGTCACCAAGTACCTGGATCTCAAACTAACCCCAAATAGGATAATGTACAGTCGGATAGATTTTTGCGCCAAATTCCTAAAGTAGACTATAAACCGTTTTTGTATGGATTTTTAGTTTAGTATCTATTTGTGTGTCATTTCATGACTTAACATAAGTCAATCTTTTTTTTATTCTGGCATGGCGAAGTTACCACACTGCCCCTGATGGTAAGCGCAATGCCGTCAATCTATCCCTCGCTACTCAATATAATCATGCCGGCCTGTAGCTTCTTCACACAACGCCATGGGCAAGAAGGTGAAGAAGCGGTCGAGGGTCAAGTATCAGAGTACTCAGAAGGCCGCAATACGGCCAAACACCGTACCCCAACTCTAGACCCCCGACAGAAACCGAATGTACACTGACTGATCCCGGATCACGACACACTTGCGTGTGCCACTATGGCGGGTTTTACACCCTGTGTATGGTGGTCACTATCCGGGCGGATACGACTGTCCTACCACCGGCTAAATTTAGGAGAGAGATGTGTTATATGACTGGCAGCTTCTGGTTGTTTTAAAATGGCAAATACAGAAATAAATGCGAGTGCGCTTCCAACTGACAATTGTTTGACTTATGTAAATGTCGAAGTCGGGGTCGCAATGTTGAGGCTGGAAGAGGGCTTATAAATCCCTCTCCGATCACCAGACGCAGTCAGGATGCACATCGTATGATGGTCGCGTTAGAAAAAACTTAAGTTCATCACTTCAACAGTTTAATTAAGCTACTACCAGTTCCGAATGCAGGCAAGGGGTTTAACTGGCAAGAAAACCCCTCGTAACTCTTTTTGACACAACACCCTTTACATTACAATAATATATGCACAATTACACTTTGCACTGAGACGTACACAATATTAACATATTATTTCAGTTGTAGGCAACGTCAGTCGAAACAGTATTTCGGCATTACAACCTCTAATTTACTAGACTTGTGAAACATACATACATACATATACACTCACGCCTGTAATCCCCGAAGGGGTAGGCAGAGGTGTAACCAGTACACCCACTTTTCGCCGAATTTCGGTCCCATAATGTGATAGGGGGCGAGCCTATCGCCACACCGGGCACCATTCCAGACTCCGGGTTAATACTGAGTATTTCTAGGTAGAAAAGCCCAACATCACTTTACCCGACCCGGGGATCGAACCCGAGACCTCAGCACAGCAATCGTAACGCATGCGCAATTACAACTACGCCACCGAGGCAGTCAAGTCACTTGTGAAACCCGTTACTGAATGTCGAATCTCCATCAAATGACGAAGCGCTCCCTTATATTCTGTTATTTCTATTGTACCCCAGTCTATGAGTGAGATCACCTGATAAACAACTTATAAACCCTTATAATAGTAAAACGATGACGGTACCCACAATTTACAACAGATAGAGTTATTTGTAAGATCAATACAGTATCCGCATCATGACGCGCCGATTTTTATACGTATGTAAATATATACGCATATTTAACAAAAATAAATAACCCGTCCTTGGCATAAATTGCGATCTTTTTAATAAAAATAATTCAGCCTACAATCTTGTGAACAAATGAAACCACTTATTTTTACAAAGTTTAATGGTAAGAAAATGACGGCATAGTATGAATGACAGCTCGATTAGTGGTTTCAATTTCGGCGGGATGACGTGGCGGATGTCACGAACGTAACCTACAAAATTCTCAGGAGGTGGTAAAACGGTCGGTAGCACAAAATTCTGGTAACACTGAAGAATATTGATTTTTACTCTACTTAGCTGATCAAAGTTTTATAAGAACGTATTAGAAATTGGTTGCGGGTTGAAGATGCTTATTGTTGTTTTGGCCGTGTTGCGGCCTTCTGAGTACTCTTGACACTAGACCCTCGAGCGCTTCTTCACCTTCTTGCCCCATGGCGTAGTGTGAATAAGCAGGCCGGCATGATTGTGTTGAGTACCGAGGGATAGATTGTTTCTCGCTACTTGATACACTAACTGGACGGCACTGTTACCATGAGTGCAGTGTGGTCACTTTTCTGTGCGGGCATAAAAAAATATTCGTTAGCTTTCCATAAGGTTTATCGTTGTTTCCGTAAAACATTGTTTATAGTTAAACAAAAAATTCTTTATATATTTATTTTACACTTCATATGCCATATAGGCGGACCTAATGTCGAAAGCATTCTTTACCAGTCAACCATAGAGTGATGCAGAGATGAGCGAAATTGGTGCAAAAGATTATGTAAACTATATCTGAAGGTACAATTTTGATTACCTTTTATGTTACAATTACATCGTTTTAGTTTTCTGCTGATGTTTCTATATTTGATGATACTGAATCAAAATCAAAATTTATTGAATCCATAAAATGCTATACATTATTTTGACTCAGTCGATCTTTGTTTACTCTACCGCCAGTTCGAAATGCAGTTTCGCTAAAGAAGAACAACAAACTCTAACGTAGCTCTCTTCGAACACCGGTTAACAAAATTTGTTCGTACAATTAATTTACGATTTAAGTTTGTTTACAGTAGATTAGAGCAGCTCAATATATGTTAAGTTGCCTTATTGTAAAATTAAACTTAAATATTACAAGACCTGCCGCACATGATCGTCTTCAGAGTGAAGAAATTAATCTTATAATAACAAATTCCCAAATTAATACATCATGGTATATCTTCATTATATGTTTAGTTTTATGAGGCTTTATAGCCGCTAATATCATTATGCCATTTTTTTTATAAAAAGGCTATTTTGGAACTTGATAAGTATTTTTTTTTATTGCAGAGTTCGACAAACTAGCATGTGGGTCACCTGATGTTAAGTGATCTCCACCGCCCATGAACATCCACAATACCGAAAGTATCATGTATGCGCTGTCGGCCTCAAAGGACAGGAATAGGGATTAGGGAAGGGAAGGGGGAATCTTGGCCTCCGGATATCTTACTTACCATACGAAACGCGACAGTAAACTGTCACTTTACGTTGGTTTTCTGTGAGACAGTGGTACTACGCCGGTCGAGCCGGCCCATTCATGCTGCAGACAAATATGTCTACAGCGTGGCTCTACCACTATAGTATTAATAAGACAGTGACCTTTACTGGGTGAATGTTCTGTCGTGGGTGAATATACATATTAATGAACACATATACAAAATGTTTCCGCTACACTGCATCTAGGCTAGATTTGTCATATACCGTTTCAGTGGTTTTATGTTACCTTTATTTTTGGAGACAATCTGGCTTTTTATTTACATTTACGAAATATCTCTACTGCGTATAATGAAGCACCCTAACAATAATTTCACATTTACATAGATGAGGATAAATAATATCTTCACTTTTTTCTCTCCAACAAAAAAATTATGCTTTTTTGTATTGCGGCACAGCAAATTGCACACTGCACCTGATGGTAAGCGCAGTGTCGTCCAATTAGAGTATCGAGTAGCGAGAGACAATCTATCTTTCGCTACTCAACACAATCATGCCGGCCTACTTCTTCACAGTGTGCCATGGGCAAGAAGGTGAAGAAGCGGTCGAGTGTCAGAGTACTCAGAAGGCCGTAAAACAGCTAAACATCGTACCCCCGGGAAAAACCGGATGTACACTGGCTGACCCCGGTACGTGACACACTTGCGTGTGCCACTATGGCGGGTTTTACACCCTGTGTACGGTGTTCGCTATCCGGGCGGATATGAATATCCTACCACCTGCTTGTATCTCTTACTAGTTTGTTGTGTCACCAATACAAATGTAGACAAAATTTAACAAACAAACATTGAGACAAATTGCTTTAGTGACAAGCTATTTATAATGAACTATAAAACAATTTGAAGATGCGTATTTATACTGTTTACTCTACAATCTTCCCTAAATAATTTTCCATAATCAAACAAATGATTCTATTAAGCGTACTCGGGGGGCAATTTTAAAAACAATAAACAGCCGGATAGGTAAATTACCCAATTTTCTGTAAAATGGAAGGCTCGCTTATACGGTATATGAGATGGAACGCTTAATAAATCTAGGGTTTATTTAAAAACACATTTATACGAATCGCTTTAAATTATCATTATTATTTTCATAGCATTCTATGTCAGGCGGTGCTAAATAAATTGATAATTTGAAATGTATAAATAAAGGGCCAATATTATTGTAATTAACTAATGTAATTAATCTAAAATATGATTATGTTCAATGTGCGTTCTAATTATGTCAAATGTAACGAACTAAAACAGCAGTGCATCACTAATTTTAGTTTGACAAGAGTGACACATTTTAAATTGACACACACACATAATCCTGTAGATTAACACACATTTGAGACCTGTATATTGACACATAGAACATCCTGTAGATTGACTTTAACCTCTCATGTATTACAAGGACACCGGTGTTGGGACAAGGTAAAAGTAGTGAGTAAAAATACAAGCCAAAATCACTTTTATTTCTATAATATCAACGTTAGAAATCGCTTAACACACAGTCAATAAGGCCGATTATCGCCTGTTTTTGTCCGGACACCGGTGTCCGAATGATACGTGACTGGAACTTAAACTAGAACTTCACACTTATTTCTATTATTTAAAGCGCTTCACCTACAGATACCATTTTAATCATTACATTTTTAACAGCGACAATCAACAGTAATGCAGACATGATGGTAGCAATTCCACTTGCATTACCGGGAGCAATTTTAAATATAAACTGGCTGACGGGCGTCGATTACCCAATTTTGTGTAAAAAGGAAAATTCCCAACCGTCGTGGTAATGACGGTTACTGAGTACGACCCGTCGGCTTTATTGCACCTTTTTAGACCAAATGGTGATAATTTTACTGCGAAGTGGTTTCGGGAGAATGTCTCCGATAAACGAGTGTGATGAAATATTTAGGGAGTGGAGTGATGACCTTGAAGATTGAGACAGGATGTTCTTTTTTTAATGGATAAGTGATTGTCTATGGCTTAAGTCCATCAAAAACGGAGCATTTCTAGACTTTACCTTTATCATTTACAAATAAGAGTTATACTAATCACAGCCTCCGTGTCTAAGCGAATAGCCGACTGCTAGAGCGAGCCGTGCGAAGAGATTGCGGGTTCGATCCCCGCTGGGGCATTGTGTCTGTATGATCCACAAATATTTGTAGCGATCTGGGTGTTATGGGACCGTAGTCTCTTTTAGTTCTTGATACCCATGATACACGTGTGACCTAGTGTGGGGTCAGGACTGTATGTACTGTTGAGAGTTCTTATTATTATTAAATATTGTATTGAGAACTAAATGATTTATATATCTTGGTAAAGTGTTTACATCTGAAATCACATTAATGTCGAATCTCTTCGAGCATTGCAAAAGATTATCGTTTTTATATGTTGTATAAATTAACATTTACTTAAAATATAAGTATTTAAATACAATTCAGTGATCGCGTTATACGTTTTTAATCGAGTTGTTACACGTTATAAATATCGAATGACATCGAGAATTATAACAAAAGATTATCATTTTAATATGTATTGTTATATAAATTAACATTTACTTAAGATATAAATATTTAAATACAATTAAGTAATCGCATTGTACGTGCTCAAGCTGTAACATGTTGTCGCTAAGTGTTTTATGTTGTATTCAATGAAACACATTAGAGATGTATTTAAAAGGAATATTTCTTTATAAAACATTAAATGCTTACATGGATTTTACATTAAAATCTGGCGTTTGTTATGGTAATAAAAATATCTCATCAAAATCAAAATTTATTGAATTAATGGAATACACTTGAATACTCAGAATACACTTTTGCTAGCGAAGAATGGGGAAAAACTGTTTAACATTTGGGCTACAAACAAATAAAATTGGATTACATTAGATAGAGCAGCTACATCAGGGCAGCTCAATATATTTTATTACTAACTGTTGCCCGCGGCTCCGCCCGCGTGGTAATAATTTTTGAAAGAAAAGGTATAAACTCCATGGAGTCCATCTTAAAGCTATTATATTTCTATAATTTGCTATATCATAGGAATCGTGCATTTGTATTTGCACCCCTAAACTACCACTATGCAAAAAATCATGTCGATCCCTTGCTCTGTGAAACACAAAAAGCTATTCCGCGGGAACCGTACATCTTTCCGGAATAAAAAGTAGCCATGTGCTATTCCAGACTAAAATCTATCTATTTAGTAACAAACACTCGCATTTATAATAGTTGTAAGATTGTAATTAAATTTGAATTGAAGTTACCTGAGTTAACTCTGGTTACGTTTCATAGACAGGGATAAACAATTACTACACTAACAAGAAGTCAACGGTAATAATATTATATAGATTGCATTGTACCTACAAACCGTAGCTCAACCATGAATTAATGACAAAAAGTTACGATTGGTAAAGTCGCTAACGTAGCAGAGTTGTGTTTTATGTAACTACATATTTCGTTGTCATCCATACTAATACTATAAATGCGAAAGTAACTCTGTTTGTTTGTTACCTCTTCACGACTAAACGGCTGAACGGATTGTAATGAAATTTGGTAAGCGAATAGATTGTATCCTGGAGAAGGACATAGGCTATCTTTTTTCTCAAAAACCAACCTTGAAAGGGGTCAAATAGGAGTTCTAAATTTGTATGGGAAATCCATAATTCTTCGACTTAGGGATCTGTAAATTCATATTTAGGCTTTTGGTAGGAAATAAAGAAATACGTGTTTCAACGTTTTTGAAAAATCATCCCTAAAAGGGGCAAAGTGAGGTTAAACTTATGGGGTATTCTTTAGATGCAATCTTAAGATTCAGGCACAACACCTGAGAGGCTGGACAATCGCTACAGGTGCCTCAGAGCAGAAGACAACTCCTTGGATTGTATTCTTCTGCTCCCGAATATATCATCCACGCAGGCGGAGCCGCGAGCAACAGCTAGTAGTTACTAATTTAGAGACTAGCGTAACCGCGCCGTATATTCTGTTATATAAGTATTTTACATTATCGCTAGCGAATACACGTGAGAAAAACTCATAGTAATGGTGACATATGGTAGTCATTTTGACGGCTAGGATAAAAAGTGCTGTTCAAGCTGAAGCAAAACACAATTCTGAATTGTAAATTACTGCCGTGTCTCATGACATTGGATTTTGGTAGTCCCTAAGAAATAAAATAGCAAGTCCAGAGGCGCCGTCCTTTAGAAAAATGAGAGTTCATAAGATGATCATTTTAAAGAACCGACGAAGTGAGAGACGGAAAATGTACAACCGGCGAACAAACTACAGTCTCTGTGGAGGGAGCATATCCAGCTGTGAGACGGGAGGCGGTGGGTTCCTGCACCCAGGAAAACGCTTATGTGATCCACAAAAATTATTTCGGGTCTGGATGTTGTGAGATCGTAGATCCTCGTAGATCTTGATACTCACGATGTTTGACCCAGTGTTGGTGGAGGGCCGGGGGAGGGGGGGTTACATACCCAGACGGACTGTCGTTTGCGACAGACCCAGCTCTTTCATAGTTTTTAAATTCAAAATGACATAATAATATTTAGCGGTCTATATTTGATGTTGTTACAGTCTGATATAAACACGTGGGCGGTGAAAAGAACAAAAAACAACGAGGGCAAACAACTAAATAAAACCGGTTAAAAACGTCACGAACACTTAACAAAACATCATGAACAACACAAAATTATTTACGTTTTAAATTTTATGAAAATAACTAGGTGTTGCCTGCGTAGAAGTAATATAACTATCCATACTAATACTATAAATGCGAAAGTAACTCTGTTTGTTTGTTTGTTACCTCTTCACGACTAAACGGCTGAACGGATTGTAATGAAATTTAGTAAGGGAATAGATTATGTCCTGGAGAAGGACATAGGCTATCCTTTTTCTTCAAAAAACAACCTTGAAAAGGGTCAAATAGGAGTTCAAAATTTGTATGGGAATTCCATCATTCCTGGACCTAGGGATCTAGAAATTCATATTTAAGCTTTTGGTAGGAAATAAAGAAATATGTGTTTCAACGTTTTTGAAAAATCGTCCTAAAAGGGGCAAAGTGATGTTAAACTTAGGGGGTATTCTTTAGATGCAATCTCAAGATTCGGGCACAAGATCTGAGAGGCTGGACAATCGCTACAGGTGCCTCCGTGCAGGAGACAACTCCTTGGATTGTATACTTCTGCTCCCGAATATAACCTCCACGCAGGCGGAGCCGCGAGCAACAGCTAGTATAGAATAAATATTAGATACTATTTATAAAATCATTTCATATCTCACAACTACTCTTTGCATAACACAGATATTCGTTCAAACTGATATAACTTTTGATTGAATGCACCAATTTAAATGAAGTGATGACTAAATATTACCTCGAGATACACTCTATGATTTTACAGTCGATTAGTTTGTCGTAATACAGTATTTTGGACGTGATGCCTTGACTGACACACAGACAGACAATAATTCCAAAAACAATTGTTTTGGGTTCTATATCGATAATATAACACGTTAAAATCAAAACTTAGCAAAAATATTTATTGTACAGACAAAGTGTCTGTTCAGCTTTATTATAGATATATTCATCGAAATATTATGCTTGTCAAACAAATTTGTTGCTACGACATTCAACGACGATTAAAGAAGGTCAACTTCTTACGTTGCGATCTTTATCTATACTAATATTATAAAGAGGAAAGATTTGTACGTATGTTTGTAACGAATTAGCTCAAAAAGTACTGCGCCCTTTTTAAAAATTATTTCACAATTTGAATGCTACATTATCACTGATTAATATAGGCTATTTTCATTGCAAGAAAAAAATAAGGATCCCTACTAAAACTACAATAATTTTACCCAAGGTATAAAAAAAAATCCACGCGGGTGGAGCCACGATCAACAGCTAGTGTGTTGTATATTATACAATGTGTTTTAGAAATATGGTACTAATAAGTTTCATGTATACCATGTTACCGATTAGTAACTTATATAGTAATGATGAAAATTAAAATTGGAATTAAGAATATTCTGGGCTATTTGGAGCGGGCTCTTAAAGTTCTATTGTTTAAAACTCTTGACAAAGTGTCAACCGATTGTGAATTTTATTGAATAGTATTTTCAATGCTTCAAAATCGGTTACACACTACAAAATAGTTTTATCAGTTGGCTTAAGGGATAATAAAAATGATTCAATCTAATTCCAATTATTGAAATAAGATGAGATATACTTTTTTCATCTTGGTACTTCAAAGTGACCACACTGCACCTAATGGTAAGCGCAGTGCCGTCCATCTAGATAATTGAGTAGCAAGAGACAATCTATCCCCCGCTACTCAACACAATCATGCCGGCCTCTTTCTTCACACTACGCTATGGGCGAGAAGGTGAAGAAGCAGTCGAGGGTATCAGAGTACTCAGAAGGCCGAAAACGGCCAAACATCGTACCCCAACTCTTGACCCCCGATAAAAACCGGATGTACCCTGGCTGATCCCGGAACGCGACACACTTGCGTATGCTACTATGGCGGGTTTAACACCCTGTGTACGGTGGTCGCTATCCCGGCGGATATGAATATCCTACCACCAGCAACTGATAAGTTACCTATGACTCTCTTTACGTCGTATTATTATGTGTACCACCTTTTTGCAACAGCCTGTATACATGATTTGTGGAACATTGTATGTGTCTATCAGCTTTTGGCGCTAAATGTACCATCAGTAATTAACTATATGAACAGTCAGTTTCTATACTACGTGTAACGGGAATAATGCACGTCCTCAGACACCCCAATTTCAAAATATTATTACAATCATAATTCATGTATTGAAATTAGACTGCGATGAATATAAATATTGTTTTTCATGAAATTAGTTGTACTCATTTTCGACATAAAGTTCGTAATTTTAATTATTTGATTTTTTAAAGTGTTCGTTTATTATTGCATTTAGATAAGACTTTATCGCATCGAGTTATGTTTCAGTTCCGTTTGTCTTGAACGTTAAATTAAAGGATGACTATTATTTACCTGAGTGTTAATTATTTTTGGAAAAAAAATCGTCTATTAAAAAATTGTTGATATCGATTCAGTCGCCTTTTCTGAACAAACTACTTTGAGAGTGTGCGTTAATCATGTTACATGTTGTATATAGATTATATATAGCGTTGCAATTAGTTAATTAGAAGTAACCAGTGCTCAGAGCATAATGGTTAATGACAGGAACAGTATGCTAATACAGATATATTCAGTAATTAGATGTAAAGCCTGTTCTAGACTCGCGGGCATTGAATTTGTCCTGCGTTAATGTGCTCTGGAAACATTTGCTAATGGCCATTGTGGTAGTTAGTAGGGCAGATTACTCTCCCGAATATTTATGATAGTAATATCCAATTTCAGATTTGAATTGGCAGTGGCACCTAGTCGTCCCTAGGTCGTCGTATTTGTTTTGGGGAGGGGCGAAAGTAAAGAATCCCGATAAGTAGACATTTAAAATGCTTTTTACGCCCTTTATATTAGCTTCACCTGTATCTATGTACGTACATACATACATATACACTCACGCCTGTAATCCCCGAGGGGGTAGGCAGATGTGTAACAAGTACACCCACTTTTCGCCGAATTTCGGTCCCATAATCTGATAGGGTGCGAGCCTATCGCCACACCGGGCACCATTTCAGACTCCGGGTTAATTAACTGAGTATTGGTAGGTAGAAAAACCCTATATCACTTTACCTGACCCGGGGATCGAACCCGAGACCTCAGCACAGCAATCGTAACGCATGCGCAATTACAACTGCGCCACTGAGGCAGTCAGTGCATCTATGTATGTGGGTATGGGAATAAATAGGTCAACGTCAAGGACCGATGACAATACAATATATTTATAACCTTGACCTTTGACCAGGACCATCGGGTTGATAAAAAATATGATAATTTAAGATCATATTTTTTATCATGTGGTTTTGATATATAATATAATATAATAATAATAAACAGCTAAATATAATAATATATATAATAACAATAAGAACACTAGCCTTATATTAAACATTGTCCCACTACTGGGCACGGGCCTCCTCTACAAATGAGAGGGTCGAGGTTTAGGTCGTAGTCCACCACGCTGGCCTAATGCGGGTTGTTAGACTACTGCTGCTGGTTGGTAGGTTGGTTTTATAAACAGCTACTAATAAAAAAATGCTTCAATCCAAAGTTCAAACTTTTTACTTATGGTTCGTGATATTCTGTAAGGCATTATGTAAGTAAACTTAACAAAATCTAATTTATACTAATGTAATTTTAGCGACCTTGGAATTAACTTAGCGTACACAAATAACGTAAACAACCTTAGTGCCGCAGTTATACTTGGGTACGCGGTACAACTGCTGAGCTCTTGGGTTCGATCCCCGGATCTGATAAAAATTATATTGCGTATTCCAGTTACTAAATACTTAGTATCAACCCGGAGTGTGGAATTGTGCCCGGTGTCTATAGACTCGACCCTATCACATCATGCGACTGTAATTACCTAAGCGCAATGTGGTTGTACTGGCTACACCTCTGCCTAACCCTTTGGGATTACAGGCGTGAGTGCGTATGTACATAATATTTCTTATTTGTACTGGCACGGTAAAGTGGCCAACATGCACCTGATGGTAAGCGCAGTGCTCTCCAATTAGAGTATTGAGAAGCGAGAGACAATCCTTCCCCGCTACTGAATACTATCATGCCGGCCTGCTTCTTCACACTACGCCTTGGGCAAGAAGGTGAAGAAGCAGTCTAGGGTCTAGTGTCAGAGTATTGAGACGGCCGCAAAACGGCCAAACATCGTACCCCAGCCCTATACCCCTGACAAAAATACGATATCTATCTCCACGAGACAGGCTCGACCTAGTGTGGATGGCATCGACTCACATTAATTACCTCCTGTATAGTCATATAAGCCTAAACAACTATTATGTATCACTTCTTGTAAAAAAATTTTTTTTTGGTAAATAAATGATTATTATTATTATTATCTTTTGCAGTGGCAGCTTCGAACCCCGACAATAAGCACGGCTCGGTAATCAACATGCTCCTACCCACGAATAGTAAAAACAATACAATTATTAATTAACTTTGAGCTTAATGCAACTGTGACTCCGAGGTCAAAATGTTTATGAATTGGTAAACAATTAAATAGTTAAACTATTGCCTTGCAAAAAAGCCTTAAAATCTTAGCATATAAATAATTCACTCAAACATAAATCATTTAAACTAGTTGTTCAATAGATAGCTTCACGTGAAGTAGCTCTTTCATAATGTTAGAATGTCCTCAGTAGTCACTATCGAGCCGTCTAATCGCATATACGCATGTTGTATTTTACCATATTGTTAAACCATAACCATATTGTTTAATTATTATAAATAATATTTTCGGAAATGCCTTTAGATTCGCAAGATTTAGTAAAATTACGACCAGATAGTGTTCAATATGTTAGAAAATTATATGGTTTTGAAGATAAACAGAAACTGGAAGAGGCCATCGACATATTGGATGCGTGGATACAAAAACAAAGTCATTTTACTAAAAAGAATTTTCGTGAGTATTTTTTTCATTTATTTAGGATAACAGTGGTACATTATATATATATATATATAATTTTAATTTTAATTATTATTCACTTCATATATTATTATTAAATTTTAAGTCATGTAATGTAGCATTAAAATATCACTACTTTTAAATGTCATGCATGCTTATGATCTGATTAATTACATTGTATTTTAATAATTATTATGACATGTGTAACATAATCAAGTATGTAATTATTCTGTTAGTATGCTAAAGATTATAAAACAAAAATACATTTCTTAAGCGGTATGTATATACTAAAAATGGTATTTACAGCTAGTGATGTGACAAATAAGTAAGTACTTATATTGCATTTTTTAATTACGTGGATTTTTTTTTCAAGTCTTGTGAAAATATTTTAGTTTATCATGTTTTAAGAGCACTATCAAAAGATCAGGCGGCATACCACCAACTCTTAGAGCAGTGTTGTTGTAACAGTACAATGCGAATTCATGGTCAGACCATGGTGATAGGCCGGCAGTTCGATTAAAAAAATTACGGTCGCTGTATATTTAAAAAAAACCGAAATCATCATTTCTATTGTCGAAATTTTCTAGGTTGAAAATAATAAGGATTCTCAAAATTTCAAATATATATTTTAATTTCGAAAACTCGCTCAACTTTTTATAAACTTTCAAAGTAGTACTTTTAATTTTCGAGCGATCTCTAAATATAAATAAAATTAAAAAAATTTAGTATAAATTGTTTCGTGGCCTTTTTTAAGTGTCTCGTGCTTTATTTAAATTCTTTGGTATGTCAACTTTGTTAAAAAAATCTAAGTTTATTGATATTTATAATTTTATTTACATCTGTAAATAACTAGGGATAAATAGATATAGATGGAGATATGTATGATGATTTTATTCTACATATGATATTAATAATCATAATTTTTTCTTAATACAATCATGTACACATGATGCCCTCCCTTGTTCCCTTTTAAATTTTTCCAACCTATGACCATATTGAAAAAATCATCGCTAGCAAAAAGTCCGCCATTTGTGCATCATTTTTGTCGTGTTGCAATATTATTTATTCTAGTGTACATACAGTAAGGAGTTTTAATAAATATATAATTTAATTCTACACAAATATCAAAAACAATCATAACAAAACTACATTTATAATGTATCATAAATAGCGGCCATATTGTTTGGAACTATATGAACCAGATAACCTTAATATCATGGAGTTACGTACAGGGTCAGTAGAAAGGTGGTGGCATCAGAATAATTTAAATTACAAGTCATTTTGTGGCGAAATCTGTTAGGAACATCAACAAAACTATGCAAGATGGATATTTAAAAGGCACAAATACAATGTTTATAATTTATTTATTGATTCACACGGCACTGTTACACCTCTCAGTAGTTAATATTAACACACACGCATGTCAGGATTCACTTAAGGCTTCACTTTATAATTAATCTACCAACATTACCTTCTAAGCTGAACTACGCAGCCATTGAACTGATTACCATTTACCGAATCGAACCACGAATATACTGGCTATCGTCTCGTCTACTTTACAAAACAACTGAACTGAACCCCGGAGCGCGGAAGGCACTCTGTTTTATATTAAACATTTACTACTCCCACTTAGGTTGTCATTATTAATCTACCCCCAACTAGTCTCCTAAATACCTCCGTTATACCTTCGGTATTTCTTATAATAGGAAATATCCTAATACATCACAAAATGTTGTGTTTGTTATCTGAGATTTATATCACCTATTCACCAAACTTGCCGCAGTCAATTTTAAGATGTGAAATATCTAATGTGGCGGCTCAGACTGAATGTTAGCATTACACGCTATCATCATATTATGTATAACAATTAGAACTTAATAATGTATGAGTTATAACAGTGCGTGACCTCCTAGATAGTTTAAAGCTGCCCTTCACCGACTTTGTATAGTCTTCCGGAATTCGCTTCTAAAGGTTAAAAAGCGGCTGCTTTTTTGTTGAAACACTGTCAAGGTGATTCTTTGGTGCTTGTCCTACGCATGTTCGATAGTTATTAAGTCCAGCATTAGAGCTAATAATACTTAAAATAATACCAGCCCCGTGTTAAACTTATCACAATACTAATGAGAGGGGTTAAGCTGTAGCTCACCACGCTGCCCTAATGCGGAGAGGTAGGTTTGCTGGTGGTAGGATAGCGTGGTCACCATCCTACCACCCGGTGTACGGTGGTCCGTACACAGGGTGTAAAACCCGCCATAGTGGCACACGCAAGTGTGTCGCGTTCCGGGATCAGCTAGTGTACATCCGGTTTTTGTCGGGAGTCTAGAGTTGGGGTACGATGTTTAGCCCTTTCGCGGCCATCTGAGTACTCTGACACTAGGACCCTCGACCGCTTCTTCACCTTTTTGCCCAATGGCGCAGTGTGAAGATAATAATAAAGCGATAATTGAAAATGAATACACACGTGCTCGTGCCCATGTGTCAATGGTACGCCGGCGCGCCACAAATACGTCGCAACACTCGTCGTTCTTACATGCTATTTTTGACTTTATTTTCATGGAAATAAAATTGATTTTGGCTTGTATTTACTTCCTACTTATTACCTTTTTGATATCCTTTTGATACATAAGTGGTTAGAACTGTTAGACATGTATGCCATTTGAGCTGGTTTTGAACCTACGTCTTGACAGTCCGTACCGCAACCAACTAGGCTATGTGGTTATACTCTCAGCACCATTTTACGTTAACATTGTTGCATAGTTAGTGCTAGATGCACGATACTCTCATTCGTCTTTGATGAGAAATATGATGACTTGACTTTGAAAGTTAGATGTCTATGGAGGTTGGATTTGAATCGGCGACTTCCCTCGGCAGTTCGTTCTAGTCGTATTAGGCTATCGCTTCTCAATTACAAAAGTAATCCTTATTATCCATCGAGGAAAATGGAGTAAAAATGACCATCAAATGTTAATTATAATCATGACCCCATACAAAGTCAAACCTGTACCGTGGAATAAACTACGAGGAACTGCGGTCCCACACACCCAGGCCCAAACAAATATATATCTGTCACACAATAATTTCTTACGGCGCGGGAATTGAACCCACGGCCTATCGTTACACAGCCCGCTGCGTCACGGAGGCTGTCGTAATTAGCTAAATCTATTATTAGTAACTCGTAAAAACATTTTTACGTCATACAAGCCGAATGAACACGTTAAATTAGTTTTTATAATATGTTAATTAGTTAATTAAAAATACGTAATAAAGTTGCTTGCGTATATGATATTTTACGGTCCAAGCGGTAGCTTCTTCTAATATTTGAAGGCGTGTGTTTTATATAGCCTTTGCTTTGTCACCACTATGTGCTTAAGATAGAAATAAAAATATTACAAAGGGCATTGATTGGTGAGTCATCAAATACTGTGCTGGGTATCTGATTTATACATATACACTCACACCTGTAATCCTGGAGGAGTAGGCAGAGGTGTAGCCAGTACACCCACTTTTCGCCGGTGTTATTACGGTCCCATAATATGATAGGGGGCGAGTCTATTGCCATACCGGGCACAATTCCAGACTCCGGGCTGATACTGCGTATTTCTAAATAGAAAAACCCAATATCACTATACCCAATCCCCGATCGAACCCGAAACCTCAGCACAGCAGTCGTAACGCATGCGCAATCACAACTGCACCATCGAGGCATATTTTTACCGACAAAGTATTATACACTGGGGTAACTGACGCTATATTATTGATAGAAACTATGCGGAGCAATACTTTAAAATGACGTAAATCGTGAAAATTACGCCGCGTTCATAGAAATTCATACATACCACATATATAACCGCCGGCCGCTAAAGTCTATGGCTTGACTGTCTTAGTAGCGCAGTTATAATTGCGAATGCGTTACGATTGCTGAGCTGAGGTCTCGGGTTAGATCCCAGGGTCGGGTAAAGTGATATTGGGGTTTTCTCTCTAGAAATCCCGTATCAGCCCGGAGTCTGGAATTGTGCCCGGTACGGCGATAGGCTCGCCCCCTATCACATTATGGGACCGAAATAAATTCTGGGAAAACTGGGTGTACTGTTCTTTGTGTGTAATATTCTTGTGGCCTTCAAGGAACCAGTCTGTCGACGGTTGGCAACAGAGTAGTGTAATTTAATCACTTTACCGCATCAGGATTACAAACAACAGAAGAGACGAATCATTAAAATGCATTCACAATTCATATTATTTTAAATACGAAACCAACTCTGTCTGTCTATTATGTTTTCACTGATAACACTGAACCGATTTTGCTGAAATTTTATACTGAGAAGGGATCCTAAAGAAGGACGTAAACTAGCTGTTGTCTCAAAAAACTTAAAGAGGGGATAGGGTTTAAATAAAAGTTTATATGCCGAATCTATAATTTCTCATTTAATTATTATATTCATAGACTTTTATTTACAGCAAGAAAATATTTGGAGATGACAATAATTGCTAACAAAGGTTCCATTGAGCGATCCAAATCAAAACTGGACAAACTGTGTACACTGAGGAGTATATTGGGGAAATTCTACGTATTTTCTAATATCAGGACGGACTTTAAAGATTTCTTTCAAGCGTAAGTTAAATTCATGATACATAATACACAGCAAACAGCATACAGCAGACAGGCACACGTTACATCCTACTTTCTACTAATATTATAAATGCGAATGTTTCAATGGATGGATGAATGTTTGTTACTCAATCACGCTACAACGGCTAGACGGATTTGGTTGAAATATGGCACAGAGATAGATTATAGCCCGGAATAGCACATAGGCTGCTTTTATCTTGGAAAAATGTACAATTCCCATGGGATAGCTTAGTTTTACACATAGCACGCGGGCGACATCTAGTATTATATGAAAATTATAAAATATTTTTAACCATAATCATACTTAGGGCTGCCAAACGACTTACTACCTGTTTTTTTCTAGTGTTTTGTGTAAGTTGATATTTTTGGGTATTATAATTTCAGCCCTGTATTAGGTATTGTCTCACTACTAGAATGGGCTGGCTTCACCGGGTAGTACCACTGTCTAACAGAAAACCGAAGTAAACATTGAATCATTCAATGATTATAAAACACTAGCTGTTGCTCGCGGCTCCGCCCGCGTGGAGGTCATGTTTGGGAGCAAAAGTATAAACTACAAAATACCAATTTTCATGCGTTTAACTGCAAAAATATCAGATTTTCATACAAACTTTCTTCCCCTATTTTACCCCCTTCGGAGTGGAATTTCCAAAAATCCTGAAATATATTTTTTATTTTTGACTATAAGGCCAAATACTAATTTTCATGAACTTAACTTCAAAAATTACGGATTTTCATACAAACTATCATCCCCTATTTTATCCCCTTAGGGGTGGTATTTCCAAAAACCCTTCCTCAGTGGATGCCTACGTGATAAAAGGTACCTACTGTCAAAATTTCAAGTCCCAACCCCAGCCGTTTTGGTTGTGCGTTGATCGATCAGTCAGTCAGTCAGTTTTTTCTTTTATATATACAGATAGGTAATTAGACGATAGATGGCGGGGCACTCGGCTGATTGAGCCATCTTGATCCGAACGACTGGCCGGTTGGGCAGCGAGGGATGTTAGTAGAATGTTATGATATAAAAAAACCTGTGTTTAAAAATAGAATGTTATGACATAAAAAAGGGTAGACATGTAAAATGGAGTGAGGTAACATTGTTTTCATATATTTCTTTATTTGGCCTAGAAGACCTGTTTCCAAAGCCGTTAAATAAATAATTGCTTTATTTTTATTAGAATTGTAAGATATGTTACTAGAAATATAACTTATTGACTTTGTTTTAGCACAACGTTGATTCCGTTTCCAAAACTCACGGACAAACACTACAGAGTTGTGTTATTAAGGAACAACAACAATATATATTTCGACAAAACACCGTTCACAGCCTACTATAGATTTATGCTTATAGTAAGTATAATGAATATACTAACTATTAGAATAAAAGCATGCTTCCGACCAACATTCAGCTGTTACAAATATTTAGTCGTAAAATTAATTTAGCATTTTTTTGGTTCATAATTACGAACAGGCTAAGTACACGCACGCATACACTCACGCCTGTAATCCCCGAAGGGATAGGCAGAGGCGTAACCAGCACACCCACTTTTCACCGAATTTCGGTCCCATAATGTGATAGGGGGCGAGCCTATCGCCACAGCGGGCACAGATTCCAGACTCCTAGCTGATACTGAGAATTTCTAGATAGAAAAACCCAATATCGCTTTACCCGACCTGGGAATCGAACCCGAGACCTCAGCACAGCAGTCGTAACACATGCGCAATTACAACTGCGGCACCGAGGCAGTCAGGCTAAGTAATTACAATAATATACTGATAAATACACCCATAAGTCAGGATCTGGGTAACAATCACCTAGATCCTGACCCAGAACCCAAACAAGTATTTGTGAATTACACAAACGGTAGGTAGCAGCTTTGCTGTGCCCTGGTATTGCAGAAGGCTATGGGCGGTGGTGTCTAGGCCGGAAAAAAGTTTTGGTGCGGGAATCGAACCCGTGGTCTCTCGTTGCCGGACACTCACCAGCTGCGCCACGGAGGCTGTCAAAACAATGAGTAGCTATAATTCAGTCTTTCTTATTTACACCGACAAAAAGGACAAGGTCATGTTTTTTACATAGCATTTATATGAGTTGCATTATTCTACACAAAATATTTATTCGATAATGTTTTAAGCTTTTAGGTATTCAGTATTTATTTTAAATTCAGCGTAGAATTATAGTTAAGAACAGGTTAAATAATTTACAATTGTACTGACATTCAAAATAAGATTTGTTTAAACGTACCATCTACGTTTCCTGTATTTAGTTTTCATATTTCGTTTTGCAACAATATTCTAGGTATGAATTTTGAAAAATAGAAAAGTGTGTGTACTGGTTACACCTCTGCCTACCCCTTCGGGGATTACTGGCGTGAGTGTATATGTATGTAAAACACGTGAAAACCTAAAATATTGCCTTTTCAGTACACTGAATATCTGATGCTGCATGACTACTCCGATGGGTTGGTTTTCCTCATTGATTATACAGATACTAACGTCATGAGCGTCATAAATCAAATTAACATCATGGAGTTGAAACAGTTCGCGACGTTAATTACGGTAAGCAGTTCAAAGTAACCAGAACTTCTATCATGACTTCACTATACCTGGTACAGTCTAACAGTATACTATGAAGAGACGTCAAAGGAAATGTATATAGACCATTCTAATTGGATGTACATCATCTGACGAGACTGTTTTGTTGACTTTCATCATAAGAATTAGGCCTGACTCCCTCAGCGGCGCAGTTGTAATTGCGCATGCGTTACGACTGCTGTGCTGAGGTCTCGGGTTCGATCCCCGGGTCGGGTAAAATTATATTGGGTTTTCTATCTAGAAATTCTCAGTATCAGCTCGGAGTCTGGAATCTGCGCCCGGTATGGCGATATGCTCGCCCCCTATCACATTATTGGACCGAAATTCGGCGAAAAGTGGGTGTACTGGTTACACATCTACCTACCCCTTTGGCGATTACAGGCGTCAGTGTATATGCAGAATCAGGCAAATTAGCTAGTTGGTCAATACCAGAAGAATCATGGGTGGTCTTGAAAGAAATGATTGGGAAGAAATCTTACCGTACGAAATTCAACAGAGACCTACTTCACGTTAGATGATTGTGGAATGTGGTGATAACCAGTTGAAACTAGTTTATGCTGGTCAGTCTAATACGGTCGGTCGATTCTGCTCCGGCAAGTATGGTCAGATTATTCTGGTCCGTCTATTATAATCTCTCTTGGTCTATTACGCTGTAGATAAAACTACAACGTGTTTCTGCCATGTTAAAAATTCTTAATATATATTTTTTTATAGCATAGTCCGACAAACGAGCCAGTGGGTCACCTGGTGTTAAGTGATCTCCACCGCCCATGAACATCCACAATACCGAAAGTAGTAATGGCCTTGCAGGACAGGAATAGGGATTAGGGAAGGGAAGGGGGAATCTGGGCCTCCGGATAGCTCACTAACCATACGAAACGCGACAGTAAACTGTCACTTTACGTTGGTTTTCTGTGAGACAGTGGTACTGAATGAATGGGTATTCATGCTGTAGACAAATATGAATACAAATATTTCTAATAGATATCAGGGTTTTCAAAAGAATGGGTATGCTCGTACATACATAATACATTGTAATGACCTAACCATTTATATTTATAATACACGCACAATTCTGACCCCACGTTAGGTCAAACCTGTACCCTGGGTGTGCAGTCTCGACATACGTTACGCTCGCTTATCAACCGATCGCGGTCGGTATGACACAATTAGCTCATCATAACAATCTTTGGTAGACTCGACATTTTAAAATATTAATAACGGTATCATAACGCATTGGCAATTAATATATCAATTACGGTCGATGTCTTTGCTGTCAATGATGAATTTGTTATACCATACCGACCGTAATCGATTGATAGGCACCGATTATGGTCGGTCGTAACGTATGTCGAGACTGCAGCCACGGATACTAAGAACTAAGAAAGACTACGGTTCTATAACTACCAGACCCGAAAGAAACATCTGCCTGCCACGCAAACTTTTGTGTCGGTGCGGAGATTGTTACCACGGCCTTACATTTCACAGCTGCTCGCCCGCTTATACATGCCTCACATATTGTCATTTTAGGAAGGTTATGGAACGAGAATTAAGGGCGTGCACATAGTAACAGCCTCGAAAACTATAGAAATGCTACTGAACATTGTAAAGCCCATGTTCCCTCAGAAGATAGCAAGCCGTTTCTTCGTACATAACTCAATAGATACATTACATGAAATCATTCCGGAAGATGTGTTACCAATAGAATATGGAGGAATAGAACGTTCATATATGGAGATAAAAGGTAAATGTAAATTTTCAAATAAAATTTAGATTGGTCGAATTGGTCCTAATACCATTATCAATAAGGAATAATGATTAGATTTTTTTATTCCTTCATCATTTAATTCGCCTGTTAGAGATTAGTCCCTTACGTAAGTTGTTTAAGCTAATAAAACTATTGCTCGTTTTAAAGATTATAATATTTTGTCATTGTAACGTGAAATCATAGAAATCTACTAAAATACCTTATTACAATAAATGTTTACATTGAATTCTTCACAATAATGATTAAACATGACTAACTTACCACGATATTTTATACTTTGTTGTGTAATAAACTATCATCATCATCATCATCATCATCCACCTGCCTTGATCCCACACTAAGTGGGATCGGCACAAACGGTTTGAACCCTCCACGCAGCCCTATCATGCGTCAAATCTGCATTCACCCCTTTCATGCGCATGCATTCACGCAATCCATCCACCTCTTTTTTGGTCTCCCACGAGTCTTTCTTTCATCCACATTAATATTGACAACCAGTCTTGTCATAGCCTTTCATCCCTCCACATTACATGCTCATACCAAGCTAACCTAGCACTCCTCATCTTTTCCACAATTGGTGCTACTTTCAGGCTTCCCCTTACAATTTACATACTCATTCCTTATCCTATCTAATCACACATCCATCTTAACATACGCATCTCAGTAGCATGCACTCTTCTCTCATCCGTCTTTTTCATTGCCCAACATTCAGATCCATACGGTTTATTATACAACCTGTCGCTATGACAGGTTGTATAATAAACCAATAATTCATAAAGCAATTCGTAAATAGTTGTAAACTTCGATCAACAAGTTGTATTGTTGATCGAAGGTTGTAAACGACCGTGATCCTCACAGTAAAACTATAATCCAGTACGATACTAACACTAAGTACGTTATGGTTTCTTATGTTTACGCGAATATAACACGTTGAAATAAAACTAATTTTAGTGTTTTTATCACGGTTTATTATACTTTTTAAATGGAAGTACCGAAAGCTATACAGCCTTCAATTACAAAATTAGTTTAATAATGTTTAAAAATACAAAGTGTGTTATCGATATTTCTTTAATCCTGGCGCGGCAAAGTGACCACACTGCACCTGATGGTAAGTGCAGTGCCGTCCAATTAGAGTATCGAGTAGCGAGAGACAGTCTATCCCCCGCTACTCAACACAATCATGCCGGCCTGCTTATTCACACTGCGCCATGGGCAAGAAGTCGAAGAAGCGGTCGAGGATCTAGTATCAGAGTACTCAAGGCAAAACGGGCAACATCGTACCCTAACTCTAGACCCCCGACAAAATCACCGACACTCATTCCAACCTGCTGAATAGCTTTTTCACACTACCCTTAAAGGATCCAGGACAATATTCTTTTTTTTATAGAATCCTGGATTGACTTGCTTTCTTCTAAAGAAAGTATGGAATACCTGAAGGCGTCAGGAGAAGCGACTGTCAATGAAGGCTATAGAATGAAGAGTATTTACAACGAAGATTTAGGTCTAGCTGGAACCTTCCGTACTCTGAGCTTTGACTGAGAATGTTTATTTTATTAATATGGTACTGGGTTTTGGTTTATTAATAAATAAATAATAACTAAATAACGCCCAACAGTCACACACATAGCCCCGATCCCTCACTAAGATAAGGAGTCTTGTGTCGTGGGTATCAAGAGAGAATTTCGGTCTTAACACCCAGAGCCGGGCAGAAATGTCTGTCACACAAACATTTGTCCCGGTGTGGGAATCGAACCCACAGCCCCTGGTTTCACAGCCGGCCACTCGCTTACTGCGCCACGGAGGCTGTCTAATAAAGGTAATCTTTTTTTTTATCCTGGCACGGCAAAGTGACCGCACTGCACCTGATGGTAAGCGCAGTGCGGTCCAATTAGAGTATCGAGTAGCGAGAGACGATCTATCCCCCGCTACTCAACACAATCATGCCGGCCTGCTTCTTCACACTACGCCATGGGCAAGAAGGTGAAGAAGCGGTCGAGGGTCTATTGTCAGAGTACTTAGAAGGCCGCAAAATGGCCAAACATTGTACCCCAACTCTAGACCCCGAAAAAAAATTTATAACAAATAGAAGCAGAGAGCCGGTAAACAAGCGAGTGGGCTATGGCAAGTGGGAGATTTTGAATTTTTAGCAGTGGCAGGCCATTTTTTAAAATTCCAACAGAACTTTAAATACTTATGTGAACCACGTGGGAATTAGCTCTGAGTAATTTTGTTTGTATATAATCACAATAATACATTTTTTGATTTAGTTTTTTAAACTAAGGAAGTTTAAAATGTGCGTCATCAAAAATTATAATTTGTTTGTGTGATTATGATAATAAACGTATTTTAATAAGCACATGTTTAATTACCATTTGTGTAATTAAGTGTCGAAAAATGTGAGGTTGTTATACTTAATTAGTTAATTAATAAATTAATTTCTCTTCAGGACTTAAACTTACAAGCATACTGGAGTAAACACAAGTCTTCCATGATGCGACAAATCTCAAAATCATTTTAACAATTTCTATGTCGGCAGCTTAAACTTTATAAAAAAGCAGCGATAACCTAGTTGGTTGCGGTACGGACTGTCTAGGCGAAAATCGTATGTTCAAACCCAAATTAAATACACCTCTGACTTTTCTAAAGTTACGTGTGTATTATATGTTAATCATCGATTATTTTAACAGTGAAAGAAAACATCGTGAGGAAACCTGCATACCTAAGAATTCTCATAAGAATTTCGAAGGTATGTGATGTCTACCAATCCGCATTAGGCCAGCATGGTGGCCTAAGGCCTAATCCCGCTTATTAGTAGAGAAGGCCCTTGCCCAGCAGTGGGACAATGTTTAATACAGGGCTAGTATTATTATATTATATCGGCATAAATTTGAGAGTAGTATTTAGCGACTTCTTGCATTGCACTCACGCTACTGGAGTGTACACAATAGGCAATATTTCATAGCGAGGCGGGCGCCGTCACCAGCAAAACCTAGATGAAGACTCTCGAGTTAACATACTAACAATCCAGACACAACACCATATAATAATGTAAAAGGTTTGCTACAATGTTTACTTTTTAAATAGATTAATTTCATCAGTTTCTTGGAGTTAATTAAACTCGCGTTAAATGATTTATAAATTGAGTTTAATAATTTACGAGAATGAATTACATGTACTTAAGCATTGAACACGACAAAAGCGCAAATAAAAATTAGCGGCAAAGAGTGACAGACAATCGTTCAGAAATACTCTAAGAGAAATATATACATTTGTTGACTATTATGTACACAAACCAAGCTTGCCAAAATTGAAGGTAAATGGAAACCCTAATGCTCAGTTCTGCTTCCTGTCTTATCCTTATTTATATACATTTAAAACGTTCAGAAAGACTAAATGATAAAAAATATATAAAAAGGTAGGCAGCTTTGCTATTGCAGAAGTCTTTGGGCGGCAGTGACTATTTCAGGTAGCCCGTCTGCTCGTCTGTCTATACAAGCAGCAGTGCAAAAATATATAAAAAAAGTTACATGATTTATAATAACGGAGTTGTGACTTTGACTACGCACGTGGTACTCTTGTGGAAAAGAGAGGGCGGTATAAGGTTTACCGTTTGCTGGTACTTGTTATATAAATAATACACTTTGTGATAAAAATCACCTTAAACTTGCACAGCGTTTTCAATCTTATCAAATCGGTAGGATACAAGATATTGTCACATAATTATCATTAGCCAGCTCGCTCAGCTAGTTACCGCCCCGGGGGTCGGGTAGCGCGCCCTCTAACCTCATTATTGGAAACTCGATCCCTTGCAACACAACTTCCTCGCTACTTAGTCACGGCCTATTATTGTCAAACTGTGTAATTCACCTTTAACATGTTTTGGAAATTTGGAGGAGTTAATTCATATAGTATCTTTGGAGCTCTTTGTCAGCCTCCGTGGCGCAGTAGGCGAGTCGTCTACTCGCTGTGAACGAGAGGTTCGATTCCCACATCGGGACAAATGTTTGTGTGACAGACAGACATTTGTGTCGGGTCTGGGTATTGTGAGATTAAAATTCTGCTGTAGTCCCTGATACCCACGATATAAGATATCTTAGTGTGGGATCGGGGCTATGTGTGTGACTGTTGGGTGTTATTTATTTATTTAAGAACGTAAATGGTCTATATGGTGAACGCTACACTTTTAATAATTTTATCTAAATCAAGAACGGACCAGCTCGACCGAGATGGAGAAATAACAGAATACCGACGTGTATTCGCAGTTTTGCTGTTACATTTCGTAGGGTAGGAAAATTGTCAAAGAGCCATAAATAGTGGCTGAGAAATTCAGTAAGTGTATGTCAGTAGATAATTATTAATTTGGCAAATAGGTCCTATTTGCCAAATTTTGCTTTAAAAACTGTCCAACCACAGTTGGCCAAACTTATTTCCGTTTTGAGATGTGGTAGGTATCAAGCCGGTGCCGAGCTAAAATGGGATTGGGCCGGCCACGTCTGCAAAATTTACCCAGTCAAGTGGCGGAAAATCGCTACTGCTTGTATATCACACGATGGTCGGCGAAGACGTGGAAAGCCAAGAATGAAATGAAGGGGCGACCTGGATGCTTTTTGGCATGGCGCAATATGGCTGATGACAGAGAGAAGTAAAGATGAAAGGGATGCCTGTGCCCAGCTGTGGGACATAAAATATGCTATTTAAAAAAATTGCAAACCTGTCACCATATCATACTCATTTGCAAAACTGGGCAAATAATGAGTGATTTTTCAAATTCAAACATTCGAATTCAGGTCATTCCACAAGTTAGCCAAAAAACTTCGCGTAGGTTAGCTAGGGTAGGAATTAATTAAATTCTTCGCTCCCAAATCATCAGTTCCCTTCATGCATAACTAACTTTTCATATCAATTAATATTTTATTTTGTTAATTAGGTTTTTTGGTGTAAGTTATGTTTGTATTGATCTTGCAAAGCGATAAGCGGGTCTTACAAAGAGGCTCCTATTTAAACTGCAACGGAAGATGGGTTATATATTTATACTAGCTGTTGCTCGCGGCTCCACCCCCGTGGAGGTTATTTTCGGAAGTAGAAGTATCAATGCAAGGAGTTGTCTTCTGCACTGAGACACCTATAGCGATCGTCCTGAATCTCAGGTGTTGTGACTGTCTAGATGGCTAGACAGGCACAACTCCTAACTTAAACTTCTAGCACTCCTTATACCCCGGGATCACTCCGTAAGTGTCGAAGAAGGTCACCGCGGGGTTTTAGCTGGTAGTGTCCGATTACAATATTCTTAGTGATCTAGATGAGGTTTATCGTCAATTTTAAATAAAGGAAAAAATTGTTGTCAAAACCATAATCACGAGCTATGTAGATGAGTTTCTTTATTTCCTCTTCATCTCTACTGATGATTTTCATCAAAAGCGGTTGAATTGCAGGTTTCAAACACCCGTGACGTAGAGTTTTTTATATAAGTTTGTTTTAGTAACTTTTACTTGTTACTATTTATTTTAGTTAATTAAGTGCATCGCCACGAGGTCGATATAATACCACAATGCAATCCTTTTATCGCATTGTTAGAACCCTAACAAAGGGATGGTTACTTATGCATTATAAATCTAAGCAGCCGCTTTATTATAAATCCACATAATGCTCCAGCTAATTATATTAATCGTGCGTGGCTTATGATGCCAACAATGAGATAATGCCTTTGGAATTTCGCTGTCTAAAGCTATTTTCATAATGTAGGGTTGCCAACCCCGAAATTCAAATACCAGGATTTTTATTTATTGAAGTGTGAAAACCAGGACAAATCAATTTAAAAACAGGACGCATCTTTTGCGAGCCGAGACGGACCCCCCCCCGCCGTGCAAAAGTGGTATGCTAATTTTAAAATACAGGACCTTATCAGGGCGCTTTAAAAACCCAAGACGCTGCTTAAAAACTATCCAGGACGTCCCAGGACACACTAAACACCAGGACATGTCCGAGGAAAACAGGACGGTTGGCAACTCTATCGTAATGTATATTTAGCGTATCAAATTAACCGAATGTGTTAAGACTTTGAATTGCATTAATAAGCTTTGTATTAAACTTGTATGATACTTGGGAAATTGGAGTAACAATTATTCAAGAATCTTGATTTGTATGTTTTTTTAGTGCCTGGATAGGCAGACGAGCAGACGGGCCACCTGATGGTAAGTAGTCACCGCCGCCAATAGACTTCTGCAATGCCAGGGCACAGCAGAGCCGCTGCCCACCGTAGCATGTGTTTCTAAATTATTTGGAATAATGTACCATGTCTTTATAACTATGTGTTAAAATATTACTGAGGAATCTTCATCGTTTCTATATTTGGATCAATTATCAGGTTTGACGCATTAAACTACCAAAAACTTTAACGATCTAAACCCAAAAAATACTTTCCAACAACGAACAATTAATAATAAAAAGGTAATACAAATACACACAATTAAACTTTAAAGTATGTGTCCAGATAAAATTAAGACAGTAGACAAACACTCTGAACAACTTTTTCATAATATAAACTTAGTCATGTGGCCACCTTTTGCAGACAGACCGGGAATAGTTGGGACGTTGGGAGTTCGCAGACGGGCACGTGTTGACGGCATCTCAAGTTAGCACGAAACTATTTGACAACTAACCAGAACTTTGTGGCTCAAATAATTGCGTTGCCCTGAATTAGAAAGCTATTTTTGATTTTTCTTCTCAATATTTAAAAAGTATACCTAAGGTATAGTTTTAAAGCAACGTCATCTCCCAACTGTTTTCCTTAAATGTAGACTTAGTTACATCATAAGTCAATGACTTCTTTGTCTGTCAACGCCATACTGAATGCATCATTGGTTTTTTTATCCTGGCACGGCAAAGTGACCACACTACATCTGATGGTAAGTGCAGTACCGTCCAATTAGAGTATCGAGTACCGAGAGACGATCTATCCCCTGCCACTCAACACAATATTGCAGGCTTGCTTCTTCACACTACGCTATGGGCAAAAAGGTGAAGAAGCGGTCGGGGGTCTACCGTCAGAGTACACAGAAGGCCAAACATACTACCTCAAGTCTAGACCCCGAAAAAACCGGATGTACCCTGGCTTATCCCGGAACGCGACACACTTGTGAGTGTGTCGCGACACACAGGCGGATATGAATATCCTTACTACCAGCAAACCATCAGATAAGTTATTTGATCGTTTACTTGCTGATTTATATTAAAATAGTGAATGGAAACAACGAAAATTTATCATTGTGACAATTGGGTACACACAGATACACAGTAATACATATGGCGACAATTTCCTCTCTAATCAAAATTATTTCTACAATAGCGTCATTATGATAAGCAGTTGGAATAACATTACTTTTTTATTTATTTTTTATTAACTTGTCAATACTGGCAGCAATTTGACTATATGCAACAATATGCAATGAGTTTTATGGCAACAATATTACAGCCAGTATTAGGTGACTCGTATATTATGTTATTTTTAAAAAGAGAATAATTCTGGCGTTCAATGTTGTAGTATGGCGTAACGAAATTCTGTCAGCAAATTATCAACCTTATAGCATTACGCACACAGTTTTATTTAATTGTAATTAATTAATTTTAAATTGCCTTTATATCGTGTTTCTGAGGGCTGTCGTTTTGTAGAATCTGCGAATGCTCAAATTAAATTAGGTAGCGTTCGCAGAATTAATTTTACCTCGGATCACTGAGAGCATAACGAAGCTGGAATGCTTTCATTGCTGTTTACTTTATGTTAAGGATATTGCACTTGGCAGTTAGATATATGTAATGTACAGCTGAATGTTATTTTAGATTTGAACTCCATTTCGGTTTGTATAGAAGTCCGAATGATATACAGAAATAGTTCAATCAGAGAATTTACTGAGCATGATGGTTTGCCTTTGATGTCGACGAGGGCACTGCAATCCATATACTAATATACAATTCAAAGGACTGGGTGGCCTATTGTTTTTGGACAGGCGTCGGCACTTATTATAAGGAGAACCACTTGCTCGTTATTCAGATATAATGATAATGCTTGCCCTGTATTAAACAATAATAGGCCTTAGTCCACCACGCTCGCCTAATGCGGTTTGGTAGACTTTTTTTTTATTCTAGCGCGGCAAAGTGACCACACTGCACCTGATGGTAAGCGCAGTGCCGTCCAGATAGAGTATCAAGTAGCAAGAGACAGTCTATCCCTCGCTACTAAACACATTCATGCCGGCCTGCTGTTTAGCTTCTTCACACTACGCCTAAAGGACCCAGGATCATAGGAAGGAGGGAACACGGTAGCTGGCAAACTGTTCCACAGCTTGATGGTGCGGCAAAAATACGAGTTTGCGAACCTCTTGGTTCAAGCCGGGGTAGTAGATACCACGAAGCTGTGGCTCCGCAATCCAGTCATTACTTGCCACTTCACATATCTTCGAAATTCTTATGAGAGTTCTCAGGTATACAAGTATGTTGGCGGTGTCTTGACTTGCCCGATATGTGACAGAACATTTTTGACAAAAATCGGGTACTTCAGTCACAAGCGAGCACAATGTCGGCGGGCTGAACAACAAGCGTCTGCCTTATAGATTAGCCATGTTAATAACTTATAACCTGAAACAGTCGCTGTGGCCGAAATCGGCTAGGAAGTCATCATCATCATACAGGTTTCTTCGTGGTGTTTTCTTCACCGTTGTCATTCAGATATATAATAAAAAATATAACTTTGACGCGCAATACGTGAGTGGCAGGGTCTGAAACTGGAAGCCACGGATTTGATCCACACATTGAGACAAATTTATGTGATCCACAAATAATTTGTTGAGATTTATTTTATTTAAAAAGTATTTAATAGATGCAAAAATAAATCTAGTGGTCATTGTACTGGCCACATAGTCTTGATGACGTATGTCAATAGAATATAGAAGAGCGTATTATTTAAAAATGTCTATATTCCTTTACTTATACATATTTTGTCGTGCTAGAATACAGACGTAGACCTTCCTTGTTGCATTCCAATACTTGAAATACAAGTGATAGTAATTTACATCTCTTATTTTATTTCTCTCCTGTAACCTGATTTCCTATATAATTGTTTCAGGACTCTGGGTATTGTGAGTTGTGTTGTCCTTCGTAGTTTCTGACTACGACACTAAACGTGATCATCAGATCATGTCACTATGTATAGGGTCGGTACTATAGATATGTATGGCTGGGTGTTATTTTTTATTATTTAACTGAACCGATGGAAAGTGACAAGTTTCAGTTAAATTATATAAAGTTATATTGTTAGTCAAATAGCGATAGTAGGAAGAAGTACATTCTGCAAAGAACCATGGTCGTGGGTTCGAAACGAATTGAAAAGATTGGTGATTATAGCTTGCTTAAACAGTTAGGGAGAACACTGCTAGGAAACACACTTGGGATTTTTTTAGTGCTAAGACCTTAGTCCCTTTACTAGAGGAGTTGATTGTTTAGTGTTAGCTAAAGCTGCAAGTAAATTAAAATAATACATGTTACATGTGTGAGGATCGTTGAGGAGATTCATTTTTTTACTGCATCATCAGATCTTAAACAAATTTATATGCTACCACATAGGTGAATTGAATAAAAGTTGTTTCACCAAAATCAATCCAGACTCGGCGGAGAAATCTATCTTCGCATACTCACAAATCGAATTTTGAACTTTTTTTTTGTCCTTGCACGCAAAATGTCCACACTGCACCTGATGGTAAGCGCACTGCTGTCCAGTTAGAATATCAAGCAGCGAGAGTCAACTTTCCCTTGCGACTCGACACAATCATGACAGCTGAGTATCTTCTTTCACACTATGCCTAAAGGACCCAGGTTCATAGGAAGGAGGATATTTTCTATAAAAAAATAAAGTCCAAAAAATAAAATAATCGAACGCCAAATTTAGACATTCGATCATTATGCATATTTATGCTACTATAAGTTTGCATTCCAGTTTAAAGCAGTAAATCATCATACGGAGATCCTCTGAGAGAGGAGGGGCTCTGATCTATACAAACATATGTGTTGTTCCAGGTAAACCACTTCCGCTAAATCGACGCCTATCGCCGAATACGTTGGTTCCACAAAATTGATTCCGCTTCAGATTTCGCCTGTGGGAGTGCTAGAGTCGTGCGATTTCCTATACTTTGAATATCCTCAGTTTCGCATGTGCACGTATTAACGTGTTCAGTGTAAGCGTATTTTCCTTTGGATCGTTTATTCATGACGCTGGTTAACCTCATATTACTTTAAAGAAAATTTAATATTATTATTTTTTTCTCAGCCAAGTGACTACACCGCTTTTGATTGTAAATACAGTCAATAAATAAAATAAAAACAAAAAAGCCTTTTATTTCTTGCAAAATTAGTTACAAAGAGTATTTATTACACATGACCTCTAAAAACGAGAATATTTATATACTTGTCTTTATTTCTATGTACAGGGATCTTTATTCAAAAAGGTCTCTTTTACTTTTTTTAAATATAAATTATTATATAAAAAATACATTAAAAAATATAAAAATGTGCACCCTCTGATGGCGAGGCCTACGACCCAAGCCACCGGCGGTTAGGACCCCAGAGTGAGGATCTCCTCACAATGCGTGCCGTGTTCAATAATACTGCCTTTTGTATCTGGCTTTTGACCCAACGACCAATTGAGAGCCTCTGAAGATGTTGGTCGAGGCTCTTTGGTATCAGCCAATTGGCAGTAACGACTGTCGGGACAATAATAGCTAAGTCAACATTCCACATGTCAACAACCTCGTGAGCCAGAATAGATAATTATTATTATATTATATTATATAATAAAATGGTTTTTGTTTACTTGTATAAAAAACTAAATTCTATACTAAATAACTAGACTACCTATGTATAAACATATCTATTATTTAACTGAATAACATTTTATTTAAGAACTCTGTTTGAAATATACACCTTTGCAAGAACCCCTCTATGTCAGGGTGAAGGCCATCTCCAGATTTTTCCAGTCGTCTCTGTTTTTTGCTTTCAATAACCAATCAATCATTGCGACGACATAACGTAAGAATTTCACCTTCGTGTACACACACTTACACACACACACACTTACACACACCCACCCACACATACACACATATACATATCAACGTACACACACACACACTTACACACACACACACACACACACACACACACACACACACACACACACACCCACCCACACATACACACATACTTATCAACGTACACACACACATAATTTACATCATTAAAATTTCATGTTTTATTATAATTTAAGATGAAAATTGTTTTCCGTGATGATTATGTTTTTTTCTTTTCTTTTCACTTATGTAATTCTAGTTTATAATTTGCAACAAAATGTCAACCTGGTGCCCGTGCTGTTAAAGACACTTTGGGAATTGGTCTTGGGTCCTTGCGATACAAGCTTTGGTTAGTGCAAGGGTCAACGGCTACCAGTGTTTATTTTGCTACAACATTCATTTAGCGTAAGGAAACCTGCATACCTGAGAATTCTCATAAGAGTTTTCAAAGGGATGTGAAGTCTATCAACCCGCATTAAGCCAGCGTGGTAGACTAATGCCTAACCCCTCTTATTAGTAGAGGAGGCCCGTGCCCAGCAGTGGGACAGTGTTTAATACAGGGCTAGTACTATTATTATTTTATTATTATAGTTGTAAACCGAGGCATGGTGTTGTATGTCGCTCGTGAGCTCCGATACACATTGATTTACTAATGGTGATATAAAACACTTTCTACAAACCAAGCTCATAACTTATAGTGACAAAGACATTGAAATGTTCGGGTTCCTTTCGACGGAGGCTTTCCTAGTGATATGTGGCTTGATTTATAGAAAGATAGCATCGTATATTTTACTAGTACTCTTTAGGACTAAGGTCTAACCCCTCCTCCACGGGTCGCCTAGAGGAAATCCGTGCCCAGCATTGGGACAATTTACATCCTAAAAGGCCAATATTATTTTATATTTATTAGATAAAGTCCACAGTCCTATTTACATACTTTAATCTGATAAGGACACATATTGGTTATTAATGTTGGCAACATCGGGCACCGAGTTGATTTTTGAAACATTCAGACGGATCAGCAACGGCCCAAAAGGAAGAATTACAAGCGATGCTAGTTCCTTTGTGATTCGCTGCCAATAAATATGTTTATGTAGATCATTGTACTCATTAAATGATAAAAAGTATAGCTTTGCCGAGTATCATCATATCAATTTAAGTTTAAATTGTATAACATATGCCAACAGGGTAGTTTCCAGTGTTTAATATTGTACATTATTCTTTTTTTTTTTTTTTTATTCTAGCGCGGCAAAGTGACCACACTGGGCCTGATGGTAAGCGCAGTGCCGTCCAGATAGAGTATCAAGTAGCGAGAGACAGTCTATCCCCCGCTACTCAACACAATCATGCCGGCCTGCTGTTTAGCTTCTTCACATTACGCCTAAAGGATCATAGGATATATTCTCTATGCAATCGATTATAATACGCAAAAGAAACTCTTTTGTGAAAACAGAATCCAAATCGCTTGAAAGTTTAGGTCACAATATTTATTTTAAATATTGGTATGAGCATACTCACAGGCGTAAGCGAAAACGGTGGCGTATGCGGAACATATCGCTATCTCCCTCGCACAACGGTACAGTACAGGCGATTCGTAGTACCGTGACGTCACGGTATCAGATATGCATCCTTGTACTGTTATTTGACAACTACACTTCCAGCAGATTTGAGTGGTGTCTAATTTACTTATTTTTGTTCGTATTCATAAAATTCTTTCGATAAGAGGTTTTAGTTAATGTAACTTGTTGATTAAGTAAATAAAAAAACGAGTCAACTACCCTATTGTGAACGGTGGCATATTTGTCCTAGGGCAAGCCTCGACGCAAGATTTTTTAGCTGTCTTATTGTCAATTTTCTCAACTAATTTGTGGAATGCAAAAAATGAAAATATTTAATAATTATATTCAAAACCTGTGTAAAGTGTAACTCATTATTTCTCATCTTTTAAAGTAACCTACCAAAGTAGCACATCCCTATGTCTATAGTAACATGTTTTCTTCCAGTCCCTCACCCAATATGTATATTTATTGTTATTTTACGACAACCGATAAATGTATTCATTGAATATTCGTTTTTCCTCGTGATGGATTTATTTTTCCTCAGTAACGAACTCTTATTGTCTTGTTTGCCCTGAAGATGGAAATACAAAGTTTACGCTCTATTTATTTGATTTGTGTGATCATCCTATGATCTGCTTCGATGTTTGACATATTATTTGCGGACCGAGAAAATGTATTTTTTATCTTCATTTTCCGCGAGTAACTGAGAGCTGAGATCAATTCAAGATTATTAAAATACTTAAAACATAATATTGTAACGTGATGACTAAGAAGCAGAGGGCGTGGCCAAAGATCACGCCACCTAATCTTTCGAGGCTTCGAGCGAGAAGCAGTGGCGGTGGACGGATCACTTTGGCTCGGGCGACCGGAGCGCGCGGACATTCTTAAGAGATTACGTTGTGTTTAGAATATTCATTTTCTGTTTGTTAAAAATACTTAGAATTATATTATTTGTTTGAGTTTTATATTTTTTTATTTAAATTCTTTACAAGTCTATAATATCAGAAGTGGGATCTGGTCCATTGCCTACCCGCTTTTGGTACACCTGACTAAAGTATCATAATAAGTGTAATTACTTGTTTACAAAGTGTTGTGTCGTGTTAAAAAGTTATTATTATTTACTTTGTATATAAAGTGAATAATGTCCGAACCGCAATCTCGTACTCGTAAACGCAAGCGTGATTCGAGCAAAGATGTGCTAGATGCTGTCCTTGCCAGATTAAATACGCTAGAGCAACATTTTACCGCCGCGCCGCCGTCCGAGCATTCTTTGCAGGTTGCGTCGACTTTGTCAGCGCGTGCGCCGCAACTAGAACTACCCGCGTTAGAAAACGAAGCACCCAATACGCATGGTAACGACTCGATTGCGGGTCACCCACCATCAATTTCTTCAGGAAGTATCTCCACAGGCACGGACACAACTGGCAGAATCGTGGAGGCCATCACTTCGCTAGTTAAAGTAAGGTCAAATAATTATTTTATTTCTAATTTTGATCCATATGTTCACAATATCGACGTTTGGTGTGAGGAGGTAGATAGGGCTAAAGAAACCAACGGATGGGACGATAATGAGTGTTTATCGCGAATAGGTAATTGTTTAAAGATCATGGACAAATTTTAAACAAAACTTTAAAACCTTGTGCCCACGCACCGTCGATATTGCGACAATTCTTTACGAAGTGATGACTAAAGATTCCAAAAGTTATGTTACTTATGCCGAATATGCCAGGCGCTCGTTGTTAAGACTAGGCCTCGTTAGTGGCTTGTCAGATGAACTAATTGTTGCGATTATACTTAGGGGCATTGCAGATCCTCATATAAAGGCTGCTGCCACTAATGCCAAATTGCAACCTAATGATTTAGTTCAATTTTTTTTTCGGTCTACCCGCGATATTTGTCGTGCATCGCGATTCAGCCCCCGTACATCTATGGCTCCTGTTAACGATTATAAGAAAGGAACCAGCAATTTAAAATGTCACTTTCGTGGAAAAATGGGACACAAACGTATAGATTGTATGAGTACTAAAAAAGCGCGGTTTAGTAACAGTTCGGAGTCAAAACCATCCGAATCGCATTCACAGTCACACAGTATGAAAACATGTTCATTTTGTAAGAAAAATGGACATATACTCGATGAATGTTTCGCTAAACAACGGTCCGAATCGAGTAACGTAACCCGCATAGTGTAAATTTCTGTAGAAAAGAAAAGAAAGAAAGAAAGAAAATCATTTATTTGGCCATAATCACCAGACCAGGTGGCAATAAACAATGAGTACATAAAACAAATTAAAAAAAACTTTAAGGGCTACAGGTACACAATTAAAAAAATAAAAAAAGTCTCCCGGCATACTTATGCGCCCCAGCCACCCGTGTCCGACGCATGACCAAAAAGGCCACAAGCTCAGCGTCCGCCAGGTGGGGGGGCCCACCTGACACTGATTTTCAGCAAGGGCCAAGGAGTGTCACACGGATGCCAGCATAAATAATACAAAAATATTGATATATATAAAATAATAAAATAACAATAATGAAAATAATACGTGGTTACATAGTTATAGTTAGTACGTAGGATACTTGATGGTTAATAGACAGCCGTTCTTGCATATGACTCATATCGAGCACGTTGTTAAAACATTTTAGAGCTAGTCGAATACCAACCTATCGTGCTTTATTCGGTATAGGTAGTCGGTTAGTCGAAAGTAATTCATTTGTAACATTAATTATTGAACTATGTTATATATCCATCGAAGCAGATTTTTATGTGGTACCCCCGAATTGTATTAGCGCTCCAGTCATTATAGGTGCCGATATGTACCGCTTCGTCTACCGTTACGACGGGTAGTATGAAGATAGAACTTTTGAATAACGAGCCGGTATGTTACAGGCTGTATAAATTATCGTATGAGAGGCTTCGCGTTTGAAATATCGTTAATGATTTAATGGCTAAAGGAATAATACGCGAATCAGAATCTTCATACGCGAGCCCCGTAATTTTAGTCAAAAAGAAAGACTGTACAGACCGCATATGTGTGGATTATAGGGTGTCAAAAAATAAATTTACATTGCCTCTCATAGAGGATCACATTGATAGGTTAGGGTCAAGCACGTTTTTCACGAGTTTAGACATGGCGACTGGCTTTCACCAAGTTCGTATGGAGACTGATTCGATTGCGAAAACCGCTTTCGTGACTCCGGAAGGTCATTTTGATTACCTAAAGATGCCATATGGCCTCTGTAATGCACCGGTAGTTTATCAAAAGATAATCTCAAAAACTCTTAAATCATTTATAGATTCATGTAATGTCATTGTCTACATAGATGACGTGCTCTTGTTGTCTAGATCAGTACCTGAAGGTTTGATTTTATTACGATAAGTACTAGAAACTCTTACTTCGTCAGGGTTCTCTATAAACTTAAAGACATTGCACATTTCTTAGTAGTGAAGTAGAGTATCTCGGAAGGATTATTAGTAATTGTCAGGTTAGGCCGAGCCTCAGAAAAGTCCAAGCTTTGGTTGATTCTCTGAAACCTCGTAATGTAAAACAAATTATACAGTTCTCGTTACGTCGTACGAAATGGGCTTTTATATGTCAAATGTTCACCCATTGGTGAACAATCATGTCTATTGTGCTTTATCCCCAAAGGCTACAGATTAAGCTTGCTGCATGTGATCAGGATCACATTGGATACGATAAGATAGTAGAGCTCGTTTTACGTCATTTCTGGTTCCCGGGGTTACGCTCATTTATTAAAAAGTACCTTAAACACTATCGTGTGTCTCCGCCACAAACGAGTGCCACGTGCTCCTCATCAACCCATTGAGTCCTGGTCTAAGCCAGGTGGTCCATTATCAATTATGCATATGGACGTACTAGGTGCCTTGCCGGAAACCCAAGGCTATAAGTACGTGTTAATCATCGTCGATGCATTTACTAAGTACTGCCTTTCATACTCTCTCTATCGTCAAGATACTGTTGAGTTGAAGCGAGCCTATACGAAAGCAGTCTCTTTGTTTGGATCTCCGAAGCTCCTCGTCACTGACCGGGGACGTATGTTTGAAAGTGCTGCTTTTCAAGACATGGTTAAGTCATTTGGTAATGATGTTCACTTTATTACGCCTGGTATGCACCATGAAAATGGTCAGGCTGAACGTTACTGTCGATCTTTATTAAACCTCCTACGTATTGAAGTTAACTATAAAGAGCAAAGTTTGTCAAATGTGCTGTGGAAAACTCAACTTATTCTAAACAGTACAAAACATAGTACGACCACAATGTTCCCTCTGCAATTACTCATCGGAAGTGACTCTTCCACACCTATCATACGCGCACTTGTGCGAGATGTTGCCGTAGATATTGCTACACCAAACCGAGAAGCAGTAATGACAATGCGGAGACAACGTGTGTCGACATTATTGTCAACTAACTAGCAAAAATAAGACAATTATGTTAACAAAGGCCGCATTTCACCTCATGTTTATAATGTTAATGACAAGGTCTTTGTAATCAAGGCATCACAAGCTGTAGGAAAACTAGACTCCTGCATGCGTGGACCCTTCAAGGTGGTGGAGCAACTTCCGCATCATCAGGTACAAATTGGAGTTGTTAGTCGATTCGTACGGAAAGCGTACAGAAGCCGCAGCCGAAAACATGATAACGTGGGCTGGAGAGTGGACACCTGAGACCTGTGCAGCGTTTTTCGATTGTAAGTTGAGACATTTATATCTTAATATTGTTATCTAAATGTATATGTGCTCAGGTGTACGATATTCACGTTGACATGGAGATGCCTTCTCTGTCACGGCAGATGGAGTGTTTCACACGAAACACTGCCATATTCACGTTGGTATCGAGTGCGATTCTCTACCACGGCAGATGGAGTGTTTCACAGGAAACGCTGCCATAATCACGTTGACATGGAGATGCCTTCTCTGTCACGGCAGATGGAGTGTTTCACACGAAACACTGCTATATTCACGTTGGTATCGAGTGCGATTCTCTACCACGGCAGATGGAGTGTTTCACAGGAAACGCTGCCATAATCACGTTGACATGGAGATGCCTTCTCTGTCACGGCAGATGGAGTGTTTCACACGAAACACTGCCATATTCACGTTGGTATCGAGTGTGATTCTCTACCACGGCAGATGGAGTGTTTCACAGGAAACGCTGCCATAATCACGTTGACATAGAGATGCCTTCTCTGTCACGGCAGATGGAGTGTTTCACAGGAAACACTGCCATATTCACGTTGGTATCGAGTGCGATTCTCTACCACGGCAGGGCAGTTAGCTCAAAAGGGGCGCTGTCATAGCATACTAGTCACTGCACCAGAATTGGTTACACGATGTATGTAAGGGGGCCCTCGAGAGATCGATCAGTGTGAACGTAATTAACAGTTTGACCGCTTTATGTGAGGAGTGAGTGTACTATTATGATGTATGAATACTTGTGTATGGAAGGCATATGTTTGTTACGAATTATTCGGATTCATTCTAATCAGTCCAATTGATTTGTGCTTTTTCAGCGGAGTCTGAGGACTTAACACACGATGCATCGGTAGAAGCTCAAGCCCACTCGAGCAGCGAACGCACCAGAGTTGCGGACGAGGACGACCGCCCGTCAGGAGAGGCCGTGTAACGTGATGACTAAGAAGCAGAGGGCGTGGCCAAAGATCACGCCACCTAATCTTTCGAGGCTTCGAGCGAGAAGCAGTGGCGGTGGACGGATCACTTTGGCTCGGGCGACCGGAGCGCGCGGACATTCTTAAGAGATTACGTTGTGTTTAGAATATTCATTTTCTGTTTGTTAAAAATACTTAGAATTATATTATTTGTTTGAGTTTTATATTTTTTTATTTAAATTCTTTACAAGTCTATAATAATATATATATTTTTTTTGATTATAACAAAACCTATGACCAATCACAGCAGCCAAAAACTGGTGCCTCGGTGGCGCAGTAGTAATTGCGCATAGGTTACGACTACTAAGCTGAGGTCTCGGGTTCGATCCCCGGGCCGGGTAAAGTGATATAGAGTTTTTCTATATAAAAATTCTCAGTATTAGCCCGGAGTCTGGAATTTGTGCCCGTTATGGCGATAGGCTCGCCCCCTATAACATTATGGGACCGTAACAAATTCGGCGAAAATTGGGTGTACTGGTTACACCACCACCTCTGCCTACCCCTTTGGGGATTATAGGCGTGAGTGTATACATGTGTTTTAATCCATGTTCTATTCGAGTAAATTTCGGCAGAGCATAACTAAGACACACTGACTTTTACAATTTCAAACGTAATTGTGATAGGTACGAAACGTAATAGGTTAAAGTTAAGCAAAAATGTAGGTCTGCCTGTAAGTTCTGTTGAACAATATTTTTACGAACTCATTATAAATCAGTAGCTGGTAAAAGTGAGTACATCCACAAAAGCAACCCATTTTCATTTGCAAATTAAATCGGCGGGAGGAGTATCCGCAGCTATTCATCTATCTTCCCCACGGAAACTTCCAAACCAGTTCGACAATTACGCCATTTGCTTAATGTTAAAGTAGTTTCTGAAACAATTTTTCTATTGCTCGCAAATGAGTAAGTTAATCATCTGTATTTAAAACAGTATAAAATAAAGAAATAATAATACCCTACCGCCACACATATATTCCTGACCCCACACTAGGTCAAACCTGTATCGTGGTATCAAGAACTACCAGAAACTACAGTCCCACAACACCCAGACCCGAAACAAATAAGTCACACATTTGTCTCGATGCAGGAATCGATTTCACGGCCTTTCGTTTCTTAGCCAGCTTTTCGCAGATTGCGCTACGGAGGCTGTCAAATGAAAAATAAAGAATGTGCAGCATCCACGAAATCAAGTCCAGAGTCTTAAACTAAAAGAATTGTTTTCCTATAGGTATGCGTTGAGCTACATTTTACCGTCCGTAACAAGAAACTAAAATAACAAATGCGCACCTGAAATCATTAAAAACGTTGTAGTTCCGGCGACTGAAACCCCCACTTCAGCTACTATTTGTATGGGGTTAGCACTAAATTGTACACGTATACACTCACACCTGTAATCTCCGAAGGGGTAGGCAGAGGTGCAACCATTACACCCACATTTCGCTGAATTTTGGTCCCATAATATGATAGGGGGCGAGCCTATCGCAATACCGGGCACAGATTCCAGACTCCGGGCTGATACTGAGAATTTCTAGATAGCAAACCCCAATAACACTTTACCCGATCCGGGGATCGAACCCGAGACCTCAGCACAGTAGTGGTAACGCATGCGCAATTAAACCGAGGCACTAAATTGTGTCGCAAAATATCCTCATAAGGGATATTAATTAAAGCGTTACCTGAAAAAAAACATTAATAAAGAACCTGAATTTCTAAATACATCGTGATAAATTTCTGTTCTTACATCGGACCGAGTGTAAGGCTATTTTTCAAACTCGCGCGTAATCGTTAAGCTTTATCACAGATATGCTTTTTGCACGACATTTGAACGGATGACAGCACGTATTATGGATGGGGATGAGCTGTTTTGAAAAATGGGATGTATATAACAAGGCAGCGATAGCCTAAATGGTTGCGTCACGGACTGTTAAGAAGAAAGTCGTATGTAAACCTAGCCCAAATCATATACACCTCTGACTTTTCTAAAGTTACGTGTATTCAATGTTAATTATCGCCTGCTTTAACGGTGAAGGAAAAACATCGTTAGGAAACCTGCATACCTGGAATTCTCATAAGAATTTCGAAGGTATGTGAAATCTACCAACCCGCATTAGGCCAGCGTGGTGAACTAAGTCCTAACCCCTCTCATTAGTAGAAGAGGCCCGTGCCCAACAGTGGGAAAATGTTAAATACAGGGCTGGTATTATTATATCAAAACAGTTTTTTGTCGCCTTTTATCGAGGTGTAAATGTAATCAATTTGTTTAATACACAAATGATTAATGATACCAGCTCTATAGTTTAATGTGAACTCTCAATACTTTTTTTATTTATAAAAAATATATTAGTAAAAAATACAGTAAAGCTATTTGGTAAAGCTTTACTGTATTTTTTGACCATTACAAACATTTGAATCGCAAGTCGTGTTTATAAACTATTATTATTTAACATAATAGCGAAATTGACTGCCTCGGTGGCGTAGTTGTAACTGCGCATGCGTTACGACTGCTGTGCTGAGGTCTCGGGTTCGATCCCCGGGTCGGGTAAAGTGATATTAGGTTTTTTTATCAAGAAATTCCTCAGTATTAGCCCGGAGTCTGGAAAATGTGCCCGGTATGGCGATAGGCTCGCCCCCTATCACATTATGGGACCGAAGTTCGGCGAAATGTGGGTGTACTGGTTACACCTCTGCCTACCCCTTCGGGGATTACAGGCGTGAGTGTATATGTATGTATGTAATAGCGAAATTGGGATAATGTTCGTCATCATTTACCCTTCGGATCCTATCCCCACATCCAGTAAATGTTTATATGAACCACGATGTTTTGGGTCTTGACGTGAGACCCAAGTCTCGTAGATATGACTGTCTGTAAAATTGTTAGCAAAGGATAAAATCAAAAACTATTTAACCGAATAGAATAATAATAATTATAATAAAGAATTAAAAATTACATTATAATTTCATTATTCTGGAGCAACGTGAGCTATATTCTATCTGTATATATAAAAGAAGAAACTGACTGACTGATCGATCAACGCACAGCCTAAACGGCTGGGGCTAGAGACTTGAAATTTTGACAGTAGGTACCTTTTATCACGTAAGCATCCACTAAGGAAGGGTTTTTGGAAATACCATCCCTAAGGGGGTAACATAGGGGATGAAAGTTTGTATGAAAATCCGTCATTTTTGAAGTTAAATTCATGAAAATTAGTATTTGGCATTTTAGTTAAAAATAAAAAATATATGTTTCAGGATTTTTGGAAATTCCGCCCTTAAGGGGGTAAAATAGGGAATTAAAGTGTGTATGAAAATCCGTCATTTTTAAGTTAAACGCATGAATATTGGTATTTTGTATTGTATACTTTTTCTCCCAAACATGACCTCCACGCGGGCGGAGCCGCGAGCAACAGCTAGTTATTAATAAAACGAAAACAGCAATAATGAAACACAGAGTTTACGCGGGTGGAGCTGCGAGCAAAAGCTACTTCCTAATACAACGACACAAGACTGATATCTCAGCGGAGTCAGGACCGTGTGTGATCATTGGGCGTTATTATTTAGTTAACTTTGAATCATGCATACGAATTTAATTCTTAAATTTAAATATATTTTAATTTTATTTCATAAATCAACTTGCTGGTGTAATCGTTAATACAGATAGATCAGCGTTCTTCCAGTGACCAGCATAAAATAAGCTATATTATCTCGCAAATTAAGCGTTTAACCCCACTTTTGAAGAGGTACGACGGGTCATGGTAAAATGGTACCCTATATCAATTTATCTTTGCCTGAACTTGCAAAAGTAAGTGACACTGAAAAATTTACTATTGACTCTACCTTTACGTTAAGTTGCAACTTTTGCATAAGGGAAGCGATATTTTTGTACAACAAAGAACTGTTTTGTATTATGTTTTAAAAGTATGGAAGTGGTAGAGCCACGCTGTAGACATATTTGTCTACAGCATGAATGGGCCGGCTCGACCGGGGTAGTACCACTGTCTCACAGAAAACCAACTTAAAGTGACAGTTTACTGTCGCGTTTCGTATGGTAAGTGAGATATCCGGAGGCCCAGATTCCCCCTTCCCTTCCCTAATCCCTATTCCTGGTGCTTTAAGGCCGACAGCGCATACATGACACTTTCGGTGTTGTGGATGTTCATGGGCGGTGGAGATCATTTAACATCAGGTGACCCACTGGCTCGTTTGTCGGACTATACAATAAAAAAATAAACGAAATCGTATAAGTGGCCTAAAATTGAGCACGTTTTGAAACTCAGAACATACATAAAATATGCTGCTATAACTTTTTAATTGCCTTAAATGAATATTACTTTGATAAAAATAATTTTCTTTTCTTTAATAACCGTTAATTTTTCATGCGACGGTCGATTTAGGGACGCGTCACCTTGAGCTTACCTTAAGCACTTATACAGTGAGCAGATAAGCCAAGACCCCAAGTTGTTAACTAGCATATCTTAATGTAATCGGTAGTTAACAGTAATTAACTAAAAATGTTTTGTCATAGCAGTTTAATACATATCCTTATCTATACAATTGTAAAGAATAAACGATTTATTTTTAACCGACTTCAAAAAAAGGAGGAGGTTAACAATTCGTCAGAATCTTTTTTTATGTATGGGGAACATATTACTCGAAGACGCCTGGACCGATTCGAGAAATTCTTTTTCTGTTTAAAAGGGTATACTTCCCAGGTGGTCCCATTGGCACTAAGTCAGGATCTGATGATGGGATCTCAGGAAAATCAAGGGCAACCCTCAAATTTTATAGTGACGCATAATTTGTTTTTGTTTGAAGTCGGTGTACTTATTATGAATTAAAAAACTTATACTTATATTGAAAAAAGTTATAAACATAATATCTTGTATTTGAATCATAGTTAACAGTAATTAATTACTTCATAATTGAACAGATTATGAATGAATTAATACTGACATTATGATATTATGTAAAATAATAAGAAACAAAAAGTCTATTAATATTGTAATAAAGTTTTATTTACTAGCTTTATTATTATTTTCTAGTTTTGTTATTATTTTTGAACGAAAAATCCATGGAGTCATCTTTAGCTATTACCTCTTCCCATATTTTGCTATCCCATAGGAACCGTGAATTTTTACATGATTTCTGTTTATAATACAATTTGTCTTACAAAATGTCATAGGTGTGTTCTGTAAAAAAAAAGTGTTGTGTGTGTTAAAATAACGAGTATGGTTAGATTTGAAGGTTTCTAAGAAAAATTACAATAACAATATTATTAACGAGTCATGACACATAGGCTTGCCGGCGGTGCGGTGGTGCGTTCAAATACTGGCCAGTTTTGTTCTTACATGCTATTTTTAACTTTAATGTTATGGAAATAAAAATGATTTTGGCTTGTATTTTACTCCCTACTTTTTTTTAATATCCTTACTAGACACGAGTGATTAAAATCCTCCCGGCACGGCTTTTATTAACGCACAGGGCTCAAGGTCATTGGTCACCCACTTTGAAGCTTTAAAAAAATCCGTTGGCATTGTTACATGTACTTTTTTCTACCGAGACGGCGCCAATTGAAAATGACATTAACATTTGTCAAATACAGATCTTTGCGCAAAAACATTAAAGCTATGTATCTATTAAATCAGTATTTTAAACCCAAAGAAATATATAAAGAGAACTACAAATTGCTAATAGAGAAATTAAAAAAAAGAATTACGAAAAAGAGGCCAGTGAAGTGACAGTTATAATGACAGCTAAGTCCGACGACATTTAGTGAGCAGATTTTTTTGCTTACAATCTCGGTTTGGTGTCGCACTCAATCATATTTATCCCACAGTATAGCAACTGCACATACTCAAAAAACCCTCCAACAATGCATTGTATCTTCAAAAATATAATCACTCATAACTCCCAATTTAATAAATATGCTACGCTCGCTGAACGGAATCATGTTTTAAATTATATGTTGTTTCATTTATAATGGTTTCTTATGTTTACGCGAATATACATTGTAATAAACGAAATTTACGGATTTAACTTTTTTAACCCGACGTTTCGAAGACTTTACAGCCTTCATGGTCACGAGGGAGTTGTATGTCGTCACGAAAGTGAAAAAACAAAAAAGTAAAATAAACCGCGATAGAATCCGTAAATTTCATTGTTTTATTTAATTCCAACCATTTCTCAAATACGGCCCCGTTCAATACCACATGCTCTTGTTTGATTTCCATTTACTATATTAATGAAGGTTAATTTTGTATCGAATCAAAGAGGTTGCAATTCACAATGGAAGTCATTAAAATTTATGACATTGTAACCACGTTAATACATTTTTTAAATTGTATACAAATAGCTCATTTAATACTACAATTAAAATTAAGACATATTTTAAAATAATTTTAAGATGGTGGATCTTGATTGCATGTACACATACATACATATACACTCACGCCTGTAATCCACGAAGGGGTAGGCAGAGGTGTAACTAGTACACCCACGTTTTGCCGACTTTTTCGGTCCCATAATGTGATAGGCGGCGAGCCTATCGCCATACCGGGCATAAATTCCAGACTCCGGGCTAATATTGAGAATTTCTAGATAGAAAAACCCAATATCACTTTACCCGACCCGGGGATCGAACCCGAGACCTCAGCACAGCTATCGTAACGCATGCGCAATTACAACTGCGCCACCGAGGCAGTCGCATGTACACATAATAAATAAACAAATACACCCAGAGTCACATCATGGTTCTGACCCCACGATGGGTCAAACCTGTATCGTGAGTATCAACAAAGAACTAAAGTCCCACAACACCCAGACCTGAAACAAGCATCTGCCTGTCACACAAACATTTGTCTCAGTGAGGGAATCGAACCCACGTCCTTCTATTTCACAACTGGCTACTCGCCCGCTGGGCTACGGAGGCTATCTACACAATTATAATTATATAGTACTTCATCTATGTTCTTCAGCAGAACAATAATCATGAAAATATATTTTAAAATTTACATACTTTATATCAATAATTATTTATGACTGTATGATTATTTCATACATGGCTTAGGCCTTTCTAATGAATATCGGAAATGGCTTTGTCCTTTTAAATTGAGAAAGCTACATATATAGCTTTGGTCTTTGGACATGGCTTTGACTCTCTGACTTTAAATTTGCGCCCAGATTTAATGAATAATTACAGACAAGGCGGCATGATAGAGAACATGTGGAGAACCCTGGCCTTTTCTTTTTTATAAAAAAGAGAGAATTGAACAAAAAAATTATGTTTTTTTTATTAATTCAGAGCTCTGTCTGTCATACATGTCTTTCAGCCCTGACAGTTTAGATTAAACACAATGTTGCCATTGTACTACTTACTACTTACCACATTAAAACCCAGAAATATTCCCATACATATAACACTTACTCGATAAGCGGAAAATCAGAGCGAGGGCAACGATGACGTTCACTATGAAACCGGTATAGCACTTACTGTATTTCCCCTGGCGACAGTGAAGTGTGCTGTCAAACCCCCGATTGACACGGATGTGGCAGACCTCACCAGACGTGAATTGAACTACATTGAGCTCCATTTCAAGTAACCGCACATTGCAATACGGACATTGCATCCGAATCAATCGTCAAAGTGGTAATCGATAATCGACTTTTAACCAACTACACAAGAAAGAGTAGTTCTATAGCGTTGTTTAACTGACAACTTTATCAGCTGAGATGCTGTGGTTTTGCATTGTAGTCTTTAGTTTTGGTAGACCTTTTTCTTCTTGGGAATATAATTATAAAAATTTAACCTTGGCAGAAAGAATATTCATATTTGCATATACCTGTTTATACTAACATTGCAAAATTACCATAACCTCCACGATCCGCAAAAAAATTATACTGATAGAAAATAAAGAACCATTAAAACATTTATGTTAGATTGCTCCCTTTTATTAAACATGAAAACCAAAGCAAAATACATATTAACATAATTGGAAACATAATCTTCTCCCCGATATCCAAGTCAAATCATTGTTTGGCCAGGCTTTTAAATAGCTCAAGTTCAGCAGTACATAACTAATTCATATTTACTACCTCGCCAAAGAATTATATAAAGTAATAAATTTACTCGACTTCAATTATGTTGCAAATAAGTATTGTATTTATGCTTTATTTTATATTATTAGTTATAAAAATAAAAAGAGGAAAATGTTAAGTTGCACGCAGATGAAAACAATTATGAAAAAACTCGTAAATGAACTGAACTGGTAAATTTTTATTTAAAATATAAGTTATAAATAAAACATGCCAATTTTAAAGTTGGACGCGGCCTAAACAAATATTAAAATACTGGTAAATTAACTGTTTGCTCAAACCGTATAAATCTACTTTGATTCACATAACAAATATTTATTTTATGTTCAATAATACTACTATCAAAAATGAAACACTGACAACAAATAACATAAAACAAACAAACCGACCTAACACAAAGTCCGTAAAAACAAAGATGTGCATTACAGCAGTGTTAAAAAAACAATCGAAAGATGAAATGAGATAAATAAGTTTGTAAGTGGTTTCTTCTGCTAAGTTGGTTAACACATAGCGCCGGTACCGCCAGCAAAAGAAAGTGCAAAACAACAAACTTCCACTGTAATTGCAACTGTACTGAATAAAATGATAAAAATAAAAGTTCCTCAACTGTGGTGCAAACGTGAAATTAAATTGTGGTCGAACGGGAGCTTTTACGATCCAAGACTCATTTTTCAGAACTATTTGTTGATTTCACTTTGGTCTTTTCGTGTTGTGTCTGTTTTGTATTGTCGAGTTATTTTTTATTACTGATAAGTGACTTTTACTAGAGTTTTTATTTTTAGGATTTTCGCTATACATACGGGGGTCGCTATCAAGTTGGGAGCAAATATATATATGGTAGAAGTTTTACGGGCTTAAGCATCATGTGATGCTGGCCTGAGGTATTAAAGGAAGACATGAGAGTCGATGGTTTGACCATTGAAGACATTCAAGATGGGGCAAACTGACGGCATCTCACTCTGATAGCGCCATAAAGTAAAAAGAAAGTGCACTATGCAATGTAAAAAGTTGAATAAATCATGGTTTCATAAGTTTACGCGAACATTACACATTGAAATAAAATTAGTTTTACTTCAATAGGTACGTAATATTTACCTAAAAAATTATTTTATTAATCGATAATTAAATTAAATAAACTGAAGGTAGAATTAATATAGAAGGTATAATGAAAATATATTTAATAATCGTTAAAGAGTGATTATTGTTTCGGTTCTTCGGGATAGTGAGAAATTGATTCAACGCGAAAAAAGTTGCGGGCAAAAGCAAGTTTATAATAATTAAGAATTCTGGCACTAGTGTTACAATTCCAATTATTGTTCAGATAACTCTGCAACGAGTTTTAGCTAACATTATATGCAACTTCCTTGGACCGATAAATCCCCATTAGCATGCATTGGGATTTGTAGCTGCGTTCTCGGTTTCCAGCATATAAAATTATATTATAGTATAGTATATTATATTTAAAGTTATTTAAGAAGCAAGAAGATATTGTGTCAGGTGCATGTGCGTTTGACGTAATAATTAATGGTTTCTTGCAAGAGGACATTCAAAAATATGTACATCGCTATGCACAAACAAAAAATCATCGTTTGTCTCACGTCGTAGACATCATAGTTTGAAAACATTATTATGGGGTATTGATTACTCAAGAAACTAATGCTGGGATCCTTGGTTTCTAAGACGCTTTTCTGTTACAATTACATGTAGGCACTCTTGTTGAAAATCGACATAGTGCCTCTCAGGAAAATGTATATTTCTTTTCTCAATTTTATGTTGTCTTTTAAATCTTCTTCGGGTCGTCATCGCTTAGGTAGCTAGTGAAAGGCTGGTAGGTTAGCCAGACTAGGGTTTACGGGTTTACACTCATCCCTCCTTAATCCGTCCAGTTTCCGTTCGCCTTCTCCCCTCACATTCCTGCGCCTTCCTGTGATCATCATCTCCAGTTCCTTTTTTTACCGAAGACCATGATTACCTTCCTTCCTTTTTGTGGTCTCCCTCTTTTCTCCCTTTCCAGTCTCGTCCTCGTTGTATCCTTTCTTACCTACCAGCCCTCGACGGTGGTTTCTAAGTTCCCATGACGTTAAACATAATTATTTTCCGTATGGTGAATTTTCATCTGTGTTTTGACATGTAATAAGTGCCAAGACAGCGAAGTTGCAGTAATAATTTAAACGATATAATTATAAAAGGAACACGGTTACGAAACATTTAATGTTAAAATCTGTCCCGTTTCTTAAGATTTAAATCAAAATACAGCAGTGCATACTGTATAGTTTAAAATTTTGTTTTCGTTTTAAGTGTTTAGATTTATAATTATATACCGTTTAGCAATAACAGCGATAGCCTACTTGGATGCGGCACAGACTGTCAAGACAAAAGCCGTATGTTCGAAAGACAAATGGCATACACCTCTAACTTTTCTGAAGTTACGTGTGTATTATATGTTAATTATCGCTTGCTTTAACGCTTGCTTTAATCGTGAGGAAACCTGCATACCTGATATTCTCATAAGAATTTCGAAGGTACGTGAAGTCCACAAACCCGCATTAGGCCAGCGTGGTGGACTAAGGCCTTACCCCTCTTATTACTAGACAAGGCCCGTGCCCAGCAGTAAGACAATGTTTAATACAGGGATAGTATTATTATGCCGTTTCGCTTATCGCTGAATGCTAATTCGGCACTGTGTCTAGGTCTGTGCTACTAATTTTACTTACAATTTTTTTTTATCCACTGCACCTGATGGTAGTGCTGTATAGTTAAAGTATCAAGTAGTGAGAGATAATCTACCTCTCGCTACTCAACAACATTATGTCGGCCTGTTGTGTAGCTTCTTCACACTACGCCTAAAGGACCCAGAATCATAGGAAGGAGGGAACACGGTAGTTGGCAAACTGCAGAAACCACTAGTGATGGCTTCTGCAGATGACGCACCCCGTCTCAAATTCTATAGCCACGTCAGCATATGTATATTATATTCAAAACAGTGACGCTGTAAAACAAGTTATCTTGATACATTTAAAATGTTTTACGAGCACAGTAAAGCGCGAACGGTATCTAAGTTCACGCACTTGTTTACGTCGCTGTAAAATGGAGCATCCGAAATAAAGGTGCTACTAAAACGTGGACCATGATAACAGTGAACAGACGCGATAAAATATTTACAAGGGATTGTAAAAGTTTTATTTTGTTGGCGATCATCTTGCCCACGTTCCAATTTTGGAGCAATGAGATTTGTTAATTTCTGCGTCAGTCTTTTCAGGTGTTTCGAGTCAAGTTGGTCCTAAAATAAAGTTTATTAGAATTTGACGTTTTCTTTTACAGTTACGGTGCTTCTGTTTGTGAACTGAGCGAGTCTGGGAATGCTTAACTGTCTTTTATCCTGCAATGAAATTAATCCAATATAAATATATGGAGGAGTTGGAAATATTAATTGTCCACTTCCCTCCATAGCTAGCGGGAGACAAATAATCTGTATAGTTAATGTTATTTTCAGAGACTCAAATCCCTCTGTCTGTTCCTCTGGTATTGTGGGTGTAGAGGAACCGGTGATAGGTTTCCTCAAGTGAAACGGAATTTCTACAGTCAAGCGGGTGGTGTGCCGGACCGACCGATGATATTATGATGATATTGCCAGCTTCCGTGGCGCAGCGGGCGAGTAGCCAGGTGTGAAATGAGAGGCCGTGGGTTCGATTCCCGCACCGAGACAAATGTTTATCTGTATTTGTTTCGGGTCTGGGTGTTGTGGGACCGCAGTTCTTCATAGTTCTTGATACCCACGATACAGGTTTTACCTAGTATTGGGCTATTACTATGTGTGTGAGTGTTGGGTGTATTTATTTACTTTTTATTTTTATTGGGAGTTTTTTTAGAGCGTAGCATCGCGCTAACTTTGCTACCGTGATTCAGAAATGATTAAGCGTTTCACATCATGCGGTACGCGATATGTGCCGCCACATGTGTTTTCATGGTTGAGGATATCATAAATCATCAGTTTTTTCCGCCTTCTACTATAAAAATATGCATTTTGGACAATAATTAAGCTTGAGATAAAAAGCTTGTTTTCTGTGAGCAGTCTGTCTTACAGAAAACCAACGTAAAGTGACAGTTTACTTTTCATATGGTAAGTGAGATATCCGGAGGCCCAGATTCCCCCTTCCCTTCTCTAATCCCTATTCCTGTCTTTTAAGGCCGACAGCGCATACATGATACTTTCGGTATTGTGGATGTTCATGGGCGGTGGAGATCACTTAACATGAGGTGACCCACTGGCTCGTTTCTCGGACTATGCTATAAAAAAAGATAGCAATTGGGTCCATCTATTTGTGTAATAATTTCAATAAATCCTTTGTTTCACCCCTTCATTTACTCAATATTTTTTTAAACCTAGCACGGCAAAGTGACAACACTGCACCTGATGGTAAGCGCAGTGTGGTATAATTAGAGTATCGAATAGCCAGAGTCGATCTATTCCCCGCTACTCAACACAATCATGCCAGCCTGCTTCTTCACACTACGCCATGGGCAAGAAGGTGAAGAAGCGGTCAAGGGTCAGAGTACTCAGAACTCTAGACCCCCGGCAAAAATAATATTTTATTACGATAGTCCCTTTGCTTTATATAAAAATAAAATAAGTAATTTGTATAGCTTAGACAAACAAAATTAACTTGTTATCAGTATTCTAAAGAAAGTAATAACTGAACATAACATCGAAGACAGGAAAATTGTGTTACAAGATGCAATTTTACTAGAACTCGTTACTTTATAAAGAATATTTCTTGCTTTATCAAATTATTGTTCCAATCAGCTTTGCTTTGCCTTTGGGAAGCTTGGATAGTTTGTATATCACTGATATAGCTTTATCTCTTACTCATATAACTTTTCAGTATGTTTTACTTGAATGTTTCAACCCCATTCTTCTTCATGTGTTTCTTCAAAACATACCTTCATAGGTACGTAAATATTTGTTGCTAACATGAAGTCAATGGCTTTCGGTTTTTAACCGACTTCAAGAAAAGGAGGAGTATAGGAGAATATACATACATATACACTCACGCCTATAATCCCCGAAGGGGTAGGCAGAGGAGTAACCAATACACCCGCTTTACGCCTAATTTCGGTCCCATAATGTGATAGCGGGCGAGCCTATCGCCATACCGGGTACAGGTTCCAGACTCCTACAAATTCTCAATATTAGGCCGGAGCCTAATACTGAGAATTTCTAGATAGAAAAACCCAATATCACTTTACCCGATCCGGGGATCGAACCCGAGACCTCAGCACAGCAGTAGTAGCGCATGCGCAATTACAACTACGCCACCGAGGCAGTATGAAATATTATGTCTATATTAATTTAGTTTTATAATCCGGATATTACTATATTTTGGATGACGAAATTAAATTCTTTTCCCCCTATGAAAGGGGACCAACCCCAATGTTATTATTATTTATAGACAAATGTGGGATTTTTATCCTAAATGTATACTTGTATATACCAATGGGTACCACTTACCATCAGGTGCAGTGTGGTCACAACAAAAAAAAACGTATGTATATCAAGAAAAGTCCGAGGTGTATGCCATTTGGGTTTCGAACCTACGACTTTGGTCTTGACAGTCCGTACCGCAACCAACTAGGCTATGGCTGCTTTGTCTGCTTATCCTTAGCTAATATTTCTAAATAATAGTTAATTTTGCTACGGGGAATAATGAAGTCTTTAGTATTACAATTTATGAGGTTCACAAGCAGTTAGTTACACAATAAAAAGGAATTTGAAGTAAGTTGATCTAAAATTCTAGACCTATTTGGCATTCGCGACACGATCGCGTCTTACTTGGGATTATGTCTATTACTTTAAGCACTGTTCAAATGATCATAACTTGAATATAGTTTTTATCACTATTATACGGTCATAAGAAACTTATAACGGATTAGAAACGGTTATAAAATAGAAAGAAGAAAGAAAAGATTTTTTTGTGTTGGAAGTTGGAACGTTATAAAGAACTAACATATATAAAAATATATATTACAATAATTATAATAATCGAACCAACAATGGGAGTCCTATTCAGCTTCTAGCTGCAGTACAGGCTAACCCATACTGCAGCGCTGGTTTTCAATTGGTTTTTAAAATGGGTATTTGTTCATTGCTATTTTTTTATTGTTTGAGTAGCTGTTGCCCGCGGCTCCGCTCGCGTGGAGATCATGTTTGGGAGAAAAAGTATACAATACAAAATACCAATTTTCATGCGTTTAACTTAAAAATGACGGATTTTCATACAAACTTTCATCCCCTATTTTACCCCCTTAGGGGCGGAATTTCCAAAAATCCTGAAAAACATATTTTTTATTTTTAACTAAAAGGCCAAATACTATTTTTCATGAATTTAACTTCAATAATGACGGATTTTCATACAAACTTTCATCCCCTATTTTACCCACTTAGGGGTGGTATTTCCAAAAACCCTTCCTTAGTGGATGCCTACGTCATAAAAGGTACCTACTGTCAAAATTTCAAGTCTCTAACCCCAGCCGTTTAGGCTGTGCGTTGATCGATCAGTCAGTCAGTCAGTCAGTCAGTCAGTCAGTCAGTCAGTCAGTCAGTCAGTCAGTCAGTCAGTTTCTTCTTTTATATATACAGATGGACAGACGAACATTGAACATATTGATTTTAGAAAAGCGAGGGCACAGTCAATGCGTGGACTACTGGTAAATTTGATTATCAAAACATTTTCTTATAAAATCTTTTTGATGTTCAAGGTGTTGGTTGCATCAATTTATTTATTTCTGGTTTGTGGAGGCACAGCTTCGTGGTGTCTACTACCCGGCCCGAACCAACAGGTTCGCAAATTCGTATTTTCCGCACCATCAAGCTATGGAACAATTTGCCAGCTACCGTGTTCCCTCCTTCATATGATCCTGGGTCCTTTATGCGTAGTGTGAAGAAGCTACACAGCAGACCGGCATGATTGTGTTGAGTAGCTAACAATTAGAGTCTAACTGGAGGGCACTGCAGTGACCACAAGTAATGGTAAGCCATCAGGTGCAATGTGGTCACTTTGCCGTGCCAGGATACAAAAATCTATATTATTGATGGAACAGGTTTAGGTAATATATTAATTCCGAAAGAAACCATATAATAAAAAATATGAATACATGTTATTAATTTTGGAATTTAACTCCAAAAAAACTTATAATTATGAAATTGAACATAAAGAAAGATTGAAAAATGTTTTCTATCGTAGTAGACCATACATACACATAAAGCACAGATCCCAGTTGAATTCCACGCCAGATAAAAAAAACATGAAAGTAAAAATTCCCGCCATTTTTCGTAAGCATATTTGTTCGGCAACTCATAAAACTTGACTTAGAGCGCACTAGTGTGCCTCTCCAAAGATATTGCCCCCGCAGATATTGAAAATCTGAGTTCTATGCAACCCCTCCATATTTGGAGATCTCTTCATGCGAACGGAGGAAGCCTTGGCGAAATTGAAAGCCACCCGTTGACTGGAGCTGCGGTGTAATTGGCGCAAATGTATATTATACTTTAAAGGGCAAATAATGGGTGCTTGTGATTTGCATAGTAGTTAGCTTCAGGCTGATGTTCGTTTTTTGTATCATTTTTGTCCAACGGGAAGTGGAACAGTCTGTCGAGATCGATGCCGCTAGCTTGAATCCAACTCCCGGGATGCACCTGATTCTTCTAAGTTATGTGTGTAATTATTGTCAATTACCGTTCGCTTTAATGGTGAAGGAAAATATCTTGAAAAACCCTACATACTTGATATTCATTATTTCAAAACATCATGAAGTCTACCAACAATCTTCGAAAATGTAATAGCGCTATTGTCGAATTTTATTTCTTATTCAAGAAAAATCGATATTTCGAAGTATTCGTAGAAACAAATAAATCAGTAAAAACATATGTAGAATTGAGGTACTCCGATATTGTTAGGACTATTTTTAATAATTTTACATTTAATGGTTACACATGTGAGATTTATAGGGCAACTCAGGGGTAGTTTATATATTTAAATATATAAACTACAGAGATTACAAAAATGTACTCAGAAGGCTGCAACACGGCCGTACATCGTACCCCAACTCTAGGTCCCCCACAAAAAACGAATTTTCTCAGGCTGACCCCGGAACGCGACACACTTGCGTTTTAGTATAGGAATAGATTCAATTGAATAACGCATAACGAGTCACTTACGTTTCATCAATGTAATGTCGATAGCATTCGTGATCACATAAAAAACAATATGACACGAGGCTGATATACATTCATGAATATTTAACCCATTAATAGCATTTCCAATTTCCTTAACGTAACGTTATTTCTGATTACAATTTGATGTTCCCATAACACGTGATAATCATATAGGAAAACTGATTAAAGTATTCTGTTCTAGATATATATATTTTTAACTAACGCAAAAGAGGTGGTAAGTTATAAGCATATATTTTTGTGTGTCACAAGGCTTATTTCTTGACAGACTGATCCAATTGTTGATGAGATTTTTTTTAATTGGGCCTCAAAAGTTGGGTCTCAAAATTCTTTCAAAAGACCAGTCAGTTAGCATTTTTGCAATTATTTTGGCGACTCTTTCATTTGCATACATATACACACTCACGCCTGTAATCCCCGAAGGGGTAGGCAGAGGTGTTAAACCAGTACAACCACTTTTCGCCAAATTTCGGTACCATAATGTGATAGGGGGCGAGCCTATCGCCACACCGGGCACCATTCCAGACTCCGGGTTAATACTGAGTATTTCTCGGTAGAAAAACCCAATATCACTTTACCCGACCCGGGGATCGAACCCGAGACCTCAGCACAGCAATCGTAACGCATGCGCAATTACAACTACGCCACCGAGGCAGTCATTTCATTTACATCTGTAAAAATATTCTTAAATAAACTCAAAAGTAAAAAAAATCTAATAATCAATTTTAAGTCGATGCTGTGAATCACACTTACAAAACTAAAATACCATAAACTCAACTTTGTTGAGATCAAAAATAAGCTAATTTTATATAATAAAAAAACCTTTCGAGGATGCTCTAACAAGCTATTTGTTACAGCATCCTCGCAGTAATCTTTTCTATAATATCTACATCGAAATAGTAACTAAATATGTGATGAATTTTGGTATTACATATCATATATATATAGGTATCATCCAGATTTCGTTTTTTCATTTTCACATGGCGAAGTGACCACACTGCACTTGATGGTACGCGCAGTACCGCATACCGTTCAGGTAGAGTATCAAATAGCGAGAGATAAATACTTGTCATACTTATCATACATACGCCTCGCTACTTGACATAACCATGCCGGCCTGCAAGCAAGTGTGAATTAGAGGTCAACTTAACACTTTTTTTCTGTAGTACGATTTAAAATTTTAGTTCCAATCCAAATTTCACGCAGACGAACAATATAAACAGTAGAATCTACGCATCGGTTACTCGAAAAGAAGACAAAATTCTGGAAATATAACTTTCACCCGATGTAACTTAGTACCGACCCTAATACATCCAAAGTACGCGTACCAAAGAAAAAACAAACTGTATTACGATTAATCACTGTTGTTAGACTCGAAAAAGGCGAACAAAACAACTCTATCAAACTTCGGCCACAACTTGACGCAACAGTTTCATATTTTGTTGTTAATAATTTTCATTAAAACTTGCCTCATCCACACGTCGCTTCTTGGAGTTAATTAAAAACTGACGCTAGTAGCGAGCATCCTCTAATTGTGCATACTATGTGCAGGGATCGTTAAATTTACAACACTTCACGCTGCTCTTGTTTACAACTGTGTATTTTTGTAAGTTCTCATTTATTTTTTGCTGTGTTGTATATGATGGTTTTAATTATGTGTTGTGTTTTTGCATCGCAGTTGGCTTGCATTATTCTACTTTATGGATCGTTAAGCCACGTATCTCCATGGGAAGCCCGGTTTTATTGTTGAACTGGCCACTCGTGTTCCTCTGTCCTTAATTTATTTAGGATCAGTGCAGCATCTCTTAATGTATAAAAAGGACTTTTTCGTTGTTATCACTAATTCATCTTGGATATATATTTTCTGATAGCCACTTCCTTTTGTCGGATCGGATACGCTTAGTATAAACAGTTAGTTATTCTGAAAATATTCTTTAATAATTTATTTTTATACCTTTGCATAAGTTGATTTGCTGTCATTGGTAAATATAAAACACATGGTATTAGAATGAATTTTGTTGTCTCCAACGAAATTGATTAATATATAATTTATAAGTTTTAGTTCTAGTCAACCTTCAGCATATTAGAAATTGTAGTTCCATAATGAAATAGATGGCTATTTCATAAAAGAAAAATATATTTAGTTAAAGATCAGTAGTGGCAGTTTATGTATGTAATTACAATTTGTACATAAATTAACTAAAACGTTAGTAAATAAATTGTTCTCGTTCATTCCTTTCATAAAGAAAATCACAGTAAGTTCATAAATATTTTGCTATATAAGCAACAATTAAGTCTTCAGCGGGCATGCCGATAGTAACTTTTACTGTCAAGGCCTTATTTTTATAACCTTCGTGAACGTTATGAATAATGAAGGGGTTGTCTTCCTGATATCGATTACAGACTATATTAAACACTTGAATAGCCATTGTGTTTACTTCATCTGAAATGGATAAGATTTGTAAATTAGAACTGTGAAGAAAATGCAGAATACTATTTTTTTACCCGTAATCGAGAAATTGGATCACTTAATAGTTAGTATACAAATAGTAAGTGAAAGTAAATGATCTCCTACACCCATCTTCAATCACAATACAGTAGAAGAATCATGAATGAATTGCTGGTTAATAGAAAGAAATAAGTGATTAAGAAAGGAATGGGGACCTCCGGAAATGTTCTCGCACCATACTGCACGCGTCTATTGCCAGACAATATATGCGTGGAGCTGTTTACTATTCCGTGGTATGGACAGATTTTACTTTTGTATGTCTTGACTTCACATACCTTCGAAATTCTTATTAGAATTCTCAGGTATGCAGGTTTCCTCACGATGTTTTCCTTCACCGTCAGGCTGCAGTCGTATAATAATACTAGCCCTGTATTAAACATTGTCCCACTGCTGGGCACGGGCCTCCTCTACTAATGAGAGGGGTTAGGCCTTAGTCCACCACGCTGGCCTAATGCGGGTTCTCATACCTTCGAAAAATTCTCAGATATGCAGGTTTCCTCACGATGTTTTCCTTCACTGTTAAAGCAAGCGATAATTAACATTTTAATACACACATAACTTTAGAAAAGTCAGAGGTGTATGCCACTTGGGTTTCGAACCTACGAGTTTCGTCTTGGCAGTCCGTACCGCAACCAACTAGGCTATCGCTGCTTTTTTTAACTGCAGTCGTATGAATGGATCGATTCTATCGGGATGATTTCTCACAAATAATCTACTTTATATTGCAGCTTTGCTGTTTCATTTTAATTTGGTCATTGAAAGGCCTTTCTAACATTAAAAATTCAAAGCTATTAAATATTCATTCTAGTTTCACCAAATTAATATTGAGCAGCTATGAGTTAACTATATCTGGTTTAAAATAAATAGATGGTATTTTAAACATTCTAAATGTGTATAATAATAAGGAACCCAGCCAGAATAAAATGTATAACAACGCGTTAATATTTTTGGTACTGTCCAACTTTCTCCTGAGTTTATAAACGCAATTACCAGCGTCCATTTTCCTACAACTAACATAACTAAAATCAACATGTTTATGTAAAGCAAGTTGAGTCATCGCCACAAAATACCAACGGAGCGGCTTGAAACTCCTTCAATCAAAATTTAAGTTGATATTGGAAAACTTTCTCAGTCAAGATTGATGCTTTACCGCGGTACAAACGAGCCGCTTGTAAGAAATTGACCGAGATAAGCGGCCGGGCGTTTTAGGCCGTGAAAAACTTTATTTGGACCGTCTAGGATTTCCTTTTCACGACTATTCTCGGTAAATTTTGTCGCATTAGTCTTCATTTGGCTTGGAATCCTCAGTGTCTGCAGATCATGTCTTTCTTTTTATTTTTTTACCGAATTAAATAACTAAACAGCGATGTCAACAATGAAATTGCAATTTAGTACCAAGGCCACATAGTCGGCGCGACTTAAATTTCAAAGTCATTACGCTGTTTCTTACGATGTATTGACATGACGAATATGACTATCTAGTTCTAATTTCGTTTTAAAGAACTTAACAAATTTTTTTTTACCTTTTGCAATACCCTATTTAGAGGATGTTTGTTAGTTGATGACACAGCTTCCTACGTCATCCTGGAATGCGAAGGCGTAGCTACAGCGGGCAGTTTGACTAGCATAAGGAAGCTCACCGTCGAGGGTTCTTAATGTCCCATTCACGAAAAATTACAATATATTTCTGTGTTTTTTTAAATTTTCTCAAACCCTGGAAAGAGGGGCGCCACTATCAAGTTTCTGCCCCGATTTGAAAAATCGTAGATCCGGGGCTGTGATCCAGCGATTCTGGTCGGAGCAAGACATACGTCTACTGGCATATACACGCACAATGGCCCATGTTCAACGGGCTAAGTGCGGAGAAAGGAGCCCACAACCTACCACAAGTGCACTATTTGAGATATCCAGGTGGGAAAGAAAGAAAGAAAATACATTTTATTTGGTCACACAACAACACTTTAGATAACATACAGATTAAAAAACACAAGGAGTAATACAACAAAAAAACAATTATAGACCCTAAGTACACCCGCTACTCCTCAATTCGGAACACGTGTGTCCAATAAATTATGACCAAAAACGCCATAGGCTCAGCATTTGCTAGGTAGTAAAGTACTGCCTGGCGCTGGTATTCTGCCTAGGCCTGACGAATGTCCGGATGCCAATAAAACAACATACCTACTCATTATACCTACATACATACACACACACTTACAGACCGTATTAATGAAATATTTTTAGTATTAAATTCCACCCCTAAGGGGGTAAATTAGGGGAAGAAAGTTTGTATGAAAATCCGACATGTTTGAAGTTAAACGCATGAAATTTGGTATTTTGTATTGTATACTTTTTCCCCCAAATATGACCTACACGCGGGCGGAGCCGCGAGCAACAGCTAGTGTATGATAAAAGATGTTATGCATGGTATAAATATGTTACCCCGAGATGGACGGCAGCGCGGGTCAGGCCTCGTTCGCTGTCGTTGTTCGGTGCGCGGGGGCTCCTTAGCCCTCCATGGAGATGGGCTGCTACGCAGCACCGCGCAGGGGCGATTCCGGCTGCAATTCTAGCACTCCTTAGAATACCCCGGGATCGCTCCGTAAGCGCCGAAGAAGGCCACCGCGGGATTTTAGCTGGTAGTGTCGGGTGGGTTGTATATAGGGGTTAGGGACTCGGCCCAGCGGCAGCACGGATAGCCATCATCCGTGCGAGGGGGATGCTGGGTCGTAAGACCGGCTAGTCCAGCATACCCGTTTTATTCTTAATCCGCTTCCCTCCGGAGCGGGCGGCAGTAATAAAACGCTTTCCCCGCGACAATAAAAAAAAATGGTATAAATATGTTCGGTCAAGTCTTTTGTAATACTCCTAGAACTCTGTTGTGTACTAAAATGTTTATTCAGAATATTATATTTGTCTACAGCATGACTGGGCCGGCTCGACCGGGTAGAACCACTGTCTCACAGAAAACCAACGTAATGTGACAGTTGACTGTCGCGTTTCGTATGGTAAGTGAGATATCCGGAGGTCCAGATTCCCCCTTCCCTTCCCTAATCCCTATTCCTGCCCTTTAGGCCGACAGCGCCATACATGATACTTTCGGTATTGTGGATGTTCATGGGCGGTGGAGATCACTTAACATCAGGTGACCCACTGGCTCGTTTGTCGGACTATGCTATAAAAAAAAACAAAAATATATTAGCTGTGCTTACGTCTAGTGTTTGCTCTTTATAAAATAATATATAGGCTGCCAGATTGGTTTAATGGCAAAATTAATTTCGAAAAGTCATGAATCAATTTAAACTGCACAATATGACAGATGTTGATAATATAAGTATATCTTATACACCTAAGAAATCGTATTGGCCTCACTGGTAACCTTTACACAAAAGGAATTGTTTTCTTTAAAATAAACTTCATATAAAGGCATATAACACATTGTAAATAATAATGTAATGTATTCCAGTGCAACAGATAGGGATCAATGGAATGCATTGGCGCCATTTCACGTCCGCGCGCGTGTAATGGCGGAAGGCAGTCAAATGCGCGCCAAATCGAATTATGTGACAAATAAAACGCAAATACGAACGCATTCTATTGCCAGGCACTACTTTTCTATATAAACGTGGCTTTAGTAAGAAAAGAAAACAGGATTGTTTGATTACAATGCTTATAAAATGCTCATATGCTTGGATATATTATCAAGTAATTACAAACATTATTTCAACAAAATAATAACTAGCACTTCAACAATACGGGTCATAAGTAGTGAAGGAAATAGGGGCAAGTTCGCACTACACCACGCTCGTATAATGGTGCAGAATTGCAGGTTCCGCCGAAACGTCGCACTAACACGGAACCCATTTTGCATTGTAAATGTGAACAGTGGCCGGAAAATAATCACGTGTTACTACACCAATTTGTATGTAATGTTTTTTGCGCGACCCCATTAAGAAACCATCCAACGGACCCATTTTGGATGACAATTCGTGAGAAGTCAAACTATGTTTTCTGTGAGTAATTAAACTCCTTATAATCAGTAAATTAAGGTTTTTTGTATGAGAGAATTTTCTAAACATCGGTATTTCTTGAGAAACAAACAAATAATTAAATCATCCGGTATTTTTGTTATGAACAGGCTGGCTCTACATAGTAAATCCTGACAGGATATTGTTTGCGCGCACTCATTTATGACAGTATACATGAGTACAGGTGATAATTTTTAAGTGTGGTTTTTTAACTCTCCCCCGAAACTAAGTCAATAGGTTTGGTTTGTAGACTAAAATACGGCGTGTAATGATTATGGTCTATTTACCTATAATAATAATCTAATATTAAAATGTATAAACTTAATAGAACTTTAATACATTTTTACATCTTTTTTGTAAAATTTTATGAATATCCGAAATAATCTTATATTTACTATTACTTTTTAAAATGAAAAATAATATCCTTATTTAACAGATTATAGTCACCTACGTTCAATAAAAACTTATGACTGTACCCTAATTTACCCTAATCTCCTTTATGCGTAGTTTGGTAGGCTTATTACGTATCTCGCAATGGTATAGCGAAAGCGAAATAACATTACAATTTGACAACTATATATATCCCAGACTGTAACAGATTTTGCTTGATAGCCTACGCATTTCTAATAGAGTAATTTATACTATTGCTTTGCTATTATGTAATAAGCCTACGGGTCTGTCTATTTAATTGGTACCTACTGTTCAATGTGAATTGAGCGGATTGGACTGGGTCATTTGAGTCGAATAACTACATAAGTGTAAGCATATCGTTTATTAAGGGATATTAGGAAACATAAGGGGTCAATGGAAGGTTCAAGCACTCTTACACTACTATTAGGAGACTTAAATGCTCATACGCCAGTTAATATAAAAAATATATATTTTTTTATATAAATAGGCTTGCGTTTGACCACTATCTCGCCTGATGGTAAGTGATGATGTGGTCTACGGTGGAGCACGCTTGCCTAGAAGATACCTATTCACTCTTCACTTAAAGATACCCAGATTATAATTTTCGGGAAATATAGATTCCGGCAAAGAGTTCCACTCTCTAGCGGTGCGCATGATAAATGTACTAGCAAAACCCTTCGTGCGCACTGGTGGAATATCAAATGTTAACTACCAGACTTAATGACACTGTGAGTTATGTCTGCGGACTACAACAAAAGAATATTTTTAAATCAACTTAATGGCGGATAGAAACATCGCACTATATTTTCGACATACAACTCAGTCCGCCCCGTGACTATGAAAGCTGTAAAGCCTTCGAAACGTCAGGTTAAAAAGTAAAATAAGACGCGATATAATCCGTAAAATTTGTTTAATTTCAATGTGTAATATTGGCGTAAACATAAGAAAATAAAATGTTATATAAAAAAGAAAGAGGTGTCGTACGGACACCAGGTTGGAACGGAGTTCCTTTCGCTTTAACTTTTTTGTGTTTGTATTATGTAATAATTAAATAAAATTATAAATATTTTTGCATATTCTCAAGATAGACGGCAAGGTGAATCGGTTGAAAAGTTTTAGTTTCCTAGGTGATCGGGAAGTGCCTCAAAAATCTCTGCAGAAAGATGTCCTTATTCATTGTTAGACTTTTTCGGTCTAGCTCTTCAGCCCGTAAACAAATCAGAATGATAATGTGCGATAAGGAACTCTTTCCAAAACACTACAATTGACAGTTAGGGTCGTATTCGAGTCTAACTGCTCGAACTCGTGTTCATATATAACTATCTCAAAGTGACTACGGTCACTTTGAGATAGTTATATATGAACACACAAATGATTTTAGTATCAGGAACAGATTTTATTTAAGACCTTTCGTCGCGTAAAGCATGAAAAATGTGCCGAGTTCCAAGAAATTTCTGATAAGTTTACTGAAATAATCTATATAAAATTATGTAGGTCAAATTTGGCTTCATTACGAAAGTTTCTGTCTCAATAGAACTTCTATAAGAGTTCGCAATGTACGAAAAGTTTAATGTAGTTTGTATCGATTTTTAATTTAAATTGTCTGGAAAACTACGTGTAGTGTTTGTATATATATAAAGATTTTAAGTATAGCAACATTGAGATATAGTACATTACGATTGGCAACACTCGAGAGTATGTTGTCTCGATCACACGGATAGTAGGGGCAGTCGAGTGACAGCCGCCGTACGAGATGGAAGTGTGACGCGTGCCGTACTGGTGTGATACCGAGCCAACTTCTACTGTCCTGGTTTACGGGGAGTATATTACACTACGGATTCTGTTCGCGTATTCTACGCTCAAACAAGTAAACGTGCTAAAAACCAAGTCGACCTAGATTTTCAACTTTCTTAACAAACAATTTAAATAATTTATTTCTTTACCACTTAACAACTACTTTTACAGGCTAGCCCTAATACAGGTGTTGATCATATATCGATGTTTGATGGACTATGGACTCCAAAACGGCTGGAGCGATTTTGATGAAATTTTCAGTCAATCTTCATAGCGAAGCGGGCGATCCTGTGAAGTTTGGTAGCAATCGGATCAACAGAAATATTTTTTTGGATTTTTGGTTAATTTCTGTCATATTTTCTTGGGCATTAGTAATATTGCTTGGATTCCACGGGATAGGGACAAACTCTTTCTACACGCACGAAGTCGCGGGCATAAGCTAATAAAATCATAAACTCACAGCACTTTGAGCGTCCGCAACCTCCTCCTCGGCCGCTGTTTGTATGGAAGGCGTTCAAATCACTAAGATCATATAGAGACTATCCCGCCCACACACCCGCCATTGTAACTCCTGTTTAGCCATGATCAACAATGGCACGCATTTTTAACCGAGTAATGAAACTAAGATCGTATGTGTAAGGTAAGTTTTAAGCTATCACAAGCCTAGAGGCGTTATTTTCTTCTAATGATATATTAGTAACGTTCTTGAAAATAACTAACAACTAACTTAGGCACAGAAATCTTAGCTGGAACACTATTCGTACATTCAACAATCGGCTTAAACTAAGATTGATTGCAGAAACTTGTCGCCTAAATTACGTAAGATTAGAATTAACAACTAGTTGTTTGTAAATCACGCTGTAGTAACTTGTATCATTATCGCCCTAAATCTAAGTAGATATCACAATGATTTCTTTAATTAACCGTGAAAAGCTGTAAAGCTTTTGAAACGCGGGGACTAAAGAGTAGAAATAAAATTATAGAACTTAAAATCGGATATTTCATTTGACAGTATTTCAGTTTGTGTAAAAAGTTTTTTAATTCATAAAATAGTACACCGACTTCAATAAAAAACAAATTATGCGTCCCTATAAAATTTTAGCCCGATTTTTCTAAGATCCCATCATCAGATCCTGACTTGGTGCTAATGGGACCACCTGGGAAGCATACCCTTTTAATAAAAAAAAAGAATTTCTCGAATCGGTCCAGGCGTCTTCCAGTAATCGGGGAACATACATAAAAAAAGATTCCGACGAATTGCGAACCTTCTGCTTTTTTTGAAGTCGGTTAAAAATGCCATAAAATCCATAAAAATTATTATTATTCCAATACACCCAATTGTGCCCACTTCTTGTGCTATCGTGCACCACAAGAAGACGTTACATAGACTATTCCACACAACTGCCATTGTAATTTCTGTTTAGCCAGGATCGGCAATAATTCGGACTCATTTCGACACCGAATAATGAAATTCTACGAGTCTCTGCGAATGCTTAACTGTCTTTAATCCCGGATCGAAACTAATAAAAAAATATATAGAGTTGGAGCTATTAACCGCTCATGTATCACAAGGACACCGGTGTTCGGAAAAAGGTAATAAGTAGTGAGTAAAAGTACAAGCAAAAATCAACTTTATTTCCATAATATTAATGTTACAAATACGCTTAATACTCTTTAAGTAATATTCACATCAATAAGTGCGAGTATTGCCAGCGAGTATAAAATCTGCTTGATACTAAGTATCAATCACCTTGTATCCAGTTAAAACAATTTCAAGTAGGTAGACGAATTTCTAGAAATGTCTTTTTAGCAGCTTATTTTTCTGGAATTTCTTGAATATTAGGTAATCCCTTAGAAATTTTCTCCTGAATGTTAGGAACATCAACAAAACTATGTAAGATGGATATTTAAAAAGGCACAAATACAAGTTTACCATTTTATTGATCGATTTACACAACACTGTTACATATCTCAGTGCTTAATATTAACATAGCCGCATGTCAGGGTTCACTTAAGGCTTCTCTTTATAATTAATCTACCAGCATTACCCTCTAAGCTGAACTACGCGGCTATTGAACTGTTTACACACTGATACACTTACTACCCCGCGAACGAACCACGAATATCCTGGCTATCACCTAGTCTACTTCACAAAACAACTGAACTAAACACCGGAGCGCGGAAAGCACTCTGTTTTATATTAAACATTTACTACTCCCACTTAGGTTGTCATTATTAATGTACCCCCAACTAGGCTCCTAAATACCTCCGTTATACCTTCGGTATTTCTAATAATAGGAAATACCCTAATATGAAATCATTTTGTATGAGCTTCAGTCTTCCGTATAATATATAACAAGAAAAGAAAAGTGATTGAGTATCTTGCGCTTCGTAATATGTTATTTCGAATTTTTTATTTTTAAACCCAATTAACCTATAATTAACCATATTTTAATAATTATATGCAGCGTACATTTTAATCAAATTTCCAACCAATTACATCCAAACCCAATAAGCTAACCTAACACGTCTATCCGAGCGTTGTAAATTGAGTACCGGGTCCATAGTACCACGTTTTATTTTCTCTGCTAAAAGCGTAAAAAGAAATTTATGAATTGAATATAGGAACAGAATTTTTGGTTGATTTATTCCCATGGAAGCAGTGCAGAATAGGCAGTGAGGTTTATTTTCACAAGTGACGGTCAGTTTTCAAAACGAGCATTGGATTTCGACGCGGACTTTATTGAACCAGTTACTAGAATTAAAGGGTTACTACTAGCTGACCTGTTTGAATACTTCGTATCGATAGTGGTCAGTTATCTTTATATATATAATTCTACTGTACGTGTGTATGTCACTGAACTCCTCCTAAACGGCTGGACCTATTTGAATATTTTTTTTTGTATGCGTTTGTGTAGCGCCCTGGATGGTTTAGATTCACAAATCAGCAGATGGCGCTGCAGTCGGCGTGGCGCTGCTTTTACGGGCAGGACGACGTCTGCAGGGCCCGCTAGTCTTTATGTATATTATTATAATTCTACTGTACGTGTGTATGTCACTGAACTCCTCCTAAACGGCTGGACCGATTTGAAGGATTTTTTTATGTATGCGTTTGGGTGGCGCCCTGGATAGTTTAGATTCACAAATCAGCACGGCAGATGGCGCTGCAGTCGGTGCGGTGCTGCTTTTACGGACAGGACGACGTCTGCCGGGTCCCCTAGTGTAATATAATAAAGTAAATATAAACCAAACTAGCTCAAGATCAAAACCAAGACTGCCTCAGTGGCGCAGCTTTAATGCGTGTGACATTCTACTGCTGTACTGAGGTTTGGGTTCGATCCCCAGGTCGGGTAAAGTGATATTCGGTGTGGCGGCACACAAGCTCCTCACACCGACGAGATAGCAATGACGCCAGACTGAATCGCGGTACTTAAAATTGCGCGACACTTTGTACACAGTCAGGTCATAAGTATTGTCACACAGTAAAAACTTTATTTTAGAATGCTGGCCACAAAAAAGTTTATTGAATTCGAATTTCAAATTGTTCATGAAAATAAAAATGTATACTTTTTAGAATTTTACTCATTTTTAAATATGGAGTGGACGCTTAAAGAAGACCGTATTGCAGTAATTGCGTTGCATCGTTGCGGTTACGCGCCAATTCAAATTATTGACATACTGAAAAATTAGAATATAACCAAAAGATTCGTTTATCGTACCATCAAACGATACAATGAAGACTCTAGTGTAGATGATAGCTCAAGAAGTGGTCGCCCTCGGTCTGTTAGGACTCCAGCAGTGATAAAAGCTGTGAAGGCGCGAATTTAAAGAAATCCCAAACGTAAGCAGAAACTGTTGGCCCTTCAGATGGGGTTAAGCAGAACCACGGTGAAAAGGGTGTTAAATGAAGACTTAGGGTTTCGGGCATATCGAAGAAAAACAGGACATCGTTTGAATGCTCGTCTAATGGACCGGAGACTGAAGAGATGCCGCGCTTTGTTGAAGCGGTACGCGGGAAAAAAATATCGGGAAATTCTTTTTTCAGATAAAAAAAATTTACCGTAGAAGAGAGCTACAACAAACAAAATGATAAGGTGTACGCACACAGTAGTGAAGAAGCGAGCAACCGTATTCCGCGTGTCCAACGAGGTCTTTTTCCATCCTCGCTCATGGTATGGTTGGGAGTTTCTTATTGGGGCTTAACAGAAGTACATTTTTGTGAGAAGGTGTAAAAACGAATGCAGTTGTGTATCAAAATACAGTTCTGACGAACCTTGTGGAACCTGTTTCTCATACCATGTTGAATAACAGGCACTGGGTATTCCAACAAGATTCGGCGCCAGCACATAGAGCGAAGAGCACACAAGACTGGCTGGCGGCGCGTGAAATCGACTTCATCCGGCACGAAGACTGGCCCTCCTCTAGTTCAGATTTGAATCCGTTAAATTACAAGATATAGCAACACTTGGAGGAAAAGGCGTGCTCAAAGCCTCATCCCGATTTGAAGTCACTCAAGACATCCTTGATTAAGGCAGCCGCCGATATTGACATGGACCTCGTTCGTGCTGCGATAGACAACTGGCCGCGCAGATTGAAGGCCTGTATTCAAAATCACGGAGGTCATTTTGAATAAACGTTAGTGTCATAAGAATCTATGTTTTGTTAAGTTCATTTTGGTATATAAATGGTTACATAATGAATAAACTTGTTTCAATTATTTTATATTAAACATGTGACAGAATTTATGACCTGGCTAGGTACAAGCTCCAAATATCAACGGTTGGAGGGGCCGTTCCTCTACATCGGTTTCTCTATTTAGAAATACTCAGTATCATCTCGGAGTCTTGTGCCCGGTATGGCGATAGACTTACCCCCTATCACATTATGGGACCGTAATAAATTCGGCGAAAAGTGGGTGAGTGTATACATATATATGTATGTATCACGAACAAGGAAGTGATCAACTTTTATTCTAGCAAATCATAAAACCAGTTGCGCCTGTATTCCTGAAAATCAGATATACGGTGTCGAGAAATAAACGATATTTTATTCGGAAGCATCGAATCAGCACGTAGACGATGACATCGTGGAAAGATGAGGCGCGAGAAAAGTGTGACATATATTTAAATCAAATAGGGATGTTACGTTACTATACTCATTAAAAAAATCCACGATACATATTTATAAATTTAATCTAGGTAAATAATTATACCCAACGGTCAACCACTAGGGCCCACACTAGGTCAAACCAGTCAGTATCAAGAGCTACGGGGGACTACGGTCCCACAACACGCAGACCCGAAACAAATATCTGTCTGTTATACAAACATTTCTCTCGGTGCGGGAATCGATCCCACGGCCTCATGTTTCAGAGCCGGCTACTCGCTGGTTGCACCACGGAGGCTGTCATAATTAAATCTATAAATAACTGTCACAATTGTCACATTCTTGCAATATTAAATTCCAATTTTTAAATACATTACTGGTTTATATTTTCTACTAGATGTTGCCCGCGAATCCACCCGCGTGTAAGTTATTTTTTTAAGAAAAGGTATACAATCCATGGAGGAATCTTAAGCTATTACACCTTTCTATATTTTGCTATCCCTATGGGATAGCATGAACTTTTCCGAGATAAAAAGTAGCCTATGTTCTATTCCAGACTATAATCTATCTCTGTGCCAAATTTCAACCAGATCCGTCCAGCCGTTGTAGCGTGATTGAGTAACAAACATCCATCCAAACATTCGCATTTATAATATTAGTAGGATAATTATCATATGTATGACGGGTCGGGCGGTCATCGGCCGAGGCAGTGAGAGGGTTTACACGACCCTCTCTGATCTCCAGGTATGGTCAGGATGGATAGCGTATGATAGTTCGGTAATAAAACACGAGGTTAACACTTCAGAGTCTATTTAAGCTACCACCAGTTCGGAATGCAGTCATCCATGGGGAAGAGCTGGCAAGAAACCCTCATGGTTGCTCTTTTAAACACATCACAGTTTACATTACAATATTTGGTACACAATAACACTTTCACATCACGTTAACTTACTAATTTAACAATATTTCGGCATTACGACTGACAAGTTACTAACTGTTTCAATGATTATGCACGAAATGCCGCACCAAAGACGAGGTGCTCTTTTATATTGTGATTTTCGTTGTGACCCACTCCTCTGCGAGTGAGATCACTCGATAAACAAGTCGAAACCACCTTCAAAATAGCAAAACAAATGGCGCTACCCACAGTTTACAATAAATAAAGTTATTAGCAAGTTCAATTCAGTATCCATATTTATCACGCTCCGACATGTATATTTATAAATATTTTACTCCACAATGAAATTAATCAAACATAAATATAGGAGTCAAAATATTACTTGTTCACTTCCTTCCATAGCAATACGGGAGACAAATATTAAACCGAAGAGGTATTATTATCTAAGTTTTACGTCTGGACAAGCCATAATATGTAAAGCACCACAGATTCTAATTAATAGGCCCCACCATTTTGCTTTATATTTATATACCGGAAACGCATTAATACATTTATTTTTATAAATTAAACACACCCCTACCGTAATGTATGTATGCGACCATCGACCACATAACCCATAGACGCCTAATAAAGGGCGAACGCTTTCAGACATCACATTAGGAAAATAGATCTTATATAAAACCACGCCCACTAATGTCTGTTCAGTAACGTCCAGATCCGTGATCCGTGCACATCTCTGCGCTCGCTTAATAAAATTATTAAAAACTTTGCTGCAAGGGCTCCTCGTAGCTTAAAACGGTGTGGCAAAGTCATCAATAGGTCAAATTTTTAAACCAATGCCATAATATTACACAGTTAAGCTGGTTTTTTTTAATTATTTATAATCATAAGTTATTACCCACATTCGTTTTATTATTACAGGAGTTCAACTTTAATTGGTTTGTCGGTCGACGGCACTTACTGTGCATCCCTTTCTTTCATAACAAAATTAGGCAAGAATTATAGTTGCATTCTTTTCTTCCTTAAAATGGCACGTGGAAGTAGTGATGTGCCGTACCGGAGAGTCATTGGAATATCGATATCGGTTTATTATACGAATATTCTTCATTAATTCGATGAAAGTTGATGAAAAATAACACATTAACATTTAATAGCATATTAGTATTTAACAAAATGTCAAATAAATGTTAACCTCATAAATTTAGTTTATGAAGAAATTATAAGGACGACTTGACCGTTTAAGATTGCTGGAAGGGTTTTGTTTTTAAATGTTTTTAGGTTACCAGCTAAGGGTTAGTGATGGATGATAAGGTAGGGGAGGATATGTTGTATATTATGAAATAAGCTAAGGTAGTTTTAAAAAAAGTGTATTGTTTATTTAGATTATTTGGCAATTACCGAAAAATATTAAGAAATAATTTATTTTACGCAAAAGAGTCAACAGTACATAAACTTCGTTGATATGTAACTATCTACTTAATATTTCACTATGCTTACAGTTTTATTACGTGTTATGTGGGGAAGCCAAAATTACAAAATATTAAAAACTTATTTTATAAATAAGTTTTTAACAAATATAGTATTTTATGAAAATAATAAAAAAGAAAGATATGTTGGTTACGTATTCATTAGAATCTATCGATAATTATTTTCATAAAAACTATATACCCCATCCATATCTTTAGTTTAGAATTTGTCTTGACCTTGTACGGACCAATAAGCGTTTAGTGTACCGCGCCCGCACACCTCAGGTGGTTGACAGAACAGTTTGCATTGCGAATGATTATGCATTAGGTGTCTATGGGTTATGTGGTCGATGTATGCGACAGTTCGAGTAACAATACATAATGCGAGCCAACTTCAACTCTATTGTTTGACTTCTAGTGTACATGTGCCTGCAATAAACCTTTAAGAATAAGCTTTCACTATAATGTACGCTGTAAGCGGATTGTATACTCGCTGCTTTTGTAATGTGCCTGAGCTTACGATACTTTGATTAGTTTAGGTTAGTGTTTGGCTACTGTGAGCTCTTTTTGCATAGATCGGACTAACAATAAATGATATTAAAATGAAATGATTACAGGTAGACACGTTACTGTGTCCCTCCGACATACAACTCAGTCCGTCCCGTGACTTTGAAGGCTGTAAAGTATTCGAAACATCGGGACTAAAATGTTAAATAGACGATAAAATCTGTATTTTTATATTTGAACAAAGTGCAGTCATAGACAGCCTCCGTGGTGCAGCGGGCGAGTAGCCGGCTGTGAAACGAGAGGCCGTGGGTTCGATTCCGCGATAATAGTGTGACAGACAGATATTTGTTTCGGGCCTGTGTGTTGCGGAACTGTCTTCCCTCTTAGTTCTTGATAACCACGATACAGATTATACAAAGTGTGGGGTCAGAACTATATGTGTGACTGTTGAGTGTATTTATTTACAGTAAAAATGTAGTGGGAGATGTGTGACAGAGATAGGCAAAAGATATCATGAAAGCAATAACAGCACAAACTGGCAAAAACGTAATTACGCAGGTCAAGTGCTGCGACTATTGGCCGAGAAGATGCCAGTCAGAATAACTTGCTAGCATGAATGAACTTAATTAATTGCTAGTGTATTGATGATGCTATGTACCTATGTTATGTATACATAAGCTTATATGCTTTTCTTAAAATATCTTTACTTTTTTAATATTCTGACTTGTCATAAGAGCTATGTAATTGCCTACTTGATCAATAAACGATCTCATTTCATTTCATTTCATTTTATATGTTTTAAAGTCTCTCGCAGTCTCTGAGACTCATGACACAAGACTCGTGTCTCAGTGTGGAGTCAGGACTATTTTACTGTTGGGTGTTATTAAAAATTATTGTGGAATTTTGGTACTACAATATGATATATTATTAGAATCAATAAGGCATTACGAGTGTAAATATAGTTAAGCAAAGATTAAGTGATCTGAATAAATGTGGCTACTAAAGATCGAAAATGGGAAAGGTGGAAAAATTTTATGTACTTTTTCGATGTTAGCATAATATGAATTCGCCTTGATAAACTTCGTATATACGTACAGAACTGGCAAACTTTAAAAAGAAAGTTTCGGGGTTATGACATCTTATGATAAGTGTGTACGAAATTGAACTCATACTTATAACTATGAATATATTTATTAATAACTGAAACACTTATTAATAATAAAAATGAAGCTTTTATTTCGCAATACGGTAAACATACACAAAATATTTTTTTATCTGGATTAGTTTCGGATTGTCGACTTTTGTGCATTTTGACAACATAACATGACATTCTGGAAATTCTTCATTCAAACGGTAAACTGTTATAAATACCAACGGTTCAAAGATATCCTTTTTTTTGCACGGCATAGACTGTGAAGGCAAAGTGTTCTCACTGCAACTGATGGTAAGCGCAGAGGCAGTCAGTGTCAAGTAGCGAGAGACAATCTATCCCTTGCTACCTTAGAGTAGGTAACCAACTTGCTACTCAACATAATCATGCCTTCAAAATCTTCGGTGCGTTGGCGACCTTTGCGTTTGATTGAAGTAGCGAGGGATAGATTGTCTCTATACGGCAGTGTGCTTACCATCAGGTGCAGTGTGGTCACTTTACCGTGCCAGGATAAAAAAAAATGGGTGCGTGTACTTATGTACGCGCGTGAGAAGCTATACTTCTTTGGCATCATTAAAAAATAGTTTTTATTTACATGCATTTTAATTAATATTAATAATATTTTAATTTACATCAATAAATAATACATACGGATAGTTGTGTCACGGTATGCGCGCGCATCTTAAAATTTCACTCTCATCATTTTTTCATAACGCGCCTAAAGAAGTGTAACTTCAAAAATGCCAACAAATATAACTGCAATTAAATCTTATAACCAGCAGTGGTCTGTGACTTCACAACGGGTCTGAATTTTCAATGTAAAACAATAAAAACAACTGTCATTGAATATGTGATTGTCATCATTGTACCCTGTTTGGATATACAGAAAGTAGTGGCACCTAGTCGAACTATATGATAGGAGTTCAACTACCGAGTGACATCATACTTACGTCAGTTATCATCACTTTGTAGCGTCACATGCACAGTATGGGCGGTCATTCTTGTTGATTTTCTTTTTTTCTGGGCGCTGAGTCTATAATAGTAGATATATAATAGTCTATAATATTGGTATAGAGTTGCGGTACGATGTTTGGCCATTTTGCAGCCTTCTGAGTACTCTGACATTAGACCCTCGACCTCTTCTTCACATTCTTGCCCATGGCGTAGTGTGAATGAAGAAGCATGATTGCGTTGAGTAGCGGGGGATTAATTGTCTCTGTCTACTCGATACTCTAATTGGACCGCACTGAGCTTACCATCAGCTGCAGTGTGGTCGCTTTGCCGTGCCAGTATAATTTTTTTTTATACCCAAATGTTATATAGGAATACCATGATTTATGGAGTATATTTAAAAGCTAATTTGCCGAAAATTTCTCGATATCATAAACAACAAACTGCCGGAACAACGACTAATTTAATTATTATGAATATAAAATAATTCACCGGATTATTTATAGCTCGTTCATAAGCTAATAAAGGCCGAGTCGAGGCATAACAAACTGCCCCAGAGCCTAAGGCGCGTACTTTATATTAAGCTATTAATTAATAAAGAAATAAGGCCCGCCTTGAAAAACAGCTAACTTTCTAATTTTCATCACGGGCCAATGGAACGTTTAATTAAGTACGTTTTTCGACCGGCGTTTTTTCTGTTCTTTTGTAATAATTACAAGTTTTCACTTCTTTGATCTAATTTTATTTAAAAGGGGTGTAATTAAACACAATGGTTTCAGATGTACCGTTGATGTCGGGGTATTAAATTGGACGTTTATTTATTTTCATATATTACATATATAGAAATTTTAACTTTCTGCATCCCTTCTCCATGTAAACTTTAACTATGCCAAATCTTACACACTTCCGTGCGCGGATTATACTTAAAAAGTTGTACAAAGGAATCTCTTCAGCTATCAATGTATAGATTATTAATAAGCTCCAACGGAATAGTATTTTTTTCAGAATCCAAATATTTTCTGCACTCAAATGCTTTTAAGCTTGGAAAGCGAAGGGAGTCCAGAGATCAAGAGTTCTATAGCAAAGGCTTAAGTTAAGTGCTTTTTCCATGAAATTACAGAAATGCATACACAATAAAGGAAAAATAATTTAATAAAAAATCTACGTGTTATATATACATCTATCTTCTTATGAAAACATTGTTAAGAACTTTTCATAAAATTCATTGGTACCGTATTTCTATATCTGTCAGAAATCATTAATCTTCCTACCAAAGAAATATAGACTGTGACTTCGAGATAAGTCGGTATGTGCGCAGATGAATTATCCTTTACCTTGAGGAAAAACATACATACATACATATACACTGTACATACGCCTGTAATCCCCGAAGGGGTAGGCAGAGGTGTAACCAGTACACCCACTTTTCGCCTAATTATTTCGGTCCCATAATGTGATAGGGGGCGAGCCTATCGCCATACCGGGCACAGATTCCAGACTCCAGGCTAATACTAAGAATTTCTAGATAGAAAACCCAATATCACTTTACCCGACCCGGGGATCGAACCCGATACCTCAGCACAGCAGTCGTAACGCATGCGCAATTACAACTGCGCCACCGAGGCAGTCCGTTGGTAATTATGAATCTACCCACAGATATTTATGAAATACCCTCGATATGTCTAATAAATGGGACTTGAGGAAAAACTGCTTAATTATATGATGACAGTATGATGTGTTCTTTTAATCTCATCACAACATGACAATCTAAAAACCTGACAGCCATCGTGGCGCAGGGTGCCAATAGCCGGTTTGAAACAGGAGGCCGTGCGTTCGATTCCCGCACCGATACAAATGTTAGTGTAACAGACAGATGTTTGTTTCGGGTCTGGGTGTTGTGGGACCGTAGCCCCCCGTAGTTCTTGATACCCACGACACAGGTTTAACCTAGTGTGGGGGCAGGACTATGTGTGTCTGGGTATATATTATATTATTAATAACATACGCTAAACTGCTTAATTTAATAAACTCCAATTCAAATCGTATTTAATTTATATCTAGTCTAAATATTGTTAGCCAGTTTTTCGAAAGAGCAACACTATAGTTTTTATTGCCGTTCTTATCTAGCAAAACTGCATTCCCAATTGTCGGTAGAGTAAAAAGCACTGACTAAAACCAAATAATGTCCAAGAGTTTATTCAATAAACATTTTGTTAGGAACATCAACAAAACTATGCAAGATGGATATTTAAAAGGCACAAATACAATATTTATAATTTATTAATTGATTTACACGACACTGTTACACATCTCAGTGCTTAATATCAACACACACGCATGTCAGGATTCACTTTAAGGCTTCTCTTTATAATTAATCTACCAGCACTACCCTTTTAAACTGAACAACGCCATTGAACTGATTACCATTTAAACTTGCTACACCGAACCACGAATATACTGGCTATCGTCTCGTCCTCCACTCAACTGAACTGAACACCGGAGCGCGGAAGGCACTCAGTTTTATATTCAACATTTACTACTCCCACTTTGATTGTCATTATTATCCACCCTCAACTAGTCTCCTAAATACCTCCGTTATACCTTCGGTATTTCTAATAATAATATTAAATACCCTAATAATTTCGATTTCTAAAAAAGTGAATGAAAATGATAACATAGCACAATCTTTTGTCGGGGGTCTAGAGTTGGAGTAAGATGTTTGGCCATTTTGCGGCCTTCTGAGTACTCTGACACTAGACCCTCGACCGCTTCTTCACCTTCTTGCCCATGGCGTAGTGTGAAGAAGCAGGCTGGAGTGATTGTATTGAGTAACGGGGGATAGAGTGTGGTCACTTCGCCGTGCCAGGATAAAAAAAAGTTCAACTAAACAGAATATTTCAAATTGTGAAACCTATTAAAGTATAAAAAGCCTCTATAATGGTTAATTAAGTTTGACAGAAAGCGAATTTCCTTTGTTCTGAAATAAAGAAAACAATTTTGTTTTAACAAAAGCCAGTTTTGATTGAGCGTGGTGTTTGTAGGCCGCGGAAGTGAGTTGGTTCAATTTTTATGACGGCGAAAGATTTTTTCTTTTTGCGTTTGGAACAATACCCGTGATCGATATGAGGTTTTTTGGCGCTATATCGACGGTTCATATCGTATTTCGTCAACCATTGTGTGGTTAGTGACTTGAGTGACAAATAAAGTCCTTTATTCCCAGTTTACGCCACTAATATTTTCATTGATCTGGGTGTTATAGAACAAAAGGACACTACCTCGTTATATCTATTCCTGAAATAATCATTATTACAGTTATAGTATATACATATATACTCACGCCTATAGAGACATTACGCTGGTTGTAGGATATTCACATCCACCCGGATAGCGACCACCGTACACAGGGTGTAAAACCGTCATAGTGGCACACGCAAGTGTGTCACGTTCCGGGATCAGCCAGTGTACATCCGATTTTTGGCGGGGGTCTAGAGTTGGGTTACAATGACACTGACACTAGAACCTCAACCGCTTCTTTACCTTCTTGCCCATGGCGTAGTGTGAAGAAGCAGGCCGGCATGATTGTGTTGACTAGCGAGGGATAGATTGTCTCTCGCTACCCTAATTGGACGGCATTTGCTTACCATCAGGTGCACTATGGTCACTTTGCCATGCCAGGATAAAAAAATAACACCAGTCGTACCGCATACGCAATTACAACTGCGCCATCGAAGCAGTCTATAAATTCATAAATAATCTATTGTATATAAGAGAAACTATAAGAACTAAATAACGTGTAATTTGCGAATACATTGTGATAATATATAGAGGCTTTTATTTGTCGTTTAGCGTGCCTAAAAACTCTAGTACTCTAATTCAACCTTTCAACCCCGTCTCGACTTCCCATTGGGATTGAGGTTAAATCCTTTCTTAGATTCGGAGATTTTGCTATTAGTTAAGTCTAGCTAAATTTGTAAGTTTCTAATGAATTCTGTGATGACGGAGTAACTACAGAGCTGCTCAAGGCAGGCGGTATGCCAGTATTAACTGAGCTTGTAAAGCTGTTCAACTCCGTCATCTACACTGGTACAACACCGGCGGCATGGAGCAGGAGTGTGGTTGTTTTGTTCTTCAAGAAGGGAGATAACACCCTATTGAAGAACTACCGCCCTATATCACTCTTGAGCCATGTTTATAAGCTGTTTTCGAGGGTTATTTCGAATCGTCTTGCCCAAAGGTTCGATGACTTCCAACCGCCGGAGCAGGCTGGGTTTCGGAGAGGCTTTAGTACCGTAGACCACATACACACACTAAGGCAAATAATTCAGAAGACCGAGGAGTACAATGAACCTCTTTGCCTAGCGTTTGTGGACTACGAGAAAGCCTTCGACACCATCGAGACCTGGGCTGTTCTGGAGGCTATGCAGAGATGCCGCATTGACGACCGCTATGTCCAAGTGATGAGATGCCTGTATGAAGCCGCATCGATGACCGTCCAAGTACAAAAACAAAGCACAAAGCCAATCCAACTGCGACGTGGGGTAAGACAGGGAGACGTAATCTCTCCGAAACTGTTTACCAACGCGTTGGAAGACGCATTTAAGACGCTTGATTGGAAAGGACGGGGCATCAATATCAACGGCCAGTACATCTCTCACTTGCGATTTGCGGATGATATAGTCATCATGGCTGAAACTCTGCAGGATTTGGAAGACATGCTGAACAGCCTTAACTGTTCTTCAAAACGGATAGGTCTCGGGATGAACCTTGACAAGACGAAAGTCATGTTTAACGGTCACGTCCTCCCGAGACTCGTCGCCGTGGGTGATGCCATTCTCGAGGTTGTGCAAGAGTACGTATACTTGGGCCAAATAATCCAACTAGGCAAGCACAACTTCGAGAAAGAGGCAGATAGAAGAATTCGTTTGGGCTGGGCGGCATTCGGTAAACTACGTAACCTGTTTGAGTCGTCGATCCCTCAATGCTTAAAAACAAGAGTTTTTAACCAGTGCGTCCTACCCGTAATGACCTACGGGGCTGAAACGTGGACACTCACAAATGGACTGGTCCATAAATTTAAAGTCGCTCAGCGTGCTATGGAGCGGGCAATGCTTGGGGTTTCTCTGGTGGATAGAGTTCGAAATGAAGTCATCCGCCAGAGAACCAAAGTCATAGATATTGCTCGCAAAATTAGCACGCTAAAGTGGAAGTGGGCTGGTCACGTCTGCAGACGGACAGATGGCCGATGGGGCAGACATGTGTTGGAGTGGAGACCGCGTTTAGGCAAACGTAGTGTGGGACGCCCTGCTGCACGATGGACCGACGACTTGAAGAAGGTGGCGGGTAGCGGGTGGATGCGGGCTACCCAAGACCGGGATGGTTGGCGTTCACTTGGGGAGGCCTACGTCCAAGAGTGGACGGCAACAGGCTGAGTATATAATGAATTCTATCTAGATCAATACTATCAATTGGATTTCTATGATCTGTCTGAAAACAACACCTGTTAGATTCCTTTATGGAAGGTCGAGGTAAAGGAGAACCGTTTCTTTGTGTGAAAAACTGTTGTTGAAATACGTTAAATTAGCATCAGGGTAAATTTTAAACAAAGCGTCAAAGTGATTACAGTAAGGAAATAAACGAGGAATTTATTAAGGACGTCATTTTACTATTATTAATTCATAACATTTTTTTAAATTTATACCATACCCTATATCTACACGAGTGCCATTCTGGAGAATTTGTGAACTGTTATTTACAGCTTATAACTGGACCCTATTTCAACTTGTCCCCCGCATAAGACAGTATTTCTTTAGTAAAAAGAAGGCTCGATTCGACACGTATATTTTTTATTTTCACATACTCTTATTTATAGTGTGGTTAAAATTTTTGTTATACTACTCAACAAATAGTATATTATTAATATCTTAGGTACACCATTTCCGTTATAGAATAGTTTCCTATTCTGTGATCCATAATTTCTATCATATCTGAGTTAGTCAATAAGAGAGCCCTTGTGAGACATTGAGGAGTGACATTTATATTTTATCGCAGAAGTACATTAATTTCAATGGAGTCATACTGAAAATAAGTACATTAATTTAAATGGAGTCATACTGAAAATATAATAAATTAAGGCAATTTTAACAAATATTACAAATTTACGGATTCTATCGCGGTTTATTTTACTTTTTTTTTATAACGACGCACGTAGTTGTGACGACATACAACTCAGTCTCCCCTGTGGTGTGACTCATGGTCACAGGGGAGACTGAGTTGAGGCTGTAAAGCCTTCGAAACATCGGGTTAAAAAAAAAGTAAAATAAACCGCGCTAGAATCCGTAAATTTCGTTTTATTTCAATGAATAATATTCGCGTAAACATAAGAAACCATTAAATATTACAAAACTAAAAATTCTTATCATTTCTAAACGAAATGCTGGAAATCAAATTTTTTTTTACTTTCAATCTGCGCCTCCAATGTATACGGTGGTCGAACTAACTACCTCCTACTTGATTCTATGATTAATAATAAAAATTACCTGCCAAACTCCGCGCCAGTATTACATCAATTAATATAAAAAAAACAATTAAATAATTCTTACTTGAGTACCTAATATTAAAAACTCCTAATACGCTTGCCTAATTCTGACTCTAAGATAAAGTATTAACAAAACTATTTAATTTTGTTTATCTTATGCGAATTTTTAATCTTATATAGCATCACTATAAAATAATATTCATAGTTATTGTATGTAAAAAAAAAAAAATTTATTGCATAATAACCAAACCGTATTGGGCCAGCGTGGTGGACTAAGGCCTAACACCGCTTATTAGTAGAGGAGGCCCGTGCCCAGCAGTGGGACAATGTTTAATACAGGGCTAGTATTATTAACAAATTTCGTAGAACCAATCCTGGTGGAGTAGAAACCTTCAAATGTTAAGCTAAATTCTACTTAAAAAATCATTTACTCATAGCCTAGCCTCGGAACATGTAACATGTAGTATAATTACTTGTAATGTTTTCTTATGTTTACGCTAATAATCTACATTGAAATAAAACTAATTTTACGGATTTTATCGCGGTTTATTTTACTTTTTTAACCCGACGACCTCAAGATATTGTGAGCTTCTTCTGAGTAGATCGGAAAACATGATCGGAATCTACAACAAATAAAAATTAAATATCAACTATATGTAGGGTAGAAACATTGCACTATAGTTCCGTAAAGACGTACAACTCAGTCTGCCCCGTGACCATGAAGGCTGTAAAGCCTTCGAAACGTCGGGTTGAAAAAGTAAAATAAACCGCCATAGAATCCGTAAAATTCGTTTTATTTCCTTGTAGTATTCGATCACTTCGAACTTGCAGTGTCCATTGTTGCTAACGAAGTAGTGTGCTGCGGTCGCTTTGCCCTCCTAATTATGAACGTGAGACATCCCAGTCTAAATTAGCTTTGACTTTTGCTTCAAAGGGTTCAAGTGTGAACTGCTGTTTACATGTGCCATTTTCGCGTGCAGGAAATCATAGGGGACCATCACCTTTGATACACAAGTTGGTTTGTTATTTGAAAATTATGTTAGGAGTTGGAAATAAGAATATGGTTTTAATTCACGGTACGCAGCGGCTTTGCTGTGCCCTGGTATTGCAGAAGTCTATGGGCGGCGGTGTCTTCTTAACATCAGGTGGCGTGTCTGCTCTGTGTCTGTCAATAAAACTGACAGTGGAACAGCGGGCGAGTAGCTGTGAGACGAGGGGCCGCGGGTTCAATTCCCATACTAAGTCAAATGTGTGATCCACAAGTATTTGTTTCAGGACGTTGTGGGATCGTAGACTCTCGTAGTTTTGATACCTACGATATAGCTTTGACTTATCATGGGTTCAGCACTGTGTTTCACTGTGGGGTGTATTTATATATTAGTATTTACTGATTTAATTACTGACTGCCTCGGTGGCGCAGTTGTAATTGCGCATGCGTTACGACCGTTGCTGTGCTGAGGTCTCGGGTTCGATCCCCGGGTCGGGTAAAGTGATATTGGGTTTTCTATCTAGAAATTCTCAGTATTAGCCCGAAGTCTGGAATCTGTGCCCGGTATGGCGATAGGCTCGCCCCCTATTACACTATGGGACTGAAATTCGGCGAAAAGTGGGTGTACTGGTTACACCTCTGCCTACCCCTTCGGGGATTACAGGCGTGAGTGTATGTATGTATATATGTATATCATTTAATTATTAATTAGAATCCAGGTTATCCAGTTAATCCAGGAATATCCGTTTGAGCACGGGTAATGATAAATTAGTGAATGTTAAAAAGGATTCTAAGAAATATTTGTTAAAATGTGTGATTTCAAATGATAACAAAAAATAACTCTTTTCTGGCTCAATTCCTAACACCGAAGACCTTGTAAAATTGGTCTTTCATCTTTTTAAATCGCAGAGTCAGTAGAAAGTTCTGTTTGCTGCATGAATGGGCCGGCTCAACCAAGGTATTGTTCCTTACTTACAGGAGATCGGCATGACGTGAAAGCATTTCGTACGGAGATTTCCGAAAACCTTCATCACCCAGTGCTCTTAACACGTTTCCTTTGCGAACGTTTGTTACGAACCCATGAAAAAAAAACTCATTCTCCTAGTATTGAAGTTATTCCTGAGCGAACGAGATGATTTACCAACAGATGGCCCAATTGCGCGTTTACCAGTTTATGTCATAAATATCTTTAAAAAAAAATAGTGTTTTATTTTTCATCATAATTTGCTCTTCTAAAGAGGTCTATCAAGCTAGCAGTGAAAAGTTAGCAGAAACATTTGAAACTTATTTAGGAATTAGTTGCTAATTAGTTGCTAATTAGTTGCTGCTATTTCGATTTTGTTGCTCAAGCCAGTACCTCAGAAATCGAGTCACTGCTATCTTTCACATAAGCTAGCAGTAAAATAATGAAGTGAGCACATATTGAGTCGGTTATTGGGTCTGAATTTGTTGCTAATTTGTTGCTGTAAGATAGTATAAAAATATTGAAAAAATGTTATATATTTAAAAAAAAAAAAATTTAAAATTTTTATTTCGATTTTTTCCTCTTATGACAGCGGTTGTTTTTGTTGCTGGGCGGCACAATATCTACGAAGGTGCACCGAAACAGCAACTAATTAGCAACAAAAATTCTGCTGAACATTTAACCCGTTATCAAGGTCATTAAGGAAAAATGTCATTTTTTCCGATTAAGACAGCGGTGGATTTTGTTGCTGGGCGGCACAATATCTATGAAGGTGCACCGGACCAGCAACTAATTAGCAACAAAAATTCTGCTGAACATTTAACCCGTTATCAAGGTCATTAAGGAAAAATTTCATTTTTTCCGGTTATGACAGCGGTGGATTTTGTTGCTGGGCGGCACAATATCTATAAAGGTGCACCGGACCAGCAACTAATTAGCAGCAAAAATTCTGCTGAATACCTAACCCGTAATCAAGGTCATTATCGAAAAAATTTATTTTTTCCGGATATGACAGCGGTGGATTTTGTTGCTGGGCGGCACAATATCTATGAAGGTGCACCGGACCAGCAACTAATTAGCAACAAAAATTCTGCTGAACATTTAACCCGTTATCAAGGTCATTAAGGAAAAATGACATTTTTTCCGATTAAGACAGCGGTGGATTTTGTTGCTGGGCGGCACAATATCTATGAAGGTGCACCGGACCAGCAACTAATTAGCAACAAAAATTCTAATGAATACCTAACCCGTAATCAAGGTCATTAAGGAAAAATGACATTTTTTCTGATTAAGACAGCGGTGGATTTTGTTGCTGGGCGGCATAATATCTACGAAGGTGCACCGGACCAGCAACTAATTAGCAACAAAAATTCTGCTGAACATTTAACCCGTTATCAAGGTCATTAAGGAAAAATGAAATTTTTTCCGGATATGACAGCGGTGGATTTTGTTGCTGGGCGGCACAATATCTACGAAGGTGCACCGGACCAGCAACTAATTAGCAACAAAAATTCTGCTGAACATTTAACCCGTTATCAAAAAAATCTTTATGTGAAAAAATTATAAAAACAAACAAATAAGCCACATTGTTTTCCCTAATATTACCACAACGGATAAAATAATGAGATCAACTCGAATATCCGAAGACTGTTAAAGTATGAAGGAAAAAATTTATTCAACCAGTTGAAATTAATAATAATAATTATAATAATGCCCGCAGGGCAGCTTGTGGCGAGCCGCTGGGAATTAGCGATCCCACGTACCTGAGTGCTCCCGGGGGAAGGCCCTGTTCTTAATCTCTAGCTTGCCTTTACCGACTGGCTGGAGTGGAGTCGCGAGAGCTTTACGCTCGGAGGGTGGATGTGAAACGTAAGTGGCGAGTGAGCAACGTGATGAGACCATAAGGGAGCAAATGATCGTTGTATAAAGTCCAGTGACACATCTCCACCCTTTAGCTGCTCAAATGATGTTGTTTCAGTTTCATTATAAGTAGGTTTTTGTAACCAATCTGATGCTGATTTTTACATTTTGATTTATTGAGATTATAGATGGTTATTATTTTATTTACCTTATTATAAATATATTAAGTATATAAATATATATATATATATTAACACATACACAACGATATCGAAAAAAATACTCGTATATCTTAGTGTTTGAATAAAAAATACTAATATTCTCAACCATCAAAGTCATCAGTTTGTTTTTAACAAATAACTTTTATCTGAGAAATAACACACATCCACCCTCCGAGCGTAAAGCTCTCGCGACTCCACTCCAGCCAGTCGGTAAAGGCAAGCTAGAGATTAAGAACAGGGCCTTCCCCCGGGAGCACTCAGGTACGTGGGATCGCTAATTCCCAGCGGCTCGCCACAAGCTGCCCTGCGGGCATTATTATAATTATTATTATTAATTTCAACTGGTTGAATAAATTTTTTCCTTCATACTTTAACAGTCTTCGGATATTCGAGTTGATCTCATTATTTTATCCGTTGTGGTAATATTAGGGAAAACAATGTGGCTTATTTGTTTGTTTTTATAATTTTTTCACATAAAGATTTTTTGATAACGGGTTAAATGTTCAGCAGAATTTTTGTTGCTAGTTAGTTGCTGGTCCGGTGCACCTTCGTAGATATTGTGCCGCCCAGCAACAAAATCCACCGCTGTCATATCCGGAAAAAAATGACATTTTTCGATAATGACCTTGATTACGGGTTAGGTATTCAGCAGAATTTTTGTTGCTAATTAGTTGCTGGTCCGGTGCACCTTCATACATATTGTGCCGCCCAGCAACAAAATCCACCGCTGTCTTAATCGGAAAAAAATTCATTTTTTCTTAATGACCTTGATAATGGGTTAAATGTTCAGCAGAATTTTTGTTGCTAATTAGTTGCTGGTCCGGTGCACCTTCGTAGATATTGTGCCGCCCAGCAACAAAATCCACCGCTGTCATATCCGGAAAAAATTTCATTTTTCCTTAATGACCTTGATAACGGGTTAAATGTTCAGCAGAATTTTTGTTGCTAATTAGTTGCTGGTCCGGTGCACCTTCGTAGATATTATGCCACCCAGCAACAAAATCCACCGCTGTCTTAATCAGAAAAAATGTCATTTTTCCTTAATGACCTTGATTACGGGTTAGGTATTCATTAGAATTTTTGTTGCTAATTAGTTGCTGGTCCGGTGCACCTTCATAGATATTGTGCCGCCCAGCAACAAAATCCACCGCTGTCTTAATCGGAAAAAATGTCATTTTTCCTTAATGACCTTGATAACGGGTTAAATGTTCAGCAGAATTTTTGTTGCTAATTAGTTGCTGGTCCGGTGCACCTTCATAGATATTGTGCCGCCCAGCAACAAAATCCACCGCTGTCATATCCGGAAAAAATAAAATTTTTCGATAATGACCTTGATTACGGGTTAGGTATTCAGCAGAATTTTTGCTGCTAATTAGTTGCTGGTCCGGTGCACCTTTATAGATATTGTGCCGCCCAGCAACAAAATCCACCGCTGTCATAACCGGAAAAAATGAAATTTTTCCTTAATGACCTTGATAACGGGTTAAATGTTCAGCAGAATTTTTGTTGCTAATTAGTTGCTGGTCCGGTGCACCTTCATAGATATTGTGCCGCCCAGCAACAAAATCCACCGCTGTCTTAATCGGAAAAAATGACATTTTTCCTTAATGACCTTGATAACGGGTTAAATGTTCAGCAGAATTTTTGTTGCTAATTAGTTGCTGTTTCGGTGCACCTTCGTAGATATTGTGCCGCCCAGCAACAAAAACAACCGCTGTCATAAGAGGAAAAAATCGAAATAAAAATTTTTTTTTTTTTTTTTTTTTAAATATATAATATTTTTTCAATATTTTTATACTATCTTACAGCAACAAATTAGCAACAAATTCAGACCCAATAACCGACTCAATATGTGCTCACTTCATTATTTTACTGCTAGCTTATGTGAAAGATAGCAGTGACTCGATTTCTGAGGTACTGGCTTGAGCAACAAAATCGAAATAGCAGCAACTAATTAGCAACTAATTAGCAACTAATTCCTAAATAAGTTTCAAATGTTTCTGCTAACTTTTCACTGCTAGCTTGATAGACCTCTTCTAAAGGGATTTCTGAACAGTAATCCAGAGTTTCCTTTAAAACATTTTTTCTTTAATCTTACCTGAAAATTCAAGTATGTTGTTCTTCCTGGATTCTCTGTGTTTTATCACGAAACATTGACGCTAATTGCTCAATAATTACAGGGTGTAAAAAGTGGAGTACAAAGGGGAAGTGTCGACTGAACATAATGATGCAATTTCCTTTGAACGGAATCGCTGAACAATAAAACTAGTTATAGAGTTACTTAAACGAAATAATAGACAACTTTCGAATATAATCAAAATATTGGAGTTAAGAGCAAACCTACCTACAGAAAATAAAAAAATGGACAACTGATGATATTTACTGAAACAGGGAAATCGGCGAGACATGACATAGTAGAGCCGTGATGTATACATAAACGGACCATTTGCAAAAGCAAAACCTATTTTAATATAAAGCTAACTTGGGTCTTTTAAATTACCATTTATATTTGTGCGAGTAGCCGGCTGTGAAACGAGAGGCCGTGGGTTCGATTCCCACAGCGGGACAAATGTTTGTGTGACAGACAGATATTTATGTCCGGGGTCTGGGTGTTGTGAAACCGCACGTCTATCTAGGTCCCTGATGCCCACAACACAAGACTCGTATCTTAGTGTGGGGTCGGGGCTATGTGTGTGATTGTTGGGTGTTATTTATTTATTTAATTTCTCATTCTCGTGTTATGTTATTAACCCTTTAGTATCACTGTACCACTAATACAGGCCTTCCCTACTAATAAGGGGTTAGACCTAAATCCAAATCAGTTAATATTTAGATGATACCAAAATCAACATTCATAAAACATACATAATTCCGAGTGATTATCCCTCTGCTGTTGGAACACACCAAGATTCAGGACTGAAACGTCCTACAATACTTGAAGATGTTTATTCGCCTACATTATTCCAGTAGTTAATTAACGGCCCTTCAGGGTCTAGGGTCGCGCTCAGCCCCACGCAGCGATAAAAGGACTCAGAATTACTGCCTGCGGTCCGAATAATGTAGGAGATTTAAGTGGCACGCTTAAACTTTATACATGTTTTGGGACAATATGTCAGTTTAGGCTTGGGGAAATTCTTTTCGCTGTGACAGATTAGTTTTGCACAAAAGGTCTTGTTTAGATTGGGTGATTTAACTTGATGTTTTGAATTTGTTTGTGCCGTTTTTTTATACAATGCATTAAATTAATCATGCATACTTATACTTATACGAATACTTATTTCATCAAATAAATAACGTTGACTGTCTCGGTGGCGCAGTCGTCATTGCTGCGCTGAGGTCTCGGGTTCGGGTAAAATTGATATTGGGTTATTCCACCACGAAATATTCAGTATCAGCCCGGAGTCTGTAACTGTGCCCGGTATGGCGATAGGCTCGCCCGTTATCACAAGGGACCGTAATAATATGAGTGTACTGGTTAAACCTCTGCCTACCCCTTGAGTGGTTACAGTCGTGAGTGCGTATGTGTGTATGTAAATATATTTCAAATCGTATATGATGAATGTATTGAATGACCCATATACATTACGAAAAACAACAAAAATTTTACCTAAACCTATTATCGAAAGAATTTGATAAGATTGCTTAAAATAAGTAAGTTAATAGCCATTCAAACTTTTTTTATCCTTATAAAAATAAGGGCTTTGAGTCAGCGCTGCGACTATGTCAGCCCCATTGTACAAAAAGGAAATTACGAACTAATACTAATATTGTACATTATGATTTATGGAGTACAAATATTAACGGTAGACAGCGGCTTTGCTGTGCCCTGGCATTGCAGAAGTCTATGGGCGGCGGTGACTACTTACTATCAGGTGGCCCGTCTGCTCGTCTGCCTATCAAGGCAATAAAAAAAAAGCTACGTCGCACAACTGTTCAGCTAGTATACTCTAAAATACACCTACATCTACAGGATTTATATGGTATTCATCTACCATATATATACCATAAACTCAGTTTGGACGCACTCAACTAGTAGATAGTAAACATCTTCAGGGACTCCGCAGGTTGAACAATTTGGTGAGTCTGTTTGTCTCATCAGATGTTTAAATTTGTATAGAGGCATGTGTCCAGATCTGATTCTATGCGCTAAAAGCATATGCTGTCTGTTTAGAGTACTGTTCGAGCACCATGACATTCGAAGTGGTTCCGATTGCAAAATTCTATACCAAATTCCTTTTTCCCTAATCCATTCAAACTTGGTGGATTAAGTAACTATCAAATGCCAAAGGGATGCACGAGGGTTAGTTACTAACAGAAAAGGATACAGGATATGATTCATGATGTCACCACTCGGAATTGCCATTAAGATGCAGTCGTGTGAGATATTTACACTAGCACTCATTTTTGGAATTATTTCAAATCTGTTTTCGCAAAAGGGATTCCTTTTCGTTTTATATTCGGTTACATATGAAAGAATGTGCAAAATAAAAAAAATGATTAGGCTGTCAGGGCATAATCGTTTCATCCGATAACTTAAAACTCCTCACACTCAAAATCTTAACTAAACACGAAAATTCATTTCCATTTACCACTACTCTAATATTTATATTATCAACCAAAAAGAACGTTCGATCATTCCTTCGAATGCGTCGCATGATATACTTTCCAGAGTATGATTTATATGTGGCTATATTGTGTGTTCCGGAAAGAGACATCCGCGATCAGGTGACAAATTGCCCGAGATGGAGGGGTAGATTCCCGCCAAAAATGCTGATGTTTGTCTTAGGGGAGACTATGAATAGATAACCGTGATTCTGGCGCCTTTTGACTTGTAAATATTTTATTTTAGTGCGTTTGTTTGTAATGTGGATTTAAGAAAAGTAAAAAAAGTGTTTTTTTTTCGCCTCTTTGTTATCACTTTTTTTATTGATAAACTTTGGACTTTCAAATTTAATTTTAATTTTTTGATGATTTATGTTGGTGATGGAACTATTTGACTACGACTACTTAGTTTACTACAAAATGCTAGATTGGATACTGTACATCTTGTGTGCGAAATTTCCTTTTCTATTAAACATTTTATGGTTAGAATTTATGCCTCATATGACATGGGTTTCGTATTATCATGGGAAAAAAAACATCATCTCTTTCCACCGCTTATAAGAATACCCATGTAGATTCAAGGTAGACTTTCCTATATAAGTAAGAATATGCTACCACAAAACTTTCTGATTCACAGGAGAAAATCTAAGATAATAATACCATCATTTTAAAATATTAATTAACTCCAGATGTTTTTAACATTGAAGGAAGTAACGAATTTCTTAAACAAAGAATCAATTCAACCCCACTCTATTATCGAGCATGATTTCCAAATCTTAAACAAAATTGTAAACGCTATACCGTATTTTGTCGGTAACAAAGATTACATTTACAATTTAATGAATAGCTTACAAGAGGGAATTTTAAAACCCAAGGAGGTACAATAGAGTGCGCCTTGAATATCCCGTTCGAGATTAGTCGCCAGATTTTAATATTAATATGCCATTCATGGTCCCTTTTGTGGATTTGTAAAGGTTAATATTGACAAGGCCTCCGCCTCGTTGCAACAATAAGCCGGTTATTCCAACTATTCGAACACCCGAGGCGTTGTTCCGTTGAGCTCAAACTTACCCGGTTTATGTTCAGAATGGATTCTTGCTTTATCTTTAAGAAGTTCGAAAGCTACCTACATTATAACTGGAATAATTGTTTCATTTGTTACTCTGCGGATTCAGTGAAGGCCGAAAAAGTTTTGGCGAAGTTATAAGTACCTGTTAGTAAGGAGTAATAATGGAAAACAGTGCTGAAACAGCTAAAGTTTCTCTGAGTTTTGATAGCTATTTCGTTAATTATCTTTAGTTTTGCCACATAATGTTATATTATTAAGGAACAGGTTTGATAATGGTCTTTATATCACAGACTATAAAATATTATATTCTTCATTAGAATTTGTCAAAATTATGACGATTCGCTTCATTATTAGATATAATAGTTTTGCATTGGTTATCAAATTGAAATTGGTAATCCAACGAATATTTTCATCTTTTTATAATTTCATTATTCTGCAACTCCAAAATGACAACCGATTCCCTGATTCGATAATTATCAATGTGATTTACGATACAGTAAATTATAGAATCATTATTTTAATTCGGGAAGCGTCAAAAGATGTTGTAAGCTATTTGACATAGAATTTCATTGCTGTGGAATTTGGAAATTCGGTCCAGATTTGCTCGATTTGCTCAACGATTCTCACGTTTCTTAAGTCCCTTCGTGTATATATTGGAAAAATGTGACATTAAGAATGACTCGGTGCAGGGCTCTAAACAAAAACTAAAGTCCTGGCTGTTACAATTATCGTACGATGAAACCGAAAATATAATGAAAATCATTAAATAAATAACGACACATCTGAAATAAAAATAAAGGACGTCACACACACACTCACTCACACACACACGCACACACTCACTCACACACACACTCACACACTCACACACATACTGACACTTAAACTCACGCCCACACATGCAAACACATACATGGAAACCCCTGCTCATGACACAAAGAAATTGTAATTTGTATTTTTAAATAATTTTTAATCTATAATTTTATTGTTTCTATTACCAGTTTTATTGAATTTTAATTATTTCCTTCATTTCATTGTATTAAAATCAAATCTAAAACTGTTTTTTTTTCAACCGTTGATGCACTGTGGTATTTTGTTTTTGTCAAACGTGCTGTAGGGTTCTCACGATACAGGCTGTGCCTAATGTGAGGGCCACTAGTACACTTTATCGATGATGTCAAGTTTTCTAGGTCTAGTGGTAATTATCCGTTGTTTAATTTTAATTGGCATATGTACTTTTTTTGGGAAATAAAGATTATTATTATTAGATAATTTGCTTCTAGACATGATCCAATCACATCCCGATTTATGTCAACAACATTAATGAGTCCACTGAAATGAAATGCAATAGTGTCCAGACCACTTTCTGTGCCTCATCATTACTCCCATTAAAATATCGCCAACCAATTGTTGTTGAATTCCAAATGTTGTGGAGCGTTCTCCAGCGTTAAACAAGGGAAAATAGCTACAAAAAAGTAAAGGTTTTCCTCAAAATAGTGTGTTATAACAAATATACTTATGAAAGGAGCTTCCATCAATTGTCAAGTACATAATATGTGTATAACACTCGCACGTCGTTATACGAGGAGATGAGGCCCCGGATATATCTCGTTAAGGAAGTGTTCGCTACAGGAAAAAACTAGGTGTGGATATCACACTGTCACCGAATATAAAATTTTCATCACTCTCACAATGGGCATGTGCGGCACTAGGTCTTGTAATGAGTTTTATTTCACAATATTGCAATAAGGCAACTTAACATACATTGAGCTGCTGTAATCGTATATTCATTGTATGACTAAATATTGAAAAGAGTAACGCTAGAGTTTCTTGCCCGTTATTCTCTAGCGAGACTGCATTCCGAAATTAATTTTTTGTACTCTACCGCCAAACTATAATTTTGCTCTTTATAGAAGTATACTTGAAAGAATAAGTTGAACTAAAACGACTAAAATTAATATTGATATATCCAAATTTGCAATATTTTATTACAAAACAGTATAAATACATAAATAGCTAGCCTAGGTGATAGTGGTACAGACTGCCGATAACGAAGTCGTAGGTTCGTTCCAAGACCAAATGGTATACACCTCTGACTTTTCTAAAGTTTGTATGTACGTGTGTATTTATTGTTAATTATCGCATACTTTGCTGTAACGTACAGCCGCTCTAGGAAATCTTGCATAACTAAAAATTCTCATAAGAATTTAAAGGTATGTGAAGTCTACAAGCCCGCATTAGGCCAGTGTGCTAGACTAATGTCTAATCCCTCTCAATTAGTAGAGGAAGCCCATATCCAGCAGTGGGACAATACATATATCTAATAATACAGGGATGATATTATAAAATTAAATGTAATAAACGACTTCAAAAATTAGTTGAATTCCGACTACTAAGCGACCACTAATAAATAACACCCCAAAGTAACCACGTACTTTCTCAATTCACTATATTACTGAGTTTCATTGATTTTTCTTACTATTGAAAGCGTTACACGATGGTGTGAAAACGGTGAAGAGTTTAATCGCTCAGACAGCGGTAAGAATCGAGAGCTTTGCCAACTTCGTCATTTACGAGTTGTTCGGGAAGAAAATTAACATTTGTCTATAAATGTCCAACTTGTACTATTAATATACATATATGTGCAGTAGGAGAAATATGGGCTTAATCTGCTATGTACTGGTGTAGAAAAGCTTTTACTTAGTTTTCGTATATGAGGATTCAGACATAACAAATCTTAATGAACGTTGCCAACCCAACGTTGGGCAAAGATATTTTCTCATTATGAGCTAGGCTGTAGACAGTTTCTTCTGTAGCATTAATGGCTGCAGTACTATTGCCTCTGTTTATCATATTCTGAGTAAGATTTCTCGTATTCTTCTTGTATTCATTGTTAATTATCGTTTGCTTTGACTATGAAGGAAAACATCGTGACGAAACTTGCATACCTGAGCAGTCTCATAAGAATTTCAAAGGTATGTCCTGTCTGCCAACCGGCATATGGCCAGGGTAGTGGTAAAAGTGGGTGTACTGGTTACACCTCTGTCTACCCCTTCGGGGATTACAGGCGTGAGTGTATATGTAAGATTACTCACCATCAAGTGACTCATTCACACGTTTGTCTGATTTTATCACGTTGGTTCATTTGAGTTAGAATGTAATTATTACTTTGTTGATCGGAAGACCAACTGTCATGAGTGATGGACGTCAAAACAACCTACAGCTCATGTCAGTCAAGGTCGAGATGTTGTTAAACCCTTTTTTCCTCGATAATCTTGATACTTTACATATATTAGGATCTTATCAAAATCTATTTTATACTTATAGTAAAAGTCCATAAAAACAAATGTAATAGTAATGCATTTTTTTCGATCGTCGTGGCCGAGTATTGTTTCTTGTTCTATAGTCGGCATTGTATTCATTTATTTCAGCCGCTCCTCACCTATTTCTTTGTGTCTGAGTTAATGAAGTAGACCATTAGCTAACGTTTTGTTCTATGTATTTTCTTATCGTAAGTCAGATATCGTTGCTTATTTCTTCGTCTTGTCTACGTTAATTATGTAATTAACGTCGAAAAACAATGAAATGTTAATTATGTTTTATTTTTTTTCATGTCTCAATGTCATGAATCTTAATCTCAGGTTAGGAAATAATATTGAAGAAAGTCATACATAACTTGTCCAAGATTACAATTTATGCGTGATATGGGGAAAAGCTAGCCAGATCACTTCATACTCTCAAATAAGCTCGAACCGCAATATTACACTTCTGTCTGGCCCCTAGTGATACATGCGTGAGCTTGTATAAAAAGATTAGGGCCTTACAATCCCTAGAGTGACCCGATTAATCAACGTCATAGATAATTCACGTAATTACACAATAAGCCAATTAACAATGTAGAGATAGTATCAGAAATCTGTTGCAATGCTCATTACTGTGGTGTCAATATTCGTGGATAATTAAGAACGGCACATTAATATTATATATTGTTCAGTATTGGCTATGATAAATACAGAAACTATATAATTGTGTATTATTTTTGACAGCCTCCGTGGCGTAATTGGCGAGGAGCCGGCTGTGAAACGAGAGGCCGTGGGTTCGATTCCCACACCGGGACAAATATTTGTGTCCGGGGTCTGGGTGTTGTGAGACCGAAAGTCTTTCGTACCAGATACCCACTACACAAGACTCGTATCTTAGTGTGGGGTTGGGGCTATGTGTTGGACTGTTGGGTGTTATTTATTATTTATGAAATGATAAACATGAGTTAATTTTAAATTAAAATGTACACCGGATTGTAATTGCCTATCGTTGCTTAGGGTTACTGCCTTGGTAGCGCAGGTGTAATTGCGCATGTTTTACGAGTTTACTGCTGTGCTGAGGTCTCGGGTTCGATCCCCGGGTAGGGTACAGTGATATTGGGTTTTTCTATTTAGAAATACTCAGTATCAGCCCGGAGTCTGGGATTAAGCCCGGTATAGCGATGGGCTCGCCCCTTATCACAATTTGGGACCGTAATAAATACGGCGAATAGTTGGTGTAGTGTACTAGTTTCATCTCTGCCTACCCCTTCAGTGATTACAGGCGTGAGTGGATATTGTATCTATGTATGTATGTATACTTAGGTTTATTGATGGTGAGAATAGACATGACGCTGCTTATTTTGGACTACTTTTCATACAGTAAATTTGAAAAAAAATAAACTGAGATAATCTTAAGTTAACTAAGTCTTATATTGGTGCGTTTATGTGATTCGCCTAGGAGAGCTCTTATTCCCATAATCAGATTTAAACCAAATTTTTATGGATTTATCTTCGACGTGAACTCTATGGAATACATTAAACAATCATCAATATTGTTTCCAATATTAGGGAAGAGTATCGTACTATTTAAACGTTATGGAGAATTTTGGAGTCGGTAGAAAAAGTTTGATATTTTCTTGAATTTAAATTTACTTTAAAGGCTAATCTAAGAAGAGCAGTATCAGAATTTCAGATTCATTTCTAACTCCCAAATACCAAAAATAGAGGTAAATAGAGTTATGAGATGTCGTTACCGGGTCAATAAGATACTGTCATGGATCATCCTGACCACTCCTGCTTCACGCCCGTGTCTGTACAGTAGTCGCTATTTAGAAATTACTATTGACGTTACGACACATTAGTAACTTTACTTGTTACCAATAGATGTTTGAGCCACATACGTCACCTCTAAAATACCTTTACAGAATCTACAATCAAACAACGCTGCTCTTTTAATGGTGTTAATTTAAAAATTCAAAAATGTTATTACATCTTTTTTTTATTCCGTACCGAGGTTGAAAGCGGTTGTCAGCGTCGCGGCAGTTCATTAAAACAACGCGACGCCAACCGTCGGCCATCCAACATAATTAACTTAGTTATAACATGCTTTTGACTGACAACATCGATTGGGATTTATTTATAACGTCTATTAAATGTGTGTGGTAATCTTTTATGGACAGTGTTTATCGAAGTTGTTAATATGGTAATGTAAACAGATTGATAATTGTGTGCATCGATTGTAGACTGTCTGACTGGCTGTAAGGCGATGCTCTTTATGTTGTTTTATGTTAACGTACATATTTTGGGATTGCATTTTGAGTTTATTGTTGAATTATAATTTTAAGTTTTATGGTCTTCTTAAAATGTATTATGTGATCCTCATTGTTCTTCTAGTGGTGGTGTTTAATTACGATACAATCAAAGCTTAGTGTGTGAATAGTTTCGTTTTTCACAGAGCAAGGGATCGACATGTTTTTTTGAATGACCGCATAGTCTACTTCTTATCCAGGAAAAATGCACGCTTCCTATGGGATAGCAAAATATAGAAAGGTATAATAGCTTAAGTTGCCTCCATGGATTGTATACCTTTTCTTTTAAAAATAAAGTCCACGCAGGCGGAGCCGCAGGCAACATCTAGTGTTACATAAGTGTGTGGAAATTGTGATGTGGCTTGTAATGAAACGGAGAAATGCCAAATAGCCAAAGCCATGATCACTGATCTTGAACTACAAACTAGTTGTAACGATCCACAATTAATGATACCACAATATACGCTTACAAGCTGTGGAACTGATTGCCGGCACATGTGTTCTCTCCGTCATATAATCCTGGATCCTATAAGCGTAGTGTAAAGAAGATACGCCGCCGCATAGGCCGCATAAGTATCTAGGTACCAGCAGAATTACCAGCGCTTTGCTTTTAGGAGCAAAGCATCACGCTGAGCTGGGGCCTAATTTCGACCGCAATGTATTACATTAGTCTCTAATTACTTTATAGTTATTTTTGTCTTCTATTAAGCTAAGTTTAATTGTGTATGCAATGTTGCCTAAATAAACTTTTTATCTATCTATCTACTCAACAGACCGGCATGATTTTGCCGAATAGCTAGGGATGGGTGTACTTTACCTGGACGACACGGCGGTGAGGTCACTTTACCGTGCCAGGATAAAAAACACAAATATACACAAGATGCCGTTTTCAAACGACCCGAGTTAAGTATGTAGGTGTAGTTACCCATTAGTGTCTTCACGAAGTACAAATAATACGTATAAAACGCGGTATAACGGATGGCAACAAATCAATTCTAATAAACTTCCCCGTTGTAAGCGCGGGAACAAACAAAACATGTTTACATTCGCATTAGATGTCGAAAACTTTAAGTGCATGGCCACAAAGTACGTTTGTGGCACTGGTCACGTATTATATTGAAACAGTTGCAGTCGCACCAGCTACTGCGGTCAACAGGAAATCTCAATGAACTTCCAACTCGCAGTAATATTCTTTTTTACTTTGTCCATAGATATCTTATTTGCGATTTTACAAGTGGCTGGAATCTTGCTTATTCGCTCTTAAAATAAATAAATAATAAATAACACCCAACAGTCACACACATAGTCCCAGTCCCACACTAAGATACGAGTCTTGTGTTGTGGGTATCAGGGACTACGAGAGACTTTCGGTCTCACAACACCCAGACCCCGGACACAAATGTCTGTATGTCACACAAACATTTGTCCCGGTGTGGGAATCGAACCCACGGCCTCTCGTTTCACAGCCGGCTACTCGTCTACTGCGCTACGGAGGCAAATTCAAATAAAAATCTTTATTGATCATATAGGCATATAAATAACACTTATGACAGGTCAAAACACAAATGGAAATTCTCCATCCAGAATTAATAATGATGGTTAATGGCGTAGGAACTTGGAAACCACCGTCAAGAGCTGGTAAGCAGGGATACAACGACGAGGATAGGAGGAAAAGGAGAAAAGAGGATGACTGAAAAATGATAGGAATCATGATCTTCGGTAAAGGAAGCGACGGGAGATGATGATCAAGAGAAGGGGTAGGAACGGGACGGGAGAAGTTGAAAGGAAATTGGACGGATTTGAAAGGAAAGTACTCCCTAGTTTAGCTAACCTACCAGCCTTTCACTAACTACCCAAGCTATGACGACCCGAAGAAGAAAGGCAGAAAGACACTCTAGCTCTACATAGCACATTGGTGCGGTGTGTTTGGTGACCAATAACGTTAAACCTTCTTTACTTTAGAAAGCCTTATCTATACATATAACATTATATACCCTAACTGGTTCACTAATCCCATTGACCTCTTAATCACTCGTGTCTAGAAGGATATTAAAAAAAATAGCATGGAAGAACGGCGAGTGTTACTAGTGTTGACGCACCGCCGGCGAGCTTATGAGTCATGACTGGCATACCATATTTCTATAATGTTATTATTATTATTTGTTATTCCATCACTACAGGGAAGGGTGGCAGCTTTTATGTGAGATAATACTTTTCTTACACATGCTGAACCGCAATCAGAAGCTAGTAAGTACTTAAATATAGTATAAAGGCATAAAATTCGTTTTATCTGTAAAAGGAATTTTAATGCTTCGAGTTTGCGTGCTTTTGTATTCTTTTCATATGTCCTTGTTATTTAAAATATTATTTATAGACATTACACTGATTTTAGTTTATTACTTGTAGCTGAATACGGTTTTGCTTCTTAACGATTTTAAAGTCTAATAAATTGATCATCGTCAGCAGCATTCTTTTCAACCTATTTGTTGCGCAACGAAAATCCTTAAAGGCGTATTCGTTGAAGGATATCCGTTCAAGTGTTTCATATCTAAGAGACATAGTTGTTTTATGACATATATTTCATATGACATCCTACGATGTGGTGGAAGAGGCGATAGGCAGACGAGCAGACGGGCCACCTGATGGTAAGTAGTCACCGCCGCCCATAGACTTCTGCAATGCCAGGGAACAGCAAAGCCGCTGCATACCGTTGTAGTGTAGGTATTTCAAAATGTTTGGATATTTCCTAAAAAGTTGCTGCATGTCGTCTCCAGAAAAACGTCATCAATATTTTATAGAGCAATTTACGAGCAAATCGTGCAAGTTGTAAAACGCGTTTTATTTTCATCGCAGACTTGCGAACATAGCTAGCTTTTATTAAGCCACATAACATAATGGCGCTAATATCGTTGCGGGCGGGTTTAAAGAAATGCGCTGACCGCTTTAAAGTTTTCCAATAATTATGACAATTGTTATTGGTTTTGTGTGCTGTTTTCAACGATAGCTTGCTTTATCGCTTGTTAAATTTTATTAACACAGCAATGTTCCATGATATACAAGATTAGTTTTTGTATACCATAAAACCGAAACACCCAAATTAGATTTAGGTATAAAAGACCAGATAAATATATGACATAATAATAATAAGGAAAACTCACGCGGTGACATGCAAAAATAATGTATCCCGTTTCTTGAACGACGCATGGGCATACGCGCGCAGCGCGCTGCTGTTTGTTCAGAATGTCCACCCCTTTCCCTAATACACAAGTGGGCCCGTTTACGCATATTGCGCCGCATTTTTATTGAGTAATAAACAAGGTGACCAGGTTGACGAAAATTTTGATATGTTTTTGGGATACCAATATAACACGCTAAAAATTAGCGCAATGGATTGTGCTACTGATTCTCAATAAACTACTTTCGGCTTTGTAGTATACTAAAAATAATGTTGTATACATATTTTTTAATAAATAAATACACCCCACACTCACACACAGAGTTCTGACCCCACACTAGGTAAAACATGTATCGTGGGTATCAAGTACTACGAGGGACTACGGTCCCACAACACCCAGACCCGAAACAAAGATCTGTCTATCACACAAAAAATTGTCTCGGTGCGGGAATCGACACCACGGCCTCTCGTTTCACAGCCGCCTACTCGCCCGCTACGCCACGGAGGCTGTCAGACTATTTTATATCTCACTGCTGGGCAAAGGCCTCCCTCTTCCACTCCTCTCATCTGTCATCAGCCATATTGCCCCATTGCTTAGAAAAGCATCCAGGTCGTCCCTGCATCACATTCTTAGCCTTCCACGTCTTCGCCAGTCATCGTGTGGCATACATTCAGTAGCGATTTTCGCCCACTTGTCTGGGTGCATTCTACAGACGTGATCGACACAGTCCCATTAGCTCTGCAAATATGTATTACCGTTTAATAATCAAAACATTTTGTACACGCATGATTGTAATAAGAACTGACCCCAAAGAATTTATTTGATATTAAAAGCATTAATGAGATATTTTTCAAAATATTATATTGCAAATAGTTATTATTTCTTATTTAGAAGTTCTATGTCCTAAGCATATTCTTGTGAACATATATCTCCGTTTGCAGTTTCAAAATCAGTTACTACATTTCAATATGACCTCAAAGTTTCATTTACTGCTCTATTTTCGTCAACATCTGCAACTAAGACCATATTAGTTTTATCTTTCCATAACCTTTAGGAGTAATAATAAAAATCATATAACGCTGTTATCGTAAAACCATATTTTACTCTTGTTTTTGTTCGAGTTTTACTTCCTTGAACATATCTAATGTTACATCTTAATGATCATAATTCTATAAGAACAAGATAACATTACAACGACATAGCACCCTAATAATTAGGATTTATTGACACAGTCCCCTTTTTTAGATAGATCTGTGAAAATAAAGGCCATGAGTTCGATCCCCGCGCGGGGACAAATATTTGTGTGATCACAAATGTTTGCTTCGGGTCTGGGTCTTGTGGGACCGCAGTCCCTCGTAGTTCTTGATTGCCACGACACAAGAGTCGTACCTTAGTGTGGGGTCAGGACTATGCGTGTGATGGTTAATTGTTATAAATTATTAGTTATTAATGTTGGTATTATTGTGTCTTTAAATAATAAAGCCGGGCAAATACAAGTAGTTTTGAATGAAATTTGCCAAAAGTATGTTTTTTTTAATGACTGAAAATTTTACTAACAGCAGCGATAGTTTAGTTGTACGGACTGTCGAGACGAAAGTTCAAGCTCTAACTATTTTTAGCCTTTTTAATTAAATATAAAGTCATCTGTATATATAAAAGAAGAAACTGACTGACTGACTGACTGATTGACTGATCGATCAACGCACAGCCTAAACGGCTGCGGTTAGAGACTTGAAATTTTGACAGTAGGTACCTTTTATCACGTAGGCATCCACTAAGGAAGGGTTTTTGGAAATACCACCCCTAAGGGGGTAAAATAGGGAATGAAAGTTTGTATGAAAATCCGTCATTTTTAAGTTAAACGCATGAATAGTGGTATTTTGTATTGTATACTTTTTCTCCGAACATGACCTCCACGCGGGCGGAGCCGCGAGCAACAGCTAATCACTTCATATAATTCCAGCAAAAATTACTTCGTTATGATGAGTTTTATATAAAAATAGGTAATAATCAAGTCTAACTGTTGCTGATACAACGCAATTGATATTTGACTATAAAAAAGACTTTTACAATTTATATCTTAGCATTCATCTGATCACCCATTTCCTCCATATCCTACCTAATCGAATTATTTAGTATGGTGTTAGCTTTTATAGTTCAATTAGGAGCTTAATATTTCAATATTTATGCTTACCTTGTAACGTGTAACAGAAGGTGTATTGAGTATTCAATCATTCATTCTGACATTCACCCAATCGTTCATTCGTTCATTCGTTCAATGTATATGCTTACACGCTCATTCCATCTTTGTATCTTGTCGAATACATCTACAGTACCAACAAAGTGATTTTTGTTGTGAATAAGGAGGTTAGGCATGTTGAATAATTATATTATTATCTATTTATCTGTATATATAAAAGAAGAAACTGACTGACTGACTGACTGATCGATCAACGCACAGCCAAAACGGCTGGGGTTAGAGACTTGAAATTTTGACAGTAGGTACCTTTTATCACGTAGGCATCCACTAAGGAAGGGTTTTTGGAAATACCACCCCTAAGGGGGTAAAATAGGGGATGAAAGTTTGTATGAAAATCCGTTATTTTTAAGTTAAACGCTATTGGTATTTTGTATTGTATACTTTTTCTCCCAAACATGACCTCCACGCGGGCGGAGCCGCGAGCAACAACTAGTAATATTATATATTATTGCAGACTTCAGTCAATAGCCGACATAATCCAGTGTTACCGAAAACTTGCAACCCCAAATCCGGACGTAGCAGTGCCCTATAAATACGAGGGACGACAGGGGTGCGGGCTCTCTCTCTGACGACATTGGAAGACAACGGACGTATTAAACATCGCGTTTTGTAAATTTGTAGTTAGCATAAGTTTGTAAAATATAACGCTATCGGTTGATTGTTCGTTATTTCTCTTAAAATATTCCTACCACTTCTGGTTTTTAATACCAGCGCATTAGTAAGTTGAGGTGTGAGTGTGCTGGACATATCTGTCGTCGTAATAACGGCCGCTGGGGCCGAAAGGTACTACAGTGGAGACCACGTCTGTTCAAGCGTAGTGTTGGCCGACCTCGGCCGCTAAATCGTCTTTTTGCTGTGGACAAGAGTCAATCAAATATATATTTTTTAATTCTGAATGAAACGTTAAACCACCCTTAGCTTGTAAATATATAGGTAATAATAGATCCGTTAAAATCGTTTTATTTCAATGCATAATATTCGCGTAAATATAAGAAACCATTATGTAATCACTGAAAAGATATCTTTTATACATTTTAACCCGTTAATAAACGTGTTAAAATAAATATGACAATAAGACAAACAAAATTAAACCTACCAGCGTAATGTTGACGTTAGAACGAGGTTTTACGATAACATGAATTCTAGACAGTTAGGTTTGCACTAAAGCGTTTAGTAGTTTCTTGCGGTGCCTTCTAAAAGTTTTAATTTTCCCCCAACACTTGGGTTCTGAGTAATTTATGTACTCATTTCTATATGCTAGCAGTTTGCCGAAAGTTTGAAGTCACGTTTGGGTTAAAAGCGTTTCACGTTATATAAAGTAAACTTATGAGACACTTATTTAATTTATTATTGTAAATAAATCTATGAATCATTTTCATTGTATTCTATTTTAAATAACAACGATTTTATACAGAGAATCGTCAATAATCATAATCCAGGTTTTTGGAAATAGGATAGTTAAGAGTTTTTTTTACATACGCTTCCATTTACACCTATAATCCCCGAAGGGGTAGGCATAGGTGTAACCAATACACCCACATTTCGCTGAGCTTATTACCGTCCCATGATGGGATAGGAGGCGAGCCTATCGCCATACCACAATTCCAGACTCCGGGATGACACTGAGTATTTCGTCATAGAAAAACCCAATATTACTTATTATCCGTCCGGGGAATCGAACCCGAGACCTCAGAATAGCAGTACCGCGTACGCAAAATCAGCTTCGCTATTCTATTTATTTTACAGAGTACTTAAATAATAAACTAAAGTATAACACAAAAAATGTATAGATACCAAATCGAAACAAAGAACGCATTCAATTTAAACAAGAGAATTCAAACACCGCGGTTTGATATAATTCATTATACAAATAACTTTTCAACTATTTAAAATAACAACCATTGTTTTAAGTTCATTATTTCGAAAAGCATTTACATTTTATGAAAACTCATAATACATAGAATAAAAGACTAGAATGCGTTATATAAATTACTGAATAGTTTTATTCGCTCAACCTTTGTATCATTAAACTAAGCAAATTGTTAAAGGAATTGTCTGCAAACTTGTTTCTCTCTGGAATAAAAAAGGAGATAAAGAAACTTATAGTCAATTGATAAAGCCATCTCCAGAGTAACTCAGTGATTCGCAGAGCTACAAGTTTGAAGTTGTTCTCTCTTTACATACCATTGGAGACAAATAAAAAAGATCGTTCCTATAACTCGGATAGGAGAATAAAACGCATTCAGGAATTCAGATGATAATACTGTTCAATAAAAAGTATGGTTTGGGATGAAGAAGCACTGAAATAATATAAAATGAACTTTTGTGTTTTAATAGACTGCCTCGGCGGCGCAGTTGTAATTGTGCATGCGTTACGACTGCTGTGCTGAGGTCTCGGGTTCGATCCCCGGGTCGGGTAAAGTGATATTGGGTTTCTCTATATAGAAATTCTCAGTATTCGCCCGGAGTCTGGAACCTGTGCCCGGTATGGCGATAGGCTTGCCCCCTATCACATTATGGGACCGAAATTCGGGTGTGTGTACTGGTAAAAGTGGGTGTTCTGGTTACACCTCTGCATACCCCTTCGGAGATTACAGGCGTGAGAATATATGTATGTATTTTATTTATTATTTCATATTTAATTTCACACGATTCTTTGTTAAATTTAACGTATTTTAAATAAACTCTAATAGAAAAAATATAAATTAGGTAATCTACACTCTACAGGGCCCCAGGTCGCATTAGTGTTATGAATGTCACTATTTTTGTATATTTTACTTATGTATTTACGAAGTTGGGAAGTAGATCAATAATCCCACATTTAATTGATATACTTTTTATTACACATACACTCACGCCTGTAATTCCCGAAGGGGTAGGCAGAGGTGTAACCAGGACACCCACTTTTCGCCGAATTTCGGTCCCATAATGTGATAGGGGGCGAGGCTATCGCCATACCGGGCACAGATTCCAGACTCCGGGCTAATACTGAGAATTTCTATATAGAGAAACCCAATATCACTTTACCCGACCCGGGGATCGAACCCGAGACCTCAGCACAGCAGTCGTAACGCATGCACAATTACAACTGCGCCGCCGAGGCAGTCATATACTTTATATGTGGTAAAAAATTTAGTTACCATTTTTTTATGCATCGAATGTGTGATAAGTAAAATTTATTCTAAGCATAAATTTACTTTTATGAAAATCGCATTTTCCATTAGAAATTTTTCCAACTAATGGAAATTTCCTATCACAATAAATCGTGCAGTATAAAAGAAATTACAGTCGCACCTGCGGGATATCAAAAACACATAAAGGCATCATAGTTTCCTATTTTTATTTGAACCTCGACGCGAGAACTTCCCGCCACGGCTCAATTAAGAAGGAATTGATGACCCGATCTTTACCACCGTATTTTATATTGTTGTTAAAGTTTTAAGTGTCATTTGAGGAAATTGGATTTTAAATTCTAGTAATAAATACTGTTACAGTTTAACCACATTGTACGGGTGTTTAAGCGCTGCTGTACACTATTTAATGCGCCATTTTGTATTTCTACGTTCGTTAAATTGGTTAATTTGGTTGTGTAAAGTGGTGGAATAAAGAATTTTTAAAAATACTTAGCAAATTAATTAGTATTCCTACATGGAAGAAGTTGGCTCAATAAAATACGTATTATTTAAATTAAATTAAAATTACCTTAAAATAAAAAATAAAATAAAATTACCTTAGTCAAAAATAGGACCCACGATTGGAATCCAAAAGACCAGCTGCCAGACCTCAAGACACTGTGAGCTCCTTCTGAGTAGATCGGACTACAATAAATAAAAAATAAAACAACTATATGGAGGGTAGAAACATTGCACTATACTTGTGTGACGACATACAACTCAGTCCGCCCGTGACCATGAAACCTTTGGAAACGTCGGGATAAAAAAGTCAAATAAACCGCGATAGAATTCGTAAAAAATAGTTTTATTTCAAAAATACAAGGTTATTTTAGCAATACACGAGTCTATCCCGCCCACATGCCACGGTAACTCCTGTTAACCAGAATCGACAATGGCACACAATTTTTCAACGCCGAGCAGTGAAGTTGGCGACAACAATATTTATCAAATAGACATACAAGGAGGAGTTAAAAATATAGATTGTTCATTACCCTCCATAGCATAACAGGAGACAAAAAAATGAACTGGAGTTATTAAGCTCAAGCATACAGATATTTATACCTGGTTAAGCCTGATGTAAAGCACCGTGGATCTCACTTAATACCTACAATATGAGATATTTATTTACTATATATTACTAATTAATTCTAATAAAATGTATGGCGAAAATGCCGGAAAGCACGAAAATTCCTCCTAGTCTCCATAAGATTTATATATCTATATGTTATTTGCATACATAATGTTACGCTCATTTTCTGTTGTTTCAACAACAGTCAGAATTGGTCTTTATTTTATACCATAATCACAATAGTAGAATGTATCTATAATAATGAATATGATAAAAGCTTTATGAAAAGTCATAACTTGACAAAGTTTAAAACAATTGCACAAGCATATGGCACAGGAAAATAAAAATAACCAACGAGTCACACAAAGCTTACTTCAAATTTAAATGCCAATTTTCCGGAAAACATCCTCCACGTTAGTAAAGACCGGAATAGTGTCAAGGTCCTGACATTGCATGTAGTTGACATTGTTTTAAATACGACATCGAGTTAAACCCAGATTTGCATCTTGAGCCACACATGTGTACGCTTCCGCTTTTTGCTCTGGATTTTTTGGATTCAACGGTGGCTTTTAGCCTTAGCATTATAGCGTTACCATTTTGCGTAGCAAATTTTAATTTTGAAATGAATTTTTGTTTTAAGGTCGGTCCCATATGTAATTTTAGTATAAGATTTCATGTACATTTAAGTCCGCCCCGTGACCATGAAGGTTGTAAAGCTTTCGAAACGACGGGACTAAAGAAAAATAAACCGCGATAAAATCAGTTAAATTAGTTTTATTTCATTTAAAACATTTTTTTTATCGGGTTTCGTATAAAATTGTAAAAAAACTTCGTAACTTTGTTGGCTAACTACTAGGAGAAATTAATTTACGGACCCTCTGTAGAATCACCTTCATCCCTTCATATACGTAAAAAATCCAAGTTATAAAACTACAACGTATTTTTGTACTTAATTTTGTGTTACATAATAACCAACTATTTCTGTGGTTTTCAGCAGTGAAATAAAGTTGAATTATCTCAAATTCAAATTACAAGTACGTGAGTAAAACTGCGGTTACACAGTATATAAAAATATGTTGATAAATACCAGTACATACCATCTGCCTTTTATACATTTTATTATATTACATCTTATACCTTAGGAGTACTCTAAATATATGTATGAAGAGATCAATGAAAGTAAGTAACCTAAAGTGGTTTGGCCTGCTTTGTACAAAGTGGAAATCTATAGTCTCTGCCTAACTATTGAAAATGTTCACACTTCACCATTGATATATACCTACCATTATTTGCTACACACTACATACGCATACATATACATGCTTGTAATCCCTGAAGGGGTAAACAGAGGTGTAACAAGTACACCCACTTTTCGCCGAATTTATTACGCTCCTATAGTGTGATAGGTTGCGAGCCTATCGCCATACCGGGCACAATTCCAGTCTCCGGGCTGATACCGAGTATTTCTAAATAGAAAACCCAATATCACTTTGCCCGACCCGGAGATCGAACCCAAGACCTCAGCGCAGCAGTCCTAACGCATGCGCAATTACAACTGCGCCACCGAGGCAGTAACTACACATACTATATTCATAGTCAAAATAAAGTTGTCGTTATGAAAGCGTAATGTGCCCCTCTTATAAAATTTCAGCAAAGACAGCCCAGGATCCATTGAATTCAGAATGCAATGCTGTACAGAAATGCTAACGCGCTTTCAATGTTCATATGCGAGCGTCTACAAAGCAGAATCTTTAGTGGCTATACTTTACTCACTTTATTCCAGATTCATGTAGAATAGCAAATTGATTTGTAATAGCTAAAAGGTCCTTCGATGCTTTCTTTTCGAATTAGATATGAGATCTTTGATTTGATTTTGAATTTTATTCTTGAGAGGTTTATTTTCAGAATCGATTCTGCGTGCATGATTTTAAAGTATGCTATTTTATTACCTAATAAATGCTTTAAGATCCAACGCAATTTTCTAAATTTAAGTAAAAAAACATGCCAATTTTTTTATCCTTATTGTTGAATTTTTTGAACGATGTATAGATATAATACACTCTATTGATCAGACAGTTTCGTACGTGGATTATTTAAAGATTTTAGAAACAAAGTTTTCTTAATTTAAACCGTATTCTTTGCTTTTTTATGTTGGTATGTACATTGTTTTTCTCGTGTTTTTCCGAATGTTGCAGATTCTTGTGAAATTCTTTTTGTTCGACATAGTTAATAGTTCCATAGATATTTACATAAACATCATATTTACAGGGTACAAGATAAAAAAACTTCTCAACGAATAAGAGATGCGTTGATTATGATATAGTTAGATATATTTGACTTATCCTAAAATGCTTCACACATTGATCCGTAATCTGGCTTGCAACCTTCCCTCCGGGTCATGCAAATATTTGACCGGATGCGGGTCTCGGATTCACGGCTCATACTACATATGGATGAAGCATACACTAAGCCAATACATGTGACTTGGTTTCATGTTCCTCTATCTTAGGATTTGAGACCTTATATTTAGATTAAGTTACTTTGGAATCTAATGATTCCAGATCTGCATGGCCTAGTTTTTCTGTAATACATAAGTGCCTATTGTCAAATAAATAGTTATTATTTTGCCTCCGTGGCGCAGCGAGCGAGAGGAAATGTGACAGAGAGGTCAAGGGTTAAATCCCATATAGAGACAAATATAGTTGTGGGAACATAACCCCTCGTAGTTTTTGATACTAACGTTACAGTTCTGCCTGTGTAACTGTTAATCAAAAACTCATCTTGTAAACTAAATGTAAATAAATAATTAATAACACCCGATAGTCACACACATAGCCTCGACCCCACACTAAGATACGAGTCTTGTGTCGTGGGTATCAGGGACTACGAGAGACTTTCGGTCTCACAACACCCAGACCCCGGACACAAATATCTGTCTGTCACACAAACATTTGTCCCGGTGTGGGAATCGAACCCACGGCCTCTCGTTTTACAGCCGGCTACTCGCCAACTGCGCCACGAAGGCTGTCAAATGTTGTTAATAAAGGAGCGATAATATCGGCTGAGTCTGAAGTGGGTTTACAAGAGGATTATACTAAACCTCCGTGACAAATAGGGGCTATTCACTACATTTGAAGAGATTTAATTAATGATCTCAATTAACAACCGTGGCTGCTTACGAAGCAAGCTACAGAAGAAGAAAAAAAACCCATAGATCACACAACAATAATACTAGTATTTTAACACCATTCAATAGCATAACAAAAGCTCACGATTGAACCTCTGTGGGGGTAAACATACGTTTAACATTCGTTTATTAATATATTTATGCTGAAAAAAAAAGTGCAAACTGGTTAAGCACTGATCTCATTTAGTTACTTAGTTTAATGATTAGTCTCTACATTGTTCATTTAATTTTGTTATTTGAAGATTTTGTGTATATATATATATATATATATATATAACATATATATATATATATATATATATATGTTATTTTCCGAACTGGTGTCTGTTCTAAAATTCAATTGTTAAATGTATAACTTGTAAGGTTGCGCGACACAAGTTTAAAACTTAGTGCGCAGCCCAATGCTATATTGTTAATTTAATTGTAATGTTTTCGTATTATATAAATAAATAAATTCAAATTCAACTAGTACTACTGTTCAGTATTTTCAAATAGAAATTGTGATGTGGTATTCTCAGGATACGCCAATGAGGTGGTTCCAGTAGTGGGTATTATTTAACGATGACTAATAATACAACCCATTGCCACCTGTGTCTTGTATTCCGGTACAATTTAGACAGCCGAGTAGCTGGCTGTGAAGCTAGACTAGGTTCGAACCAATGACAAATGTCTGTATGTTAGATAGATATTTGTTTCGGGTCTGGGTGTTATGGGACCATAGTTCTTGATACCTACGTTACAGATTTGACCTAGTGTGGGGGTCAGGACTATGTGTGACTGTTGAGTGAGAAATTGACACTAATTTACTACGATTTGGACTAAGTACGACTTATGTTAATACTATAAAAACGGGATCGGTACATAACAGAAACATAAGAACTTAATTTACCGATGGTTTGATTAAATACACCCAACATTCACACACATAGTTCTGACCTCACACTAGATAACACCTGTATAAACAACAAACAAATATCTATCTGTCACACAAATATTAGTCCCGGTGCGGGAATCTAACTGTTAGACGATCGAGCCTGTTTGTCTTTTTAAAAAAAACTACAATTTTACCACACTATAGTTTGTTGGTAAAAACTGTCAGTACGCACACAAAAGCTTGACTTCCCGATTTCTAAATTTAACGGGTCGCTAAAGGAGCGAGTACCGCTAGTCGCGAATGCCAGAATGTAACTAACTTTAAAATGCAATAAATTAAACTTGAACATGAAAATGACAATTCAGCATTTTGTGCTAGAGTAAAATAATAGAAATGCTGACGTTGCTTTAATTGTTAAGAAACTAGGGTTGTAACAGAACCCACGGCCTCTCGTTTTACAGGTTTTACTCGCCCGCTACGCCACGGAAGCTGCCAGAATTCAATATGCACTGCATAAAAATCGTACATTACCACAAATTATTCTGAATATGCAGATTTATGTGAGCAGGCTGCACTTCGCCCACATGTGGACGCTCTGTATTTCATCCGCAGCAGTATCGATGTTTAATGATGCTTCAAACGTGGTTTTTCCAAACGGAATATTGATGAGATCATTCGGATTAAGCGTACTAATTTGCGTTACAATTTATGTATATATGTACTTTTTTTGTCTGTTTATGTTAAATACATAAACAAACAAATATATTGCTGGTGGTAGGATATTCATATCCGCCCAGACAGCGACCACCGTACACAGGGTGTAAAACCCGCCATAGTGGCACACGCAAGCGTTCCGGGATCAGCCAGTGTACATCCCGTTTTTGTCGGAGGTCTAGAGTTGGGGTACGATGTTAGGCCGTTTTGCGGCCTTCTCAGTAATTTGACACTAGACCCTCGACCGCTTCTTCAACTTCTTGCCCATGGCGTAGTGTGAAGAAGCAGGCCGGCATGATTGTGTTGAGTAGCGGGGTATAGATTGTCTCTCGCTACTCGACACTCTAATTGGACCGCACTGCGCTTACCATCTGGTGCAGTGTGGTCACTTTGCCGTGCCATATATAAAAAAAGTACATAGGTTGAATAATGACTTCTTATGTTTCCGATCAATTTTACAGATTTTATCGTGATTTATTAATCCCGACGTTTTGAAAACTTTACAGCTTTCATGGTCACGGTCCACGGAGTGGAGTTGTGTATCGTCAGGAAAGGGTACAGTAAGGTGACATAAGTCAGTACTTCAATTTAGTTGATTTTAAATTTTTATTTACTGTTCGATCTACACGGAAAGAGTCGCAAACGCGCGCACTGACGAATAGCAAACGCCTTCCTGAATCGCCATAGCTAAGTTTGCGCGACGCATAAGAACAAGCCCCGAATATGAACGGGAAGAGGTCGCGGCCGGCCTGGTACAACATCGCTGAAGGAACACTGCCCGTTTATTCATAAAATAGACTTTAAAACGTATTACTGTAATTTATCATTAATATTAAATACTTAAGTACAGGCCTTATATTATATGCCTTATATAATCATACCTTATTGATGTAGGAGTAATTTAGGCTACTAGTAAATAATATATTATTTTTAAGTAGTTGCTAATATTTAAATATGGACAGACCCATTCCCAAGGGCTCTGAAGAATATTCAAATCATTAACAAAATTTTGTTTTACCTCATGTCTGAACATTATTGTTTGAAACGTTTTCTTTATGAATCGTATTATTATAAATAGGTATATTACATCAGCACCATTAATCTGTCAGCATAATCAATATAACTACAGAGGAACCAGAAGGAGGTGAGTTCGACTCCTGGCTATGACAATCAGAATTCAAGTTGAGTATTCAATAAAATCTTGTAAGTTGGCCGTGATTGAAATGTTTAAAAACACAAAATTAGCTTTTCGAATCGTCACACTTTTTTTGTTGAACTGAAAACTATTACATTATTAGACTATGGCTATTGTAGCATTTACACTTTTACCCAATGGCATTAAGTAAAGCCTGTATCGCATGATGTTAATAAATAATATCTATATTATGTGTCTAATTATATTTTATTATTAGATTTATTTCGGGCTCAGTGGCGCATCTTGGGAGAGGCCTACGTCCAACAGTGGACTGACACCGGCTGATGATGATGAATTATATTTTATATTATTTAATCCTACTAATATTATAAATGCGAATGTATGGATGGATGGATCGTTGTTACTCAATCACGCTACAACGGCTAAATGGATCTGGTTGAAATTTGTCACAGAGATAGACTATAGTCTGTAATAGCACATAGGCTACTTTTATATACTAAAACCTATCAAGCAAATAATAAGCTATTATCCATCTATAGCAACTATTGAAATGGACTAACGCTCTTTATTGCTAACACAGTACATGGAGTATATAAAATTATCGGTATCAACTAACATTTTGCTTTTAACCTGACACACCTTTAATAGATTTTAAAAATACAATTCCCCACGGCAGGAGCTATGTAAGGCGGAGTGAAATATCACAAAAAATGGCTAAAATTGAGAGCGCCTACCTTAATGCTTTCGGCAATCAGCCGCGTCAAAAACATCATGTATATTCATCAGGCGACCACGCCGGCGCGACGTCCCAATTTATTTCATATTTGCCTTCTTCTCGTTTCGTTTATAGTTTATATCCGAATGAGCCAATGTGCGATACTCACACGTTATAAATAATATGAGTAGTTAAACTACTTTTCGCCTAATTTGTTGTCACCAGGAATATTGACTACGTAAAAGTAGGAGACTGCCTCTGTGGCGCAGTTGTAATTGCGCATACATTATACGACTGCTGTGCTGACGTCTCGGGTTCGATCCCCGGATCGGGTGATCGTGATATTGGGTTACATAATGGTTTCTTATGTTTACGCGAATATTGAAATAAAATTTATTTTCAGAAATTTACGGATTCTATCGCGGTTTATTTTACTTTTTTAGCCCGATGTTTCGAAAGCTTTACAGCCTTCATGGTCCCGGGGCGGACTGAGTTGTATGTCGTCACGCAAGTATAGTGCAATTTTTCTACCCTCCAGGCTCGCCCCCTATCACATTATGGGACCGAAATTTGGCGAAAATTGGGTGTACTGGTTGTAACCAGTACGCACACCACCCACTCTCAGACTAACTGGATAGCAACCTATGGTAAAACATGCCTCAGTAGCTCCTTCCATGATCAGCTAGTTATATCCAATAATACAGGACTTCAGGACAACATAATAATGGCGACCATCGATAAACGCACTGTGTCGTTGATTGACATTATATTTGGCCTGCACAGTGCACTATATTCAACAGCGTATGCGATGTATATAATATTAAAAAAAACAAGATCTCTCCGTTATAGAATTTTATGGCATACTTTCAAAGCTGAGTTTTCTGCCTCTCTGGACTCTATTGACTGTTAACTGTCTTAGATCAATAGGTCACCAGCGAAGAAATACCATAGACGTAGAGAACTAGACTGAGCAAAATCCTCACAAAATTGACAACTAGAAAGAGACAAAGCGACTGTGCGGCCAATACCTATTTCTTTTCGCTCCTGCAAGTCCACTAACTGCGTCACTACGTAGATCAATAAATTTTTTTGAAAAAGACAACAGCTAGCCGCACGTTCGCTTTATCTCTCTCACATTTTTCTGCCTGTATTCACTTAATAGCTGGATACAAAACCAAATTCAAAACAAATAACACATGTTGGTATTGTAGTTACCTACTACAATACCATGTGTTATTTGTTTTGTACCAACTAATAATGCTGGATCGCCGACTTCAACACAAGAAATTTGCAATCACCTAAGTAGGAAGACATTTATTTTAAAACACGCGCATGAATAGGTACTGAAAAAGCCTGGCCATTATGAACTGCCTGGCGACAGCCTCCGTGGCGCAGTTGGCGAGTAGACGGCTGTGAAACGAGAGGCCCTGGGGTCGGTTCCCACACCGGGACAAATGTTTGTGTGACAGATAGACATTTGTGTCCGGGGTCTGGGAGTTGTGAAACCGAAAGTCTCTCGTAGCCCCTGATACCCACAACACAAGACTCGTATCTTAGTGTGGGGACGGGGCTATGAGTGTGACTGATGGATGTTATTTATTTATTTATTATGATTGTAAAAACCCGTATAAATAATAAACGATACCTACTAGCATAGTTGAGGCAAACAGATAAATATTATAGCGTTGGATTTACCACAATGCCGATATCTCGTAATGTTTTCAGTGACACACGTACAGAAATACTTTTTACTCGCATGCACAATGATATTATATTAAAAAGACCGGCCATTCGCATAGCGTCTATAAAAAATAGAAAAAAATGGTCCAGCTGAAAATCAGTGCTGTTTTTCAGCAGCGTATACTGAGCTGGTGCCCCTTCCACCGCACATGTTGCAGCAAATTATTGATTAGATATTATTATATCATTTTTTTCGTTTCTGTATTGTGTGTGTGGAAAAATAAATGGTTTAGGTTTAAATGGTATAACGTTGAGTTGCCAACCGTCCTATTTTTCCAGGACTTGTCCTGGTTTTTAAAGTTTCCTGGGGCGTCCTGGATAGTTTTCAAAGCAGGGTCCTGGGTTTTTAAATAAGGTCCTGTATTTTAAAAATCGCATACCACTTTTGATTTCGGAGGGGGAGGCTCTGGGCTTGCAAGTGTTTACGCTTATTACTTTAAAACAAAGATGCGTCCTGCTTTTAAATTGAATTGTCCTGGTTTTTCTAATTTCAAATCCTAGAATCCTGACTGACTGACTGATCGATCAACGCACAGCCTGAACGGCTGGGGTTAGAGACTTGAAATGTTGACAGTAGGTACCTTTTATCACGTAGGCATCCACTAAGGAAGGGTTTTTGGAAATACCACCCCTAAGGGGGTAAAATAGGGGATGAAAGTTTGTATGAAAATCCGTCATTTTTGAAGTTAAATTCATGAAAATTAGTATTTGGCATTTTAGTTAAAAATAAAAAATATATGTTTCAGGATTTTTGGAAATTCCGCCCCTAAGGGTGGTAAAATAGGGAATGAAAGTTTGTATGAAAATCCGTCATTTTTAAGTTAAACGCATGAATATTGGTATTTTGTATTGTATACTTTTTCTCCCAAACATGACCTCCACGCGGGCGGAGCCGCGAGCAACAACTAGTTTAATATAATATCATTGCACATGCATATTTAATGCCCTAGCCTAGCGACTGGCGTATTCTGTCTCAGTGCGATATTTAATCGGTTCGAACTAGGGTGCTGTTGCTTGCGGTTGCGTGAATTGATTGTAAATAAGTTCGATGGATTCCTTTGTTCGTTCACTGGGTTTGTGGTAATTGAATCTCAACTATCTTAGAACGTACTTTATCTGTAATCAAGTTATGTATAAGTTAAATAACAAAAAGTTTAATATAAGGTTTCTTATGTTTACGCGAAAAAATTGAAATAATACATATTTTACCTTTTTATTTCCCGGATCGCAAAAAAAGACTCCGCCCGTGACCACGAAGGCTGTAAATTATTCGAAGAAAAAACCTAAAATTTATTTTGTTTCATCAGTTCAATAAGTATTATACCTAGGTACTTACCAAATTACATAAACTTGGCTATTTTAAAGATTATTTTCCTATTCATAATTATGTTATGTTAAATACAACGTTCAGTAATACTATTTCGGTCTTGAAACAGGAAAAACACTATTATTTTTATAAGTAATGCCATTTAAATGCGAGTTTGCAGAAACAGTACACAGAACAGCAAGACTTCGTAGCACTCAGGGCGAGAATGTATCTCTGTAACATCTACAGTTTGTTACTAAATATTTTCTTCTAATTAAGTATACACTACATAGTTCCACTATAGTTGTTATGATATATCTATATGTATGTTACGTAGAAATTAAAACTGCATGTTTTTTTTTTTTTCGTATGGATTTGTGGTGTTAGCTCATAGTTGCTTTTACAGCTTCACCGAACATTGTGGCCGGCGCTTATGGCGCTCCAGCCAGAAAACGCAACATTTGTCAACGGCTAAGCTCAAAGACGCTTTCTAAAAGGCCTTCAATTAAGCCGTCGCGTTGCTTGGAATAGGTTTAGGGCCGTCTCGATATACTATTGTATCGAAGATCTGAGCCTCGGCCGGGCTCCTTGGACTCGCCGGCGAGTCCTACGTCGACGTGCATTCAGAGTATGGTTATGATTGCGATTGGGCAGGGACAGTACTGCCTCGATAGCGACCGTGATGGGATCGTTTGGATCTCGCAAAACATGTTTAGGGCGACGACGGAGGGAGATTTATTTATTATATTAACAATGTATGATATGACAGCCTCCGCGGCGCATTAGGCGTTGGACCAGCTGTGAAACGAGAAGCCGTGGGTTCGATTCCCACACCGGGACAAATGTTTGTGTGACAGACAGATATTTGTGTCGGGTCTAGGATTTGTGGGACCGAAAGTCCCTCGTAGTTCCTGATACCCGCGATACAAGACTCGTATCTTAGTGTGACGTTGGGGCTATGTTTTTTTTTTTATCCTAGCACGGCAAAGACACCGTACTTCACCTGATGGTAAGCGCAGTACGGTCCAATTAGAGTATCGAGTAGCGAGAGACGATCTATCCCCCGCTACTCAACACAATCATGCCGGCCTGCTCTTTCACACTACGCCATGGGCAAGAAGGTGAAGAAGCGGTCGAGGGTCTATTGTCAGAGTACTTAGAAGGCCGCAAAATGGCCAACATTGTACCTCAACTCTAGACCCCTAAAAAACCGGATGTACACTGGCTGATCCCGGAACGCGACACACTTGCGTGTGCCATTATGGCGGGTTTTTCACCCTGTGTACGTGTGTACGGTGGTCGCTATCCGGGCGGATATGAATATCTTACCACCAGCTAATGTGTGTGGTTGTTGGGTGTTATTTATTATTAATTTTGTCTTTTTAATAACAGTTGCCTAATAGTTAACAAGCTTGCATGTGAGTCACATATCCATATATGTACCTATACGAAACAACCACAATACCAGAAGATCATAGGTGCGCCGTTACTGGTTTTAAAAGAACGCGTAGTGTGAGAGTCTGCTCAGCAGACATAATTGTGTCGAGTAGCACTGGGCTTGCCAACAGGTACAGTGTGGTCTGCCGTGCCAGGATAAAGAAAGGAATGATCCCTCAAAATAGGCTCCACTACCACAATGGACTTGAAATGACAGCTTACTGTTGTGTTTCATTCAGTAAGTCACTATTCCTGCCATTCCCCAATCCCCTTTTATTGAGCCTGGCAATGCTCCAATGATTCTTCTGGTATTGTGAGTGGTCAGGAGAGGTTGAGATGATTTGGCTCATGATGACACAAAATTATTTTAATATATCTAATTATTTTTGTTGTTTAATTTAGAAAAAAAAACACGCCGGCTGCCTCGGTGGTGCAGTTGTAATTGCGCATGCATTACGGCTGCTGGGCTGAGGTCTCAGGTTCGATCCCCGGGTCGGGTAAAGTGATATTGGGTTTTTCATTCTAGAAATTCTCAGTATTATCCAAGAGTCTGGAATCTGTGCCCGGCATGGCGATAGGCTCGTCCCCTTTCACATTATGGGACCGAAATTCCGCGAAAAATAGGTGTACTGGTTACACCTCTGCTAACCCCTTCGGGGGTTACACGCGCGAGTGTATGTCTGTAATTCACGCAGAATTACTATAGGGTTTGTAAGGTGATCAATATCCAGGCAACTCAAATAACAGACAAATCAAATAACAACTAAACAATTACCTAACGCTATCTATGAGCTAATAGATTGATATTTCCTTATTCAATTTGGGAAACACGAAAACAAATAGCGAAAACGTGGCTCACTCGCAACGCATGGAAAGAAAGCCCGTATTCTCGGACAAAGTTTGGCACATGTCCAAAAATACGTTATTATAGTTTATTTTCAGTAGACCGCGTTCAGTTGACGCCGCGATAACCTAATCGTACACTTGAATTGAATACACCAATTTGTTCGGAATTAAAGGATATATACTATAATAATTGTTAGTGTTGTAGAATGTGATTTATACACCAGTCAATAGCGGTTTTGTTATCAAACATGTGAGTTATTTTTGTTTTGAACTTGTATAGTTTTACTTGTTTTTGTTTTGCAGTTGTTTAGTTATGGGTGCCGGTTTTGAATTTATTGACCTAAATAATAGATCGCTGCCTAAATACAAAACAGTTCGATGGTTCGAGTAAGTGAAATGGATTTTGGAGAGTTCTGAATTGATTTTACGAATTCTAAGTCTCGGCTTCGGCCACGTGCGTTTTGGGTGCTTGGATGTAAAATTATAAACGTAAACAGACATTCTAACGTAACAATATTATCAACATCGCTGACAGTATCGCCACCTACCGGGTCCAATTGTGTTTTCACACAATTGGACAAACACACGTACAGAAGAATATAATGATAATACCTTCAATCAATTAATTAATTATTCCGGTTTCTATCACTACAATTTAAAATCGCACTCCGGAATAGAGAGCAGCCCTGGTTACTAGATCCTCGATTAACCTGGTAAATGTTTTGCGTGGGTGTAGAATGTCGATTCGAGTTTTTGTTGCTTTAGAAAACATTTTTATAAATCTTTTTCAGCAACGAAAGAACTACATAACAATTTTAATAACAGTAAAATAATTGCTGACTGTGCACAAATGAACTAATCTATGAAGACCATTGACTTATATTCTATAGACACGAACTGTCGAAGAAAAAAGATGTTCCAAGAACCTTGTACGCCCACTAATGCCATCTATTTATTTTACTAAGAACTATTTGGAAGTTATAACTCCCGTCACTTTCTCTCGAGCGGGACTTTCCGCGCGCCAAAACGGGACAAACTATATAATGAATTTTGTTGTGAAAATGCCATCTATTCATTTTACTAAGAACTATTTGATAACTCCGTCACTTCTTCTCGAACGGGACGTTTCGCGCGCCAAAACGGGACAAACTATATAATGAATTTTGTTGTGAAATATAGACTTCCCGTATTCAGAATTGAAATTAATTTATATTTATTGATATTACGTTCTAAACGTTATGAAATTATGTTATTTACCTTACATACTATTAACAGTTTCACTGTAAATCAATTTAAGGCAGATTTGTTCGGGAATGTCGGTACAAATAACTAAAATTAACTCGACACTGAAAGATGCAATGTGCATTTTTAGGTCGCATGAAGCACACTAACGTCGGTGCAGTGTATACATCGCGACTCGGTGGAACATAATGTTTGTTCTGGTCGCCGCATCTAGTACGTCGTACATATAGATCGCTGATGAAGACAATGGTTAACCATGCCCCATAATGTATATCAAAATCAAACTCAACCAAAATAATTTATTGACATAAGTTTATAATGAAGAAACTTGTATAAGCGGAGTTGTGTTTGGAATCGATTGAACTATTTTGTAGAAGACTTTGATTAACTTTGACTCTGGCACTAAATTATCAAGAACAGTTTGTATCGAGAAGCGAATGAGATGTTCATATAATTACTATGTAGATAGTTTTAATAACAATGTTAGGTATATCACAGATGTTATATCTGTTTGTAACTTATTGAGTAAAATGTAGCTCTTGAAGTTTCAATGACAAGTTAATTATTACACGACTCACAATAACGCTTGTTGTTGACAAACCTTCATTAAATATTTTGGTACTTATACTTAATAATTATCTAAACTAGAGTTTTGGCGGGAACGTAGAAAAATCATTTCGCCGTTTGCGTAATTTTGCACCTGCGTTTCTTCGAATAATGGTATTTTACTAAGTATTAGAATAAAGAAATAGCTTATTTAGCATTTCATTAAACAAAAAAAATTAAAAAAGAAATGCACTTTAAAAAGAAAAACCAAAAAGGATTAAACTCAGCTTAGTGCTGCAGTATATGCTACAGCGCTGATTTTCACCGTGGTTACAATATTATATTTAAATATGTACTTTTATTATTCCAGGTACATGAAATATATTTTGATTTTTCTATCTACGTTGGGCAGTAGTTCAGCGTTAATGAGTAAATGTGACCAGACCCCACCGCTGTCTGAAGGCACTCCTCCTAGTGAGGACAAAGGACTCTTCCACCTGGTCATAGAACATGCTGCCACGAGGGATGGCAAGACCTTCTATACTCCTGACCAGACTTATGTTTGTAAGATAATTAATTGTTATTGAGTTATTGAATACAACTCCTCAATTCATATAAAGTTTATAACTTTGCAAAGTAAATGTTAATTTATTGGCAAAATTCAGTCGTAAACAATAACTGAAAATAATTAATAAGATTTTTACTAATTGATTATTGCCTTATGTTTCGTAAGTATTTCTACGAACTTACCTATTCAAAATAATAACAACTATAAAATATACAAAAATTGTTAACAGTTAGTACCAATGTTGATAGTTGAAATAGCAATTGAAAATCAAAATAATATAGAATCGTAAATATACGTTCATTGGAAAGTGTTGCTATTAAATCTGTTCAGGAGCACGCTAGATGTTCTAACTATTAAGTTTAGGGAGATAAGGAGTAGTAGTTTATACAAGATTGGTTTTTGTATACCATAAAGCCGAAACACCCAAATTAGATTTTGGTTTAAAATATCAGATAAATATTTAAAATAATAATAATAAGGAAAACTCACGCGGTGACATGCAAAGATAATTTATCCCGTTTCTTGAACGGTGCATGGGCATACCCGCGCCGCGCGCTGTTGTTTGTTTCCCGCCAAAGTATTGTGTAGGTATAGGAGAACGACCTACACGCGCCGCATTTTTATTAAGTAATAAACAAAGTAACCAGGTTGATTAAAATTTTTATATGTTTTTGGGATACCGATATAACACGTTAAAATTAGTACAATAGATTGTGCTACTGATTCTCAAAAAACTACTTTCGGCTTTGTAGTATACTAAAAATAATGTTGTATATAGAAAGTTCACATATATGAAATCAAGATGGCGCTGCTTTAATTTAAACTAAACATTTTAAGATTACGCTGTTCCAAAAAATTATATTGAATCCTTCAAACATTAAACCTATAAAACTTTTCATAATATTTTGATTCCCGCACCGAGGCAAATGTTTGTGTGATAAATTGATATTTGTTTCGGGTCTGGGTTTTGTGGAACCATAGTTCTTGATACCGAATCAGGTTGAAGCTAGTGTGGGGTCAGTACTATGGGTGTGACTGTTGAGTGTATTTATTATTTGTCTCAGTGCCAGAATCGAACCCGAGGCCTCTTATTTCTCTTTGTGCTGCTACTCCCTTGGCATAATTCACTTCGTCCCGTACCTTTAATTTGCACAATAAGCATCAAAATTTTACATTACCCATATGATAGTTACCTTCTTACTTCTACATTCCATAGTTTAACAAAATCATTATTGCGTCTGTTTATACCGCTATATACAATTTTCCGCAGTAACCGTAAACGCGGCTAACTCTACCCGACCATTCCGATGGTTCATGATCACTGCCGAAGACCCAGCTGTGGACAACAGCGTTTTCGAGGTATCACGTAAACCCGTTGATGTTGGCAGCTTAAAAACTTTGGATGATGATTCCAAGTCACGGTACAGTGAGAGATGTGCCAGTACTGTGGAGAATATTGACAGTTCGGATAAAACTTCTGTTGAGGTAAGATCTTTTGTTTATATTTTGTGATTAATTTGTTTGGTCTTAAAGGTCCTGAATCTAAAGGGTATTAGTATTTATCCTACCAATATTACAAATGCTAATGATTGGATGGATGGATGTTTGTTACTCAATCACGCCAGAACGGCTGAACGGATCTGGTTGAAATTTTGCACAGAGATAGATTATAATCTGGAATAGCACATGGGCTACTTTTTATCTCGTAAAAAAGCACAGTTCCTATGGGATAAGATACTATCGCGCCCACACACCCGCCATTGTAACTCCTGTTTAGGCAGCATCAATAATGGCACGCATTTTTTCGACACCGAGTAATGAAACTCGGCGAGTCTCTGGGAATGCTTTATAACTGTCTTTTATCCCGCAACGAAATCAATCAAATAGAAATATAGGGAGGAGTTGGAAATATAAATTGTTCACTTCCCTCCATTGCAAAGCGGGAGACAAATACTGAACTAAAGAGGTATTAACCTCCAAAAAAGGACATTTACGTCTGGAGAAGCCAGACGTAAAACACCACGGAAGTTACTTAACGGGTCCTATCATGCGAGCTGTTACGCTTGATTCCAATAATAGGTATGGCAAAAACGCCGGAAAGCACGGAAATTACTCTTAGTCTCCACAAGGTCCATATAGTATACAACTCCAGATGTTATCTGCATACTGTCAAGCATAATGTTGCGCTCATTTTGCCAGAGGCTACACCCCCAAAGAACATGATGCGCGGACTGTTCGTACTCACAGATTGGTGTAGAACATGGGCACGCAGGCGAATCAACCAACCTAAATGAGAATAGTTTGCTCTTAAAGTTGCCATGACCGATGAGAAATTGTGATTTCCAGCCAAGTTTTTGTAAGACGATCGCGAACCAAAATATACCAAAATATCCTATGGGATAGCAAAATATAGAAATATGTAGTAGCTTAAGATGATTCCATGGATTTAATACCTTTTCTTCCAAAGATAACTACCACGCAGGCGAGGCCGCGAGCAACAGCTAGTAAAACATATACTCCTTACCATTTTATGTGTGTTCTATAGCTCAATAATCTATGATTGAGTCATATCAGTGTATGTGTGAATCTCAAATTCACACATATGTACACTGACACCCTCAGAAGAGTAAGAGCGCCTGACAAAAAGTTTAAAGCAATTATACAAATGTGACCAACCACACCAACTCATGCTAAGGGATTTGTGTACACTGTATTTGAGTAAGTATAGGTCAAATAAAGTAGCATTCGACCAGCTTTCCAATCGATTCTACCTATTCACCGACGATATCTAAAATAATTATATTTCCAGATTCACTGGGTTTCTCCAAAACAAACTAATCAGAAACAACAAATCCGCATCAGAGCAATGGTGGCTGAGAATAAAGAAGTGTGGTACACAAGCGAGAACCTTACAATATTGTTAAACATGGAGGACTCGAAGAGAAAGGACAGCCCTCCTTTACCTCAGAGGGAAGTGTGCACGCTCTGTAGTGAAGCGCGATATGAGGTACAGAATATTTCGTCTTGATCATTTCACAGACTCCTTAGCACTTTTAATGGTCACCTGATGAATGATTGTCAAGCATCAGACGTGTACGTTAATGACATGACCATCTGTCAACGCTACAGTAGATGCGATACGCTGCCGTCGTCTTGACATTAAATAGGTATAGCGATTGGCAATTGACTTTACCATCAAAAGTCTAGTTTTCTAAATCTCATTGTTGATCAGACCCTTCGATATATGGCAAAAAAGATTAGACTGCAGCCTACTTTGAGTTATTTTAATTGAAACAATTTGACAAGATCAGCTGTTTATAAAACGCTAGGTTCAGATGTCTATGGGGGTGTAGTTGGTTCAGCTCGCTAGTGCAATACGCATGTACAATTCAGGAGTCTAATATACTCAACAGAGATTTAATAAAATCATGTATGTATATAATTTTTTTAAGCGAACGTGACTATCAGCAGCGAGTTGTGAGTTTGAAACAAAACTGGAACAACCTTTGTTTTGTTTTTTTATTATCGCTATATTCCATATTTGTATTGTATGCTTTACTCAAATTTTCGGAAATGCCAGACCAAAAATTTTAAAGTTCACTGGAAACTATTGCAGATAATCTTCACCGGACAGTGGTCCAGGGTAGCGCACCCTCGCTACTATCCTAACAAGCCTGATGACAATGGGTACAGTCACTTGATAGGGGCTTCGCATGGCAACAACTTTACCATGTGGCAACAAGGCGTCAAGGCCTCTAAGGGATTACAACTGCTGGCTGAAGAAGCTGATGTGTCTCTTATAGAAAGAGAGATTATAGATGCGGTAAGTTTTTTATTAGTACCTACACAAAACCCGTATAGGAAATAAAGTCATATAAAGGAAAGTCATTCCTTTGTTTGCTATACAAGTGTCTCTTTTGGTATTTCAATTTCTATAAAAGTAAGTTCAAAAACTAAAACCCTACTACTGAAAAATCACACTCTAAAAAGTATTAGCTTTTGAACTTATTTTTAATTCTTATTATTATTATTTAGAGCCACATAAATTTTTTTTCTGTTTAGGTTGTTTTGTAAAATTATGATAAGTAGTTTAGAAGTTATGAGGAAACATAAATGCATACATACATACATCAACAAACACTTTGCGACGCCGTCGGATAAAATTAGTGTTTGACGGGATAAGCATACTGGTATGGGTATAGCCTAGAGTTGCCAACCGTCCTGTTTTCCCAGGACATGTCCTGGTTTTTAGAGTGTCCTGGATAGTTTTTAAGCTAAGTTTTTAAATCAAAGATGCATCCTGTTTTCAAACTGAATTGTCCTGATTTTTCTAACTTCAAAACCTAATATTTGAATTCCAGGGTTGGTAACCCTAGTACAGCCTAAAAACTGATGAGGTCTTGGGTCCAGGTTTCAGGCCGGATAATCACAATTTGAGTTTGAATTTAAGAAAATACTGAATGAATTTCTGATTTTGAACTTTGTTCCCGTTATGGCGTTAGACTCGCATCAATACAAATGTAGGATGGAAATCTGCTCTGCGAATAATGGATACATCAGTTACTTTGGCCGTTCATCGGCATGAGCTTATGTAAACATTGTGTTTAACTTTTAAGGCGCCATAAAATCCCATTGCGTTTATATCGTAATGTATCCCAACTATAATTTTAGATGACGCAGGAAGATGGCTCCAGAACCCTCATCCGTGGCAAGCGACGTCATCATCCCTACATGTCCCAACCATCCCACGCTCTATTCAGGACAGATAGAATTCACCATATGATCTCCATAGCAGTTGCCATGAGACCCTCGCCTGATTGGTTCCTGGGTACTTACAAGGTCGAGCTCTGCAATGAGACTGAGTGGTTAGATGGGTTTGAAATACCTTTGTACCCATGGGACGCTGGGACGAAGGATGGTGTGTCTTACGAAGTAAGCAGTGTTGTTCTATTGCTTATTCTGACGATTTTTAGACCAACAATTCTTGTTTTTATTCGATGACTAAAATCGCAATGCGAAATTAATCAGAATATTATTATTCGAATCGATGTTGTCTGTAAATAATAGGTTATCTGCCTTATTATGTTTTATTCTTATAAAAACATTGGCCTCAAAACAGGACCGAACAGCGAGAAGTGAATGTGTTCAAAATTAGTGAAAATATAAATATTTTCTAGACAGAGAGCGGACTACACTAAAAAATTACGTCACTTGTAAGATCACCCTACTTATTCTACCAATGCTTACCAGAAACGCTCACTTTGTCAGAAAAGGACCTGTCTGTCTGATTCGGCACTAGTAGGTATTGGTCGATTGAAATAGTTTATTCAGTATTCTTCTTACATTTAATTATATTTTCACTAAGCTCGTTGTTAACAATTCAAACACTTATTTTTCGAGCATGATTCCGATTCTTGTTTTACAGAATTGAATAAATTTTTGGTTAGACTAAGTGTGTATGGCTGGACATGCTAAAAAGACGTGTGAGAATACATTTTGAACCCATTTGTCAGATACAAGCAACATAGACTGTATTTTGAGATCGTCGCTCTACAGGTTTCGCCACATTGTATTATTGTTGACTGCCTCGGTGGCTCAGTTGTAATTGCGCATGCGTTACGACTGCTGTGCTGAAGTCTCGGGTTCGATCCCCGGGTCGGGTAAAGTGATATTGGGGTTTTCTATCTAGAAATTCTCAGTATTAGCCCGGAGTCTGGAATCTGTGCCCGGTATGGCGATAGGCTCGCCCCCTATTCGTGGGAATTCGGCGAAAAGTGGGTGTACTGGTTACACGTCTGCCAACCCCTTCGGGGATTAGAGGCGTGAGTGAATGTGTGTGTATTATTGTCCTTTGCAGTCGCCAAAATCTATGACCCAGCCACAAGACAAAATAGAGAGGGTGGAAGTGGGCTCGTTCAATCGCAAGTCACCATTCTACCAGCTGAATTTGAACGATTTGCAACCGTTTGCCAATCTGAAGGTGAGGAGGCTTGACGTCTACCCGTTGACAGGAGTCGCCTGCAGTGAAAATGGGGGTAAGATATGCTGAAATTACTTTAAGGTATCACCAGGTAACTCGGGGTAATATACCAGGTTATCCCGATATGAGGAAGTTGTCAAAGCTAAGAACCTGGATCATTTCCGAGTTCAGACACTCAAAAAAGAAGCCAAATGTCTAAAGCAATTAAATATATAAAGTGGTCATTCACATCTAAAAAGATCCCGGAATTATAATGTCTTTGGAGGTTAGAGTTGGTCTCGGCGTTATAATAAGCGAAATAGACGGGTAAGTTCTAGAGCGAAATCAGAACAGTACAACTGTAGTGTGTTGTCTTTTTGTTGCAGAAGAAGAGAAAGAAGTAGAAAATGACGTGCAAGATGAGTAAGTCAGCATTCCTACTAATGTTTAAAATACTAGAAATAAAAACAGACGAAATAAATATAGAAATAAAATGACAGCCTCCGTGGCGCAGTGGGCAAGTTGGCTGTGAAACGAGAGACCGTGGGTTCAATTCCCGAGGCAAATGTTTGCGTGACAGACTAATATTTGTTACGGTCTGGATGTTGTGAGATCGTTGTTCCTCGTAGTTCTTGATACCCGTGATACAGGACCTAGTGTGGGGTCAGGACTTTTTTTTTCCCGCGGGAAAAAACCTATATTTAAGTGGTGGTGTGGAGTGGTGTGGAGTGGTGTATGGTAGAATTCTCAGGGCCCCCATTTCACAGGGCGGGAGGCACCAGTCAATCGTCAAACACGGCGCCTCCTTCTCGTTTGGTGACGAGCGGGATCGGTTCGTTGCCGATCCCGTTCGGCGCTCGCCTTCTGCAACATTCGTACGTAGAAGGAGGCCATCGCACGCCACGACCTTCGTCTGCCGACCATGGCAGCTACCACAGCCGGCAGAGAAAGGTCTCCATTGACAACGGAGCTGAGAGCGCTGCGCTCTTCATCCCAGGCTGGACACTCCTCAAGGGTATGTTGGGCCGTGTCATTTTGACAGCTACCACAATGGTGGCACACGGCAGACTCCTCTTTTCCGATCCGACACAGGAACGAACCGAAACATCCGTGACCCGACAGTACCTGTGTCAGACGGAATGTCGGTGCACCGTGGCGCCTGTCAAGCCATTGGCTAAAAACAGGACGCACTGCCTCAACAGTCTTCAAGCCTGCATTTGGAGTCTCCAGCCTGGCTAAACACTCATCCAAGACAGGGCCTTGACCTCCCTGGGAGCCAATCTAACACCGCGACGGGACGCCTCCTCCCGCCAGAAGAAAACTGACGAGAGCAAGTTGGCGTCTAAGTCCTAAGGTATAGTACCGGCTAATATGCAGGCCGCCTCATGGGAGATCGTGCGTTAGGCCCTGGCGAAACGCTGCGCCACTAAACGCTGTGGTTTATGCAGTAATGCGACACAGCGAGCGCTTAGGGACCCGGCCCAAACGGGGCAGCCGTAGAGGGCCATAGACCGCACGACTCCAGCGTACAAAGTTCGGCAAGGGTTGCCAGGACCTTCCAGGTTCGGCGGTAGGCTTTCAAGGGCGCCCACCGTCTACACCAATTACGGCGACAATGTCTAGAAATGCGCGCGAAAATACCACCGGCTGTCCAGAGTCAGACCAAGGTACTTCATGTTTGAGCCGATGGGAATCGGCACGCCGTCCACCATTATGTGCGCTTCCCTAGGCGGCCCCATTCGGGGCCCATGGAAGCATAGAGCCTCGGTTTTATTCAGGGCCACCGTAAGGCCTAGTCGCCAAATGAGGCGAGCAGGGTAGATTCCCGAAAGGTTTCTGCCGTCGCTGTCACAAGTGTGTCATCTGCGTAGCAGACGACAGCGACTCCTCGGAGATTGACACCACGAAGCACCCAGTCATACCCTATGTTCCACAGGAGTGGGCCGAAAACCGATCCCTGTGGAACACCGGATGACATAACTCTCCGGTACCACCCGTCAACGCCGGGATACATCACGCACCTGTTAGACAAGTACGAGTGGACCAGACGTCGAAGATAGAGTGGTACCTACCTCGTGGTATCGCAGTGTGGTCGATCGACCATGCCGGAACCTGTACTGGCAGTCTGCCAAGTCCGGGCCAATCCTCTCGAGGTGCTCGACGAGACGAGCGTGCACTATTCTCTCGAAGAGCTTGCATATCTCGTCGAGCAACACGATAGGCCGGTAGGCTGATGGCGACTCTGCGGGTCGGCCTTCTTTTTTCAGTAGAACCAACTTGCTTGTTTTACATCGAGATGTAAAAAGGCTCTGCTTCAGACAAGCGGAGAAAAGGCTACGGAGCCTAGTGCCCAGGTGCTCAACGGCAATTACCCACACTCGACCAGGGATACCGTCAAGCCCCGGGGCCGCGTTCTTGCTCCGCATCCGAAGCACTGCCACCCTAAGTTCTTCCGGCGATACCTACGAGATTTCCCCTGCCGAACTTGACAACGACGACGATGACGTTGTCAAGCGGGACGCCATCGTTGGGACAGTGGCCTCCCCGGTGGCTGGCAACAAAGTCGCAACAACACTAGACTTTGCACTCGATATTGCCACCTGCAGCGATGTCTTGGCTTCTTTGTAGAGGCCATGAAGAAGCCGCTCCTGCTCCTCGTCACCAGACGGATGTATCCGGCGACGACGGTGGCTAGCGAGACAGCGGCGAGCAGCTACGCAGGACGCACGCAGTCTTGCTAAATCCGCTGATCACCAGTACACCTGGCGCTTCTCAGGGAGGCGTCTGACCCGGGACATGCCTGTATCGCAGATATGCAACATCACCGCCCCGAACCATTCTACCTCCGTGGGGTCAGGACTGTGTGTGTGACTAAAAATAAAAAAAAAACTTTATTCATTGGACTGGTCTTAAACAATAGCTTACTGTACTCAGACCAGGGGAAGTGGTTAAATATTCTAGGTCGAGTATTAACTTGAGAGTGTTACAATTTCAATTAAACCTATTTTTTTCGATATTGGAATGAGTACACTGTAAAACCGTAGGTTCATCATGAATAACATCATCGACATCATCTTCAGGGAGTTAATTACTGAATAAAACTTTTTCACATCATACTATCTCAATGGGAGCATATTCAAACATCTATAATTATCAGCGATCTATATGTACTACGTACTAGATGCGGCGACCAGAACAAACATTATGTTCCACCGAGTTGCGGCGGAACCACCGCACCGACGTTAGTTTGCTTCATGCCACCTAAGTATGCACACCACATTGCATCTTTCAGTGTCAAGTTAATTTTAGTTATTTGTAGCGACATTCCCGAACAAATCTGCCTTAAATTTATTTACAGTGAAACTGTTGATAGTATATAAGGTAAATAACATAATTTCATAACGTTTAGAACGTAATATCAATAAATATTAATTAATTTCAATTCTGAATACGGGAAGTCTATATATCACACCAAAATTCATTATATCGTTTGTCCCGTTTTGGCGCGCGTAAATTCCCGTTCGAGAAAAAGTGACGGAGTTATCATGCTTCTAACTGTCATAGATCAAACCAAATAGTTCTTAGATGAATAGATGGCATTAGTGGGCAGACAAGTTATTTGGAACATATTGTTTCTTCGACAGTTCGTGTCTATAGAATATAAGTCAATGATAATTACCTCAATATTATACAGAATTCAAATTCAAAACGTTTATCTAGTGAATTGTTTCCCCAAGGACTACTTTTACCGTTAATTTTATGATAATAATATTTAAAATTTATCGTTGTTTCGGAAATGTGCACTGTATTTTGTATTATTTTTATAATACTACTTGATCAAAAATAATTATATAATATTTAAATTAATTAATATTTCCCTACATTCATAAACTAAAATAAATTTAAGATTGATGTGTTAGTCGATTAATGATCCATTATAAGAGTCTGAGCAAATCTAAAAACCTAGGTGTTATACTCCAAAAGTTAAACATATGTATAAAAAACATTGACTTATATTCTATAGACACGAACTGTCGAAGAAACAAGATGTTCCAAAAACCTTGTCCGCCCACTAATGCCATCTATTCATTTTACTAAGAACTATTTGGTAGAAGCGTAATAACTCCGTCACTTTTTCTCGAACGGGACGTTCCGCGCGCCAAAACGGGAAAATCTCTAATGAATGTTGTTGTGAAATATAGACTTCCTGTATTCAGAGTTAAAATTAATTAATATTTATTGATATTACGTTCTAAACGTTATGAAATTATGTTATTTACCTTATATACTATTAACAGTTTCACTGTAAATGAATTTAAGGCAGATTTGTTGAGGAATGTCGCTACAAATAACTAAAATTAACTCGACACTGAAAGATGCAATGTGGTGGCATGCAAATACTTAGGTGGCATGAAGCAAACTAACGTCGGTGCAGTGTATACACCGCGACTCGGTGGAACATAATGTTTGTTCTGGTCGCCGCATCTAGTACGTAGTACATATAGATCGCTGATAAAAAACAAAAAACTGCTTATTTGGGTCTTCAGGTGTTAATTACAGAACTGCATAGGTACACTAAAATTTATATTTTAATCATCTCAGTCACTTAATACCATAGACATAGAGAATGGACTGAGCCATATCCTCACAAAATTAACCACTTTGTAGAAAGAGACAAAGAGACTGTGCGACCAATACCTATATCTTTTCGCAAGGCTGTGACGTTAACCAATCAAAATTCTAGAAAAAGACAACTGCTGGCCGCATGTTCGCTTTTTCTCTCTGTCATTTTTCTGCCCGTATTCACTTTATAGGATATAGACGCTCATCCCATTCTCTATGTCTATGCTTCCTTTTTTTTTTTTTTAAGTGCCTTGATAGGCAGACGAGCAGACGGGCCACCTGATGGTAAGTAGTCACCGCCGCCCATAGACTTCTGCAATGCCAGGGCACAGCAAAGCCGCTGCCTACCTACTTACTTATGACTTGGCAGCATGGTCTCGGACCCTAGCCGGTTCCTTATGAAGCGAACAAAAAAAAAGTCTATGCTTAGTACTTAAAAAAAAATGTAACCTTAATTTACAATTAACCTGAACTTTCTCAGTGCGCCAGAAGAGCCGATAGTGGGCGAAATAAAGCAAAAACTAGGCTCTACGGAACGCTGCGACTTCGGTGTGTGGGGTGAATGGTCTCCGTGCTTCCCGGCCGAGGGCGTTTGCGGGCCTGGCTTGCGGACCAGAATACGAACTAACAACAATTTATATGAGGTATAGTAATTATATAAAGGAGGATGCCCATTCTAGGTACTGCTTTTTCTCATGCCTCAAGATAAAAATAATATTTAAATTATTTTTTTAAGTCGTCTTGCAAACAGAACAGCTGTTTTGAATATTTCTTTTAAAACTAATTAAAAACAGGAGTTCTTCACTTTTTATAATTTTTACAATTGTACCCACTATCCACGTGCCTTTATTTTCGATAACTATTCAATTTGTTAGTAAATATTTCATATTCTATTTGTTAGATAATATTCAGAGTAAATGAAGAAAAATTATTTAAATACAATATGTACTGGTAACGTATTAAATTATATTGCGGGTTTTTTTTTTATTCTGGCGCGTAAAATATCATAATACAGAAGCCTTTCAGATTTTTATGAAAAAAATTAATACTGTTATAGGAATAAACCAGCTATAATAATATAATAATGTCAGTGGATCATGGCAAATATTGGGTCAAAATAATTTGAGTCATGTCTTGCTGCCCCAGAATCAAGTATTTATTTTATTTGACCACATAAATATCTTGGCTAAGTTCATTAAATAACTAAATTAGGTCCGATCGAAGAGACTGGGTACATTTAGTAAATAGTTTTTTTAATAAACTGGTGAGATTTGGTGAACCTGCAAATTTAATATTGTTATAAATTAGGTACCATAAAAATCTCAGACTTTCTTGAAAAGGCTTTAGTTCAGCCCCAACTAAAAAGTAACATGCACTAATTCCTTTTTACATTTACAGAATCAGAACGAGAACAAACAAGAAAAACCAACCGGCAGCTGCCAAAAAATCACACCCGCTGATTTAACTCAGAGCGAAAATTGTTTCGTAGATTGTTTTTGATCCATAAATAAAGTGTTGCTAGCCAACTAAAATAACTAGAAAAGACGGAAATTTTATTTATGTACTCCTATATTGATTATGAGCAAACCTGAATAGGCTTTCGCAGTCATCGTCTTTTTGCGCGAAAATAACCGGCTTCGAAGTTTAAATGAACGGCGGCTTTGGCGCGCGGAGCGAAACGCACCGTGTCAACAATGTTGAGCCTGTCAGGCGTGAACATAGACGCGGGTCGCGCATGCTCCGAACATCAACGGTCCGCCTGGCGCGCTAGCACCGCAACTTGTTGATTGTTCGCTCACTTCACGTTAGTCCGCCGCGAACGATGTGCAGGGCGGTCGTGTTTGCCGTGGCGCCCGATATCGCTCATAACTTCGAAATAATTTTACGAAAATATGTGAAGTTTCAAAACATAAATTCGCTGTCGAACACTGCACTCGAGCAGTTTGTATAATAGTGTCTAGTTAAATTAACGTTAATAATAGTTTTAATTCATTGAAATTTAATTGGCCTACTCGTTTTACCTGCATGCTTCGTCCCACGACCGCGGCGCAAGGTGGTTACCTACCTTATCGGATAAACGAACATTTTTCAAATGGATGTGCGTTTGAGTTCTGTGTTAGTGTGAGTGTTTAGAGTGATTACAGGACTCCGTGAGAGCGTGCTTGAAGATTGTGACAAGTTTATACGGTAGTGACGTGATAGAATTAGTAATAAAATTCAAATAAAGAAACATGTTCGCGTGCAAGAGTGAGATGGGTACCCTATACATATTTACGGCAGTATGGCTGTATTCGCTAGCGCTGGCGTCGTCGGAGTATACTAAAGGTAAAACCAAACCGCTTTCCTACCTGGCTGTGTGCAGGCTTGCTTGTCAACGCGCTTTGTTCTGCGCCTTTTGTTTGTTTCTTGGGACGCCAGGTTTTACAAGCCGGTCATGCGGTGTTACCTGGCTGTCCTTAATTTTCGTGTCATGATTTCGCTTAGTCAACCGGATGTAGTCATGCGCTAGTGGGTGCATATTTTGTTGACGGGCAAGTTGTTCCCTGTACTAGCGTCGGTTCCTAGAATTATGATGGTACGCTCAGGTATTCTGATATCAGGTGCCGTTATTCCGATATGTTATCTTCCCCACCCATATTTTATCATTGTAACTTAGTCATAATAAAAAAAAACTTTTATATCTTGTTCAATGTACAGTTTTATAGAGTAGAAGTTATCTAACAATATATAACTCGACATGTTGAAGTTTTATATAAGACTATTTAGGAACTTCGTACACTTTCCACGTGGTTATTTAGGGTTTTTTTTTAATATTTAAAAGTTTTTTTTCCTGGCACGACTATGTGACCATACTGCACCTGAAGAGAAACAATATATCCTTTGCTTCTCAACACAATCATGCCTGCTGTCTGGTTTCTTCACACTACGCCATAGGGAAGGCAGCGGTCGAGGGTCTAGTGTCAGAGTACTCAGAAGGCCGCAGCACGGCCAAACATCGTACCACAACTAGACCCCCGACATAAACCGGATGTACACTGGCTGACCCCGGAACGCGATACACGTTTGCGTGAGCCACTGTGGCGAGTTTTACACCCTGTGTACTTTGTACTAATGTGCTTTCTCAGGAAATTCAAAGGAAAATAGTTTTATTACGATTTGGCACAGATTGCAGTTTTGCGGTCACAATAAATGGTTTTATAAGATGAGCAGGAATATAAAATAATAATATGGCCTATGTTAACAATCTTAGGTATTTGCTATTTAATGTTATCTGTGACATAATCAATACACCGACCTACATAATATAGATTTTTTTTTAATTTATATACTATGTGTACAAACCTAAATAAAACTTTAACTGGCTTAATAAACATTATAATTATTTGAAAATTAATAATAATGTTTCCAAAAAAGTATCCCAATTTTGTACCTAAGTTTAACAAAGGTAAGCTAGAGTTGCCAACCGTCATGTTTTCCCAGGACCAGGTTTTTAGTGTCCTGGATAGTTTTTAAGCAGCGTCCTGGGTTTTAAAAGCACCATGATAAGGTTCTGAATTTTAAAATTCGCGTGCTACTTTTCCAATGCTTATGTTACGGGCGGCTTCACGGCTCCCGAGCCTTCGCGCTTTTTTAAAACAAAGACGCGGCCTCCTGTTTTTAAAATTTATTATCCTGGTTTGTCCAACTTCAAATCCTAGTTTTTGGAATTCGGGGTTGGCAAGCGTAACATTTACAAAAATCGTCAAAACCTTTCCACATTTGGTAGACATAAAAACACAAAACGCATGTCCAATTAAGACTCCTCTCATTTTCTTTTTGATATCGGTGACTCACAATCAATCAATTGTAATTCACATTTTCTGTATTATTTCGCATATAGAACATTTTTCATTTTAGCTTCTCAATCTGTATATATAAAATTAAACCGCCTTCAAAAAACCCAGACACAACTAAAAAGCAAAAAATAATTGGTTACATTTAAGTCAATTAGTTATATGCAATTTAAATCAATTATTTTTGGAGTCGGTGCCGGTGTTGTTTTCTTTACTTTTAGATTTATAAAAACCAAGTCTGGATCTATTTTATATTTTTTTGTATGCCTGATTATTCTGTTTTTTCCATGTTTTGGCTGGCACCGACTCCAAATAATTGATTTAAATTGCATATAACTAATTGACTTAAATGTAACCAATTATTTTTTGCTTTTTAGTTGTGTCTGGGTTTTTTGAAGGCGGTTTAATTTTTATTTAAAAAGTAATAATTTATTTTTTGCTTTTTAGTGGTAAATTATATAAAATCGGTTAAAAGCTGCTGAAGATATTAGAATTTACGTGTATTTTAATTTTATCACCCCCCTCCCTCACCCCCACCCCTTTTACCCTCTCTCACTGAAACTTAACTTTTATAATGAACGTAATGCAAAAAGAACCACTGGAATACTACTTAATTTTAAGGAGTTACCCTCTCCAGCTCCGAAGATATTCATCAGATCTTCACCATATTTTTATGGGACCAAATGACAAGCACCAGCTTTCAATCAAAGAAAGAATGGTCGAAATCGGTTCACACAGTACAGAGAAACGAGGTAACAAACATAAAAAAAAAAAAAAAAAAAAAAAGCAACATACAGTCGAATTGAGAACCTCCTCCTTTTTTTGAAGTCGGTTAAAAAGAAGAAACTGACTGACTGACTGACTGACTGATCGATCAACGCACAGCCTAAACGGCTGGGGTTAGAGACTTGAAATTTTGACAGTAGGTACCTTTTATCACGTAGGCATCTACTAAGGAAGGGTTTTTGGAAATACCACCCCTAAGGGGGTAAAATAGGGGATGAAAGTTTGTATGAAAATCCGTCATTTTTGAAGTAAAATTCATGAAAATTAGTATTTGGCATTTTAGTTAAAAATAAAAAATATATGTATCAGGATTTTTGGAAATTCCGCCCCTAAGGGGGTAAAATAGGGAATGAAAGTTTGTATGAAAATCCGTCATTTTTAAGTTAAACGCATGAATATTGGTATTTTGTATTGTATACTTTTTCTCCCAAACATGACCTCCACGCGGGCGGAGCCGCGAGCAACAGCTAGTTATAAATAAAAAAACATTGTTACGACTTAAAAGTTAATATAATCTCAACTTAAGAGACTGATGCCTGAATACTCAAACGCAACTCAAGGATTAAAGATCTGTTAAACATAAGCAATATATCTTACTATAGCGACAGGAATTTATGTGTATGACTGTTGAATAATTTTTATTTTCTTTTTCACACACATAGTCCTGACCCCACACAGTATCAAGAACTGTGAGGGACTTTAGTCCGACAACACCCAGACCTGAAACAAGTATACTAGTAGTTACTGTCTGTAACACAAACAGTTGCGTGTTTGTTTACTTGAAACAAACCTGATAGACGTAGTTGCAAAGGACTTATGTTTTTTAAGATTTTCTTTTATGAAATAGCAGCGATAGCCTAGTTGGCTGCGGTATGGACTGTCAAGACGAAAGTCGTATGTTCGAAACCCAAGTGGCATACACCTCTGACCTTTCTTACGTTATGTGTGTATTAAATGTTAATTATCGCTTGCTTAAACGGTGAAGGAAAACATCGTGAGGAAACCTGCTTATCTGGGAATCCTTATACGAATTTCGAAGGTATGTGAAGTCTATCAATCCGCATTTGGCCAGCGTGGTGGACTAAGGCCTAACCCCTCTCATTAGTAGAGGAGGCCCGTGCCCAGCAGTGGGACAATGTTTAATACGGGGCTAGTATTATTATTATTTTTGATATTGAACAAAAGGAAAACACAACACTTAATGAATACTACAATATAATGGTTTCTTATGTTTACGCGAATATTATACATTGAAATTAAACAAATTTTTACGGATACTATCGCGTAAAAGAACACATAGCTGATGTGAAACACTGACGCTCTATGAAGTTTGCAGTTGCTGAACATTCAGAAGAAGGCTCCAATCATTATCTTGGATTTGTGTTTTGTCAAATCGATTTGACAAACCACAAATCCTTGCCAAAGAACACCGATTCCTACCTAGGATGATACGCGAGGCTATTGAAATTAAAAAACATCCAAATTTCAATACAGAAGATGGTTGGAAGCTAGCACCGGCCTGGGATCCAATTATACATTTAATCAAATCGGAACCCAAAACACCAGCTGCCAGACCTCAAGACACTGTGAGCTCCTTCTGCGTAGATCGGACTAGAATAAATAAAAATTAAAAATACAACTATATGGAGGGTAGAAACATTGCACTATACTTGCGTGACGACATACAACTCAGTCCGCCCCGTGACCATGAAGGCTGTAAAGCTTCCGAAACGTCGGGATTAAAAAGTTTAATAAACCGCGATAGAATCCGTAAAAATTTGTTTCATTTCAATGAATACTACAATAGTTCTTAAAAGGAGATGTTGAAGGCCTAGAAGAATCTGAGTCCATTCAACTCGTTTCATCTAATTTGTCAAATTTAGACGTCGCCCTTGCCCAAGCCCTTGAGCTACCAACAGTTTTGGCAGTCGCGTCGCAAGCCTTCGTCCAGTCATGCTGAAAAAGCAATTTTATGTTGAGGTTAATCAAATCGTACTTGCAAAAGGCTTTAACGTTTTGCGTTCGGTAATAACAAGGATTGATGGCGCAGTTGTTAAGAAATTACAAACTTTTCTTTTTAAGAAATGTTATTTTCTAAAACTTTTGTAGAACAGGTTAAAGGATTTTTATGTGTTTATGAGTAAAGTACATTCGATATTTAATGGTATTGTATTATCAAATAAATTATAGTAGTATCCATATTTTTATGTGCATTTTGCATATAAAATAAACCCTAATTCAATTCTAGATAATAAGTTCCTGGTTGTGCATTTATCATAAGTAAGGCTGCCCCTACAATTTCCTTACATCATTTTGGATTGAGTTGTGGACTAGTAGGTCGGTAGTCGTGGTTTGTGCTGTTGCGTTTCGTACGTTGTGTGAGATTTCTGGAAACTTAAATTTCCTCCCCTTCCTTTTCCTTTCCTTTAAGGTCGGCATTCACCAGTCTTATGGTAATGTGGGTGTGCATGGTTACCTTACCATTGGATGACACACTTACTCGTTTACCGGCTCTACTCTTAAAAAAAACATATAATCTATACATATTTATTTTTAGATAAATACTTGGCATCTCTTGCAGTACAACACTTACAATTTAACTTGATCGGCCTGAAGTTAGTACGAGCCACGTCGCGCTTACTGTGTTCAGACTCTGATGGGCGGCGGGAGTTGTAGAGGGCGGGTGAAGTTACTAACTTCAGATCGGCCAACTTAAATTGCGCGTATTGTATGTGAGCAGCATGATAATGGCGGCGCAACGCGCCCCGGCACCCGCTACCCGCCAGTCTCCCGTCGGGTGTCGACAGCCGCGGCGGTTTTGCGTGCTCTTCGTTACGGACGGCCATTCATAAACACACACAACAAAATACCTCAATATGAGTCCACCAATACCAACACAAACACGAAGTGTTATATACAATGTATACAAATTTTTCGTCAAACGCAAAGAGGACCAACTTAGTCGAGAATATAAGCTCAATATGAACGTTAATAAACTAGTATCAGAGGCGACAGGCGTGTCAGTGTATAGCGTAAAGCGAATAGCAAGTGAAGGGAATAAGTCCCTCAAAACCACGGGACAGGCCTCATTTTCGAATCCACAGCGACCACGTGTGAAAAGAAAGAGTATAATCGTAGAAGACTTTCACTTGGGCGCAATACGGCGGAAAATCCATCAAATTTATACTGAAGATAAGAAGATCCCAAGCATTTCTAAACTGAATGCAGCTTTAAGGGACGAAGAGATCATTAACTGCAGCTGTACTTATTTACGAGATCTTTTACACAACATGGGATACTCCTATACAAAATGTAAATCCAAGTTTATTCTTCCAATTTTGATTGAAACCCCCAGTACTGTCGAAAGGCGCGTTATGTACCTAAGAGCTATCCGGGGGTACAGGAATGAGAACCGAAACATATACTTTTTAGACGAGACATTTATCTACGATAGACGTAACTCCAGTAAATGTTGGCAATCCGAGTCCGAACCTGGAACATCTACTGATACTGCCAAAGTCTGCCGTTTAATTATCGTTCATTGTGGAGGCAGAGACGGATTAGTGAAGGGCGTTTTGTCGATTTCTAAATCGGATGCAAATTCTGGAGACCATGGCGATATGAATGCAGCAAATTTTTATAACTGGGTAGATAAAAAATTGAAAAATAAGCTTGCTCCTAACTCTGTGGTGGTAATGAACAATGTTACCTACCATAGTGCACAAGTCGGGAAAAAACCGACAATAGCCAGTTCGAAAGGCTGTATGCAGGAATGGTTACGAGAGCACAGCGTCGAATTTATACCTGAAATGACTAAACCTGAACTCCTCGGTCTTATAGACAGAACTCAGTCCAAGAAACTTTACATGGTCGATGAAATGTTGAAGGCAGCCGGTCATACAGTTCTGCGGCTGCCTCCACGTCACCGAGACCTCAACCCTATGGAGCTTGTGTGGGTCGAAGTAAAAAAAAAAATAACTACAAATTACATCAACACTGCACTGGATGAGAAAATCATTATACTCACAAGATTGTTTTCAGAATTCACCATAGAACAATGGCGAAACTGTGAGGCCCATGTTGAAAAAGTTGAGAACGAATATTGGAATCAAGACATGAAATTTGATAATGTGTTCGATGAAGTCATGATTAAGACAGAAAGGGAGTCCGATTCAAATGATGACTCGGAAAATGAAGACATAATATATAGCGATGAAGATGCAAATATGTCAGAATAATATTTTACTCATAATATTGATCTTATGCTTTGCCTTCTTAGCCTTCGGATAACCCCTGGTTACTTGCGATATTTTAATGGTAAGGGAGAAATCGACGCAGAATTCGACGGCAAGAGAAGACACGCAAGCGATGACTCTTCAAGACTCTTCGAATCCTGAAGGAGTTATCAAGCACTTGCGCACAAAGAATACACATATAATATTATTCGAAACTTAAAGTATAGTAATACATGTACATTGTCCATAGATATAAATCTAAAGACATCACAAGTACGTCTCTTTGTTCATACAGATTTCATAAGCGTGTCACATTTTTAATGTGTGCTGCGGCGTCACAAAAGCAATTAAGAAAATAATCTGAAACACTAGCTTTACACTACTGAAAAGCACGAAAAAGCTTCTTGTTGTAAACGTCGATGTAGACTAAATTACATTGCGCTTGTGCTAGATCATATTATACTTCGTCTCAATAGGCGTAGTACAATTGCGGTGTCTATTTAACGATATATGTCTGTCGGAGCGTGATGAATATGGACACTGAATTGAACTTGCTAATAACTTTATTTATTGTAAACTGTGGGTAGCGCCATTTGTTTTGCTATTTTGAAGGTGGTTTCGACTTGTTTATCGAGTGATCTCACTCGCAGAGGAGTGGGTCACAACGAAAATCACAATATAAAAGAGCACCTCTTCTCTGGTGCGGCATTCGTGTATAATCATTGAAACAGTTAGTAACTTGTCGGTCGTAATGCCAAAATATTGTTTAAATAGTAAGTTAACGTAATGTGAAAGTGTTATTGTGTACCACATATTGTAATGTAAACTGTGATGTGTTTAAAAGAGCAACCATGAGGGTTTCTTGCCAGCTCTTCCCCATGGATGACTGCATTCCGAACTGGTGGTAGCTTAAATAGACTCTGAAGTGTTAATCTCGTGTTTTATTACCGAACTATGATACGCTATGCATCCTGACCATATCTGGAGATCAGAGAGGGACGTGTAAGCCCTCTCACTGCCTCTGCCGATGACCGCCCGACCCGTCATCAGAAGTGAGATAAAGGATCAACACTTTCCGTATATAGTATAATACTCTTTGATCAACACCCACTATCGTGAATCAGGTGATGTAATAGTACACACAGTACCAAAGTGTTATTTTTGTTTTTTTTGACAGATTAGACAACATTGGTTGTTGGCTCTATGTGTAAACTTTATTGGGTTATCCAAAGAGACTCGATTAGAATTCTATTATCAAAATAGTGATGGCATAGGTTCCCCCAAGAGCACTGTAGTATTCTATCGTGTTTTACTTAGTAAAGAGTGCGCAATGCACTGTGGTCTACTGTAAATTTAAAAGTAAGGAGTTTTCGAATCAATTTGATGTTCTATGTTGACGAAATGTAATAAGTCTCTAATTAAAGTCGTGATTAAACGATCGTTATGAACAATCTGGAAAATATGAAGCGTTGATGATTACTGTGTTAATGATTTTGTGTTTAAATTCCATATGCGGTGGCTGAGCTGTGGCGGACTGTGGCGCAACTGTATCGGTGTGGTTGAGGTGTACGAAGTGCAATGGCGTGTACATTGCGTGTTTACACATGTTGTGTGCGCGTGGATTTATGTGAAATTTGGTGAGTCGCTTCTGGTTTTGTTTTTATACCCCCTGTTAAAGCGAGCAATTAATTGAGATGTTAATATGAGGGTTTAGTCTATACCTTGCGTCCGTAGCCTGGTTATTGTCTACTCAATGTATTTTGAGTGACCTCGGGTCCGCGGTCCGCGCTTAAGGTATATGAGGGAGGGTCTGTGTGAGGAGCCTATGTGGCAAAGGTCTGTGTGAGGAGCCTATGTGGCAAAGGTCTGTGTGAGGAGCCTATGTGGCAAAGGTATGTGTGAGTAGCCTATGTGGCAAAGGGGTCTGTGTGAGGAGCCTGTGGCAAAGGGGTCTGTGTGAGGGGTTCTATGTACCGGGGTTCTATGTGGCAAAAGCCTATGTGGGTCCAATCTGTGTGGGTAATAAGATTAGGTCAGATATGGCCGAGCGTGAATGATACTGTGTGGTATTTTCTTTTCAGGTACATCACACTGGGACGTGTGAGCTGTCAGGACGGCCGTGTCGGAGCGTGATGAATATGGACACTGAATTGAACTTGCTAATAACTTTATTTATTGTAAACTGTGGGTAGCGCCATTTGTTTTGCTATTTTGAAGGTGGTTTCGACTTGTTTATCGAGTGATCTCACTCGCAGAGGAGTGGGTCACAACGAAAATCACAATATAAAAGAGCACCTCTTCTCTGGTGCGGCATTCGTGTATAATCATTGAAACAGTTAGTAACTTGTCGGTCGTAATGCCAAAATATTGTTTAAATAGTAAGTTAACGTAATGTGAAAGTGTTATTGTGTACCACATATTGTAATGTAAACTGTGATGTGTTTAAAAGAGCAACCATGAGGGTTTCTTGCCAGCTCTTCCCCATGGATGACTGCATTCCGAACTGGTGGTAGCTTAAATAGACTCTGAAGTGTTAATCTCGTGTTTTATTACCGAACTATGATACGCTATGCATCCTGACCATATCTGGAGATCAGAGAGGGACGTGTAAGCCCTCTCACTGCCTCTGCCGATGACCGCCCGACCCGTCATGTCTATAGTAGTGTCTGATGTACGCAATAGTCTGAATTAATTGAATATTGAAAAAAACATTGTTTATTTAAATTTGTTCCTATATTTTTAGTATATATTATTATAATATTATGGAATAAATGCCTAATCTGGAAATTGTAGCACGTTTCATTGTATGAGTACCGAGTGTATTATATTACATTTATCCAACAGATGACTTATATTATCTAGTACTATTATTTAAGTTTAGTTTGAAGAAGCATTTTAACAACGCTAAGCGACAGCTGCAGAAATCAGCACTCAAAACTGTAAGCTTATATTTTCAACTCTACTAGGTAACTGTTCTGTATACCTATCCTGCAACATAGCTAGCTAGTTATATTCCCTGACATCAGCGAAAAACGTAATTCATAAGTTCAAGATTCGTTGGACGGATAAGTGGAGGTCATTATTTACGCTTATATATCATTTGATATTTGACATCTGACTTAACGGTAAGCAGTGTTGCCTACCAAAGGCAAATCAGTAAACGACTACTATTTACCATTCTTAACGTAAATTATGATAACATGAAGGCTGTAAAGCTTTCAGAACGTTTGAATTAAAAAGTAAAATTTAACCGCAATATAATCCGTAAACATACTTTTATTTCAAAATAACATCTCATTAAACAAAGTAAAGATTAAAATACTAAACAATAATTTTCGAATTACATCTATTGGTTATAGTGCGAGAAATAGAACGTTTCTTAAAGTTCCATGTAATGTACCATGTTGATCCCAAATGAAATCCCGGTCACCAAACGAACCATAACACAGCTTGTTTCCTGTGATAGTCATAATGGCCATTCATTTAACGGTATGCGGCGGATTTGCTGTGCATTATAGAAGTCTATGGGCGGCGGTGACTACTTACCATCAGGTGGCCCGTCTGCTCGTCTGCCTATCGAGGCACTAAAAAAACATGCCGTAGAAAAGTACAGCCTGCTCTTGCAACTTAGAATATCCATATCCTCGGAACACTAAATATATAAATAAACTAGCTGTTGATTATAGGGATGATTTTTCAAAAACGTTGAAACACGTATTTCTTTATTTCCTACCAAAAGCCTAATAGTCCAGTCATTATAGTAAGTTTACCTCGGAATTCGAGATACCCAGCTGTAAGTCTGTAAATAGTTGTAGTGTATATTGACACCCTAAAAGTTGTCTCAAAACCTACATATGGTAGGGTATAAGCAACTATTAAATGTCAAGGTCAAAGGTCACAAAAATCGTTTTTTTTGCGCTTTTTTTGGAAATATCTCCTTTCCTATGGGTTTTTTGCTATTTGTATTTATTATCAATATTGTAGAATACAAAATTCTCTACAAATTTTGTTTAAATTTTTTTTTTATACGGTGAACCGTTTTCGAGATAGAGGGCGGAGAGCGCGCGGTCACCGCATCACTTCAGGTCAACCGGTGCCTCCGGTCGAAAACGCGCCATATATCGACGGTACTTTGGTAAAACCTCGTACCTTCTGTGTATTTTAAATGAGAGATACTAGGTTTTACCAAAGTACCGTCGATATAGTTGAACTATCAATAAATCAATGATTATAAATATTTGTAAATTTTTATTAACTATTATATTATATTTTATCATTTTTTTCCTAACTTATCCACTTTTTATTCAGTATTAATTTATTTAACAACACTTACCTGCCCATGTAATTGCAGAATTGTTTATGAAAATATAATAATTATATTTGAATTTTAACCTAATTAATATTAATAACTTCTTACATGATGAAAAAAAAACAAATAAATTATGAATTAATCTTTTTCTTAATAAATATCATTGAATAATTTTTTTTTTATTGAAAGTAAAAAAATGGAATACAGGGTACAAAAACTACAATTTATAATTTTAAACATCTTCTTCCTCTTCATCGTCGTCTTCTGGCTGCTGGTAAATTTCAAACTGGTCTTCATTATCGTCTTCAACGACATTTGTCTCAAGTTCTTCCATGATTTCGGGATCAAAGGTTCCATCTTCGTTAATGTCGCTCTGATATGGTAGAGCATTGAGACAAGCTTGCCCATTACATTGGCCACAAGCTAAAGAGCATTGCAAGCCCGCTTTCCTGCATCCGCATCGCGAACCACAACCACTTTTGCAGTTTGTTGTTAATTATTTTTTAATTTTAGTAAACGGTTATCATTATTATTGAATAGATATAGATTTAATGCATGAAGAAAATGATAATATATAATATAATAGTTAATAAAAATTGATAAATATTTATAATCATTGATTTATTGATAGTTCATCAACTATATATGGCGCGTTTTCGACCGGAGGCACCGGTTGACCTGAAGTGATGCGGTGACCGCGCGCTCTCCGCCCTCTATCTCGCAAACGGTTCACCGTATAAAAATTTTTTTTAAACAAAATTTGTAGAGAATTTTGTATTCTACAATATTGATAATAAATACAAATAGCAAAAAACCCATAGGAAAGGAGATATTTCCAAAAAAAGCGCAAAAAAACGATTTTTGTGACCTTTGACCTTGACATTTAATAGTTGCTTATACCCTACCATATGTAGGTTTTGAGACAACTTTTAGGGTGTCAATATACACTACAACTATTTACAGACTTACAGCTGGGTATCTCGAATTCCGAGATTCTTACCTAATTTAAGCTTAAATGACTGGACTATAAATATGAATTTACAGATCCCTAAGTCGAGGAATTATGGATTTCCCATACAAATTTTGAACTACTATTTGACCCCTTTCAAGGTTGTTTTTTGAGAAAAAAGATAGCCTATGTCCTTTTCCAGGATATAATCTATTCCCTTACCAAATTTCATTACAATCCGTTCAGCCGTTTAGTCGTGAAGAGGTAACAAACAAACAAACAAACAGAGTTACTTTCGCATTTATAGTATTAGTATGGATACACCCAACAGTCACACACATAGCTCTGACCCCACACCAAGTAAAACCTGTATCGTGGGTATGAACTACAAGGAACAACGGACCCACAACACATATCCCGAAACAAATATCTGTCTGTCACACAAACATTTGTCTCGGTGGAATCGAACCCGGCTGCTCGCCGGCTGCACCACGGAGGCTGGCTTCTACAATTACTTTAAAAGTAAAGGCACTTTCATAGGTGTACAGGCTAATAAAGTTCTATTAGTAAGCAACAAATTATTTTTGTATGCAAATAGGTACTGTCTAAATTAAAACACCTACCTAGTTACTTTCCTCTTAACTGTTTCGTTGTATACTTTAACATTATATTTAAACATGGAATAACTTATACCCTCCCATACAAGATAAGACCTCTCGCAAGACTAGCAAGATATGAACACAACTATAACACAGTGAGAGGCGAGAAAAGGCTGTCCTTCATGCTTGTAATTAGCAACTCTGCATGTCTCACCCAACGTGTGGAACGGCTTTAGAAATTAGAATTTGTCATGGCTAACTTTACTCGGTAGGCAGTTTTTATACGTCTAGATTTTTATTGTTATTTTTTATCGATGCATTGGAGCGATGCAGTATGTTTTCGTGTAATATTTATATTATAATCAGCGCAATGTCACACATCACGGCAAAAATGTTTAATTATAATCAATTCTTGTTGACTCATTTGTTTCTAAGTTTATGTCCGTTTAGGTAAGACTGCCTCGGTGGCGCAGTTGTAATTGCGCATGCGTTACAACTGCTGTGCTAAGGTCTCCCCGTCTAACATGTGACGATTATGAGGTCATCAAAATTGATAACTAACCAGCTTATTTTTTTTCAATAGCTTAGATGATATTTATAATATAGTTTAACAGCCACAATCACTTTTTTTTTTTTTTTCATGGGGAAAATCCTCTTGGATTCCCGTCGTGACGACGGGGTATGCCGGATTTTTACCGGCTAAAAACCCCATGGTTGTCTCCATCTGCACTACGGAGGATTCCGGGACCTCCAAAAGAAACACGCCGGAACCCCTCCAGTGCTATGCTGTAATAGCTCGTCAAGAGAGGACCATTAATGAATCCCCACGTAACCTAAACAGAAGGACCGGGGCGACTTCTGCCATCGCCTCGGCATCTACGCCTCCGAAGCAACAATGTCCTACAAATTGCGTGGTACGGTATCCCAGTCCTACGCTCAAAAGTTGTTAATACCACAAGACCATTCTTCTCATTACTAACTGTAGGAGACACATATTACATAATAAGTTAGTATGTTCTACGTCCAAATAAAACAATGTCCTACAAGAAAATAGGTATGTATCACTAGTCCGACAAGAATTGTCATTTTTTCGTTTTCTTATTTGTAACATAACAAAGTGAAAATATCTTTTTCGTAATTTAAATAGCTTTATTTTCCAGTAAACTACAAGGTAATTAATTACAACACTTACTTAGTATATGTTGATAATTCTTTCACTACTTTGCAAAGAAATAGTCTAATAATGGTTAATTTAATTAATTTTATTAAATGGTTAATAATTTTTACTGCCTCGGTGGCGCAGTTGTAATTGCGCATGTGTTACGACTGCTGTGCTGAGGTCTCGGGTTCGATCCCCGGTTCGGGTAAAGTGATATTGGGTTTTTCTATCTAGAAATTCTCAGTATTAGAGCGGAGTCTGGAATCTGAGCCCGGTATGGCGATAGGCTCGACCCCTATCACATTATGGGACCTAAATTAGGCGAAAAGTGGGTGTACTGGTTACACCTCTGCCTACCTCTTCGGGGATTACAGGCGTGAGTGTATATGTGTTTTTGTCCGTTAAGGTAAAACTATCTGAGAGCACAGAGCTCAACGCGTGGACGTGGAGTATTTAATTATATCGCAATGCCAAGACAATACAGAAGAATATAAAGTAATATTATTGTTGACTGACTTAATATTAATAATAATAATACTAGCCCTGTATTAAACATTGTCCCACTGCTGGGCACGGGCCTCCTCTACTAATGAGAGGGATTAGGCCTTAGTCCACCACGCTGGCCTAATGCGGGTTGGCAGACTTCACATACCTTCGAAAAACTCTCAGATATGCAGGTTTCCTCACGATGTTTTCCTTCACCGTTAAAGCAAGCGATAATTAACATTTTAATACACACATAACTTTAGAAAAGTCAGACGTGTATGCCACTTGGGTTTCGAATCTACGACTTTCGTCTTGACAGTCCGTACCGCAACCAACTAGGCTATCGCTGCTATATACTTAATATTATATGTTCACAACTGCAAATGAATGGGAACGTATGAACTCGATTAAAACTTACACGTATATTTATTATACAAGTTCCGAGCGCCTCTTAGCGAGTGCGAGTTACTCAGTGCCGCCATTTCGGGAACAATGCCTTCATTCAGGTCTTCGATCAGTCCAACGCATTTCCAATAACTTCTTGTAATAACTCGAGTCGAGTTTGCACCGTGGTAAAAGATGAAAAAGGTTCATTTCTTGAGGGAAAGGGACGCACGATTTAAACGTATGACGCATTGAAAGAAATGTAATTTTTTTTATAAATCATACCGGGTTTGAAATTTTATATCGATTTCAAAATAATTAGGATTTAATTACTTTTAATATTGCGATAGGCTACCCACCTATCACGGGACAGAAATAATCTAATCGAGTCTTACGTGTACTGGCTGCATTTCTATCTACCCCTTCGGAATTATAGGCGTGGGCATATATGCCTTAAGTCATAAAGTATCTTTTCACTGGGAGAATTCGACAGAACCTATTTATTGTGTTGTAGTTATTCTGTCTTACTAATGACCACATGACACAAAGTACATTTTAATAAAACTCGTTCAGAAATAGTTGCAGTGATGAAATATGTCCGATGTCAGCGTAATTTATTTTATAGCGTGTTTTACCACATATTATTGTTGTACTGCATTTTTTTACCCTGGCATGTTATTAATATTAGTTCCATTACATCCATGGGCACAGAAACTCCAGGTTAGAACCGTGTTTACTCATCCGAGACCCTGGGTAACCCGACCGTCCAATAATAATTTCCTGTCCCTCACACAATAAGTCATTCATTAGCCTTAATTTATGCTCCTTGCACTCACCTCAACCCCAGACAATTTGACGAGCGTAACTCGGTTACCCTTATTCATAATACATCGCTAGTTTATGCTCGGGTGAACTTAGAGGTAGTAAATAAAAGTGGCAATGTTCAGCGAAGTTTACTAGTGGTCGTGAGTTAGCCGTATGGCTTCTGACACGGCTGCCTGAGCGGTGACGTCATCCGGCTGACAATGACTGTTGGTATGCAGCCGGTTACTATAAGTTTCGGATGCCAACAATGGATTATCTTTTAGTGCATACGTAATAACTTGAGCCTTTATTGAATGCCATTCAGACACGTAAAACATACAAACATTCTAAGAAATGGTTGTGAAGATATTATGTAGACGTATGGACTGTAAAAATAAACCGGAACGATTTGTTACCTAATGTTTTGGATGAATAAGACCAGCTAAAATAATACAACAGCATCTTAACAGTATTTATCAAGCAAAATTAGCTCTTAATTTCACAAACAAAGCTCTCAATTGTCGTTCCAAAAACAGTATCTGAATACGAAGATGACGCCAGCAAGTCTGATTTCACAATCACGATTTACAGTTCGAATCGAAACAATTCAGGTAGAGGCACGAATAAAATAACTTCGTGCCTTGTTTTAAGCGTATTACGGTAAATGCCTGGTGATTTTGCGAAACGCATAGTTGTTACTGGAATGACTGCCTCGGTGGCGCAGTTGTGATTGCGCATGCGTTACGACTGCTGTGCTGAGTTTTCGGGTTCGACCGCCGGGTAAATTGATATTGGATTTTTCTATTTAGAAATACTCAGTATCAGCCTGGAGTCTGGAGTTTTGCCCGGTATGGCGATAGGCTCGCCTCCTATCACACTATGAGACCGTAATAAATTCGGCGAAAAGTAGATGTACTGGTTACACCTCTGCCTACCCATGATGGAAATGAAATATTAATTGAATCTCCATCATATCTGGCTTAGATAGATTAACCTCAAGCCGGAAGGTGATGGTGAAGAAATTGCTCGTTAAAACATAAAAAAATCACTTTAACGCCTTCGATTGCATTTAATGATGTAACTAACCACAAAACTCAATCAGCTTCCAATCGTAACGTTTTAATAAGTTTGGCCATTAAAATTCTCACGACTTATTACCTAATGACAAGGTTATTTTTATATAATTATCTTTAACGCGGTTTTAATGACTTATAAAACTCGAAATGTCTGTTAACTGTGTACTGTTTTAATATTACTTATTGTAATATCTTGTTGTAAACTTAAAAGAGCAAGTTATTACTTAGAATACCGTTCCTTAGTATGTTTCAAATATCCAAACTCTTCAAAATAACCTAATTATATCATAATTTAATCTGTCTTGGAATTCTAACATATAAAAAGAAGTGCTATTGGCAAGCGTTATCTAAATTAAGAATCGGCAAGTAATCGATTAATCACCAGCGCTATCGATACAATGATAACGAAACTGGTCCTCGATTGTGCATGCTATAACACCGCCGCGTTACGTGATTATCGTCACGCGAACAAATTTTCCGTTAGCGATGCTTTTCAAATTCGCCGGGTTTCATTTGACGGTAATTATCCACGAGGCTCTAGTTTTGATTAAGTTCAGCAATCGGCATACATAATATCTGGGTATTTCGTACTTATTCTTGTGTCTTTAATCGTCTTCAAATAAGTAAAAGTTTTTTTATTCATAAAAAGTACTTTAATAAAAAACAAATTATGCGTCACTATAAAATTTGAGGGTTGCCCTTGATTTGTCTGAGATCCCATCATCAGATCCTGACTTGGTGCCAATGGGACCACCTGGGAAGTATACCCTTTTAAACAAAAAAAGAATTTCTCGAATCGGTCCAGGCGTCTTCGAGTTATCAGGTAACATACATAAAAAAAAATCTTATTAAAGAGAAATTCTTTTTTTGTTTAAAAGGATATACTTCCTAGGTGGTTCCATTGGCACCAAGTTAGGATCTGATGAAGGGACCTCAGAAAAATCTAGGGCAACCCTAAGTGTTTTTTTTTATTGAAATCACACCGATTTCAATAAAAAAACACACTATTTGAGGCTATCATAATGGTTTTAAGTAAGAAGTGTCAAATTAAAACAGTTACGTTAGATAACATGTTCATAAGTAGCATATCTTAATAACTTATCACGTAGATTATAACTAATGTCAGATCTTCATCTGTCCATCACTCAACAATGATGAATAGATTTAATTATTCTGCTCAAGCACTCGCTTATAAACGTCATTCACGATTTCTCCTTTCTTTAACCGAGGTCCACTCGAAAGACCTCTTAAAGCTTCTATAAAGCCACTATAAAAAATGTCATATACCCTTCCGCACCCACTGCTACATACTGATGAGGGAAACAAAGGGAATCCATTCGTAAATATCTTTATACTTTTCCACACTCATCGGTCCCTTAAAATATTCCGGCTGAATTCTTGTTTTTCTTTTGCTTTTTGAGATCTCCGCTGTAATACGTATTTTTTGTAGAGTTAGTTTGTTTCTCTGCAAAATAGGCACAGAATTTTTCTTTGGCTCGGGTTCGATTGCTTAATTGACTAATTTGAGGCAAACAATGGGAAAATAAAACGAACTCCTTATCTCTGCCAAAAAACGTTTGGGAAAACAAGGACGTTTCTTTTATATAGAGCAGGGATTCCACCTTGATTCTTAATTATGAAGGTTTATCATTGCAGCGATATGAAATTTAATTTCAATATAAACTCCTCAAGCCGCCTCCACGCATTTATTGAAGGTATCGTGGAGGTAACTCGATCATGCCTGCGTCGAGGCAGTGGCTGTCAAGTTAAGTACGCATCTAATGGAAATCCTATGTTACATTCTTTAAGTTGATGGAACACATTCTATATATACTTCTTGTTTGTTTGATATTACACTTTCCGAACCACTGTGACGCTAATGTGTGATTTATTTGCACTGTTATCTAAGGAGTAGAGATACACTATCCGAAAATGCTTGGAGAAACATTTTGGTATTGCGTTCATGCATTATCGATAGCATCGTATTTACGGATTTTTTGTTTCGACCTTTTTACATTATATTTTTTATACATGGAGGCAAATGAACAAGAAGATCACCTGATAGTAAATGATGACCTCTGGCATCATTCATGAATACTTATAATACTTAAAATTGGTGCATCTTTAATCAAATTAAAGTAGACAGTGCCACGGTAGTACCATGTTGTTCTTCTACTTCAATAATCTTTTAGTGTGCTATAAAAGGATTTGCATTTATCTATCATTGTAGGCAGCTAAAACCTACTAACTTCTGATGTGTGCTATTTTATGCTACTTCTAGTCGCACATATAAAAACAGAATTGTCACATCCCAGTCGATTCCCGTCAACAAACAAGATATTATACGTCAGCTAATCAGGAAGTCTACAAACTTCACAAAAGAGTCACGGACGGCGCTAGCAAACAGCCCAAAATATACAGTGTTTCAAACATTTTTTTTCCAGCCTAATTAAGTATTTATTTGGTCGCCCCGCCATTTGGAATTCTCGCCAGACACAAATCCAAGTAAAGAGGAAACAAATTTAAACGTCCGAAGGCAATTTGTATTTTGTGTACCGAACGGCGACTGTTAATCTTTCTGTCTCTGATACTGAGATAGTGTAATATATGGCCGTACAATCGTAACAATGAACTTTTAAATCGTGCCAATGACGAGAAATTTACGTACAAGTGCATCGAACTGGCCATCAGTGCAGACTTGGCACCGTTACAGATTAACAGTTTCGTCATTTATTTAGTTCTCATTCAGCTTGGAATCTGATGTACGTATATACTTTATTTGAATGACGTCACTTTCTTATATAACGTTAAAATACGTTTCATCAAAAAACAACATAAAATTTTAATATAAGCATTTTTTGTAATGATTTATACATCATACGTATATGGCTTTCTATAACACGATCCAAAATTAATAAACTTCCAAATGTAATTATTTGAATTACTGTACCTAAAATCTTAAGAAACAAATTACAAAATTAATAACGTTGATAGCAATCCATAAAAAATGAGTTCTAATGATAATAATGACTTATAATGATGACTAGCATAATTCTAGAACATTTCAGAACAATAAACAATAACATCCTCCGTTTAACTGGCCAGCATCAAAGTTTATTAAAATTAACGCATTATATCCGGCTCTGAATGCCTTTATCTTAGAAAGAGCACGCTACAACATCGTATTGTGTGATTAAGGTGCTGACCACACAATAGATCCTTATTAGGACGCTATAGCCGATATGCGGCTCAAGGGAACACTGCCGTACCTAGCTCGGTTATAAGGAACACCTTATTATATTTGCTAAGGATTTTTATTGCGACACTCTTTTATGTTAGTGTCCAAATTACAATTCATATATCACCGTCCTATAAGAAGAAAGGAATTATATTTCAAGCTTGATGTGAAATTAAAATTTACAAAGTAATAACAAAGAAGCACGTAATTTTTTTTTGGCAAAAAAACAAATGCATGCTGCATTGTTTATTTTCTGATATCAACATACTATTACGTGTTTACACCGACCTCATTTGCATAAATACATTCACAGTTTTTTGCAACGTATGGCTTCGTACTATATCATGTAGTCTACACTATTTTGCTACATTACAACTCAATGCAATGAATAAGCTTAATTATCCAAGCCAATTACAAATCTACAAAAGAAGAAACAAGATTAACCACCGAAATTAAACCGTACTCAATCCAGACAACCATTGAAGGATTCTCTTTGATTGTAGTAAACAAAGTAATTAATCGCCGTACAGACAATAGATCCCTATTAAAGTAACGTCGTCGATCCACCCCAAGGGTGTCGTTTCGAGTAACCATTGCTCTCTTTAAAAATAAACCGTTAGAATGGCAACCACTGGCAGAATTTTAATTGATTTCCGAGGTGGTTTTGTTTTCTCCTTCAAAATTGTCGAGGGTTTTGTAATTAAAGACGTCTTCGAGGATTTACAAAAATATTCTTAAAATTCTTTTTATCATTGAGTTAGTGGCGTCTGATGTTATTATCAAGATTCTGTTCGTGACAAGATGAAGATAAATATTTGGAATTTATTTGGAGGCGACGTTGTCCTTCAGTGGACTTTCTGGACTTTATATTGCCTTTATTACTTAATCAATAAATTTCTACTTAGATTCGTGTGAGTAAACAGAGGAATTAATCATCGGAAACTATTATTCCCTCAGCCACAGAAAACAACTCTGTAAAATTGAACAAATAGAAAACACAATGTAGTGAGCTGAGCCCTATCTGACGTTCAAATCCGGTGAAACGGTTCTCGATGACTTCCGATTGCTTTTCGCTTTTACAATGGACACTAATATCAAACCGGCAGAGAATAAAGAACTAGATTTTCCAATCGTTAATCTTTTGATGCAATCCCTATTGATTCTCTTACAGCTGAAAACTTTACTGACACGTATTAAACTTGTATAAAACAAACGCTGGAGTATTCACTAGCTGTGGTTTCTGCATCATTTTGTATGATAGATCGGTGCGTGCAGTTCTTGGCAGTTCATTCTATGCACTCCGATCTGCTTACATAATCTACTACGTGTAACGGATATAACGCACATCCTCAGACACTCCAATTTAAAAATATTATTACAATCATAAATGTATTGAAATTAGACTGCGATGAATATAAATATTGTTTTTTATTAAAATTAGTTGTACTAATTTTTAATTACATAAAGTTCGTAATTTAAATTTTTTGATTTTTAATGTGTTGTTTATTATTGCATTTAGAAAAGACTTCATCGCATCGAGTTATGTTTCAGTTTCGTTTGTCTTGAACGTTAAATTAAAGGGTGACTATTATACTTTTATTATTACCTGAGTGTTAATTATTTTTGGGAAAAAAATTTGTTGATATCGATTCAGTCGCTTATTCTGAACAAACTACTTTCAGAGTGTGCATTAATCATGTTACATTTTGTATATTGGGCTGCAATAGGGTGTTTGACTGGTGTAACCAAAGTATATAAAACTGCACTAAGAGAAAGGATAGTGGGCAAACATATTTATTAAATACATATTTTTGTTTTAAATGTATTATAAACATTTTATTTTCGTCATTAAAATTTAGAATTTTTAATCTGTATCACTCGGGGCCAAAAACGTAGCAATACCGGCCGCCATTACTCGTGACGATATCGCACATAAACATTGCATCCTACGACAAATAAAATTGTAAGGAAGAACATATTGTTCGATGTGTAAACGTGTGGAAACATGTTAATTTCGTCTTCAAGTCTTCTATAAGAATGGAAGAAGGCGTTACAAGGGCTGATAGTCGAAATCTGCCACTTTTTTTTAAGACTTTTGATTTTGGCACATGGATGAACAATTTATCGGGATTTAATGTCGAGTTTTTACACAAAGGCATTGAACAATATTTATATGCTGGCTCATTCATTTTTGCGGAAAAACTAACAGATAAATGCAAATAATTTGTTATGTTGTTAGGTGTCACGAATGTTTGTATATGTGCGATGACGTCACATAGAGATAATGTCACGTGACAACGCGTTTTAGCGCGAAATTATATGTGCAAAAATAAAATCACGGATTTTATATAAATGGAGTATATTTCAATAATAAAAATATTACGGGGGCTATAAGTGAAGAGTCCTCTATCGATGTCCATCAATTTTCAAAAATTGTCAAATACCCTATTGTTCAATTGCTAAAATATCTTTTAAGCAATCATTCGAGCATGACAGAAGTAAAAAACATCGATGTAACAGATTGCAAATTTTTAAACAACCCAGCTCGGTAACAATTTTACACACACACGCACACATACACTCACGCCTGAAGTCCCCGAGGGAGTAGGCAGAGGTGTAACCAGTACACCCGCTTTTCGCCGATTTTTGGGTCCCATAATGTGTTAGGGGGCGAGCCTATCGCCATACCAGGCACAGATTCCAGACTCCGGGCTAATGCTGAGAATTTATAGATAGAAAAAGCCAATATCACTTTACCCGACCCGGGTATCGAACCAGAGACCTCAGCACAGCAGTCGTAACGCGCAATTACAACTGCACCACCGAGGCAGTCTGTAACAATTTTATAACATCGATAATCTCTGGGTGTTGATTTGTAGAGTGCCAAGTGTCATCGTGTCGAGGAGCGAAATGAAGTGCGTTTCGCGCGAACCCACTGCCATTACCGCTACAGCCGGATGATTGCTTATTGTTGCATGCCACAATAGTCAATCAATGCCCATTCGTGTACAAGATTCACCACGGGCTTAGATAAAGTATTGTAATCACGTTTTTTGACAAACTTAAGACTCCAAATCGCTGTGAATATTCAATTCGAGTCTCAGAGTTATTGTCGGGGAAATGAATATGTCCCGACGACTCTTAATTTTAATACCGACGCCTGTTACATTCCACTCACGGCAATCATCTTGAATTCATCATCCGTTCCGCTTTACACGGATATTTTACCTCATTCTCCATAAAGGATACTATGAAGCAAGAACGGGCTATTTAAATATACTTTGCAGGAGTGTGCAAATTGATATAAATTACTTTATCTCTGGATATCTTCGAACTTTTTTATTTATTTAATTATATACAATTGTGAACTTACAGCTAAGCCAAAACGCTCACAATGTTACACTATACTAAGAACAATTTACAATTACAATTTACTTAAATGAAATATGGCATACTTATATAAATTTCTGATGGGATCAACATGTATAAATAAATAAAACTATAAATAAATACACCCAACAGTCACACACATAGTTCTGACCCCACACTAAACGGTAAAACCTCTATCGTGGGTATCAATAACTACGAGGGACCAAGGTCCCACAAAACCCAGACCCGAAATAAATATCTGTCTGTCACACAAACATTTGTCCCGGTGCGGGAATCGAACCCACGGCCTCTCGTTTCACAACCGGCTACTCACCCGCTGTGCCACGGAGGCTGTGTATCTGCATATTGAACCTCATTTAGAATTATATATTCTATTTTTTTATAGTTTTTTTTAGCAAGACACGGAATTATTTCCGTAGCTTACCTTGAGTTTTGTGGCATGGACTGCTAGCTTACCGAGCCTCAATAAAAACTGGATGAAGTGCTTTTAAAATCCCAGCTACAGTTTATGCTGCACCACTTTAATTAACTCATTAAATGCGTTATAAATAAATATTTTGTGTGGTGTTACATTTCGTAATGAGATGTAAAGCCGACGTCTGAAGCGTAATTAATCCTTTTATAGTAAGAGTAAAAGCTTATTTTAAACTTATGATACGAAAGATGTAAAAAATACACATACATTTATTAATCCGCAGCAAATCAATTCGCGCCTTCCGAAGTTTTGAAAAGGGAATATCCGAACCGCTTTTTGAATGAAAAAATATTTATTTATAAAGCGTGGGATGAAAATTTATGGGGCTTTAAAATGCCCTTTATGTAATTGTCTAACAGGGAAAATTGTCTCTTTAAATATAGGGACTAGCGTTTCCTTGGACCGGAGTACTGACGGTTTACAGAGGTTTTATAATACGTTAGCATTTGATTCCGCCGGCTTTCGCCAAAATATCCCTAAGGATCAAGTGTCTATTACGCGCTTCGCGTTGCGTCGCTATTTCGTCCTTTTATTTTTGAGCGTCCCTGTCCTTTTTTTCATTGTGTGTTAAGTTTTGTTAGAGAAAATGCTAAAAAGTTTTTTTTACAGTTCTGTGTAATTGGGGATTTGGGGAATAGTTTATAAGGCTGAGACGATATGGATTGTTAGACAGGCTGAAAGCGTGACGAAGTATTAAAATCTAAATAAACATTTGAGTGATGTCAAACATCGTCATAAAGAATATCCACTTAGTATTAATAATGAAACAAGACTAAAGAGGGCGCTTTCACGGCTACTTATTTAGTAATTCATCAATTTTGAAAGATAAGAGGGTCTCAAATGTTTAACACGATCTTAAATATTTGAAGTGCGTTTCAGTAGTAATATAACAATAAATAAATACATATTTCCCGCAATCAAACGGCATCTAATGCACTTTGCTATTTTAATCTTTATTCGAACTATAAATCCATTCCAAATTAATCTTGTCATAGCGAGAGCTTCAACCATAGACATAGAACGTAATAGACATTGCAAATGTATTTATTTAATTAGTAATTTTATGTCTGAATTCGATGATAAAACTAAAACACCTCTAAATAGTATTACGTGCCATAAAGTATTGTAAGAAATAAAAACTACACCGACTTCAATAAAAAACAAATTATGTGTATGTAATTTTTCTGAGATTCCATCATCATCATCCTGACTTGGTGCCAATGGGACCACCTAGGAAGTAAACAAAAAAAGAATTTCTCGAATCGGTCCACGCGTCTTCCATAAATCGGGGAACATACATAAAAATGAAGATTCCGACGAATTGTTAACCGCCTTCTTTTTTTTGAAGTCGGTTAAAAAGGTTTTCAAATACGTTTGTCGTATCTAAACTATCTTGTGACGTTAAATGATATATTTGTTATGGGACACGATTGGTTTCACACTGATTGAAAAAGGGTAGTTGACACCATTTATTTTTATTATTTTAATGAATATGTCACGTTATATGAAACCAATTATTGAAAGAATTTTACAAATATCTTCACTCCTACTAATATTATAAATGCGAAAGTTTGGATGGATAGATGGATGGATGTTTGTTACTCAATCACGCTATAACGGCTGGACGGATCTGGCTGAAATTTGGCACAGAGATAGATTATAGTCTGGAATAGTACATAGGCTACCTTTTATCCTGGAAAAATGTACAGTTCCCGTGAGATAGTTTAGTTTTTCACAGAGCAAGGGATCGACATGATTTTTTGCATAGTGGTAGTTTGAAATCAGAAAATGACATAGGCCACTTTTTATCCCGGAAAAATGCACGCATCCTATAGGATAGCAAAATATAGAAAGGTGTACTAGCTTAAGATGCCTACTCCATGTATAGCTTTCCTTCCAAAAATAACCTCCACGCGGGCGGAGCCGCGAGCAACATCTAGTATTAAATAAGTTAGGCGCAATTCAAATCTTAAGGAGGAGTTGTTAAATAACAGAAGAAAGATGTCCGATATGATGATGGCCATTACGCGATCGTCTGAGAGAGATGGTGAGATGTTCCCACTACGCATTCACTTTTGTTTATATTTAAAATAATAATTACCCCATTAGCAATTAGATAGCATAAGGGAGTGATACATACTATCCAGACGAAAGTCGTATGTTCGAAACCAGCCCAAATGGCATGCACCACTGATCTTTCTAAAGTTACGTGTGTATTCATTGTTAATTATTGCTTGCTTTAACTTTGAAGGAAAACATCGTAAGGAAACCTGCACATCTGAGAATGCCCAGCTGTGGGACAAGTTTAACACAGAGCTGGTATTTTTTATTATTCTAATTACCGCATCATATTTTACCAATTTTTGATCCCGTTTTCGCAACAGGATTTTTCCGTATTACTTTCGGTTCCAAATGGTACAATATTACTCACACCTGTAATCCCTGAAGGGGTAGGCGGAGGTGTAACTAGTACACCCACATTTCGCCGAATTTCGGTCCCATAATGTAATAGGGGGCGGTCCTATTGCCATACCTGGCACAGATTCTAGACTCCGGGATAATGCTGAGTATTTCTATATAGAAAAACCCAATATCACTTTACCCGACCCGGGGATCGAACCCGAGACTTCAGCACAGCAGTCGTAACGCATGCGCAACAACTGCGGCACCGAAGCAGTCAGGCATTAAATAATGGTCAAAGTTAAAAACAGATATATACTTTATTGCGGTGACATTTGTTTCTATGGCTTTAACTTACTCTTAATAACTTAACTAATCTCTAACATTTATGTGGCACCGTGCCAGATGAAGTTATCATTTTCGTTTTACCATCCACTGAGTGAATCACTGTAACTGACGAAATAAATCATCTGAGCATGTCATTAGTTGTTCAAACTGGAATCATTTATTTGCCTAAATAGGTTTCTTATTTATTCGTGTTTGATGAGTCATGAGCGATTTTTAACTATAAGATATAAATTATAGAGTAGTATAAACAACTAATAGAAATTTCACAGCCTAGCATTAAGATGGTTGAGTGGTTTAGGGGTTCTACCGTGTTCCCTCCTTCTTATGATCCTGGGTCCTTTAGGCGTAGTGTGAAGAAGCTAAGCTGGAGGCCGGCAAGACTGTGTAGGATAGATTGTCTCTCACTACTTGATACTGTAACTGGCCGGCACTGCGCTTACCATCAGGTGCAGTGTGGTCACTTTGCAGTGCCAGAATAAAAACAAAAAAAATCGGGTCTGTGTGTTATGGGAATGTAAATCCTCATAGTTCTTGATACCCACGATACAGGTTTAACCTAGCATGTATGTTTAGAATATTCCTAACTTATCCCATATTAAGATCGTCGCCAATGTCTGAAGTAATTTCGGTGCGGACGTAAACTGCCACCTCATCAGCAATCCCCATGTGTTTCTGTTTCAATAGTCTCCTATTAGTACAAGTAGTTTAGTATTAGTACAAGTTTATCTTGTGGTAGAGCCACGCTGTAGACATATTTGTCTACAGCATGAATGGGCCGGCTCGACCGGGGTGGTACCACTGTCTCACAGAAAACCAACGTGAAGTGACAGTTTACTGTCGCGTTTCGTATGGTAAGTGAGATATCCGGAGGCCCAAATTCCCCCTTCCCTTCCCTATTCCTGTCCTTTAAGGCTGACAGCGCATACATGATACTTTCGGTATTGTGAATGTTCATGGGCGGTGGAGATCACTTAACATCAGGTGACCCACTGGCTCGTCTGTCGGACTATGTTATATAAAAAAAAAGTAGTGTCTATCGTATAGATTTATCTACGTAAGGGTCATTTTGTAAAATATGTGCCGCCATTCAATTTTGAACCTTAATGCATAGTAAATTGGGTCATGCTACTCTTTCATCGAGATTAAACAAGCTAGACTCGATATTCAATCTGGCGAGTTGCCAGATATATACGAGTATAATTATTGTCATCTTCCAATCAACTGAGCCAATCACTCACTAAGTTAACTGCGAACATAAATCATCTGGTAACTCATTAGTATCCTAAAGTGAAATCATCTGTTTCAAATGATTCCCTTAATTTAAACACATGTCATGCATCGTAGTCGTTTTTTTATGGCACGCGTGGCATGTATGGTGAGTGTACTTTATGTGTAACAAAAATGTATAAGTAAATATTACAAAATTTTGTTTTTTTTTTCTGGCACGGCAAAGCGTTTTGTTTGCTGGTGGTAGGATATTCAGTTTGCCGGTGGTAGGATATTCATGTTTGCTGGTGGTAGGATATTCATATCTGCCCGCATAGCGACCACCGTACACAGGGTGTGAAACCCGCCATAGTGGCACACGCAAGTGTGTCGCGTTCCGGGATCAGCCAGTGTACATCCGGTTTTTCGGGGTCTAGAGTTGGGGTACAATGTTTGGCCATTTTGCGGCCTTCTGAGTACTCTGACAATAGACCCTCGACAGCTTCTTCACCTTCTTGCCCATGGCGTAGTGTGAAGAAGCAGGCCGGCATGATTGTGTTGAGTAGCGGGGGATAGAATGTATCTCGCTACTCGATACTCTAATTGGACCGCACTGCGCTTACCATCAGGTGCAGTGCGGTCACTTTGCCGTGCCAGGATAAAAAAAGAGACCACACTGCACCTGATGGTAAGCGCCGCGCCGTCCAATTAGAGTATTAAGACGTGATATGTGATTTATATGTTATTGATATTTTTCATAGTTCCTTGATAAAAACACGTATTGTCTATTTCTTTATATTATAAAAAAGACAAACTGCACATGTAACACTTAACTCGTAGAACATAACTTTAACACTGAGGTTAGAATGTATAACGTGCCATAACAAAAGCCGCTATTCATGACTTGCGCAACTTTGTGTGTAATAGACAAATCCCCAAGCAGGCAGATACTTCCCGCTGTGTCATAGCCTTCTTAATTGTAAACCCTACTTTATAAATAAATTGCAATAAATCATAGCGCAATATTGATACTCTAGGAAATCCTATTCACTATCTTATTTAAGACTGAACATTTTGGTAAACAATATACAATAACATTTCTAATTAGACACATATCTTGATTATGTGGGTATAATAATACAAGCCCTGTATTAAACATTGTCCCACTGCTGGGCACGGGCCTCCTCTACTAATGAGAGGGGTTAGGCCTTAGTCCACCACGCTGACCTAATGCGGGTTGGTAGACTTCACATACCTTCGAAATTCTGAGGTATGCAGGTTTCCTTACGATGTTTTCCTTCACCGTTAAAGCAAGCGATAATTAACATTTAATACACACAACTTTAGAAAAGTCAGAGGTGTAGCCACTTGGGTTTCGAACATACGACTTTTGTCTTGTAATTATGTAGGTACTGTTATGTAAATTGAAATTATTCTTGTGTTTAGTTTTTTTTTATATTTCTGTATTTCTTTTTTGGTCCTGATGGTCTCACCATCTGTTATTAAGGATGCAATAAGTTAAAAGCACTACAAATGTTTAGCTATAAGGTTAATATTGTAATCTACGTTGATGGCCCATAAAAATAAATCTGTATATATAAAAGAAGAAGCTGACTGACTGAATGATCGATCAACGCACAGCCTAAACGGCTGGGGTTAGAGACTTGAAATTTTGACAGTAGGTACCTTTTATCACGTAGGCATCCACTAAGGAAGGGTTTTTGGAAATACCACCCCTAAGGGGGTAAAATAGGGGATGAAAGTTTGTATGAAAATCCGTCATTTTTGAAGTTAAATTCATGAAAATTAGTATTTGGCATTTTAGTTAAAAATAAAAAATATATGTTTCAGGATTTTTGGAAATTCCGCCCCTAAGGGGGTAAAATAGGGAATGAAAGTTTGTATGAAAATCCGTCTTTTTTAAGTTAAACGCATGAATATTGGTATTTTGTAATTTATACTTTTTCTCCCAAACATGACCTCCACGCGGGCGGAGCCGCGAGCAACAGCTATACAAAATAAACAAAAACCGTTATTCATGAGTTGTGCAACTTTATTCACGTGCATTATAAAGGTGAGTCCCCACAGCAGACATCTCCCGCGTTCGTGTTTTTGACAACCCCTCGTAAACAATGCGATGTCCGTTTTAGTTCATTCATGTAATGCTCAAGAGCAAGAAATTTATCAAATAAATTATTTCTACACTTTGATCTCGTAATTGCTGTGTCAGAATCAGATAATCCTTGTGAAAGGTACCTGTTGCATAGATTTTACGTTAAGCTTTGTAAATGTATGTGAAATTCGAATAGGTATTTTGAAATGTTCCTTTGAGTATTTCAGATTGAGTTTAATTAATTCTTTGTCAATTTAAAGCCAATAAAATACATAAATCAAATATGTTTGAAAATTGCCTCCACAACAACCTACGTGGCGCAGTTGGCGAGTAGCCGGCTGTGAAACTAGAGGCCGTGGGTTCGATTCCCACACCGCGACAAATGTTTGTGTGACAGACAGATACTTGTGTCCGGGGTCTGGGTGTTGTGAGACCGTGCATCTCTCGTAGTCTCTGATACCCACAACATAAGACTCGTATCTTAGTGTGGGGTCGGGGCTATGTGTGTGACTGTTGGGTGTTATTTATATTATATTTATATTTTATGTTAAAGGCCACACTTATCTATATCCAGCAGTAAGACTACCAAGAAGTTTCTACAAAGTATGCCCTTCTAACGCTCTATAGCTTCAAGACAATGTTCTGCAAACGGAAACAAACTTTGGGCTTATACACTACTGCTTGACGGCAGAAATAGACCAAGGTATGGTGCCTACACAATACTCTTGCGGATTATAAAATGTATATTTAATTAAAACATATGTTTATATCTATTGTCTTAGCACATTATAGCTATTTTACCCTCGAGGGTGTAATCCCTTCCAGCTTCGGAACACAGTAGACTAAACCTGTTATATAACTTGTTATTGAATTGTAGCTTGATATTGTGTTATTTTGGTCTTTGTCCAGAATCAAACACGTTATCTCGGGCACACAAGGGCGACATATGTGTTACGAACTGGGCTACCGGATTATCTATTTCCACATTATTTGTTAATCAAACAACACTGTTAGTGACTAAGTTTAGTTACCGGTTATCATTCTTATCAGTTATTGCTGTTGCTTGACCTAAAAATATTTTCGTTGGAAACAGCGCGTTTATTACTCACATAATATGTGTGACTTACGAAGATCTTAATATAATTTTTTTCTTTCCAGCAGTAGGTATATACTGTGTCACTAATTATATGCTACATGGTACATCATGACTGCCTCCGTGGCGCAGTTGTAATTGCGCATGCATTACGACTTCTGTGCTGAGGTCTCGGGTTCGATCCCCGGGTCGGTAAAATGATATTGGGTTTTTCTATAGAGAAATTCTCAGTATTACCCGAGAGTCTGGAACCCGGTATGGCGATAGGCTCGCACCGAAAAGTGGGTGTACTGGTTACACCTCTGCCTACCCCTTCGGGAATTACAGGAGTGAGTGTATATGTAGGGTACATCATTTGGGTTCCACATTTTTCTTTAGAAGTAATATTTTTTCTGTTACGTAAATCGAACTCACAATATTCATATATAGACGAATTAGAGAATAAATTTACAATATGCATATTCAAGTTGGCATGGCTCCTTTTCACTTCGATCTTGTGTATCGTTTTTCTCTGATGCTCGCTTTATTCGCTATCGATAAGCATCTATCTGGCGGCGCTCCACAGACTGCGCAAGAATTCTATTAAAGTCCTCTTGGCGAAGTTTTCAGGCATCTTAACAACTTCCAAGTATTACTTAGAGAGGCGTTTTATAACCTTACTCTATACACATAGTTGCCACGACTTCGCTCCACTTCCACGCTCAGTTTATTCGTTGAATAGTTACTGAATTTGCCATTTATTTTAACTTTCGGTTATAAAGAAAATCGAGTAAGCATTTCGTTTGACGGCAGGTAAATACCCAGGGACCTACTAGCCGGGTTGACCTTACGAACTCATGACCAAAACGCAATTCGAACCAAAAACGTATATATCATAAACAGTGTTATGTTCAGTGAGTTATGGTGCAAAATGTATTGAACGACAAAAGAACTTTCCGCTTTTATTGGTCTCGAGTCGGCGGGAAACCTTAAAAGTTATCCGTAACTCTTATGTAGCAACATTCTTGCACGTTGGTATTGCCGTGTAAAACTCTGAAATTGTTTTTTTTTCTTTTGTTATCCTGGCATGGCAAAGTGACCACACTGCACCTGGTGGTAAGCGCAGTGCCGTCCAATTAGAGTATCGAGTAGCGAGAGACAATCTATTCCCCGCTACTCAACACAATCATGCCGGTCTGTTTCTTCACACTACGCCATTGGCAAGGTGAAGAAGCGGTCGAGGGTCTAGTGTCAGAGTACTCAGAAGGCCGCAAAACGGCCGAACATCATACCCCAACTCTAGCCCCCCGACAAAAACCGAATGTACACTGGCTGATCCGGGAACGCGACACACTTGCGTGTGCCCACTATGGCGGGTTTTATACCCTGTGTACGGTGGTCGCTATCCGGGCGGATATGAATATCCTACCACCAGCAAATGTTTGAATGACGAATAACGGTTTATGGCAAAAATGCTCAAAAAAAACAAGGTTTTAATATCAAGAAATGGATTTGATATATGTCACGCTCTAATTTAATTCAAGTCTGCAATGTCATATTCATTACACATTCAATTATAACTATAATATACGAGAGATACTATAAACGAACTTTTTAGAACCCCTCTTGATCTGTTACCATGTCAGCAAACTAAATCGAATTCATTTGAGTTTTTACAATGTACATAAAGTTGATTGTAAATAAAATATTAGTTGATTGTATATAAAATAAAATAAATTTGGGGTTTCCTGGACGTGTAAAATCTATTCAGCAAAGAACTAAGTAACACCAAGATTAACATTTTAAATATACATCAGTTACTCTTGATTTAACGGAAGGAAATATTCTAAACCCTAACCTAACCCTAAAAGAATAAGTCGTACTCTTCTAGAGAAAATAAGTTTTCTAACAAAACAATGTTCTCAACTTTAGTGTGCCAAATAAATCAACTTACACGGAAACAATTGAAAAACGAGCATCATTATTATTTATTCCACGTCGAAGTTTGGGGATGGAGGGCCAAGTTCGGACCAATCGCGTTGCTCCACAGTACACCTGCTGTCCCGTCGGGCAAAAAAGGGCCACTCGTTTTATTGCGTGTACCTGGTCTGGTTTTTTTCCTCAATCCGTCTTTTGTTAGGCCACGGCAACATCTGTCTTAGCAAAGATTATTAACTAGCAATGATATTTTACGTGAATATGTCATGTTATAAAAGTTTCCGTATACAGCGCGAAATGCAGTGTTATAGTTTTTCTTTATCATATATATTTTTTTATTAGAAGTGTTGGTAATGTTTTTTTTTTATCCTAGCACGGCAAAGTGACCGCACTTCACCTGATGGTAAGCGAAGTACGGTCCAATTAGAGTATCGAGTAGCGAGAGACGATCTATACCCCGCTACTCAACACAATCATGCCGGCCTGCTCCTTCACACTACGCCATGGGCAAGAAGGTGAAGAAGCGGTCGAGGGTCTATTGTCAGAGTACTCAGAAGGCCGCAAAATGGCCAAACATTGTACCCCAACTCTAGACCCCCAAAAAACCGGATGTACACTGGCTGATCCCGGAACGCGACACACTTGCGTGTGCCCACTATGGCGGGTTTTATACCCTGTGTACGGTGGTCGCTATCCGGGCGGATATGAATATCCTACCACCAGCAAATGTTTGAATGACGAATAACGGTTTATGGCAAAAATGCTCAAAAAAAACAAGGTTTTAATATCAAGAAATGGATTTGATATATGTCACGCTCTAATTTAATTCAAGTCTGCAATGTCATATTCATTACACATTCAATTATAACTATAATATACGAGAGATACTATAAACGAACTTTTTAGAACCCCTCTTGATCTGTTACCATGTCAGCAAACTAAATCGAATTCATTTGAGTTTTTACAATGTACATAAAGTTGATTGTAAATAAAATATTAGTTGATTGTATATAAAATAAAATAAATTTGGGGTTTCCTGGACGTGTAAAATCTATTCAGCAAAGAACTAAGTAACACCAAGATTAACATTTTAAATATACATCAGTTACTCTTGATTTAACGGAAGGAAATATTCTAAACCCTAACCTAACCCTAAAAGAATAAGTCGTACTCTTCTAGAGAAAATAAGTTTTCTAACAAAACAATGTTCTCAACTTTAGTGTGCCAAATAAATCAACTTACACGGAAACAATTGAAAAACGAGCATCATTATTATTTATTCCACGTCGAAGTTTGGGGATGGAGGGCCAAGTTCGGACCAATCGCGTTGCTCCACAGTACACCTGCTGTCCCGTCGGGCAAAAAAGGGCCACTCGTTTTATTGCGTGTACCTGGTCTGGTTTTTTTCCTCAATCCGTCTTTTGTTAGGCCACGGCAACATCTGTCTTAGCAAAGATTATTAACTAGCAATGATATTTTACGTGAATATGTCATGTTATAAAAGTTTCCGTATACAGCGCGAAATGCAGTGTTATAGTTTTTCTTTATCATATATATTTTTTTATTAGAAGTGTTGGTAATGTTTTTTTTTTATCCTAGCACGGCAAAGTGACCGCACTTCACCTGATGGTAAGCGAAGTACGGTCCAATTAGAGTATCGAGTAGCGAGAGACGATCTATACCCCGCTACTCAACACAATCATGCCGGCCTGCTCCTTCACACTACGCCATGGGCAAGAAGGTGAAGAAGCGGTCGAGGGTCTATTGTCAGAGTACTCAGAAGGCCGCAAAATGGCCAAACATTGTACCCCAACTCTAGACCCCCAAAAAACCGGATGTACACTGGCTGATCCCGGAACGCGACACACTTGCGTGTGCCCACTATGGCGGGTTTTTTCCCTGTCTACGGTGGTTGCTATCCGGGCGGATATGAATATCCTACCACCAGCACATGTAGCTAAACTTGTTTAAAATGTCACATTACTTCCTTTAGCATAAAACACATACTTATAAAATTGGTAGTTTTAAAGATAATCTGCCTTAAAAACCGATAACATCAGCTTTTTAAGATATTTCTAAATTTGAGAACATTTATAATTTTTTTATTAAGTCAGTTGCAATATTTAACATGTATTTTATACATAGAGATTGGGTAAGCAGATCTCAGACGTCTATGCAACTCGACGTAATTTTTACGATTTTTGCAATTTGAACGAGGATTTTATACCTTTAAATAGCGCTTTTTATTTTGAGATAATCTACGAAATCTTGAAAACCTGGTTCATTCTTAAATTCGAATGTTATGAAAAATATATACCGCTATGAATCTATAAAAAATCAGCAGCATAGTTACAGATAAATATTGAAATAAAACAAAGTTTTTAAAGACTAGAAATAACTTGAGAGTGGAGATCATAAAAAAATCTACATCTGCAATTGTCAGTAATACTTTACAACCATTCTTTACCTCAACTTTAACATAAAAATCACTTCGAAACGTTTAAAAATGCCCGGAGCTGTCTTGTAAATATCCCAACACGTCACTTAAACTGTCTGGAACGTACCTCACCGTTTGCCAGATATGGATGCATTTACAACGGATGGGGACAATTTGTCCATTGGAAATACAACATAAATGAGACGCTTATAGAGGATGCACGCAATTTTGAGATATGACTATGGATATTTTAGCTTCGTAATACCACCCATATTAGTGAGTCATATTTTGTATGAAAAATACAGTGACAGGAATTTTAAACTTAAGTAGTAATTTATAATTGATTTATCATAATATCTATCAGCTTCCCTGGCACAGCGAGCGAGCAGGCGGCTGTGAAAAGAGAGGCCGTGAGTTTGATTCCCGAACCGAGGCAAATGTTTGTGTGACAGACAGATGTTTTTTTCGGATCTGGGTGTTGTGTGACCGTAGTCCTTCGTAGTTTTTGATACCCACGATACAGGTTTGACCTAGTGTGGGGTCAGAACTATGTGTGTGACTGTTGGGTATATTTATTATTATATCTATGTATTTACAAAAAAATACCAAAAATAAGATTTTGTATGTAGTGTTGTAAGCATTACACTAAGTTATTTATAAATTATTCTCAAAAGGAGGTTGCAGCTATTGTAATCAAATGGTTTGTTAAAGTTCAATTAAATATTATTATTAAATCGTTTTCAAAGTGTTTCCTTGCTGACTGTACACGCAGTGCCACGAACAGAGAGGAAAAGGGACGACTCGCAAAAGACGTAACCGACCTATCCGACGATCCAGGACCACGACCACTCCGCTAGGAGTGTACGACTAAGTACCAAAATAAATATCGTAAAAATATTTTCTCTGCAAATCATTGGCAAATAAATAAAATAATATATATTTAGGATATTTTTGTAATTCCTGACATTTAAACCGTGACAGCGACACAAAGATACCGACCTGGCATTTGTCGATGTTAATATCAGTTTTAAGTGTTGTAATACGAGGTTATTTAAGTGTCTGTTAAACCATTCGTGAGCTATTGATCGACATTACTTAGCAGTCATAATCAACAGCTATTACGTTTAAAACATCTCTTAAACGAAGGCATATTCGTATTGCATTATAGCAAAATTGTTTGTGGAACGCTTCATAATTATTGTAAAGTAGTTGGATGGGCTAAGGTTCTATTGTTTTTTTTTGAGGTCTTTAGGAAAGTATATGTACATAATAAATAACTCCTAGCGGTCAGACAGAGTCCTCACAGTAAGATACAGTAGACCACTGTACACAGGGTGTAAAACCCGCCATAGTGGCAAATGCTAGTGTTCACACGTTGTGTGTGTGCACACGTTCCGGGATCAGAAAATGCACATACGGTTTTTGTCGTCTAGAGTTTATTTACGGCCATCTGAGTACTCTGACACTAGACCCTCGACCGCGTCTTCAACATCTTGCCCATGGCGTAGTTTGAAGAAGTAGGCGGGTATGGTTGTGTTGAGTAGCGGAGTATAAATTGTCTCTCCCTGCTCGATACTCTTAATTGGACTACACTGCGCCTACCATCAGGTACAGTGACAAAATAAAAAAAAAGATCCCACAACACAGACCCGATACAAATATTAGTCTCAGTAACAGGATTGAACCATCAACCTCTAGTTTCACTGATCATTGTGGTCACCCTAATAAAGATGGCTACCATAAACTAGTATAGCAACAGTCCAAAGACAATTATCAATGATTTTAAGAAGTCGGTTACGAAGACGTGAACATCCATTGTGAAGATAATTGATAGACCGACGCGTTAGAGATAACTGGACCAACGGTCATTCACGTGGTCTAATTCAATTTATTGGCACATGACTTACATGTTTTTATGAGTCACACATTAGTTCCGATTGCTTGTGTATACTCACGCCTGTGATCTCCAAAAGGGTAGGTAGATGTTGACCCGCATTTCGCCGAGTTTATTACTGTCCCGTGATGTGATAGGGGGTAAGCTTGTCACCATACTGGGCACAATTCCAGTGATGGAGAAACCCCAGTCTTCAACAGAGCATTCGTACCCCGTACGCAATTCAATTGCGCCACCGAGATAGTGCTTGTGTAGATTATGTAAAAAATTGTTTGGTGAAGATATTATTTAATTTACAATTATATTGAGTAAATAGGAGCGATAGCATAGTCGGGAATAGTATAGATTGCCGAGATGAAAGTCGTAGTTTCCAAACCAGCCCAAATGCCATACACCTCTAACTTTTCTAAAGTTACGTATATTCGTTGTTAGATATCGCTTGCTTTAAGTTTAAGAATGATGTAAAACATCTCGATTTTGCATATCTAAACTATCTACAAAAAATCATTTATGCCGCCAAATTACAAATTTCGATGTAGCTTGACTGGACGTATCCTATAATATTAATGATAAATTAATAATAATGACGTAATTTTTTATTACATTGTACTACCAACCTGAATTACTTACAACAATACAAAGCCTTAAATCTTAGTATTCTGAGCAAAATGTCGTTAATATATTATACGGACGACATATAAACATATGATTTAAAAAAAATCTAGTTTCGATCTTGCTTTACCGAACCCTAAGTAGATTGTCTTCGAACATGATGATCTTGATGTATTTTTCCATAAAGCAAATACAAAACGCGGAAACCAACGCGCATATCTCCACAAATCGGATCGGTTATGGTGGGAGTAACAAATTTCCCACGACTAAAAACAAAGCAGGTTCCCAAGAATGTTGTCCCATAGGTAATCATCGACATAGACAACAGTTAATTGTTAATCGTTAATGCATGCCTCGATAATGATAGCTAAGAATAATTGTTTGTAAATATAACCATTACACTATTGATCGGGTATTCATAGTATTTGTTTATAAACTTTCACTGATAAACGACTGCCATTAAGTTAAAATTGGTGTTATTAACATGCAACCAAACTTTAGATTAGGGAAACTAAATAAAATCATGATTTCAAATCGTATTAAAAGTAAAAATGTAGTTTAAAATGGTACACAAATTTGTTTATAGCATGAATAGGCTTGCTTGATCTGTTTAGTAGAGCTGTCTCTCAAAATGACGATGAGAAGTAACAACTTGCCATTATGGCTTGTAACAAACATCGATGAAAGATAAATAAATAATTACACCCAACAGTCTCACACGTAGTCCTGACTCTACACTAAGTCAAACCTGTATTGTGGGTATCAAGAACTACGGGGGAACTATACCCGAAACAAATACATATTTGGCGTTCATATAAACATTTCTGTCAGTACGGGGATCGAACCCGCGGCCTCTCGTTTCACAGCCTACTTCGCCAAGGACGCTGTCAATTATGATGCGCAAAATATGTTTCTTTTTAATTTTTGACACTTTCGCACCAACTATTATAGATCTATTATAGACTGTCGATGCTGGTTGTAGGATATTCATATCCGCCCAGATAGCGACCACCGTACACAGGGTGTAAAACCCGACATAGTGGCACACGCAAGTGTGTCGCGTTCGGGGATCAGCCAGTGTACATCCGGTTTTTGTCGGGGGTCTAGAGCTGAGGTACAATGTTTGGTCGTTTTGCGGCCTTCTGAGTACTCTGACACTAGCCTCTCGACCGCTTCTTCACGTTCTTGCCCTTGGTGTAGTGTGCAGAAGCAGGCCGCCATGATTGTTTTACTTATTAAAGAACTATGATGAAGATGAAGATGAAGCTAATCTATTATAGGTATTATTTTTTAGATTTTTTCGAAGCTTTGAGCTTCTTATATCTCATCTGCAATTACGAATGCAAGCTATCAATCTCAGGAATAAAACGAAAGATAATTCTGACTGAATAACTTAGACAATAAATTGTGTAACTACTTACGACGTAACATTTTTAGTGTCTTGATATAAAGGATTTAAAATAAAACTTTTTTATGACATGAACATTAAATTTTTGTAAATCAGTGTCTTGGTTGGCTGACGTCCATTTTTCTTTGTAATCTATTGGAACTACTATCGTGAATTATTGTATGAATCTGGCCAATAATGCTGAGTCACTGGCTTTTTTTTCCAATGCCACGAGACTGAATACGTTAAAGCAGCTTTCAAACTGTCGCGACGTGACTGAATCGACTAGGATATGTGATTGGATTTATTTTGTGATTGCATTTTATTTATATTTGCTTGAACGCCAGTCGATTCTGTAGTGGACTGTGGAGAGCAACGTTGGAAGTTGAATTGACTTTTATTTCGTTTATGAAATGCAAAGGACCTTTGTTGCGACGTGGATGTTTGTTTTGCAGAAAGTTCTTGAAACTATTACTTGTGCACGATACTTTAGTGTTTTGGAATTAAACCAATGACTCATTGACAGTCACCAGTCATGTCGTCATACCGTTTTGGGTGTGGAGCCTACGACTATATAGTCTATACCAAGGTGCCTTTCGATTGATTTCATGGCCATCAGTACGTATTCTTTTTAGTCCAACCTAGTCATAGTGTTGATATTATAATGACTAGGTTACGCGATTTGGACGATTACTTCAACATAGAAAATCAGATATTCAAACACAACTGATATCATTAGCGTACAGAATAAACCTACAAAGTTGAAATCAGAATACGGTACCAAAGTTGGTCCAAACAAGCGCAACCGGTTTTGAGCCGGAAAGTGGGTCGTTGGCCCCGTTTCTGTCAAAGTGCTTCGTTTTGATTTCTTGTGCAGTTCTCGTGTAGCTCGAGCCGAATACTGTTATAATGTTCAATCAATCTTTATACCGAGCTCATATTGATTTTCAATATTATTTAACTATAGTGACATAACTGTTGATTCTTGCATTTCTTGAATTGTACGACGCTCCTTTGCATGTCCAATCTTAATTTAACTACGGTCATATTTAATACAAATATTTCAATATTTTATCTTGGATTATTGCATTTAACAGTGGTTATTTCATGTTCAGTCAATCTTTCTTTCAATATAATTTAACCGTAACTTGGTTTCCTAACTTCGTGTTTCTTGCATTTCTTTAAATTGGTCCACAGTCCTTAGTATGTCGGTTTTAATTTTGTCAATGCCATTTTAAATATAATAATATGAGTACGTATATTTATATTAAATTAACTAAACACTGTATTAAATTAACCTCTTATACACTAATGAGAAGTGTTAGGCCTTAGTCCACCACGCTGGCCTAATGCGGGTTGGTCATTTTAAAATCCAAATGCTTTCAAATTTAATCCTGGACTTTTGCATTTAAAAGTAGTTGTTTCATTCTCAATTCCACTTTTAGGTAATTTCGAAAACAATTTAAAATGTTCATATAAAATTGGGAGCGCTTTTAAGGAAAATTTCGAGGTAGCACAAAAATCTGCAATCACAAGATTCGCGGGTATTCAGCCATTCTTATTTCCCTTATTTTTTTTCATCTAACCGTGGGCTTTTTTGTTTCGTTGACTGGTGGAATGTAAAATGTTATAATTAAATAGTTGTCCGTAAGCAATGACTGTCTTGAATTTATTTATTTCGTCTATTAAGTAATAAAACAAGCCGGTTTTTATTAATGTACATATTCGGACGATATTAAATTTAAATCAAGTACCTAAATAAATCAGATTTATGTGACGATGAAAAATTCCTGATATTTTTACCGTGCATTTGTCTTTTTAATTGCGCAGAATAATATTTCGGATTCCTTTATAGGTCAGTGGTCACGGACAGGCTGTGAATTATGTGAAATTCTTGTGAGAAAATTAGAAAATATATATTAAGCTCACCGGTTTAAGTTTAATTGCCTATTTACTTTATACTGTGTTAAAGCGAAGAAAGCGTGAGATAGGCACCGTATTTGGACAAATAAAAAAAAGTTATAAAAAATCACTTTATCCTCGTTTTAAGCAAGGAGTTTTATTTAGAAGTCCCTTATCATTGCGCGCAGGTTTACGGCCGGGAGTATTTTTATAAAGCGTGGCGGGCATTATGCCGCTACTTGACGACTTTTCCCGATTTTTATTTATTTTTGCGTTTATTTTTCTTGCTGTAACGCGGTTCTTGGTTTAATTAATCGTCTCCGATCTAGAGATAGTCACCTAACCGGATACGCATCGTCGGACAACGTCGTGTCATGCGAGATCGGACCGTGAGAAAGAAAATACCTATTATTAAATAAATTTAGTCTTCATTGAATTAATATTTAATTATTATATTTTTTTAAATATAAAAAACAGCTATTAGTTCCTAGTTTAAATTTGATGTTTCTTTTTAATTTCTGCGTGTATTTCGAGTGTTTTCGCTTTTTAGATATGAGAAACGAAATTAGATCTAATCAATTTTTATTTGTTTCAGGTATCATCATATCAAGAAAAACGAGTATGACATACATAGAACAGAAACAAATAATTTTGACACAAACCAAAAATCCTTCAGCTGAAAAAGTATAAGGGTTTATTTTTTAATTTCGCATTTCGCTTTTTATATGTTTTCTAATCTTACAATGTTTTGGCGATTCGATTTTACTGTCCAAAATATGCCATAAACATGTAAACAGGCAACAAATGCCGATATGATATAAAACAGTTTATCATCTTAGGTGATAAAACCGAGGCGGTGTTATCGTCCGTTTTTATGTTTTTCGGCAAGAAGTATATATTTTACTGTGCTGACTGTTGTTTGTACGCAGACAGGAAACTTGGAGCTGACTGTCTCAGTGCCGGAGATGCTATAAAGCTAGACTAGTTTGAAAGTGATTTAAGACGCTGGCTGCCAAGTTAATACCGGCTCCCGTATTCTTTGGGATGTCGTAAAAGTCCACAATTACTAAATGCACTGCACCTTTAGAGTCTAACGTTATACATCATCGACGCATCTTTGCCGCACCATCAAGCTCCCGCCATAGTGGCACACGCAAGTGTGTGGCGTACCAGGATCAGCCAGTGTACATCCGGTTTTTGTCGGGGGTCTAGTGTTGGCGTACGATGTTTGGCCGTTTTGACGGCCTTCTGAGTACTCTGAAACTAGCAACTAGCACCTCTTCTTCACCGTCTTACCCATGGCGTAGTGTGAAGAAGCAGACAGGCATGATTGTGTTGAGTAGCGGGGGATAAATTGCCTCTCGCTACTCGATACTCTAATTGGACCGCACTGCGTTTACCATCAGGTGCAGTGTGGTCACTTTGCCGTGCCAGTATATAAAAAAAGCTGTGGAACAGTTTGCCAGCTTGCGTATTCCTTCTGTTCTTTAGTCCGGGATCCTTAAGGCGTAGTGTGAAGAAGCTACTCAGCAGGCCGGCATGATCGTGTCGAGTAGCGTGATATAATCGTCTCTCGCTTCTTTATACTCTAACTGGACGGTACTGCGCTTACCTTTAGGTGCAGTGAGGTGACATTGCCGCTTCAGGAAAAATCAAAATAGCAATTAAACTTGTCAAAATTAAATTAAATACAAAGAAGAGTTAAAATAGATACTATGCATATTACTGGTGAATTCATCCTTGATGTAATATCACAGAATAACTTGACTATCTATCTTAGGGACATTATCATTTTTTCAGCATAATCTAAGCTGATTTTCTAAATTACTTCACTTACTTAATATATAGTATACATACGTTGGAATTTAAGTTCTCTAAGAACGAATTTCTACGATATTCAATGATACTATGGCATGACTACTCGAGGCAAATCAGATTCTTCAGTCATTTTTTTAAATAGTATATAACCAAGTATAAGTTTCTCGGCCCAGTGAATGAATACATTATGTCTTTACAAAAACCTAACGTGTCTTAACAGCCCTGACACAAAACTCATTATTTACCCAAAATTATGAACAAGTTTAACTGTATTCATAATTCTTACACTGATTTCGTAATTTTTGCCACGTGTGACAAATCGTGCCTTCGAGGTTAAACTTGTAACAATGATGGATTGCATAATAAGTTAATCAAGGCGCGAAGGCTGACTTGCCAACATTTCGGCCGGTTAGACGTTATCACTTACATCAGATGGTGTGTAATGTAAAGGGTATATTTTTTGGGGTTAATCTCACACGAGTCACTGAACTGATTTTGATGAGGGTATTCAAGTTATTTAAATTACATCTGGATGTTGGTATAAGCCGGGAAATGATAAAGGAGGTCACCTCTTTTTAGTGATCTCCACAGCATCGAATTACCCAATTACTTTCAACATTATGGATGCATAGCCGACCTAAAAAGGTCATAATGTAATTAATTTCGCTTGGATTACAATGTTATCCTTTTTTGATTAATAAAACTTATTTGTTTCTTATGTTTACGCGAATGTTATAAATTGAAATAGACATAGTCCGATCTACGCAGAAGGCAAGGTTGCCAAAGAACACCGATTCCTACCTAGGATGATACGCGAGGCTATTGAGATTAAAAAACATCCAAATTTCAATAGAGAAGATGGTTGGAAGCTAGCACCAGCCTAGGATCCAATTATACATTTAATGAAATCGGAACCCAAAAGACCAGCTGCCAGACCTCAACACACTGTGAGCTCCTTCTGCGTAGATCGGCCTACAATAAATTAAAAATAAAAATAACTATATGGAGGGTAGAAACATTGCACTATACTTGCGTGACGACATACAACTCAGTGACCGCCCCGTAACCATGAAGGCTGTAAAGCTTTCGAAACGTCGGGATAAAAAGTTAAATAAACCCCGATAGAATCCGTAAAAATTTGTTTTATTTCAATATTTATATTAGGTAAAGGAAAATTACTACAAATAACAACATAACAATGATGTATTTGGATTTTCCTTAACTTAATCTCTACCATTGGGAATGTACCGACTGACCTATCGTTCATTCTAACCATCAAGGAAATAAAATTAAAAAAGTAAAATAAATCCCGATAAAATCCGTAAAATGTATTTTATTTCCAAATAGCGTGTGCTGATTTTATTTTGTATTAAGTTGCTAATATCTAGAAATCTCCCTAAGGAAAGAAAGTGAGTGACAAAGTTGTATATTCTACACGAGCAAAATTGCGGACATAAAACTAAAAATATTGTGCTTCAATTCACTATTATCGTAAATATTTGAAACACGAAGGAAGAACGCTACTTTGCTTGAAACATAAACTATTTTAACCTAGAAGAAACCTTTAAACCGATTCAAATCGTCAGCAAAAAATTGTGTTGAGTAGCGGGGGATAGACTGTCTCTCGCTACATGATACTCTATCTTGACGGCACTGCGGTTACCATCAGGTGCAGTGTGATCACTTTGACGCGCCAGAATAAAAATAATATACCATAGTAAAAAGGAAACAAGATGTTTTTGGTGAGATGATTAGATACCGTTCGCTATCTCACCTCACAAAACCCAACGGATTTAACGACAACTTAACATCTGTTTCGTTATACCAGTGGTCGTCTAGTGGTCGAAATTTGAACGTAATTCACAAAAAAAAAAAAAAATTTAAATAAGATTATATTAATAACACTAAAGTTCATCAATAAAAAATTATAATCGGTTCACAAACAGAGGAGAAAATAAATATTAATGACTTACCATAACATAAATATTACACACATACTATAATCAGTATCAAAAGTAAATATGGCTTATAGGTAAATATTGATAATTATTTTAAATATGGAATCCTTAATGACCAGTATCAATCTTAAATAATTGAAATCACTCCATATATCATTAAAATAACATGTTCATACTTATTTGTTATTTAAATTAATTTAATCATCAAGATAAATAGTAATACTCACCCTGTATTGTCCCACTGCTGAACACGGGCCTCTTCTAATAAGAGGGGTTAAGTCTAAGTTGCTGGCCTAATGCGGTTTGGTAGATATCTTGGACTCTTGGAATTCTTATGTACAATTGTTTCCTTCGCCGGTAAAGCATACTACAATTATCAACGAATACACATACTTTGATAAGTAAGAGGTTTATGCCATTTGGGCTGGATTCAAATCGTTAGTCTGTATATATAAAAGAAGAAGCTGACTGACTGATCGATCAACGCACAGCCTAAACTGGCTGGGGTTAGAGACTTGACATTTTGACAGTAGGTATCTTTTACTACGTAGGCATCCCCTAAGGAAGGGTTTTTGGAAATACCACCCTACTAAGGGGGTAAAATAGGGGATGAAAGTTTTTATGAAAATCCGTCATTATTGGAGTAAAATTCATAAAAAAATGTATTTGGCCTTATAGTTAAAAATAAAAAACATATATTTCAGGATTTTTGGAAATTCCACCCATAAGGGGGTCAAATAGGAGATGAAAGTTTGTATGAAAATCCGTCATTTTTGAAGTTAAACGCATGAAAATTGGTATTTTGTTTTTTTACTTTTTCTTCCAAACATGACCTCCACGCGGGCGGAGCCGCGAGCAACAGCTAGTCTTTCATAAACTTTATAGCTTTTATTATAAGTAATACCGCTTTGTTGTACAATACGGCAGTATTATTTTTTAGTTCAATAACGGATCAGAAAAAATGTATGTTGTGGGAACATTTTTATCTATCACTCACCTGCATGCACTATAATGCGTTCTTTTTTATATACCCAATCAACACACCTAGTCCTAACCCTGCTGTAGGTCGAAACTGTATAGTGGGTATCAACAACTACGCGGAACTAAGGTTTCAAAACACAGACCCGAAAAAAATATTTCTGGATCACAAACACTTGTCTCTGGAGATCGAACCCGCGGCCTCTCGGTTTAGAGCAGGCTACTCGCCCGCTACGCCACGGATACTGTCAATAATATGTATGTGTAATATATTTATTTTATTATCATTAGCATACCAAATCGTAATTCGCAAATTCGTATTTTTGCCGCACCATCAAGCTGTGGAACAGTTTGCCAGCTACTGTGTTCCCTCCCTCCTATGATCCTGGGTTCTTTAGGCGTAACGTGAAGAAGCTAAACAGCAGGCCGGCATGATTGTGTTGAGTAGCGGGGGATAGACTGTCTCTCGCTACTTGATACTCTATCTGGACGGCACTGCGCTTACCATCAGGTGCAGTGTGGTCACTATGCCGCGCCATAATAATAAAAAAAAACCAATAGAATAAGTATATAAATACCAATTTACGTAGTGTTTTAATTTTAACTTGCAATTTAACACTACACTCGACCGCAATTAAACAAATATCATGACAGATTTACGTGCTCTCATTTCTGAAAATTATTGTACTGTTTACACTAATAGAATAAGTACACTATGTATATAAATACCTACTTTCTAATTTTTACTGGTAATTTAACACTTTAAAGATACCTAGTAATTAAAGAAATTCAATTATACATTTGCGTGCTCTCATTTATGAAAATTATTGTATAGTTTACGCGTACGCGTACGTTTACGGATATATTAATATCCGAAAAGCATTCAACATGATTTTGCTCATTCATTAAAAACAAAAGCAATGTTCGTGTGTGATTTTTTGACGAATCGGTTTTGATGACGCATTGTACGTTAATTAGTGTTGTTTTCATATTTTAATGTTTAATTTCGGAGCTTCATATTCCCACGTGAGCCATTAATTTATGACAACTGGTTGTTTTATTTTTGTAATGCTTTGATATTATATTTCATGTGGTTCAGTAGGTGAACTGCATAGTAACAACTTATATTAATTAAATAATATCATCATGGTCAGGTTTGGGTATGAATATGTATTTGCTCTGGTAGTCCTAATTAATGTCTGGTGTCTTGTTCAGAATTTTCAGAAACCTGGCAATACTGAACGTTCCAGCGTTACATTTATAATTCTGTAGGTTAAATGTGCCCGCATAATTGACAAAGTCTTATCAAAATGTCTACACGTGAACAAATAATCTAAAGTATATTCAAATACTTTTTCGGTATATTAAGGTCAGTTCGTTTACCACTTGGGTCTGACTAAATAAAATACCATCACCCTTTTACACCCCCATTAGTGTATCGGAATACATAGCCAACCCTTTTGTTAGACTTGTATCGACTTTCGAAACCTTTAAAAGGTACAAACATTGCGATTTGTTATTACAACTTGGGTACTTCGGTTTTGCAAAGAACGAACGTTTATTTTGATATTACCTAGATTTTGGATGATTTTCGGCTGGTCTGTTAAATCATAGTAGGTTTCCAAAAGACGTGGTATATCGAGTTGAATAAATAAGAATGATGATGCTTAGTCAAATGCATTTTGTCATCTCAAGGCCGAGTTATTTCAACCGTAGTCAAATTATGAGTTCTTTTTTTTTTTTATTCTGGCACGGCAAAGTGACTACACTGCACCTTGATGGTAAGCGCAGTGCCCTCCAGATAGAGTATCAAGTAGCGAGAGATAGTCTATCCCTCGCTACTCAACACAATCATGCCGTTTATGTTGTTAATCATGCTGTTTAGCTTCTTCACACTACGCCTAGTTCTCCAGGTCTTTATCATAGTTAAATATCACACTACATAAATAAAGCTATAGACACTACACATAGTTTAACAATAGTTAATATTGACTACGGTTAAATAATATGGCAATAAAAAATGCATTTTCTTCAATAAAGTTTTGTGCTCAGAGTGTCACGGAAGAACTTATTCTAATTTAGGTGACATCAACTTTAAGAGTGACTTTTCCCTGCACCGTCATAGGCAATTCGCTTTAAATTACAAAGTACTCGCACTATACTGCAATCATCATCACAAGGTATAAGACCTTAGACCTCATAAACCCACTAATTTTACCGTGTAAGTCTGCGTTGATGTGCCTATAAATACTTTGAAAATTAAACAAGGTTTTAATAATATTTAAAAATAATACTGCCTCGGTGGCGCAGTTGTAATTGCGCATGCGTTACGTCGGTTCGGGTAAAGTGATATTGGATTTTTTTCTATCTAGAAATTCTCAGTATTAGCCCGGAGTCTGGAATCTGTGCCCGGTATGGCGATAGGCTGTGGCCCCCTATCACATATGGGATCGTATGGGACCGAAATTCGGCGAAAAATGGGTGTACTGGTTACACCTCTGCCTACCACTTCGGGGATTACAGGCGTGTATATGTATGTATGTACAAAATTTTAATAGGTGTCTAACATTCCATCGTTAAATAGGCTTCAATGGCTCAACAGATATAAGCCGTAAAATATGACCCGTGTTCTCACATCACTGAGCATTGAAGCACGTATTTTTAATTTATAAAGCACGTCTCTCACAAAGCCTTGTAAACAATTTAATTCACACGGGCCTTGTCAACCCAATCTTCATTTAATTACAACAGTTTTCCACTGTTTTTTCCGCACTCAAGCAATGCCAGAATTAAACCCTTTTCAGTCATTTCCCGGCATAGGCCCTTTCGCGTCATCCCCTCGTCACATAAACCTGCAAAAGGGGGCAACGACGACCCTTAATTATGTTTCCAGTGCCTTCGTTAACAGTATAAATCAGAATTCTTTAACACAAAAATCTCATAGCGTAGCATTCATTACTATGACGAAATGCGAGGCGAAATGCCGCGGTAATGTTTCTCCTGTCAATTAGGAAAATTAAATAAACCGAAGCGGGTTGGTCCGTGGAAATTAATATCACTTTCACGAAGTCAATTTGGCGTGAATAAGGACCGCTTTTACGTGCAAACCGAAAATATGTGTACGCGTGGCTATGACGTCGACTAGCTTTATTTATGCTCTGTGGTCGAAGGGACGTAAAAAATCTTTGAATTTGGAATGCACGGATTATTTCAGGCATTAATGTTTCGGCTATTTAAATATGCGCCCTAGTTAGTTTTAAATGTTTTGGAACTTTGTATGCACGGTACGTGATAATTTGTTAGTTTGTTGAAATATTGCCTATACTCCGGGATATTTGTATAACTTTTTTGGTTTCGTTGCTTATAAATATTGCGTGCGGTTTGCCGCGTATTTGTGTTTATTTGATATTGGTTGATATATTTATTAAAGGACAAGATATAAGAAGATAGAAAAAGTAAATAGTAAATTGCTAATGTAATTTTAATATAAGTGTTACAAATACCAAACTTCCCATTTCACAACTATTATTACCTCAAGATTATGAGTGGAATTATGAAATGCACTGAAGTGTATAACTCTTCGGATACTCTGTGGTTTTACTAAACAATCGAGATTGATGTTATTAGAGAAGATATCTAATAAGTAATAGAAATAGTTAAAGTACCTAAGTTATAATATGGAGCTGTAATTTAAAAGAGTAAAGGTCAGTGACCTTTACTAACGTACATGTTCGAAATTTAAATTGTAACATATCGATGTCAAAAATGAGACGGAGCGTCTGTTATTGGAAGAAAGACAGAGAAAAAGTCATATACCGGTTTACAAGATCAAATTTCGAACACTCTGAAAATAGTTTCTATTTAAACTATATGGCATTCGACGTAGACTGAAAAATTTGAATCATTGAATTGTACGTGCATTGTTCTTCGATGTATTGTCAGAGTATTCGACTGTTAAGGAAATATGTATCCCATTATCTAGATTCAACAGTAGACAAGCAGACAAAGCGGTTCTGTCTGGATACTGCCCCGGGTCGTGCGTTAACTAATTTACAGCTGTATAAGCGTATCACGTACGGGGTCCTATGATATATGGTTCCTAAGAAAATTACTATTTTCATCCTCAACTTTTAGGTGCCTATTTATTTTTTATACGCCTATAAGTTACTCGTTTTTATGATTAAAATGGTTATTTTAATGTTACACATATCAAACCAGTTGTTCCGTAAAATTGTGAATTATTGATTTCCTGGATTATTGGTTATCATATTTAAAACATAGAAACCACAGAATGAGGAACAAATACACGAAATAGAAAAGATCTGTTTTAGATGCACTTAGCCGAATCTCCTGTTTAGAAGTAGTAAAATACTTAAAAATATATTGTAGTTCAAACTGCGCTTACCATCAGGTGCACTGTGGTAACTTTGCCGCGCCAGAATAAAAAAAAAATATTAAGTTTTTTATAAATTACATCGGATAATTCTATATCACATACGATTTTGTAGAATTAAATATAGATGTTTAATTATAGACATAAGCGTGAACTAAGTAGATTTAATCCTCAACACAAAGTTTCTATTTATTCACATTATCCTATTTCCTGTTCATTATCATAAACAAAGACTATAACAAATGAATTTCCGTTTCCGTTCCTTGAAGTGTCAACACCACTGTGATTTCATCCGTAACAAATTGCATATTAAAAATAGTTAGAAGCTACACTCGGCGAACAAAACTGGTACAAACAACAACATTAGAGTAGCGGAAGACCCACAAGAAATAATTCTTGGATATTTGTCAAGATATATCCAGTAAAGTGAAGCCGAACATTTACAACAAAATTGAGGTTAGAATATTACTTAACATTCAATCCAACGTCAGTTTGACAATCTGTCAAGTAACGGTCTGTTAGGTTGGCATTAACTTTAGTGCTGCCAGCACAAAGAAAATATTTTCTACATTTACGTTCCGTTCTACACAATTCGACCTGATAAAATGGAAGGGCAATTTCAAATCTTATTTGATAAAATGAAGATAGAAATGCAGAAGCAAACAGCTGAACTAACGGAATCTGTTACCAAAAATATAATGGATCGGATGGACGAAAAACTAACTCCTGTTATTGAAGAAAATGAAAAACTAAAACAAAAAATTTGCAATCTAGAAAAAGAGATAGAATATTTAAAAAGAGAAAAGAAAAGTAACAACATAATTATTTTCGGATTAGAAGAGAGCGAAAAGTCAACATCTGAGCTATTTCAGAGCGCTAAAGAGAATTTCAAAGAAGACTTAAATATATCCATAGAAGAAAACACTGTGAATAAAATTTACCGCTTAGGAAAAAATAAAGTCGGTAACAAACCGAGACCTGTTTTATGTTCTTTTATTAACGGATGGAAAAAGGATGAAATTATGAAGAATAAAAAGAGTTTAAAGAAAATTTATGTATCGGAGGACTACTCGAAGGAAGTCTTACAGAAAAGGAAAGCCTTGCAACCACAACTACTAGAAGAGAAGAAAAAGGGAAACACAGTTTATCTTAATTACGATAAACTAATAATCAAAGAACCCAACACCGACAAAAGGAAACGGGAACCGTCGTTTTCACCACAGTCGGCCTCAAATACTCAAACCAAAAAGCAACAAACACTAAGTTCCATCAAAGCTAATAGGACAAACGCTTTCGATGTAATGAGATCCCGATCAAATTCTTTAACCAACTACCCTACACCCAAACACCAATAGCAATTAACCAACGGTAAACGGAAAATCCAATCAAACTACGGAAACCGACAAAAAGTAACAACAACTCCTCTCCCAAGCCGACTGGTCCTCGTGGGGGATTATGACCACAACCCTCCAACAACAAACAAAAATAAACAAAATAAACAGAAAAATAAACACCAAGAACAAAAAATTTACATCACAGCACTCAATGTACTTACACTGAAAAATGATGAGAATCTCACAGAACTAACATATGCGTTAAAACAAATTAAATGGGACATTGTTGGCCTGAGCGAAGTAAGACGAATAGAAGAAAGAATTGTTTCTCATCCTGACTTTTTACTATACCATATTGGAACAACTCCAGGCCATCATGGGGTGGGGTTTGTTGTCAAAAAACACCTCATAAACAACATTGAAGGATTTATAGGAGTTTCGGAGCGCATAGCAATGATGAATTTGAGACTACCAGGATACGAAGACTCATGGTCTATTATACAAATTTACTCGCCTACAGAACAGTCAGACCTAGGAACAATAGACACATTCTACCTTGATTTAAATAAAACTATTCAAGAACACGCCCACAAAAACCTAATTGTAATGGGAGACTTTAATGGCCAAATTGGCGAAAGGCGCCCAGGAGAAAACACAGTACTAGGACCATTCACATACAGCAACAAAACCAGAAGTAGAAACGGAGAAAAAATCATGAATTTTGCACTAGAAAATAACTTAACCATCTTAAACAATACATACAAGAAAAATAAGAAGAAAATGTGGACCTGGATTTCGCCAGATGGGAAAACAAAAAACGAAATTGATTTTATAATGACTAATAGAAACAGCTATTTCACTAACTTCGATGTCATCAACAAATTCAACTTCAATACAAACCACAGACTGATAAGAGCCGAATTGGAAACAACACAACCAAGAAAACCTAGACCAAGACAAGAACCAGGAACTGCTAAACTCGGAAAACGTCAAATAGAACAGTTAGCTATCACCCTTGGACACAAATTCATAGACTTTAATGTGAATACAAATAAGTTAGGAACACAGGAAAAGTACAACTGGATAGAGAATACCATTAAAACTCAAATACAACACACTGCAAATACTAAAATTGAACAAAAAAAATATCTATCAAATAGTACTATAAAATTACTTGAACAAAGAAACCATTTAATTAACGCAAGAGATACAAAGGACAGAAGAAAACTTTTAGCAGAAATTAGTAAAGAAATTAAAGAAAATATAAGATCGGATAGAAAAAGATGTAGATTGGAAACTTTTGAAAAGTATATCACCAAAACTGGGGGTATCAAAAAAGCTTATAAGGAATTAACAAATTCAATGGACTGGATCGTAAAAATGAAAAGCAATAACGTCAAATGGAATCACCATAGAACGGACATACTGGCGACTGCCACATCTTATTACAAAGAATTATATGAATGCAACACTACTCAAGGAGAGGTTGACTTGGTGAAGCTCTCAATTATCCCTACCATCCTTCCAGTTGAAGTCGAGAAAGCTATAGACTCGCAAAGAATAGATAAAGCACCAGGACCCGATGGTATAAATAACGAAATTCTAAGACAATGCAAGGAAGTAATGACACCTGTCCTCACAGAAATGTTTAATGATATCATAAACACCGAAATTATCCCACGGCAATGGACAAAGTCCAACATTATCCTGCTGTATAAGAAGGGAGACAAGCACGAAATTGGAAACTACCGCCCTATCAGCCTTATGTCCAATATATACAAGATATTTGCCAAGATTTTATTAAAACGGATTGAAGGAACATTAGACGAACACCAACCGATCGAGCAGGCAGGTTTTCGTAAAGACTACTCGGTGATCGATCACATTCATGTAGTACGCCAGGTTTTAGAAAAGTATAACGAATACCAGCTTACATACTATATCGCATTCATCGACTACAGCAAAGCATTCGATTCTCTGTTTCACGAAAGGATATGGTTGTCATTAATAGAACAAGGAATTGAACACAAATACATTCGTTTAATAAAAAATGTATATAGTAACTGTTCTGCGAGGATTCAGTTAGAAAAGAAAGGTGAACCATTCAAAGTAGGAAAAGGTGTCAGACAAGGAGATCCACTATCTCCAAAATTATTCTCGGCGGTTCTCGAATCAACTTTCAGAGGTCTCAATTGGGAAAAGTTCGGGATTAATGTGGACGGTTTCTCACTAACGCATTTGAGATTCGCAGATGATATAGTATTATTTGCTAAATCATCAGAAGACTTAAGAGCAATGATGAGCGAACTGGTAATTGAAAGTGAGAAGGTAGGTCTAAAACTGAACCCAGAAAAAACAAAAGTTATGACAAATGGAGATAAAAACCCCATAAATTTAGGAAACACCCAAATTGATTACACAGATGAATACATTTACTTAGGACAAGTAATAACACAGAGCGATCCTGTACGCAAAGAAGTAGAGAGAAGAGTAAACAATGGCTGGAGGAGGTACTGGGGCATGAGAGAAGTTATGAAGGATAAAAAGCTCCATATAAAAGTAAAAAGTAAGTTATTTAACACCTGCATACTACCAGTACTTATGTATGGCAGCCAAACATGGGCCTTAACACAGAGCATGACTAACAAACTTGCAACCTGCCAGCATGCAATGGAAAGGAGTATGTTGAACGTGAGAAAGTCAGACAGATTGAAAAACTGTGTCATAAGAAACAAAACAAAGATGCCAGATATAACATACAAAATCAGAAGGCTCAAATGGCGATGGGCGGGGCACATGATAAGAGGACAGGACAAATGGAGTAAAATCGTGACACGATGGTACCCTAGAGAAGGGAAAAGGAAAAGAGGTCGACCACAGAAGAGGTGGGATGATGACATAAGACAAGTGGCAGGAGTGACGTGGAACAGAGTAGCTCAAGAAAGACGAGAATGGAAAAGGTTGGAGGAGGCCTATGCCGACTGGCAAACAGATCTACAGAATATAAGTAAAAACCAAATACGAGAATAAGTTTTAACCTTCTATTTATGTAATAGATTACTAAGTTGATCTGATTAAATGGCTATATTATAACAAATGAATAAATAATAAACAAGTTAATTACTTACTAACCAAAACAAATCGATATCACTGTCCAAACAAACTTCTGAATCACTTAATCATAAGTGTAAAATCGAAGGCAGTGAAAGTTTGCAGTCTCGGGTTCACAATTGAGTAACGAAATAAAGGAGGTCAGATATATCTAATATTAAATGTTTGTTAGACGTATCTTGATGAAATTATTATAGTAGCATGGCATTTCGTTGTGTACCAATTTTTTTGATTAAATTGTATACATTGCACAATATGTATCTATGAACTTCAAAATACATTCGCCTGTTATTCAATTCTGCTGTTTCAAATTATATACTGACCTTTTTTCAAACTATGATATTGAAATCTTAGAAACAAATAACCTCTGATGTGTGTCAGGTGTTCGGAAAAAGGTCATAAGTAGTGAGTAAAAATACAAGCCAAAAACAACTTTATATCCATAATATTAACGTAATAAATACGCTTAATACACACGTCAATAAGGGCGAATATTGCCAGTTCTTGTCCGGTAGCCGGCTACCGAATGATACAGACTACAGATATAATTATCTTGTGTCGTGGGAGTCAGGAACTACGAGAGACGTTCAGTCTCACGTATAGAGTAGGTGATGAATGTTTGTACCCGAATATACACACATGGTGGAAAAGCCGACATAGATGCCTCTTTCTGATGAAACGCGTTCCAGGGTCAAAGTAAATAAGAATATTTGTTGAATTTATAAAATGCTATACACAATTAGATTCCTTCAATATTTTTTACTCTACCGCCAGTTTCGAGTTCAGTTTCGCTAGAGAAAAACGGGCAAGCAACTCATTTCAAAACTTGGTGTACAAGTTTTGCACTACAGTAAAAACAATATATTTTAAATTGTATTAGATTAGACTAAGCTAAATGTATGCTTCAGTCTCACAACACCAGACTTGAAACAATAAATAAATAACACCCAACAGTCACACACATAGCCCTGATCCCACACTAAGATACGAGTCTTGTGTTTTGGGTATCAGGGACTACGAGAGACGCACGGTCTCACAACATCCAGACCGCGGACACTGTCACACAAACATTTATCCCGGTGTGGCTATCGAACCCACGGCCTCTCGTTTCACAGCCGGCTATTCGCCACGGAGGCTGTCAACAAATATTTGCTTTTACACAGACATTTTGTCTAGGGCTCTCGACTTCACACCAAGTGCTCGAACACTGTCTTTTAAACTTAATCAATGTAGATAGTTAAAGAATTTACAGTTTCTTATTTTTATCCTGGCAGGGTAAAATTTTGTTTGAATCTGAACTAGAGATGAGACTACAGTGAGTCCAAATAATGTAAACCGTCGAAAGACTACGTTTTAGCGGTAACTTCTTCAAGTGGAATTTTATAGTCTGTGTGTCAGATGTAGCTCTTTATTTCTTACCTTACCATCAGGTGCAGCGTGGTCATTTGCCGTGCCAGTTTTTTTAATTCATTAATAAAAATAAAACCATTCTCATTACTTTTCAGCAAATAAATTTACCTCACCATAACCAATATCGTAACTAAATTGTTTCCGACACAACACCACTTATGAATAACTTTGTACACATCTGTCAAAATATATTTGCGTACGTCAAGATGGCAGTAAACATACCCCGAGGCCGTGCTGTTGCCGAATTATACAATATGTTATCGTCTTGTTTAGTTAACTAGTAACACGGTTCTGTATAGTAGAATATTGTTAGGCCACTAGGGGCTTTGTTTTTGGACATCATGAAGGTAGGTACATAAAGTATACTGCGCATTCTATGTGGATATAACCTTTATAGGGACTGATTTGCGTGTTCTACCGTCTGTATCATGGCGAATGCTCTGAAGAATTGTTTGATCTTATCCCATACTCCCCCTTCCATACCAGAACCACGCGTACTGGATTGCGGAGCCACAGCTTCTTGGTATCTTCTACCCCGGCCCGTTACCAAGAGTTTCGCAAACTCGTATTTTTGCCGCACCATCAAGCTGTGGAACAGTTTGCCAGCTACTGTGTTTCCTCCTTACTATGATCCTGGGTCCTTTAGGCGTAGTGTGAATAAGCTAAACAGCAGTCCGGCATGATTGTGTTGAGTAACGGGATAGACTGTCTCTTGCTACTTGATACTCTGTCTGCACGACACTGCACTTACCATCAGGTTCAGTGTGGTCAATTTGGTACGCAAGGATAAAAAAATATTAAGTCACGCTATACTACGCTAGAACAGAAGTGTCATCTTCGTCTTCCATTTCTTTGAAACTAAATAATGTAACATTGGAATTGTCTGTTTGGCCTCGGGTACGTCGTAGTGTTGCAAGATCCTAGAGTCTAGACCGGAAAATCTTATGCCATAATTCAAATAACGATTTTCCTTTTTGAATAATAAGTTACTCTTTTCGGAATGAGACCTTGAGACTAGTCTTGCTTTAATGAAAATAACGGTACATCTACACATGATATCTAACCGCAAGCTACACGTTCTATTGGGAGTAGAAGCATCTCATCTTACACATTACGTGTGCGGTGTGGCCAGATATCGGATGGTTTCCAGTTAGTCTGTGTAGACTGCATTTTACTGAGAATTGCCTCAAAAATACGATGGTATTCGAGTTTTGTATCTACTTACAATTTGCGCAATGTGCAATTGGATTTATAACCATAGTCTCCGATTACTATTTTTTAAAAATATTTTTACTTTTTTTTTATCCTGCACCTGATGGTAAGCACAGTGACGTCCAATTAGAGTATCGAGTAACGAGATACAATCTATACCCCGCTACTCAACACAGTCACGCCGGTCTACTTTACGCTACGCCATGGGCAAGTACGTGAAAAAGCGGTCGACGGTCTAGTGTCAGAGTACTCAAAAGGCCACAAAATGGACAAACATTGTACCTCAACTCTAGACCCCTGACAAAAACCGGATGTACACTGGCTGATCCCGAAACGCGACACACTTGACGGGTTTTACACCCTTCGTACGGTGGTCGTTATCCGGGCGGATATGAATATCCTAAAAAAACTTAAAATTTTAAGCAGCATATAACGAAGTAGTAACATTACCCAATAACTCCTGTGGAGTGATTTCATATTCTATAAGGATTTCGTTATTAGACATGCGTATACGCCTACCGCTTTTGTAGGCCAGGTTGGACAGTAGCACAAATTTAGAATTACCGAGCAACGAGGCTTAGCTAATCGCTTGTAAAACTATGTAGTCTGAGATAAAATAGTGATCACATTTCCTTGTTCTGGTAAAGTAATAGAAGATACAGCTTCGGTAGCGCATATGCGAGTAGCCTGCTGTGAATTAAAAACCGCACATTAGATCTCTACACGAGACAAACGTTTGTGTGATTCAAAAATATTTGTTTCAGTAGGCCTACTCTTGAAATCAATTCTAATCTCGAACTCGATACAGTTTCAGTTCCAATCTAGAAGATATTGGAACTCTAACTCAACTTAATGAAATACAATATTTACGAACTAGCGATCGCAAATACTTTATTTCATTTAGTTTCTAAAAAATCCGCCGTACTCTGTTAAATCGTGCGTTGGTGTTGCGTTCAAGAGTGCCAATTGTATAGTTTTCGAACCCAATTTGAAATTGGAATCGAGTGTCAAGAGTAGCCCTTCAGGTGTCGATATTGTAAGAGCGTAGTCCCTCGTAGAAAGAAAGAAGAAAGAAAGAAAGAAATATTTATTTGCAAGTATGTGTTTTACATAAAGATGTTAAATATAATGTTTAAATAGGCTCACACACTTTGCCATACTAAGTGACATGCAAATATTTACGGAATAATGTTTCCAATGTATTTTTTTTATATATACAATGTCAAAATATTATAATTAAATTCAAATTAACCCCTCGACCTAATAATAATATAATCAACAATACATAATGTCACAAAACAAATATCTTAATGGTCAATACAGTATTACATTATTTTGTGCCAAGTCCACGTTATACATCTATAGTATCTAATAGATATTCATCAATTGTATAATAACATTTCTCGATCAATAATTGCTTTAAAAAATATTTTAATTGATTTAAATTAAATTCTTTTATTTTATTGGGTAATTTATTGTATATGATTTGTGCCATGCAAAGAAAACTTTTTTTCATAAGAGCTGTACTACCATACGTCACCTCAAGATCTAACTTATTTTTATCACGTAGTTTTCTATAATAACTTTTAAAAGCAATTGTGTATAGATTTATATTTGTTTTTACAAAGACAATGATCTCGTATATGTATAGAGAAGGAAACGTCAATATTTTTAACTTTTTAAAGTATGGTCGGCAGCTTGTCATTGAGTCCAGACCACAAATGGCTCTTACACATTTCTTCTGGGCTCTGAACACTGCTTCCTTGCACACCGAATTGCCCCAGAATATTATGCCAAACCTTAATATAGATACGACATATCCATAATACGCACTGAGTACCGCCTCACGGTGGACAACTTTAGATAGTTTATAAAGCGCGAAAGCAGATCTATTTATTTTTTTACACACCTCGTCGGAATGTGTTTTCCATGTTAATTTTTTGTCAATATGGATGCCTAAGAATTTAGTGTCCACGCAGTCAATTGATCCACCTTGATAATTAACGTTATTTTTTTTGTTTTGTGTCCTTTGATGGAAATGCATAATCTTTGTTTTATGCAAATTAATTTTCAAATTATTTTTTGTCAACCATTGTATTATTGAATTTAATGTATTATTTATGTCAGACTCATATGTATCATATTTTTCACATTTTACTATTACTGTGCTGTCGTCAGCGAATAAAATCATAGGGTATTTTATTTGTTTTGGCAAGTCATTAATGTAAATTAAGAACAATAATGGTCCCAATACGCTTCCCTGTGGAATGCCATACTTAATTGTTCTACTGTCTGATCTATATTTCTTTTCTGTGGCGGTTTTTGGACAAATTTGCGTTATTTCTGTAATTTGTTGTCTGTTAGTGAGATATGACTGAATAAGATTTAATATGTTTCCTCGTATTCCATACATGTCAAGCTTATTTATTAATTTATTATGATCTACGCAATCAAAAGCCTTAGTCATGTCCATGAAAATAGCACAAATAGAATTTTTCTTATCTACATTACATAATATTGGTCTAATCAAATTATACATTGCCAAATTAATTGTTTTCCCCTTACGAAACCCATTTTGTTCCTCTATTAGTATTCCATATTTCTCTAGATATGAATATAAGGCATTATGTATAACCTTTTCAAAGATTTTTGATATAATTGGTATTAGTGCAATTGGCCTATAATTATTTATATTTAATTTATCACCCTTTTTGTAAAGTGGTGAGATGATGGTCGTTTTTAATTTTTCCGGATAGACTCCATTTGTCATGCTTAAGTTTATAATATGACTCAAAGGTGAAGCAATTGTTGTAGACACGTATTTTATAACTTTAGTGGATATTCCGTCGTAGCCAACACTATGTGTATTTTTAAGAGACATAATTTCCTTCAATATATCTTGTGGTATTGTGGCTTGCATAAACATAGAATTACGAGACTGGTAAGTTTTATGCACATCATAATTGGTACTATTAATGTCAACATTTTTATTGGTCAATAATAATAGGGGATCGATGAAATAGTCATTGAAATATTTAGCAATCAGTAAAGGATCCATAACTTTTATATTATCTTTTTTAATTTCAGTTATAGATTCTTTCGGAAAAAATATTTTTGATTTGTTGATAACCTTCCACGTTGCTTTAGATTTATTGTCCGCTGATTTTATGTAATAATCATTTTGGGATTTTATTGTAAGTGTTATAATTTTTTTAAATTTTGCTGAATATGTCTTGAACGCATTTTTGGTGGTTTGATTTCGTTTATTGTAGTATTGCCATAATAGTCTCCTCTTTTTTTTGCTGCAAATTTTAATGCCCCGTGAAATCCATTTTTGTTTTCTAACTATACTTTTACGTATCACTATATTGGGAAAACAAAGTTCATAAAAACAGGTAAACAAATCTAAGAAATGGTCATATGCTTCGTTCGGGTCTGCTGATGTATATATTTGAGAGAACGTAAGGCTATTTAAACACTTACTAAATTTTAAAAGATTTTCTTTGCTGTAATTACGTCTCTGCATACGCCATGAATTAAAATAACAAGTTTTCCTTACAGGACATTTTAGAATTAGTGCTGTGTGGTCAGAAAGGCCAAAATCTATTATTTCACCTTTAAATCCTTTTGTATTATGTGCAAAATTATCTAAACAAGTTCTACTTAAAGGTCTAGTGGGTTCGTCAAAAACTAGTCTTAGGTTATGGCTTAAAAGAAGATATTCGAATTCTAGAGATTGGCGAGTTCTTTTTAACATGTCAATATTAAAATCTCCACACATAATAACACATTTATTTGTGTTACCGCAGGTTTGTCTAAGTAATAAATCTAGTTTATGGTAAAATATGTCGAGACTTGAACTAGGCACTCTATAAATACAAATTATAATGATGTTATGCTCGATTAATTCTATTGCGCAACATTCAATATTGTTGATTACCGAGAAGCTATTAGTATTCCAAATTTTAAATTTGTGGCAATTTCGTACTAAGATGCAAGCACCACCCCTTTTGTTGGTCCTCGAAAAACTTGTTGCCAGACGGTAATTCGCTATATTAAGCTGTGCTTCACACTCTGGAGTCATGAAGTGTTCAGTTATACACACAACGTCGATTAAACGTCCCTTCAGTTGTAGCTCTTCGAGATGGACTGATAGTATGTTCAATTTGGTTAGGAGTCCGGCAATATTCTGATGAATGATATTTATGCAATTATAAAAGAAAAAAATTTGAACTTGCTTTGTTTGTTTCTTCAGTAAATGCATCGGTCAAATTTAAATTTATAGGGCTATTATATTTGGAAGATGAAGTGTAGTCTTGGTAAGGAAATTCAATTATATCTATCGCTATTCGTTTCATAATATTTCTATATATTTCCCTCATTCCGTAGTTATTAATTCTACCAGTTTTTTGCTTAAACATATCGCATGTAAGTTCACTGTTAGTGTCAAAGATATATGCATAATCTTCATTTTGCATGTCTAGATATAGGAGGTTGTTAAACATTTCAACTTTGTAATTATATATTGGTGCTCCTAATATGTAGGTAGGGAGGCATATTATGATATTTGTATAAGTAATATTAATTAGTTGTTCTCTGATATATTTAACTAGTTCGATGCAATTTTGTGAATCTTTAAAGTCTTCTTTTCCTATGAAAACAACACAATAATCATTCATACTTAAATCCGATAATTTGTTTTGTATGTTTCGCAGTAGTTCTTTTATGCTACAATTCGGTACAATATAATGACAATAATTAAACGTGTCGCCGAAGGTATCTTCGATGTATTGTAGTTTTCCTCTTGTGTTAGTTAGGATGCATAGTTTTCTGTATTTATTTACAAATTTACAGGTAGTGGTGCATTTCTCGTTATTTGTAATATTCGTCAATATTTTATCTTTTTCTGTGTTTGTGGTATTTGTCATATTATTTGGTTTAAGTTCTTCTTCTTTATTTGTTTTAGTATTTAATGTCGTTGGAGTAACCATACTATTTCTTTTAATATGTGTGTTTTTGTTGCTTTTACGCACAGACCTTGGTGTCTGAATATTTGATGGATCCATACTGACCTTTTTATATAGATCGATTATTTTATTAGATTTATCTAAACTCTTTTTTAATTGCCTGTTTTCAACCAATAAATTATCTATTTCTGTATGTGCTACTTGTAAGTCCGTAGTAAGTTTTTGCAATGCGGATTTCATTTCGTTCATTATAGCATCATTCTCTTCTAATGTGATATTTGGAAGGCTATTTGACGTACAGTCAAACAATGACATGGTCGATTCATTCAGTGAAACTGAACGCAAACGCTTTCTAAATGTAATGTTTTCATCCATTCTTACTTAACTGATGAATAATATGAGATAGTATAAATATTTGTTAGGCGTATTATCTGAGGTCTATAGTGTAAATTAGTTGATATGAAGTTTCGCCGAAAGGTAACAACAGATGCCGCTACAGCTATTTTGTTGGAGTAATGGTCCACTTTTAAATTAGTGCGTTGTTTTAGCAGTAGATGTCATTGTTTTGCATTGATTTCGAAATTATTATTATTTTTATGTTAATTTTAATGTTCATTCAATAGCTAAGATTTAAGCTTCAATTAAATTATAAATGACAAAATTTTACACCCGGTCTTAGGTTTCGAACCACCAATGTTTTTTCGGTGGATAGTTTTTTTGGCAAAATTCGCATGGAACCACTGGGCCAACAAATACTATTGAAAGTTGTCGAAATTGCCTTTGTATTTATTGTTTGCTTTTATAAAGTGTAATAACGATTATCATTGTTTATAATTTTCGGTAACCGTCACATAAGTAATTATCATAGTTATTGTTGAAAACTGTTTATTTTACACTTAATCACAGTTTGTTTTTGATATATTCACTGTTTGGCACTTATAGAAAGAGTTGAAACTGTATATTATGTATCCAAAATTGAGTTTTTGATTTTAGATATACCTCGTAGTTCTCGAAACTCACGATACAGTCTTGACCTAGTGTGTGGTCAATTGTATGTGTGTGACTGTTGAGTGTATTACTATTATAAATCAATGCGAGAACATGCGACCTGGAACAGACCTAAAATACAGGACCTTATCAGGCCGCTTTAAAAACCCAGGACGCTGCTTAAAAACTATCCAGGACGTCCCAGGACACTCTAAAAACCAGGACATGTCCTGGGAAAACAGTACGGTTGGCAACTCTATCCTAAATAAACCTCAAGAATTAAAACATTTTTATGTTTACATAAATTGCAATAAAGATTTGAATGATACGACTTAATTTTCTTTTGTAACATATTTCTGTGTAGCAATATCTGATTGTCGTAAATATGTAAAGAGATTTTCGACAAGCATTTATTTGTTAACAAAAGTGTTTGTTTTTGTTACGATTAATATTCAAGTCTTGTTTTTCAAACCACCCACGAATTACAGTGAAGTAGAAAATTCTGAAAAGAATAACAAAAACCTAGAACTACAATGGTAATCATACGTTTTTTTTTATTGCGTATTACAAACGAACCAGTGCTTCACCTTTTGTTAAGTGATCTCCACCGCCCATGTACATCCACAATACCAAAAGTGTCATGTATGCACTGTTGGCCTTAAAGGACAAGAATAGGGATTAGGGAAGGGAAGGGGGAATCTGGGCCTCCGGATATCTCACTTACCATACGAAACGCGACAGTAAACTGTCACTTTCGTTGGTTTTCTGTGAGAGTGGTACTACCCCGGTCGAGCCGGCCCATTCATGCTGTAGACAAATACATATGTCTACAGCGTGGCTCTACCACTTCTAAATAAATATTTATTATGTTTTCAGATAGTTTTTACATCAAAGTCGGCAAACGAGCAAGTTGGTTATCTTACAGTTCAGTCCACCATGCGTAATCATCTACAATGTCAGAAGAATCATGAGTACCGGTCTTAAAGTATAGCTATAGGATGGGGAAAGAGATTTGAGTCTTTGGAAATGTAACAGCAAGTTGTTAATTTACGACAGTTTTCTGTGAGAAAGTAGTAAGAATTAGTTGGAGCCGGCTCAATAAACCTGTAGACAAAACCGTCAACATGGATCTACTACTTACTATTTCTGACATACAGTATTATATTACGATGAAACCTGTTTATAACCACTTGTGTTGTTATTGAGTGTTTAGGTAGATACGTTGGACTTACTCTTGAGGCATTGTGATCAGTTCTACTAAATCCTAAAATATATTTATCTGTTATATTTTTCTTATAAATAAAACGCCCTTTTTAATACAAAACATGCCCTAGATTATGCTGAAGATGCTAGTGTTACTACAAAGTACAAGGAAATCCAAGAAACTTCCAGCGCACGTGCAACTAACATTACAGGAAGACATTCTAAAATTATCGACCACTTATTAGAGATTGTAACTTAATAGCTTGCGGTCATATCGATGTACTGACTAGACCGTCTCAACTCGACATCCATAGCTAACGAAATAGTATAGTTAATCACCCGTCTTAGCTTACGATAGCTGAGACAAACGGAATTTGCTTTATGGAGTTGCTTGACGCTGCTATTAAAGTAAACGACCAGTAATAGTTTTATCTTGTAAATGACTTTAGCGTTAATAAAATTTAGAATTAAGTAGTTATGATGAAACTTGATGGTGCTAGCCATATTTTTCAAAGAGGTCAAACAAGAAACCATTATTTACGAGATGCAATTAATTTTAATACGGAGACATCACGCATTCCCTCTGAACTATTTCTTCAAAAATTCTTTTTTTTTTTCGAATAAATTTCCTGACATACTTTTAGTGCTATATTTTTAATCTAATCAATTTTCAACTTTAGCTTTTCTTCAAGCGAATCATAAGCATTCGTAAGCAACCTCGGCGAAGCGACCGCATTCCACACAACTCGAACATTGAAACAAATAAACATAATCTTGGAATATAATAAACAGGTTTCGCAACTTAAGTGTAGGTACGTAATAATACATTTTAACTGGAAGAACCCAGTTAGGAAAGCACAGGTATTATGATGTAATTAGTGTTTGATTTTTGTACGATTTAATAGGACATGTTTATAAGTTTTGTGTTATTTGTTGTATGTTTATTGTGAGTTATTTTTACTACTTTCCCGTCTAGAATAATGATTTTATCAGACGGTTCTTCTCCTATTTTAATAAATTGATGTACGAATCGGAAAAGAATGTTTGAAAGCTCAATTCTATGATTTATAAATCCGAATAGCTACACAAAATGTGAGAGAAACTTACGTGATCTTATTAAAGTAGTCAAACAAATCTTGTCCACTGGGGAATAAGTACAAAGGTATATTCAAGTTTTCAATAACGTCTAGTGATTGTTGTTTAGAGGTTGTATATATGTCTATTGTACTAAATTATTCAAACATATAAATTTTTAATTTCCTTCGGCTAGTTTTGTATTGATAATAAAAAACAAACTTGCCATAGTTATATTGTGCTTTTTGAATTAGCCTGTATTTGTTTATCTTTCTTGATGTAGTTACCTTACTTCATTGTAATCGAAAAAAATCCATTAGCGGAATTCCCAACTAATTCGCTGTCACCACCCAGACGGAGGCTCTCCCTTGCTTCCGCATCAGAACCCTAAAAATTACATTTTATTAGTAAAACTTGTTCCATCTCTATCCAATTAAGAGTTGGCAATAGTGTGATATCATTATCGAATAAGGGATCTTTAGTTTCCAATCCAATTTGCTGATATTCCCTTGCGTGTCTTGGCGGGAAGCGATTTATTTTGATTATAGCTGTTCCTGTAGAAAACAAGCAATAAATTAACACTGACGACTTAATTAGCTGCCGTGTTCCCAATACCATTAACGGTGATGACAGCCCCACGGATTAGAAGAAATTGGTGTCATTCATTCTGACTGATGCTGTTATAATTATTTGTGTAGATGTTAATATGTCCAGTTCGCGATTCCACCCGCCAAATTCCAGCATAAAAGGCGAAGGCCATTTTAACCTTTACGTCATTAAGGAGAAAATTCTCAATTGTGTATTTTTTATTAGTGATATGTGGATTTATTTGATGCTTTAGTAATTATAATTACCTCGATAAATCCTATATACGTTTTTTGAGAACCGATGACAAGGGAGAAATCGGAAACTCTTTAGGTGTTCGTTTTGAAGTCAGTTTTTAAATGTTACACTTAATACCTTCTCTGGAATAATACAGTCTAGAGAGGTAACGGTTTCTGAGAGATCAATTTTGATTTTCGATCTTATACAACCTATTATTCTCTAAATGGCTAAGATTGACGCACTTAAAAGCTATGGTTGCCACAAAATAGATGATATGTGTATATTATATTGTTTAAATTAACAGTACAGTAAAAAGTGACTGTTACTGATTCGAACCTATTTCTCTAAAACACCTCTGACTATGTATAACGTATTTCATTCTTATTCGTTTGGATATTGGATAAACCTCGTGAGGAAACATGCACACCGCAGAATTCGCAATAAATATTATGTCAGTATGTGAAGTCTACCAATCCGCATTATGCTAGCCCAGTGTGGTGGAATAACCTTGGCAGTAGAATCTTACTTCTTACTACTATTATAAATGCGAATGTTTGGATGGATGGATGGATGTTTGTTACTCAATCACGCCAGAACGGCTGAACGGATCTGGCTGAAATTTCGCACAGAGATAGATTATAGTCTGGAATAGCACATAGGCTACTTTTTATCCCGGAGAAATGTACAGTTCCCGTGGGATAGTAAAGTTTTTCAAAGAGTAAGGGATCGACATGATTTTTTGCATAGTGGCCGTTTAAGGATTAGAAAATTACATAGGCTACTTTTTATCCCGGAAAAATGTACGCTTCCTATGGGACACAAAATAAAGAAAGGTGTAATAGCTTAAGATGTCTCCATGGATTATTACGTTTTCTTCCAAAAATACCACGCGGGCGGAGCCGCGGGCAACAGCTAGTAGTGTATATAGGGCTGTATTTTATCATTAAATAAACCATACAACACAACCATATTATGTACCTTAATTCATGCGTAATATTCTGGAACTTCAATACACGTAGATACAAAATCATTAAAAGACTTAAATAAATACAGTAATATAAAAATTACCATTAAAAAAAAGTAAAAGTTTTTTAATTAATAAAAAGTACACTGACTTCAATAACAAATTATGCGTCACTATAAAATTTGTTTTTCCTTGATTTTTCTGAGATCCCATCATCAGATCCCGACTTGGTGCCAATGGGACCACCTGGGTAGTATACCCTTTTAAACAAAAAAAATCTCAAATCGGTCCAGGCGTCTTCGAGTAATCGGGTAACATACATAAAAAAAAAGATTCCGACGAATTGTTAACCTTCTCTTCTCTCTTTTTTGAAGTCGGTTAAAAACGAAATTCGTTTCGTGTTTTAGTATATTTGATGGTTTTACATTACAAAGCTTTAAAACGTTGGTGAAAGTATTTTAATATCTTTTATAAGCTACACACGCTCCGTTGGGTTGTGAACCGCGAGCGAATTGTTTTGTATCCCAAGGGGTCTGTTTGGCTTGTATTACATGATGTACAAGTTTTTTAATCTATAGACCCAGAATGATATTTGACCATCACATATCCAGAATTGGTTATTTGACCTTCTAATAAACATGATAATCCTTTATTCGAGGATGGGAATTGCAATATTTCCAATATGACAGCCTCCGTGACGCAGTTTTGTTTGTGTGACCGTGCGTCTCTCGTAGTCCCTGATACCCACAACACAAGACTCGTATCTTAGTGTGGGTCGGAGCTATGTAACTGTTAGGTGTTATTGTAGTATTGTTGTTATATACATGCAAAGGTGTAAGGACCAACCAAGTGGTACTGAGGGACGTTGTTGACTGTATATATTCAACTGACCATTGACCCCGTTTTAAAATGCTCTATACTTCGAAAGATCTTTGCCGTAGCACAAAAAAAGAACAAAAGCATTCCAATTTTAAACCATTAAAAACTATTCCAGGCCGTTCTCAAGACCTGTCGATGGCGTTCTAAAAGGCGTTGTTTAAATCACACTATTTTAAGTGACAGAGCTAAAATAGAAAAAACGAGGGTTATTGCTTTACGTGAAAAACTCCGCTTGGAACCACTTAAAAGGTCCGTGGAATTTCGAACACGCACGCAACCGAAAATGTGTATTTAGGACGTTATTACTGGCCGGTTTAAAGTGCAGATTTCAGAGTTCTCCACTGAACAATGTACTTATTGCGAGCTTTTGATGAGCTAAACGTGTGTTATGATTTACGATTTTATTTCAATTTACGAATTTTTATATTGAGAATAGGGTAGTTTCTTGTGTTTAATCTTGTACATTATTCTATATGCAACCGAATATAATACGCAAAAGAAACTCTTTTGCAAAAACAGAATCAAAATTGCTTGAAAAATGAGGGCACAATATTTATTTTAAATATTGGAATGAGCTAATACTCACAGGCATGAACAAAAATGGTTGCGTATTGGTAACATTTTTTTCTTTTTTTAGTGCCTTGATAGTCAGCCACATAGATAGCCACCGCCGCCCATAGACTTCTGCAATGCCAGGGCACAGCAAAGCCGCTGCCTACCGTTACATATTGCTATCTCCCTCGCACAACGGCATAGTTAAGGGGATTCTGTGTACCGTGACGTCACGGTACATATCATGAATCCTTTTACTGTCATTTGACAACTACGCCTTCTAGCAGATTTGAATGGCGTCTAATTTACTTATTTTTGTTCGGATTCATAAAATTCTTTCGATAATAGGTTTTAGGTGATGTAAATTGTTGATTAAATTAATAAAAAAAATCGAGTCAACTACCCTAATGTAGTGATATCAAATCAACTGGCTTAGCAACCGGCCTACCACCACCACTTAAAGCAGTATTGTTATATTACAATGCGAATCCATGGTCCAAAATCGCATTGTAGTATTACAACAAGACTACTCTAAGAGGAGGTAGGCCGGCTGTTCGAGCTTTTTCTCCATATTTATAATTATTTGTTTAAATTCTGTTGCCATCTAGCTAATTTTTTTTTTATTTTTTTATTCTGGCACGGCAAAGTGACCGCACCCAAAACCCAAATAAGACTGAATAAGTATTTTACAATTAGTCCAAAGTCATACATATGCGTGTTCAATCTACAGCCTGTTGCTTGCCAGTTCTGTCGCACTAGAAATAGCGAAGACCTATTGTTTTAGCTCGTTACAACCTACTTATTTCGCAGGACTCGACTATATTTCAGTTGAGTTTGTCATGACAACTAATTTTATTCTAATTTCGCCGTTTTTACTTATATTTTTGTAATTTACTCTACGGCTTGGGAATATAATAATGCGTTGTAATAATGTATTTAATGTACACAATAGTACAAACGAACCCTCATTGCATATTATGTATGAATAACAAAAATATTTCCAACATCATCCGAATGTTCATTATTTGATTTCATTTACGTAATGATGGACCTTTCATTGTGGCGAATGTCATTATTTTATTTTGCATGGCTGGAGATCTCGGGACTGCCTGGCTGTGATAGCCAGTGTATTGTACTGCATTATTATGTTTCTATATTTTTATTCGTTTATTTTTTCTCTAATTAGCTAATTACTTGTTTTGATTCGATCGTCTTGTTGGATCGTCATATGTCAGTTACTGTAAGTTGGCCGGCTTGGAATATTCAAGTTTGTTTTCCTCGCGGCAGAAAAGCGCCGCACAATGTTGTGCAACCAAGATTTCTTTTTACGCTCCTCTACCCCATTGCACCAAGGCAATAAAATATATATTCTATATAATTAATTGCTTTAATTATATCATTACCAAAGACAACGGATTCGCTGGAGTCATTATAATACGTTTTAGTCTTGATAACATTATTCTATATTGGGCTAGGATGAAAACCATATAGGCGAGAATTTTTTTTTGTACATTAACGCCTAAATGTAAATTGCAACTTAGACAGGAAACCGCGAAGTGCGACATTATACAGCTACGGCTGCTTTGTGTGCATTTGGATATTCCGGTCCTGATCGCAAATATCTGTCGCTTCGTATCAAGGTTTCCTGACTCAGTGGCATATTTCAAAGTAAGACTTGCGATGGTTCTGTCAAACGTTCTTTGATCGTCAACTACATCGTATCTGTCAACGCCATACTTAAGATGCCCGCGCCGGTGTCATCGTGCGCTCGATCGCTAATGTAAAAGTCTGTCATAGCTTATATTTACGTAGTACATACATAGCGATAGCCTAATTGGTGGCGGCACGGACTGTCAAGACGAAAGTCGTATCGAGACCAACCCAAATGGCATACACCTCCTAACTTTTCTAATGTTACGCGTGTATTCATTGTTAATAAGCGCTTGCTTTTGATGTGAAGGAAAATATCGTGAATTCGCATAAGAATTTTGAAGGTATGTGAAGTCTACCGACCCGCATTAGGCCAGCGTGATGGACTAAGGTAATTGGTAGCGGAGGCCCATTTCCAGCAGTGGGACAATGTTATATACAGGGCTATTATTATAGTACATACATAGTACAAAACAACAGGCGCGCGACAACCGCTCGCGTTTTACGCTTATCGCAGCTATTAAAAGTCTGCCTTAACTTACAACAGTATAATAAAAAACCATACATTAAAATAGCTCCCCACATCACAAATCGAAATAAATTGGCCACAAAAACGTGCATTTATGGTTTTGTGTTGAGACTTGTTGCTTACCATCTTATCGTTAGAATTCCGTGAAATGGTTTTAGAACACGCAACATTTTATTATTCCCTTAATTAGGCCTGAATATATGGGCTGAAATGGGACGATGTTGACACATTATATGTACGAGCATTTAATCTGCATTTATGGCAAGTGTGTTTACTCCATTAAAGGGATATTGTGGTCTATGGGGAGCGTGACTCGTTTATGTTGTTTTAAACCCTTCGTTGTGTACATATTTGAATTTAATGAAATTAATGATATAAGCTTTGTATATCCCACTGTTGTGCTCGTCTCTTCCGAGGGGCATGGACTTTCATCCTCCCACTGATGCGGTTAAGTATATATCTGGAAATGTTTAGGGTATTCTCAGAAATTTGGTATTCTCATGGTCCTTTCTCCACTAATAAAGCAAGTAATTAGGAATGAATGTGGAGTTATATTGTAACTCCTTTGATTTGTCCAGGGACCTAGGATCGAGATCGTAAACAATGAACGGCAAAACTGCTGGGCTATGTGCTGTGTGATATGAAATGTAAAGTGCTTAAAAAACAGCTTTGTAAAGTCACGCCACTACAAATTTGAGTAGGTGCATATGCCTCATTTGTTTACGAAACAATAGGCCACCTGAATTAATGTTTATTATACAACGCCTTTTATGGATGACTAATATATTGAATGTAATAATAAAGTAATGTATGATCCTTGGTCCTTTAGGCGTAACGTGAAGAAGCTAAACAGCAGGCCGGCATTATTGTGTTGAGTAGCGGGGATAGACTGTCTCTCTCTTGATACTCTATCTGGACGGCACTGCGCTTACCATCAGGTGCAGTGTGGTCACTTTGCCGCGCCAGAAAAAAAATTGTTAATAAATATGTTATTACACGTACATTTCCTTTTATATTCTTGTAAAGGGCTCATAAAACGTTAAAGACACTTCGTGGCACAGTGAACGAGTAGCGGGCTGTGAAACGAGAAGCCGTGAAGTCGATCGCCGCGAGAAGAATGTTTGTATGATCCCTATTTGTTCAGGTTTGATACCGCAGTGTGAAGGAGTATATGGAACGGTAGGCAGCGGCTTTGTAAACGGAAGGCAGCGGCTTTGCTGTGCCCTGGCATTGCAGAAGTCTATGGGCGGCGGTGACTACTTACCGTCAGGTGGCCCGTCTGCGCGTATGCCTATACAGGCACTAAAAGTGTGTGACTGTCGAGTGTATATATTTAGATTGGAGGAAGTTATAGCCTCTGCCACCCCCATGTGATAACGGCGTATATATGTATGACTAAAAACATATTTAAACTGGTCATCATCAGATTACAGCAAGTTGACTTTGATTCGAGTAATTTATTTATTGTCAGCAGTCTCTCTTAAGCCTGATCACAATACTCCAGAGAATTAGATAATTCCGACACCTACTATCTAGTATTGAATACTGACTAATACATAATAAAACGACCTAAAATCAGCAATAAAAAATACTCACAATTACTTGCCAGACATTATAACACACCCTTAATTGCCTAATATAAGGATTTCTGTCTTTTGCCCCTATAGATATAAACTTTTTCATTCTATATTTACACTTTATTATTAGTAATTTGGTACAGAATCGTGGTTTATAATTTATATTTTATTATTGTTCTTAGTTTTTAATGTACGCTGATGTTTCATTTAATACTCCGTGAAAAACCTGATATCTATTAATAACCTAAGAAGATTCAATTGTGTAAGGATAATTACCTTAATATGCTTATTCATAATATTTTCGAGGACGGAGCCACCGAAATATCAACGTCTAAATTAGGCCTAACTTAGCTCTTAAATATTAATTGTTTATTATCTTAAAACATACAAGCCATTTAAAGTAATGATGGTGTTGTAGAACCAACTTTTTACGACCTAGAAATATAAACTTAAGCACGTTTGAAAGCCTCTTACATTTTACATACAGTGTTTGGTAATTACTACTTCGCAGGTGTATTTAGTTCATCGTAGTGGTTTTCCAATTTCAGCACTATTATTAGTTCAGTTAACACGCAAATGTGACCACTGCTTTGTTCTGTTGGTTCAAATACGAGCGACTATAGCTTTAATGGCTTCGATCTAGACTAATCTAGATGCGTTTCTTCGCGGAGATCGCGTTAAGCCTTTGTTCCTTGCATAAAGTAATATTGGTGGAGTGACTGTAAAGATAGTTTCGATATTAATACCAATTGACAATCGTATGGCAATTCATAAAGTTATTCAACACGTAGATGGACTGAAACACGAATGATATGTAAGTTCTGGAATTTGGTCACGGGTTCGAAGAGCAAGCGAATATTGTGACCTCAATTGGGGACTGGTTTCACAAAAGAGCAGCTGCTGCAGCGGTAGGCAGCTCCGAAAAATACACCTTTTGAAGGGTATGCTCGACCTACTCAGCTTCCCATCCATTTCTCGACTTTAACTATTGAACAACAATATTACTCTCATAACACTACTTTTCAATTAATCACCAGAATCTCAGGGAAAAACCTGATACTTTCAAGTTGAACACTCAACAACTTAATATATCCGATAAGTCTGAGAGGGAATAGAGTAAGTTGAAAGGTCAACAGTAAATAGGAGTAACAAGAAAAAGGCTTGGGGAAAACTTTTAATGCGTTTGGAAATAAATCGGTCTATTTATCTTTATAAGGCACCCTTGTGCCGTGTGACTGTGTCCTAATGGCCAACAGACCTTGGAATCTTTAGACAGGACTTTTGGTTTTAACAGTTCCTGGATTTGAAATAATATTTAAATAGATCTGGTTCCTTCATTTTTATATCTAAAAGGTTTTATATAGTTTGGCATAGAACAGAGGCAAGTGGTAAAAACAAAGAATCTTCCTCAATAGCCATCAGAAAGTTAAGTTTAAATCAAATGCGAATTTGCAGTAATGTTATATAAATACTCATATGTCAGAGAATGGTTAATTATGTTAACGGAATCGGAAAAGACTTTCTAAAAACAGTCATACAAATTTGGAATTCAACTGAATCACATCAAGGAAGTCAAATAAGGAATCCAATTTTAATAAATTATGAGGAAATCGCGACTTAAAAAATAAACGAACAATTGCAAAAAATGTGTGAGTGTGTGGTAGAAACCAATGATTAAGCTATACCGACCTACAGCTACTTTAATCGTACGATTTCTACATATACGCGTCATGACGTCATGATTGTGAAGAATTTCTGTGACAGGTTTGTTTTGTATACAGTTGTATTGTACCCTTCACTCTACTTAAAAGTATATTTAGGTGTGATTTATGAGACCGACGTTGTCATGTTTCAATTGCGTGGGATTTCAAGACTATAGTGAAATATACTTGATATAAATATAACTCGTTCAACAAAACAATTTAGATTGATGATCCAAAATGACAGGCAAATAGAACAACGTTTCAAGTAAATACGTGATTATTTTGCAATTTTGAAGAAAATGTCGCATTCTCGATTAGGGCTGTAGCAACTATGAAATAAACCTTGGTAATACGAATAATCCTTGACTCTTGAATGTAGCCTTTGATACATTAGGTATAGAGTAGAACTTTAGTCATACGTCGTGAATGCCTTGTAATAAATGCATCAAATGTATCAAAATCGTCGTACTTTTACGGAGTCGAACACCACACTGATTTCATAGGATACGTGAACAGGATTGTCTGTTATGTCAATGGTCTATTCCTGAATGGCATCCTCGTGGGATTCAACGCCAGACCCATTAAAGTGTTTCAACAAACTCTTCAATGTCCAAAACTTCAGGGTTTATTTTCCGTGACTCGCTCGTACCGGAGTTATTATCTCTACGAGGGGTTGAAAGCTCTCACTTTTTTATTATTGGCCTTTATTGTGCTGTGGCACTTAAACGTAACCGAGGTCGAAGGGCAGTGGTAACAATAATAATTTTCGTTACGTCAATACACCTAGTGTTTCTTTAAAAATTAATGAACTGTTACGAATTGGTTATTTTGGAGGCGATTATTTTTAATTTATATTACTTGCGGGTAACATTACCGTCTTGTGTTATGGTAAGGGATCGTTCACTATAATTGTAATACCCTTGCTCTTGGGTATTGTTTGCCAGCCTTCTGTTAGTTTCACAACTACCTGGATAGTGGATATGTACATTATCAATGAACGTCTGATCTTTTGTTGGAATCGTTGATGGGGGACTCGTTGCTTGTTTCTTAACACGTAATTATGCGAATTCAGTATGGGATTCGACTATGATGACTAAAATATTAAGGCGAATTAAGACGACTTATTAAGCCTTAAATCCTGTTTGTAAAAATTGTTTTTACTAACTGATTTAAGGGGTAGATGATTGATATTCTGCTGTAAGTACATCAAGATCCAAATCAATATAACGTATGCAACAGCTCGTCACTAGAATATATTTCCTAGGATCGTGTCGTTGAATGCAAACCATTCTAGATGGCAGGTTCTGACCTTCAGACCGTTTTCTAAATATGTACAAAGATCAGCTACCCCGAAACCTTTAATGTAACAGAAAATATCGTCACGTTTGTAATAATGTACGACTGTGTCTGTTTCTTACAAGCACGTCTTGTCACAATTGTATCTAATATATTTGTTTCTTAATTGAATATTATTTGGAAAAGTTTCAACCAAAAATATTTATATATGTAATACGATTTGAATTAATAAGAAAGTAACAATACTTGTAAATTTTATCTTTACACAGTTTAATTAAGTCAGGTAAATGCCATCTAGCTGCCAGTATCTTTTGTGAACTTAAAAACAATAATGTATTTTGTTGTCTTTTGTGCATAACAGAGCTCATTTGTATCCAGCGTCCGTATTATTCTTCTAATTTTCGCAATTAATGATTTTTGTTTGTGCCTGGATATGCAGACGAACAGATGGGCCACCTGATGGTAAGCAAACATGGCCGTCCATAGACTTCTGCAATGCCAGGGCACAGCAAAGCCGCTGCTTACCGTTAAACGTTAACAACTAAAATACACATTCAAAAATAATCTTCCCGAAAGGCTATAAATTCCTGTTTACGCCATGTAAATTATAAAAACAGTCTAATATAAAGTAACAGCTGAATTTTAGGAAAATTTTGTTACTATGCCGTTTATTCTTGTGTTATTACCTAATACAAAGGTTCTAAGTCTTTCTATATTGTAATAATTAAGTCCAACAAACAACAAACTCGTAATTTATGCTAATAAACTTAAATCTGTGAATAATATTAGTTATGCTGTTTATGCTTGTTAGTTCTGCTATAAAATAATGTTTTTTTAGCTAGTAACTAACTCGATGTAAACCGACCTTAGTCCCTTTGATGAGTAATTATCAATTAATTCAACAAGGCACCTAATATTAGGCAGACGGTGAAAGTTTGTTTGTGTTACAAATAAGAAACAATGCGAATTGTTTGTTAGGCCGAAGTTGCCTTCTACTCTTAAAGCTTGTTCTTTGTAATTAACGTTACTTAGCCTAGCTACGTGGTAATTCTTTTATAGTATTTAATAGTGCTGCCGATTTAAGAATTCAGTTCTGAATGATAGCTTATAAAATGCTGGAATATGTCAAATAAAATAATTATTTATTAGTTATATATGTATTGGTAGGTTATATAATATTGTTTATTGCTTCAAAGGTTACCTTTCTTGAAATGGTTTATTTTTATTTTCCTCTCCTAAATTACTATCACTCGAAAAGTGTTTTTGTTATGTAGTTTCATTTTATATAATCACCTCTCGTTTACATCAAATTTAATAAAGCGCTTATTTTGATGTTTATGATGAATTCTGTGTACACCTGTGTGTATCTGTAATGTCTTAATGTGTGGCGCGGTTGGTGTACCCTATATGAACGGTTGGCAGCGGCTTTGCTGTGCCCTGGCATTGCAGAAGTCTATGGGCGGCGGTGACTACTTATCATCAGGTGTCCCGTCTGCTCGTCTGCCTATCGAGGCACTAAAAAAAATTAATAAAACAATAAATTTTCTTATATCAACAGAATCTAATTGTATTCTATAAAGGCATTTTTAGATTTTATTATTATTATCTACGTACCTATCTTACACAACTTGACAAAATAATGACATATTTGTCAAGCTGTAGACATCAAAGCAACCTCCTTACTCTATCTCCTCAAATCATAGACAAAGCACTCGACATCCATGATAGTAAACACAATATCCATTGCACGTAAACTAACTAAGTAATGTGAAGTTCCCTTAATCACTACAATATCGGTAATTGATTATATTGTTTACATAATTACTGTACGTTACCCTTGTACTTCAATCAAGTCACGTTGCTAAGAAATAGACTATACTGTAGAATATGGTTAATATGGCTAAACAATTTTATCTATTAAGAAATTTAAATTAAAGGCGGGATGCATTGGAGAATTGAATGTATTTCAGATTTTCATTGATGACATTTTCTCGAACAAGGTTTCAGCTATCAATTCGACATATGTGTTTAAAAGATGCTTAAGAAGGCTTTAAACAAAAACAATCATTCTATTTTCTACCGTTTTTAGGTCATAAAAATATCATTGTTTACAATTTACATTAACAATATAAGAATGTTATATAAAAACGTTATCAAAGTTTTAAACACTGGTAATTGAAACGGTATACCTGAGAATTTTTCGAAGGTATGAGAAGTCTGCCAACCCGAATTAGGCCAGCGTGGTGGATTAAGGCCTAGCCCCTCTCATTAGTAGAGGAGGCCCGTGTCCAGCAGTGGGACAATGTTTAATACAGGGCTAGTATTATTATTATAATTGAAACGGTGATCATATCTGGAAACAACAAATATTTAGGCCCTTAAGGCATTCCGTGCCATAATTTTACAGTTGCGTGCCATTTGTAGCACGCATGCCAGTAGGTCACTAGCAGGTCTAGGGGATTGGCAGAAGGATAATTTAATTGTGTGCCTCATTGTAAACACAAAGTCGCAAGGAGCTATAGTGAATTATTGTTCTCTCTGCTTATTGGCCATAGATTCCAAAGGTTTGGTGTTTAAAAGTACTGCAGTTATTAATTGGCCAGAATCAGCTGCAACTGTTGTGGTCATGATGATGATGATGATGCTTGTGATGATTGTTGAACAATTTTTGTTAAGAACAATAATCGATACAGAAATGCAGAAAGATATTATAATAGATGAAATTACCGGAATATTGCTCTCAGATTCTAGCCCGTATTATTATAGGCATTAAGAACTCCACTAACAAGCAACAATGCAAACACCCATAGTAGTAAGTCATTATCGATTTAAAATAGTCAGTGCTTGTACAATAAAATCGGCTTAAGTGTAACTGACCGGAATATCGGAGAATCCGTACTTTATATTCTAGCACTTATTAGGTTACATAACTGGAATACCACGACTTGCAACTATAATTGCATTTATTGCGTCATTCAGGGTTAAACAGATCGGAGCAGAAATGGAAAGTATCAAGCCAGTTGAACATGACCCGGCATGCACACCTCGGCTAGGGTAAAAACAGGTCCAACTTCTCTGGATACTTGTAATGGCAAACTTAAAAAGATCTCTAAATGAACTGAAGTAACTATGAGATAGGATCTAAATTGTCTGGCCAGTATATTGGCACTCATTTATTCGCTGGCCTTGGGGCAGATAAGATACTGCTTCGATAATCTGAAATCGATAGAGAATGTGTCGTTCTATTGAAGACTCGTTGCATTTTAATTTCATCTGTATTCTTACTTCCTCAAATGAAACTTTTTATATTTGGCTGTATAGGCAGGATAAATTTGATTATTTTGAAAGGATTGAATGATTCCATTTTACATATTCGGAAACTAATAAAAACATATTCAGTTCTAAAGCTACGTTCATTTTTAATCTGTTTCAAAATAGGAATCCGTCTCGTCGACCACTAACGAGATTGACCTCATCAGTTACATTCTGTCATCCCGACTACATTCGAATTTAGAACCAAATTCAAAATAGGACAGTTTCGTTAAATTTCATTAGCCACCATATTTTTAAATCTGACTGTTCTGGAACAAAGTTTGAAATTGTTTATACCTACGATCTAAATACAAAAGCGGCAGATATTGTGTGTGGAATACTGTCTTCTTGTATAGATTTATGAACAACTAGCTGTTGCATGCGGCTCCGCCTGCGTGGAGGTTATATTCGGGAGCGGGGTATACAATCCAAGGAGTTGTCTTCTGCACTGAGGCACCTGTAGCGATTGTCCAGCCTCTCAGGTATTGTGCCTGAATCTTGAGATTGCATCTAAAGTATACCCCATAAGTTTAACCTCACTTTGCCCCTTTTAGGGATGATTTTTCAAAAACGTTGAAACGCGTATTTCTTTATTTCCTACCAAAAGTCTAAATATGAATTTACAGTTCCCTAAGTCGAGGAATTATGGATTTCCCATACAAATTTTGAACTCCTATTTGACCCCTTTTAATGTTGTTTTTTGAGTCTCTCTCTCTGTTGTATATTCTCCAGGATATAATCTATTCCCTTACCAAATTTCATTACAATCCGTTCAGCCGTTTAGTCGTGAAGAGGTAACAAACAAGCAAAAACAGAGTAACTTTCGCATTTATAGTATTAGTATGGATTATTTTTCCACGTGGATTCAATGATATTATATTATAATATGCTATGACTAGAGATTCGTTACCTTGTAACTGAATAGTTCCACCTTTCTCTTTGCAAAGTATTAATTATTCAATCATAACAACCGTTAGTCTACGAGACATAACAACAACTATTGTCATTTACAAAGAAATAATATTAAGTAAATATCTTATGTAAGAAGTTGCGTAAAACTGCGTTGGAAAATATTGGCACTGGCAGGTATAGCAATGAAAATATCTATTAGAAATTTTATTCTTAATTGAAAATGCAAAACGATAATGCAATGAAGTTGATAATTGGAATTTCCTATTCGTGAAACTCGATTTCCGGATATGTATTGGAATGTTGCGATTTTTAAATTTGCTTACGTTCTTAACGTTATTTTACGTGATGAGTATGTTAAAATAGACATTTATTTATCAACTAAACTATTTATTATCGACGATTACATACGATAAAGAAGATCATGAATCAGATGTAGGTAAATTTGGAATTCGTGATGGAGCGATAATGTGCGAAAGATAAACAGTAAGCAGATAACGTGAAGAAAGGTCAATGAACTTGAGAGAATTAGTTTTAGAGTTCTTTATTATTTTATATGTACTAATATTTGATACATATTCGCCTTATTGATCAAGTAGCAGCGTATATATAGACTGGGAAACTGGTGAGGTCCAGGATTCAATTCCATGGTCGGGCAATTACAGATCGTGTTTACGATTCGAAAAATATATACTCTATCTATATCCTCCGCTTCGATAATATTATGGGACAAACATGTGTGCGAACCGCAGATACACTATTTCCACCACTACCGGTCTCTTTGGGTGTACAGCCATTATGTATAAAATGTTGATATAAAACAGAAAGACTTCAGTGAGACAAATCCAATAGGCAGCATACCTTACTTTTAGCCTAATTGAAGTTATACCTCATCTTAGATAACTCGTATGATGGTATAGAATACCATAGCGGTATTCGCAATAATCTGTTTAGAGACCGCACCGTAATAATTTGATGACAAAACATTATGCCGTTTACGACAATTTCCGTGGACGGTCGTGACTCATGTAAGGCTGTTTATCTCATACATCGGCCATATGTGATATTTTCCCGTTTATTATGTGTTTTATCCGAGCATCAGGCAATATTTTCATCAGAATTCCGTCCGGTTTACTACTGAGAGATTTTATTGCTGGAGCTCATATGTGATGATTGATGTGTGCGTGTTTACGTGATTCAATTCTGTGTTATGTGAATAGGCTGGGCTTTTGAGATGGACGTTTTCATGTTTTGAGACGTTTCCTAATTTTTGGCTCGTTGCAGTTTCAAGGTCTATATTCTGGGTACTTTTAAGTTAAAGAACCTACTTAGCAGGTCGGCATGGTTGAGTATGGAGGGATAGTTTTCTAACGCTTTGATACTTAACCTGGACAGCACTGCACCATCATGTGCAGTGTGGTCAATTTGCTGTGCTAGTAAAAATTATCTCCCTGAATTCTAGACGTTGCAACGGTATGCACATGCAAAGAGTAGAACAATATTGACAGCCTCCGTGGCGTTGGCGAGTAGCTGGCTGTGAAACGAGAGGCCGTGGGTTGATTCCCACACCGGAACAAATGTTTGTGTGACAGGTATTTGTGTCCGAGGTAAAAAAATATGAGATTTTAGTCAATGGAATTTTACATTTTGTATGAATACGGTCCCTGCTCATCTAGCAGTACACTATGTTGTAGACCATTTAGTCTACAGAATGGACAGACTCGGCCATGGCAGCACCCGTGTCTCACAGAAAACCGACGTGAAACAGCTTGCTGAGATATAATGAGATATTCAAAGGCTCAAAGCTCAGATTCCCATGGCCTTTCCTTTAAGTTTTGCAATGCAGCCTTAGTTCTTCTGGTATTGTTCAAAGTAATATTATAAATTCATAGTATATGACATACATAGTTCACATTTGTCTGCATAGTAAAATTCAAACCTTACAACACTTGAAGTGAACAAGTTGCCCAACTTTTAATTCATAAATAGCTCTTCAATTCATGATTCATCCGAATAAACAGATTCTGTTCCGATCAGTTCCGAGTATTGCCCATTAAAGTACAGTCGAAATTAGTATCAAAGCAATTCGATCTCCGCCGACCTACTTAAAGAGCTCGAACTTTTCAACGTACTTATTGCTTGAAGCGTTTCACAATGATTTCTTTCCCATTCTCACGCGTTGGTGTTCTTTTCGATTAGAGCGGGATAGTTGAGTTGAATCACATTGTCCACTGACTCACGAACTCTTGTGGTCACTGAGTCACGGAAAGATTGCAAGTATGCTGTGCTTATTCATAGGCGCCGATTGGTTTTGTTATTTGTTAGCTTGACTAGTGAAGTAAAGATAAATCAACTAGAAAAAATAATAGTATTATTTTAATCTGGACTGCTGGACTATGACCAAAGCAGATAGTGCGGCGGAAAACAATTATCCCAGTGCATTCCATGGCGCCAGAGTAACTATAATTTTTTTAATGATATTTATGAGTCAGCAGCGATAGCCTAGTTGGTTGCGGTACGGACTGCCAAGACGAAAGTCGTATGTTCGAAACCCAAGTGGCATACACCTCTGACTTTTCTATGTAAAGTTATGTGTGTATTAAATGTTAATTATCGCTTGCTTTAACGGTGAAGGAAAACATCGTGAGGAAACCTGCATACTTGAGAATTCTTATACGAATTTCGAAGGTATGTGAAGTCTACCAACCCGCATTAGGCCAGCGTGGTTGACTATGGCCTAACCCCTCTCATTAGTAGAGGAGCCTCGTGCCCAGCAGTGGGACAATGTTTAATACAGGGCTGGTATTATTATTATTTTATTATAAGTCATATTCTAGTAAACACAAGAAACCATATAAGTACAACTTTAAAAAAACTAAAATTAATTTGACTAAAGCCACAAGACTATAAATACCGCTTTTAGTATCTTACTTTATAAAATAGCCAAACATCTGACATGACCTTTGGCGTTTGTATAGGTCACTTACATTTTCGTAATTTTAGAAAACCATAAATCCTAAAACGCGACTCATATGAGTGATAGCCTATGGTAATAATATAATACTATGGTATAGTATTTCACCATTCTGTATGACTAGATGTTGTCCGCGGCTCCGCCCGCGTTTTTTGGAAGAAAAGATATACAATCCATGGAGGCATCTTAAGATTTTACACCTTTCTATATTTTGCTATCCCATAGAAAGCGTGCATTTTTCCAGCAAATAATCATGTCGAGCCCTTGCTCTATGAAAAACTAAACTATATACATTTTTCCGAGATAAAACGTAGCAAATATGCTATTCCAGACTATAATCTATCTCTGCGCCAAATTTCAACCAGATCCGTCCAGCTGTTGTAGGGTGGGTTAGTAACAAACATCCATCCATCCATCCAAGCATTCGCATATTTATAATATTAGTAGGATAGTAAGAAGTAGGGTTGCCAGTTCATAAAACGTATACACGTTAATCCGCTCCAATAGTTTTATAAGCGTTGCTACATGGCAGTTAATGTCCAAGAAAAATAAAGTCGCAAATGTTTATTCTCGACACGACTTTGATGCTTGTTTACAAAGTCTTGTGATGTTAAAACAATGAAAACATTCGAGTTTTTAAAACTAGAAGATGAATTGTGAGTTGAACGACCAAAGTTTTTAAATGTATACGTGAATGTTGCGATTTATACACATTTAATCTGTATATATAAAAGAATAAACTGACTGACTGATCGATCAACGCACAACCTAAACGGCTGGGGTTAGAGACTTGAAATTTTGACAGTAGGTACCTTTTATCACGTAGGCATCCACTAAGGAAGGGTTTTTGGAAATACCACCCCTAAGGGGGTAAAATAGGGAATGAAAGTTTGTATGAAAATCCGTCATTTTTTAAGTTAAACGCATGAGTATTTTGTATTGTATATGTCAGCGGCAATGTCCACGGGCCGGGGTCGTGAGAGGGCTTACACATCCCTCTCCGATCTCCAGATATTGTCAGGATGTTACCGTATGAGAGTTCGGAAGTAAAACACGTGATTAACACTTCAGAGTTTAATAAAGCTACCACCAGTTCGGAATGCAGTCATCCATGGGGAAGAGCTGGCAAGAAACCCTCATGGTTGCTCTTTTAAACACAGCACTTTGAATTACAATTAATGTTGGTATATCGATCACTTTCTCAAACCACTGATGATGTTCCCAATCCTGGCAATACCCACAACTACTCGAAACTACGACACAACCAAGGCAGTGCAGCCCGGATCACAGTGCCCCTTCAATCTACAACCCAGAGCGTACCCTCTGGTCGTAACCCGGACAACTGTATCCCTTCGACTCACTCCCTGGCCTACGCCAATTAATAGCCCGGTTAAGAACTTCCTTTTGACTATCTCTCTACGCACTAAACCACATTGCCAGCTTATCCAGGATTGAGCACACTATACAGCCCACGCAACTTCTTTTAACACTAAGAGTTACTTTAAACTAGGTAGACACCGTCTTCCAAATCGTAATCCGGCATTACGACCTCTAAAGCTACTAACTGTTCAACGACTACTTTACAATTGCTTGTCAAATGGCGAGGCGCTCTTTTATATTGTGACTTTCGTTGCGCCCCACTCCGTGAGTGAGATCATACGATAAACAACTCGAAACCACCCTCAAAATAGGAAAGCAAGTGACGGTGCCCACATTTTACAATAATTAAAGCTATTTGCAAGTTCAATTCAGTGTCCGTATTCATGACGCCCCGACATATACTTTTTCTACCAAACATGACCTCCACGCGGGCGGAGCCGCGAGCAACAACTAGTAGTTCTATAAACGAGCAAGTGATACTAAGGTCTTGTACACCTACAACAACAGAGCATCCCAGTTCCTTGCTAGTGACAGCCTCCGTGGCGCAGCGGGCGAGCGGCTGTGAAACGAGAGACTATGGGTTCGATTCCTGCACCGACGCAAATTTTTGTGTGACAGATAGTTGTTTCGGGTCTGGGTGTTGTGGGGCCGTAATCCCTCGTAGTTCTCTTGATACCCACGATGCAGGTACCCAGTGCGGGGTCAGAACTAGTGTGGGTATTTATTTATTTTTCTTGGGAGATCTGTAAATGGATTCCCCGTGTATAAATAATAATAAATATAAAGGGCAATGGGGATTGCAAACTAGAGGATATCTCATTAAACAAAAGCAACTGCAAGCTGTTGCTTTTCAACATTCGAACTGGCCCATTTCTTCTGTAGCTAAAGCTGTCTACAGAGTGTCTATACAATTTTTTGTTTATATTTAAATTTATTTTCTTTCTTTATTTCAATGCTATATACACATATACACACACACATATATATATATATATATATATATACATATATATATATATATATATATATATATATATATATATATATATATATATATATATATATATGTGTGTGTGTATATATAATACAAGCCCTGTATTAAACATTGTCCCACTGCTGGGCACGGGCCTCCTCTACTAATGAGAGGGGAACTTAGTCTACAACGCTGGCCTAATGCGGGTAGGTAGACTTCACATACCTTCGAAATTCGTATAAGAATTCTCAGATATGCAGGTTTCCTCAAGATGTTTTCCTTCACCGTTAAAGCAAGCGATAATTAACATTTAATACACACATATCGAACATAGACTTTCGTCTTTCAATGCTTAAAGAAGATTAAACTTGTTTGTTTCCCAAGATGTTTAATTATGTATGTAAAGTTGACTAAAACTAACAAAATCTTAACTATACTTTCTAATTAAATCAACTTTATCTTTTCATCATCACTTTCTACCAAGAAAACTTTATGTGAACTATTCGTGTAATTTTAATCAATTTGTTTTCAATAGGTAGACTGATTGAAGATTGAACTTGATAAGAAATCGTTAATTTTACTTCTTTGCTTCCTTACAATCGTGATCATACTTTTGTAATAATTTCATCGATGTATTTCTAAAAATATGAAACGACTATGATTGCTAATTTACTTTAATTTTATGTTTAAAATCATTCATTCTTAATTCCGTTTTTGTACAGTATAGATATGTCCAAGAGTTTGGAACTACTGCGCACCATCAAGCAGCGGAAAGTGGCATATCTGGGGCATGTTCTCAGGCATGACAAATATAGGCTACTACAAACCATTATGATGGGCAAGATTGCAGGCAATCGGAAAGTCGGTAGAAGAAAAATGTCTTGGCTCCGTAACATCAGAGAGTGGACTGGCATCAAGTCTGTTGAAGAGCTATTCAGACTTGCACTAGACCGAGAAAAAATCAAAAAACTGACCGCCAACCTTCAGTAGTGGAGAGGCACGACAAGAAGAAGACAGTATAGGCCAATAAACAAAGAAAATTAAATCCTTGTTAGTGATCCTACAGACTTTAAAGAAAATAAATTTGGTACTGTAACAGGAGAGCGATTTGATCGTCAAAAAGTCTCACCATATTAAAAGCAAGCTCAGTGACAGCTGTTACTTCAAGTCAGTTTTCTGTGACACTGGTGCTAACCACAGTCGAGCCGGTCCAGACATGCTGTAGGCAAAACTGGATATAGCGTGACTCTACACCATATAATTGGACTAACTTTAAAAAAATGTTAAACAAATAGAACCTCGTGGTTTTTGTTTACGCAAATATTAAGCATTGAAACAAAACTAAAATAGTTAAAGCTTTCTCATATTGACTTATTTACAGGCTCCATCATGAAGTTTAAAAAAAAATATTAGACTGTTTTCATCTTTAAATAACAATTAGTTGCTTACCATTACGTATTTTTTTTTGTTTTAATGTTTTTTTTTTACTTACCTCTATACTAATTTTGCTCTTGCTGTGACATTGCGGTTTTTCTAACATTTATTTGTGGAAACTTTACTGGTCAATGTATTAGTTTTACTATATTAATGTTATATGTATAATTGTACTGTTTGTTTTCCTAATTAAAATGAAATAAAAATAAAACTTATTTTATGGTTTTTATAGCGATTTATTTTCTTCGTCCTACTATGATTTCTTGACGACATAGAACTCAGTTCGCCCCGTGACCATGAAGGTAGTAAAGCTTTCGAAACGTCGCTAAAATCTAAAAATAAGTCGCGATAAAATACCTAAAACTAGTTTTTTTTTAAAACCAGTATTATTTCTGTATTTAGGTTTACAATTTGAATATAAACGTTTAAGAGAAATAAAACCAATAAATAGAACACAAGAAATATATGTTATATTAAAAAAGTTATACATTACGCGGCTTAAGGGAATCCAGTTAGCGTTATTGGGGGCGCAACTAAAGTCTAATTCAATTACTTGTACGTATAAAACGCGATTTATGTTTGTTCGCACCAAGCTTTCGTAAGATTATTGTTTGTGACTGATTTTTACCATCTCTTGAAATATTTTTATGAGCATGCCTAATTTTCTTATGTTTTGTTGCAGGTATGGGCATTTGAGTTTATGGTATGTACGTGTACGTTTATTTCGTGAGAAAATGATGAGCAAATCTGATAGTAAGGTAAGTAGAGCTCAAAAAATATGACTAACGGAGCATGACTGATCGGTAGCGACTATCATGCTGGCCTTTCAAATCGATGACACTTTTATAATGCACGCACAAGAAGTTGGCCGGGCTGTACTTGGTCACAGTTTCGCGGATATTATTTTTAACCGACTTCAAAAACAGGAGAAGGTTCTCAATTCGTCGGAACCTTTTGTTTTATGTGTGTTCCCCTTCAAAGACGCCTCGACAGATTCGAGAAATTATTTTTTGTTTAAAAGGGTATACTTCCCAGGTGGTCTCATTGGCACCAAGTCAGGATCTCAGAAAATCGAGGGCAACCCTCAAATTTTATAGGGACGCATAATTTTTTTTTATTGAAGTCGGTGTAGTTTTTATAATTTAAAAACTTTTTGCGGTTTGAAGTGACTGCGCAGAAAGCGGCTCAAGTGACCAACTGCAGCTCAGTCATGTTATTTTATGCATATTGTGACAGACTTGTAGACGCAAGACACTAGACCCTCGACCGCTTCTTCACCTCATTGCCCCATGGCGTAATGTCAAGACTACACAGCAGGCTGGCATGATTATTTAGAGTAGCGAGGGATAGGTTGTATCTCGCTACTTAATACTCTAACTGGAAGTCTCTGCGCTTACCATCAGGCGCAGTGTGGTCACTTTGCAGTATCAAGATAAAAAAAAACCTTAATTCTTTTAAGGTCGTTTGAAGCAATGATCAGAGTTCTAAGTTATAGTAAGTTTGTTAACAAATAATATACGCATTAACTTCTGTATATGAAGACTGAGTAATACTTCTGAGGAAACTTAGCAGCTTTCCTTCTGGATTTATAGAACAAATTGTTTATGGATCACGCTTGGTACCGTAGAGTGCAAAATAAATATGTGAGAGTATTAAAATGTTGTTTATCATGAAATGTCGATTGGCACGGCGCAGGTTGATACTAATGGGGGATAAATTGTTCTTTATATTATACTTGCTACTGAGGAATTGAATTCTAGATATAGATTATTACATTCATACACCATTGTATCGCTATGGTGCAAGACGCAATGAATTTGGAAACTTGTGTTTTATAACGTACTAGTGGCCCCGGGCAGAAATTATTCTGCCACAGACCGTCTTCTATGTAGACGGAATATAGGTTGTAAATTAAAATAAAATTTGTGTCGACAACAGCGCCACCCATCGGGTCCAAAGTCCTATCTTTCAAGCTGAAACCAAATTTTGTTAATAACAAAATTTTATTGAAATCAGTTTTTTTTTTATATCATAGTCCGACAAACGAGCCAGTGGGTCACCTGATGTTAAGTGATATCCACCGCCCATGAACATCCACAATACCGAAAGTATCATGTATGGGCTGTCGGCCTTAAAGGACAGGAATAGGGATTAGGGAAGGGAAGGGGGAATCTGGGCCTCCGGATATCTCACTTACCATACGAAACGCGACAGTGAACTGTCACTTTACGTTGGTTTTCTGTGAGACAGTGGTACTACCCCGGTCGAGCCGGCCCATTCATGCTGTAGACAAATATGTCTACAGCGTGGCTCTACCAATTTTTAATTACAGTTGGGCGGTTTCGGAGATTAGCGTATATGAACAACGTGAGATGTGGTTTTTATATATTGGAATAGGCAAAATATTACGAGAGAAGAGAATCCTGGACAACCCAGTGCGCAGCAAACACAAAGCCACTAGACCAACGAAGCCATTCCCTTTTTGACTTGTCAAACACGAAATAGTGTGGATTCTACAACATTCTCTTAGCTCTGTGAGTCAGAACGTAGAACAATCATCAAGCTTGCTTTGCTACACAAAAGATCTTATCGGTGAAATCTCTTCAAGATATTGCTCTTTACTTTTAATTTCATTCACTTAACTCACGCCTAACGGACCAGAAAAATCTTGATCAGTGATACATTCTATAAAAAACCCTTTGGTTCATTTCAAAGTTCTTTGTTACACTGAATGATAGTCAGTAATTTAAAGCTCTATTATGTCCTGGCTAATTAAAGGTCAAACTTCTCTACAAAGGCTGACTTCTATTAAAAGTTAATTGCTTCATACCGACTGGCAGTTTAATGTTCTAGTTATGTTTCTATGTTGTAGAGAAATATTGTTTTGTTTTGTGGTCATTCATTCGTCATCACGTTAAAATTATGTTATGTAAATATTATGTGTACTGTGGATAATCGAGTTATTTGTGTTTCAAAGTTCTATAAATTACCTTAAATGGATCAATTAGGTTGCTTTTTATCTTGACACGGCAAAGTGAAAACACTGCACCTGATGGTAAGTAGTTGATGATGGATGGAGTGAATTAATGAGTGAATGCGTTTTAACCAACAATTGTATTCAATTTAGATACCATTCATAAAACAAATGCTTGCTGCTGTAAAAAGATCCACGTGGCGTTTTAGAAGAAGAAATCAGAGCTAATGGTCTCGCTACAAAATCAAAATGAAATATTTATTGAATCTATGAAATGTTGTACATTGTTTAGGTTCAGTAAACTTTTTACTCTACCGACAGTTCGGAATGCAGTTTCGCTAGAGAAGAACGAGCAACAAACTCTAGCGTTGCTCTTGTCGAACACCGGTTAACAATATTTAGTCATACAATTATTGTTGTTGATAAAAGTAAAGTAAAATTTTATAAGTATTTTGTAGTGAACACACGCAAATATCAGCATACCTAATACATAAGACATGTGAATAATACTTCACATGCGTCTTTTATTCGTCACAAATAATAGAAAAACCCTAACCGCATAAAAGGCAATCTAGGTACATTAGGACCTTGACATGGTAGCTACAGTGTAGGTACTGGGATTCTATTGTGCGGTGTGTGTGTTGAATATTAACGACAAACATGGCATTACAGTTCTGATACGTTATTTAATGCTCTGACATTGAAAATGAATTCATTAATAAAAGGTTGTTATAGAAAACAATACCTATAATAACACACAGACGTGATTAAGCTGGATGCAAAAATATGGATAACTACCATATTTTTAATGTAACCATACTAAATTCATCAAATCTATAATCTACCTGTCTATACTATAATAATGATAATACTAGCCCTGTATTAAACATTGTCCCACTGCTGGTCACGGGCCTCCTCTACTAATGAGAGGGGCTAGGCCTTAGTCCACCACGCAGGCCTAATGCGGGTTGGTAGACTTCACATAGGTACCTTCGAAATTCTTATGAGAAATCTCAGGTATGCAGGTTTTTTTTTATCAAAATAGGCTTGCGTTTGACCACGATCTCGCCTGATAGTAAGTGATGATGTGGTCTACGGTGGAGAACGCTTGCTTAGAATTGATTGCGCATGATGAATGTACTAGCAAAAAGCTTCGTGCGTACTGGTGGAATATCAACCATGTATCGATGACGCTTCGCCGAGTCTCTTGTCGTCCGATGATGAAAAATATGATGATGATAAATTATGTAATTCCAAGGCACACTCGCCGAAATGTATCCGGTAAAAAACCGATAAACTGACAACTTTACGTCTTTGTTCAAGGCTTTGCAGCCTTGAACACAGGCTCCTCACGATGTTTTCCTTCACCGTTGAAGCAAGCGATAATGAGCAATGAATACACTCGTAACTTTTTTAGAAAAGTCAGAGGTCTCCAACCCAACCAACTAGGCTATCGCTGCTTAATATACTGTCTTTACTAATATAATAAAGAACAGTTTGTTAGTTTCGATGTAGGGAGAATAATCTAAAACTACTTATACGATTTTGATCTTTCAATGATTTGAAGTTATATTATCTGGAGTGCTATAGGTATTGTGACTTAGAGTTTTCTATAGGAATTTGACTTTCAAGGGAACAGAGCCGTCACAAGTAAAGTGTCGCATCATTTGTGGAATGACCGTAGGAATGACGGTTCTAATTTTTTGAAGTAACTATGAATTAGTCATAGTTATGAATGTTTTCATAATGGTAGAGCTACGCTGTAGACATATTTGTCTACAACATGAATGGGCCGGCTCGACCGGGGTAGTACCACTGTCTCACAGAAAACCAACGTAAAGTGACAGTTTACTGTCGCGTTTCGTATGGTAAGTGAGATATCCGGAGGCCCAGATTCCCCCTTCCCTAATCCCTATTCCTGTCCTTTAAGGCCGACAGCGCATACATGATACTTTCGGTATTGTGGATGTTCATGGGCTATGGAGATCACTTAACATCAGGTGACCCACTGGCTCGTTTGTCGGACTATGCTATAAAAAAAATGTCTATAAGTAAATAACTTTGATAGAGCAAAGAATACATCCATACTTATTCGCTCAAGTAACTAATAATTCGATACCATCAACAGATAATTTCGTCATAATTTCAGTTCTAAAATAATCATCGTAGTAACGAATATCCCAACACGATTACCAGCTATCCGCTGATCCTAAACCCGTAGCTTATTTAATTACACCCACATCAGCAGTTATGCAGAACGAATGGCACGGGGCCAGCTTACCTGAAGGTTGACCACGGCATAATTAAATAAAATTTATTACAAATTGTTGTTGTTTCTAAACGGTTGGTGATTCGGTGGTAGGTAATATTAATAGAGAAAAATTACGTAAAATACAATAGTAGATGACCCAATTTTGAATGTGCGGCATTAAATGGTTGTTGCTATTTTAGATTAATTAAACTGTAATTGCTGAACAATCAAAAAGCCTTTAAATATCTTCTAGATTTAAAGCTAAAAGTAATGTATAATAATGTTATGTCAATTTAAACACAGAAATGTATACGGAGTTGTAAGCTTCTTTCGTTTTTAATTAGGTTCTTTTATATTTTTTTCGACTTGTAAGCGGAAGTTAAGACAATGGGGTTCTTAAAACTTGTATTACGAATGCTTTCCGTATTGTTAAAATAAAATAATAGCCTAATAAGACTGCCTCGGTGGCACAGTTGTAATTGCGCATCCGTTACGACTGCTGTGCTGAGGTCTCGGGTTCGATCCCAGGTCGGGTAAAATGATTAGGTTTTTCTATTTAAAAATACTCAGTATCAGCCCGGAGTCTGGAATTGAGCCCGGTATGGTGATAAGCTCGCTCTCTATAACATTAAGGGACCGTAACAAATTCTGCGAAAAGTGGGCGTACTGGTTACACCTCTGCCTTCCCCCTCGGGGATTACAGACGTGAGTGTATATGTAAGTAAGCGGACGTAAGTAGGCGGACTATTGTTGATACCAGCATCTAGGCCACACCTCTGCAAATTTTTGGAGGTTTGTCTTTTTTTATTCATTGTCAATTATCGCTGCATGAACGCTGGTTAAAAACTATTTAAGGAAATCTGCATACCTGAGTTATTCAAAAAGAAATTCAAATAGATCTTATCAAGCTAGCAGTGAAAATTTTGCATAAACAATTGAGTTTGATTTATACTTTCTTTCAGACCCACTTCAAAGTTATGTGTAGTCTACTGACCATTAGGGCAGAGTAGACTACTGCCTAACCAACTCATTAATCAAGACCTGTGCCCAGCAGAGGGTAGTGTGTACTAAACAATAATAGGAATAGAGCTGATAAGGATTTTAAATACCCGTCTCATATAGTGTTACAAGATTAAAATTGTTTTTTAGGCGTGGCCGTACGTCATTGCTTCTACTATTTACTAACATGTTATAAAAAACATTGTAACGATGTTAAAATGTTACTTCATTCGTGATATAAACTTTTTTGAGGTCATTAAACTTATTATTTTTATGCATGACTTGCAAAATATACAGCAATAAACTGCTGGATATATAAATTCTTATCTATTATTTAATTTAGTTGTAATTTTTTTTATTTGTGTTAGTGTTTGGGTTTAATACAATTACTTGCTTGAGAATGGATTTCTGGATTCCATGACTAAATGTGCCATCTATCGACTGACAGCCTATGGGACAGTGGGAAAGTAGGTGGCTATGAAATGAGAGGCAGTGAGTTCGATCTCTGCACCGAGACAATTTGGATGATTCACATATATTTTTATCGGGTCTGGGCTTGAGGCCGAAAATCTCTCATAGATCCAGATACCGTCACAAGATAATTGTATCTTACTATGGAGTGTTGCTGGTGGTAGGATATTCATATCCGTCCGGATAGCGACCACGGTACACAGGGTGTAAAACCTGCCATAGTGGCACACGCAAGTGTGTTGCGTCCCGGGATCACCCAGTGTCTATCCGGTTTTTGCCGTGCCAGGATAAAAAAATCAGGTCAATTTTTTTATCATGACAAAACACTCTCACACTCCAAAAAGGTATTTTGTGAACAGTCTCGAAGGCACCGTGACGACATTATTCAAGCGTTTATCCATTCATCAATCAAGTCGCCTATTTATTATTATTTAATGACAATCGTTACCAACTTATAATAGTTTGTAGTCACACAGTGATTTCACTAGACAATAGCTGTCGTGCACAGTACACCACGATCGGGACCAGTTCCTAGCGAGTCGACTGGGCCGCTTTTTGTACCGACACACGTATGAACAGTAGGTCATCTATGCATATAATCTAACTGTACACTTTTTAACGCGATTTAATGTAATGCAAATGGTATTTACAATTTAAAATGTGAATTTGTTAGGAGTTACGATGGCACGTTCTTGTTTGCTTTTTTCAATTATGAATCATTGTGAAAGTATTCTTGGCAATGGTCGAAGGCTACAGTACCCGGAATTGTCATTGATACGTCGTTATGGTGTGCGACACCTTTCGTTCACTGTTATAGTACAAGTTTAAATGTTAGTCTCATTTCTAGACTTAAATATACCTTTTTTAAAGTTCTTCATCATAAAGAGATCTAAATAGAGATCATGAGTTCAATCTCTAGTGTTACATTTCAGTACACATGACACGGAAACAATTGAGTTTTTACAATATTCAGCACGAAAATACGTCGTCTTGATTTTATCAAACATTACTATGGGTAACATCGAAAACAAACAAAAGAATACTCTTGTGCAAAATCAGAAATCTTAAATTGCGTCTTAGAATAAATACTAAGTAGGTACATATACAATTGAGACGTCTAATCGCTCCAGACACGATACATGGCCCCACTCCTTATAATGTTAAATTATGAAAATGAAATCACGTGGACAGCTAGTTTACTGTCATACTGTTATGCACTTCACATGTCGGCGCTCGGCTTGCCAGCGAGTAGATAAGGTCACTTTCTTGCACTCTACTCCGTCAACAGTTGTGTAAGCGATTATGGTCCTTATTACCACGCCGTTATGCACTTTGTTGTTAGAAAGTCATTTCTAATGTTAACTACCAGTTGTCGAGCATACGATATTGTATGGTAACGTAAGAACTGTATTGTTAATCATGTTTGAGGTGCATGCATTGTTTGAAACAAAGAGACGCTCGTTTAGAAATTATTAACTGTAATGGGATCGTACAGTTACATTAAATATGGAACAGATTATTACTATTACTTAAAACAATTCAAACTAAAATGCTTTACTTATATTTATTCTGTTTTTTTTTGGCACCGCAAGTGTGTTATTCCTGTGACATGATCTTTAAACATTGAAAATCTTGCACGAATTATCTTGCTAATTCTTACTTTCTTGCTAATATTATAAATGCGAATGTTTGGATGTATGGATGGATGTTTGTTACTCAATCACGCCAGAACAGCTGGACGGATCTGGTTAAAATTTGGCACAGAGATAGATTGTAATTTTTAGTCTGGAATAGTACATAGGCACTTTCTGTCCCTGAAAAATGTACGATTCCCGCGTGATAGTTTTTTGGTTTTACATAGCAAGGGATCGACATGATATTTTGCGTAGTGGTAGTTAGGGATTAGAGAATGGCATAGGTAATTTTATCCCAGAAATTGTACGGTTCCTATGGGATAGCAAAATATAGGAAGATGTAATAGTTTAAGGTGACTCCATGGTTTTTATACATTTTAAAATATGAATAAAATTTGTGTTACAAAATTGTATGTAAATGATAATACGTTTAATGCCGTATAAAATTTCTCCCCAGGGTATATTTTATTATATACTTCTATAAATATAGAACTCTAATTACTCACACGCGACGTTTTCACAAGCCCGCAGAAGCAATATATTGTTGTTTATTACAACAGCCATAACGTTTATGATTTATACGCCTCTACCCGTCGTGACATATTAACATGCGTTCTGGAGAATTGGACTAAGATTATTGAAAATAATGTAATGGCACTCAAGGTTTCTCCAAAAATATGTAATACTAGACGTTGCTCGCGGCTCCGCCCGCGTGGAGGTTATTTTTGGAAGGAAAGGTATACAATCCATTAAGGTATCTTAAGCTATTACACCTTTCTATATTTTGCTATCCTATAGGATGCGTGCATTTTTCCGGGATAAAAAGTGGCATATGTCATTTTCTGATCCCTAAACTACCACTATGCAAATAATCATGTTGATCCCTTGCTCTGTGAAAAACAAAACTATCCCACAGGAACTACACATTTTTCCGGGATAAAAGTAGCTTATGTGCTATTCCAGACTATAATCTATCTCTGTGCCAAATTTCAACCAGATCCGTCCAGCCGTTGTAGCGTGATTGAGTAACAAACATTCATCCATCCATCCATCCATCCAAACTTTCGCATTATAATATTAGTAGGATTTTGATGTTAATATCAAGACTTAAGTTCACTAGACAATGCAGTTTACCTGATTGTTTTTAATCTTAGAACTTGATCAATGATATCCAGTTTAATACATGTCTTCTTTTACCTGTTGTTTCTATCTCAAATGGATAAACTAATATTTTATATCGTACACAACACTAAATCCTTCCATAAGTATTTTTTTCCCGTTCGCAATACATTACATTTATTCCATTGATTAATTATCAATGGAATAAATAATAATAATAATTATTATTATTATTTATTCCATTGATAATAATCATTGGTCAGTCATCATATTCTAAAAATCTGTGAGATTCTGTTTTCCAATCACAGGTCGGACAATTACAATTTGAACTATTACCCAAGTGTTGCGAGGGATTGAAAGGAATTGGACACCCAATATGATGATAGGTGCCAGCCACTACATGAGGTGGAAATAAGCTCTGCTAGCCATGTATTGTTGCTCCTCTATCTACCTTCTTATGGATATAAATGTGAGCTTCACACTTCACTACACCTTCAACTATAAAAGGTAAACTATCTGATTGAACATCTGCTTTCGAAGAAACATAACGAGATACCATTCCGATACGACATTCATTAACCTAGTAGATTTCTCCTATTTCCTAAAGAGCTATACTTGGGAAAATACAGAACACCGTACTTCCTTTAGTATTTCCAGATTCTAAGTTATTTGAATAGAGGAAATATCGGCGATTAGCATACTGGAGAAATCTTTATGCGTTCTATAGATTCAAGATGAAAGGCATTTTATTTCTCGGTGAATTTAAACGCTTTAACTTCTGTATGATTGAATTATCTGGGTTTATTTGTAGAAAATTATCAATGAAACTTAAAAAGGAAAATGCTTTTGAAATATATAGACATACGAACCAAAAAAAACCTCTTCAGACAAACAATTATGGGACATTTCAAAAATAATTTGCTTTTATGGATCTGCTATGAATTGCATTATTATTTCTTACATGACAATTCTAAATAAAAGAATCTGAATGTCATTTGATATGATGTATGATGATATAATTCACACTCAGTGTGAATTCAGACTTAGTGGCATCGATATTATTCGAATAAAATTAGCTTAGGACCATTTGTAAATATATAAATAGAACTAGCTAATAATGAACTGAACTTAAAGCCTTTCTGGTTTGTGCGAGTGGCTAGAACATTGTTCCACGTTTTGTATTTTTGTTCGTGATATTCAAATACAAATTATTTCTTTGTCAGCAGTTATTACCATAAATATGTTTTAACAACATTATTGTTGCTATTCATGTATTCTGTACATTTAATAGTCAATTAATAAATTAATGGAAGCTGGTGGCAGGCCTTCGATATCCATGAGTGTTTTGGTTCGTTCCTGTGTCGGATCGGAAATGAGGTGTCCACCGCGTGCCACCATTTTGGTAACTGCTGCGAGGACACGGATGAACATCCGGTTGAGAGGGTGCTGGGTCGTAAGACGTCGTAGGTCGTAAGTCCAGCATAACCGTTTTATTCTCATTCCGCTTCCCCCTGGCAGTAATAAAATGCTTTCCCCCCCGACAACAAAAATAGCCTTCAATAACACTTATCCTAAAAATGCACCAGCTATAAGCTGCAGTCTATATTGTTTCCCTAATATCAACAGAATATACGGCTTAATATGTTCAAATAATAAACAATACAGAGTGTAAGTCGTCATTACGTTTTCAAATTTTTTATTACACTTCGCTCTCAATATGGATGTCATAAAACCAATGAATTCATTAGCAGTGATTGTTTCTACGCGTTGTAAATAAATATTCGATATTGATTCATTAAAGGTTCGTGATTTACTAAATGGGCATTGTCATTACTTATGGTGTGTTTGTAATATTAGACAGTGGGCGAGTAGCCGGTTGTGAAACGAGAGGCCCTGGATTCCATTCCCACTCTGAGACGGATGTTTCTGTGACAGATAGATATTTGTTTCGGGTCTGGGTGTTTTAGGACCGTAGTCCCTCGTAGTTCTTGATACCCACGATACAGGTTTAACCTAGTGTAAGGTTAGAACTATGTGTATGACTGTGGAGTGCATATATTTAGGTAGAGCACTTTCAGCTACGTCAGAAAACTGTGTTATATATAGTGGTTGAAATCAAGTTTAGATGAACTTGATTTCAACCATTATTTCAGTTCAAGTTCTTTTGACATAAGCGGGTAAGCTTAGAGCTGTTCAAAAACGACAAAGGTTGCTGAAGGATTACTTGATTCAAGATTTGGTGAATAAATACAATGTCATTCTTTCACCGCTCATGAACATTTGAAGTACCAGAAAAGTCGTAGGTGTGTAAGCTTAAAGAAGAGCAGGAGATTCTGGCACCTGGAATACATAGTATGAAATGCATAAACACACGACACACTTTCGAGTTGCCGTAGTGCTGTATACAAAATTGTATATAGTTGTAGCCTAGTTAAAAGTGGTACCTACGAACTGCCGAGACGAAAGTCTTAAGTTCGAAACCAGCCCAAATAGCATACACCTCAGACTTTTCTAAATTTACGTGTGTATTCATTTGTATTTATCGCTTGCTTTAACGGTGAAGGAAAATATCGTGAGGAAACCTGCATACCTGAGAATTATCAAAAGAAGCAACCTGAACAGGGTCAGTGTGGTGCATTAAGGCCTAACCCCGCCCACCAGTAGAGGAGGTCCGTGGCCAGCAGTAGGACGAACGTTTAATACGGGGCTAGTATTAGTCGGACCAAGATTTTGCTTAAAGTGACCTCTCAATATTGATACTAATTATTCCCGGCTTTGCTTGGTAAACCTATTCATGATAATAAGAAAGCAAGAATATTTTAAGGATATTCTGGAGTAACATAAGGTCATCGAATCAGGCCTTTGTGTACCTTACAGACGCTGTTAACAAAATTCGCAACGGCCAACACATTCACACATGAAACCAACACGCTTTAGTACAATGTGAGTAGGCTGCGCTGGCGTCGGTCGGTCAACCGGGGCGACGACCGCGGCCCGCCTCGACAACCTTTGTAGCCACAACGGGTTAGCGCCTGCGATGTTTCCATTGACTGACACGATTTGTCGTGTCGTGCTTCCGAATATCGGTTGGCAGGAGCCACGATATCTATAAGAGAAAGTGGAAGGAAATTCTCCTATTCTTATCTCCTTTTATTAATTTAAGCGCTTGATAAATATATTTGGACAGTGCTCAAATATTTTATCCTAATAATACCTAGTCAGGTCATAAATTCTGTCACATGTTTAATATAAAATAATTGAAACAAGTTTATTCATTATGTAACCATTTATATACCAAAATGAACTTAACAAAACATAGATTCTTATGACACTAAAGTTTATTCAAAATGACCTCCTTGATTTTGAATACAGGCCTTCAATCTGCGCGGCCAGTTGTCTATCGCAGCACGAACGAGGTCCATGTCAATATCGGCGGCTGCCTTAATCAAGGATGTCTTGAGTGACTCCAAATTGGGATGAGGCTTTGAGCACGCCTTTTCCTCCAAGTGTTGCCATATCTTGTAATCTAACGGATTCAAATCTGGACTGGAGGAGGGCCAGTCTTCGTGCCGGATGAAGTCGATTTCACGCGCCGCCAGCCAGTCTTGTGTGCTCTTCGCTCTATGAGCTGGCGCCGAATCTTGTTGGAATATCCAGTGCCTGTTATTGAACATGGTATGAGAAACAGGTTCCACAAGGTTCGTCAGGACTGCATTTTGATACACAACTGCATTCGTTTTTACACCTTACTCACAAAAATGTACCTCTGTTAAGCCCCAATAAGAAACTCCCAACCATACCATGAGCGAGGATGGAAAATGACCTCATTGGACACGCGGAATACGGTTGCTCGCTTCTTCACTACTGTGTGCGTACACCTTATCATTTTGTTTGTTGTAGCTCTCTTCTACGGTAAAAAATTTTTCATCTGAAAAAAGAATTTCCCGATATTTTTTTCCCGCGTACCGCTTCAACAAAGCGCGGCATCTCTTCAGTCTCAGGTCCATTAGACGAGCATTCAAACGATGTCCTGTTTTTCTTCGATATGCCCGAAGCCCTAAGTCTTCATTTAACACCCTTTTCACCGTGGTTCTGCTTAACCCCATCTGAAGGGCCAACAGTTTCTGCTTACGTTTGGGATTTCTTTGAATTCGCGCCTTCACAGCTTTTATCACTGCTGGAGTCCTAACAGACCGAGGGCGACCACTTCTTGACCTGTCATCTACACTAGAGTCTTCATTGTATCGTTTGATGGTACGATAAACGAATCTTTTGGTTATATTCAAATTTTTCAGTATGTCAAAAATTTGAATTGGCGCGTAACCGCAACGATGCAACGCAATTACTGCAACACGGTCTTCTTTAAGCGTCCACTCCATATTTAAAAATGAGTAAAATTCTAAAAAGTATACATTTTTATTTTCATGAACAATTTGAAATTCGAATTCAATAAACTTTTTTGTGGCCAGCATTCTAAAATAAAAGTTTTTACTGTGTGACAATACTTATGACCTGACTAGGTAGTTTTGGTCTATATGTATTTTAATAAGTTTTACATTGAACTATATATTTATATGACAATTTCTAAAAGTTGTATAACCTTGTTTACGTCTGGAAGTTCTCTTAAATACTTATAATAGAAATAAAAGAATATAAGGAAAATATAACTCTTAAGTTTTTTTTAGCGAAAGTGATTCAATACAGAGAAATATTGTTGTAATTTGAGCACTCCAGACACAAAGGCATAGAGTTATGATCAACAGACAACTTGAATGAAATGTCAAGGTCACAAAACTAGGTATAGACGAAACATAAATATCTTAACTACGACCCACGCGATAGGCCACTTGAAAATTACAAGTTACAAAATAACAATTTAAGTTTTCTTATTGAACTTATTATAAACGCCAAGAAAGTTTTTATTTGAGTTCACGAAATAAATTATAACTTTGAATGTGTACTTTTTGATAAATCACAAACTTATAATTTTATGATTTGCGTCGGGCATTCAACCATTATCAATCGATAACTATTTGCTAGTTTTGCCTTCAAACTATAACAGAAATTACGCACGTGCCTAAAACAATAAGAAAAGCGATTTAATTAAAAAACTAGCTGTTGCCTGATGCTCCGCCCGCGTTATCTTATACAATGTATAAAATCATTTCATGTCTCACTACTCTATGCATAATACAGATATTCTTTCAAATAGGTATAACTTTTGATTCAATGCACTGATTTAAATGAAATAAAGACTAAATGTTACCTCGAGATACACTCTATGATTTTATTGTCGATTCTTTTGTCGTACTACATTACTTAAGGACGTGATGGCTTGACAGACAATAATTTCAAAAACAATTTGGGTTCTATATCGATAATATAACACGTTAGAATCAAAATTTTGCAAAAATATTTAATGTACAGTCAAAGTTCCTCTTCAGCTTTATTATAGTATAGATAAAAGCAAAATAATTGCGATTTAAAATACACCCAACAGTCACACACATTGTTCTGACCCCACACTAGGTAAAACCTATATCGTGGGTATCAAGAACTACGAGAGACTACGGTCCCACAACAACCAGACCCGAAACAAAATATCTGTCTGTCACACAAATATTTGTCTCGTGTGGGAATCGAACCCACGGCCTCTCGTTTCACAGCCGGCTTCTCTCCCGCTGCGCCACGGAGGCTGTCTATAGTATAGATATAAGCAAAATTATTGCAATTTATCTGATCTCATGTTACAGATCGTTTGTCCACCAACCCGCATGCTATTATAGTCCAAACAAGGCTCATTGTATCTTATAATAATTGTCCTATTTTTAATCTCTTACAGAATCGGTATACATTGGACACAGTGCCCGCATCGTGTCACGGTCATATACGATAACGCGTATAGAATTTTTAATGTATAAAAATATTGTAGTTTTTTACTATTCGGATATTTGTCGGATTATGTAATCGAAGTTTATTATTCCTCGATTTTAAGGATTAGGATTTGATACGTAGGAATTTTTTTAATTGTTAAAACATTTTGGATTGAAAACTTCTTTAGGCACATTGGGCACTTTTGGGATGGCGAAAAGCACAGAACTCGTGTGACCGTCACTCTCAGATTATTTTTCTTTTGATATAAGCGTGCTAATGAAGTTCTATAGTTACAAGCAAATAAAACGTTACTACTTGATGGACGCTGATTCAAAAAAAGAACGAAGAAGAAGAAGATTCAAGAAAGAGGGGTTTTAGCTGGTAGTGTCCGGTTGGGTGGACATAAGTAGTAGGGACTCGGCCCAGCGGCAGCCCGGATAGCCATCATCCGGGCGAGGGGATGCTGGGTCGTAAGACCAGCTAGTCCAGCATAGCCGTTTTATTCTCATTCCGCTTCCCACCGAAGCGGACGGCAGTAATAAAATGCTTTTCCCGCGACAAAAAAAAAAGTGTTGTGCCTGAAGCTTGAGATTAATTTAAAGAATACCTCATAAGTTAACTCCTCACTTCGCCCTTTAAGGGATGATTAGGTAAAAACGTGGAAACACGTATTTCTTTATTTTTTACCAAAAGCCTAAATATGAATTTTCAGATCCCTAAGTTGAAGTATTACGGATTGCCCATACAAACTTTTAACCTCTATTTCACCCCTTTCAAGATAATTTTTTGAGACAAAAGATACCATATGCCCTTCCCTAGGATATATTCTATCCCTCTACTGAATTTCATTAGGATTCGTTCACCCGTTTAGTCATGAAAAGGTAAGAAACAGACATACAAACAACAATATTAATTTTGCTGCGGAGATATTTTAAAACTGTTATATCTCCTAAGATATTCATTGAAATCAAATGACGAAAAGGGCAACTTTGTTCAAAATTAAATACTTGTGATGAATAAAGTATTTATTTGGATAAGGATTAATACCATGTTTATAAAAACCCCTTTCCAAATTATGCATTGTTTCAGAACAAATTCGATAACCATTAAAAAGGTTATAGTGAGACAACCGAAATAGATATATATAGACATATGCTATCACGGACTTTTTTTTAGAACTTTTTAAGAGGAACAATTTCGTCGTACATGATTGTTATGTAACTTTATCCGTTAACGCAGCGTACGCAACCGAAGCTCTCTAAAGGAATAAATTTTCCCCGTTTTTGCAACATTTTTCATTGCTGCTGCGCTCCTATTGGTCATAGCGTGATGTTATATAGCCTATAGCGCTCCTCGATAAATGGGCTATCCAACACTAAAAGATTTTTTCAATTCGAACCAGTAGTTCCTGAGATTAGCCCGTTCAAATAAACAAACAAACTCTTCAGCTTTATATAATAAGTATAGATACTGAATATTACGTAATAGAAAAACCTAATATTACTTTTAATTGAGGATCGAACCCGAGACCTCAGTACAGCAGTCGTACCGCGTATGGAATCACAACTGCGTCATCGAGGCAGTCCTTCAGCTGTTCTAGCTGTGTTTTTAACCGACTTCAAAAAAAGGAGGACGTTAACAATTCGTCGGAATCTTTTTTTTATGTATGTGCCCCGATTACTCGAAGACGCCTGGACCGATTCGAGAAATTATTTTTTTTGTTTAAAAGGGTATACTTCCCAGGTGTTCCCATTGCCACCAAGTCAGGATCTGATGATTCTTCTTCTTCCTCGTTCCCTCAATGCTGTGTATCGCGACCACATGTCTTCAGTCTCCACTGTGTGCGGTCTTGAGCCGTGTGGACCGACCGTTGCATGCTGCCTGATCTGATGATAGGATCTCAGAAAAATCAATGGCAACCCTCAAATTTTATAGTGACGCATAATTTGTTTTTATTGAAGTCAGTGTACTTTTTATGAATTAAAAAACTTTTATATCCTACAAAGTATAAACCATACTGCGCGTCTCTTTACATCGTCCACCAGTATCTATTACGAAAAGCTCGGCAATAAATTTCTTGCTGACAACGTAACATCGTATATTAATAATTCGGCAGTTCACAAGTGGTATTTAATTAATCATGAAGCGACCGGACTCTCAAATCATGACAGACTAAAGCCCATTCAGTCTGCCTTTAAATTGCCATCGGAATGTTTATTCTGTTTGACGCTTTCAATTATGGACGAGAGGTATTTTTCAGTTGGTTTTTGATATGTCAGCAATTTGTTCTGCCGTCAGTGGGCGGTTCGATTACCGCACCGGGACAAATATTTGCGTTGTCTGCAATTATTTGTTTTATGAGTGTTGCGAGACTGAAAGTATAACATGTTTTTTTATTCCAATCAAATTTAACAAGCTTTCTTTAAACTAGCTTCATTTAGAGAATTCCGGTGACCCATCGCAATACCGACCACGACCCGAATTTCGACCCGGGGTTAAGAAACGCTGTCCAAGACAGTTAGCCATGAACTTAGGCGTTGGCAAGGTTTAGTGGAGACAGACATAAGCGTAAAATCACTAGGTCGTAAATGTTTAAGCCTGCAATTCAAGCTTGGAAATTCATAAATAAGCCTCAAAATGTAAGCGCAAGTTATATCACATTAACACGACTGTAAAGAGTTTTCATTGAAATGCAAAGCATATTGAAACATCGCACGCATACAAGAGAACCTTTTGTTCCTTCGAAGAAAAATTAACATCATTACACTGCTTTTATCATGCAAAAGATGTTTGTGCGTGCTGCGTGAAAACGTAACCTAGTTAAAACTGGAGCCGTGCCTCTACCGAAAGGTTTAAAAACGTGTTTCGTGGCTCCTTGAATGAAAAAAATAATATTGCATATTTTCCTCGTAAGTTATAGTAACATAAAGCGAAATACGTGGTTTACGAGATAAATATACTGTTGATACAGGGAGCAAGCGTCCTCACTGAACTCTAAATATGAATCATAAAATTTTCGCCAGTATATAACAAGGTTCCCGCTTGCTTATCCCCTATTAAATTGTGAAAAAGTTATCCCTTTTTATAGTCCATTGTAGCCATAACCTTGTTCAAGCGCCCTCTATAATAATAAAGTCTTTTCGCTAGATTAGCCCTTTGATTAAACGTTCATTAACTTTACGAAATTATAGTCCGTTTAGAAATTAATTTAGCCGAGACATTTTCGATTAATTGCAGAAATTGGCGAATCTCATTTGAACATCAAAAGGGTGTCGGTGTAATTAAAATTTTCGTGGAAATGCGTTGACTACGATGGAATTTTAAATTTATGTGGAACACAAACGGTTTAATTCTCATATATTTTGATAAAAAAAAATGCTGACATATTTATCATAAGAATTTCGAAGGTATGTGCAGTCTACTAACCCGCATTAGGCCAGCGTGGTGGACTAAGGTCTAACCCCTCTCATTAGTAGAGGTGGCCCGTGCCCAGCTGTGGTACGGGCCTATTCAGCAAGGCCCGTACTACCGGAAAGGAACTTAAGTTCAAATACGTTTGGACATCCAACGGAAACATCTTTATGAGAAGATCCGAGTCTAGCTCTGTTGTCCGCATCACCTCAGAAGCAGTCCTAAACAAGCTCACAGGCGATCGAGAGGGCCGTGGCACACCAGGTACCCCGCAGCGCTCCTAACAGCAACATTCACTGGAGTCATTCACTGGAGTCGTATGCTTTACTTTTCACCTTCAGTTATTAATCTGACTACTTATATCGTAACTTGTATAATTCCATATTCCCTTATAAAAATAGATTCTTCCATGTCAGACAAGTTTAAAACACTTAGTTCCTATTTGCTTACGTTAGCCGTTATATTATTGTTAAGCACATATTATTTAATTTTTTTGAGTTCATTTGTTACATTCTATTATTTAATGTTTATCCCGCTCTGTACACTAGTTCTAATATTATTATGTTATTTAATTTGTTTTGAAGTTATTACCGTGTCCGTATATTTTCTGTTTTCTTTTTTTTGTTATCGTCCATGTACCGCAATAAAATACTGCATGGGGTAAACAGTGTCACATTGTATCGCCATATTCGTTTGGAGGTTTATCTCGATGTAATCCCTGCCAAAATATCACCCAAAACACAAACGTCACCAGACACAGAATTAAACAAACACACTCTTTCACAACTGCAACAAACATCCAACGATATCTTACATTGTTATCTATACAGAATCCTTTACCTAAAAATATTATATAGCTTAAATCCAAAATCACTCAATTTTATAGCACGCTGTATCACCATTGCTTCCAATTATTTATGAATACTATTGACTTAGGAAACAATATTGACTCTGACTTAAACATAAGGTGCCTATATAGTCCCCCTGAACACTGCGAATCCACCTTAGACATTAATGGATTTAAACTTCTCACTCTTAACATAAGAAGTATCAACAAAAACTTCAATGCGTTCACTATCTTGTTACAACGGCTGAAAATTAATATAGATGTTATTATTCTCACTGAATGCAGATTAACTGAATCAACTGTAATTGGCCAAATTCCCGGTTTCACATCCCATTTCACAACCAAAAACTTCAACCAAAATGGTGGAGTAGTGGCTTATATAAAAGAAAGCTGGAATGCATCAGCCTCCGAGCTAGATATGACTGAAGCCAGTGGACTATTAATTAATATCTCCAATTCTTTCTCCATAGTAGGCATCTACAGATCCCCTTCTTTCAGCTACAACTCAGGCTTTATATTTTCGCTGGACAACATATTAACAAATTTATCCGCTAAAACATCACTTATCATTACAGGCGACCTTAACATAGACATTCTTTCAGTGGATCACAGTAGACATGATCCTACAGAATACCTCGACCTCTTAAGCCAACATGGCCTTATGCCTGCTATTGACAAACCCACCAGATTGAATGCCTGCTTAGATCATATTTTCGTACGGTCAACGTCAACAGCGCTGGGTATCGTCTGTGAAACAGACATCACCGACCACTACCCAGTACTTCTTAGATTATCCCCACTCACCCAAAAACGTACTAAACCAAGTCGTTTTAAAACGGTTATTGATTTCTCCGGGTTACGAAATACTCTTGAAAAGGAAGAATGAAATGCAATTGTCGAACAAAATGACGTAAACGTAATCGAATTGTTTGTCGAACGCATTCAATCTGCCATCAATAAGAACACAAAACAAGTACGAGTTTCAAGATCGAAATACACACTAACTCCTTGGTGCACTCCAGGTCTACTGCGGTGTATTCGCCATCGCGACAGACTTCATTCTAAAGCCCTCAAATCCCCCAAGGACGAGATAGCTCAAATGATCTATAAAAGGTACAGAAATTTCTGCATCTCCATACTGGAAAAGGTCAAGTCTGAGTATGACTCAAAGAAACTCGAGGAAGCTAATGGCAATACCAAGGTATTTTGGAAAACTATAAAATCTGTTTGTCATCTTAAGAAATCTAATAAGGATAACTCGGATCTCTTAACTACTATGACTGACCCATCAGACTCGATTAATCTTTGCAACGAATACTTTTCTACAGCGGGGTCAAAATTAGCTCAAACAATTTTAGCTAATTCTAACACAACAGAGAGTATTCTAGCATCCCAATCAGCCTCCAACCAAACCCCAGTAAACTCATTATTTTTTGCACCTACCGACGCCACTGAAATAGACGCAATAATTGGGCAGCTAAAAACTAACAGTGCACCAGGCCTGGATGGGATAACAAACGGTTTACTAAAGGAAATTAGAGCACACATTGTCGCCCCCCTGACCCATATCTTTAACCTAAGCTTGTCCACTGGTGATTTCCCATCAATTTGGAAAACTGCCGCTATCACGCCAATCCATAAATCTGGCACTTTAGATGATCCCAAAAATTATCGTCCAATATCTCTGTTAACAACACTCTCCAAGATTCTTGAGAAAATTGTTAACAAGAGACTGGTCAACTACCTGGAATCCCACAATCTGCTGTCAGATAGGCAATTTGGATTTAGAAGGCAAAAATGTACCAATGATGCTATTAAATTGCTTACTGATACTATCTCTTCTCACCTTGACAACGGACTCAGCTGTATAGCAGTCTTCCTCGATCTTGCAAAAGCTTTTGACACCGTTTCCATACCAATCCTCTTGCAAAAGCTTGAAACTATAGGTATACGCGGTGTGACTTTAGACTGGTTTAGAAACTATCTCTCGGGGCGGCAACAAATTGTTCAAATACAGGGTCTTTTAAGTAATCAGCTTCCAGTAAACTTTGGAGTGCCTCAGGGTAGTATATTGGGTCCCACTCTTTTCCTTATATATATGAATGACATACATAACCAACACATTCCATCAGCAGAACTCCTATGTTACGCCGACGACACAGTCATTGTATTTCACGACCAAAATTGGGAAAGTGTCATAAGGTGCGCTGAAAGAGGAATGATTCATATAAGGGACTGGCTGGAAAGAAACTTACTCACTCTAAATGCTTGTAAGACCAACTACATCTGCTTCTACAAAACAGCGGCTTCTCAACCTAAAAAACCCATCCATGTTTACTTACACTCCCACACACCATCTACTCTCTCATGTAACTGTGTAGCCCTTAAACGCACTGAAAGTGTTAAATATCTCGGAGTCACCTTGGATGAACGCCTCACATTTCATCCGCACATAAACCTCACTGCTGCTAGAGTAAGAAAACTGATTGGCATCATGCTACTACTGAGAAACTCTGCCAGCTGGAAGACCTTAAGAACAGTTTACTTCGCCTTATGCCAATCAATTATAAGCTACTGCATTGGAATATGGGGCTCAGCGGCCAGGACCACAGTAATCAAACTAGAAAGGGCTCAACGAGCATTACTAAAGGTGATTTTGAAGAAACCCTACCGTTACTCTACCAACGATCTCTATGCCGAAGCAAAGGTTCTGCGAGTGAGGCAATTATTCATTCTCCATGCCTGTCTAAGCGCTCACAAAAATATCATAAACTCTCCACTATATGATAACATTAAGTCTAAACGCACCTTTAAGATACCTCTACCATCCATTAAAACCACATTCGCAAAAAGATTCACATCGTACAGCCATCCATCCACATACAATAATTTATCTTCTAAATGTTCTCTTAAGGACTGCACCATCTTCACAGCTAAAACGAAACTGACTAACTTTCTATTAGGCCTGGATTACATCGAGACAGAGGGGTTAATATCTGGGTACGGATCCATAGTGCTGGGATATTGATTAACATTATTTTATTATATTTTTAGTTATTTTTTTTTTTCTCTTTTTTATATCCTTTTAGCTTAATTTAAATTTTAGACAAGTAATTTAGAAAAATGTATCCTGTAAGCGTCAAATTCTATTCTTGTAATATGTAGATATTATGGCAGCCCAAGATACAAGCGTAGCTTAGTTTGGGTGCCACTTGCAAATATTGTAATATTTATTGTATTTTACTTGAATAAATTACTTACTTTAAATTAGTAGTAACTAAACTATCCCATCTCAAGTGTATCTACTTCGCCTTTTGAGACGAAATATGACAACTTGGGCTATTAATGATGTAATACGATTTAACCTACATTGGAAAATGTATTTCGTGTATTGTAAAAACTTCCCTAAAGTCTTTCAAGGATGTTTCCCTTTACTAAATAGTTCTTTCGACGTTAAAGCAGGTAAAATGTGAGATGCTGGGTTTCATATAGATTGAAGTACTTTCGCTGTCCTATATGGAGGGTGAAAATACTACGCATCAAATCACATCTAAATTATGTAACAGCTATCTCATCGCGAAAATCTAGTTTATATTCGAGCACCTGAGCGCAATAAGAGTTAGTACATCGTAATTTCAGCGAATCCACTATTTTTGCACCTTCAAAACGTAGAAATTCAAGCACAAAAGGAAATATTTCACGTAAGAGAAAAAATGTATTTACTAGAGATGATATTTCACATGAAGGTTTTGGTTTCTTTTCCAAGTTAGAAGATACTATTGTATAAGGAGTGCAAGTTTCCGTTTGTGAGGAAAGTTCTTTGAATACAAAAATTATTCGCGCTGCTTGCGAAATATGTACTTGTTTGTTTTTTGACTGGTAGGGAATATTTATGATACAGAAACATAAAATACATTAACAAGCTATTATTTCTCCAGTAAATAATTTGGATTTTAATTACAACTGACCTCCAACGGATGTCTTTTTTATTTATAAAATAATATATAACAATGAATACACCCAACAGTCACATACATAGTTCTGACCCCACACTAGGTAAAACCTGTATCGTGGTTAACAAGAACTACAAGGGACTACGGTCCCAAAACACCCAGACCCGAAACAAATATCTATCTGTCACAAACGTTTGTCTCGGTGCGAGAATCGAACCAAAATCTTCTCTTTGTCAAAATAATTATAATCCATAGTATACATAATTCTGAACTTTCAAAAAATCTGACCCTAAAGCCGTACTCAACCCCTAATTATAACCACCAATTCCAGAGCCTATGTAAATTTCCCGGTGCTGCGCGCTTCAGCGCCCGTCAATTTAGAGATGACAACCCCAGTTCCGAAGGCCGTAGGAACAAGTGAAAAGCAATTATTTCCCCGACATCTTGTCGTGGCGATGTTGCCAACCGTAATTAATTTACAGTTACAAGGGGCAGTTTATCGAGTTATGGAATATTTTTGAACAGTACTCGTGTTCATTTCAGCCATCATTTTGTCACTCGGATGATGAGTAAAGGAGCCGGTGGGTGGTAAATATTTATTTGTACTTTAATATATAAGTGTGATCATTCTTTATTAATAATTTTTGAGTGTACAATAAAGAGTAAATAAATAAATATATATTTATAAGCGCTTAATATTAATATTTCTATGAGTCGTACTGAATATAATGTCTTATACTTAACTTTTTCGTTTTAAAAATTCTTAATACGTGTAATCACACTTTCTGTACTGTTATTAGTGTAATTATAGTTTAAAATTTCCAGGAAAACGAACATTTAATGTATGATAATATACTTGGTTATATAATGTACCTGTTAAATTAGACGCCTAACTGTTACATGTTTAATTTTACGGTTTTTGTCGGAGGTCTAGAGTTGGGGTACGATATTTGGCCGTTTTGCGGACTTCTGAGTACTTTGACCATTAGACCCTCGACCGCTTCTTCACCTTCTTGGCCATGGCGTAGTGTGAAGAAACAGGCCGGCATGATTTTGTTAACTAGCGTGGGATAGATTGTCCCTCGCTACTTGATACTCTAATTGGACGGCACTGCGCTTACCAACCAAGTGCAGTGTGGTCACTTTTCCGTGCCAGAATACCAGCGTTCATTTTTACCACGTACGTGCAAGCTCTGGAATGAACTCCCTGCAGCGGTGTTCCCTGAGCGCTATGACATGTCCTTCTTTAAACGAGGTTTAAGAAGAGTAGTCCTTCAACGGTAGGCAACAGCTCTGCTGTGCCCTGGCATTGCAGAAGTCTATGTGCGGCGGTGACTACTTACCATCAGGTGGTCCGTGTGCTCGTCTGCCTATTCTTAATAAAAAAAAATGTTTTATTCAAATATAATTGGTTTATATTTTTCTTGGATAAAAAAGTATAGGAATAATATAAGCGGCATGTTGGTGTAATAAATAAAGAAGGCAGTGTCGAAGTGGCGAAACTTCTTTACTTTTGTCAAATGAAAGAGCTTCGTGGTTTATTTACATATATAAGTACATAAATATTTCAAAACAAAGTACAGAGGCGTGTCTTGGAGTTGAAACCCTTGTTTGTACAGACTAAACTCGAAACTTAGATCGTAAGGGACTGACTTGGCAGTATTTTATTTTGTCTTTGTATAATTTATTTTACCGTCCCTTTTATATAATTTATTTGTAGTGTCTTTAAATGTGTTGTGTTCCCTAATTCCTATGATCCTGGGCCCTTTAGGCGTAGTATGAAGAAGCTTCACAGCAGGCCGGCATGATTGTATTGAGTAGCGAGGGATAGATTGTCTCTCTCTACTTGGTACTCTAACTGGACGGCACTGCACTTACCATCAAGTGCAGTGTGGTGACTTTGCTATCCCAGAATATAAAGAAATATGTTCAAGGTAACTTTTAATAATAATAATAATACTAGCCCTGTATTAAACATTGTCCCACTGCTGGGCACGGGCCTCTACTAATGAGAGGGGTTAGGCCTTAGTCCACCACGCTGGCCTAATGCGGGTTGGCAGACTTCTCATACCTTCGACATAATCTCAGATATGCAGGTTTCCTCAGGATGTTTTCCTTCACCGTTAAAGCAAGCGATAATTAACATTTTAATACACACATAACTTTAAGGTAACTTTTTAACATAAGGTAACTTTTATAATAAGTATATTATTAAAATGTGCTACCATTAACAACTTAAAACTATAAATATTTTATGATTTTTTAATAGTAACTGTTCATTTATTACTATCACTTATTAACAAATCTCCATAATTTATTCCACAATATGAGATGTCACCATCTCATTGATATGTAAATGTAAAACAATTTAAGTTAATAACATTCGAATTCGTTTAGGGTTAAATTAATTTGCCTAATATGTGAAAATTTTATTGCAATATTTTGATAGTCAATTCGTATCGTAATTTATATATTTACTAGCTGTTGCTCGCGGCTCGACCTGCGTGGAGGTTATATTCGGGAGCAGAAGTATACAATCCAAGGACTTGTCTTCTGCACTGAGGCACCTGTAACCATTCTCCAGCCTCTCAGGTGTTGTGCCTTTATCTTCAGATTGCATCTAAATAATACCTCATAAGTTTAACCTCACTTTGCCCCCTTTTGGGTAAGATTACTCAAAAACGTTGAAACACGTATTTCTTACCAAAAGCCTCAATATTAATTTCCGTAAGTCGAGGAATTACGGATTTCCCATACAAATTTTGAACTCCTATTTGAGGTATTTCAGGTTGTTTTTTGAGAAAAAAGATAGCCTATGTCCTTCTCCAGGATATCATCTATCTCCTTGCCGAATTTCATCACAATCCGGTCAGCCGTTTAGTCGTGAAAAGGTAACAAACAAACAGAGTTACATTCGCATTTATAGTATTGGTATGGATTTAATATTCCTTAGATAATATGCTTCTAAAATAAATTAAACCTTGAAATCAAGTTCACACTTGATAAGGCAAGAAATAATCATGCTTTTTACCTTTATTATAACCGATAGTTTACCCCGTTCGTGGTATTCGCCCATAGTCAGTCATCCATACATAAGAGGTTTTAGATACATGACATCGGGCCACGTGTATGAATAATGTTCTTCTATGACTTGCAGTGTTTTCTGCCGAATCATGCGGCCACGAGCCAAATGTTGGTAATTTATGATATACACTTACAATACTTCAATTGTTATATTACAACAGCTTTTATAGTCTTGAGTAGTTTAAATGATTTAATTTGAAACATTTTTTTTTTATAGATCAAAGCCATTTAATATACTTTTGTCAGGGGTTGGGGTATAATGTTTGGCTGTGTTGAGGCCTTCTGAGTACACGACACTAGATCCTCGACCGCTTCTGCAATTACCATCAGTTGCAGTGTGGTCAATTTCCCGTGCCAGGATAAAAAAAAACTTCATACTTACCTTCCACTTAACATATTGTCTATTTACATTACGCATATAGTCCAGAGCCCACACTAGATCATGCCTGTATTGTATCAAGAAGTATGGTTTCCATACAAACTGAAACAATTATTTGTGATTCATACTAAAAATTGTCTTTGCGCGGAAATTGAACCCGCGGGCTTTCGTTTCATAGCGTATTCGCCCGCAGTGTATTAATAACAATAAATTTTAGATTTGGTATGGTGATGCATTTGTGCATATGTGTTTTTTAAATTAAATTACTTAAAAGTATTAAAGTCATAAAAAAATCACAAAGTTTAAATAAATTCAATCACACCTTCCCCTTTTCAAATGCAATCGAAAGAATTTAGTTCCAAGCGTAAGGATAGAAAAAAGGTACTTCAACTCGATAGGTTCGCTCAAAGCTTTACTCTGGACTGGAATTTAATTCGAATAAAAATATCAGTAAAAAACACATACAAAGAAATGTGGGACATAAAGCCGTAATGAAATTCATCCCCAAGTGTGTTGTGGGCTATTATTCAACCGCATACAATATGTAATGTGGCTTACATTGCTACTGAGCCGCCTGATGTGTGCTTGCTAGAAAGAGCAACGGGACGCACCGCTATTAACATAATGAATAGTCATAATTCATAAACAACTTTTTAGTTTATGCAAATGCCTCAGAGGCTCGGGACATGTTAGGGACTGTGATTGTTTTAAATTTGGATGGGTAGGTTTTTTTATATTCATGCTATAAAACTTGAGTATGATTTTGTAGCATTGCCATTTTTTTCAATACATGTTTTTATTCACACTATAATATTTTATATTGTCTCATAACATATACATTTAGAATTAGTTACTTTGTACATACAGTTAAAAATTTTAAACAGACCTCCAAAAAACATACTTTTTCAACATTATATAGAAATTTTTTTTCTTGCTCAACATCAAAATATTCTCATAAAATAATGCAATACTCAAAAAACTTGACATCACGTAATTCCTTTTACATTTTACAATGTGCAGTCCTTCCAGGAAATCTATTCCAGTTAACCCATACGATTTGTATAGAAATAATACCGACATTGTTCGCCGTACCTCTGCTATAATTTGCCCCAACGTTTTACGGACTATTACCGTGTCTGCATCACACGCACTTTGAATTATTTCAACATTTTGGTCGTTTCACACCTTTGTTGTGTGTTATTTAAATTTGTTTGTTTAAGGCAAGAAGATTATCTATGTTTTGAGACAGGAGGTACTTTTCTGGATCTGGATGGATATGGTATATGCAATTCAAAGTTGTAATTTAGAAGTATTTATAGTTCCTTCTATAAATCTTTGAATAGTTTAAATTTGATTTTTTCTGAAAGTTGAGACATTATTCCTTGATAAAAAGTTTCTATTTCTAATGATGTTAAATTAAATACAACGACTATAGGAGTAACGACACATGCTGTACAAATAATTACCCGGTTCAAACGAACCGTATGGTTTCTAATCTACATTGGAAACGTAAACTATATTCCAGTCATATCAGTATGCAAAGATTTGCAAAGTATACGTTGCTTTGATACAAATTAATAACTTCACCGTATCAAGGTATTGAACACGCAACCTGGTCAAACTTTTCATTTTGTTTACGCAGTTGTTCAAATAAGCAATCGAGAAGGTGATATGGGTTCTATGTATACCTATACTATAAAACCTATGACACAAGTTATATCACATTTTGTATGTTTATATTTCAACGTAACTATTCCTGCAAAATAATGTTTTTTTTAATAGCATAGGCCGACAAACGAGCCTGTGGGTCACCTGATGATAAGTGATCTCCACCGCCCATGAACATCCACAATACCGAAAGTGTCATGTATGCGCTGTCGGCCTTAAAGGACAGGAATAGGGATTAGGGAAGGGAAGGGGGAATCTGGGCCTCCGGATATCTCACTTACCATACGAAACGTGACGGTAAACTGTCACTTTACGTTGGTGTTCTGTGAGACAGTGGTACCCCGGTCGAGCCGGCCCATTCATATGTATATCATGTAGACTAATATGTCTACAGCGTGGCTCTACCACTTCGTTATATGTCTTCAACTAAGGTATAAAACAAAGTGTGATGTTGAAGACTTCAGACTTTTCTGTGTTTTCCTTTAAGTCTATTGGGATTAGTTTTAACCAGAATCGGAATAATTGTATTTAGATTTCTCATGATGATCCATCAGTGAAATCCATTAGTAAATAGTGACTTATATCGTTGAATTAATATGTATTGCATCAGAAAAAAAATGTATACTAATGTAATATACGTGTATATATTATGGCTGTTCTCTTAATTATTTTTGGAATCATACAATAAACACAAATTGAAACAAACACGTGCCCTTTTGATTCTCGGGCAGCTGTCGAGGAAGTTAAAGATGAATGGCTTGAACACGATAAGTTTTGTATCATTGTTCAACGTAGGTCCGCAATAAAAAGATCTATTTAGAAATCGGTTTTGTTGTACAACTATTCGTACCATGAAACAATAGCGTCGTCTTTTCTTAAATTGTTTGTGGTCGTTAAAGGAATTCTTTGATATGTCGATTATTTCATATCCTTGATTGTTAAGTACACAAATAATAAACGAGATTTCATGAGGATAACCAGTGATATTTTCTTCTGAATAACTTTTTTCTCCGCCATAACTTGATCCGGTTTTTTTTTTAATATTTGTAACGTTCATCAGTGCATTGAACATTCTGGTATCTTCATCTGATCTCATATCTGATACGTGTTTATCATTTCAACTCTTTCTATTCCCAATAGATCATGTCATCTGATTGTCATTCTGACTGAATTTGTTTGCAGTTTAGATGCATTATTGTGTGAAGGTTATTCATCTAAAGATATCTGTACATTCAAGAACAGCGCTCTAGCAACTTTCCCTTTTCAAACTAATGTTCAAACTTTGAGGGAATGCAAGTGATTTCGACCTTTGTAAACGGTTGACCTATATCAGATAAGTTTGACGTATAGAGTTCGGCGTACTTGTGCTTTAGGCTTTCTTAACTTCCCTGAGGGGTGTCTTATCAGTACTCCAATGAAACACTTCATGGTAATTTATGTGACGAGCACTTTTTCTATTCTATTTACAAGAGTTTCTACATTTTTAGTATCTGCATTTTTTTGTCGGGTTAAATTTTCCTTATCTGCGAGCTAAATGTCGCCAAGCGGCTGGCCGTAGTAATTTCATGTCCTATTTCAGTGTCGTTTGTGGCCCCCGGTTTTTTATAAAGCCCCTTTTCACTTGTAACGTTTGCAGTGAAGATTTATGATAATCGGGCAAAAATTTTAAATTAACTTTCGTTTCAAATTAGTTCTGGTTATGTTTTAAGTTTTTGTGTGTTTCTCGAAGTGAAGTGGTTAATTTTTTTACTGTATGTTGTTAAATGTGATTGCTAAACTATTCAATTTGATAACGTGTTACATTTATGTGTTGGCATGAGAATGGAAATAATTAACTTTTGTTTGCTGCAACCATACAAAAAACGCATTTTCGTTCTTTAAGATATTTTCCGTGACGCGAGAATCGAACCAACGTTTGGAAAGTTACCAATATTTAAATCCTTATTATTGCCTAATTTCACTTAAATGAGTCCAGTATTTTAGAGCGATGCTGGAACAGATTTGAGATTATACCGCCCATCGCTCATACATTCACCACTGCATCCCCTGTAGGCCAGGATTGACAATAACACGCATTTCGACGCTGGGCAGTGACACTCGGTGCATCTCTGGTAATGTAAACTTGTCAATGTATTTACATCCTAACGAAACATCAGTGACTTATCAATATGAAGAAGCTACACAGCAGGCCGGCATGATTGTGTTGAGTAGCGAGGGATAGATTGTCTCTCGCTGCTTGTGACTTTAACTGGAAGGTACTGCATTTACCATCAGGTGCAGTGTGGTCACTTTGCCGTAAAAAAAAATGAATAGAAATACCAGAGTAAATTGGCAGATGACAAGGCATGAGACTACGATCCGATGATGCCGTTTCATTTATTGTCGTCGTATTTGTGTTTTAGTCTACATGAATAGATCGCGGTCATACATAAATAGATCAATCATCCGTCCAATACAGATTTAGAGGTATATTAGAGACAGTCGATAGATTCTAGATTGCGTCGAATCATCGTTCAATGCCCAACGTGACGCGCTCGAAGTCGGTTGTCGTGACATGTCAAGGTTATGGGAATGCAAGCAATATTTGGGAAACAGTAGCAAAATGCATTGGGACCAATTGTATATTAAAGATTCAACCTTGGATCCAAAGCTATAGCCAATGTGTGGCCTAGACATTAACCACTACCAACAGGTTTTTGGTTGTTAATGCTACAAACCATTATGATGGGCAAGTTTGCAGGCAAAAGGAAAGTCGGTAGAAGAAAAATGTCTTGGCTCCGTAACATCAGAGAGTAGGCATCAAGTCTGTTGAAGAGCTATTCAGATTTGCATTAGACCGACAAAAATTAAAAAACTGACCGCCAACCTTCAGTAGTGGAGAGACACGACAAGAAGAAGAAGCGGTTTTTGTTGGGTTTAGTCATAACTTTTAATACTACTTACATGATCGGGATATAAAAAAAAGATACAAGTTGTAGTTGCAATAAACCTTATAGCTGGAGAATAGAAACTGATGGACCAACGATAAAGTGTCGGTCAGAGGTCTGGGCACCGATATCGGTGGACCCGGCAATATTTTACTCGTCCGTAAAATAGTATCGGGTTTTGGTAAATTTTGTTACGTACATTTGATCGGTTTTAAACTAGTTCAGTTTGTAGGTCGTGTTACACACTATTTTCAACATGGGTTGAGAATTTATCACTTGTTTTACCGACGTAATTTGTCTGTTATAGTATGCCTTGATAGATTTGTGATATTCCTCTAAAAAAATATCAGCTCGCAGGTACTATCAAGTATTCTGTGGCTTAGATTGTTGTTAAAAAGTATTATTTACCACTTATAAATATAACTGCCTCGGTAGCGCAGTTTTAATCATGAATGCGTACAATTGCTGTGCTAAGGTCTCGGGTTCGATCCCCGGGTCGGGTAAAGTGATATTGGGTTTTACTATCTAGAAATTCTTAGTATCAGAATTTTGCCCGGTATGGCGATAGGCTCGCCCCCTATCACATTATGGGACTTAAATTGGGTGTACTGGCTACACCTCTGCCTACCCCGGGGATTACAGGCATGAGTGTATATGTATGTATATATAAATATGTGTTACAAATGTATAAATCAGAAAAAAAAACTGTACGAGTATAATATGTATGCGGTAAGGTCAAAAACTACGTATACATATAAAATATAGTGGTACATTAATCGAGTCTTGGCATTGTCCCAGAGAAGAAACAAATCTCTATTTCACCAGAACTGATGTGGTCCAGAAAGATATATCGTACAAGCATTTCTTATTAAAAGAACAATATTTATACTTTGTTTTCTTAAATAAATCTCGGAAATGATCGATATCTTCATCCAATTTGTCAATATAAATATAACTGGATCCGATAGTTGAATAAGCCGCAACAATATACAGTCGGAGTAAAATAATGATACCAACGTCGAAACCCTTTTAGCTAATCCGATAAAAGTTTATAAAGTCTACGACCCTTGTTATTGCGTTGGATCTAATTCAACTTCCTTTGCTAAATGGTGTTGCTTCCGTTGTAATAAGACTGCGAATGTTATACTAATCAAATGCAATAATATGTTTAGATAATAATTCATAAAAAGTACACCGACTTCAATAAAAAACAAATTATGCGTCACTATAAAATTTGTGGGGTTCCCTTGATTTTTCTGGGATCCCATCATCAGATCCTGACTTGGTGCCAATGGGACCACCTGGGAAGTATACCTTTTTAAACAAAAAAAGAATTTCTCGAATCAGTCCAGGCGTCTTCGAGTAATCGGGTAACATACATAAAAAAAGATTCCGACGAATTGTTAACCTCCTCCTTTTTTGAAGTCGGTTAAAAAGAGTTTATCGTGGTTCGAAGATTATTGTTTCTTAACAATTGACAAAACTTCCTCAAATAGCCGTGATCGAGATATAAAAAGACTCGAAAGGTTTTTTTTAATGAAACTGAATTTCTATAATATTAAAAAAATTTAAGGAGTGTTAACTAGAATTAAACGAAACTAAGTCGATCGATGACGTGAAAATTATGTATTTCTGAACCATACTATTATTATGGTGTTTATGAAATACAATTACGTTATACAATACGAAGACGTTGCTTGTACTCTGGAAATAAAATAAAATTCGCGGTTTATTTTACTTTTTTTTAATGAAACCTTAAAGTAAAATAAACCGCGATATAATCCGTAAAATTAGTTTTATTTCAATGTGTAATATTCGCTTTAACATAAGAAACCATTATGTAAGTTTGTATTCTGTTACTAAAAGCTTTGAGGAATATTATAGCTTACTACGCTATTCCTTCCTTTTTTTGTTCTGATTAGCATATAAATTTGTGGGATTATATAATTGTTTTGTGGTGGGTAGAATCGTTTTTGTATTAATCAAGTAGTCAATCGTTTATAATAATCTTAACACAATTATGTATTAATCGCTAATCAGTTAAGTTATTCCCGAAATTACCGTCTATAAATAAACTCTTCCTACTGGTTTCTCATATTTACGCGAATATTATACATTGAAATAAAACGAAGTTTACGGATTATATCGCGGTTTATTTTACTTTTTTAACCCGACGTTTCGAAGACTTTACAGCCTTCATGGTCACGGGGGAGACTGAGTTGTATGTCATCTCGAAAGTGTAGTGCAATGTTTCTACCCTCAATGTAGTTGATATTACATTTTTATTTTGATGATTTGCTTGAGATTGGCTATGTACTGAAGCGGGCTTCTATCAACACTTACTTCAAGCCGCCCAAGAAAATTAGTCAATTTTTACCACCTGTCAAATGTCATGTACCTCTACAGGAACCAGGCATATATAAAATAGATTGCGACTGTGGTCTCTCCTATATAGGTCAAACAAAAAGAAATGTAGGGACCCGCGTAAAAGAACATATAGCTGACGTGAAACACCGACGCCCTACGAAGTCTGCAGTTGCTGAACATTCAGAAAAAGGCTCCAAACACTATCTTCGATTTGATAAACCACAAATCCTTGCCAAAGAACACCGATTCCTACCTAGGATGATCCGCGAGGCTATTGAAATTAAAAAACATCCTAATTTCAATAGAGAAGATGGTTGGAAGTTAGCACCAGCCTGGGATCCAATTATACATTTAATTAAATCGGAACCCAAAAGACCAACTGCCAGACCTCATGACACTGTGAGCTCTTTCTGCGTAGATCGGACTACATCAAAATAAAAATGTTATATCACCTACATTGAGGGTAGAAACATTGCACTACACTTTCGAGATGACATACAACTCAGTCTCCCCCGTGACCATGAAGGCTGTAAAGTCTTCGAAACGTCGGGTTAAAAAAGTAAAATAAACCGCGATATAATCCGTAAACTTCGTTTTATTTCAATAAACTCTTCCTCATAATAATAAATGAATATTTATTATTCATTTATTATTTTTGTATTGCTGAATAGCAATACTCAAAAAATATCCTTTAATCTACCTAGATTCCCACTTTGAGTAACCTACTCAATCCTACGCAAAACTAACAATCAGGTGCGAAGCCGTTTGCCCTAAAACCGTTACAAATGTAATCACCCCAAACAGGCTGTCGCGTCATCAACAACATGTTAATTTTTTCTGTAAACAGATTCTAGAAAATGGGCGCGCAATCGCCCGAGGTGTTCGGGCAACATCAATCTTACCCAAGATTGCCAAGTTTACTAACTCCGACGAATTCGTCATCCGTAACGCAAACTTGTTGGTTGGCTTTTGAAAACAATTTGATTTCCCTTAATACTTGCTGAATACTAAATCTGTAAGAACTTATATTTTCACAATTTTTTTAGTTATGGTTTTACAACGGGCTATAAGATTAACTGTGTTTAAGAAAAAGATAAAGTTATAGCCACGATTTAACACGTTCCCTGCGGCTCACGCGATGCGAGCCGCATAGGCGCATCATCGCAATATTTGGCCCCGCAGTCAACGTGTTAAGTTTCTTAGGACGGCTGAGTAGGTTAACCATAATGTTGAACATTTTAACCAGGACATGAACCGGAGCTAGACAAAAATAGCGAAATCCACCATTATATCAAAGATATACCAATAAACTAAAAATATGTAGATAAGAAAAGTTGAAAAAGGGAAAAAAGTGTGAACATAAATAAATTTTGGCTGTCGTATTTTAGCTGGATGTAGGTATGGACTGAGGCATCGACCGTTGTCCGTTCGTCGTTGTCGTCGTTCGTCGTTGTTGTCGACCAGTCGTTGGTGTGAAATTTATACAGTTTTCTCATAGTTTACAGAAAAATTAAACAATAGTCCTTAGTATATAAACAATAACGAAAAAAAATTATAAAAGTAGAGAAGCTTTCCCACAAAACATTTCTGATTTATCAACTTATGTATTCTTTAACCAAAGATTTAGAATAGGGTAGTTTCCTGTGTTTAATTTTGTACTTTATTCGATATGCAACCGAATATAATACGCAAAAGAAACCATTTTGCGAAAACAGAATCAAAATTGCTTGAAAATTGAGGTCACAATATTTATTTTAAATATTGGTATGAGCAAAAATGATTGCGGAATATATATATCACCTTACGGCACAATAATTGCCATTCTAAGAACCGTGACATCACAGAGATATCATACATCCTTTACTGACATTTGACAATTACCCCTTCCAGCAGATTTGAATGGCGTCTAATTTACTTATACTTTAGTTTGGATGCATAAAATTATTTCGATAATAGGTTTTAGGTAATGTACCTTGTTGATTAAATTAATAAAAAAAAAGTGTCAACTACTCTATTTTCATGTTGTGATTTTACTGAGCGTTTCCTCTTTTCGATATTGGGATGAAACGCATGTAATAAACGTATTCCGGTTGTTTACATCTGTATTGAGTGTTCGGTGCGACATACATATGCAATTACTACTTATACAGACCCTAATAAATGGATGGGAGATTTACTGGAATCTAAGAGGCATTGTGTCATGCAATCTTCTTATAAGGTTTACGTTTTTGTGTCGTGCAAATAGCTACCTTTTCGAATAGGATTTAATGTGTTTTTAAGAAATTTTTGATAACTTAAATTATGTATGTACTTGTATAACTATTTAAAGATTTTTCTCCAAACTGTGATTTTGTAAGTTTCATCTTTTAGTTTTATTGAAAAAAAATCAAAATCTTATTAACAAAGGAAACCTTTAATAACATTAATTTACTTTTAATAATTGATGTTTTATTTCTGCTTACAGTTTATGTTTAACCGAAAAATACAAAGTCATTTTTAATGTAAATGAAATTGATATATCTCATTATAGTGTTGAATATTTATTATGAGGCATAATAAATTTATCATAACGTATTAAAAACCCGTTAAAATTTCACCTTATTACAATGAATTTAGGGTACTAGATGTTCCAAAACGCAACCAATCTTGACCGAAGATGATCGGTCATCGCTATCTAACATGTCACAAGTGGCGTCATCAATCATGCAAAGCCATTCGACCAGATACATTTGACCGGTGACATACAAATTACGAAATGTTAGGAACAAAAGCTTTTAACTTCTGTTATATAAACTAGTTGCTATGCTAGCCTAGTCATTTGGTGATATAATCATGGTTTAAAGTTCGTCTACGAATTATAATAAATCCGGCGGGTTCTGTCGATCTAAACTCCTACTATTGGTATATTCTACTATTAAAGATAGTTCTCCAAAAAGTATTTAAAGTAGAAACTCAATCACATTCGGTGTCAATATGATTTAAAAATCTCTGACCGGATCACCGATTCTAATAAAACTAAAGACTTTCCTACCATTTATATTAAATATTAATCAAATATTCAAGTTCTGAATGCGAAAATACCATCCCGAAACGATGGTTCAACTTTCGTCATGGTAACTTTTGGAAATATATTTTTTTTATGTAGAATCTTGTTATTTATTCATCATATTTTTCTTTTGCAGGTACGTTTTGAACGCATGTCATACTAATGACAGCTTGATGTATGTAAGTATCTAGAAATAAATCTGGAAAAAAGTGGTCCAACCATAGAATTATGAGACTAGAAGGAATTAGGAGCAATGCACTTTTACTAAAAATCCTTAGCTAGGAATTCATTCTGCAATTTGTGGATTAATCGAGAGTACATGATAAAACATCAATTTAACTTTCGCCTTTTCTTGGCATCATTTATTTTAACAAAGATACTTATAGATTCCTCTCCAGTAGTAATAAATATTAATGGTTCCTTGAAAAGATCACCATTAGGAAAAAAGAGGGATGTACGACACCTTGAACTTTAATTATGCAATAATTTGTATTATCTTGTGGTTTTAGAAATTATGTTTCATTAGACTTCTTTTTTTCTGAATGAAAACAGCTATCTTAAATATTTGCGATCTCTTTATTGTATTTTAAGTAACCATCTGTTATAAATAACGGTAGCGGAATAGTAGCATTGTCATTTCGAATTTTCTTCATGTTAGTCTTAGTATTGTCTCACTATGCACTTCACACCCCCCCCCCCCCCCCCCCCAATCTAATCAAATAATTCAATTCACTCGAGATTTCCTTAAGCTGTTAGATTCGACCTATTTTCCTACTTTGTATTGCTAGTGGCTAAAGACATGCGGAAAATAGGTCAAGGGTAATAAGGAAGCAATCTGCGTTACTCATAACAGATGCACTTGATGTATGATCAAACACATGTACTAGTGACTACGTGGCGCCTTGTAATTCGTTCATAGAATATTAAGCAAGCACTACCGCTGCATACTTGTTAGGTATGTTTCAACTGCAAAGTACGAAACTTTGGTAATTTTCCACCTGTGCATTCTGATATCTCAAATCAGAAATGTTAAAATTCGAGTCATCAGCCAATTACCAAATAAATATGTCTATTTTAGTATTATTAGTATTACAATATACAAACATGTTTTAGAAAACTTTAATATTTAAATTTCTTAGTAAGTTAATCTTTTGTCCATTTTTGCGCCTTTAACGTGAAAAGTTATCTAGACACAAAAAATGTTAGCCCATTTGAAGTTACTTCTCATAAAAAGGTCTTTGGCTGAGTTATTGATATCTTCATCAAAAAGGTTTCAGCTGGATGTCCTGGAAATATGACATAAGATGGATTCGTCGACCGTGTAATATGAGCGTCCAATAAAGAAGCTTATTTTTTATATAAAAAGGCAAAATGTTAGATAATACGAAAGCTAGTTGAAATTTATCTGTTAGCCTTTTTGTATTGTTAAATAACAAATACAACTTACATCTAAAATTATTTTCGTAAACCAATATCTGATAACATATTGAGATTCGTAATATATTTGCGTCTAGAATGTAGAATATTCGTTAACTATGACGCAGATTATTTTTAAAGTCTAAATATCATTATTCTCACAGAACAAGGCATTAAGAGAAATTTAACTTGATCAGCAAAGATAGAAACAGTGTAGACACTCCTTTGAAAGCAAACGTATACGGTGCTAAAATAACCTGTTTGAAACCAGCGTCGTATCAGTAACCAGGTTACTGACACGAACGCATAGAAGACGCCTCAGCTTGAATACTAAGTAGACAAGTACCAACTTACCTGGGACTCACCTAATGTATTCATTGGAACCATGCAACTCGGTATCTACCGATAAATCGTGAGATGCAAAAGTTTCATGTGCATAAATATCAGTAGAGCGTGCTGCGGCACTGGCATTAAGGTTACTCCGAGAAAAATTTATGTTTGCTTGTTAGAGTTTCTAGAAAGTATTCTAACATAATTGTTGCTTGTTACAAACTTGCAGATTTTGTCATACTAAAAAGTTCAACAAGACCTATCTTAGAATAAAAATATATTTTCAAATTGCTACTGTTACCGTCTTAATATTTGATAGGTTTAAAAAAACTCATTTCTATTCTAATCGAAAAATTGAATATCGTTTTTTTATTATATCGAAGGGGATAAAATTGAACTTTAACATTCAATTCAACGTCTATCATATTACAGCTTACTGAAATAACTGAGCTATAAAATCTACGATAATTTACATACATAGAAAAACTTCTAAATTTTATTCAGAATCTTTTTTGCGCAATACAAGCTTTTGTTGACTTACAAAAAGATTCTGGAATCAGATCGAACAACTGTGGAGTTATAACATGCTCATGTCACATCTTGAGGCAGACCTTCGCGTCAAACGTTTGACACATGTGTCAATAATATTACTGCCTACTGCAAGTCTGAACTGTGCAGTACTTACTACAATAGGTAGTAGGTTCTTACTACTATTGTCAATGTTATCCTCACAATCGCAAGTCGTCATTGGAACATTTAGTGAGCCGTTAATGAACGACATCACTGATTCATCATCATCAAACACTATGTTTCTGGTTAAGAAAACAAACAGGTTATTTTATTTGACCTTTTCAACCGACAACGGTCTTATATCTTCTATCTCCGTGATTGATGAGCCGTTAGAATTTTTAGGTGTAATTAAATAAAAGCTACTTGTTAGCTGTTCCAATGCATAATAGATGATAGTCTAGATATCTGAGGTTTTATAAATTAGTTACAGACACGGTATAACTGAGGGACAGGGAGGTAAGTTCAAGGACTGAACTGTCACGTCATATTTGGATCGCCCTGCAATTACTATCAGGTACCACTGGGTAATGCCAGAATAAAAACTTTTATTTCATTAAGTTTTAAAATCAGCAACTCGACTGAAATAATGTTTAAAACTAAATTAGTGCATATTCAACATTTTAATATAACTTATACGCATTAGAATTTTAAAATTAGAAATCTTTTGATAAATAAATTGGAATGTCTAAAGTTCAAGATGAATTGCCTTTGAAGCCAGCCAGATCTTATATAAACATATTTTGTGGTAATTTTTAATGTAATATGTAAAGAAAAACATATTATATTTCATGGTTCTAAAAATATGCACTTATTATAATTATTATTGACAACGATAAGTCAGTACTAGACCAAAACGGAACAAAAATTATTAACCTATCATTATTATATTATCATTCAAATGTTTTAAATCTACTATCAGAAAATGCGGTACATTTATCCGTATTTATAATAAGAATGAAAAGTTACCTAACAATAACACAGTATCGTGAGTGTTTAAAACGTATTCGGAATCCATGATGAGGCAAATTTCTCTGAAATGTCTATTTTATTTATTGTTATGTTACGACGCGCGGATATCAGTATCTCATTTATTATTCATCGTCTAATCTTCCTCAACATGAAAATATAAATAAATTTGAATTTCTTATCGAGTCCGCAATAGCCTATTCAGCTTTAGACCTATCCGCGTTACTGAATTTGAGGCTTTCGTTCCTAACTCTGCCAAAATTGGATTCCGAGTAATGTAGTAAATTTGATCTCACCTTGTATTTTGCGAGAATTGTAATTTTCGACTTGAGCCTTAAATGAGTATCAAAGTTAGGGCTGTGGTTTTGGTTAAGCTCGTTTGTTCTTTGATTTACATTTACTTGAAGGCTGACTTTAATTTAATTTCTGACAATGTTTCGTTTCCTCCATCTGTTTAAGATTAAACCTTTGGAGTAATCCACACTTGCTTAGTCTTTCAACTACAATAATTAGTCTTTTTTAAATCTTGTATTTTTCTTATTTATATTTTTTATAGAAAACTGTTATATTAATAACCACTAATAAGATGCTGTCATGATTCATAAGAACGAGTTTTATTTTCCTTATCAATGTTGCCCGATATTATATTACCTAATACCCAATTCCTAGGCGCTTTTATTATGGAATTTCCTTACGGGATATATTTCGTAACACTTAATACACATTAATATGGTTCTTTTGATGTGTAATTAAGCGTTTACTAATATTTAAGTCGTTGTCGCACTTAATATCGACGGATAGTAATGTTATTTGATTTCAAATATTTATTGTTTCAAATCTCAAATGAAAGTCTTGTTACTGTAATCTTTTAGCAGGCCGGCATAATTGTGTCGAGTAGGGAGGAATAGTTGTCCCTTGCTACTTAATACTGGAGGGCACTGCACAGATGCAGTGTGATGTGCCAGTGCCAGGATAAAATAGTCTTATATCTCATGTTTATTAGTTTTGGTATTTCAGTTATCAAGTTACAAATCAAAAGTTCGTAGATTTTATACTTCACTAGTAATTTCAAAACAGATTTTCTTATCAAACACTAACATAAATACCGTTGCGGGGTTTGTGTATTGTTGTTATTTATATGCGCCGGTCCTGCTCACAAAGGATTTGAGTAAGGCCGCACACGTATGGGGGCGGGCAGAAAGGGTAATCTCCTTAGTATTCTTTGATAAACGAGATATACGGCTTTACCGGCTATTATGGAACCTTTGTACAAATGGAAAAGGAATCCTTATTCTTTGCATAATTAAATGAGCGTATTTTTTCCTTTAAAGGGCAATGAAAGAACGAAAGCGGAGCCTTCTTGACTCTTACATCTTTGGAATAAGCCAATTAATAAACTTATTATTTTGATATTTTTTCCAAAAATGTAGCAACTATTTGAGGGTTCGCATGGACTGCCTAGACACGAATAATTTGAAACCGGTCGCCAAGACTGCGTGCCTCTGAATTTTCAAAGTTACATTAGAATACTAAAAAGCATTAATAATGTGTTATGCATTGCAAATTCACCGGACAAAGTTTTTTGAACAACACTACACGGCTCAGTCCGCATTACATGATCTAGGGCGCAGCTTAATTCACAAGTTAAAACTAGCGCTAATTTAGCAAGGGACTTGGGACGTTTAACATGAGGCCTCGCGAATGTGCTGCGAAATGTTAATTAACTACTATTGAAAGTACAAGTATGGCTGGTGGGATTTTATTCACTATCTCTATTTTAGTGTTTTACAGACAGTCCAGTCCTAATACAACTTACACACCATAATACTCTGTTACACTTGCTATATATCAATGTATAGATACTGACTGAAGGTACTAACATCTCGACGGCTACTGGATAGAGAATGGGCTCCGCACAGCCATTGGTAAAATTATAAGATACTAGCTTTTGCCAGCGGCTCCGCCCGCGTGTTAATTATTTTTGAAAGAAAATGTATAAAATCCATGAAGTTATGTTAAGCTGTTACATCTTTCTATATTTTGACATCCCATGGGAGCCGTACAATTTCCGGGTTAAAAAGTAGCCTATGTGCTATTCCAGACTATATTCTATCTATGCCAAATTTCAACCAGATCCGTCCAGCCGTTGTAGCGTGGTTGAGTAACAAACATCCATCCATAATAATATTAGTTGGATTTTCAGTTGTTATTGTGATCCTATTTTACAATTTCCAATTCTGAAGTAAGTCTCTTCAATCCTATAACCATTTGCCTCATAGATGATTCTGGGATATAAAGGGTCCTAGATAGGTCTCTGTTTTATAATATAGTTAGTTACATCCCGTAATATACCTTCTAATATCATCTAAAAAATACTGCATACAAATAATCTTGTCATCAACTAATCTTACTGCATACAAATAATAGTGAAATGAGTAATGAAGTGTGTCAATTTGAATTACTCGTAGATAAGCTGTACATTGTAATTACTTGTAACGACAGTGTAGTGCACTTAACTTTAAGGAAAGTTTAATCTTACTCACACAGAAATTTATCGAAATGAAACAGGGAATAGGTAGGTAGTAAGTGGCTCTGCTGTGCCCTGGCATTGCAGAAGTCTATGGGCGGCGGTGATTACTTACCATCAGGTGGCCCGTCTGCTCGTCTGCCTATTCATATGCATCGTGCATATTTGTAGACATTCAAAACTGAACTTGTAAATAATATATTTTATTCGACCCGTAAATATATCTTACAAGAATGCTAATAAAGTTATGACCTATATGTTTGTGCATATACCGTCGTGATTATTGCCAAGTGAACGTGAATAAATACTTCGTATCTAATCTAAAATAATTCAAAGATAACTGAATCGATACAGTCCAGGTTGTTTGTTGGAAAATGTGGACCGTTACTTTGTCGATGACGAAATAATAGGAAAAGTATTTCTAGAAATCTGAAATAGCCAAGGGATTTTGAGCAGGTTTCATTATGTTATTAGGGTATTTCTATTATTAGAAATACCGAAGATATTTAGGAGACTAGTTGGGGGTACATTAATAATGACAACCTAAGTGGGAGTAGGAAATGTTTAGCATAAAATGGAGTGCCTTCCGCGCTCCGGTGTTCAGTTGAATTGTGAAGAAGTGATAGCCAGGATATTCGTAATTCGTTCGCGGGGCATGTTAATATTAAGCACTGAGATGTGTAACAGTGTTGTGTAAATCAATCAATAAAATGGTTAACTTGTATTTGTGCCTTTTAAATATCCATCTTGCATAGTTTTGTTAACCGACTTCAAAAAAAGGAGGAGGTTCTCAATTCGACTGTATGTTGTTTTTTTTTTTTTTTTTTATGTTTGTTACCTCGTTTCTCTGTACTGTGTGAACCGATTTCGACCATTCTTTCTTTGATTGAAAGCTGGTGCTTGTCATTTGGTCCCATAAAAATATGGTGAAGATCTGATGAATATCTTCGGAGCTGGAGAGGGTAACTCCTTAAAATTAAGTAGTATTCCAGTGGTTCTTTTTGCATTACGTTCATTATAAAAGTTAAGTTTCAGTGAGAGAGGGTAAAAGGGGTGGGGGTGAGGGAGGGGGGTGATAAAATTAAAATACACGTAAATTCTAATATCTTCAGCAGCTTTTAACCGATTTTATATAATTTACCACTAAAAAGCAAAAAATAAATTATTACTTTTTAAATAAAAATTAAACCGCCTTCAAAAAAACCCAGACACAACTAAAAAGCAAAAAATAATTGGTTACATTTAAATCAATTAGTTATATGCAATTTAAATCAATTATTTGGAGTCGGTGCCAGCCAAAACATGGAAAAAACAGAATAATCAGGCATACAAAAAAATATAAAATAGATCCAGACTTGGTTTTTATAAATCTAAAAGTAAAGAAAACAACACCAGCACCGACTCCAAAAATAATTGATTTAAATTGCATATAACTAATTGATTTAAATGTAACCAATTATTTTTTGCTTTTTAGGTGTGTCTGGGTTTTTTTGAAGGCGGTTTAATTTTTATTTATTGATGTTCCTAACAATATCTGACGTAATGGAATGTCTGGCTACTTCCAATCCGAACACACCAATACCATTATTTGAACCTCCGGAAATCTTGTAACAGAAACTGCTATTTCATGTCGGGTTTATCCCTACCTAGACTATCCTATCTATCCTACTACCCTTCTGGAACCGGCCTCTTCATACAGTAGACAAGCCTGGGTACAGCGTGACTACCACCTTTCAAATCACTTCCGTAAGTACTGTAGGGAAATCTGGTATGGTACTTTTGGTCCAAATGAAGGTCATTATATAATACAATTTTTTTCCTGAAGTTAGATGACCAGAGCATTATTCTTAACATTCGGAATTAATGTTGGACACGAGTCTTATAAATTAAAGCGTTCATACATCTTATTAACCGTGGATAATAAACTGATAAGAACATAATAATCACATGATTGTTGCAATTACTCATTTGTTACGTAGTGTCGTTATCGTGGTCTGTAATGCAGTAGCAGAGGTCGAAGCATACTTCAAACTCAAAGTAATGTTAAAGCGAAACTAAGTTTGTGTCCGTAGATCAGCCATGAGTATTTCGAACGTATATTAACTAGCGACAACCTTAAAGTATTTATATGACAAAATAAACAGCGCCTCTAGTGGTTACGTGAGAAATTTGTACTATAAGAACGAAACATTCCATACATAAAAAACTACTCTGCAAATTTAGGACTAAAACTCATGGTTGAGCTCACGTAAGTCATGTTTCAGCATCAGTTAAATTAGGAATCAGGTATATTAAGTCAAAACGTCTAAGTGGGAATGCAGAACGAGGTTGAAAAAAAAAATAACACGAAAGAAGAACGAAGAGCAACCCCCGTCGTCACAAATATGTTATTTGGGATCTAAATAATGTCATCATAGTTACATTAAAAATAGTGCAAATGCTCTGAAAAATTGTTTAACCTGTTTCCACCTTTCCCTTCAACCATGAAGACGACCATCCACGGCGGGTCCAAAGAACTCCAACTTCTAGGCGTGGGTACATATGTATCAAGACACCGATGCTCATTTATATTCCTTAGCGGGGGCTCTAACTAAGAAGGCACCTTCGACGTTGCAGCCAAATATTTAAATAAAACTGTACAAGAGTTCATGGAATTTAAGTTTACGTCGCCATAGATCTTGGAGTTATGTAGAGTGCCTTTTATGGCAAATTGTATGACCTCTGACAATTCATGGAAGACTGTTTTATCTTTATCTTAGTTTTTTCTAGCTTTCTCTTTGTAAAAACAATTTACTGTTCTGGCGAATTTAATACTGGCTGTTGCCGAATTAACATTAGATCAAACCTTTGAAGAAGCATCTTTTCTATAGAAATGGCTATCAGTAGATTACAAAACATTCTATATTTGAATCGTATTCTCTCGAATAAATGTATCAAGTTTATAAACATAGCTTTAAGCAACTTATTAAGCTAAACATAGGTATTGAGAACACAAACATATATTTATAATCCTTTGTAAAGAGAATGTTAAACATTCGCCTGAAGTAATAACACGTGGCGGTAACACGTGTTTCCACTGTAATAAAGAATAAAGAAAATATGTACAATACTTGTTTCGTCGTAATATTCTTTTATTGAAGTACTCATTCTTTGAAAGGAAATTACTATATTCTACTTCAAAGAAAATGTACATTACTTTTTTATATGACGTAGCCACTGTTACTTCTGTACTAAGGGTTAATTTATTTAAGCCATTTATTTTTATCCTTACACGTTAAAGTGACTGTGTACCTGATGGTATGCGCAGTGCTGTCTAATATACACCAAAAAATTTTGTCAAACAGAAATACAGTGCAATCGCACTAGATACATAACTGCACTATGCTCATAGGACAAAATGTCATTGAATACCTCATGTAATGGAGGATGAGAGTTGTTTGTGATCACATCCATCCACCCGAATGCGGGACTTAATAACTGATGGTAAGCGCAGTTAGAGTATCAAGTAGCGAGAAACAATATCTCTCGCTACTCAACACCATAATAACAACACTCATAATCATGCCGGCCTGGTGTGTAGCTTCTTCACACTACGCTATGGGGCAAGGAGATGAAGAAGCGGTCGAGGGTCTAGTGTCAGAATATCCAGAAGGCCCAACATGGCCAAACATCGTATCCTCTAGACCCCCGACAAAAATCGGACGTACACTGGCTACCCTTCCATTTTATTTGCGTACTTTATTATGAGAAGCAATTTTGTTCACTGTTCACAATCACATGACTAATGATGTAACATCAATATGACTCAGTGTACACTTGTATATATAACCTATTGTTTTTAATATCTCACTCAAGTGTTACAGTCATGACGGCTGACTTAGCAATACAAGTCGGTATTAGGTATTCAATAAAATCATTGTGTGAAACCGACACTGAAAATGTTTTGTCTGGCTTGTTTCCTATCGACACAAATTCTTTAATACTTGAAATATAAATGCGCGCAGCGTGTTCTCAAACTTTTAAAAATTGAATGTTCTAGAAACGATACCTAAAACTACGATTTCGTCACATGCGAGGTTCTTCATGAGGTACAGAGCAATACTCCATGAATAACACCGAGCACAGACGTCCGTCCAATCAATCTGAATTCGAACTACTCGAATACAAAAGGCCCATCTTAAGGTTTTATTTGCCTAAATGATAAGCAGGACTTTCGGCTGGTCTGTAATGCCCAGTCCTAATAAACAGTGGAATGGCACCCATAAAAATCAATCATAAAATTCTGATACTGTAATAAGTTGACCATGGCTTAGTACACCCTTTCTGACTAATCTTGTATGTATAACTATTGTTACAGTCCTCGAAATGATGAGTACTGTTTCTGGTATATCGAACTACAGACAGCCCTGTCTTCAACAATTTTACTGATAAATAAAATTACCCGAAACCGATGAGATCCTGATCTGAAGATGGATTAAAATTCCAGAGTGAGCAATCACGAGTTTTTGTTGTAGTTTTTTATTCGAAATATAACAAATACGTTTCTGACCACACTGCACTTCGCAAATGTGTCCGATTTGGCGATGGGCTCGCTATTTTTCAGATCATAGGACGAAAAAATCTCAGCAAGTACCTGTTTACCTCTGCTGTTCGGTATAAAGGAGCTTAAATGTATGAAAAAAATCCCTGGCAGAAATCATATTACAATTACAATAAATCGAAAATCTCAATTACCACTTCTCAAATACTTAAGCTTGCAATTATTTACTTTAATATGTGTACATGTATTATTGTAAATGATTTTTTTTGTATATTTTTATTTCCATTTTGTAGATTTAATACGTCATAATTAGGACGACTAACGGATCGGATCAATGCAAACATCACCGTGTTAAGTACACAGTTTAGATACGGCTTTAACACGGACCGAGCTTTGTAGGCTTTGTAGTTTGAAATTACTGTGGCAGTGCAACTCGGAGTTTTAGGCTAAAGTCCACTTTAGTGAGGCAAATATCCCTAACAGTATTGTTGATATATTATTTAATATATTGTGATTCTATGAATATAACAGCAGCGATAGCCTAGTTGGTTGCGGTACGGACTGTTTAGAAAACAGTCTTATGTTCGAAACGAGCCCAAAGGCATACACCTCTGACTGTTCAAAAAAGTTACGTGAAGACAAACATCATGAGGAAACCTGCATACCTGAGAATTCCCAAACGAATTTCGAAGGTATGTGAATTCTACCAACCCGCATTAGGCCAGCGTGGACTAAGGTCTAATTCCTCTCATTAGTAGAGGAGGCCGTGTCCAGCAGTCGCACAATGTTTAATACAGGGCTGGCATTATTTTATAATTATTATTGTGTGTCAATCATACGGGACTTAGTAAAGATAAGTTGTACTTGGTATATTTGGTGCACCTATTCCTAGTCTATAGAAATACCGTACTGCATCAATATGTAAGCAGGATAGATTGCACGTCATTGATTGAGTGAAACAGCGCGAACTAGTACGACGCGGCGGTTAAGTGAAATTAGAACATGCTAATACTTGGTAGACTAGGTGGACTTTGAGTTGCTAAACTTATAATAGGTTCCGCCTAGTCTCGTCTAATACTTAATCCTCGGATCAGTAGGGCAACTATTGAAATCAATTCCAATCTCGAACTCGATAGTTTCAATTCCAATCTAGAAGATATTGGAACTCTAAGTCACTCAACTAAATTAAATAGACTATTTACAAACTAGCAATCGTAAATACTCTATTCCGTTTAGTTCCTTAAATTTCTGCCGTATTCAGTTAAGTCGTGCGCTGGTGTTGCGTTCAAGAGTGCCAATTGTACAGTTTTCGAACCCAGTTCCAATTTTAAATTGGAATCGGAGTGTCAAAAGTCCTGTTCTAGTAAATACCATTTTTTGATGATATGTTTGTCTTCGAAGATGAACAAACAATTATACGTTGTAAATCAATAGACGATCATGCCAACTGTGTAACAAGAGGTCGCGAGTTCGATCCCGGCCCGAAACTAATGTTAATGTGGGCTGATTATTTATTTTGGGCCAGATTGTTCTACTGCGTCCCTCGTAGATTCTGATATCCACGATTCAGATTATATCACTATTGAGTCAGGACTACGTTAGTTAGGTATAATATATTAAATAAATATATGCTATTTATCGTACAGGCATATTTCAATCACATAGCAATTTATGGACAAATTATTTCACATAATTTGAATTTGTAATCGGAAAAGTAGCATAGTCTATGTCGAAATATGTGATGGAAATATGCCGAATAATCTTCTTCTTCTTCTTCTTACTTATAAATGCGAATGTTTCGATGGATGGATGGATGTTTGTTACTCAATCACGCCAGAACGGCTGGACGGATCTGGTCGAAATTTGGCCCAGAGATATATTATAGTCTGGAATAGCACATAGGCTCCTTTTTATCCCGGAAAAGTGAAAGATTCCCGTGATATAGTTTCGTTTTTGTTTTACACAAAGCAAGGGATCGACATGATTTTTTACATACTTAGTGTTAGTTGAGGGGTCTGAGGGATAGGGTTCCTATGGGATAGCATAATAGCTTAAGATGACTCCATGGATTTTATACCATTTCTATCAAAAACTACCACGCCGGCGAAGCCGCGAGCAACAGCTAGTAATCTAATAAAATCAATTTATTTAAACTCCTGAAGATAAATATTGATGAAGAACAACCGCAGGTGTTTTCTAAAGTTATATAATTGAAAGCGATCGTAACTGACCTTCCTTAAACTCATTACGATGTATACATAAACAAATATAAACATAGAAACCCATGGCTGACACCGAAGCCCTACAAACAGGGTTACGCCCTTAATCTCTACACCATACATTTCTGTACTCTCGTAGTACAGTAAGCTAGTGATGGATAACTCTATACAAACGGGACGAATAGGTACGGTACAAACGGGAGTACTAAATGAGTAAATAACACCCAAAAGTCACACACATAGCCCCGATCCCATACTAATATGCGAGTCTTGTGTTGTGGGTATCAGGGACTACGAGAAACTTTCGGTCTCACAACACCCCAGACCCCGGACACTAATGTCTGTCTGTCACACAAACATTTGTCCCGGTGTGGGAATCGAACCCACGGCCTCACGTTTCACAGCCGGCTACTCGCCTACTGCGCCACGAAGGCTGTCGAAGTACTCATGAGGTACTGAAGGCTTGTTATGTTATAGGATGCATCGTAAAAATGACGTTGATTAGGAAGTTTTTCTTAGACAGCTCGAGCTATATCGACGGTTAGCGATTAGATTTATGTGACATTTTTTAAAAGTTACAGGAGAGGTTTAAAGTTTTTTTTTTTCGAAAAAAAAAAAACTAAAAACAAACTATTGCGTGGATTTTAGTAGAATTAATATATTACTTGTGTAAGCACGTACTGCATTTTTCTGACTTATTTTCATGCATTTATGATCATTATTATCTAAAATAATGATCTTTATTTTACCAGTTGATTAAAGCGTCAAAAGGTGCACAAAAAAAATTTAACTAGGCTTAAAAGATGTAGAGAAATTTGCTAAAATTCCGAATATGTATATAACCTAATATAACAAAAAAGTCGCTTAAAATAAATGCCTGCAAAACGTCGATATTAAATACAGTTTTATTACAGACTATGTCTTGATAGAATTTCTATAAATAAATGTTCTCGAAAAAAGTAAAATAAATAATAAAGAGGTAACACATTTTTTTTGGAATTTGTTAAATCCATTTATACTATTCACGTGTGTCTAATAAACCAAGTTTAATTCTTTGATATCTTAAAATACGAGTCGTGTTACAATTTGATCATTTCTGGTAAAAATCAAAATAACAAATGAAATTACACTACCGTCATGCTCAATTTCAGCCGCATTGTTCGCATACCTCTTATGTATAAACGCACAGAGCTCAAATTGTCAAAGCCTTTGACGTGGGCAACTTAAACATGAAGAAGTACCCTACGTCGTTTGAGGGAGCGGGAGAAAGTTAATTTATAATCATTCATCTCTTTCGGAATTTTTTAATTGAGTCATTCGGTCACTCGCCTATTTCTATTGTTATTTGAGGATATGAATAAATGGTTTGATGTTTTTCATCAACCTCCTCAGTGCGCTGCGAAGAAATTTAGTTTTATGTGTATATATTTTTTTTCATTTGAGACTCGATATTTTAAAATACAATAAATCCATAATTGAACAACTTGCTTGACTTAGCAAATTTATTGACAGCTTCCGTGGCGCAGCGGGTAAGTAGCCGGCTGTGAAACGAGAGGCCGTGGATTCGATTCCCGCACGAAACAAATGTTTTTGAGACAGACCGATATGTGTTTCGGGTGTGGGTGTTGTGGAACCGTAGTCCCTTGCAGTTCTTGATACCCACGATACAGGTTTTACCTATTGTGGGGTCAGAACGATGTGTGTGACTGTTGGGTGTATTTCTATACCTAGTATTTACGACTCAGTTCTACTCTCTGACACAATCGATATTTTGAAAAACTAATGTGACAACACTAGTCAGGAGTGAGGGACGTGCTACAGTAAGCCTAATTAGAGCTAACAAATGTAGCGTGTTTACAGAGCGTCGCGTTAGCGCCCCGATCATCTGTAAACTACTGAGGGAATCGCATGACAGTGTCAAATGGGCTTTACACAGGAATGCTTTGCGAATAAACTGATATCTATCCGTGAAATCGATTCGGATTTACGCTAAATGTGTGAGGAAATAGTGTTTACAACACTATGATGTCTATCGGGAATATGACGCGGGTATTTCAAAAACTGCCGCGGTGGCACAGTTGTAATTGTGGTTGCATTACGACTGCTGTGCTGAGGTCTCGGGTTCGATCCCGGGTCGGGTAAAGTGATTGGGTTTTTCTATTTAGAAATACTCAGTAAGCCCGAAGTCTGGAAATCAATCCGGGCACAAGTCCGGTATGGCGATAAGCTCGCCCCTATCACATTATGGGACCATAATAAATTCGGCGATAAGTGGGTGTGCTGGTTACCTCTGCCTACCCCTTCGGGGATTACAAGCGTGAGTGTATATGTATGTATTTAAGAAATAATATGCGGAGAGTGTAGCCTTTTTTATCTAGCTTGAATATTTAGAATCTTTCTAGAACATAATACAGCAGATGGTGGTTGTTAAGTATACGTTGATCAAGTTATTGCACGAAGCCCAACTAACATGCGCGCTGCGTTCGCTCAATGCACGGGTTGTGTTGACATGTTCAATTACTTACTGGAAGTTCACAGTGGCTATGATACAATTTTATAGAATCGAAACAAAAATGTAACTACGCCGAGAGTGTTTCCGAATCCATACTAATACTATAAATGCGAAAAGTAACTCTGTTTGTTTGTTACCTTTTCACGACTAAACGGCTGACCAAATTGTGATGAAATTTGGCAAGGAGCTAGAATATATCCTTGAGAAGGACATAGGCTCTTTTTTCTCAAAAAACAACCTTGAAAGGGGTCAAATATAGGTTCAAAATTTGTATGGGAAATCCATAATTCCTTGACCTAGGGATCTGGAAATTCATATTTAGGCTTTTGGTAGGAAATAAAGAAATACGTTTTTCACATTTTTTTCAAAATCATCCCCAAGGGGGTAAAATAGGGGATGAAAGTTTGTATGAAAATCCTTAATTTTTTAAGTTAAACGCATGAAAATTCGTATTTTGTACAATATACTTTTTCTCCCAAACATGACCTCCACGCGGGCGGAGCCGCGAGCAGCAGGTAAAATATGTATATAATTCAATATCGCAAAATATGTTAAGTCTGGTACTAGATCTACACTGTCAAGGTTAGGTGAAATAAAGTTTGACATGGGTTCACACTACTACGTACATGTGATGCGGAGTAATGTCGAAGAAGTGTTATTAGCCAATTTTTCTGCACCTTTGGAGCCTAGATAAAAAATTTGTGCACCTGTTAGGCGCTCAAATCAACTGGTGAAACAAAGCTAACTTTTTTCAGGGCAGAGCAGGACAGCTTTAAAAAACTTTTAATCTCTCCCTGTATAAAAATACAAAAATGTCGCTTATATAAAATATCCCTCCAACCGTCGATATATAATCATGGACAAGGGTATAACTTGTCCTATTTTTTTATACCACGGTGGTGGCAAACAAGCTTACGGCCCGCCTGATGGTAAGCGGTTACCGTAGCCTATGGCTTGCAACACCAAGAGCATCACATGCGCGTTGCCGACCCTAAACCCTATTATTACTACCCCGAGGGCCGGTATTGCAAGTAATATGATGCAGTTCTAAAGTTATTTTTATGTATTTATTTATTTTTACATAACTTTACAAGCATCATAACTTTATAAGTAAAAAAATGAAACCGGTACTATATTATTATGATTGCAATAAATATTCGATTCATGGCATACTTGAGCCCTTTATGTAAACCGATTAAGTTCCCCTTCGCTCCTCAGGAACACCTGTTCGGGGCTATTCAAAATTATTCTTCCGCGATGTTGAACGTTCTGCATTTCATTTAATCATGATTTCTAATTTAAAGGGTGTATGAATTAATTTATATTTATTAATAGACCAGCCAGTTCTACTAAGAATCAGTCAAGCTTTTTTATATTTTTCTGGGTATTTACAGTATTATTTAATAATAAGTATTTGTATAAATTTATATTATTTATTTTATTTTAATATAACATTACGCAATCTTGATTCTGAAGGCCTTAAGTTTCAATAGTTGTTAGTACAATTGAGGCTGTCAGTGCAAAAGTGGCCTAACCCTAAATTTTTCATAATCTGACCTATGTACTACAAATGATTTAAAATGTGCGAACATTTAATGCAAAACCGGCCTATCTCTAGTTTCACCAATTGCCAATATGATGACAACAAGATGGCATTGCAAAAATTGCATTTATGTATGTACATTGATTTAAAATTCATGAATATACAAACCCCAATATTTTCATACTCATTGTCTCAAGCTTAGGCCACTTTTGCGCTGACGGCCTCAATTATGGCGCTTACGTTACCAATGAATATAAGAAAAAATCATATTACTATTTTATTCCTACGAATACTAAATTTAAAATAAAAAATAATAATATTAATTGACAGAAATATCTTTTTTACAATCTACTTAACAAGAAATTTGCATTGTCATGTTTTATTATTTACAGTGTTAATTTATTTAGTACACTTGACGTCCCTTAATTTTGATTGGCGTAATCCCCTACAGTAACGCTACTGAATTGAGACGAAAATAGGGGTGTACGGTAGCAAGGGGATTAAAAATATGGTGCTCAATCGACCACACAGCGTTTTGTCCATAGTTTAACGAACCATGATTGTTTTGCGCCCCTGAACACAATTTTCCACACTATTGTTTTTTTTTACTTATAAAATTGGACATTTGGCCATAATCCAATCTTTTTTATTCTATTCATCGTTCATTTAAATATGAAAGCCAACTTTGCGCATTTTTAACAAGGATTTATTTAACATTGTAATTCATAAATCTTGTTAAGGTATTGTTACTTATAACATTTAGTATTTCAAAACTACGGCAACAACCAACTTTTCGTATTGTTTAGTCGACTTCAGCTGTTTAGCATTTCGTAATAACTTTAACATTGCTTAACTCTGGAATGTTATACAAATATATTATGAAAGAACTTTAAGCCTTAACTTGAGTTCTCAAATGGGTTGGTAGGGGTGCCATGAATACACCAGTTCTACCGTTTACTAAAAGGCAGTTAAGAGAAAAAACTTAGTTTTGAGATATTGTTAAAACGTGGAAGTGATGACCCTAGAAATGATGTAGTTAGCAGTGAACGTAGTAAGATCTTATAACTTAATAGATAGAAAATATCACCCAGACTGATCTATAGAGAAAAAGTTGCTTTATTAGTTTAAAACTCAAATTTGTCCAAAAGGCACTAACGACCTTTTAGTAAGACGGCAGAGTTTCGAACTCTGTCACCGAAAGGTCTATTCCAACCCCGGGCTAATTATTTAGAAAAAATCGACCGACCGACCTGGGTATCAAAGCTTGGACCTCACTGTAGAATTAAGCATTAAGTACTAAACATCACACTATTAATAAACAAACTTAATGAAAAACTATTGGTATTTGATCTATGGTGTTTGACAGTTTTAAAGTCCTTTTAGTTTTAGTCCTTCAACGGTAGGCAGCGGCTTTGCTGTGCCCTGGCATTGCAGAAGTCTATGGGCAGCGGTGACTACTTACTATCAGGTGGCCCGTCTGCTCGTCTGCCTATCAAGGCACTAAAACAAAATACAACATGAAATCTACCTCTATTGGAACCACGTGCAATTCTAGATTTTAATAGTATCATAAAAAAGCAAGTTTAATAAACTCCATAGATATATTTGGAATCAATTTATCAGATCATAATGTAACAATAAAATACAAATGTAATTGAATAGGCTGAAATAACTTTCAACAAAAATAAATATTTCACGATAAATTTCAACTTCAATATCTGAATTGTGGAATCTATTAAAAAACTCATCAATGGCCCAATAATATTTTTAGTTGAAACACAAGCAGCCTACAGTATTAATTCGTCTGTAATGAAAAGCCAGTCGTGCAAAAAAATAATTGGTTCGTTGACAATGGAGTCCTATTTCAGAGGAGTTAAAAATGTAACTTGCTATTTATTCTTCTCTTAGCTGTGACTATATTTCAATTTCAAAATTATACTATACTTTATTTTCCCATTCTATTATCTTTTCGAAGCCCCTAAAATAGATAAGAATAAAATTATATTGTTTAATAATTGTGTGAAAATTCGCCTTGCCACGGTACCATAAAAAATCAAAAAAGCGTAGTTCACACTGAATCACTAATAAAAACTACCCTTATTCGAATATTTACTTACTATTTTATCTTTGTTAGGAATTAACAATTGAGTGAACCCGAAGTATTTCATTACACTATTTAAGAGTAGGTAAATATAGGTAGGTAGCTTCCATATACTTCAGATAATGTCACTTTACATCTATTTTCCAGGAGAGAGAATTTTTTTTTATCAAGGCGCGATTTGCGCATCTGCCAAATCAAGTATTAAGTATTTACAAAAACAATAAAACAAGTGTGTAGCTGATTTCAGATCTTGCCTGAATTGTGTCATCCATTCCAGGACGATGCTTTTAGACGATTTTCTTTGAACAGATCAGACGAATGAGTTCGATGAATCCGCTCCGATGAAAATCCACAAAAATTTACTTACTTCAAAGATTTTATATAGTATTTATCATCGTTAACTGACATTACTTTGTAAATAAAAACTGAATTAAGTATTTAAAATAAGTGGCCAAACGCATTGACAGAATTTTTTACTGCCTTGATAGGCATTCGAGCAGACGGGCCATCTGATGGTAAGTAGACACAATGCCAGGGCACAGCAAAGTTGCTGCCTACCGAAAATTCCCGCAAAAACTCCGCTTTCTCTTGTCAAAATCTTTCTACATCGTGACACGACCACTACATAAACTTATGTAACAGTTCAACTAGTTTTGAAATTATTCATTCTACACTCGATAGCTTTTCAATAATGAGAGTGCACCAGTAGTTTTGTAATACATACTCGTATATCGCGAAATGACCACGCAAGCACCGTCTAACAATAGCTCGTGCTAAATAAATCGAAACAATATTGTAATTTGTAACGCGGTGGCATTTCACAGAAACGCCTAAGTGTTGGAATGTATGGGCGTTTGTTTACACCCACTTTGCATATAGATTGTTCCGGCCGACGTGAATTCTAATAAGGCTAAATGATTCGAGTGTCAAATTTCGATTTTTTCGACGTAAGCTTGTTAAACTTTGATTTGTATGAGGTAATGACCTGGTTGAAGGACTTTGTGTAGGATTGTGGACTGAAACCATGTTTGCGCCCTATCTAATCAGAGGAAAGGTGCCTATTATCGAAAGTTTTTAAAATCATATTTAGGTCTACTAATTGCATGCTAAACTACGGTTTTAAACAGCTTTACGATTCCGGGTTAATATTGAGTTTTTCGGGACAGAAAAACCCAAAATCGCTTTTACCCGATCGAACCCGAGACCTTAACACAGCAGTCGTACCGCGTACGCAATTACAACTGCGCCAGCGAGGTAGTAATAAATGTTACCAATACTTTGCTTTTTTAAATACGTATGATAAATTTGATATTTGGGATTAAGTTTCTCAGGAACTTTGATTTAGCAATTTTAGGTAAAGCAACACGACACTAGATTCTTTGAAAATCACCTCCGCTTCAAACTAAAACCCAAGTACAGTACAAACTTTTATTACGAGCAATCAACTGAAAGCTGTCGAAATGAGGACTGGAAAGTGCCATCACGGATCACTTGAACAGCCGATAATAAGTGTAAAGTGCCAGCAGAACAATAAACAATGAAAGTATGCCAAATATTTGTGCCCAACAATGAGTTGTAAATGTTTATCGACGTGCAAACAAAACATCTTCGGTTGTTTTTTATGAGAAGTCTACTTCTGCGTAATCGATTTGTTGCGTGTGTTATATTCGATTCTTTTGAGATCGATTATAACCTTGGCATGCTCTTGTTCTTTGTTCTAACATATTAATATTATAGTTAAGGTGGCATTTACTGAATGTTAAATTTATAAACCATAAAAAGTAAATTATTATATTTTATATACATTCTAAATATTGAAAGTTTAATTAACTTTTTTTCATATTTGATCCCGATTCTATAATTACATCTGAAAGTTTGCCATAGTAGCAATTATGGTGGTCAGCGAGTTGCGTTTCAGTTTTGGTGTATATCCAGTTACCTCAGACTGGCATAAATCTGGCTATCAAGGGAAAATCTCGACATTCGACATTACCTTTGGATAAACTGTACTTCCTATGAGTGCAGTGCAGTCACCTAGCTACCACAAATCCCACCCTCGCTTTACAAAAACGATTAAAAAGGGTCGCATAATTCAACTTCTGTTTTCATAGATTAACGAGGTACGCAAAAAGTTTCATCCCAAATTTTTCGGACCATGGCCCGACCTCATTGGTCCGAAAGTCCCTTACCATATCATCATCATTACATTATGCAGGCTCTCGATATCCCATAAAAAAGTGCCTCCTTTCAACTTTCATTTACTTAGGCCCGAAGTAAACATCGAAAACGTTATTTTGTGTGGTAAATAAAGGTAAAATTGCCTATGCATTAATATTATAGGTTTTGCGAATTATCATAAGTCTGAATTGCCGTAATAGAAATTATTTATTGCTTATGTGGATGATTGCTGCAAAACAGTTTTAGTTTGTCGGTTGCCTTAACCGAAGTTTAAGGCCATTACTTATAGTATATACTAATATAATACTTATTCGGTAAATAAATAAATACATCCAACAGTTACACACATAGTTCTGACCCTAAACTAAGTCAAACATGTATCGGGTACCAAGAACTATGACTATGGCTCCACAGCACCCAGACCCGAAAATATTTGTAGATCACACAAACACTTGTCTTGCTGTTGGAATCGAATCTGTTGCCTCTTGTTTCACAGCCGGCTACTCGCCCGTTGTGCCACAGAAGCTGTTAAAAGTCACTCAACGTCGTCTGTCTGTTATTTCAATAACGTACTTCAATATAAATAACATTAAGTCAATGTAGATGTTATAGAACACAAGAAGATATTTAAATTTGCTCTTTTTGATTTTGTATTAAATAACTTGAAGCTAAATACCGTTGGGAGTACGTATATCAATTGGGAGTTGGCCTTTGTTTAAAATATTTTCTCTACAGATTATATCGTTAGGTAACCATTTAAATATCAGTAATATTTAAAGCTTTTAATCCGGTTCGTTATTTCCAAATCTGGTGCTGATCGGATTTATTAGCGGGATTATGGATATTCTTTGACGTTCTTTTTAAATCACTTTGTATATCATATCACAAAAGTTTACAAGATTTAATTTCCAAGATATGTGACTAAGAGTATCATTTATTTCGACGTTGAGTTTTATATGAAATAAAATAAAAATTAATTAACAGCCCTGTATTAAACATCGACTGCTGGGCACGGACCTCTTCTAGTTATGAGAGGGGTAAGGCGTTAGCAAACAACGCCGGCCTAATGCGGTTTGGTAGATTTCAGACACCTTTGAACTTTTAATGAGAATTCTCAGGTATGCAGGTTTCCTCGCGATGTTTTCCTGCACCATTAAAGCAAGCGATAAATAACAATGAATATACATGTAACTTTAAAAAAGTCAGAGGTGGTCATTTGGGCTGGTTTCGAGCCTCCTACTTTCGTCTCGATATTCCTTACTACACCCAACTAGGCTATCACCGCGATGCTATATGATATAATCTAATAAATTATTACTCCATATTACTTAGTTGCATTGAAAAGTATAAATGAAAGTTTTTTTTACTGCCTGAAAGACCGACTTGCAGACGGGCCACCTGATGGTAAGTAGACTCTGCCACCCATAGACTTCAGCAATGCCAGGGCACAGCAAAGCCGCTGCCTACCGTAAAAGTATGTTTGTCAAATTGTCTTTCCAATTACATTGACGTTACAGTATTGCGTGCCAAATCCAAATTATGTATGAATGAGTCTAATTACCACACACTTCCACATTGTGCCCAAAGGGTAAACCAATAACAAAGTTACAATAGACCAACACTACCTTAATGCATAATAACAGGGTTATCCTCTGTAGGGACGTAAATTGCTCAAGTCAAAAACTCGGTTTCGTGTGCCAACATTTTACGGAATTTACATAGGAGTCTACGAGTCGTGAGATGTCGGTATAAATCATCGTAATTTAATTTTCGCGTAGTACCTTTTTCATTTGCACACGTCGTATGCCCTTCATGAGTGTATTAGGTTTTATGAACGCATTGTGATATGAATTTACGTGTCTAAGACTTATATTTCTTCAGTGGTTCAGGGGAAATTTAATTTACAGTAATTGCACCTAAAACCAATATTAATATTTGGATAAATAAAATTTTTTTAATCGTCCAATTTTCAATCATGGTGCAAAATTAAAACTATGGTGTTCTTAAAAATATTTGAAACAAAATAAAACAAATATGAAAGCACTCCAAATACCAAAAGAAAGACAAAGTGACGTCATTGACAAAGTTAAACAATTGTTATAGTTCACATAACATATTTCACTCCGATTGCCAAAATTATTTCGTCTGCGTCAAAAGTACTCTATGTACACAAAGATATGAGAGTTAGACACGTTACGAGCTTGTACGAGCAATATTTGTACTCGGGGTGCGTTACGGGCCACGCAACGTTTACAAACCATTCTTCAGAATAACCGCTGTGCATACAGGCTTCACGAGTTCAAACTCCGTGCTACACACCCAGCTAAATTGAATGTGCTGAATAAATGGAACAAATATTTGAACAACATAACAACTATGATCCTGGGTCCTGTAGGCGTAGCGTGAAGAAGCTGAACAGCAGGAATGATTGTGAGTAGCGAGGGATAGACTCTCACGCTACTTGATACTCTATCTGGACGGCACTGCGCTTACCATCAGTTGCAGTGTGGTCACTGAGCTGCGCCAGAATAAAAAAACAACAATAAGTGTGGTGATGGAAATCCTTATGATAAATAAGGCTCATGTGCGTATTATTCTAGTGAGTATAGATATCTTATTAAGAAGTCCGTGAGTTGCGACGGCTGCTGTGCCTAGAAAAGTTGTTGTAGCTTGAATAAAGGGTTTTATTAAAAGTAATATGTGTCCTGTTTGTTATATTAAATTACATTTTCCTACGGCAGACCACAGTATGCCTTATACTGTGTGATGATGTAACAAAACGATGACAAGGAAATTTGTTAAACATGCTCTGTTTCGGATGACGAAGCAACATACAATACAAAAACAATTTTAAACCAGATCAAATTCAGCATAATTAAATACTTATAAGATTGCGAGAAACATTTATTACTCTATTGACATTAATATGATAGTATTTACACTTATCAGTATTGTCACTTCGGCACAGACTAAAAATGACGACATTAAAAATGTTTCATCCAATTCTATCGTTATGAAATTCTACAAAGTAAATGAATGTAAATCCCTTAACGCGCGACACACTTTAAATAATGTTACGTATAAAAAATCTTATTGTAATAAAGGGAAGGTTGAGACTTAATTTCATTGTCCAACCGTCCGTCTTCATTGAATCATTTGATGCCATCGTTCGTTCAATTAAAATCAAATTTATGCTCCCCTGTTTGAAAAGCAGCCTTTTGAGTGGAAGCCATTTCACGACCGCGTCTTGAGATTACATTTTGTCAGATGAGGTTTTTATGTGTGTATTTTAATTTGTATTCAAAATGTTAGACCTTTTAGATTACGTCTACTATGACATGAATTATACGTTTGTTATTATTGATTTGATTTGTTAATGTAGCCTGTGCGTGCCATTTATTATTTACTCGTTTAATCGTGTCATGTACTAATTATTTGTATTCGATTATTTTGTGTTCTAGATACTCGGTTGCACATGTATTATGATATATATTTCGTCCAGTATTATTCCGAATTATACGACCACTATTTTACGTGTAATAAACATTTACTAACCAGAAAGCACATACTTCATATATCACCAAATTAAGTCGTACATCAGCCCTGAATATTAGGCAGCGTGAAATATTACGTGGGAATATACCAAAGATAATACAACTGTGATGGAAAGCGAATCTCAGGGCTATTTATGACGGAACATGAACACGGAGATCCGATTTTAGGTCCTTGTCCACGTGTTACCCAAATTCGTGTACATTTTCTTGTACTAGCCTCCGGTTCACCGTAAGGGAATTATGGATACGATTTCATATTCCCATGTATAATCAATTTGGTATCGATTAACATGAAAAGCAAGACAAAATAGAAAAGAACATTATGGTTCTAGCTTGTCGTGTTTAGATCATATTCAAAACATGAATTAATAATCGTCAAATGTTATTGGAATTATAATCCTTCTGCCAATTTCAATTGTATATATCATAGGAGATCGACCTAAATGCGCGATTTCGTGATAACCTAAAGACTTATTACTGTTATCTGTATTGTATTATAATAATCAATCCGTAACACATCAAAGGTAACATAACCTCTGAATCTCATCTCAGAGATTAATGATTATTATAATGCAGATGCTATAAATATTCTAAACAGATCGCTTTTGTGTGTTAGTAAACTGAAGCTATTTTGGTCTAATGCTAATATTTTTGTTCACAGGTAACCAGCAATCGACCATCGCCTGTTATCTACATCTTGCACGGTTTGCGTAACCTGGTTTTTTTATAGCAATTCTCTATTTTAAGACGCCAATACACGCGAGTTTGATAGTTTTTACTATTTTTAGGTTATGTTTTTTGTGTTTGTGTATATGTTCGAGAATTTTCCTAAGAATAACAAATATCATGTATCAAACGTAGAACATGACAAAAAACTGCATGGCAATACAAACCCAAAACATCACGCAGTATTTATGTTACATAGTCCAAACTCGATACATATTGCACAAAACACCTAATGGAAATCAAATACTACAAATTGAAAATCTCGTGTCGGGGGCAACGCAAACATCGATCTGCTCACCAAATGTTTTATATAGCAAAATTCAAAGCCAAAATATTTATTGTCTTCGCATTTTTTTTTATAACCTGGCACGGCCAAGTGACCGCACTGTACCTGATGGTAAGCGCAGTGCGGTCCAAATAGAGTACTGAGTAGCGAGAGACGGTCTATCCCCGCTACTCAACACACTCATGCCGGCCTGCTTCTTCACACTACGCCATGAGCAAGAAGGTGAAGAAGGGGTCGAGGGTCTAGTGTCAGAGTACTAAGTAGGCTGCAAAATGGCCATTGTACCCCAACTCCAGACCCCCGACAAAAACCGGATGTACACTGGCTGATCCCGGAACGCGACACACTTGCGTGTGTCACTATGGCGGGTTACATACAAACACGTTGTGTTTTTCTAACATTCTGACGCAATAACATGCGGTCCGGTCGACTGCACGTGTTGTTAAGTCTTAATCTCGAAATGTGTCTTGGATACAGATTCAGAAGTATTTTATTTTTTAGTTATTCAAATTAGTACAACTGAAATAATTGAACCAATAAATAAAATAAAACAAGCTAAACCAGATTTACTAAAGATGACCAGAAACTTAGCATGGAAAGTTGTCTGATGATTGTTGCAGGTAGGCTCTTTAGATAATGGAATTCGTGAGTTGAGAATAAAAAATATTTTACCTTTTTTCGAGAAGAAACAAAGAATAGAAAAATAAATAAAAATTAATCAACGTTTCCTTTTAAAAACGAATTGTGCATTCACCGGATCGAGAGAGCAGCTTAGCTTAATATAGTGGGTAAATCACATCCTTGGTGTTTGGATGGTACTGAAACAAAAATATATACGCATGATAACTAAAAATGTTGTCAGTGAGAGAGATGCCCAGAGAGCTATGCCCAACTTATTTCCGAAAACAAAAATAAAACAACTTCACGCTTGTATCCCCGAAAGGGTAGGCCCAATTTAAACTACTGCAAACAAAATTAGATTAGGTACGATGGAAAGGAAGCGAATTTATTATCAATTTATACGCATAGTCCCAATTTGGATAAATCAGGTGTATTTTAGAATTTGAAATATTCAACACAATGTTTGATTTATTTTTGTTATCGACAGCCTATGCACAATTGCTCACTGATATATTTAATGAATAAGATGATGTACCTTAGAAAAGATATGCTAGCTGATATTAATGTGGATTTTATTCAAACCATTGCAAGTATTTTGTTACTATAATTTACTTCTCTACAATATATACTACGTTTTACATACATCTTATTTGTATGTACCTATTCATCTATAACAAATCAACTGAAATATTTCTACTCCTATCCAATTAACATATTCACGACAACTTATTTAACCGTATCATTTAACTAATACTGTCACGCGATTTCGTAAACCAACGGGGCTTACGACTTTATCAATCAAACCTTTAACACTTTTTTGAGCAAGCTTTCCAGCATTGTAATGTTAATGAAGGTAATTTTATTTCAGTTTCAAGTAAATTATTTTTTCATTGCTTACGTCCCTTTGATTATGATATATGCCATCAGTAGGTTATTTTATAATTTGTTTACTATAGTTGAGGCTTTGTTGTTTTTTCATTCCTTTTGATCATATCCACGTTATTTGTTAACATCGCAGTTTGCGATATTATGTCATTCAAACTATTTACAACAAAAAAAAATCTCACCATGTGTAAACCATAAGTGGATTCTCTTGTGCAATTTTAACTTTGCTCTATTAAAGTCTTAATCAAGTGCCAGGAAAGATCACAAAGTGTCACACCTAAAAGCTAACCTCGCGGTTTCAAAGAAACTTCTCGGAATTGGGAGCTAGCATTCCTAAGTTTATTGTAGTTGGGCAACGTGCGAACGTGAGTGGGATTCCACCCCAGGGACTGCATTTCTCTTTGCATTGTATTTTGCTTAGTAGGCGAGATTCTGTCCGCCATTTCTATGTTTGCTTTGTTTTGTGCAGATTATTTTTTTTGTATGTAAAATAGTGACAGTGTTAATTTTATTTAGTTTCTACTACTTGTCTTCTAAATTCTCAACTTAAATTCATTAGATTTGGTTGTGTTTGTTAGGTAGTGATCATTCTTTTATAAATTACTATTACTTACATAGTCTGGTTATCTTATTGTCTTTAATTATATTGTCGAGGTTGGTCTTTTTCTTACAATTATAATTCAATCCAAATAATGTTTTACAAATGATAACCCTCAAACACCCCAGCCCTAAAATTAATCAGAAATTCCATTACCTGAACATTTACTATTGCAGAGTTCAAATGAAATACGAATTCGCCAGTTTTAGACGTTTTAGTCAGACCGAACTCGAGTACTTAGCCGCGTGAATACGCTCGCCTAGGAACTACCGCATTACTCTTCGATTAGCTCCTAGATTTACGTTTTACTGTGATAAGTGTGGGATTATGGCGAAATTAGAGGATATACTTTCGTGAATGCTTAGGAGATTTAGTTGTTTTTTTTATTTGATTTTAGATTTTTTTCGTTGCAGTATCTAAGCAGTTACGGCAGTGTTGAATGCTTGTCGAGGGATGCTACGTATAATGGTCTAAATTTCATGCCATGTCACTAAATGCTAAGGAATGACAACAGCTATCAAATCGAATCAAATAGTATATTGATAGATATAGGTATTGGTCGCACAGTCGCTTTGTCTCTTTCTACAAATTGGTCAATTTTATGATGATATTGCTCAGCGCATTCTCTATTTCTGTGAGTAGTAAGTGGGTTAGGTTGGATAGGTTAAAAAAATGTCTTAATTAAAAAAAAACGAAAATACAGCAAACAACAGTAAAATAGAAATATAAATAATCTCAAGATACAATTTCAGTGTAGAAATTCCTGGTATTGTTTTCGAGCTAACTAAGCGTGGATGATGAGGCAAAGATACATGTATATTTGCGGAGCACTCGAGATGTGATTTGTGCATCGTGACTAATGTAGGTCTTGGAAAACAAGATGCAAGAGGAATGTTTCGTATTCCTATTGTACAGTTTTTTTTTTTTTATGACAAATCTGTATTAAACTCAGTGGTGTAGTGAGAACGATTGAAGTGAATTGACATCGTTCATTGATCATGTTTTTTTGCAATTATATAGCTCTTATGTCAAGTCAGTACATTTAAAAATAAATATATTTTATTTTGATCAGCATATTATGTATACAATACATAGCACCATCAATACGCTAGCAATTTCTTTATATAAGTATAAGGTATTTATAATTATTAATTTTAATATTATTCAATGAAATACAAGTCAAATAATAATATATTTTTAAATGGGTTTGATATATTGATAATGAGTTACTTAAAATTATTTCCAGGACAGGTATACTATGTGTATTTTCAATGATGCATATATTTCGATATATTATATTATATATTTCATATAGCAGCGATAGCCTTGTTGGTTGCGGTACGGACTGTCAAGACGAAAGTCGTAGGTTCGAAACCCAAGTGGCACACACCTCTGACTTTTCTAAAGTTATGTGTGTATTAAAATGTTAATTATCGCTTGCTTTAACGGTGAAGGAAAACATCGTGAGGAAACCTGCATATCTGAGAGTTTTTCGAAGGTATGAGAAGTCAGCCAACCCGCATTAGGCCAGCGTGGTGGACTAAGGCCTAACCCCTCTCATTAGTAGAGGAGGCCCGTGCCCAGCAGTGGGACAACGTTTAATACAGGGCTAGTATTATTTTTATTATTATATATTTCGAAGTCGTCGTCGTTTTTAAATTAAATTATATTTCTTCTTCTTAAATTATATTTCCTTTTATATCCATCATCAATACCAGCCAGTTTTCCAATTCTAAATTGTACTAACAAAGCTTTATTACATAGAGTACCTAAATTAAACGCAAAATAATTGCAAACGAGAAATATCGCAACACTTATTTTCATTACCGAATTTATCAATGTTTATTGCAAAATAACACATGAAGTGATGTATTTCGGACATAAATCAGGTTCGTTCGAATTACGCAACTTCGTCTAGAGACTTTTATTCAGTGCCCAATTTATTGCGTACAATACAAACGTTCATATACTTTATAATACACTTATTAATTACAATTTGTTTGCTGAATTTTTGACTTGTACCGTGTATTTTCAAGGATTATGATTTTTAAAATGGTGTTTTAAAAATTTGATCCTATGTCTGTGTGTACTTTGATGGTTATACCAAATTGGATAAATATTTTATTTATGAGTACATACAAATAAAAATGAAGTATATGATAAGACATATCATTTGCATACTGAGGGAGAAAAAAATTAACACGTTGGAAATAAAGCTAAATTTGTGTGGCCAATAGGTATTAATAAAGAATGTTTCAAAAATAAAACGCCTAAAGGACAAAAGAATCCTAAATACAATTGTACGTGCCTTTAGCATGTATACAATTATCTATGAAGTTAATTATGTTCTTTGTAGCTGTAATCTACACCTGGATGTGTTGAAATTGCGTAATCTTGAAGACAATTCGTAGACTGGCAGCACTTTGCTTTTGAGAAGATGATAAAATGTTTTAAAAAACTCGATTACTTGAAAGGATGAATGGCGTATGTACGCTCAAACGTATTAAAACCTTGTGTATCTTACAGTGGGCGGGAAAACATAACAATACATGTTTGAAAGGATGTTCTTATACAAACATATTTTCTATCTACAAAGACCTTTGGCATTTGTTTTTCTTGGACTTACTTCTAGCATAGTTTGTTTATGAAAATTAAATCTTAATCGACTTTCCCATGTTTTTTATATGTATTTTCTAGTTAGGTATGATGTAGGTTAATTTCTTAGTTTATTAAAGACAGTTTATAAAGACGTTTATTCCATCAGAATAAAAGAAGGTAGGCGTATATACCAATACGAATCTTTTTATTTTATAATTATTTGAAAAAAGAACAGAATAAACTTATCGATTATAGATTAATGAGATCATTTTCTTTTTTTAAACTTTCGATGAATTTACTGGCCAGTTCGCATGCGGTTAAATTATTCTCAGTTGTTCGATGCGGTTTTTTTTTCATTTATTGTTCTTTATTTGAATTTTATGTTATAACTTGAAAGTATGCGACTTTCAATTCATAACATATAATATATCTGCAAGCATTTAAAGAGTTCCATTTCCTCCCTTCTAATGTAAAACTTCCAGGGCATTAAATTGTTGATTTATTGTCTTATAATTTATCGACTTTCCATTGACAGTTTCTATTGTACCTACTTATAAAAACTGCATTACTTATAAATGTTATAATATTTACGCTATGGTTTTTATTTTAATTAACACTATTTATAAATTCGGTCAGTAAATTTATATCTGCAATAGCCGTTTGCATAAAGCCACGTTATTTTTTTTTTATGCCTGGATAGTCCGATGGGCCACCTGATGGTAAGTAGTCACCGGCGCCCATAGACTTGTAATGCCAGGGCACAGCAAAGCCGCTGCCTACCGTTGCAGTTACCGTTAATATAAATATCACCAGTCCTGTACTGTCCAGTCTTTCTTCTAGACATGGGCCTCTCTAACTAACGAGCGTTTAGATCTTAGTCTTCCGGCCTAGTGCGGGTTGGTAGACTTCACATACCTTTGGCACAGCAATTCGCTGCCTACCGTTGGCTACTATTGAATTTCTAAATAACGCACGTACTATATTCATACAGCATTACTACAAAACTTCTAAAAAAAGGTTCAAGTACAATAAAACATAGACAACGCAGAATACGCTTTCGCCCACCCTAGATAAATTCCTAAAACACGGAACTTGGCTTAATGGTCTCTGTTAATGGGCAAGTCTTTTAACGGATGAATACATCCATCATTTGTCAGTAATGAGGTCATTGACACGTTGACAGCTCGGCGTGGACCTCGTTAACACTGTACACTATGACATTACTCTGTTTTTCACCCGCTACGTGTTAAATATGCTCTTTTGAATGAACTTTTGTCTGAGGTAATTTTAATGTGTTATGTTATATAATGTTTGCCAATTATGACTTCTGGACAGCTTATGAAATATTATTTTACTAGCTGTTGCTCGCGGCTCCGCCCCTTTGGAGGTTATTTTCGGGAGCAGAAGTATCAATGCAAGGAGTTGTCTTCTGCACTGAGACACCTATAGCGATCGTCCTGAATCTCAGGTGTTGTGACTGTCTAGATGGCTAGACAGGCACAACTCCTAACTTAAACTTCTAGCACTCCTTATAATACCCCGGGATCACTCCGTAAGTGTCGAAGAAGGCCACCGCGGGGTTTTAGCTGGTAGTGTCCGGTTGGGTGTACATAAGTAGTAGTGACTCGGCCCAGCGGCAGCCCGGATAGTCATCATCCGGGCGAGGGGGTGCTGGGTCGTAAGACCAGCTAGTCCAGCATAACCGTTTTATTCTCATTCCGCTTCCCTCCGAAGCGGACGGCAGTAATAAAATGCTTTCCTCGCGACAAAAAAAAAAGTGTTGCGCCTGAAGCTTGAGATTACATTTAAAGAATACCTCATAAGTTAACTCCTCACTTCGCCCTTTAAGGGATGATTTGGTAAAAACTTTGAAACACGTATTTATTTTTTACCAAAAGCCTAAATATGATTTTTCAGATCCCTAAGTTGAAGTATTACGGATTGCCCATACAAACTTTTAACCTCTATTTCACCCCTTTCAAGATATTTTTTTGGGACAAAAGATACCCTATGTCCTTCCCTAGGATATATTCTATCCCTCTACTGAATTTCATTAGGATTCGTTCACCCGTTTAGTCATATAGTTATATAATAGTATAGAAGTATAGATAGTAGAATAAGTACATTAGACTTGATGATTTTGATTTTTACTATAACATTTGTTTAGTGCTTCGATAGGCAGGCGAGCAGACAGGCCACCTGATGGTAAGTAGTCACCGCCGCCCATAGACTTCTGCAATGCCAGGGCACAGCAAAGCCGGTGCCTACCGTTTATCTTTTATTAATATCTTAGTATATATTTTTTCCTACACACACACACACACTTGATCAAAACTGTATCGTGGGTATCAATAACTACGAGCGATTACAGTCCCACAACACCCTGTCTCACTAACATTTGTCTCGGTGCGGGAATCGAATCCACGGCCGGTTACTCGCTCGCTGCGCCACGGAGGCTGTCTTTGTTCTCAGTCCTTTCCGATATCTAAAACCGTACTGCTTACCAAAGATAACATGTACGTAATTTACATGGTCCGATAAAGGAGTATTGTTAATCACTTCATGGTGGTTAACGACACTGATTATGGCTAATTTATATTTAAACACGTTCATTACTAATTTGTTGTTGAGTATGTGGAACTTATATAGAACAAAGTCATTTTCAAACGATTACCGTGTTAAACAACTGAGAACATGTGAAGGCGTAAACTGTGCAGTGAATAACGGACTCAAAATTGCACTCCTTTTAAAAAACAAAACCAAGGGTTGCGCTCGCGTTGATCTAAAGATAAGGTCGAACTGCTCCGAAGATACACGAAGACCCCCGAGCACTGCACCGAGGTCATTCAACGTTCAACTTAATTGCTGTCCTTTATCAACCCGCGGAGAAAGATGAGTCTGTCCCTCTCGTTGAATATTTAACTTTATATGGAACAGAAAGGCTGACTATGATTTAGAAAAGCAGCGGGACCACTGCATCATATGATTCACATAAATTCAATTAATACGGACATCAATTTGTTCGGTACTTACAATCGATAAACATTGTATTTGGTCGACTTTCGGCTTTGTGTGATTTATCACGAGACCAAATTTAAGTCTGGTAAGAGAAAAAGAAAAGCAGATTTATAAAAATCAGCAATGGCCTAGCAGATAGTGCGACTGTCGAGATGGAAGTTATAGGTTCAACTTTAACCGTTACATCGTTAAATTTGTAATCATTAACAGTAAATACATACGTAACTTCGGTGAGTCATAAGTATGTTCTGCGGAGAAATGAACCCGCGACCTCGGTCTTGGCAGTTCGTTCCACTCATCGTTACGCAATGAAAAAAACTAGAACAGTCTGAGAGAAAATTAAGTTTCATAGACGCTAAACATAACCGATGTAGTACAAAGCAAAACGATGATTGAGTAAAAATAAACAATGGGTCGCTAAACTATGAAATAGCCTGCTATTTGTATGGTTTCTAGGTTTATATTTCACAGGCGCTTAGTGCCAGGAAGCGAGTTTTATTCCCGACTGTAAACTCGCTTTGTATAAACGGGCGTTCGTTGCAATTTGATCGTTCATCGGGTCCAGAGCTGGGATTTATTAACTTATCTCCGTTAACTTAGATGCATTTCACGCCATATTGTGTAGGACATGCTGTAGTAAATTTATTCCTCCTATTTTATATCACTGTGTAGCGTTTTATTTGTTTTTGATGCATAGGCATCCGAGCAAGTAGGTTACCTTTTATGAGCGGCACCGTCCGTGGACACTCATAGTATTGCAGAATTGGAATTTACTCAGATGGAATTAAGAATCATTCAGAAGACACTGTTTGATTCCTATTTTTGTCACTCGTGACATCAAAGGCCCAACGGAGGACCAGCTGTCTTGAAACCAACGGTTCAACGGTAGGCAGCGGCTTTGCTGTGCCCTGGCATTGCAGAAGACTATGGGCGGCGGTGACTACCATCAGGTAGCCCGTCTGCTCGTCTGCCTATCGAGGCACTAAAAAAAAACCAGCTCATACTGAGTTTAAGGCAGTGTTTGTTAAATGCATATTTAATAAAGTACAAATGAAATTAGGGCATTCAGAAAACACTGCTTGAATACCATTGTTGGTGCTCGTGACATCACAGAACAGCCAAACGGAAGACCAAAACCAGCTCATACTGAGTTTTAGGCCGTGTTTAATAATTAATTTTGATTTATTTTATTCTTAGACTTATACCTCTATGCATAGAAGCAGAAGAATTCCCGTTGCCGATCTAGATAGAAGAAGTAAGGATTGGGAAAGGTAATTAACAGCACGACTCTGCCACCTAGATTTCTTTTAAATTCCATAGCTACGGCGTAGACAGTTTTTTTCTACTACATAGTTAATGATTTTAGGTGTATATACGAGAACCGGAAGTCAGTCGTTATTTAAAACCATTTTTTCTCAATTTATTTGTTTATAATTAAATTATTTAGAATAAATTTCTTTATTCTAAATTTATAGTTGTAGAATTTTAGATTTAATTTACTTAATCTAAAACCGTCCTCTATGTTGGTTTGCGGACGCGTTCAATTTATTTTCTTTGCATATAACCCTATTAAGTTGAGTAGTGCAAAACGAAACCGACCCATAACATTTAAAACTAAGGTCCAATATTCCCGTCTAGAATGTAGAATGTTCCCGATCTAAACCAGTTGGTAGTTTCGCTACGAACATTAAACCGAATGGGATGAGAGAATCGTTTTTTTGTCATACCAACCGTTCAGAGCGCATTAACGAACCGGATAGAAAAGCCAAGTTCAAGGACGGATTATCGGTTAGAAATATCTTGAGCGCTCTTAAAATAGATAACTTTTGTTTGTTAAGCCTAGATTTAATTAATACATCTTCATGATATAATTTTTATTCACCAAGAGTTTTATTCATCTCAAGGTTCATGATTTAGTTCGATATTCATTTGTATATAAGACGAAGATATGGATAGATTTTTATAAACCGGAAACAATAGAACTGGTATGATTCTCAAATATGGCTGTGATGATCTGTGTAATGTATGAATTGGACTGAAAATATTAATAAATCTAACCCAGAAGTAATTAATAATTCATCATCATCATCATCGGCCTGTAGCAGTCCACTGCTAATTAATTAATAATTAATATTTCACAATTACAAGATAGAATTACAACTAAGGCTTCTGTCTCATGGAGTGACGCAGGGGGATATTGATATACTCAGCAAAATTCCAACTCCGTATAACTAAACTAACACTAACAAAAAAAAATATTCTATATTTAAAACAAATTATAATTCTCGGACTTGCGATTCAGACCCAGTAATATAAACGCTGAAAAAACGCTAAACGCTACGTAAAGTTGCTAGTTTATCGGTTTTCTACCGGATACATTTCGGCGAGTGTGCCTTGGAATTACACAATTTAATTCCCCCAACCCCTTTCTATCATCGGACGACAAGAGACTCGGCGAAGCGTCATCGATACATGGTTGATATTCCACCAGCGCGCACGAAGCGTTTTGCTAGTACATTCATCATGCGCACCGCTAGAGAGTGGAACTCTTTGCCGGAGTCTATATTTCCCGAAAATTATAATCTGGGTATCTTTAAGTCAAGAGTGAATCTTCTAGGCAAGCGTGCTCCACCGTAGACCACATCATCACTTACCATCATGCGAGATAGTGGTCAAACGCAAGCCTATTTAGGTAAAAAAAAAAACGCTGCCACCGGACTAATGAGGCGATGAATAGAAACCAATATATGTATATACCTTAATTCCCTTAAATGTTCATTCAAATCAAATGTCCAATTCCAATATCCAAACAAACCCCTATCCAAACACTTGGCATTTTAATCAAATTGGCTAGGTTCAAAGACCGAGATCTGGTTAGATATGGTCGATCAATTGTCGGATGTCACAAATCACAATGTATTATACCTCTGTAGACCATAGAGTGTGATGTGTTTATGGCTTTGTAACCACTATCGATGGATCTGAACAATAGATTGAAGACAAATTTAATATAGCCTTTCAGACTACGTAACATAATTTAGATCAAACTTCAAAACTAGTAGTATTTTTTTTTATTTATTGTATAGTCCGACAAACGAGCATGTGGGTCACCTGATGTTAAATGATCTCCACCGCCCATGAACATCCACAATACCGAAAGTATCATGTATGCTCTGTCGGCTTTAAAGGACAGGAATAGGGATTAGGGAAGGGAAGGGGGAATCTGGGCCTCCGGATATCTCACTTACCATACGAAACGCGACAGTAAACTCTCACTTTACGTTGGTTTTCTGTGAGACAGTGGTACTACCCCGGTCGAGCCGGCCCATTCATGCTGCAGACAAATATGTCTACAGCGTGGCTCTACCACTATACTTGTTAAATCTCAATTTCATTAGATTTATTAGTGGTGAGGTTGTAATTGCCAACGCGGTGCGACTGCTGTGCTGAGTTTCGGGTTAAAGTGATATTGGGGTTTTCTATCATGATATATTCAGTATCAGCTCGGAGTCTGGAATTGTGCCTGATAGGCTCGCCCTCTATCACATCATGGGATGGTAATAAACTCGGCGAAATGTTGGTTGTACTGGTTACGTACACCTTTGCAGCGGGAGGTCCTTCGGTTTTGATTTTCTGTACAAATAAGAAAATACAATTATAGGCATTAATTTATTCTATTCTTGTTGCATAGAAAAACTATCACACAATATTCCTTGTATATTTATGACAATTAATTTGTATATCAATATACACTTATTTACCCAGACAGGTAAACAAACGAAACTAGGTCACAGATAAAGTCCGAATATATTGTTAAAAATCAAACATCATTGAAGAATTAAGTATATAAGCGGAATAAACATAATGTTTATTGATGAAATGTATAAATGAACCGTGAAAATGTATAATGAAATATGTGGTTTTACAAATTATCTCTTGAATCCAGTGCTTATTGAGTTTTTATCTATATCGAATCTAAAAGTCATAAACGTATAACTTTTTTTTTTGAATATTCAGTGTCTAATTTTTACCAAAGATTGTGTGCATTTCATATATTTGTCCATTGTATATAAAATTATCTTTATCATTAATTTATATCCATTTATATTTTATCTACAAGTCCATATACGAGTACATAACTCAATCTCACAAAACTAGGTTATTGATAAAGTTAAAATAGATGTAGTGGTATTTTCTCATTGTTTCCTCGGACATATTCCGTCCAACAACAGGGGCCGGCCAATCAATTTTCGGCGTCCCTTATAAATCATCTGAGACGTCACTCGGAGCTTATGGCGTGCCCATGAAAGAGAGCCGTTTAGATAGACAATTTTCTATAACCACTATATATTGAATTACTAACAATATTTTATGTTGGCGTCGTTTACTATATCATCTAAATTAGGCAAAGAAAAATGGAAATTCTGGTGAAATATTCAGGCCAACTAAATACATCACAGCATTACATCATTTAAGCTTCGATCTGACTAGGCAATGGCCAGATCTTAGTAAAGCAAACGTACTCTATATTCTCGTATACCCTTGCTGTTAGTTCATGATGTTTGTGTATATTTGGTAGTAATTCTAGACGTACCTTACCTAAGTTATGTAACAAATTCTTCTTGCCAAGGTAAACCAAAATAATACCCTCAACTTTTATTTACTTATTTAATGGGATCGACAGTGGGTCTTACATATTAGAGTATAAATAAACATTTTGTGGAATGCTACCCAGTTACAGGCATCGAACACCAATTATGACACCAGCCAAAAATTATAAACATAATTAGCAAGTACTTTATATAAATGAAAGCGAAAATAACAAAACAAATAAAGAAAGAAGAAAACGATCAATATTTCATATCATAACAAAAAGTCTATAGTCTATTTAGATGGTATGGGTATTGGCACTCTTAATTTTATGTATTGAAATGTTGCGAATACTAAGATGAACTACCTGTGATACAATTGCCAATCAATTTCCACTTTTCGCTTCATAAATCATCGAAACGTAACGTAGAATTGGGCCATAGCGTGTAACGCCTGTACAATCCTATGTACTTATGTGGTTTATGCAAAAATTTGCATCGCTACCGCTGGAATATTCAAATGAACTCTGACGACCTAATGACTAGCTCGTGCGGTATGTCGGTTATAAAAATTGTAATACTGGACAATAAACGTTTTTTATATGGCCTGTGATTTGATTTTTAGTTTTTTCTTTTTATTTTAATAATCTAAATGTGATTAAAAGACTAGAAACTAAGATCTTGGAGAGTCCTCGGTATTTAGTTTTATAAAAGGCCGGAAAGATTTTAGGGAAAGAATTCCAAATATTACTCGAATGTTTATTTTACTCTCATATTAAAAAAAACCAGCGATGGCCTAGTTGGTTGCGGTACGAACTGTCAAGACGAAAGTCGTATGTTCGAAACTCGAAATGGCATACACCTCTGACTTTTCTAAAGTAACGTGTGTATTCATGTTTAATTATCGCTTGCTATAACGGTGAAGGAAAACATCGGGCGGAAACCTGCATACCTTATAATTCTCATAAGAATTTCGAAGGTATTGAAGTCTACCTACCCGCATTAGGCCAGCGTGGTTGACTAAGGCCTATTGCCTTTCATTAGTAGAGGAGGAGGAGACGATGTTTAATACCGGGCTAGTATTATTATCATTAATATTTCGAAATATAACTAACGCTATATCGAAAGAAAGTTTTGTTTCCAACCGTCACTTACTAAGTTCACGGCTGTCTGTCCTGACTCCCTGTGTATTAAATTCGTCTGTAATATTCATTTCTTAAGTAATGTCGCTGGCACGTTGTTCTTCCATTACTTGATGAGCATCATTATTGATGAGCCTTTTATGTTACGGTCCATTCATCAGACAAAATTTACTCGGCTGTCCACAGAAGACATTTTCGCGTATATTTTGCTAACGTATATAATATCTGTATGGAAAAGTAAGTTGTGTGAGTCTACACATATCACCTAATTTTGCTAAGTAATTGTTATTTTCGGGACTAGTTTATAGGTAGGTATTTCTTCATACCAATTCTCGATTCTATGGAACAGACCACTATATTTGTTCTGGTTGAGTGGACACGTCATACTTCTATGTATTCCTTCAGGAAGACAATAGTTTTCTTTTGTGGATATATCGATTATCCCTTTATGTATTGATGGTCAGTAAGAATCCCTTGTATAGCCCGAACTGGAACGGATTTGTAAGATTGTACAAAAGCATTCCGATGTCTCCTAACAGTAGGTAAATTGTTGAAAAATCTCTTTGGCTAAGAGTTTTCTCGTAGTAATAGCAACTCTCGACCCAAGACTCAAGTGGGGTCCAAGTTAAGACTCCAATATGGTTTTGATGGTATGGGCGATTGAATACCTAAATGAGATGAATTTGAAGTACATATTGCTGCCAAATTTACTTTAACCCAAATTGTTAAGTAACTTGGTAAAATAAGTAGAAAAAAATTGGAACAATATCATGTGAAATAAATTGGGACTCACCCGTGTACATAACTGTCTGTTTATTTTATTTCAACTTACATTTTAATTTTATTATACTGGTAGACAATGGCTTGAATAAATTAGATTTTTATATTTTACTCAAATTACGAACCGCACTAATTTTATTATGTAATTGGCAATAACCAATTCTATCAAATGTGATCTTCATACGTTTTTTTCTTTCAAGCCTGTCTTTGTGTCCCGAGATAATTTCAAAATAAATATTACATGATGCATCTATTTGTTCATGTCTACTTATATTTCCATTTCCTGTGTAATGATGTATACGAGTATTACAATCTTCGTAAGTTCTCTACCTCTTTAATTGAGTTCTCACACTTATTACACATTTTTGAATGATGACGATTTCCTTTGTTCTTTCTTATTGGTTAAATGTTTTTGATAGTTGATGATGGTGTGGGTTATAATTTACATGTATTATTTTCTATTTCTCTATTTTCAACAAAACAAACCGGATCAATTAGTATTACATAACTAGCAAGTGATACAACAGCAGGTGCCCGAACAATACGTTTTGATTATTGCTAAACACGCAATATTTGTATTGTATTGCATTATGTGCCAAATCTTTCCAAATAAACTCAGAAGTGGTACGAAAACAGCTTACTTCATAATATACAATAATTTAAAATCGGATAACACAGACGCCAGCCAAAAATAGTTCGTGATAGGATCCTAAACGGGGTTTCCTGACAAACAATTTTAGAAGCGAAATATGAACACAATGGAACATAGCGCTATTTTATCAACCATTGTTTACTGTCGATGTTTGAGCCAGGAATAAAAGGGGAAGACGGGACTTCAACTTCGTTCCGACATATGGTAGCGTCGCTGAAACATGGAAACTTTGGCAAGTTTTATACAGTTGGCCTCCGTGAAACAGGTAAAACGGATAACGCGGCCACAATTCGGGTTTAATAGTATTGTAGATATTGAATTTTCTGTTTTAAGTATTTTATTGCCTTGTTTTTTGCAGTCCGTTTGAAGTTCTAGTGAGGTGCTTAAGAGCATTATAATCTTCTTTCAAACAAAGCACTGTTTAGCAGCACAATCATCTAACTAAAGAAAGATCAGTAAGACCACATTCGACAGCGAAGGTTACATTGTAGTTTCATTAAACGTAAATTGCCGCCTTGAGTCCTTAATGAAATATTGTTTACTTTGTTAGAAGACTGTGCAAAATGGGCATGAATACTAACAACTGTCTGCTAAGTTCTACAGTTCAAAAGAAAATGTTGACTCATTAAAGCTGATTATACAATTTTTACTTAAAGAGTGTTCTTTAAAAGTATGACTATTGACTTCATTAGATATGATAAAAACAACATTGTGCTGATCTATAGTAATAATATATGTAGGCACGTTCTATTTACCTACTGGATGTTTGCTTCTTGTACCTAACACACGTTTAAGTTCCGCCAGCTCACGAATCTTTAATGTATTCATCCACGCACATGTGTCCTTCGAAAAAAGGCTGCGTAGGTACATAAAAGCAAACATTTATTCATTGATATTCAGTGTAATAACTCTACGGAGCCAACGAGTCTATTGACCGTGAACCGTGAAAATCACGTTGAATCTACCGAGTCATTTGATGTAAAAATTGTCGTCAATCACGTCTACAATGTTTACGTGAAGTTGTGAAATGTATTCATGGTCTAACTTCTGATTTTGTATTGTATGACTTATTTACTTCTTCAATACTTTTATACAATAAAATGACATGTTTCTAAGTGTATTAAAGCAATAATTATGACAGCCTCCGTGGCGCAGTTGGCGAGTAGCCGGCTGTGAAACGAGAGGCCGTGGGGTCGATTCCCACACCGGGACAAATGTTTGTGTGACTGTCAGATATTTGTGTCCGGGGTCTGGGTGTTGTGAGACCGAACGTCTCTCGTAGTCCCTGATACCCACAACACAAGACTCGTATCTTAGTGTGTGTGACTGCAGGGTGTTATTTAAAAAAAAAAACAATGAAAGTTAAAATCATCATCTTACTTTAAAAGAAATTTAGAGATTATATCAATTAAATCTTAGTAGGTGAATCGTTAAGAACACAAATGTTCTAAAACGACTGTATTTTCACATAATACTTAATTAAAGAAAACCACAAAGACCAAGATGGAACCGTTGAAATCATAAAACCTACGCGAGACTGTTTTCTGAATAGGTAATTTCTATAAAGATACATATAAATTATTATGTAACATTTTATTCTATTTTAAGGACACTGTATTGCTCAAGTCTTTCGTTATTGGTCTTATCACAATCATTATTAAATAACTTTAGGCATCTTCAAACGTTCGTCATAGTAAGATGTTAATTCTGGGTGAATTTTATTTATATTATCCTAAAAGACTTCAAAGCGAATTGAATTTGGTTATAATTTGATCAAAACCAAAATTGACGTGTAGCATTATTCAAAATATATTTTAATTGAAATAGCTTTATGAGATTCATTAGCAACTCCCTAAGCTCTGGACAATGCCAATAATAGAATCGAGGTAACTACATCAGAGTAAGTTACCGGCCCTTCAGCCCCCTAGGTAGCACCAACCACTTTTATTTCAAAAATTGCAACGCCATAAAGTGCCGGAATGTCTTTGGAGAGGTCGCATTGTATATATTAAATGTGTTTCTAGAAACATGTTCGCTTATTTTCGTTTTATCTAATGTTAATGTTATTTGGATCTCGAGTGTTTTTCTCTTAGAAAAAGTCTTGAGTCAAGTTGGATTTTGTACATTGAATTATGATTCTGTAATAAACTTATTGAAATCTGGTTTAAATTTACAGGAAAAAAGGCCAGAAAAACAGCTTCTTAACGAATCATTGACAGACAAAAATAATTAAATTTATCACAGATTCTCATATCATGTAACATAAATAGAAGCATATTTATTCTCATCGATACAGTAAAACGTGTAATTTATCTCTATAACTCGGCAAATGAACATTAGAAACCTCTTACGACCAAATTTTAGTAAACAAACAAGTCCATAAAACCCATTGAAAGATATCGTGTTGCTGATATTTTATTGTCTCATCTTTACCGTTAACCAACGGAGTCGTAGTCGCCACCAGACAATCAGGGCAGAACAAAAACAAAACTTTCTGCCACAGTGAGAATGTTGCAGCTTGTTCGAATAGAAATTCGCTGCCAATTTCAACGGCCCTTTTCAATTTTTGCGAAGTCGCTGGCGGACCTCATATCGTGCCTTTCGCCGGTCCGGGATAATTTTGGCATATGAAATGAGTACAATTTTTGATAGTTCCCACATTACCTTAACGTTGATTCGCTTGAACTGCTATCTTTATTCTGCCTCATATTTAGATTCTAATGACACCATAAAGGAGAGCATTGGAATGAACAGTTTAATGAAATCTGTTTTAACAATTTTCGAAAGGTGGATTATACTTTATTTGTGTTTATGATTTTTGTGTTCACAATATAAATATCGTATAGAAAATAAGTTATCCAAGTCAGAATATCTATTTACTTCAAATATCATGAATCGAGATTGATTAATTCTTCCGAATACTAAACTAATGGACATCCAGCTACAATTTGTAAAACTTCTTACTTCGGATTACTTAAGCAATTCGGAAAATTAATGTGTAAGGAGCAAACTTCGTAGATTAGTAGGTCAATAAAAGCCTCTTCACAGATATATTTACTTTTGGCACCGTTCCTTGAGCTCTAGGTGAAAAAAGATATTGTTTCAGCTTGCGTTAAGTCACTGGCACCATTCCAAGCACGTTTAGTAAATTAAATCGACTAGTTATCACCCTCCGGATTGTTAGAAAAGGAAGTGCTACATGTAATATTTAAGCATCTATTTTGGTCAGCTTCTGTGGATTGTTTAGGTTTATTATCATGATACTGATGAAGAACACAAACATGATTGCAAGATTTTGAATTGAAGGCCAAAAATTAATTTAGATTTCTCTTACTTTGTATTTGATTACAGGATATCGCTAAGCTAAAATTTCAAAACCCGTCTATTAACCCGTATTTAGTGGGAGTCATTGAATCAATTTCAACTATACATATAAACTTACACGTATTGGCTGATTCATCAACCATCATACTAATCATATAAGACCTTAAGCCGGGTCTTAAAAACGACCGAGGACGGATTTTCTGATAATTAAATTGGTTTAAAGGGTTGCAAAGTTCGTATGAAAATATTATTTTCTTGGTCAAATTTACTTGAAACTTGGTATACACGCTCTTCTTCACAACTAATGATACACGTATAAAATTCAACCCCTAAGGAGAGGAAAGCAGCGGAAATTATTGTATGAAAAATAATACTTTTCTAACATGCAGCGAGAAGCGCGAGCAAAAGCTAGTCTATTATTAAAGGAAAGACTGCGTCACAATACGGCACGAATGCATTATTATAATGCAAAATTATATTAGTACTTGCATAAAAAAGCAATATAATATTTTGCCCAAATACTTCCATTGACCGAGTGTCATACAAATCGGCTTCAATGCCTACAAACTGCGTATTTATCGCGCTATCATAAAATATGTAGATGAAAGGTTATCATAATATGTGACCAAGTTGTACAGAAATTATTTAATTAATTATATTCTTGGTTATTTTCTCTTGCTCTACGAAATAGGACAGTGATTATATAACATTGAGTAAATAAGATTTATATATCTAGCGATACTTTTAAATTTACATATACTAATGAGTATATAAATACAGCTACCATTGTAGTACAGCTACAATGGTAGCTGTGTCTATTTCTGTATCTTTTCCGCAGTTACTTAGAACGTTTTGTTTTTAAGAACTAACGGAGCCGTAAGGAAAAATTTAGAATAATAACAAAAAGATATCAGCTCTGTATACACTGTACTACTGCTAAACATGGGATTCCTCTGCTAATGAAAAGTTTTAGTAAGCTGTTCTGATTAAAATGTAAAGATTGATTTTAAACATAAATATTAATTACAAAATAGTATCGGTCTAGTCTTGATATCAGAAAAGCTATCTTTATGTAAAATGTATGTTAAGAAGTCAATAGATCAATGGCTCACGTTTAAACATAACAAGAGAACCATAATCTATTTCGTTTTCCCCGAATTACCCAAACGTAGGTGGAATCAGTAATGACTTTGGTTTTTTATTGCAGGTAACTTCAAGGGCGGCTGTACAGTCGGATTTCTCTCTTCTTTATTACCCATTCCCGTGAGTAATAAAACTATTGTGAGTGCATATAAAACTAGCCAGAGTATGTACCATTTGTTTCCTCTTGCCGTGTTTACATACAAAATATTAACTCATTCAAGTTCATTCACAGAAGTGGTGTTTGCTCCATGTGTTTTATTGTTTGCTTTGAAACCGTGCCTTGCGGGTAAACAATTGGTTTGCTCTAGTGGAAGTCTTTAGATGCCTACTAACTGAAATATAACTTGATGATTAAAATCAACAGATTTGGTTTGATCTTATTCATTGGTCTAATTGACGATTCGAATAATGAGATTAGATACTTAAAGTAGCTAGCTACCTTAACCTTATGTGTAACTGTGGATTTGGGATCAGATTTTATACATTTCTAAGCTACGAGTGATGCATTAAAACTGCTATATTATTATTATAACAGATATGATATATCTATCTCCATTGCATATTAATTCTAAATCCTAATCTAGTTCTCTTCATACTAAAACAAACGAATCGCGGATTGAATCATGTTTTCTATGAACGGAAGATGATATCGAGAATGTTGGTGGAACAACAATAAATTGCTACCATCTCTGCTATAATTATAACTTTCCGTGATTTTATCTCACAGATAAGTTACGTTCTAAGTTCACTGTAATTGATACTCTAGACTATTCCAGGATAAAATATTCAGATATTTCGGGGTTTGAATTTTTGTTACAAAATCATCAATGAAGAATCAATTATTTATAGTGTCATTACCGAAGATATTAAAGATTTGACAACTAGACAAGATCTTGACCAGAAAGATGTCTGCTAGAAAAAAACCAACACTTGAATATACATACGAGGAATTTAGTAAATAATAATAATATAGTGCTTTAATGAACGTAAACTTTTACGGCGTTGATTGGGAACATCCAGAAAAGAATAGTATAATGTCCTATTTGATCAAAACAATATAAGAAAATGTTATAGCTCGATGACACCGGTCTAACGCGTGACTAGACAATTTATTCTTATTTTAATCTATTACGTCCTAAATTAACTGTGTTGCGATAGAATTAGTACGTTACATAAGAGCCCAAATTGGATAAATTACAAACTGAACATATATTAACACTGCAGGCGGTAATTTTGAAATAACCCGTAGTTCGATTGACACAAACGTATAATAATTTACTCCATTGAAGCTCAACAGGGCTACTGCCGCAGGCATAATATTTGTAATAAAATGCAATTACGCTTGAATGTTGCCAATTTGATATTGGCGTTGTGGACCCCCCTGGGGGAGTTCACCAAATTAGGACACCGGGACCCTGTTTTTTGTTTAAGCACAACATTATGTAGGCGAGGCAACCCTATTACTATGGTAATCCAGATTCATGGAATGTTTTGTGGCTGGAAATAGATGAGGTGAAGTTATTGGGTTAGGTATTTGTTTGGATCCAGTGATACAAATCATGACAATATAAATTAACAAATATATTCTTAAATGATAGTTAATATCATGTTACTATATGTCTTGTCTATATTCTTAAGTGAAACTCCTACTGATATATTTTTTTAATCCTGGCACGACAATATTAGTCATAGTCAGTCACTTCACCTGATGATAAGTGCGGTGCCGTCCAGGTAGAGTATCAAGTAGTGAGAGACAACCATCCCTTGCTACTCATACTCAACCCAATCAAGTTGCGTGGCCTGCTGACTAGCTTCTTCAGACTCCGTTTCTTTTTCGACTTAATTTTTAAATCCAATTTTCTTTTATATGTATTTATTTATTCTAACTAAATAAACTACAAGCTGTTAATGTAAGCAATATACTTCCAATTATTCGTAGAAATGCTGAAATAATGCAAACACAAATTTCATACGAATTGGAACGGTTTTTATAATGTATTGAGAAATGTTTTTAATGTTAATTGTGGAACTCATATTTAAATCATGTATAAAAGCGTCCTACAAGTAAGATACGCAGTGATTTCATAATTCATTTCCCAAATTTGACACTAAACAAAAACCGACTGATATATTTCTGGCTAGTTGTAACCCTTTTGTCCCAGCATCTCGTTAATAATTTGTAGCATTTCCGAGTTTTTGTTGCAATGCGTATCATTGCTACTCGACCCCATCGCCAATTATGTTACAAGTTACTACTGCCCATCTGGCTCGAGTAGCGCATATGCTATATAATGACGTCACGCTTTTCACGCCAAGCCCCGGGCGCTATGGACTGTGAAATATTGAAGGGTTTGTCAGATGTAATATGTTAGTATTAATTGCTATTTGGGGTGTTATAATGGATGCCATACAATATTCAAATATCAGTATTCGGCCTGTATTTAACAGTCCCAATGCTGGGCATAGTAATAAGAGGCTTTAGGCCTTAGACCATGGTGCTAACTTAAACAGATTAGTGGGATACACATACCTTCGAAATGTTATGTAGGATTCTCAGAAATACAAATATCCCTCAGTGTAGTTTTTTCGACTAAAACGAGCAATACTTAAAAGAATTAAAACAGTATCTTCGAAAAGTCTGAGGTGTGTACGTTGGAGCCTTGGTAACGAACTCAAAAGCTTTGTGTCGATAAAATATTACATACTTCTCTTGAAGCTCAATTATGGTAGTTTTAAAACTTAGCTTCAAATTCAAAGATAGACATTATATATTGCTTGTTTGGATTGATTACTTGTTTAGACTTAGCGGACACGCAATTGTTATAATTTATCGCCCGAAACCCACAAATGTTTATAACATTAATTAATTGAAAATATTCATTGTAACTGACGATCTTTAGCGAATTCACATTACATACAGTCCTCAAAATTAAATTCCATGCCTTCAATTTTTCATACGAACATTTTTCGTATAAATCAACAAATAAATCCCATTTACGAAATGCATTTAATTCCCTAATAAAAGTAGGGTTGCCCCCGAGTCCTAATCAAATAGTTGCCATCGTGTTATTTATGTAAAATGCGAGGGGTGTTTGCGCCCCTATGTCATCGAGGGGTTTCTCTGTAGATAAAGCTAATAAGAATTTTATAAGATGTAGACCTAGGAACTTTTACTTGAGTTCGATTAGCCAATCGAGATCTTGCTTTACTTTTTTATTGATGTATAACAGTAAGAAACCGATGTAAAAACTCCTGATGAAAAGGATAAACGACGATGTTGAAGTCCTAAAGGACTGCTAGAATGCTGTATTCTAAATAAACATTATTGACCTATAAATAATAAGTAAATACACTTAACAGTCACACAGATAGTACCGACCTCCACACTAGATTAAACCTGTATCGTGGGTATCAAGAAATACGGTTCCACAACACCCAGATCTAACACAAACAATTATGGATCACACAATCATTTTTATGGAGGCGAATATCGAACCGGCGCCTGTTGTATCACAGCTGACTACTCGCCCGCTGCGCCACGGAGGTTGACAATCTGAAATGTTACTAGAATAATTCTAAGTTATGTTCTAAATCTATGTGGTTTTTTATTCAAAAGTTACAGCTTTCATACATTTAATTATAATAACATTGACTACATAAAAATCACATACACTGAACAGCAGATATACATTTAGATATAGATATAGTTTTATGACCTTGATGTGCTTAATTTTTTTCGATCATAATTTAATATTCAATACCTGTAATGCTTAGTCTAACTTACCAAAAACCCAAATGCAAATCACATAAATCCCATAAACATGGACTCTCAATATCGCTTCGAGTCTTATAAAGATGAAACGAATGGCGGGCAATGCGTGTTAAATCCAAATCAATTTCCTCGTAAAAATGTTACTAATCTAATACAGGAGTGCGATCACGTAGGTCCATAATGCGCTTTGAGGTCCGTTCATATTACGACATGTATGGTTTTAATTGAAAAAATATCCTTTGTGGACTAGTGTAGTTGCCAGACTGAAGACAAAAGATAATGTGAATACTTGAAGATACATATTCATCTAAATTCACTTAATTATAAATTACAATGAAAATGGTAAAAATCTTTATATATTCGTGTTAACCCTATACTTAGATAAGTAAAATATGATGTGACTTTCGTTGCATGTACTCAAGAACAAAAAATATTTGAATGATATTATAAGGTCGCCCTTCAGTTTACTTCTAAAATTTAGAGATTTTAGAGTGTCAATAATAGAAATTGGTATAGCATTACCGTCAGTGACTAATAATAGAATGAAACATTGATATTACCATAGCAGTACATTTCCGTTTGGGTCTCTTATGAACGGACTCGTAAAAGAACTTTCTGAAACCACGTCTTCAGAATGTTCAAGATTGCACCATATTACGAATGCGTTTTGAAATTTGAGATTTGAACGCAACGTCGCGATCCACGGCCGTAGTGAATTGTCAATAGCATAACTTAATAAACTGTACACAGATTTTGTTGGCTCTGTGTTTGGCCAAACAATTAATTTTAAAAGTTTTTAAATTATGAAAAAAAAAAAACAATTGCCATTCGATCTTCATTCCAAACTTCATAATATATCATAATTGGACCAACTATAAGTTCTTCATTAATTATAGTTCTTAAGTTCATAACTATCAAACTAATTAATAAATTTTAAACCATTCCAGTTTCAAAACTGGGCATCTACGAATCGACCTACTAAAGTACTTTTAGGTTTCGTATGCAAAAGCCCTTTATTTCTGGCACCAAACAGAAGTGTGTAGTACTGTTGTTTTCCTGCTGGCAGGATGCAGTGGAATTTCTGTGTATCATGAGCCTTTCTGCGTTTGTACTGGAATTGTGAGAATTAACACCCTTTGTCTCGGACACGAGCGCAGTCCAGCTATCTGCGTTTGTCTACTGTTTATTAGAAAGCGTAGATCATCAGGCAAGTCACCTACTCTGCTTTATTATTCAGACAAACAGTATCTATTATATAGTCTATTATAGAACATTTCATTACCTACTCGGTCTTGTCTGAATAAAAAACATAAGATTCAAATGAGTTTCAAAAAATGAATATTTGAATAGAACTTGTTTACCAGACTGGAATAGCTTATTTTCTGAGATTTTTACTTGTAAAATCTTGTTTATCGACATTACCTTAGCTTCTACTTCTTCGTAAGTCTACAATTACAACTTGATAATGAAATGTATAAGCAATAAATAAGAAGGCGAAAATTCGGGGTCCCGCGGAGTATCCCCTGTGGTTTTATACTTGGGGTCATTAATCAAGGCTACTGTACGCCCACAACTGTCATGCTCTGTATTTATGAATATAATGTTGAGGTAGGTCTACTTTTTAGTTTATTACCATAATCGTGAATGGGGTCTGTCTAAATTATTGTAATGTAATTATGATTATGCATTTTTACAGCCTTTTGTCTACTACAGTGTTATTCTAGCAGTTTGGGAATTCCTTAAAAAAAATCTGTTGAAATTCTTGATAATATTGACGATAAATAACAGTCAATAGTAAATGTACATGTCTTAAAACCTACGATCAAACCTACAATATCTTAAGAAGTTATTGCAGCGAAAAGTTTCTTTAAAGAAAAGTCTTGTTGACCTATGCGACATTTCTCAAATATCATTTACAATTAATTTTAAATCCTAAACGTTACTATAATTAGAGAGACAATATGCCACACATACAAAAAAAATATTTAAATTATTAAGCCACTTTCCCATTTTCAAGCGACATTTTGAATATGATGTGAAAATACAAATTGTTAGAAATATCCTTTATACAGCCGAGTGTCGGGACCTCAATTAAGGGTTCATTAAAGTGTTACGACGGTACCTTTGAATCACAAATGACTTTCTGCAATTACCTGCGTCCCTTTGTGAACTCTAGAGGTTTGATTGTTGAAAAATTTTCCTAATAAAATATATTATTATTCTTGTATAATGAGAAAATTATATTTATCTACTTAAGGAGTTTTCACGATTAAACGAGTGACATTTAAGAAGGGTTCTTTCTTTCTTTCAATATATTTAATTATTATTGGTTACCTCATTGACCTTCGTAATTTTAGCGTGAAACTAGTGATATTCTAAATTAGTGTTCCAGGTCAAACAATCAATAAATATGTGAAAACCTACTTGCCTTGCCCGATAGACTCTCCTTCTTTTATCATTGGAGGGGTTTAAAAACAACAGAACACATCATATCAAAGCCATCAATTTTGATCAAATATTTGCTCACATTGTTAACATTCATAGTAAAAGGACGAGGGACGAAAAATATTATTGCAGTTTCCCGCCGATATACTTCGTACATAAATTCATGGGAAACCAAAACTGGCCCTTTAGATAAACACGTTGAGTAAACACTACTAAATTCGAATTTTCTGACTGTATTTTTTCGGTAGCCCTTTGTGTTGGGAGATTTCGCTATGCCTCCAGTGTTTATAGTAATTTCTAGAGTAATTAAATCGTGAAAACACTTTAATATGATAATTTTTATTTATGTACAATGTACATATCTTATTCAATAGTTTTTTAAAAGCTTCCATTGTTGGTAAGTAAATAGTGGTTTAGGAAATATTGTTACCACAGAAACGTTTGATAGGACACACCTATCAACGACTTTCTGTAGGAACAATTATGTCTACATAAAGAATGGGTCGGCTACATCGAAGTGGTACAGCTTTTCTATAAAAAATACTTGAAGATCTTGCTGTTGCTTTTCAATCGGCAAATGAGATTTTCAAAGGCGTTAATCTTTCTCAATTCCCAATCCCCCATCCCAATTATTTTAAGTTGCGTAACGCCCATATGAGATTCTTCTAGTATTGTACATAGTGAAGGTATATTAGTGATTTGATTGTGTTATAGAAAGTGGACATATGCTTGGTTGTCGTTAAAATATTTTACTATTGCGTTTTGTACAGTTAGTCTGATTGCTGGAGGCCTCAAGACATTTGCTAATATAATTATAGATTCTTGTTAGAACTAAGGAGCTGCATCGAATGCATAATAAGCAAATGTATTTACCTCTCAAACCCCAAATACAATTTTCTATTTAGGTTTATTGTTTACCAAACACTTAATCTATTTCATAAGGGCGTGTGATAAACAGACGGAGAAGCGAAATTAAGTATGGGAAAGTGGCAGCTGCGGTCATTCGTGATACATAGCCTGGGGTGTAGAAATTGCACTCGTGACGTTATTACCTCAGGGGACTGGGGTTCAAATGAGGCAATTTCTCCGAAGTGACTACTGGATGCGTTTTCTTCAGCTAATTTGTGGTCACGCACTTTTAGATCGTGGGTGGTGATTAGGTTTTACGAGGGGTCCGAAGCTATCGTATACATGTACAGAGCTCTGAATTTTATTTTTTCATTATATACCGTTGTCTGCGAATCGTTCCAAAACACTGAACTTATTGTAATGAGGCATACGCATTTACATTAGATGTGTAGGTGGAGTAGGGATAAAACATTACCCCTCCCTTTGACCATAATATGTACATGTCCTCAAAACACCAGGAAGACATACTGAAAATTAACTATACAACATTTCCATCGAATTACATAAAATTATAGACACCCTAATACACTATAAAGAAATTGTGTGCCTTATCTGTCCATCACGAAAAAAATAAATTCACGATTAATGGCGCGGTGGGGCTATCCTCGTATCACACGCCATTGTTGGAATCGGACAAGACTTAGGATGATACACATACCTATAAGTCTATTTCCATGGGCGGTGATTGTTATGGTTTGTTAAAATTATTATTTGACTTGGTAGAGTAGCTCATCTGTCTGTACCACTCTCAATTTAGCTATCCCTGTATGATTAGGAATATAAGAATGTGAATTGCAAACAACTGATATTATTAATACTTGGTCAAAAAAGGATTTTGCAGAAACGTAATACGAAATATGAAGATCTATTCGTATCTAACCTGCTGAACAAAGAGTTCCAAAAGATGAAAAGTATTAACAACAAAGGAATCCTATTACTATGCTCCCGTAATATACTTTGGAAATCCCACAGCGGTGTTTAATTTCTCACAATGGTTGCATTAAAGACATTCTTTGTAACCGATGGCTCTTCCTCTGGAAGATTTTGATCATTATTACTACGAATATCTTTTGAGCAGACAGCTTTTTGCGTGCAAGAAAAGTATTCAATATATATTTTATGACATACGAAGACTCGGTATTTTTGCTCTTTTGCATGTTAAAGTTCTTACACACATTTATGGTCCAAACATAATTATATTTTTATAACAGACACTTTCGTATTTATAGATAAACTGCAAATATATCGAATTTATTAAGAGTTCTGGACGCGATATTTTATTTAAATGCTGAAATGGAGTGTCAGGCTGTTGTCTACATGTCTGTTCTATTGACATAGAGTTACACTGGTTCGACCTTTGGAAATTGAATTTATTTGCTAAAAGGATTTTCTTGTTCAGGCATCCTATCGCTAGATTAGTCGACATTGTTATTGAAGCCAATGTAATAATATAAGTAGGCGAGTAGCCGGCTGTGAAACAAGAGACCGTGGGTTCGATTCCCACACCGGGACAAATGTTTGTGTGACAGACAGATATTTGTGTCTGGGTGTTATGAGACCGTGCGTCTCTCGTAGTCCCCGATACCCACAACACAAGACTCGTATCTTAGTGTAGGGTCGGGGCTATGTGTATGACTGTTGGGTGTTATTTATTTATTTATAACCTTTTACCTTGTCAACTACCTTATTGTAGTGAAGGTTTGTGTAAATTAGTGACCATGGGCCATGAATCAAGTAGGTTCTTACGCGGCCGCCTTGACTTTCAACACGTTATTGCTTTTGCTCTGAAACTCGGCTATAAATAAAAGAATTGTGAAGTTTTTGCTGAAAAGCTGGGGGTTGTGAGATATAAAATCGAGCTTGAATATTGTTTTATTATTAATTCTATATTCTATTTTTGGAATTATTGTTTCGTGTGCCTAGTTAATAACGACTGCATTTGTTTGTTTTTAAAATTTATTGAATTATTTTTGCATACCTACTTTTTAGATCGGTTTAACGGTCTAGTTGCCACAGACGCAGGCGCCTGAGAAATCTCCTGGACTCAAGTCCCAGGTTGGGAAATCACAATCGGTTTTTGATGGGTTTGCGTTCATAACTGTGAGTGTATGAACTAATTGCATCTGGGAAGCAGGCGAGAGTTTATGTTCTATGATTGTGCATAAAACGGCAAATATGATCAAATTATGGAATTTATTAATTCCTTTTTGTTTGTTTTCTGGTTTCAATAGGAAATGCCTGACTAAGTACAGTCGGCCATAACTACTATTTGTGTACTAAGGATAGTAAAATAGTGAATTTTTCCAACATTTCCAGCGTCCAACATTTTGTTGGTTAGCCCGATAACCAGTATGTGACGTGCATAGTGAATAAATCTAAAACGAGTGCGTTTTCACGTAAGTGCCCACTAAACGTACATTTCCAATACCCATGGGGTCAGGGAGACCCCTAATGACTCACGCTCCATTTAAACCTCACGTTATGGCTTCAGATGAAAAATAATTGTTTCGTTGAGCCCCGCAGTGGCGTGAACTTATTGCTTTAGAATTAATGGGTATAGTTTAGAAGGAAACGAGAAATTGAGTATTCGTTCCAATTTTTAAGAATATTTAAATTCCGTGACATATAATAATTCGAGACGAAAATTGCAGATCCAAAACTAGCCTAAACCTTTCTTTTTTTTTATTGTGGCACGGCAAAGTGACCACACTGCACCTGATGGTAAGCGCACTGCCGTACAGTTAGAGTATCAAGTAGCGAGAGACAATCTATCCCCCGCTACTCAACACAATCATGCCGGCCTGCTGTTTAGCTTCTTCACACTACACCTAAAGGACCCAGGATCATAAGAAGGAGGGAGACGGTGGCTGGCAAACTGTTCATAAAGTTACGTATGTGTTCAAGTTAATATATATTGCATTAACGGAAGAAAAGATCATGAGGATACCTGCATACGTGAGAAATCTTAAGAATTTCAAAGGTTTGCAAAGTATACCAACCCGCTTTAGGCCAGGGTGATGGACTAAGGCCTAATCCCTCAGTAGAGGAGACACGGTGCTCAATGGCAACACAAGGCTGGTATTATATGTATTTAAATGAAATTTTCCATAACTTAATTTTCAACAAGCTGTTTTTTTTATCCTGGCACGGCAAAGTGACCGCACTGTACCTGATGGTAAGCGCAGTGCGGTCCAAATAGAGTACTGAGTAGCGAGAGACGATCTATTCCCGCTACTCAACACACTCATGCCGGCCTGCTTCTTGGCATGAGTGACACTACGCCATGGGCAAGAAGGTGAAGAAGGGGTCGAGGGTCTAGTGTCAGAGTACTAATAAGGCCGTAAAATTGCCATTGTACCCCAACTCCAGACACCCGACAAAAACCAGATGTACACTGGCTGATCCCGGAACGCGACACACTTGCGTGTGCCACTATGGCGGGTTTTTCACCCTGTGTACGGTGGTCGCTATCCGGGCGGATATGAATATCCTACCACCAGCAAAAGTAGAGTAGTAGAGGAGACACGTGCTCAATGGCAACACAAGGCTGGTATTATGTGTATTTAAATGAAATTTTCCATAACTTAATTTTCAACAAGCTGTTTCTAACAAAATACAAAACTATTCACCTGACAAACAATATATTTTAAATGTAAATATCGTCTCAAAAACTTATATGCCGGCTTACATTACCATAATATTTGTTATGCCAATCGCTCTCAACCTTAGGTCCGCCCAGATATTACCGAAGCCGTTATGTAGATTAAGTGCTTTCTGTACGACATTCAAATAAAACGGGTCAAGTTTGTGCTGATGCGCTCCTGGGTTCGGTAGGATTAATTTTACATTTTTAATAAATATTTTACTGAAGGCAACAACAACAAGAACCGAAAATCGAGGTAGTTCACACACTTGTAAGGTTTGCAATCAAATTTTAAAAGTTTTTTCTCTTGTCCTGCTATGAAGGTAACTTCAAAATGAGATATTGGATGTTATATATTTCTAGTACATATTAATAGCATCATGTTATTTCATCTATATGCATACATATTATTCCGACAAGGACAATGTGGCAATCATGCTTTTAAAAAAACTACAGTCAAATTATGAATCGATATCACAAAGACGTTAAACAGGGAATCATTCGTCATATTCAAAAGCGTAATAAACTATTATTAGCAAGCCCCAATTTACATATTGCTGTAATATATCCTTGTTTACAATAACAATTAATCACTCGCCGCATTACCCTCGACGCTAAGTAAACAGAACTACAATAAAGAAAGTTCATTACCCGTTGCTTTTCACAAACGGTCATTTTTCATAACGCCAACTATAAAACGGATCCCTAAAATTGCTCGCGGCCGGCCCGCGAAGATAGTTGGACGATAAAGAAAGATTTACCGCCAGCACTGGTTTCATGTGTGTAACGTTTGTTTAAATACAATTTTATTTTGTACGGAAACTATTATTTGTTGGTAAAAATCGCTGCGGGTAGTTTATTTTGTAAATACCGTTATGTGGAAATGACCTGGAATGTATCGGCCACTAATACTAGCTTTTCCGCTTCGCATGCCGTATTTCGTTTATCAGTGTTTCAGAACTGAAATCCTATTGAATGAGGTTAAGATCAAGTTCTTCTCAGTTTTTCCTAAATATTTGAATCCGGACAACTTTTCTATTTATCCTCCTAAACACCTTATTCAGACTAATAGGATTAAAAATAGCCTAATCGGTCCCGCCGTTCTCAAGTGATGCCCTTAACAACCAAGAGCGTTTAATTATTAGTCATTTAGTGGCACACGCACGTGTGTCGCGTTCGGGGATCAGCCAGTGTACATCTGGTTTTTGTCAGGGGTCTAGAGTTGGGGTACGATATTTGGCCGTTTTGCGGCCTTCTGAGTACTTTGACACTAGACCCTCGACCGCTTCTTAACCTTCTTGCCCATGGCGTAGTGTGAAGAAGCAGGCCGGCATGATTGTCTCTCTCTACTCTATACTCTAACTGGATGGCACTGCCCTTACCATCAGGTTCAGTGTGGTAATTTTGCCGTGACAGGATAAAAAAAAAATATTTAAATAAATAAGGCGCGTAACAATACTCGGTGTATTGTTTTTTTCGAATGGATCTGTGCTGTTAGCTTATAGTTTTTACAGCTTCACCCAACATTGTAGCCGGCGGTTATGGCGCTCGAACCAAAAAGCCATAATATTTGTCAACGGCTAAGCTTAAAGTCGCCTTCTAAAAGACCTTCATTTGACCCATCGCTAACGCTTGGGATAGTTACAGGGGCCGTCGACATTTTAGTATATCGAAATCTGAGCTCCGACTGAGTTCATTAGACTCGCCGTTGAGTCCTACGTCGAGGTCTTCATAATAGAATGTGTCATTGCGGTTGGACAGAGACAGGCTTCGATAGCAACCGTGATGGGGTCTTTAGGATCTTCCAAAACGTATTTAGGGTGACGACGGAGGGAGATCCGAGTATTGTGTTCGACTACTGTAATAGGCATTTTTTTTATAGCAGAGGCCAACGAGCTAATAGACCACCTGGTGGTGAAGTGATCCCATCGCCGGTACTTGGAGTTGTTGAGCAGTTGGAGTATCAAGTAGCGAGACAGCCTGCTGAGTAGCATCTTCACACCATGCCTAAAAGACCCAGGATCATAGGAAGGAACTCATGGACTGGCAAACTGTTCCACAGCTTGATGGTGGGGCAAAGATACGAATTTGCGCACCTCGTGTTTCGGGTTCGGGAAGTCATTTTGTGTCACATCACAGAAAACGTGAATAGTATGACTATTCTAAATACATTTCTCACAAATAAATTACATTCTGACTGCGGATTCATTGCTGTGATACTCGTAAGTTAGTATCTGAAAATATTTGTGTAATATTTTATTTAGAAACACTGGTATTTTATGTAAATATGAAAATATGTTAAAACCAAATATCATGAAAATAAAAGCTGTTTCCATCAAACACTGCCAGACTAAAATCTACATAACATAACCAACGCGGCGTCATAAAATGAAAAGTACGTAAGTTAACGCCTGTATCCTCGGAGGGGTAGGCAAGAGTGTAACTATATACACGGTTGACAGAACACATTTGTGTCCCATGATGTGATAAATTGCAAATCTTTGTCGGGCACAATTTCCAATACTAAGCAACTCTTGGGTGATTTATCGAAACTCTACAAACAAATGTGTTTGCCCGATCTGGACATTGAACTCGTGACCCCTTGGTTTTTACAGCCTAAATAATCTGACACTAGACCAATGAGGCGATCTAAAAAGTAGGCAAGAAATTAATAGAAGTCATAACATTTACACAAAACAACTGCAATCATAAATAACACTTGGAACACGCGAAATAGCAAAATACAAAAGAATCTTCCATTACACGTTCGTTTTATGCCATCAATACGATGGGAAAATATTTGACTTCTAGTGTGCGGCCATTATTTTTTATATGATAATTTTTCACCATAAAACAAACAGCTTCAAGTGAACATTTTGCAAAGTATTGATAGAGATTTCAGCCGGGTTTGCAATTGTTTTGACTTAACTATTATTTAAACCCGATTTATTGGTCAGCCTCCGTGGCGGAGTGGATGAGCTGCCGGCTGTGAAACGAGAGGCCGTGGGTTCGATTCCCTTACCGAGACAGATGTTTGTGTGATCTACAGTTGTTTCAGGTCTGGGTGTTGTGGCACCGTAGTCCCACGTAGTTCTTCATACCCACAACACAAGACTATCTTTAAGTGTGGAGTCAGGACTATGTCTGTGACTGTTGGTTGTTATTTAATTTAGGCAAATGCAAATTAATTATAATTTCGGAAATTAAAATCCGCTCCCATTAACAAACCCCATTCTTTCCTTTAAAGTATATATATATTAACGCATATGTAGCTCAACTATCAGTTTATGCCTAAAAGTGACGATAGGTAAACGAAGTCACTAACGTTGCAGCGTTGTTCTTTATGTATGGAACGTTTTAGTCTTATGCTACAGTATTTAGTTTATCACGTAACCGCTAGAGGCGCTATAGGTCCTAAACAATTTTACGCTGTCCACTGACTTATATTCTATAGGCACGAACTGTCGAAGAAAAAAGATGTTCCGATAACCTTGTCCGCCCACTAATGCCATCTATCATTGTACTAAGAACTATTTGGAAGTAAAACTCCCGTCACTGTCTCTCGAACGGGACTTTCCGCGCGCTAAAACGGGACAAACTATATAATGAACTTGTTTTGTCGACTTCCCGTATTCAAAATTGAAATTAATTAATATTTATTGATATTACGTTCTAAACGTTATGAAATTATGTTATTTACCTTATATACTATTAACAGTTTCACTGTAAATCAATTTAAGGCAGATTTGTTCGGGAATGTCGCTACAAATAACAAAAATTTACTGGTGTGCATTCGTAGGTGGCATAAAGCTTACTAACGTCGGTGTGGAGTATACACCTCAACTCGGTGGAACATAACGTTTGTTCTGGTCGCCGCATCTAGTACGTAGTACATATAGATCGCTGACGCTGTCGCTACATTATACATGAGAAAACTTCTAGTTGAGCTGATTGTAGGACGAATTATCGTCTGATATGAATGATCATGAGCGTAAGAGTTCACTTATTAGGTGAGACACATACCCGTTCACTGGCTTATGCTATAATATAGAAGTATTAGCCAATAAATCCCAATAACACAGCAATCAACATTATTCTTACTTAACTGCCATTAATTAACGAACATTCACAAAGGTCATGCGCGTTAATGCGCTTACACAGGTTTACACTTGGATATACTTCATGTTTTATTTCTAAAAGAGCTCTCAACGTATGAGCGTAAAAGTGTCACGGAGATTGATAGCAGCCGTGTCTCCGGCTTTGCTAAATGTGTACGATGAAATGTGGAATTACGCGATGTTTTAATGTATGGACCGTGTATAAAAAATAGAACATTGGTTCTGACACACGTGAATCAAATAAAGAAAAATGCTGGTGTTAGAATATTCATATCCGCTCGGATAGCGACCACCGTACACAAGGTATTATAGTGGCATACGCAAGTGTGTCGTGTTCCGAGATCAGCCAATGTACATCCGGTTTTTGTCGGGGTCTTCTGGAGTTGGGGTCTTTTGGTGTCACCAATGACAAACGGCGGTCATCAAATCTGTATATATAAAAGAAGAAACTGACTGACTGATCGATCAACGCACAGCCTAAACGGCTGGGGTTAGAGACTTGAAATTTTGACAGTAGGTACCTTTTATGACGTAGGCATCCTAAGGAAGGGTTTTTGGAAATACCACCTTTAAGGGGATAAAATAGGGGATGAAAGTTTGTATGAAAATCAGTCATTTTTGAAGTTTAGAACACCAATTTTCATGCTAAACGCATTTTGTATTGTATACTTTTTCTCCCAAACAAGACCTCCACGCGGGCGGAGCCGCGAGCAATAGCTAGTAATCTATAGATAGTGTAAAATGAAGTCGCCCTCCACATATCTCTGTTTATCCCCTAACTCCACCACGTAGCTGATTTTGAAATGGTTTACACCATCTTGTAGATATTTTATCAGGAAGGTTTATATATCTAGTTTTATTTATCTAGTTTATACATCCTAATTGGCATATATGTGTTTTTTTTATCCTGGCACGGCAAAGTGACCACACTGCACCTGATGGTAATCGCAGTGCCGTTCAATTAGAGTATCGAGTAGCGAGAGACAACAAACCCCCGCTACTCAACACAATCATGCCGGCATGCTTCTTCACACTACGCCATAGGCAAGAAGGCGAAGAAACGGTCGATGGCCTAGTGTCTGAGTACTCAGAAGGCCGGAAAACGGCCAAATATCGTACCCCGACTGTAGACCCCCGACAAAGCGCCCTGTGGAATGGGGGCGTTTGTAGAATTTCACCACGGTAACCCCTGCCTGTCGTACAAGCCGACTAATTGGGGCCATCAGGGGTCGCGGGTACGCAGCGGGGGGCTGTCAGCCCATATCGATGCACTCTAATGTCGGTGCATCGTGCGACCCCGAGATGGACGGCAGCGCGGGTGGTAAGGCTCGTTCGCTGTCGTTGTTCGGTGCGTGGGGGCTCCTTAGCCCTCCATGGAGATGGGCTCCTACGCGGCACCGCGCAGGGGCGATTCCAGCTGCAATAATAGCACTCCTTAGAATACCCCGGGATCGCTCCGTAAGCGCCGAAGAAGGCCACCGCGGGGTTTTAGCTGGTAGTGTCGGGTAGGGTGTACATAGGGGGTAGGGACTCGGCCCAGTGGCAGCTCGGATAGCCATCATCCGGGCGAGGGGGATGCTGGGTCGTAAGACCGGTTAGTCCAGCATATCCGTTTTATTCTTATTCCGCTTCCCCCCGGAGCGGGCTGCAGTAATAAAACGCTTTCCCCGCGACAACAACAAAAAAAAGACCCCCGACAAAAACCGGATGTGTATGCTGATCCCGGAACGCGACACACTTGCGTGTGCCTAATAGCAAATATAGTAACGCATTAATTTTGCTAATTAGTCGCGAACTAGTAAGATAATTTTAATTAGAATTCTACATACAAAGACAAAAGAAATTTTCTTTGGATACCTTAATTAACATTAAGCAGTCACAAAAGCCGCGTTATCACGCCATAAATTAACATATTACGTCATTATAAAAAGCGACGGACGGTACCCCAGTTAGTCATTAAAATTAATATTTATGTGTCTAGTGCATGTCCCACTGCATTTTACTTGTCGGTGTTGAAATGAAAAAAATTAAACTTCATTTTGTTTATAAAGCTTTGTGCATACACTCGAATAAAAAGGTAAAAGTAGCTCGAAAAGCTCGGACAAAAAAGAAGGCGCACAAAAAAAGTTTGTGAATTAAAAAAAATTATAATAACTAGAGATACGTAGTTAAGTATCTCTAAATTATATTTAATATTATAAATAGATAAATAAAGTCGAGAAATTACATTTAATTAATTGTATATTTTTATGATATCAAGAAAAAAACCGTAATTTGATCACAAAGCAGGCTGTTATTTTTTCAAATTATAGGTTGTTAGTTATTGTAATTATTTCTGCATATACCCAACTTATACAATAATAAAATAGTAATGTCTATAAGCATATTGTGTACATCATTTACCTTGTCCATTTGTTTAATAAGTAAAAGTTTTTTAATTCATAAAAACTACACCGACTTCAATAAAAAAACAAATGATGCGTCACTATCATTTGAGGGTTGACCTTGATTTTTCTGAGATCCCATCATCAGATCCTGACTTGGTGCCAATGGGACCACCTGGGAAGTATGTCCCTTTTAAACAAAAAAATAATTTCTCGAATCGATGAAGGCGTCTTCGAGTAATCTGGTAACATACATAAAAATAAAGATTCCGACGAATTGTTTACATCCTCCTTTTTGAAGTCGGTTAAAACGTGTGAGCAAGCCCTAACGAACTCTCATTACACGAGGGCATCGAATTGTTTTCGGGCCGATGTTTTAATTAAATTAAAATTAATAAGCAGCCATTCGACGTGGCATGTCTGTTTAATGCGATTTTCATTTTTGTGCATTTACATTAAGTGACGTGCGATTAACTTTAACTTTAGTATAAGTGCTTTATTCGGTTTATAGCTTTATTACCTGGTACGACTGCTGAACATAAAAATATATTGCGAAGACATTTATTTGTAGGTATACCAACAGTATGTACAAACTATAAACGGCCTTGTGTTTTATACATTTATATTTGCTACATTATTATAGGTATACATAGCATTTAACAGGTACGTTCAATATGTGTAAATAACAAGAAATGAAGGAAAATTAAAATACACAAAAATAATAAAAGCTGAGAACATTTTGTTCTGATGTGATTTAACACATGAAACATTTAGTTGATGGTTCAGAAGTGATTTTTTTATAAAAAAAAAACACTTAGGTTTGGTCGAGTAAACGGGCTTTGTCTACCAAGAAATAGTCAGTATCAGCCCGGAGTCTATAATTATGCCCGATATAGCGATAGGATTACCTATCACATTATAAGACGGTAATACGCTTGGCGAAATGTGGGTGCACTATGTACATCTCTGCCTACCCCTTCGAGGATTACAGTCATAGGTGCGTATGTATATAAAGAAGCATTAACAGCAAAAATTGCTGTAAATTTAACATAAACCATAAATCCATTACATTCATAAACAATTAGTGAGCTTAATACGCCGCAATAGTGCTAAGTGCAACAGCTGGTCCGCTATTCATTGCAAGCTGAATCAACACTTCAGCTAATTTGGGCCTTGACCGGCTTTGAAAGGGGTGATCTTGTACTATATATACTACGTGTGACGGGAATAACGCACATCCCCATCCATCATCCAATAGACACCCCAATTTAAAAATATTATTACAATCATAATTCATGTATTGAATTTAGACTGCGATGAATATAAATATTGTTTTTTACGAAATCAGTTGTACTAATTTTCGATATAAAGTTCGTAATTTTAATTATTTGATTTTTAAAGTATTCGTTTATTATTGCATTTAGAAAAGACTTTATTGCATCGAGTTATGTTTCAGTTTTGTTTGTCTTAAACGTTAAATTAAATGGTAACTATTATTTACCTGAAAGTTAATTATTTTTGAAAAAAAAATCGTTTATTAAAAAATTGTTGATATCGATTCAGTCGCTTATTCTGAATAAACTACTTTCAGAGTGTGCGTTGATCATGTTACATGTTGTATATCGGACGTTTAAAATAGAAAATATACTAAGGACAGATGATTTCTGAAGCGTTGTTAATAAACTTAATGTTCTAGGTGTAAAGACTATATTCATTTTAATATGATATATTAGAGTAATGACTTGTCCTTGGCTCAGTGAGAGTAAACGGTTGAAAACCAAGGGTAGTGGGTTCAATGTCCGCACTGACACGCGAATATTAGACCTTAAAAATTAAGGAATTTTATCTCGTTTTGCGTGACTATATACAGCTCAAACCATCCCATGACTACAAGATTGTAAATTACTCGAAACGTCGGGACTTAAGGAAGATTAAACAGCGATGATATACGTCAAATTAATTTTATTTAAATGAAAATAAACACTCGTCTGAAGAACTAACGAATACTCTAGTCACTGCTTCATGGCAACATTGAATAACCATAGTTGCAAGAATCAGGACTGCTATCGACCGGTCTTTTTATATGATCTATCTTCCCATCCATCATGAACACATGTCGGAACTATATTTAAAAAATAACCTTTAATTACTCTATACAACTTAACACTTACACGATTAATTAACACATTATGTAAGCTATATAAACTAATAAATAAACATTCGTATATATCGTCATTCACGACATACAAAAAGTATTTATTTTATTCATAAAAACTTCTCTAATTCAACAAAACCAGACTGTAACTGTCAATTTCTCGAATAAAATAGTAGATATGTCTTTTTGGGCTTATTCTAAGTCTTAAGTCTGATAAACAAGCTGGAAAGTGGTCACTAAAACTTAGCATCATACACTTAGAGCTTAATACAGTAGATAGGTATTGCTAAAGTTGAAAAGCTTTTAATAAAATTTACAACCGAACCTCTATTGGTCTAAAACTGGCTTGTAATATAAGCGTTGACCGGCAACTTAAGCTGCTTATGTCACGTTTAACATGACTCATACATACCGAGACACAAATCTCGTACCGAGTAATGAGTTCTCGGAAATCTAACTCGGCATTATACATTACGCGGTGGCAAACGCGTTTTTTGTCAACGGCGCAAAAAATGCGCCGATGTACAACTACGGCCTCGTAATGATACACTATCGCACGGTGTTTCGTTTCTGGTTAGTTGTGCAGAGATGGATCGGGAGATTTATTTGGGGGATATTTATATCACTGTCAGTTTTTGTGATAAATCGTGTTTTGATATATTTTTATGGCATCGAGAGGTTATTTATCTATGTCTAGGTTTTTATTCCGGAATACTACATTGGGGTGAGTCTTAATATATATGCGTGTGACAACTTTTCTTAGTATCTCATTACTCAAAGCAATTGTAAGTAATTGTTAATGTTAGCAGGTCGGTATAATTGTGTCGAGTTGCAAGGGATGGTTAACTTTTGCTATTTGATACTCAGCCTAGACGGCACTGCGGTTACCATCAGGTGCATTGTGGTGACTTTGCCGTGTTGGATAAAATAATGTTTTTCAGAAAAATACCAAATTTCAATTTTTAATGTTATATAGATATATGTATAATCAGCACTTTCAAATGAAAATTCCAAGACATTTCTGTATTTAAATCGTACGCCGGTTAGAAGCAAAAGTTGTTGTGGATTCACGAAGGAAACAGTTAATGAAAATCAAGTAATAGCAATTACACTTTTTTTGATGATTAAATACATTTGGTGGAGGCGATAAATGCACGCAAAAACCCAAAACTAAAATCTATTCAAGACATCCCAAAAAAGCATGACATTACATGGTAGAATTTGGACGGTTGACAACCTAAATATAACACCATATTGGGGGATATTTATTCCCTAGGTTCTTCCTCGATACAGTCCTTGGTAATGTGATACATGAGACCGTTGCATCAGTGTCATTGCAATGCAATTGTCATTTGAGTTATTGTTGTGGTTACGGCGGCGGTGTGGGATAAATATTAATTAAGATATCGCTGTTTATAGAATAGCATGACTTCGTCTTCGCAGATCTTGTTGGCAGTTTAATAGCTTATTAAATCTCATGCAGGTTTTGCTTCGTAGACTAATAATAATACATCCAGCAGTCACACACATATCACTGAATCTACACTAGATGGAACCTGTATAGGGTATCAAGAAATAAGAAGGGCTACGGTCCCACAACACCCAGACGAGAAACAAATGATCGCGGATCACACAGCGTATCACACACGGTTCGCGGATCGAAATCGTGAACTCTCGTTTCACAACCGGCTATTCGCCCTGTGCTGCATCTTTACTTAGTGTCTGTTACAAGACTGTAAGCTGTGGGCTCAGACCCTATCAACACATCGAAAGGACATAAGCTCGGCAAAACATGGGTGTACTAGTTGCACTTCTGCCTATCTTTCCAGGAATGCCTGGACGTGTTTTTTTTTTTGTGTGAAAGTGACCGCACTTCACCTGATGGTAAGCGCAGTACGGTCCAATTAGAGTATCGAGTAGCAAGAGACGATCTATCCCCCGCTACTCAACACATTCATGCCGGCCTGCTCCTTCACACTACGCCATGGGCAAGAAGGTGAAGAAGCGGTCGAGGGTCTATTGTCAGAGTACTCAGAAGGCCGCAAAATGGCCAACATTGTACCCCAATTCTAGACCCCCAAAAAACCGGATGTACACTGGCTGATCCCGGAACGCGACACACTTGCGTGTGCCACTATGGCGGGTTTTTCACCCTGTGTACGGTGGTCGCTATCCGGGCGGATATGAATATCCTACCACCAGCCACCAGTGTACGTAAAATATGCTGTTGCTTCTATCTCGATGTGTATAATTTAACAACTACGCTTAGCTATCTACTACTAACTTCAAAGACTTATATTGGTGGTATGATTTCTAAGAATTGTAACGGAAATCAATCATAAAATGTAGTTGTTATAAGCGTTTTTATTTACATGACGATTTTATGCTCTGTATAATTTATGACCGTCTCAGATAAGAGGTTAACTACCTTGGTATAGACAGAATTCCTGTAGTACTTATAAGACCAGAGTGATAGTGAAGTAAAAGAATGTAACTATTTGTACAAATGAAAATGCATCTCGTTCAAAATATTAATCGACGTGTCAAAATGAAATTATTCACAGTATATTTTAAATTACATTAAACGATAGTGACTGCAAAGGTCAAATGTCGCCCCAAAAAGGAACTAAATCCAAACAAAGTGACAAAGTCACATAATGTTTAATTTAGCTGTACACTACTATGAAATAGGCAGGCACCCATGTCAAATTATGTTGACATGGCAAAACACGTCCAGAAAAGGTTCTCCCAGAATTAAACCCGACACCACTAGATTCTGACTCTTAAAATAAAATGTAGCTTCCTTGTTGTCAACTCGAAAAAATTTAATTTACTGTACGTAATTTATCAAGCGTCTGCAGCCAGTAAAAAATAACCGCAAAGGACTCTGATACGGACATGTATAAAGTTGTTAAAAAAGGAGTCAAATGAGCTCGCAGTTTATTATGTTGGTAAATTAAATTGTTTCTTTAAAAATGTGCAGTTTGAAGGCATGAAGCATTCGCATAGAATAACTATAGGGCATTATATACCTTGCTTACAAGCAACTTATTTTATGTATTAATTATAAAATAAAATTACATATTTATTTCTCTATTTAAATCTTCATACAAAATTGTGTAATGGGGTATTAATGGCTCCAGGCATTGTCTTCTAGGCCATTTGTGGGTGATTCAGGCACGAGTCAATGTCTATAAATCGAGGAAAGAAAATGTTGAGAAGAAAGTAGTAGACAAGATACCAACACATATATCTACTTACTTAATGATTATAATAGTAATGCATAATTCGTAAAAAATCAGCGGATCAGTGCTTATATTGATGATGACAAAACCTAAAACACCACGTTGGTTATATATGTGTGTGGAAACATGTTAATAGTCTCAGTTTATTTACCTGATTTTTAAAAGCGCGTTATTTGGGCGGTACATTGAAGGGCCTAGGTCCGAATCGAGTATAACTGCATGAAATAGACAGAACTATACTTTTCTAATAGAAACACGATTTCGCTACTTAATACTCTAACTGGACGACCGTGCGCTTACCACCAGGTGGAGTGTGGTCTCTTTTCCGTACAAGGATAAAAAAACGTTGTTCTACTCAAAAACGTTTATTGGTAACAAATTACAATCGCTTGCGTCCACTCATTTCATACCGTTGGTTATCGGGAAGGTAGTTTCAAACATAAACTCAGCTGCATAAACTGCAAGAATATGGCTACAAACACCATTTTTGATGATACCATCATCAACATACTTTACAAAAAAAACGTCATGGGGCAAAAATCTACAAAATATAAACATATCCCAACCAAACGAGTGAACTATAACAATCTACATTCAGGAATGGAAGCGTGTATGCTTATTGTGTGGTCACGATTTCCTTATATAACGCCGACCATATATCAAATGTAACTGTGAACACCATTCATGGCCGCCACTGGTCCGTTCGCTGGGTTCGCTGTTATAGTTTCTACGAAATTCCTTTGATACAGCTATACATATTTGTGAAGCGCTGGTGTTTTATCATATGTCGCAATGACAGGCAATATGACAACATCTAAATTAATGAAAGAACTTTTTGGTGTTCGAAATATGAAATGTCCATTTCCAGCTCTGAAAACATAATTGGGACCAGCTAGTTACAGTAGAATTATAGTCTTATGATCTTTTATTAAATCTCATAATCTCACGTTCATCACGCCGTATAGAAATTGCCCTCAGTGTCTATGCTGATCTAAAAACTGTCTAAAATCTAAAATTTTCCAATGCTGTAGTTCGTTTTCAGTATTGTAGAAATACTAGCCAATCTTAATTTTTTGGGGTTGACATTCAACCCTGTTTTGTGTTATTAACGTCTCCACCAACACGACAGTTTATTAAAAGATAACTCTAGAAGCAAATACTGGTCGGTTTTAAAGTGGAAAGAAATGAAGGTCTCTTTGTACTAAGAAATGCCACGATAAATGCTGGGACGCACAGCTGAAAATAAAAGCAGGTAAAGAAAATAATTTCCTTTGTTAGTTGTAATGCGAATTATATGTTAAGTTTATTTTTCATTTATTTATATATTTTAAGATGCACAGTTTTGGTCTAAAGGGCATTTGCTGATATTTTCAATATAACATTTTACTATAATACATAAATTTTACTGTAATCAAAACTATTTCTTCTCCGCAATACTGTTGACAGCAGCGATAGCCTATTTGACGGTACGGACGTTGAGACGAAAGTCGTATGTTCGAAGCCAGCCCAAATTACAAACACCTCTGACATTTCTAAAGTTACGTGTATATTCATTGTTAATTAACGCTGCTTTAACGGTGAAGGAAAACATCGTGAGAAAACTACATGCCTGAGAATTATACGAATTTCAAAAGTTTGTGAAGTATACCAACCTGCATTAGGCCAACGTGATGGACTAAGTCCTAACCCCTCTCTTTAGAGGCCCTTGTCCAGCAGTGGGACAATGTTTAATACAGTGCTAACATTATAATACACTTGAATATGATACACAGAGCGGTCGTGGTCATGAAGTGTTTTCGTCAGGGGTGATGTGATCGCCTTATGATATCTCGCCATTTCTTCCTGTTGAGTTTCTGGTGCACTCATTCAATGAATCGTCCACAGGAGACTTGGCCCATCGGTTCAGGGACCTTCCGCGCGGTCTTGTGCTTTCTATATTTTTTTTAAGTGACCACACTGCATGATGTTAGCGCAATACCGTCAAAATAGAGTATTAAGTAGCGAGAGACAGTCTATCCCCATACACACAATCATACCGGCCTACTGTTTAGCTTCTCCACATTATGCCTAAAGGACCCAGGATCATAGGAAGGAGGGAACACAGCACCTGGCAAACTGTGCCACATGTTGATAGTGCGCCAAAAATACGAATTAGCGAACCTCTTGGTTCGGGTCGTGGTAGTAGACACCACGAAGCTGTGGCTCCGCAAGCCGGTACGCGTGGTTCTGGTGTGGAAGGGAGAGGATGGGATAAGATCAAACAATTCTTCAGAGCATTCGCCATGATACAGACGTTAGAACACGCTAAGAAATGAGATGAAAAAAAATCAATGTCCTTAAAAATCATATATTTTCTTACTCCCAGTAAACGAGCAGATCCTGACATATGGGTGAATCTCAAGAAACGCGTCTTTTACTTCAAAGTTAAAACAATAAAAGTCTATTCAATACTTTGAAAGAACACAGCCACATTTATTCCTTTTATATAGATATGGTTTATATAAAGTATTTTGACGTGAAATGTTTTAGATAGTGATAGTAGTTTGAACAGTTGAACGTGAATAATATAAAACAATTTCAAATATCAAGCGTTTATAAAGGTATTCTGTTGATCGTAGTTTACTTACGCATGTACATAAATAATTGTTCGTAAAAGGTCAAACAAGTTGTAAAAGTAAAATATAATATGTGGAACAAATCTCAGCTTTGAAACATTGCAAAACGTAACATAATTAATACATAACATATCTTAACATCAGTCGACAAGTATTCCACGAAATACTTAAACTATGAGTTTAATATAAGAGAAATAAAAAGAGAAAACAGAACAGCCACCCGCCGAAAACGCGCGAACAGCGGTAACTTGAAAGTGGTTCTTAATTTTCAATTTGGCTGAGACCTCCTCAGCACGATATTACGTTGCCTTTATTAAATTCCCCGTCATACGGGCCCTACTTATTTTTCACGACAGAATTGAAAACACCTTCACTCTCCGAAGGTATACGTTCGCACAATATAAAGATTGGGTTATAGGGTATCAAGATAGGTCCGCGCAGGTACCATTCAGAATCGAGAGGCACACATAAATCCCTTTATGACAAATAAAATACGCCTTTCGGTATAAGGCGAAGGTGCACGTCGAAAATAAATCATTCAATCTCGTGGAATTTCTCTTCAAAAAACTTTCTACATTATGTTCACCGTATAAAAGTTTGTGTTCCGTATCGATCCAAACTCGCGTCTTCTAAACTGTGGACAGTTAACTTTGCCCACAGTTCCCGAATTGAATTATATTTTAAATGTGATTATTCACTGGAAAATATCTGTTGTAACACTGCTCTTTTTTGTAATCAATTAAACAGACTTTTTATAAAAAGAAATTCCGTCGTCACTCATAGTATTTCGAAAGCTTGTAGCTTGATTTTAGAAAATGAACTTTGCAATGCGTGAGTGTCGACGAAACTTTTGAATAATTGATTTCGGAGACAAAAAGTTTGATTCACAAGCACTTTTAGATTTATGCTCTCTGCGTTTCGCGAATTGAATATATAATGGGTGAGGTTTCGCCACTCCTTGCATCTATGTTTTAGACTGAACAATATGGCGCCGGTTTTATGAAATTTTAAAGCTGACATAGTTGCCAGCTCACGGTTCTCGTCCCTTTTATTATAGTGAATGCGACCTTTTCTAATTTTCATTCCAAATATTTTTAATTGTTCAGAGTTCCAATTTGTAGAATAAGTTTGCTAGAATTTTTATCTTGAAGTTTAATGATTTTGAAAGGTGTGAAAATGAAGTCGTAGCCTGGGGTCCATAACAACCAACCAACTGTTCAGTTTTATAACAGTATATCTAAATTCTTACCACTATGAGTTGCTACTATTAAAAATCCACCAACTAACTTCACTTCAGAGTCCCACTTCAAATAAACCATTGCGACAATTTTTGGATTGGTATTGCTAGAATTAATGTTGTATGTCTTTTGTGAAGCTAGTCCAAAAAGGGCCGACATTTTATGAGTTAAGTTTAAAGGGCCGCGGGATTATGAGAGGGCAATAAAAATCAAGAGATGCCGTGATGAAAGGAGTTTTGATAAATATTTACCGATTGCATTATGTTACTCAAATATAAGATCGTAAAGCTCGGGCTTTGGAGGAGTTAATATGTGATTTTTGAAGTCTGCTTAGTTCAAATTTAACATCGTCGTATCGGTTTACTCTGGAGGTACGTTTTCAGTTATTTAATGAGTTTGCAACCAAGAGAAGCGTTTGTTGTATTACATTTTTGATTTGACTAATATGATTTTCTTCGAATTGTATTTTTGGAAATCGTTTTTCCTAATTTTCTTTCCTTCATTATTTTCGTGACTGCTACCACGTAAAGTAATGTTTGTGCTTACTCGTTACACCGCTTCTCCTTTTTTACTGTTATCTTACAGAGTTGATATGTGGCTTTTCTTCGAACTGATCTAAGTAGCTTACGTTTTCTTTAATGATACATAATATATTTTTCTAAATCTTTAATCTCCTTACAAAACTACCTATTATTTTCTTGAAAACATGTCTGTTGATTTTCTGCTTTTGTTAGATTATCTTCTTATTTTGTTACGTAAATAATTGCCTACATTTTTTCTTTCTTGTTGTTATATTCTTCAAATCATATTTAATATAATTAAATCTTAAAAAATTATAGACGAATATTTAATACAATGTGTAATAATTGACAGCCTCCGTGGCGCAGTGTGTGAATATCCGGATGTAATCATAAGGGAGAGCGCGTTGGATCCCAGACAAATGTTCTCTCCGAGACAAATGTGCTTGAAAAATATTTACAACTAGCTGTTGCTCGCGGCTCCACCCGCGTGGAGGTTATTTTCGGGAGCAGAAGTATACCAAGGAGTTATTTTTTCTTGCAATTAAAATAGCCTGGTGTTTCTGTACCTATTTCTATAATTCTTTTTTTATTAAATAAAATAGGTAATAATGTTAACATTTATTAATTAGGGATGATTGAGAGTGTTATAAACGTAAGAGTATACAAATATAATCAGAAATCTCCGAACTGCTAAGCTATCGGGAGTTACACGTGTTATTGTGAGTCAACCATAAAATATAGACATTTGCTGTCGTGGATTTTTTTTTATATAATTTTAAGGAGAACATTTCCGTCATACATGATTTCTGTGTAGCTTTAACTATTAAGGATGCACACGCGACGGAAGCTTAAAAAATGGAGTAAGTTCTCCTGTTTTCCCAACATTTCCCTTCACTGCTCTGCTCCTATTGATCGTAGCGTGATGAAAAGTATACTATAACCTGCCCAGGAGTATGAAGAACAATTGTACCAAGTTTTGTTGAAATCCGTCGAGTAGTTTTTGTTTCTATAACGAACATACAGACAGACAGACAGACAGACAGACAGACAAAAATTTTACTGATTGCATTTTTGGCGTCAGTATCGATCACTAATCACCCGCTGATAGTTATTTTGGAAATATATTTCATGTACAGAATTGACCTCTCTACAGATTTATTATAAGTATAGATATAGATAAACCTTTGTTGTACTATGCACTATGGCTAATACAAGAAAAGATCCAAATAGATCCAGTCGTTCTCAATGCGTTTACTCACGAGCGGCATTAAATTTTTATTTATGTAGATAAAGAATTAAGATTTCGTTTTTATTTCCATCGTTAAAGTATCGAGCTTATAAGTTGCCAGACCTGAGTTACCTTTTACCCAGAATTATTCAAGAAATGTTGCCTGTGAAAAGAATCACGATCTCCCTGTTCACAGCAACTCTACCCCTAGGCTCATTATAATTAGAGTATTATGAACATATCTTAATTACCTTTTTGATTACTTGAACTATTTTACAATGAAGTCTTTGTATGAGATCTGCTTTTAATTTATCTTAACGTTCCCCAAGGCGCCATGGTAGCTTACACAATATTTATGTAGATATTTAGAACTTGGTTTATTTGGTTGGTGTGCTTAATTTAAGGTTTCAAATTTGCAGGAATGATAGTGCTTAATGGATGTATCTTTTGGATAAAGATCCGAGTCCTATTAAAAGTTAAACTAATAAATAAAATTGAAGTATCATTAAGTGATTTCGAAATATTTTTCAAATTATTTTTTGAAACGCCTGTGCGGATTGTATCAAGGTTTTTAGAAAGTAACTTAGGATACTTTAAAATATCTTTTTTTCGCAGTAAATACTATAAAAAGGGGAACATTTTTAAATGATGACCAACTCTGCATGTGAAAATTTTTCCCAATTTCTATTCAGTTTTTTTGTTTTCCATATTAAAAGTAAAATAAATTATATTGTTAATTTTGTTGACCAATCAAAATGAAAATGACGTTATAATTATGTGTATTTTGAAAAATCCAATTCCGTCAAAATTACCTTCTACCCTTTAACATTCATCCCCGCTGCTTAATATTATTTCAATTACATTACTCGATCCGTCTTCACATTCAGAATACCCTTCGTATAAAGTTAGAAACTAATTTTGCTAGAAAAACATTGCTGTAGAAATCGCTACATTCGCAATTTCTATTCGATCAATTGCAACGCCCACACTTGCTATCTTACTTTTTCCTGCGGAACATCTATTATCTGTTTCCCTATTGTATAGTATTATATTAAAATAATATCCTTCATTCCGGTCCTTTGAACATTAAGGCGCGACACACATGACCGAACATAATTCGGAGCGATTATTGTCGTTAATTCAAAACATGTTATTAGCTTTGTGCAATAATATTATTTCCAGGATTGCGGAACTTGTACTGAACATGCAAGCTCAAAAATTACATTAATTCAAAAGTTACGTATTTCACTTTCTACTAAAAATGATATTTTTTCATTTTTCTATTAAAATAATATAGAAGAAATCAAAGTGGTCCCTGGTCAATAAAAGTTTGGGAACCACTGTTCTAGATATTGACAGCCCCCGTAACGCAACGGTCGAGTTGTAAACCAAAAGCCGCAGGTTTGATTCCTGCGCTAAGACCAAAGTTTGATCCACAAGTATTGATTTCTGGTCTAGGTGTTATGAAATCTTAAAGTATCGTAATTGATACAAGACTCGTATCTTAGTGTAGGGTCAAGACTGTGTGTGATTGTTGGGTGTATTTATAGATATAGATTATACTAGTTGGCCCGGCAGACGTCGTCCTGCCCGTAAAAGCAGTGCCACACCGACTGCAGCGCCATCTGCCGGGCTGAGTTGTGAATCTAAACCATCCAGGGCGCCACCCAAACGCATACAAAATAAAATTAGTCCAGCCGTTTAGGAGGAGCTCAGTGACATACACACGTACAGTAGAATTATATATAAAGATGATACAAAAATACTGGGAGATACTTGACAAGTATTTTGACACGACGCAAGATCTGACGACTAATAAAAAGTCGGATAACTGATAAAAGTCGCTCGTTTGCGTAAAGCTTTCGTCTGCCGTATTTGCATAACGTCGATACAGGGTGATTGAATCTTTATCTAGGGTCTACGACCTCGTGTTTACTATTGGGGTAAGGAAGATAACGTAAAATATTCAATATTTGTATGGGCTGAGTAATGTAAATATATGGAATATTATAGGGAAGGATATGATATTAATAGTGTTCGATATAGCAGGTTGATTTACCATTAAGTAGGATAATGTTGCGGGTAAATTCCCAAAGTAATGAAATAAAAATATAATTTAGGTTGAAGAATCCTGCATACCTCAGAAATATCGTAAGAATTTCAAAGGTATGTGAAGTCTACCAGCCCGTTTAAGGTCAGCGTGATGGACTAAGACCTAACTCCTCTCATTAGTAGAGGAGGCCCGTGCCCAGCAGTGTGACAAATTTAATATAGGGCTGGTATTATTATTATAGTTTAAATTACACGTGTATTTGGAATTGATTTAATTAAAAAAATCTATTGATGACATTTTATTCCTTACCTCTAAATGGTCTCCAATACTCATACGCATAATCGTATTTAGACTTTACAGCATTTAAAATCCTATATTTTTTTATTTTATCTATTTTCATCAAAGCGAGTGTCATTATGTAATTTGTAAGGTATATTTAGTGACGTCTTCTGTAAGATTACTGCTCTATTCTTAGGAATAGAGCATCTTACAGATTACAAGGCATGTGCTTATATTTATTTATAGGCTCTATTATGACCAGCTTTTATAAGATAAATAATAATTAATCTCGCATATTTAAGAACCCACGGCACAAATATACACCGTTACTTTTATTGTATAAACTCCAACTAACTCACATTCAAGACCATAACCAGTGTATATCTAAAACTTATCCCGCTGTATCGCTACATAGAATATCAATTTAAAACAATGGACTGTATCTCGAAGTAATCTGACCATTACAGCTATAAATATCGAACTACCCGCATTAGCATAGCTCATAAATTTTTTACTCCACCATCCAATAAAGTTGCATGTTGTTGGCCTGTGGCCTGAATGTTGACCTCCTTTATGGTTTTTACTGTAAAATGAACGTGGCATAACTTCAAGCTGTATACTTTTTACACGTAAAAGTTTTTACTGTTATACTTAGTTGTAACACAATAAAAATTAATATGTTGGAAGCATGATAAGTATGCTGGTCGCACAGTGTGGTATTTATATTAACGGATATGGCTTTGAACGTTCTCAATTATATATTTATCTCTGACAGCCTCCGTGGTGTTGTTGACGAGTAGCCGACTGTGAAAAAAGAGGCTGCGGGTTCAATCCCCGAGCTGAAAGCAAATGTCTGTGTCGTCCACAAATATTTGTTACCTACCTAGTGTAGCTTTTGCCCACGGCTTGGCCTGCGTGGTAGTTATTTTTGAAAGTCATCCTTTTTGCAAAAAAATTGTAAAATCATGTCTAATAAAATTGACTCCGTGTTTAACTCTATTTTCCCAGCGGCCACGTAAGATGTAGTTCACGTGTTGACCGAATGTCCAGTATATCTGTATCAGCGCATGAAATTCGAAACTGAATGCAACGTTAAAATGTGTAGGGAGAACCTAAGTGGTATGCTGGAGACCGGTGATATGAGATGTAAATTTTTAGAATACTGTAGGAATATAGCACGTAGATGCATTGAAAGAAATAAATAGAAAAGGGCGGCTATGCAATATAATATTATATTATATGAACTTAGTCGCCAAGGAATGTGTTTTTACTGTGGTTTTAAGCGAAGAAGACGTGCTATATTAGGTTTTATTTGTTAAATGTATAATATATAACGAACCTATGTGTATCCATGTAAAGAGTTGTATGATTGTCGGACTGCTAAATACACATAGGGGATTTTACAGTGTAGTAGTTGTCGAATAATATGTTGTAATTTTTAGAGATTTTTAGATTCTGTAAATTTCGTTTTTTATATTTTGGTGAACGAACACCTTTAGTCGTTTTACTTAAGCAAATGAAAATTAAATGAAAATTTAATAAAAGTATGTCAATCCATAAGGTGTTTACAATATCTCTGAATAAATATCAGAGGGAGCAGAGGGGGGTGTCCCCCCCCCCCCCCCCAATCTCTATTTTCTGAACCATTTGAAAGAGTTAGTTAGGTTTTATTGTTATTTTTTATATATCAAAGTAAACCGTAACAGAAGTGCGATTCAAGTATTATCGGAAACGGTAACTCCGTCAGTTCGTTGACACATGCCCACTTGGTAAGGTAAACACGCGTTTTATTTACCTTTCACATTACATAGTTAATTTATATAGACCAGAGTGGGACTCGATTATATATTTTATATAGAGCATATAATGATGATAGCGTCCGAGGCGCAATGAGAAACGAGGCAGCGGGGTCGGTTCCGACACCAAAACAAATTGTCAAGGTCATTGATACTTTAGCACATTGATATTTACTAGGTTTTAGGTAAATAAAGTGACGGCACTTTAGGTTACAAATTTTACAAGGTTTAGGTTGAAATCGGGTCACTTTCGGACGTATACACGGGTATACGTCCGAAAGTAACCTATTTTCAAAATAATAAATTATTGTACGTATACCTAAACTATCTTGCTGGTGGTAGGATATTCATATCCGCCCGGATAGCGACCACCGTACACAGGGTACCATAGTGGCACACGCAAGTGTGTCGCGTATCGGGATCAGCCAGTGTACATCCGGTTTTCGCGGGGGTCTAGAATTGGGGTACGATGTTTGGCCGTTTTGCGGCCTTCTGAGTACTCTGACAGTAGACTCGACCCTTGCCCCATGGCGTAGTGTGAAGAAGCAGGCCGGCATGATTGTGTTGAGTAGCGGGGGATAGATTGTCTCTTGCTACTCGATTCTCTAATTGGACAGCACTGCGCTTACCATCAGGTGCAGTGTGGTCACTTTGCCATGCCAGAAAAAAAAAATTACAACCTTGAGACCATTTTCTTGATCAGTAAAATTTTAAACTTTCAGAACGATATTCATTATACCATATAACAGTTTCTGAACTAATTAATTAAATAGATTTAGAAAAAATCCATCCACGCACTGGATATCAAATGTTGAACACACCTGGTCCCCGCCCCCGCACCTCATGTTCCCGGATTCCGCAAGGACCGCATTCCTCTCTACTGACCTCACCACGCCGGCGAATTGCAGCTTTGATTTTATATAGATGTCCTTTTTTGGCCTGTGACTCATCTGGCTAAGATTTTTGCTAGTAAAAAATAAATTAAAATGACTTATGGATTAATCCTACTAATATTATAAATGCGAATGTTTGGATGGATGTTTGTTACTCAATCACGCTACAACGGCTGGATGGATCTGGTTGAAATTTGGCACAGAGATTAGTTATAGTCTGGAATAGCACATAGGCTACTTTTATCCCAGAAAAATGTACTGTTCCCGTGGGATAGTTTAGATTTTCACAGAGCAAGGTATCGACATGATTTTTGCATAGTGGCAGTTTAGGGATCAAAAAATGACATAGGCCACTTTTTATCCCGAAAAATGCACCATTCCTATGGGATAGCAAAATAAAGAAAGGTGTAATAACTTAAGATGCCTCAATAGATTGTATACCTTTTCTTCCAAAAATACCCTCCATGCGGGCGGAGCCGTGGGTAGTAATTTAATAAGTGCATTTAACAGTTGACAACAAGTGGACAAGTAGCCGGCGGTGAAATGAGAGATCGTGGCTTCGATGCCAGCACCTAGACAAATCGATGGTCACCACGTAAACTATCGAAATTGAATACATTACATTTTTTTGCACTAATGGCAAGTAGAGATAAAAATTTATTATTCTATATAATAATATTGTACCAATTTTTATACCTTCAAATATTTTTCAATCGAGCAGAATTGATAGCGCGTAAAGTAAACGTATTAAAACATCGAAAGTGGCAACTTCAATGTTTTTTTTTTTCATTTTTGATAGTTTACGTGGGGACCGTCGAAATGGTATTTGTTTTGGGTCTGGTTGTTGAGACCAAAAGTCATAAGTATTAAGAGATTTTTGTCTCGTCAGGATTATGTGTGTGTCTATTAGGTGTTACATACATACATATACACTCACGCCTGTAATCCCCGAGGGAGTAGATAATATTTATGTGTATGTAAATCACTATTGACTTAAACTTAAAAAACATTTGACTCTTGACGCAAATGATAACTAGAAACAAGAATATAAGTTCAATGTTTGAGAGAATATATATCCGGACAAACATTCTATTGTTTGTATATTATTTACAAACAGAATCATTCAAACCGTTATTGAGTTTTTTTTATTAACTTATACATACATACATATACACTCACGCCGGTATCCCATGGGCGTAGGCAGAGACTATTGACTGCCACAAGCTACGATCCTGACACACTTCTTTCGCCTCTTCCACAGTCATACATCTTCTCATACATTTTCGACGGTTGGAGGTACTCCTGATTTGCCCTTTTAGGAGAAGATCGTTTATTTGATTGCAATAAATTCTCCTCGGGCGCCCTCTACCCACTCTTCTAGTCACTTTCGCACGATAAATACCTTACCTTATTAACTTATTTACTTTGTATTTCCATTTAGTATCTCGCCCACCTTTTCCGGTGATATCAAAATGCTAACAATCTAACGGCTCCTCACGATTCCAATAAGGACATTCAATAAAAACCAATACCAAATGAACACACCTTCGTCCTTTTAAATAACCTTGAATTTAGTGCCACTTACTTTACTATTATGAATATTTGTACTAACTAGGGTAGGAGCGCGGATTTGTTCTAGTGATTTCAATTTTGTCCAGATAGATTTTTTTCTGGCTCACACTATAAAAATCTGTATTTAGGTTCACTTGTCATCCAAATTATGATATCATGATGTTTTTATTTTTTAAGTCTAAAGTAGGATCGATTTTTTTCCAAATTGATAATATTTTACATAATTTTTACCTATTTAGATATTGTAAATACACTATATAAGGGTAACATTGAATATTTGCTTTCATCTTCAGCTCTTTAGCCGGCTGCGAGAGGCCGTGGGTTCGATTCCCGACCGAAACAAATAGTTGTGTGACAGACACATGTTTGTTTCGTGTCTGGGTGTTGAGGGGCCGTAGTCCTTCTTAGTTCTTGATACCCACGATACAGCTTTTACCTAGTGTGGGGTCAGAACTATGTGTGTGACTGTTGGGTGTATTTATCTATTTATATATTACATAACTCTCTCCATAGTTAAATAGTTACAATATTGATTAGTTTTCATACATGTGTCATAATTGTTAAGTGGTAACCCTAGGCGTCGACTTTCGAAGTCTACACATACACTTTATATAAAAATAAGTCTTAATTTTTTTTCTTTGCGTATTCGAAATAATGCAAAAATCGATAGCGAAACGAGATTGCCGAGTCCGGAAGACAAAAATACCTTTCACAAAGCGATCTAATTTCACAGCCATTAATATTCTAGCCCCAGTCTCTGAACTTACCACAGAATATTTGACCTTTTTGTGCTCGTATTCTGATTCATGACCGTAAAAATTGGGCCAGATGTTTATTGCGATTAGTCATCCTACGTTTCGAACCTTATTCCACCGCGATAAGGAATGTTAAAGCAGGGTTGTTCAGTTTTGAAGTCGTGACCTTACCCCTTTAGACCGAGGATGAGTAACTTAGATTTGCCTGTCAAAAAATAATCTTACGGCTTTGTGTTAAGGGTCACGAGCTCTACGTGGGGTTACGATTCAATTTTGAAGTCATGTTCTTTGTGAAATATGTAGTGAAAATGTTGTCTGCACGTTTAAGCGTGACGTTACTATTAAGAGAGTTACGTAAAAAATACTGATGGTGGGATTTAAGGATCTATGTATAATTTGAGTTATAACACCATATTAAACTTGTCTCCCTGCTTGAGGGGGTTAGGCTTTAGTCCACCATGCTAGCTAGCGGATCGGTAGACTTTTTTTTATCCTGGCACGGCAACGTGACCACACTGCACCTAATGGTGAGCGAACACACACTTGCGTGTGCCACTATGGCGGTGTACACCATACACCACGCACCACCAGCAAAAAGACATCACATATCTTTAAAACTCCTATGAGAATTTTCCTTACAGTCGATACATGTTACAATGAATACACACGTAGATAAGTAATTTTTTTTTTTAGATAAGTCAGAGACATATTTTGCCATTTGGCCTGGTTTCGAACCTACAACTTCGTCTTGGCAGTCCATACCTCTATATAGGCTATTGCTGCTTTACTAAAAATGTATTCTTTATTCAATCGAAAATTGGTTACAACATAGTGCGTCCTGAATGTTTTTTTTCTATACCACGATGGTAGCAAACAAGCTTACGGCCCGCCTGATATGAAGCGGTTGTCGTAGCCTATGGACGCTTGCAACACCAGGAGCATCACATGAAGAACCCCATGATGTAGTCCCCTTGGAAAACCTCGGCAGGGAGCTTCAATATTCATTTCTCAATGTAGTATCTGAGTGGCCATAATAATAGGCAACGAAATTGATCGTTAACATAAACTTGAAACATGTTAAATTTGTTAAACCAGTTTAAATGCCCTTAAACACTCAATTCAATTACAAGTTAAAACAGGGGTAAATTACTTACTCGCGCTGCAGGGAAAAAAACTCATTTTAAATATTTTTCTCGACTGCCTCGGTGGCGCAGTTGTAATTGCGCATGCGTTACGACCGCTGCTGTGCTGAGGTCTCGGGTTCGATCCCCGGGTCGGGTAAAGTGATATTGGGTTTTTCTATCTAGAAATTCTCAGTATAAGCCCGGAGTCTGGAATCTGTGCCCGGTATGGCGATAGGCTCGCCCCCTATCACATTATGGGACTGAAATTCGGCGAAAAGTGGGTGTACTTGTTACACCTCTGCCTACCCCTTCGGGGATTACAGGTGTGAGTGTATATGTATGTAAATATTTTTCTAACTAGACACCACGGGTTTAAGGTTTTAAAACGGCCCGATAAAACGGCATCCCGCAAAAAACGGTGAGGCGCTCGACTAAACGAAGATGAAGTGGTTCGCTCGCTAACATCTGCCCATCCCGGCCGGCTGAATTTGACACAGTGCGAGCGGTACAGATGGGCTAAAAATTACAGTGGACAGTTTAAAAGCTTTCGCTTCCTTGTGTCACTTAATTAGCCACATCTCTGATTAAGATTTAGAAAACGTGGTCTGATAATTATGTTGGTACATAATTTGCAATGGTTACTCATACTAAGTAGACAACTTTTAAAACTTTTCTTACCCAGACTAAACATCATTGACCAGAATCTTGCAAAAAAATATTAATAAATACACAGCAAATTGAATAAAAAGTACACCGACTTCAATAATGACTTATATATACAATAATATCGACTTCAAATTATGCGTCACTATAAAAATCGTGGGTTTCCCTTGATTTTTCTGAGATCCCATCATCAGATCCTGACTTGGTGCCAATGGGACCACCTGGGAAGTATACCCTTTAAAACAAAAAAAATATTTCTGGAATCGGTCCTGGCGTCTTCGAGTAATCGGGTAACATACATAAAAAAAAAAGATTCCGACGAATTGTTAACCTCCTCCTTTTTTGAAGTCGGTTAATAATTAAGCTATAAAAAGCAGTCCTCAATACGACGAAAAACATAATACATGCTAGCCTTTTCTACCTTACTGCGTTGCATATCCGTCGGTTGCTTGATATTACCACCTGTCGATGTTCTGGTTTAACCAAAACGACTCAGCACCTGGCCTGATTGTTTTTTATCCACCATATGCTCTTCGAACCTGTTCCAATCAATTTATTACCAAAAATAAACTTCATCAAGATTAAATTTCCTTATTTACGGAATATATAAAATGTCAAGTGTTTTGTTTTGTTTAATGAATGTTCTTTGTTGTATAACAGATATTAGTATTCTTATGTTACAAAAGTAATTAATAAGCGTAAGCATAAAAGTAACTATAAAATCAAATATATCTTTTACATAAAACTAAAACGAATAGAATATTGATGTTTGACGCAGATAAACTCTTTAAAAATGTCTACGTCGTCTGCAGATGCGTCGTTCATTGTATCATTATTTATCTTATATCTAAATAATAATAAATTGTTTTATTTGCTCCCACATACAAATTGGTTTGGTAGTAACAAGTAATATAGGTACGGTAATATTAGAGTAAGTACATGTTTTTTTTGTTACAAAAGTTCACGCCTGTTCTCGCAGCGATAGGCAGAAATGCAAGTAGTACCTACACAGATTGCATATAATATTTTTGTCCCATGATGTGATAAGAGTCTAGCCCTTTAACACACGGGCACACATTGCAATCCAGGGCAAATCACTGTAGAATCAAAAAACTCAAACAAAAATTGGGGATGACTAAGCTGGAATTTGAATCCAGAACCTCCATTTGACCAATCAGCCGATCTTATTACTTTAAATAAAAAAAATGTGCAACGGATTCTTATTTCGAAATCCTTATTTCACACAAACTTGTAGCAAAGGACATGTTTATAAGAGCTGTAATTATACCATACAAAATTTCCTTGCGTTTTATCTTTTCACTTATTAATCGCTTAAAAATTCAATTTATACGTTAAAAGCTTCATAAACACAATCAATTTGCCCCTTCTAAGGCTACAAAAGAAACTACTGGAAGTAGCACTTATCAAGAACTATGAAGCACCTTTCATTATATTTAACCGAATTTTTTTGAAAGGATATTGAAATTTGTAAAAAATAATAACGTATATGAAAGGCACAAAGGCCAATTCATAGCGTTTCAAGTTGAAATTAGTTTGACGAAGTCTTTGTGCGATGAATTTTGTAAGAACAATATTGATCAGAAAGGCCTCGAAAGATTCTTTGTCAATGCTTATCATTAATTAGAATTATGCAAATAAGCCCGAAAGATGGGAACGGGTCGTGATTGCAAAGTTTTATTGTATTAAACTGGAGAGAATTTTGGTTTGGTTTGGTGATTAAATTTTCCATGTATTATTTACTCAACTCTACGATAGTTATAATTATTTAATAATAATACTAGCCCTGTATTAAACATTGTCCCACTGCTGGGCACGGGCCTCCTCTAACTAATGAGAGGGGTTAGGCCTTAGTCCACCACGCTGGCCTAATGAGGGTTGGCAGATTTCTCATACCTTCGAAAAATTCTCAGATATGCAGGTTTCCTCACGATGTTTTCCTTCACCGTTAAAGCAAGCGATAATTAACATTTTAATACACACATAACTTTAGAAAAGTCAGAGGTGTATGCTACTTGGGTTTCGAACCTACGACTTTCGTCTTGACAGTCCGTACCGCAACCAACTAGGCTATCGCTGCTATTAAGATGTTACGATACTGCTGCTGCTACGATAGTTATAATTAATAATTAGTTATTCGTGTTTTTGCAAACTTCAACTGAAATCTGCAATTTTTTTGATAAGACTAGTTATCAAGTTTGTTTAGATTGTTGTCAAGTTACAAATTAAGAAAAACATACATATACACCACGCCTGTAATCCCCGAAGGGGTAGGCAAAGGTGTACCTCTGCCTACCCCTACCTCTGCCTTCGGGGATTACACCTATATACCCTGTTTTCGACGAATTTCGGTCCCATAATGTGGTTGGGGGCGAGCCTATCGCCATACCGGACACAGGTTCCAGACTCCGGGCTAATACTGAGAATTTCTAGATAGAATAACCCAATATCACTTTACCTGACCCGGGGATCGAACCCGAGACCTCAGCACAGCAGTCGTAACGCATGCGCAATTACAACTGGGCCACCGAGGCAGTCCTAAATTAAAGTAAATTAATTTTGTTGTATGAATGAAATTAATGTTCAATTACATTAAAATATTTTGTTGTCATATTTAGAAATACAACTCTTAGTGTAAATTACCTTTATTCGCAACCACACTCGATTCACTGATCTTAAGAATCCTTGGACTCGGAGTAATAATAAATTCTTTGTTGCAGGTAACCGTGCGTCAGCGATGATGCAGCCTCCAAGAATGCGGGATTAATGGACCCGCTGGCATCTTATACCGATATAATTACAGGATTATTTGTAGGAATGATTGGTGAGGTTAGATTTAAAAACTAGCCAAGTTATAGATGTTTAGGTTTTGGAGTATTTCTCTTTAACTTAGTAGCTTAAAGAATTATTTATGTTTTTAAGCTTTTAATACCAAAACAAAGAAATTATCAATACACAAATAATAATTAATAATAGTAAATAATAAATACACCCAACAGTCACACACATAGTTCTGACCCCACACTAAGTCAAAACTGTATCGTGGGTACCAAGCACTACGAGGGACTATGGTTCCACAACACCCAGACCGGAAACAAAAATATGTCTGTCACACAAACATTTACCTCGGTGCGGGAATCGGACCCCGACAGCCGGCTACTCGCCCGCCGCGCCACGGAGGCTGTCAATGTGTTCAATTATGATTAAAATGTATACATATACACTCACGCCAGCAATCCCCGAAGGTGTAGGCAGAGGTGTAACAAGTACACCCACTCTTCGCCGAATTTCGGTCCCATAATGTGATAGGGGGCGAGCCTATCGCCATACCGGGCATAGATTCCAGACTCCGGGCTAAGACTGAGGAATTTCTAGATAGAAAAACCAAATAGATTGATTAAAATGTATTTGTGTACAGAATGCTTTGTACAAAGCTATTATTAATTACTCTGTAAGAGGATCACCTACTGAATAGGGTTGCTAACTTGGCACAGAAAAACAAATATAGCCAGAGAAAAAGAGCAATACTTCGAGTTGTATTTTAAAATACACATTCATTTGAACATCAGTATGATAATTCATGCAGATGTTCTAAATTTAAAATATAAAGCAAACTTGTTGTTTTAAATGTATTTATTTAGTCTTGATTGAAAATTTAAACGATTACTCGTCCGTCCCGTGACTTCAATTTACAAATATATTAAATATTGGATCCTTTTAAAAGACTGCCTCGGTGGCGCAGTTGTAATTGCGCATGCGTTACGAACGCTGTGCTGAGGTCTCGGGTTCGATCCCCGGGTCGGGTAAAGTGATAATGGGTTTTTCTATCTAGAAATTCTCAGTATTAGCCCGGAGTCTGGAACATGTGCCCGGTATGGCGATAGGCTCGCCCCCTATCACATTATGGGACCGAAATTCGGCGAAAAGTGGGTGTACTGGTTACACCTCTGCCTACCCCTTCGGGGATTACAGGCGTGAGTGTATATGTATGTATGTATGTTTTAAAAGATTTTAGATTTTTATTTTCGTTACTTTCACTACAAGTCGATTATATTTCAAATATTTATGAATGTTTTTTTAAAATAATCGATGACTTAAGTGATTTCATTTCGAAGTCTGATAAAAGTCACTTTCTTGAATGCACACACATACACTCACGCCTGTAATCCCCGAAGGGGTAGGCAGAGGTGTAACTAGTACACCCACTTTTCGCCGAATTTCGGTCCCATAATGTGATAGGGGGCGAGCCTATCGCCATACCGGGCACATTTTCCAGACTCCGGGCTAATACTGAGGCATTTCTAGATAGAAAAACCCAATATCACTTTACCCGACCCGGGGATCGAACCCGAGACCTCAGCAGAGCAGTCGTAACGCATGCGCAATTACAACTGCGCCACCGAGGCAGTCTCTTCAGTTTCTTTAGTTTCTTGAATGCAACCTAAATATTATATATAGGAATATAATGTGTTAGTTATAGTGTTAACTAAAATCTATTTAATTCCTGTTAATTAGATAATAATACAATAACAGAACTTAATGTCATGATTGAACTTAAATCGACTAAATGAACTTTTATAAATTGTTATTTTTAGTTTTTTCGAAAAACGTCAGAATCGACTCGTAACTTAAAATCTTATCAATTTCCAAAAAATACAGATGAAAAATAAATACTCTGTAAAAATCATTTGTCAACCCTACTCACGTCATGGATACCCAATACAAACAACCAAATTCGCGAACATTTAACACATGTTTGTCCCGACTGAAAATGGAAACCGCAAATGTCATGTTTGATATTTGTGACCCAAATATTTCAACAATGTATTGCATATTATAACAGGTTATCTTCTTCGTAGTCGTACACTCTTGACAGGGTGGTCGTGGTCATGTTGTGGCCGATTGTTTAGCTGCCGTTTTCGCGATGCGTCGCCACGTGTCTCGATGTTTGGCGGAGCGGGAGCATTCATTGATAGAGGAGTGCGTCTTCAACCTGATCAGATCCGTCCAACGTGTAGGAGCGCGTCCTCGAGCTCTTTTGCGGTCTACTTTTCCTTGCACAACTAATCGTTCTATGGAGTCTTCGTTACGACTTATGTGCCCCAAGAACTTGAGGATTCGTAATTGCACAATCGACGATACTTCACTACTTACTAGGTGTGTTTCTTGCACATAGTGGATCAAAACAACCCCAATGAATTTGATTTAAATCAAATAATTTATTTAGTATGTGAAGCTACTAGGGGGCACCTTCTACCAGTGCTTCGAAAATGCCCACTAGTTTGCGCAAAGACACCACAAAACTTTGCCATAGGTCTTTTATATTTGTTGTTGATTCGCTAGTCTTAGACTGTTTATCTTGGATCTATCTTAGGACTTATCCAGCGGTAAAGTAAACCTGATGACCATTTCGCCAGGTCCTCTCAGGTAGGACCGTGTTTGGATGCGGTGTAGTTATCAAAATGCGATATTTCAGAAACCCCATGGTCCATATCAAACCAACTTACTTGGAATTGAATTGACTATCTATATCCATTCTCCTGTTTGAAGCCCTGATGTTTTTTTTTTTGTAAAATACCGGGGTCTTTGGCTTAATAATCGGGGTGACGTGTGCCATACAATAAATCACAATTTCGGTTTAATTTTGTGGATTTGCATTTACGACACGTGTGGAGAATTGGAATTTGTGCCCAATATAGCCATTAGCGTCCCATATCACATCATGTGACCGAAATATTGTCACCCCTTCGAGGACACAATCATGTACATTTTAAGATATAGTTCGATGATGTACTTAACCTTTTATACATTAGTGCCAATGTAAAAAATTATATTGGTTTTTTATTCTCTTTAAATTTCAAAATTGTCCCGATCTGCTACCACAAGGTGTCCTCCAAAACTGGTTACCAACAACACCAGCTGGTACAATAAATTGATTGCAGTGAGAAGTTTGAACACTCAATAATTATGCGAATGAAAACATGTACACGCTTCAAACAAAAACACGGAAACGCGAAAAGTTATAATTACGGAGTTTATAAGGCGTATATAGCAAACATTTACGAGGGTTTGTTTTGGTTTAGTTCTGTAAGTAGGTCACACAATAGTTAATGAACACTTAGCCTTTTTTTATATTTTTTTACCGAGGGAAATCCATTTACAGATCTTCCGAGATGGGCAGTATGTCGGACTCACCTGCCTAGGGCGTCATACCGAATAAATCCCGCGTTATGCTGCTATCTCAAAAAAAATTATATCTAAAAATATATATATCTACTTTGTCTCCAACTCTCAGTTTTGGCTCCTACATTGAGCATAAAGCTCAATTGGCTGCCAAGAAGCTGGCTATCCTTGCGAAGGTGAGACGGTACTTCACGCCGGGACAGCTGCTCGATCTGTATCAAGCCCAAGTCCGGTCGTGCATGGAGTACTGCTCTCATCTTTGGGATGGATCGGCCAAGTACCAGCTTGAGGCGTTGGACGCCATCGAAAGACGCGCCAAGAGGCTCATAGGCAACGATTCCATAGTCCAGGCAAGGCTGCAAAGCCTTGAACACAGATGTAAAGTTGCTAGTTTATCGGTTTTCTACCGGATACATTTCGGCGAGTGTGCCTTGGAATTACACAATTCAATTCCCCTAACCCCTTTCTATCATCGGACGACAAGAGACTCGGCGAAGCGTCATCGATACATGGTTGATATTCCACCAGCGCGCACGAAGCGTTTTGCTAGTACATTTATCATGCGCACCGCTAGAGAGTGGAACTCTTTGCCGGAGTCTATATTTCCCGAAAATTATAATCTGGGTATCTTTAAGTCGAGAGTGAATAGGTATCTTCTAGGCAAGCGTGCTCCACCGTAGATCACATCATCGCTTACCATCAGGCGAGATAGTGGTCAAACGCAATATACGCCTATTTAAGTAAAAAAAAAATCAACATTTTAAAATAAAGAGTACAGTTCATATCAATAAATAAATAACACCCAACAGTCACACATAGCCCAATCCCACATCAATATACAGTAAATATTTGTGAATCACTCTAACATTTGTCTCTGTATGGGAACCGGATCTACAGCCTCTCGTTTCACAGTCGGCTACTCATCGACTGTGCCATGGAGGCTACTGTCTGTCAGGTTGACTGACACAGAATGCCTTTGGCATTAAGTCCGCCTATATACGATACACTCGTATATATATAAAATGAAATATAGAGGAAACGAAACAAACGAGCAAGTAAATCAGCGGATGGTAAGACTTCAATAAGATAATTTCCTATGATTTTGTAAATTATTTGATAACTAACCAAATATAATACGTCAAACGAACCATTTGGCGAAGACAGAATCAAAATTAATTAAATGAGGTCCTAATGTTTGTTCTAATTATCGAGCAGATTCATGAAATTCTTTGGACAATAGAATTTAACTTATTTATTAAAATAATAGAACATACTGAGACAACTACAGTTTTGTTTAACCATTGCATAGACATACTGCAGATCCTTGGGCAATGACCTCTGTAATGAGAAACAGCGGTAAGTCTTTTGTAATAGTATATAAAACATATTTTTTTAGATCTAATAAGACCGTTTAATCAGACCATAGTGCATGGCATTTTAAAAGATCGATTAAGTTATTACTTAAGAATACTTATCGCTAAGACGAACAAAAAAACATGTAATTAAATACGTATTTTGTTTTTTTTTATCTATTTAACTAATACAGTGAGGAAGAGGGTCAGCTTCTGTAGCGTAGCAGGCGAGTTACCCGGCTGTGAAACGAGAGGCCTTGGGTTCGATTCCCGCACAGAGACAAATGTTAGTGACACAGACAGATATTTATTTTGGGTCTGGGTGTTGTGGGACCGTAGTCCCTCGTAGTTCTTGATTCCTACGACAAGACTCGGTTTCTTAGTGTGGGGTCAGGACTATGCGTGTGACTGTTGGTAATTTATTTACATCAGGGTAGAAACAGTTATGCATATGTACAGTTGATGAAGAGTGCTAGATTAGCTTGGTATGGGCATGTGATGAGAAGAGATGAAAGGCATGTGACAAGACTGATTGTGAATATGAATGTGGATGGACGAAAGAGTCGTGGGAGACCTAAAAAGAGATGGATGGATTGCGTGAATGAGGACAAGCGCCTGAAAGGTGTGAATGCAGATTTGACGGATGATAGGGCTGTGTGGAGAGTCAAAATCATTTGTGCCGACCCCACTTAGTGAGGGATAAGAGTAGGTAGATGATCATGGAAACATTTATATACAGGCGGAAAGCTAGTATCGTATGTTACTGGTTGGAAATAGTTTGTCCGCTGATTCATGTCAGTGAATGCCATTGTTTTCTATACGTCTATCTCAGATCTGACCGAATGCCTCCAGACAATAGGTAATGACAATCGCTGAGGAACGCACAATGTATGGCGACACTTTGATGTCTGATTCGGTGATGTTCAATGGGTTATGTAAGTAGATAATCTGGAATTAAAAGTATATTATATTGTAAATTAATATGAAAATAGGTCGACGAATTACTTTTGCTCGTATGTTTGCTTAACTAATAATTTTATAAAAAAAACGTATACAGTAATGTACGATTATAACATAAAATATGTTAGCAAAAATAGTTTGGACCACGGTACTATGAGGGTATATTACAAAAAATATGGTATTATAATTTGTTTTTTAGAGGAAATATTTTAAATAAATCCTCTCTTCAGGTTTTACGCGTGAGCCGATCATTACTATTATCAGATTGTTTTAGACATTAGAGACTATCCCGCCCACACACCTGCCATTGTAACTTCTGTTTAGCCAGGATCGACAATGGAACGCATTTTTCGACACCGAGTAGTGAAACTCAGCGAGTCTCTGGGAATGCTAACTGTCTTTTATTAACGAAATTAATCAAATAGAAATATAGGGAGGAGTTGGAAATATAAGTTGTCCACTTCTCTCCATAGCAAAGCGGGTGTAATGATATGAAATAATATAAATGAAAGTGATCTATAGAAAAAGTATAATTTAAAATGCCAATTCTTTTCCGACATAACATTTTTTGTAAATGAAGGCTCAGCGAATTGATGATTTAATTAATTAAAAAACAAGGGAACAAGGAGTTCGTTTGGAAATTTACCGATATGGCCCCAAAACTCAAACTAATAATTGATACTGGATAATGAAAATAATAATCACCTCATGCTCATTGCTCATTAACCGACTTCAAAAAAGGAGGAGGTTAACAATTCGTCGGAATCTTTTTTTTATGTATGTTACCCGATTACTCGAAGACGCCTGGACCGATTGGAGAAATCATTTTTTTGTTTAAAAGGGTATACATCCCAGGTGGTCCCATTGGCACCAAGTCAGGATCTGATGATGGGATCTCAGAAAAATCGAGGGCAACCCTCAAATTTTATAGGGACACGTACTTTGTTTCTTATTGAAGTCGGTGTACTTTTTATGAATTAAAAAACTTTTACTTATTTAAAAAAAAAATTATAAGACCATCCTAACAGAAAATAAAATACATAGGTCACAAAACACTTGGTGATAACTATTTTCTAGTGTCTGGTAAAACGGCGTAGTGAACAAAAGGCAACCATATACAGGATTCGATTTTTTTCTACATTTTTAGATTAGCTTAGAAGTTCAGAATAAAGAAAATATAAAATAGACATCATCAATAAACTTTGGCACCTCATGGTGAACTGAGCAAAATAACATTTTAATAAGTAATTGAATTGATAAGAATCAAAACGCAAGTAATAATTTAAGACACCTCGAGCCCATGAAGGGTTGGGTCGTTCGTAATCCGAGACCCATTAATGGGTCTGCCTAAGCCTTTTATACCGTAGCCGTGATACACGCGTAAACACATCATTCAAGGCTTTCGCATCAATTCACGAGGTCACGGCATTAACAGATTATCTCCGATGATGAATTGATTTAGTTTCGTGAACTTGGGCCCTTGGTGTAAACAGTTTCATGTACCTTGACGTAACAAAATATGACAATTTCGATGACGAAATACTTACCTATATCTATGATATTAACTTGTGGTAGTTTAAAGAAAAAGTTTGTGGGTTGTATTTTGGATGTCATCCATTTTGGAGTGCAAAAGCTATTGTAGTAATAATGGAGCGGTGCAAGTAAAAATAAAGCCTGGCAATAAGTCATTTCTTATACTATTAGACACTGTTCATGTCAATTTGACACTGGCTGGAAAAGTGTTTTTTTTAGTGCCTCGATAAGCAGACGGGCCACCTGTTGGTAAGTAGTCACCGCCGCCCATAGACTTCTGCAATGCTAGGGCACAGCAAAGCCGCTGCCTAACGTAAAAGGCGCTGCGTACCGTGTGTTCTATAAAAGACACCAAATGACATGGAGGTTCCACGATGGGCATAATTTCCATTAATCTATAAAGATGATAGGCATAATAATCGTTGCTCTCAACATCATTAAAAAGGATTTAATGTGAAATACATCGTACTCCATTCCCGTAAATTGTTGCGTAAACTGGATTAAACTAATTAGCAGTTAACAGTTAATCCGATGGCTCGTTAACACGTTTTAAAATGTCATAAATCCAGTGTAAATACACATAACATCCCTTTTTACAATGGACACAGAGATGATTTTTTTAGGCGTGTGATGTTACTGCTAAGTCCTCCCTCCCCTTTGATGAAGGGTTTTGGAGTAACTATGTGCCTATTACCTAATTCATATGTCAATTATGTGTGACGGCAAGATTTTCTTGGAATCTGAAGCATATGTGAACCTTCCCACATTACAGCAAATAAGCAAAAATAATATTTACCGCGTCGGTCATTCACCTAAGAAAACTATCGCATTAACTTTCGCGGATGTGAAATCCAAACAATTGTCTCCGAATTTCGTTTGTGTTTTTTTTTTATTTTCACTTCAATGTTTGAATGAATACAATGGAATTTGCCAAGCATAAACCTGAACGTTGGATGCATTCTTTCGCACTATATCCTATTAATACACATATAAATATATATCACGTCACTTCGAGGGTGCGGGAAGCGTCATAATTAAAACCATGAACAATGTTATTATCACAAAACATAAAAAGTTTAGAAGCCATTTAACACAACCCATTTTCGCGGCGTACGTGCCATCACGGATGCTAGACGCGCATAATAAATACTGTCTACCTTCGACCTAAATAATGAGGGGATTGAATATAACCTGCGCCTATATGAACACTTTGACAGTACGCTTACACATAAGGAACACTGATTCTCTGTAAACATGTAGAAACTTTGGAACAGGGACTTTTCTGAATGAAATTTGTTTAAATGGTATTCTACTGGACATAGGAAAAATCCTTTCAAATCTAATTAGTGCTAAGGATCAGAAAAGGATAACAGACGCAAGACTGATATCACTGATCATTCGCTGATTAGAGTAGCAAAAGTTATTCCAAAAATCACAACCATTGTATACGTGTCGTTTTTCTCGACCTGTTTAGTATTAGTTCAATATAATAGCAACATAAATAATGTAATAATACTAGCCCTGTATTAAACATTGTCCCACTTCTGGGCACGGGTCTTCTCTACTAACTAGGGGTTAGGCCTTAGTCTAAATGCGATTTGGTAGACTTCACATATCTTTGGAATTCTTATGAGAATTCTCAGGTATGCAGGTTTCCTCACGATGATTTCCTTCACCGTTAAGCCAAACGATACTTTTTAATACACATGTAACTTTAGAAAAGTTAGAGTTGTATGTCATTTGGGTTTCGCACATACGACTTTCGTCTTGACAGTCAGTAGCGCAACCAACTAGGCTATCACTGCTTATTAACATAAAACTATATGAATTGGTAAATACAGGTCAGCAAGAAACAAATTATTAAGACTGATATGGCTTTCCACATTATTGCTACTTCACTCACCTGACAGTGCAACACATTCGTCTTCTTCTGTGACTAGATTTAAATGTGCATTCAGTCCGTCAGCATCTCTGTAAATCCATTGTTATCCAACGTTGTATGTACGCGCATTATGAATCTTTCACGTAGGCTCGGTTTATGTTCGGATATAAAATGAAACGTAAAATTCTGGTCACGTCTCATGCCAGTACAGTCAATCATTGTTTTATTAGACAACACTGGGTAACAACCTTGTAAACTTGACTAACTCATTCAAGTTAAAGAGACAGCGCTGTTCTGATTGCGCTAAATGTGTTTCGAGTTTGACGCACTTTTGAGAAAGTATTTTTATTACAAAGAGCAAACGAGAAACTGGGTCACCTAATGATAAGTGATCGGCCCCGTGTTGTCTGATGAATCGTCAGTATGTGTGATCTTTGAGGTTCGTTGCGTTTGTGATTTAAGACAAATGCGATTGAATGACATTTATTAATGTTTATGGTTATGGGGAATGTGATGTGACTTTTCGTTTGTGATTAGTAAGTAAATTATTTCAGACATGGATTTGGCCTTTTAAATTGTCACTCTTTGAGACATGGCTTTGGCCTTTTGAACTGTGAATATTTCAGACATGGCTTTGGCCTTTTGAATTGTGACTATTTCAGACATGGCTTCGGCTTTTATAATGGATAAATATCGGATATGGCTTTCTCCGTTTAAATAGACAAAAACTACAGACATGGCTGTGGCCTTTGGACTTATTAAAACCAGAGAAGAAGAATACTTTCAATTTTAGCCCAGATTTGGAAAAAAAAAGACAAGGCTGCATAATGGAGAACCTTTGCCTTCTCTTTTATACAAAAAAGAGACAGTGAAACAAAAAAAAGGTTAATGATTATTATGCTGATAAAAGAAGTTGTAACATTGTAACAAGGTGACTTTTTGATAAAACCAGTAATTTAATAAAAATAAGAAAGACATCGAGGGTCCATTTAAGTATATATTGTCAGTGTCAACCGTAATGGATCGATTAGGCGATTCCTTTCGATAGTGCTGAAAAGTAATGTCGTGATAAACACCCCAATATTTCTAATAGTAAAAGTGATTGCTACTAATGTGAGAAATAATCAAATAATTTAGCTAAGTTAAGGACCAAACTTTACATGTGACTATTTACACTAACCAGTCCGTCTTTAAACTATATTACACTTCCAACCTGTATCAGCAAGTATTTTTGGCTAACAGAAAACAAGGGAGAACCAAAAAATGAAACTAAGTGTTGCTTTTTTATTTTTATTATGGCTTTGACTTAAGCATGATTCTGCCAGTGTCATGGTTGGATATGTTGCTGTTTAACTGTTTTAGCAAAACATGTAACATAAGGGTGGGGTTCAGTCGAATGTGACGTGACGTACGGTAGCGCAGCGTGAAAACGTGACATAATTAATTAATCGGCACCAATGTTCCATGTGCTTGTCATGAATCGTCGGTCCTCGTTATGTCACTGCCTGCCCCCATTCTGACAGAGTAGTTAGTTCTGAAAAAGAAAGTCACCGACTTAATTCAAATCGATTTTTGTTCAAAAACATTGTTTTCAAACGAATCATATGTAAAATAAATAAAGATTATGTTCTTTGTATAGTTGTTGGTTTGTACAAAATCATCATCATCATCATCAGAGGCTCAACATTATACCTTGATAATTCTTATTTGTTTCATTAAAAGTCGGTGTCGGACCCACGATTAGTAATGGCTATTCATAAATGAAAGTACTATCCATCAACTATTTAACTTTTACTTCGCCGAATATAAAACCATAAATTCATTAAATAACCATCTACTTCTAAACAGTAATTCTTAATTGCAACGATCACTTTCGCATCTTTTTCTTGAAAGAAGCTTGTTTAACAAGTCATCAATGTGAAGTATTTTATGACAAAACACTTTTACGCAATCATTGAGCTAAAAAATTCTATTAACAGTCAACTTGTGTAACAAAAACATAATTGGATTCTGATAAACATTGTTTTTTGTCGATACGATTGCGTTTGCCTTACTTTTAGTGACGCCTACCACTTTTTTGATTGCGCAATTGTCATTAAAACAATTCATTATTGTGTTTAAATGGTTTAATTAATTTTTTTGCCTGGATGACGGGACAAATGGATCGCAAGTCGTAGTAAGTGCCGCGTCACGCACTATCACGTATGACGTAATCATGTGATCATCAGAAATATTGAAATCTAATAATTTCAAAGATCTAAATTGTGTTGATATATTACTATTCATTGACAGATGTAAATATCCTAAAGTTGGAGGTTAATAAATAATAATAAATAACACCCAAAAGTCACACACATAGCCCCGATCCCACACTAAGATACGATTCTTGTGTTGTAGATATCAGGGACTACGAAAGACTTTCGGTGTCACAACACCCAGACCCCGGACACAAAAATCTGTCTGTCACACAAACATTTGTCCCGGTGTGGGAATCGGACCCACGGCCTTTCGTTTCTCGTTTCGTTTCGGCTACTCGCTGTGAGACTATTAATACCTTTTTAGTTCTTTATTTATCTCCCGCTTTACTATTTAGGGAAGTGGACAATTAATATTTCATTGTTGATAATATCATTAATTTCGTTGCGGGATAAAAGGCAGTTAAGCTTTTCCAGAAACTTGAATTGACAGATGAAACTACATTACTCGTTGTCGAAAAAATGCTTGCTATTGTTGATCCTGGCTAAACAGGAGTTACACTGGCGGATAGTCTCTCTATTCATTGACAATAGTCGTGCTTTTTAGGAGAGCTACGCACACTTATTTCGTGATCTCAAGCCCCAAAACGCTCTCGAAGTTCTATATTATATAATTTTACAAACTCCTTAACATATAGAGTGTATTCACGATTCGGTACATTTCATATTGCGGATTGTATTTTCAAGTTTCGTCCCTTGAGCCTTCAGTGAAAGCCGTGGCGTATATGATTCTGCAATGATAGATACTATTATTTTACCACTCTGTCATGTCCCTATGTTGTATAAGATATCAAGAAATGTAGTAACTTGTAACCTACAACTGTCTAATAAAATGTTATATATTAGTTCCTATATTACTCTTTCTTTTCTTTGCTAGTGGTACGATATTCGTATCCACCCGGATAGCGACCACCGTACACAGGGTGTAAAAGTGTGTCGCTTTTCGGGATCAACCACATGTACATCCGGATTCTGTCTGAGGGATAGATAGTCTCTCGCTACTTGATACTCTAATTGGACGGCATTGCGCTTATAATCAGGTGCAGTGTGTTCACTTTGTAGTGCCAGAGTAAAAAAAAACGTGACTTAACGCCTGTGTGTACCTAGTATATATCTGTCTATTTAATTTAGTTCTTATATTAAAAAGTGACTTTCTTTCATGTAATTGGTTCATTTTTGGCACCAAACGAAAACTGACCAATCACGGATTCAAAAATCGACGCATAGCAAAGAGCTGGCGTAAGTGTCCTTGCGCTTAAATCCTGTTTTCATAAAAATAATTACAAAGAGAAGAGTTGATCAACTAAATCACTTTGTGTATCGGATGTTAGCAGAACTTTCTTGATTGAGTAAACATTTAGTTAATGCTATTTGTACAAAGGTAGTCTAATATTTATACCTAGCTTTTCGAAACAAAAGCCATGTTCCGCATTATGCAAGTCCGAAGCTGCTTCAATTACCTAGAAGCATAACCCTACTAATGCAGTCAGATAAATTGAGTTAAAACTTTGTCCTGTTTAATAAGACAACAAATGATTGTTGTTCCAATTTGTGGAATTCTTGGCGTAACTATTCTGTTGTCTTAGATAAGTCTATTAGTTTTAATTAATGCTGGATTATTATAAAGTGTTGATAAGACTTATTGGGTTAGATAATGACTTTCATGATGTAGGAATTGAAAGATTGTTCACTTAAGTCGCAGATGATTAATCAGTCACATATGAAGGTTTCATACATAATATTACACAGCATTACGTCTGTGTGTGACGGTATAGAGCAAGGCGCTACTAGATAAAAACTTCCTGGTATTTTCATCATATGACATGATGGGGTAAGTGATGTTTTTTAATCGAAATAGAAAAGCCATCAAAGTATTTTGACTGTCTTATCTGGGAATGCGGTATTTTCCTTTGTCTAACTGTGTATATTGATTGATATGCTACCGAAAATAATGCAGAAAAGAAACCCTTTTATAAAAACAGAATCCTTAAAGGAGGTCGTAATTATTGTTTCAAATCCTGGTACGAACATAAGAGCGTGCGTAGTGTGCGAGTAAGGAGAAGGTGGTAACCTCCTCGTATCAGCTGCGCCATGTAAATTGCTGGAGCACGATAATCAAAAACGAGTGTCGAGATTAGTCTGTTTTAATATCTCATGTATTAAATGCGGGTACGTCAAGATTATTTAACAATTTATCAATCTGTATATATAAAAGAAGAAACTGACTGACTGACTGACTGACTGATCGATCAACGCACAGCCTAAACGGCTGGGGTTAGAGACTTGAAATTTTGACAGTAGGTACCTTTTATCACGTAGGCATCCACTAAGTAAGGGTTTTTGGAAATACCACCCCTAAGGGGGTAAAATAGGGGATGAAAGTTTGTATGAAAATCCGTCATTTTTGAAGATAAATTCATGAAAATTAGTATTTGGCATTTTAGTTAAAAATAAAAAATATATGTTTCAGGATTTTTGGAAATTCCATCCCGAAGGGGGTAAAATAGGGGAAGAAAGTTTGTATGAAAATCTGTCATTTTTGAAGTTAAATTCATGAAAATTGGTATTTTGTAGTGTATACTTTTTGTCTCAAACATGACCTCCACGCGGGTGGAGCCGCGAGCAACAGCTAGTTAAGTATACTGACAGAAAACATCTTTCGTTTTAGGAGGTGACGTCATAATATCATGCAACGTTCTCTGTCATTTGACAACTACTCTTTCCATCAGATTCCAAAGAACTTCTTATTTTAGTGGATTTATACAAGTCTTTCTGTAATATGTTTTAGTTAACATAATTTATTGATGTAAATAATAAAAAACTGCTACGGAATGTGTATTATTGTTTGTTCATTTTTAATTATTGTATGTATTATTGCTACTGTTGTTTCCCAAATAAATAAATAAACATCGTGTCAACTTGATTGATTGATTTTACTTGGTTTATAAGCTGTACCGTGCTTACTTTAACTAGACCATTGAGGCAAAAGAAGATTGTAAAGCTACTGCTATAAAACTAAATATTATTGTAGGTATAAATTCTTCAGTCTTATTCCACAACATTAATATAACCTTCATAAAACGAGACACTAAAATATGTAACACATAAAACATATTTTCCTACGTTATCCGACAAGTAATTTTGTTTGGCGACAACAGCTTAACCCCGAGACAAAGAAATCTACATAAAAGGAAACCCGCTCTGAATATACAAAACAATATTTTTTTCGCATGTAACTGAGAGAATCGCCTATTTAAATAACGCATGAAATAACATCAACACTATTTTAATTATAATACCACCAAGCTATTCAGTATTAAGATTGACAGGTTAATTCAAACCAAAAAAGTTTTAAGAATATTTTTGACGGAAGCTTCCGAATTCAAAGACCGTATTCCAAGTTAGATTCTGTTCTAGCTTTGATTCGTTTTGTTAGATTTAGAAATATATCTTGAATTTTGTGAAGTATGCAATAAGCATAAAAAAACAAGGTCATATAAGTCTTAGTGGTTTAGTAATGAGATACGATGGAGAGTAATGTGAATTGGAAAAAAGGCCCGAAATATGAGATGGGGTAAAAAAATCTACAGAGTATAGTTAAAAGTATGGTGTTACGTAAAATGGGGATTGCTTTTCATTGCTTATTCGACTGATTTATTTAAAGTTAGACTTAGTAATACAATTTACATTGATGTTTAGCAAAACTAGACTAGACTTATATCATGCAAATTATAAACCTACAAAGTAAAGCAATTGAATAAAACCGTGATGACGAAGTGTGACTAAGAATCATCTGGAATAAACCTGTAGCTAGTAGATACTCGTGTGCCTACTGCTGATAAAGCTGCCACAGAGACTATCACTGAAGCATGTTTACAGCAGACGCCGAAAAATGATCAAGTGGGAGACTTTGTAAATCGCCCGCTTGTAAACATACAAGAATCATAGTTTGCCAATTTTGAAGTAAAATAATGAATTCAGAATGGAAGGCTAGATTTTTGAAAACGTTTTCTGTGTACAAGATTGTCTATAGCGTAGTATACCACTTTAATCGCTTTGGTTTTTATGCCCTTTTCACCTTCTTGCCCATGGCGTAGTGTGGAGGAGCAGGCCGGCTTGATTGTGTTGAGTAGCGGGGGATAGATCGTCTCTCGCTACTCGATACTCTAATTGGACCGCACTGCGCTTTCCATCAGGTGCAGTGCGGTCAATTTGCCGTGCTAGGATAAAAAAAAATGTTACATTACTTACCGAAGCTTCGAAAATAATTTAGACCCACATTCTACAGGGACGTCCTGTGTTATCCGTATATTATGATAATTTATCCAATACGGCTCAACATGACAAGCAGGTGTCTTGTGAAAACCCAATTACTCCAAGCAGTTACATTTCACTTGAAGAAAATTCCTTCATAAATTATGGATTAACATTTTTGTTTTTTGTTTCATAAGTTACGATGACACAATATGTAACTACAACTAAACGGTTCTTAGTTCATCATTGTTGTGAGCCTGTTTATCTCACTATGATGAACTTCTTTTCTCCATGGAGAAAGTGGTTCGGGCCAACATTCCACCACGCCGATTCGTAAATGGTTGGTAGATTTCCAAAGCTTCGTTCAAATGTCAGAAAGTATGCAACAAGCAGGTGATGTTGCTCTTATTTCGTAATGCGTTGTTGCATACCCATATAATATAGTCATTTAAAAACATCACATTATCGTTCGAATTTTAAACTTTAAACACGATTTGAGTTACAATTTCGAAAACCAATATAAAATATACCAGATGCAAAGTTCTGAACGCAAAGCACCATATGGTGGCGTCTATGTAATGTGAACATATTTACAAGTCAACTTTACGATTCAAGTACATAAATATTATTGAGTTATGTAGGGTTGTAAAATTTTACGCTCGTCCGTAAGGCGAGCTCTTTGATCGTAGATTTACTACGTGGATTACTTTCGTAATTTTTGTCTGTTTTCTCACATTAAATGTGTTGAATAAACATCTTTTAGTGATGTAGGGTTGCCACGCGTGCTTTAAAGTGCGCGTGGCAAGACTATTTTTAACAACGAAGAAAGATGGGTGTTTTGTTTCAAACCTTTGTGTGGTATCCGGACAGGAAACGAACTAGCCGATTCAAAATTTTATTCTTTAACTTTTATAGTCAATAATTGTCTCGCACTTAAGTTTGTTTATGTTGTTTTAATTCCTTTGTTATGTTGGGAAGTTTACTGTGCCATCTTTTATGCTTAAAGGATCATTTCGTTTATTTTGTCCTTTCTGAGAGTTTACGAGGGTCTTCGGTTAGACTAATTCACCTGCAGATTACTGATGTCTTTTCTACGATTCCATGGAATCGTATCTTTGTATCGAGTAATAATACTAATACTAGCCCTGTATTAAACATTGTCCCACTGCTGGGCACGGGCCTCCTCTACTAATGAGAGGGGTTAGGCCTTAGTCCACCACGCTGGCCTAATGCGGGTTGGCAGACTTCTCATACCTTCGAAAAATTCTCAGATATGCAGGTTTCCTCACGATGTTTTCCTTCACCGTTAAAGCAAGCGATAATTAACATTTTAATACACACATAACTTTAGAAAAGTCAGAGGTGTATGCCACTTGGGTTTCGAACCTACGACTTTCGTCTTGGTACGGACTGTACCGCAACCAACTAGGCTATCGCTGCTATATCTTGTATCGAGTGTTGTATATCAATCAACAAGTGTCAATGGCCCATTAATGTTACATAGACAGTCTACCTTAAAACCATTGAGCCTGTATGCTGTAGCGATCCACACATCTTGCAATTATTTACGGACTTATCTTGGTAGGCGGCTTCCACCTTCAATGGCAAGTTAGACCAACTTGGCGGATGGCAGATGAATGACCCCCTCTATCCACATGTCAGCATTATGTGACTATTTTGGCACTGCCTCTGCTTGCTGTCTACATTATATACAGGGTAGGAATTCGCAGGTCCAAGGCAGATCAATACAAAAAAGGACTAGAGATATCGAACAATGATTTATTCGATTTATTTGGCAGCCTCCGTGGCGTAGGCCGTGGGGTTGATTCCCACACCAAGACAAATATTTGTGTGACAAGACAGATATTTGTTTCGGGTCTGGGTGTTTTGGGCCTTGATACCCACGATACAGGTTTTCCTAGTGTCTGGGAACTGGGGTCAGAACTATGTGAGTGACTGTGGGTGTATTTATTATTTTGGAGTTTTTGTCAACTTCTGCAACCCTGTAAGTGTTTCAAACGTTACGCATCAATGAGCTTACTAACGTCTAAAATTTGTGAACTAAAATTGGAGCAGTTCAAAATATAAATCAAATCGTATTTAGATTAAATATGTCAGTATGATACGTGGGACCGAAATTCAGCGAAAAGTGGGTGTACTGGTTACACCTCCGCCTTCCCCTTCGGGGATTACAGGCGTGAGTGTATATATGATACGTGAATTGACTGTATGATAAAAGTAAAATAGATTATAATTGTAATTTTAAATTGTTTATATAATTTTTTTAAAGACAGCTGTGTCGAAAAATAATCCTATAAATATTTTATAATTCTACTAGACTTTCAATTAGACTATTCATAAACTTACAGATATCATAATTTCACGCCTGTATCCCGAAGAGGTAGACAGAGGTGGAGCTACCCACACACGGTGAACTGAACTTATTTCCGACTTATATGATTGGAAGCGAGTCTATCAATACATCCGACACAAAATTTCAATACCGGCCACTCATATGTTCTCAATTTGAACACTCAAATACAAATTGAGAATACCCGGCATTTGAACTCTGGGCCAAATCGATTTCTCAGCAAGTGTACGCTGCCACTAGACTATTTAGTCTGAGTACTCTGACACTAGACCCTCGACCGCTTCTTCACCTTCTTGCCCATGGCGTAGTGTAAAGAAGCAGGCCGGCATGATTGTGTTGAGTAGCAGGGGATAGATCGTCTCGCACTACTCGATACTCTAATTGGACCGCACTGCGCTTACCATCAGGTGCAGTGCGGTCACTTTGCCGTGCCAGGATAAAAAAAAATTGGCGATCATTCTTTGTTTAAAGTGTTCATTAACTAGTGGTCCTAATTTGAACGCAATTCATAAGTTTGAACGCTATTGAGGTTCTTTTGTAAAAGATTTATTTGTTGGCAATATTTAATTGGCAACATTCTACTCTGTGCCACAAAGTAACGTATAACATAACATACATACACACATATATACATGTAGACACATGCACATATACTTAAATATACATTAATAAATCTCACACTCCTCCGTGCGCCCAATATTAAAAAGCGGCACAAAGTTTTCTCATCGCAAAGATATTATTTTATATTACGCATTCTTCTTGTTATTACCAAGCACATTCAATAATCGATAATAAAATATTTTTCAGACAAACGAGCCCAGCATACCAGACTTTAATTAAAACAATTGGAATTGAAATTCCCACGTTACCGGAGACTCGGCGGGCTTTGTTTTCATTATCATTAAATAGCCCGCGATTAATCTTCGTTAGTGCGATGTTTACTGTCCGTTAAGGAGGGATGCATTCGCGCTCGTTTGCGAATTTGTATAGTTATAGTTTGACGATGTTTAATTGATTGCTATATTTGTTTCACACACACCCACACACATACACACATGTTTAATTAATTACGCCAGATCGGCTGAACGGATCTGGTTTTAATTTGGCACAGAGATAGATAATAGACTTAGGCTACCTTTATCCCGAGAAAACGGTTTCTATGGGATACCAAAATATAGGATATGACTCCGTTGATTTTATACCTTTTCTTACAAAAATAACTACCACGCGGGCGGAACCGCAGGCATATGTGCTTTCCGCAAGCGCCGAAGAAGGCCACCGCGGGGTTTTAGCTGGTAGTGTCGGGTGGGGTGTACATACGGATTAGGGACTCGGCCCAGTGGCAGCACGGATAGCCATCATCCGTGCGAGGGGGTTGCTGGGTCGTAAGACCGGCTAGTCCAGCATACCCGTTTTATTATTAATCCGCTTCCCTCCGGAGCGGGCGGCAGTAATAAAACGCTTTCCCCGCGACAACAAAAAAAAGGCATATGTGCTTATAATTAGCTATAAGTGTAGATATGTACTAACCGCTAATACTATATTAATTCTATTATTGAAATTAGGAACCTGTTTCATTAGCTTGTAAGATTACGCACACACACACATACACTCACGCCTGTAATCCCCGAAGGGGTAGGCAAAGGTGTAGCTTTTCGCCGAATTTCGGTCCCATAACGTGATAGGGGACGAGCCTATCGCCATACCGGGCACAGTTTCCAGACTCCGGGCTAATACTGAGAATTTCAAGATAGGATAACCCAATATCACTATACTCGACCCGGGGATCGAACCCGAGACATCAGCTCAGCAGCAGTCGTAACGCATGCGGAATCACAACTGCGCTTCCGGTGTGTGATATTTGTTTCATATTATATGGTCTATGCTAGTAAGATTAGTGCAAAATGGCACCAACATGAGTTGTCAGCCTCCGTGGCGCAGCGCGTGAGTAACTGGTTGTGAAACCAGAGGCCGTGGGTTCGATTCCAAGAGACAAATGTTTGTCTGACAGACAGATATTTGTTGCGTTAGTAGTACTTACTAAAGATAATCAAGTCCCGTCTCTCAATATCCTCTGATCCGCACGATTTGATTCTTTGATATTGAATATTTTCACACGAATATCGTGCTTCAAGTACTAACACTTCCTCAAAAGGCACTTTCTTAAAGAATTTAATAAGGTGTAAAAATCGTTAGCGTGCGCGCTGGCTAGCATCCCGTAATGAGCCTAATGAGTAAGCCATTATCTCACGTATGCTGGGTAGCGGGTTCAAAGTTTATCGCCCTCATAGACGTTTGTGATGCAAGATAAGTCGGATGCCGGATAATGTTTTTAAGTGGTAATATGTGTTTTTGTGATTTGTTCTTTATACGTTTACATTAATTTTAGGGTATAGACTTTTGCTATGCATATTAGGGATTGGTTAAAATCAAATTTTTGCTTTGTTTAGTTTAAATTTACTTTTAAGTTATCTTGTTAAACAGTGTCTAGATAATAAACAAGTTTATTTTGGTTGAAATAGTTCAAGCTTATAGAGTGAAAACTAGTCTTATAAAAAATTTATTTATACAGATTTAAAAAAATATGTCCTATCTGAGAGCTAAACTTAGAACAATAAATGAAAATACCTGAATAACACCTAACAGTCACACAAATAAATTAATCCTAGAGTAAGATATAATTATCTGGTATAGTGGGTTTTAGAAATATAGGACTCTCCCTCTCACACCACCCAGACAGAAAACAAATATACCGTCGCGGAATCGAGCCCACGACCTCTCGTTTCACAGCTCCACTCGCCCACTACGCCACGGAGACTGTAACCTAACGTTAATAGCCTTTACTAGCGCGGCCAAAATAAATGGCCTGAAATATTTATAATAACAACTAATGACAAAACCGAGCCTCGAGACGATTTACGATCTCTTTAATTACTAGTAATATCTGATAATGAGCGAACATTCATTAACAGCCCTTAAATTAACGCAGCGTCAGCGTAGTTTGGTCAATTAACTTGATATAGTGATTTGTGTATAAGGGTTATTGTATTGATCGCTAATTAAAATCCATATGAGGACTTTCTTATATGGAGGTGCTCAGGTCTTGGAAGGCACTCCGTACCGCAACTAGGCCATCGCTACTATTATTATTAAACCAAGCTATTTTTTACTAGTGCACGTGCTGTCGGTAGAGGGCGTTGAAAGCCAGCCTGTTGATCTGTACGTGTAGGGGGACTGGCGTAATCTCCAAACAATGTTATTTACTACCCTGTTAGTGCAAGCCTGTCGGCCTACATGTTGCATCAGCCACAACAGAACTGCTGTAAGCGTATAGGGCTTAAAATTATCGCTAGAGGAATTGAATTCGAGCTTGTATTTGTATTATGTATTCCATATTAGAGATAAACGATAATAAAAATTAAGTAATTATTACGATTGTTCCTTACGTCAATGATTTTAATAATTTGTGCTCTGTGCGCTCATACAACAGAGCTACCGCAGCCTCGTGAACTGTATCGAAAATGTTGTAAAAATAATGCGTATTTTTATTCGGTTGCAAGATTGTTTGTGGATTTTGGAAAACCTCTTAAATGTTACACATATATTACTTATATATAGAAACTGGATTGATTAAGCAAAATCCTTAATTTTTTCAGTACTTTTAAAAAATTGCATTATTATTTCATGATTTAGTAATCACCATTACCAATACTGTTAAGACCTTTTCCAGAATATATAAAAGTCTACACTGCTTACTTTGATGGTTTTTCTTTCATAATTGGTCTCGAAAGATCCCGAATGATACGACTTTCAATGAAAGATATAGCCTTTAAGCCTTCGAAACGTCGGGTTAAAAAAAAGTAAAATAAACCGCGATAGAATCCGTAAATTTCGTTTTATTACAATGTATAAAATTCGCGTAAACATAAGAAACCATTATGAAAGATATATATCGGAATACATCACACTGTCTGCATAACATATTACTTTTTAAATAAAAATTAAACCGCCTTCAAAAAAACCCAGACACAACTAAAAAGCAAAAAATAATTGGTTACATTTAAATCAATTAGTTATATGCAATTTAAATCAATTATTTTTGGAGTTGGTGCCGGTGTTGTTTTCTTTACTTTTAGATTTATAAAAACCAAGTCTGGATCTATTTTATATTTTTTTGTATGCCTGATTATTCTGTTTTTTCCATGTTTTGGCTGGCACCGACTCCAAATAATTGATTTAAATTGCATATAACTAATTGATTTAAATGTAACCAATTATTTTTTGCTTTTTAGTTGTGTCTGGGTTTTTTTGAAGGCGGTTTAATTTTTATTTAAAAAGTAATAATTTATTTTTTGCTTTTTAGTGGTAAATTATATAAAATCGGTTAAAAGCTGCTGAAGATATTAGAATTTACGTGTATTTTAATTTTATCACCCCCCTCCCTCACCCCCCCCCCCTTTTACCCTCTCTCACTGAAACTTAACTTTTATAATGAACGTAATGCAAAAAGAACCACTGGAATACTACTTAATTTTAAGGAGTTACCCTCTCCAGCTCCGAAGATATTCATCAGATCTTCACCATATTTTTATGGGACCAAATGACAAGCACCAGCTTTCAATCAAAGAAAGAATGGTCGAAATCGGTTCACACAGTACAGAGAAACGAGGTAACAAACATAAAAAAAAAAAAAAAAAAAGCAACATACAGTCGAATTGAGAACCTCCTCCTTTTTTTGAAGTCGGTTAAAAATGATTATCATGCAGGATTGTTCCTGAAACATGTCTTCATACTCTATCTTTCTAAATACATTTATGAATGTTAAATTTATAGTTTTTATTTTAAAAGAATAGAAATTGATAAAATATCATGTCTATTACTTAATACTACTATTTGATCCTATTTATCAATAAATACATTGAAATCAGATCAGCACAGCTGCTCTCACTACTCACTGAAATTTACTTCAAATCCCCTATTTCAATTTTAGGAAGACAAAATACATAATCAACCTTTAAAATCTAATGAATTTGAACTATCAACACTTTAGCACCAATCCGTGTGAACTTGTAAAGTCTGTGACCCAGGGCACCCGACCGTAGCCGTGGGAAATGGGTAGACCGCCCTTCGCCCTGCCCCGGATCAGATACTATAGTTTGTACATTAATATTTATAAGGTATGAAATATGGACCAGGTAGGCGTTTTGATGTCGAATATTAAGGTGTCTTTATCTTGATTTCTCTATAAACTGATGCTATCAGAGACTATGTAAATCTTTATAAGAAAACCTTAAATAAAAAACCTAAAATTTCAGCTCTTTATTATACTGCCCTGCTGACACAAGACTTCTGTACTAATTACAAGAATTAGACTTTCATTCATCAAACTGATCATATACAGATGGTACGAAAGGAATTCTTACAGGAAGTTCTCAGGCAAATTGGTTCTAATGATGTTTTCCTTCATTGTTAAAGCGAGCAATAGTAAACGATTGACATCTTTGCCGCACCATTAAGCTGTGGTACGGTGTTTCCTTCCGTCCTATGATCCTAGGTCTTTTAAGCGTAGTGTGTAGAAACTACTGATCAGCCGGTATGATTGCGTCGAGTAGCGACGGATGGTGTTATTTCATACTTGATTACCAGAACGACACGGCACTTACCACTTACCATACCATACGTGCAGTGGGGTGGTCACTTTGCCGTCACAGGATATAAAAAAAAACAATAAATAAACACATTCAAATCATGGGTGCAGTCTCTGAAGCTGATTTCGAATCCAAGAATTTCGTCTCGGCTGTCCAAATCACTTTCAAATTTCGTCGCTAAAGAATCAAATGGAAAATTCGAACATTGATTCGATTTTCGAAAATAGCACACAATACCCATAAAATAACTTTGCGGGACTTTAGCCAAGGGCTTGTCATTGTTTTGAACAACTTAAGAAGTTAGATGGCATAGAATCCGGTTGACTAACTTCAAGAGTGTTACTCTTCACATTCGATTCCAATTTAAAATTGAGATTGGGTTCGAAAACTGTACAATTGGCACTCTTGAACGCAACATCAGCGCACGATTTAACTGAATACGGCGGAATTTTTAGTAACTAAATGAAATAGAGTATTTACAATCGCTAGTTCGTAAATATTCTCATTCATTTAGTTCAGTGAGTTGGAGTTCCAATAACTTCTAGATTGGAATTGAAACTGTATCGAGTCGAGATTGGAATTGATTTCAAGAGTATGTCTACAGGCCAGCTAACTTATTTGCACGTATTGGACCTACTTATAAGTTAACGCACACAGGGAGTTCAACAATGCAATGGTCTCAAAAATAAAGGGACTATTAACGTCATTTGCATACTTTTAATTCAAGTAAACTATTTATGTACCGAAATTGTCCCAACTTTGGTCCTATTTTGCGTTCCAATTTACATTGTAAAGGTTTTTAGTTTAACTTTTAACACTCGCTGTGTATTTAATAGTTAATGTATGAATTTCATTTGAAACTAACGTAGCATGAGTTTTAAGTTAATTATGTTTCTATTTTGTTTGACACAATTCATTAACACTTAAAGGTAATGTCGAGCGACATTTGATTACAGCATAATACTGGCATCATAGATACATTGATAAGAACAACCACTGTCTCATTGATTTCTTCCCTGTAATTAACCGTGTTCAAGATCGGTGCTTAAGAGAGGTTTTATTTTTTCTTTATTTATAGAGATAGCAGCAGCAGCGATAGCCTAGTTGGTTGCGGTACGGACTGTCAAGACGAAAGTCGTAGGTTCGAAACCCAAGTGGCATACACCTCTGACTTTTCTAAAGTTATGTGTGTATTAAAATGTTAATTATCGCTTGCTTTAACGGTGAAGGAAAACATCGTGAGGAAACCTGCATATCTTAGAATTTTTCGAAGGTATGAGAAGTCTGCCAACCCGCATTAGGCCAGCGTGGTGGACTAAGGCCTAACCCCTCTCATTAGTAGAGGAGGCCCGTGTCCAGCAGTGGGACAATGTTTAATACAGGGCTAGTATTATTATTATTTATAGAGGGTTTGGTTACAAAAAGAACATGTCACCCTCATTGGGGAACTCATACATTAACGACGCTTAATATAAATATTCAAAATCTGGTACAGCATTTTAGCTTCCTCAGAGAAAGGGGTTGCTAAAATACAATTGCATGTTCCTGTTACACTAAGATTAATATTATATTTATGACTAAAAGCGACTCTTTCAGCCTCATTCCGGACACACTCCGTCAAAACATGTGTCACATCTTCTACAATACCGCATTCAACACATTTTGGTGAATCAGTCTTTCCCATTAGGTATGCAAAACTATTTAGAGAAATGTGTCCAGAACGAAGCCTGAAAGCAGTAACTACACTTATTCTACTCAATTAAGAAATTAAAAACCAAGGTTTATGGTTGAGGTTAAGCTGGATAGTTTTATACCATATGCCTTTTTGTAAAGACCTAAGAGAGGTTTTTGCTATGTATATTTTTGTATACGACTTTATTTAAATTTGGCGCCGAACAGCAGCAATAGGCAGCGGTTTTGCTGTGCCTTGGCATTGCAGAAGTCTATGGACGGCGGTGACTACTTACCATCAGGTGGCTCGTCTGCTAAAATGCCTATAGAGAAAACTAAAAAAAGGGACCGAAACTGATCAATCTCGTAAAGAAATCAACGCATAACAGTCTGGGAAATCCGTATATAGTACGTTGGCCGGTACTAACAGGGAGCCGATCTAGTTCCTTGCCAACGGATAAGTTGATGTCGATTTATTAAACTGCCTCGGTGGCGCAGTTGTAATTGCGCATACATCGACCTGAGGTATCGGGTTCGATACCCGGGTCGGGTAAAGTGATATTGGGTTTTTCTATTTAGAAATACTCAGTGTCAGGGCGGAGTCTGGAATTGTGCGCGGTATGGCATTAGGCTCGCCCCCTATCACATTATGGGACCTTAATAAATGCGGTGAAAAGTGGGTGTTACGCTTCTGCCTACCACTTCGGGAATACAGGTGTGAGTGTATATGTATGTACGATTTCATAAACAAAGTAAATACGTCAAACATGCCAAGAAAAACAGATTGTTTATTTTTACATACGGGCGACGTTGTAAGATCATTTCTATTAAAGAACCACTACTACGCAGTGCAAATTTGTTTTTCAACACAATTATACATGTTCCGAATCACGCGTTTTGATTATCAAAGTATAAAACGATTGCTAGAGTTTCTTGCTCCTTCTACTCTAGCAAAACTGCATACCGAATAAATGGCGGAGTAAAAAATATTGACTGAATCTAAATAATGTACAACACTACAGGGATTCTATAAATGTTTTGTATATTTGAACATTTGCGACTATTTTTACCATAGAATATACATACATACTTACATATACACTCACGCCTATAATCCCCGAAGGGGTAGGCAGAGGTGTAACCAGTACACCCACTTTTCGCCGAATTTCGGTCCCATAATGTGATAGGGGGCGAGCCTATCGCCATATCGGGCACAGGTTCCAGACTCCGGGCTAATACTGAGAATTTCTAGATAGAAAAACCCAATATCACTTTACCCGACCCGGGGATCGAACCCCAGACCTCAGCACAGCGGTTGTAACACTTGCGCAATTACAACAGCGCCACCAAGGCAGTCACCATAGAATATATAGACATCAAACACATCTATAAGCAACTGTCAGCACAGCTGGATATTAAAAAATGGCTTCCACTGCACCACAATGGCCTCTAATCAACACGTCACACGTCTAAGCTGAACAGTTACAAATAATATAATCTATCTTGTATAGGTATCTCAAATGATATCTATCGAATGAATTAAAAAATACATAAGCAGGAAATAGGGGATAGCCTCTAGCTTGTCCTCCTATTTGATCTTGGATTACTAGTATGTATTATTTTTTGATTAGAAAACATTAAAAATATTTTTATCTTGGATACTGCAAAATGATTCCTACACCTGATTAGTACAGTATATTCTAAATGGAATTCTGACCGTTGGGGGATGATGATTCCGGAACCAGGCTCGGAAAACATGCTATTATAGCAGGTGTATCTCCATATAAATTTGGCTTTACACATATAATACAAATATGTATGAGTCCTAGCAGCAAAAGATATTTGATATCTTTTCTGGTAGGTATTGACGTTTATCAGAAAAATTTCTAAGAGGCCATAAAATTAATTCAACCCAAAAATCTCGTGATCATATTTAAAGGTAAAAAAAACATCGTTTAAATTTGTAAAGGACACTATAGCAAATGATTCGTTCAGTTTCAAAGTTGAATACCACAATGAAAACTCCTCAAACATTCATATACCATAATTTCCAGTTTCTTTATTCATAAACTTTTCATTTTCATACTTAATTACGTTTTTGATTTAACTTCTCGTCCAACATTCTCCGTTTTATGATGTTAACTTGACAAAGTTTAGTAGAATTGGTGTATTGTGCACTTGCTTTTTAATTAAAAAGTTAAATTTTAGTTTTAATGTCAAATACGTCATAATGTTAAGGCTTTTTAATAGATTTATTACTGCATGCACTCATGAGCATTGTAAGAACTATTTTTATAATCTATTCAGCACGTTAACGCTTTATCAACATATTACATATTACTTTCTTTAGTATACGTCGGCAAACGGTCAAGTGGGTTACCTCACGGTATTTACCGCGATCACTTGATCACTACAGCCCATAAACAGAATATCAGAAGAATCGAGTAATTTTTCAGTCTTAAAGGATAATAATATCGATTGGGATATGGATTTAGGCGTCTGAAAATATCTCAATATACGTAACTTAATAAGCTCGCACATCAGTTTTCTGTCAGATAGTGGTACTAATCCTAATCGAGCTATTATTTATGAATTATGAGACTTCCAGAACCAAATATTTGTGAATGCGGGGATCAAACCCGCGGTCTTTTGTTTCCCTCACCCGCTGCGTAAATACAAGAATTACATCACTCAATTTATATGAGTCATGTCTCACTGCTGCACATGGACCTCCTATACTATGAGAGGAGTTAGACCTAAGTCCACTACGCTGGCCTAGGGTTACGCTGCCGGGTTGGTAGACTTCATATACCTTTCAAATTGTAATGAAAATTTTCGAGTATGCAGGTTTCCTTAAGATACTTTCCATTCATCGGTAAACAAGCGATAATTAACCATGAATACACACGTAACTTTAGAAAGGTCAGATGCCATTTGGGCTGGATTCTAACCTACGACTTTCGTTTCAACAGTCCGTACCACTCTCAACTAGGCTATCTTTTAAACGAATGCAGTTACACAACAAAACATTATGTCCTCATGATAAAACCTGCTTAATCCAGAGATAAAGAACTTTCTTGATGGCTTTTTCTGAGTAACAAGATACCATTTGACATTTCACCCTCAAACGAGTTTCGCAAGTAAAATAAACGTCTCACAAATCGTTTGCGACCCAAGGATATGATAAAGGCCAATTATACTTTTCTGAAATGTACAAATTTCCGAAATAAAATTAAGTTTAATTTCTATTTTACCTTAATTGCTAAATGGCAGATTATTATTTTCTTTTTATAGTATAAAACATATAATTAATAGAATAAATCTTATAGTAAAATAGCTAATAATAATAAATAAATAACACCCAACAGTCACACACATAGCCCTGACCCCATACTAAGATACGAGTCTTGTGTTGTGGCTATCAGGGACTACGGGAGACTTTCGGTCTCACAACACTCAGACCCCGGACTCAAATATCTGTCTGTCACACAAACATTTGTCCCGGTGTGGGAATCGAACCCACGGCCTCTCGTTTCACAGCCGGCTACGGAGGCTGCCAGCTGAGGCTGATAGCTATGCGTAAGGCGTGATGTCGCTCCTGTGACAATCATTTACTTGACTCCTGTAGGTCGTAACGTAATATTAGATAGCCTATAAACCTTTCTCACTAAATAAGCTATGAAATGCAAAAATATTTTCCAAATCTGACTGATAATACCAGAGATTTGCGCGTTCAAACAAACAACCACTTCAACACACACACACATACACTCACGCCTGTAATCCCCGAAGGGGTAGGCAGAGGTGTAACGAGTACACCCACTTTTCGCCTAATTATGGTCCCATAATGTGATAGGGGGCGAGCCTATCGCCATACCGGGCACAAATTCCAGACTCCGGAGTAATACTGAGGAATTTCTAGATAGAAAAACCCAATATCACTTTACCCGACCCGGGGATCGAACCCGAGACCTCAGCACAGCAGTCGTAACGCATGCGCAATTACAACTGCGCCACCGAGGCAGTCAACCACTTCAAGTATAGATAATATAGATAACCTTTTTGTCCTAAAGCAGACGATTTACGTCCAATCCAACATGACAACCAATTTGACAATTTGGTCACTATCCACTAGTTGTACACAGTCAGGTCATAAGTATTGTCACACAGTAAAAACTTTTATTTTAGAATGCTGGCCACAAAAAAGTTTATTGAATTCGAATTTCAAATTGTTCATGAAAATAAAAATGTATACTTTTTAGAATTTTACTCATTTTAAAATATGGAGTGGACGCTTAAAGAAGACCGTGTTGCAGTAATTGCGTTGCATCGTTGCGGTTACGCGCCAATTCAAATTTTTGACATACTGAAAAATTTGAATATAACCAAAAGATTCGTTTATCGTACCATCAAACGATACAATGAAGACTCTAGTGTAGATAACAGGTCAAGAAGTGGTCGCCCTCGGTCTGTTAGGACTCCAGCAGTGATAAAAGCTGTGAAGGCGCGAATTCTAAGAAATCCCTAACGTAAGCAGAAACTGTTGGCCCTTCAGATGGGGTTAAGCAGAACCACGGTGAAAAGGGTGTTAAATGAAGACTTAGGGCTTCGGGCATATCGAAGAAAAACAGGACATCGTTTGAATGCTCGTCTAATGGACCTGAGACTGAAGAGATGCCGCGCTTTGTTGAAGCGGTACGCGGGAAAAAAATATCGGGAAATTCTTTTTTCAGATGAAAAAATTTTTACCGTAGAAGAGAGCTACAACAAACAAAATTATAAGGTGTACGCACACAGTAGTGAAGAAGCGAGCAACCGTATTCCGCGTGTCCAACGAGGTCATTTTCCATCCTCGCTCATGGTATGGTTGGGAGTTTCTTATTGGGGCTTAACAGAGGTACATTTTTGTGAGAAAGGTGTAAAAACGAATGCAGTTGTGTATCAAAATACAGTCCTGACGAACCTTGTGGAACCTGTTTCTCATACCATGTTCAATAACAGGCACTGGGTATTCCAACAAGATTCGGCGCCAGCTCGTAGAGCGAAGAGCACACAAGACTGGCTGGCGGCGCGTGAAATCGACTTCATCCGGCACGAAGACTGGCCCTCCTCCAGTCCAGATTTGAATCCGTTAGATTACAAGATATGGCAACACATGGAGGAAAAGGCGTGCTCAAAGCCTCATCCCAATTTGGAGTCACTCAAGACATCCTTGATTAAGGCAGCCGCCGATATTGACATGGACCTCGTTCGTGCTGCGATAGACAACTGGCCGCGCAGATTGAAGGCCTGTATTCAAAATCACGGAGGTCATTTTGAATAAACTTTAGTGTCATAAGAATCTATGTTTTGTTAAGTTCATTTTGGTATATAAATGGTTACATAATGAATAAACTTGTTTCAATTATTTTATATTAAACATGTGACAGAATTTATGACCTGCCTAGGTATATACTATATCTATGCTATCCACTATCAAACGTATTTAAGAGTCATCATACTGTACTGTTTACACGCCTAACCTAAAGGAATGATCCGTTTATAATGTTATCTTTACACTAAATTGACTATGTAATACTTTAAAAGATATGCGGTCGGTGTTCAATGCATCTCTACCCACCCCATCAGGATACAAGGGCGAGCTTATACCACGTATAAACAAAGTATTTTATGATAATTTTCCCATGAAAAGTTGCATAAGTTAGTTAAGATTCTCATAAGTGTCTTAAATGCCTCGCATAACTGGAGAAGTGTCAACATGATATGTTATAAAGCGGTGTGTCTCGAAACTCCTTATCTAACGTTTCGATAACAGGGGGAGAAGCATCCACCTCCTGCGTATACATTTAGTGATGGAACCATATTATATCGATAATTTATTTGTCGTCTCAAAGTTGTTTGAAATATTCGATAGCAAAAAAAACAAGTGATTTATTCCTAATATATAAAAACCACGTTTCACGATATTCGTGCTACTTAATACTCTAATTTTACCATCAGTGAACGCACTGCTATTACCATCAGTGTGTTCACTTTGCCAGGAATTAAAGAAAATTTCTCCGATACCACTCAACCGCTTACAATTAATATATGCTTGGTACTAGCTTCAAAGATATGGACACGATAGACGGCGCTGTTGTCAAGATAAAAATCTACGAAAATTTGATCAAAATAGGCGGTCTGTGGGACGACAATGTCTGCCTGGGACCATTAGCTGAATATAAAAGACTAGATGTTGCTCGCAGCTCCGTCCGCGTGGAGGTTATTTTTGGAAGAAAAGGTATACAATCCATGGAGGCATCTTAAGCTATACACCTTTCTGTATTTTGCTATCGCATAGGAAGCGTACATTTTTCCGGGATAAAAAGTATATAATAATACCCAATAGTCACACACATAATCTTATTCCAAGTAGCCAATAAAGCTCACTCTATTCAAACTAATTCACTGAAGTACTGAGTCACCAGTTTATAGTGCTTTTAAATTCTGGTTACACATTTTAATTATTTACATTTCACTTATATGAGAAATCAATTAATACGGTAAAAAATATAAGTGCTTCGACAAATAAAGCAAACATAAGACGAAGATTATGATTTGTCTCTTACTTACAAATTTAGCAAACGATTTATAAAGTAGTGATTTAATCTATGATTACCCGCAAAATCAAACTCTAAACGAGCGACGCCGACCTATGTTTGCTACAATAAATAAAGACGAGTTCGTTCGGCATGTCACAGTGTAGGTCAATACAGTAAATAAAGTTATTTCATTAATGTTTAATATTTGTAATTAATTTATTTTGAAAGTCAACATGCTGCGAAAAACATTTGTCACATGGCGCCAAGTTCTGTATGCCACTTAATGACTCCGAGTGTTGGGTAAAATAACAGGTATAACTTCTGTATCGACACAATCATGTCGGCCTGCTTCTTCACACTACGCCATGGGCAAGAAGGTGAAGAAGCGGTCAAGGGTTTAGTGTCAGAGTAGGTATTCAGAAGGCCGCAAAACATCCAAACATCGTACCCTAACTCTAGTGTTAGGAACATCAACAAAACTTTGCAAGATGGATATTTAAAAGGCACAAATACAATATTTATAATTTATTAATTGATTTACACGACACTGTTACACATCTCAGTGTTTAATATTAACACACACGCATGTCAGGATTCACTTTAAGGCTTCTCTTTATAATTAATCTACCAGCATTACCTTTTAAACTGAACAACGCCATTGAACCATTTACAATTACTTACTGCCCCGCGAACGAACCACGGATGTTCACACTACCAACTCACTGCTACACCACTAGTCTTCTGAACTGAACTAACTGAACACTGGAGCGCGAAAGGCACTCTGTTTTTAACCGACTTCAAAAAAGGAGAAGGTTAACAATTCGTCGGAATCTTTTTTTTTATGTATGTTACCTGATTACTCGAAGACGCCTGGACCGATTCGAGAAATTATTTTTTTGTTTAAAAGGGTATACTTCCCAGGTGGTCCCATTGGCACCAAGTCAGGATCTGATGATGGGATCTCAGAAAAATCGAGGGCAAACCGCAAAATGTTATAGGGACGCATAATTTGTTTTTTTATTGAAGTCTGTGTACTTTTTATGAATAAATTTTTTTTTATATATTAAACATTTACTACTCCCACTTTGGTTGTCATTATTAACTACCCCCAACTAGTCTCCTAAATACCTCCGTTATACCTTCGGTATTTCTAATAATAGTAAATACCCTAATACTAGACCCCCGACAAAAACCGGATGTACACTGGCTGATCCCGGAACGCGACACACTTGCGTGTGCCACTGTGGTGGGTTTTACACCCTGTGTACGGTGGTCGCTATCCGGGCGGATATGAATGCAGCAGACTGGCATGTCGTGTTGAGTAGCGAGGGATAGATTGTCTCTCGCTACTCGATAATCTTATTGGACAGCACTGCACTTACCATCAGGTGCAGTGTGGTCACTTTGCCGTGCCAGAATAAAAAAAAAATGCTTTTTTGTTACTCGTTTAATAAGGTTTTTTTAAATGTTTCAACTAAAGTGATTTACTATTCCGCTGTGTATAATAATTTCTTCAATTAGGCACCTTTTATGAAATAATGATAAATTGTATCACTAAGGTTGTCTGAAAGATTCTCTTTTCTTAGAACTTATAAACTATCGGACAGTGTCAATTAAGTTAATTAAAACTTCACAGAAGTTGAGAAATATAAAAATATATAAAAGTAATTTTGAAATTGAACTTTCTTCTGTTATAGTTTAAATATTTGAACACTAAAGTAAGTTGGGGAAATGTGATTTGCACAAAGTGTATGAGGAATATAGTTGATACTATTTTTTTTTATTAATTGCGTAATCTAAAACCTATTATCAAAATAAATTATTGCAATTTACTGGAAGTTTAGTCAAATGGCAGGAAAAGGATGCACAACATGATTTATGACGTCACCTCTCGGTATGGCTAGTACCGTGCGAGGGAGATAATCACAATTTCTTAGACACTTTAACTCATACCAAAATTAAATATTGATTGCGGCCTTACCCTGTGTTCAAATTTTATTCAGTTTTTGCAACTGTTTTATTTTGTATTATTTTTTATTGTTTATAAAATAATGCACAAAATTTAACACATCACTGCAGATTGCAGTGTATGTTTTACACAATGGACCACTGATCTTGTTTGTACTGCTTTAGTAGTTATAAGTATAAACTTAATTTTATTCGAATTCAATCAAATCCTGGATATGCAATGTATACCAAGGCCACGTACGCTTTGTACCAAAAACCTCTCGCAACTTATTGGTATTCTAATCACAGCATTCAAGGCTACAGAAAAACCGGTACAAATAAAAAAGAAAACCATGTGCATATTACTGCACATATTAAAGCTAATTGCTTACTTACAACGGAAAGCCGGGACGATTAAAAAAACCCGCTAGCGTACCATCGACATCGTTTACGGAGCGTGCCCACACTTGAATATTCAAATTGGCCTGGCACAATGGGACGCTTCGCCCCCTTTGCCCTCTTGGGGCTAGATGACCCCCCCTCAGCGGCCAAAGGAAGCCTAACAAAGGATTGCCGAGAAAAAAGCCAAGTTCCGGTGTCAGTCGCACGCGAGGTATACAGTCGCGGTTGTGCACCAGCGTTTTATACTGGCCGTATTTGTATTTTTTCGTATTTTAAACTACGTAATGTAGAGTTAGTGAGAATTTTTATTTTTAAATTTATTCAAATAAAGAACTTTAGCAAAAATACTTGAGACTAGCATAAACATAAAGAAGATGTTAAAACAACAACAGGCAACGATAATTTTATTTTGATCCAAGCACGGCAAATTGACCACACTGCACCAGACGGTAAGCGCTCGGCCGTCCAAAAAATGTTACACACAAAAAATATAAAATAACAACAGGTAACGTTTTTTTCCTTGCACGGCAAATTGACCACACTGAATGGCGGTAAGCGCAGTGCCGTCCAGGTAGGGTATCAAGTAGTGAGAGACACCCATTTCTCGCTATTCGCTACAATCTCTATTACAATCACGCTGGCCTGCTGAGTAGCTACATTACGCATAAAAGATCTAGGAATATAGATATTTGACAGCCTGCGTGGCCGCGAGAAGGATTACAGGGTTCGATTCCCACACCGGGACAGATGTTTTTGTGACAGAGAGATATTTGTGTCCGGGGTTTAGGTGTTGTGAGACCGAATGTCCCTCGTAGTCCCTGATACCCACAACACAAGACTCGTATCTTAGTGTGAGATCGGGGCTATGTGTGTGACTGTTGGTTTTTATTATTATTTATTTGCTATTTGGAACCCAAGCGTACTCGTCACTCCGCCACGATCATCAGCGTCTCAAGTTTGACCTGAAAGGACACAGCAGCATATACCGAGAAGAAGAAAGTACTTGGTATAAATCTTTAATTATATTCACACTTTCTTAAATTGATTTCAATGCACGATGTCTTGATAAGTGATGCGGGACACTGTTCAAATGACCAAATGTAATTAGTCGCTAAATTCTATGGAAGGATTGACGTTCTCAAGCCATGGCTTGTAGAAACAAACATTTACCTGAATATAGGGAAAATTTTATCAACAAAATTAGGGAGATGCTTAAACGTTAATTTAGATATCCTTACCTAATTCATTGTAATATTTTTGAGAGCGAGGACACTAAGACCAGGCTAAATGCGTATAAGTGAAAACTGGAGCGCGGTACTAATCCGGGATAAAATATAAACCTAGAAAGAAAGATTAAAATTGTATTTTTAATATTTATGAGTGGACTATTAAACCTCGTTGCAATTATCATTTTGTACGCATTCTTTTGAATAATAATAATATTAGCCCCGTATTAAACATTGTCCCACTGCTGGGCACAGGCCTCCTTTACTAATGAGAGGGTTTGGTCCACCACGCTGGCCTAATGCGGGTTGGTAGACTTTCTTAGAAATTCCTCACGATGGCTTCCTTCACCGTTAAAGCAAGCGATAATTAACAATGAATACACTTAACTCTAGAAAAGTCAGAGGTGTTTGCCATGACTGGTTTCAAACATACGACTTCCGTCGTGACATTACGTACCGCAACCAACTAGGCTATCGCTGCTTTTCTATTAAAATAAGAAACCATTTTGTACGCTTTCACTTTATATTGAAAACTGTGTTGATATAGTTAAGAAATTTTATTTTAATTTCAGCTCAAATTAATTTAGATTATATTTTGATAATCTACATAAAACTCAGACTTAGGAATGTTCGAGTTCTGCAAATAAATGCTCTTCTTTGTTTTAAGGAAAATTCTAAAGAAAGCTTTGATTGTTAATGAATATACTGTTATACCCCTCTCATTAGTAGAGGAGGCCCGTGCCCAGCAGTGGGACAATGTTTAATACAGGGCTAGTATTATGATTATACTAGATCTTTTTTGTAGGTTATTTTTTACAACCGCTACATACAATGGACCAAAATAAATAACGAAATTTATGGTGAATACTTCGAGTTTCTACTCGTTCTTATTTCAAACGTCAATGTATAGAATTATTTATAGCATTTTTATGGCAACAGTAAAAAAATAATAAAAGCTTTAATGCCTTGTCACAGAATTTTATTATTCACCATCGAACATATTGGCGTGCAAGTTGGTAAAATTCGAGTTTCAATTCAGTTTTTAATCGTTTCTATATTTTTATAGCAGAAGCCGATAAAGGGTCAGGTAGGTCAGATTATACCATAAGCACACACTATGCCAGAAGGAATCATGGATTCATTATTGCTCTTTCCGCGAAAAGGAATTGAGGAAAAAAAGTAAACCGAGGGGTTAATTTGTAAAATCACTTGGACATGAATAGGTACTTAATATAATAACCAATATTTTTTTGCTATCACTCCCACGCGCCTTTCAAACAAGAGAAAATTCGTAATATTTTCTTGTGTTGACGCGTATAGGCTTTTTTTTGTAGTATAGTCCGACAAACGAGCCAGTGGGTCACCTGATGTTAAATGATCTCCACCGCCCATGAATATCCACAATACCGAAAGTATCATGTATGCGTTGTCGGCCTTAAAGGACAGGAATAGGGATTAGGGAAGGGAAGGGGGAATCTGGGCCTCCGGTTATCTCACTTACCATACGAAACGCGACAGTAAACTGTCGAGGCGGCCCATTCATGCTGTAGACAAATATGTCTACAGCGTGGCTCTACCACTTCCAAAAGGTACACTTACACATTGAAATAACACTAATTTTACGGATTTTATTACGGTCATAAATACCTTAAAGGCTGTAAAGTATTTGAAACTTCGTGACTAAAAATAAACCACTATAAAATCCATAAACTAGTTCTCAAAACTAGATTTCAAAAGAGAAAGTTCGAGAAAACCTGATTACGTCTTTGCTTCATATATCAACCCTTACGAGTGAAAAATATTTTCTCGACTGTCATATCGCAGCAATAAGATAACCATCCTGGGTACAAGAGACCAGCTAATAATGTTCGTGTTACAAATACATTAATTATCGCCCGTGGCTCGGGATTGTTCTCCGGGGATCGCGTGACGCTTCCATGTGAGCAGCGCTTCAGGGTTAACTGTTTACGGAAGTTAGGCGGTGCAAGCGTTGGAGGGTTATTGCATTTAAAGGGCATATAACATAGTAACAGTAACATAATATAGCACTGTTACTATAATACAGTGACAGCCTGGAGCCGCTACAGCTGTGTAGGGATATTTCCTCGCTTAGCGTGTTCTACCGTCTGTATCATGGCGAATGCTCTGAAGAATTGTTTGATCTTATCCCATCCTTTCCCTTCTATACCAAAACCACGCGTAATGGATTGCGGAGCCACAGCTTCTTGGTATCTACTACCCCGGCCCGAACCAAGAGGTTCGAAAACTCGTATTTTTGCCGCACCATCAAGCTGTGGAACAGTTTGCCAGCTACCGTGTTCCCACCTGCCTATGATCCTGGGTCCTTTAGTCGTAGTGTGAAGAAGCTAAACAGCAGGCCGGCATGATTATGTTGAGTAGCGAGGGATAGACTGTCTCTTGCTACTTGATACTCTAACTGGACGGCACTGCGCTTACCATCAGTTGCAGTGTGGTCACTTTGCCGCGCCAGAATAAAAATAAAATTATGAATTAGTTTTGTAGGTAAAGGTTAATTGAAAGTAATTAGTTTTATTCATTTTGTATATACAATACCCGTCCATATAATATGATTACGTAAATCACACATTTAAGGATATATTTATTCATTTCCACCATTTTATATCTAGAGATTGCGTAGCCAGCATTGATATTAGGATTAATAAGAATTTCATATTTATTTTTACTTGATTTAATAGAATTCATTGAAATAAAACTATTTTTTTACGTATTCTATCGCGGTTTATTTAACTTTTTAACCGACTTCAAAAAAGGAGGAGGTTAACAATTCGTCGGAATCTTTTTTTTATGTATGTTACCCGATTACTCGAAGACGCCTAGACCGATTCGAAAAATTATTTTTTTGTTTATAAAGGTATACTTCCCATGTGGTCCCATTGGCACCAAGTCAGGATCTGATGATGGGATCTCAGAAAAATCAAGGAAAAATAAATTTTATAGTGACGCATAATTTGTTTCTTATTGAAGTCAGTGTACTTTTTATGAATAAAAAAAACTTTTACTTATTATTAACCGACTTCAAAAAAAGAAGGAGGTTAACAATTCGTCGGAATCTTTTTTTTATGTATGTTACCCGATTACTCGAAGACGCCTAGACCGATTCGACAAATATTTTTTTTGTTTAAAAGGGTATACTTCCCATGTGGTCCCATTGGCACCAAGTCAGGATCTGATGAATGGATCTCAGAAAAATCAAGGGCATCCCGCAAATTTTGTAGTGACATAATTTGTTTTTTATTGAAGTCGGTGTATTTTTTATGAATTAAAAAACTTTTACTATTTATCCCGACGTTTCGAAAGCTTTAAAAAACAACTATATGGAGGGTAGAAACATTGCACTATACTTGCGTGACGACATACAACTCATTCCGCCCCGTGACCATGAAGGCTGTAAACCTTTCGAAACGTCGGGATAAAAAAGTTAAATAAACCGCGATAGAATCCGTAAAAATTAGTTTTATTTCAATGTATATACCATTCGCGTAAACATAAGAAACCATTAATAGGATTAGTTTTATTGTCAGACAGCCTCTGTGGCGCAGCGGGCGAGTAGCCGGCTGTGAAACGAGACGAAACGTGGGTTTGATTCCCGCAGCGAGACAAATGTTTGTGTGACAGACAGATATTTGTTTCAGGTCTGAGTGTTGTGAGACCGTAGTCCCTCGTAGTTCCTGATACCCACAACACAAGACTCGTATCTTAGTGTGGGTCGGGGCTATGTGTGTGACTGTTGGGTGTTATTGTATTGTTATTGTTAATTGACTATAATGGACCTTGCCTATTAAGGGTCTGTACCTCGGACACAACTATTTGCGGTGCGGGAATCGAACTCACGGCATCTCGTTCCACAGCCGGCTACTCGCCAACTGCGCCACGGAGACTGTCATATTGTTCTTTAATTTTACTCGAAAAAAAAACTCAATACCAAAACTGCTACATGACCTCGGTTTTATATAAGACAGAGTAGTGCCACCCCAGTCGAGACGGCTCATCAGTCTAACAAAACTGGCTAAGTTACGCCATAATTAACTACTTACTAAATACTTTTCACCATTTGTCAAACTTAAATATACATTATTTTAAAGAATGTTAGTCCTTCTTTTGTACATTTTTAGTGTGATTATATTAAATTATTATATAGGTCGTGAGGCTAATAAGAAATATTAATGTAACTTACATTTTTACTTAATAAGTTTGTTTAATCTAAGAACAATGTCCTTGGCACTTACGCCTGTCTGCGTTGAATTTTGAAGTCTAAGTTCATGCTTAAACTTTATAGGACGTACAAAGCCATAAAAATGCACTAACTATACGCGACTGCCTGAGTATTTAGGATATATAGATGTTGCATAAAAGTGGTATACATATATACAGTACCATAAAGGGAAGGCGTTAGATAACATGTCGGTAAAATTGATAATCTTGTAACTAAGTAGTTGGATTGAAAAATAATGTAATAATTGTAATGATCCTTGAAGTCGCCCATAAATGCCGCCGAACTCATTTTACAGTGTTTAAGTTTACTTAATTATTTTTAGACTCTCGCGATTTTAATACATATTATAAAATTAGGTACGGGTCTTAATCGCGTCAGCCCGTGACCACGGCTGGTGCAACTCGGTCGAAACGTCGGGAAATAATTGTGGTATTTATACCATTAAAATATTGCGCGATTAAGACACGGGTCTTAATCGCGCAATATATTATAAAATAAGGTACGGACCTTATTTTATAATATATTTAATTCTTCTTTTTTTATAGCATAGTCCGACAAACGAGCCAGTGGGTCACCTGATGTTAAGTGATCTCCACCGCTCATGAACATCCACAATACCGAAAGCATCGTGTATGCGCTGTCGGCCTTGAAGGACAGGAGTAGGACTTAGAGAAGGGAAGGGGGTATCTGGGCCTGCGGAAATCTCACTCACCATACGAAACGCGACAGTAAACAGTCACTTTACGTTGGTTTTCTGTGAGACAGTGGGACTAGCCCGGTCGAGCTGGTCCATTCATGCTGTATACAAATATGTCTACAGCGTGGCTCTACCACTTTCGACAATTCGTACGGATTAAGGATACTTTATGATACGTCATGGGTCCAAACACCATTTTAAGCTTTACTCATTATAAATAACCTCAAAATCATTTTTTTAACCATTTTACCAATGAGTTAATCACTATGTCTATAAATTAAGCTTTCGTTTGTACCATCTTTCTGCAGCATCCTAAATAGTTAATATGAACTTGATATTCAAAATAGATTCTGCTTAAGAATATCTTAGCTTGAAAACACGATGTCCGCGTGTTATACAATTAATGGTCACCATCGTTATCCCAAATCCGTAAAACTTCTAGTTGTATGGTCACCTGAGTGTATTCCTTTGTGATATTTAAATGTAATCTTGCAGTATCTGCGGTACTCCTCACATCAAAGCGATCCCGCTAAGTTAAACCTTGCGTGCTATTTCTCATTTATACGATAATTCTCCATAGGATCTTGTGAGCGCTTTTGATAGATTTCCTTCAAAGAGGATAACGTGTATTGTATAGTCGTTAAATATATGTTACCCGGGCAATAACAAAATTGATAAAAAATGGATGTAAATATTTGTTAAGACTAAGTTGGTAAAACCAAATTATGGGATTGAGATTTTCACCGCGTATAACGTTATCGCTATAAGCGGGCTGCCAGAAGCGACAACTTATTTCATACCGCCATATTTCTGACATTATACAAAATCGAAACTCATTTTATAACCACTGTTACCAAGTAACTTCTGAAAAAAAAGGTCATCACCTTTGTCTTTCGAAAAGCCTTCTTATTTTTTTTTTCTTTTTAGTGCCTTGATAGGCAGACGAGCAGACGGGCCACCTGATGGTAAGTAGTCACCGCCGCCAATAGACTTCTGCAATGCCAGGGCACAGCAAAGCCGCTGCCTACCGTTATTCTCTTGTGTTTCTCAATAAAAAGGCCGAAGCCATGTGGAAAGTACTTTACTTAATATTTGTATCTTTTGTATCTAATTATACAAGGCAGTCTACTATACACACTGGATAAACAAGCTAACTAAATTATACTTATTTTGTATTCAATCAAACAATCTGGAAGCCCTGTACACTACGTGTAACGGGAATAACGCACGTCCTCAGACACCCCAATTTCAAAATATTATTACAATCATAATTCATGTATTGAAATTAGACTGCGATGAATATAAATATTGTTTTTTATGAAATTAGTTTTACTCATTTTCGTAAAGTTCGTAATTTTAATTATTTGATTTTTTAAAGTGTTCGCTTATTATTGCATTTAGAAAAGACTATATCGCATCGAGTTATGTTTTAGTTTCGTCTTGAACGTTAAATTAAATGGTGACTATTATTGACCTGAGTGTTAATTATTTTATTCTCTATTAAAAATTTTTTGATATCGATTCAGTCGCTTATTCTGAACAAACTAGTTTCAGAGCGTGCATTAATCATGTCACATGTTGTATAAAGTGGTTTTCATCAGAGTGATCGTAGAGTACTTACTATAAAGCTGAGCAATTCAAACGAATTATTTGAAAACCCTAGTATACTATCAAGCTGAGCAATAGGGTAGTTGACTCGATTTTTTTTATTAATTTAATCAACAAGTTACATTACCTAAAACCTATTATCGAAAGAATTTTATGAATCCGAACAAAAATAAGTAAATTAGACACCACTCAAATCTGCTGGAAGGGGTAGTTGTCAAATAACAGTACAAGGATGCACATCTGATACCGTGACGTCACGGTACAATGAATCGCCTGTACTGTACCGTTGTGCGAGGGAGATAGCGATATGTTCCCAATACGCTTTTTTTTTCGCTTATGCCTGTGAGTATTTGCTCATACCAATATTTAAAATAAATATATTGACTTAATTTTTCAAGCAATTTGGATTCTGTTTTCGCAAAAGAGTTTCTTTTGCGTATTATATTCGATTGTGTAGAGAATAATGTACAAAATCAAATACAGGAAACTACCCTATTCCAAATCATTCATTTTGACAGCCTCCGTGGCGCAGTAGGCTAGTAGCCAGCCGGCTGTGAAACGAGAGGTCGTGTGCGATCCCACACCGGGACAAATGTATGACAGACGGACATTTGTGTTGGGTTTGGGTGTTGTGAGACCGAAAGTCTCTCGTAGTCCCTAACACCTACACAAAACTTGTATCTTAGTGTAGGATCGGAGCTATCTGTGTGACTGTTGAGTGTTATTAATTTAATTAGTATATGATGGATGATGGTTATGTTCACATTCAGAATGATTTCGATTTTTCACGATCAAACATGGGTATAAATTATGTTAATTTTTCAACTATCTACTAACATTGACAGCCTTCGTGGCGCAGCGGGTGAGTAGCCGGCTGTGAAACAAGAGGTCGTGGGTTCGATTCCCGCACCGAGGCAAATGTTTGTGTGACAGACAGATATTTGTTTCGAGTCTGGGTGTCGTAGGACCGTAGTCCCTAAACCTAGTACGCTATGACGTCCGATATGGGACCAGGTTATTCAAAATCAAAACATCTACACCGATGCTATTCGCTCCAATAGCCTCATACAAAGATGCTTAAGACGAGTATTTCGAATTCAGAAACAAAAGCCTGCTACAATATGTACAATGGAGTATGAATCAGTGGAATCATGAAAGGGGTGTATCCTATTGAATCCTATTGTTGGGTTTACTCTAAAACTATCCAGTTTAGCTTTGCACGTTTACTGAGCGTCAGTCTTAGTAGCTGGATAGATTCAAGGACTCTTCTATAGAATTTCTCGTATTTTTTATGTATCTCATAACAGTGTTAGCAATGTAAGCCTTCGAGAATATAGTTGATGACAAGATTACAAATTCTCTTTCCTCTACATACATATATTGACAGCCTCCGTGACGCAGTAGGCGAGTAGCCGGCTGTGAAACGAGATGCCGTAAGTTCGATTCCCACCCCGGGACAAATGTTTGTGTGACAGACAGACATTTGTGTCCGGCGTCTGGGTGTAGTGAGACCGAAAGTCTCTCTAAGTCCCTGATACCCACAACACAAGACTCGTATCTTATTGTGGGATCGAGTCTTTGTGTGTGACTGTCGGGTGTTATTTATTTATTTATTATTTATACTCTGCAATCTGGCATGATTGTGTTAAGTAGCGAGATACTGGAAATTACTGCGCTCACCATCAGGTGCAGTGTGCTCACTTCGCCGTGCCAACATAAAAATAAAATTCTATAAATATAATATGCATCTAAACCTTCCGGAAGAAATTATCTGCAAGAAAGTAATAACCGTTGCTAGCCTTAAAAGAAACAAGCGCACAGGCACCAAAATAGCGACTGTGTTTTTTACCATTTAGTATTATTGAAATAGAGTTAAATGTTCTTAATGAATGCGACACTGAAACAAAAAATAGATCCTGAAATAGTCAATACTATGTGAGTGTGTTTTGTGGTATTATTATTAGTCTTTTATGGGTTTATATTTTTAGCCATGTGTGTTTCATCATCTTTTATGTGTAATTTTTAGTGCTGTTCCACATACCCTATATAATCTTACAGTATAACATCATTTTCCACAATAATAATACGCACCACTTTTTCTCTATTAGTTAATAACTCCTCGAAAACCGATTTATAAATAGAACTAAGATAAAGAAAATCTCGAACAAATCCAAGAGTGTTAGTGAAATAATAAATCTAAGGTAGCGTGGGTGATCATACAATTTATTCATGCGTAATCTGCGCAAGGGGCAGTAGAGGATCATACGTAGAATTGGAATATTCATTTATGTACGTATCTAAACGTAAAATCAATTGTAACAGAACACATATGTGTTACGTACGTAAGTTTGACGCCTATCTCCCTAAAGGTTTAGGCAGAGGTGCAACTTCTGGCTAATCTTTGCCGAACTTTTTATTTTGATTCTTTCTTCTGGTCATAGATGGCATATCAAGTACTAATTTCAATCTTGTACAATCCATGTATTATGACCTGAATTCAGGACCTCGTCGCTTTCTCTGCTTCAATACCTGCCACTGGACTAATAAGGTGATACATACCTATTTACGTATATGGAACATTATTCAATATGGAGTTTGTTAATCTGAGAGATTAAACTTCGTTTTTCGGGTATAAAGTAAACTGTAATATACGTCTATTTGCCAATATTTAGCCAACCTGGTAACATTGTCAAATTGGTCAAATTGTTTGTGCAGTTTGGTTCGACTTTATATCAACTTCAGAAGTATAAGTATTTGTTACTTACTATTATTATTAATATGAATAACAAGTTTTTAATTCCAGTGGATTGGTTTGGATGATAATAAATTTCCTGGGACTAGTTATTTTGTATGTAAATATAAAGAAAATCATTTAAAAGACTTAGATTAAATCTACATAGAATGTATATAATCACAGAACCTAGCTTCGCTTACCTTATTTGCAAATGTTCGTAATATGTTACTCAAGCCAAGACATACAAAAAAATGGGGAGTCTTCTTAGAACCGTTTTTACGACTACAGAGAGTGGTTTAAAGTTCTTTGAAACAATTGACGTGCAAAATATTTTATTACGACATTATTTTATTTCAAAGTGTTTTGTTTATCAGTACACTGTCAATACATAATCAACAAAAACATGCGAGTTTCTATAATTCCAGAATAACCCCTCACATATACACGGCTTATACAAAACATTAAGATATAACGGTTAATTCTATTATCTGCGACATTATTTCACGTGCACTACATTCGCAGGTTAAATTGTTATGTACACATTCCGTGTTATCCTGTACGATATTGTGCGACATTATGACGATAACTTGCCGTATGGAGTCGGGAATTGTCTTAAATATTTGCACTTTGTATGATTGCATTGCTTGCGTGTACAAGTCTTAATTCTTTATCCTCTCGTGTTTCTTCCTTTGATCCTGGGTCCTTTAAGTGTATTATGAAGAAGTTACTCAGCAGGGCAGCATGATTGTGTCGAGTAGCGAGGTATAGTTGTATCTTGTTAGTTGATACTCTACCTGGACGGCACTGCGCTTCCTAGGATAAAAATAAATTAATAACACGTGTTTTGCTATATTATCTAATACTATTTTTGTTTTAAACTATATCTAAATTACGGTTCCTAAGGTCCCCCTTTATTAAATAAACAGCTTGTCCCAGAATTATGATTCTTGCTTTAATCTCAAAGCAACAGCAAGAATCTGAATGACAAAATGTTTCGTAGCACGAAATTAAAATTTCTGAATTCCTTGCACTAAAATTTCCGTTTCTCTTTACAGTACGGGAGCACAGCCACCACGTCACAAGATTAAGGCATTCCAGGCATCTGGAAGGGTATCTACCTATACAGACATCAGCCGTGAGTATTAAACTTATAGTACATAAGCTCATCACTTCATTACAATAAAGCCCCGAAAGCTTCTCCCTATAGATTCATGTTGATTTTACGCTTATTAATTTAATTATAAGCATGCACGTATTCATCGTATTTTGCATCGATCTTGTATACCATTGCCTGGTTATTTACTTATATATTTCACCGCTCTCCGGAAGCAATGTAAGTTATAAATCTAACTTCTCGAGTTTCTTTAGCGCGTGCAGGATGAAAAGGTATACAATCTAGCATATCTCTATATATCTTTGTGTATCTATAGTTATGTTGTCTTAGTTTATGCCAAATGAAGTTCATTGCATGCTGACTGCCGAAGTTTCCTAATCAAGCCTAATCAGGTTTGTGTGAGCGTTGGAAATTCTTAATAATTGTATTATCGCGTGATAAATTTAGGACAGCATGCAATTATGTGAAAATTTCGCTGAATTCTTATAAAAAGTTTATTTTTGCTTTGTATCTTTGTTCCGTTAAAGGATGGTACAGAATTGATCGATACAGTAGGATGTATATTGACGTTGTGGGACTTTGTGCCGCGGTTTCAGTTCGTACCGGCCACGTCGCCGAAGCTGGCGGTGAAGGACAACCACAAGCCACTATTCACAGAATGCTTGAACTATAGGCCGACAGTCAAAGAGGAGCAGCCTGTTGGGACTTATGTGTTCACGGTGAGTACTGATTCGATTATCTATAGTTTAAAGACAAGGGGATTCGGTGGAACGTGTGATATTTGATATTTTAAATATAGAAACCCATATCATAGGTGTACATTTCGTACGTGTCAAATCTTCGGAAAATTTGTTACTGTTATATCCTTTGAAAGCGATGGATAAAGAAAACGTAATGTATTTTGAAGACATTCGCTTTTATTTAAATTTTTGTCCAAACATCACCTTTCGATGAAGACAAAGCCCGTTTTACGTAAATAGAATTTTGATAGCTTCAATTACTTTTAGCAAATAATAAAGTGCTTAGGTAGCCTATAACGAATTTCTCTTCAACTTTCACCCTATCCTACGAACACAAATTGTTCTACGATTTTTTTTTCTTCACGTTGTACAATACGTTTCTCTGAGGAGCTGACCCAAAATGAAGATAAATCTAAGTACCATTTATCTCAGCTCAGTTTCAAACCTTCGAAATATCTCTACATATGTCTGCGAAGAATTCGCAAACAACTATTTTAAATTATATTCATGTATTAAGGATCAATAAACTATTAATTTCAATTTTCTGTGGTCATAAATTCGTTTCACCGATTGCAATATTTATGCAAATTTAATTGATTTCTAGTACTACTGTTAGATTGTATTTTTAACTGGATGACAACATCCTAAGTTTTTAATTATTATTACGATAAATTTTAAGACTGAAAAAGGATATCATATTCTTCCAACGTAGATATTAGCAAAAATCACATAACTTATATTTGTTGTATCTTTTGTATTACGTAAATTATTCATAATTAGCTTCCAATCCACTTATCCATTTCAGTATCAAAACAGCAATAAAAAATTCAAAATAAAACATCGTAACTACTGTGCGAGCCATCAATCACCTTTCTCAAATGTTTGTGTACGCCCACTTCTTTCACATCATGTTATGTCAGATTAATCTGGTATATTTCATACAAGTTTATTTTATTACATGACAGTAAAGAAATCAATCAATGTTACCCATTTCTTCGGAAATAGTTTATAATTTTACGATTTGTTCCAAGGGTATCTAGAGTAATACGGTTTCATTATATTATGACGCAGGGTCTAAAGAGAATCCTATAAATTCATGTCATGGTATGCGATTCATATCATTAATTTATTATATCATCTCTTTTTTAACCCAGTTTTTCTATTATCGGACTCAAAAGTTTCTTATTCCTCTTTAAAAAAAATCTATATCATTTGCCGCTTTCTTACCATGTATATTGTAACCAGGTGCATGCAGAAGACCGGGACCCACCCGAGATGGGTGGTACGGTCACCTACAAGTTCGTATCTACTCCTGGAGAAAAGGAGAGGTTTCACGTAGATCCTGAAACTGGGAGAATTACTACAGCAGACGTAAGTAACTATTATTTAAAAGTTGTGATTGGAAAATTATAACTACTTTGGCATTAAATTTATGAGATCGACGTCAAAATAATAAAGGTTTTGATATTCAAAATTAAGTATCCGTTCCTTTATGTAATCACAATTATTATTAATTAATTATTTGATTCTATTCTCAAATTTGCTAAACTAACCAGGATCCAAACAGGTCTATATAGTTGGATTTGAGGTAGGTGTACAAATACATTATCGTTGTTCATACCATTTCAATGTAACTAATGATACAGATATTCGATCACGACGAACCGTCCAGAGAGAAAGAAGCTTATATAACAGTACGAGCGAGTGACAACGGGCAGCCACAATTAGACGACGCCTGTACAATAAAAATACTTATTGAGGACATAAACGATAATCAACCAGTCTTCGATAAAGTTGTAAGTATTCATTTTATTATTACCAAGTAATTCAGTTAGCTATCAATCTATCTAAAACCTAAACATGAGTAACAAATTGATTCATTCCATGAAGCAGAACTGATTTGATAAAATTATATGCTTCATTGTATCCATAGATGAATATCTCGTGTTACTGTAATTTCCCATCACAACGACGATGTCAATGATATTAATTGATCGTCGATAGTAACTATGCATTGACACTAATAAATCCCTTTACTGAGGCGTCTTGCTCTAGACTGACATTATTAATAGTATTGATGTTTTGTGACTAACTAAATATTCGTTCATTAGCCTCAAAACGTGGCGCAGACTGTATTAACACTTGCCTGTTTTTCAAAGGTCTTCCGTGGAGACGTTTGGAAGGTTTGTCCAAAACAAAAAAGAATTTCACAGAGAAAGAGTTTCGCACATAAATATCACTAACTTGATTTCGATTGTTACCATTGCTTTTAGTATTAACAAATTTTACCCAATTAGTTGGTGACAAAGCGTTGGTACCAATCGATTTAATATAACTTGACAAAATATTCTATTTCTTTATTTGCATGTTGCTGCATGTGTGATTTAGGATCATAAGCCGCCACTCAAGGCGTTATTGGTAATTTTTTAAGTGTTAAATGTGTTTTTGATACACTTTCTTTGCACATTTAGTAGTTGGTGTGTTTTCTTTAGCTAGGCTGCTCTTTCCCCCTTAGGCGCATTTTATCACACTGCACGGTTATAATTATTTTGGAAAAAAACTTTCTCTAAGCTTTGGGCATGCTTCGCGTAGAACATGTCTAAATATAAATTATGTTTAATGACTTAAAAATTACTATCTTTTTATTTTTAACTCACATTGATAATGACATAATTGAAAAGTAATTGATAACATATAATGCAAAAGCAATCACAATCTTTAAGCTATCTTATTTTTCCCTTGACGTGTTCTTCCTTACCTTTAGACTTATAAATCCTAATTTATTTTTCTCTGTACAGTCGTACTCCGAGTCAGTACCTCAAGATTTACCAAGCGGCAGGGAAGTGATGAGAATATCGGCAACAGATATAGACGATGGAAACAACTCGATAGTACATTACAGTTTAGATTCTAATTCGCCAGACCAAGCATATTTTTTCATCGACCCTGACAATGGGGTCATATTTTTGAATAAGACTATTGATGTAAGTATGTTTTGGATATTTCATTTTTATATTAAGAAACAAATATAAGGGCCACTCTATTAGCTATAACAAGTGATTGCTCATTCGCCTAAAAAATATCACAAAATAATGATTTTAAAAGCAGTTTCATATCATACTATAGAAAAATAAATCTTACTGAGGAAAATTACGTCATAACAACATTAATGCTGTTATTATTACAAATACAATTTATTTCGTCCGTACAGAAAGCGCCCGGCTACAAGTTCAAACTCAGCGCGATAGTGAAAGATATGGGCGAGCCGCCTCAACAAAGTTCCATAACTTTAGACATCCAAGTGGTTGAATCTAACAAGAAAAGCCCATCGTTCATAGAAGTTCCAGACGAGCCGATTAGATTAAAAGAAAATTACGCCGATTTTAATACACCCATAGCAACAATAAGGGCTGTGTGAGTATAAACTTTGTTAACTTCAGTAACTGGATATCGAATTCAAATGAGATTATAATCTTTTAAGCGAAGTTTGAACTGACTGTTTTAATTGTTATCAAATTGTTAGTTCCCTCGCTTGTTACTACTGGACTTTTTAAACATTGTCTTAAAGTTGATACCATGGTTAAATTGTCATATATGAAACCTGATTTAACAATTATTATCTAGTTTTACGAATACAAACTATTTTGATTACTTATATTTTTATGATACATACATAATTGTTTTACCAGTTTAATCATAGTCTTTAAGTATTCAGTTTCATGAATACTTTTATAGAGTAATTATTCCTAAACAAATTTTAGTTTCAATTCACATATACTATTAATATATGGTTTTAAAATTTCAAAAATTTTGACATATCTTTTAAAGTGGTATGTATTATATAATACTTTTTTCAGTTCTAACATACCAGAGGAAAAGAAACTGCAGTTTGAATTAGTACAAGGTCAGACGGAACAAACAAACAAATGGCATACATTTGTACTCGAACCCGAAGCGGACTCTGCTTACATTAAGTTGGGAAACCATTTGGATTATGAGAAGATCACTGATTACACGCTTACTGTTAGGATACAGGTAATTTGTTTTTATGTGCCTAGTTCGATTTCGGTGCCGTTTCGGGAACGGTTCACCGTATCTGTTAAGGATTTTGTATTTCGTATCAGTGTTGAATCTATTCAAATTATCTTGTTAGTTTGCGTATCGATTGTAGTAATTGTTTAATAGAGCCTGTGATTATTGTTAGATATAGCGATCGAAACTCGAGTTTCTATCGCAACAATTGTCAATATATTGCACTGTTTAGTTGTCATACCTGGATCAATATTTTAATAAAATAAATATGATATGATCATAATATATAACATAGAATTATTATTGCTCAAAGTCACAATTCTAGTTTTATTACATAAATGTTTTGTTTTTAGAACAACTATAAATTAGCAGCGGAAACTATAATCCAGATTGAGGTAGAAGACGTTAACGACAACATACCTATATTCAGTGAAATAAGATCTGGTAGTGTACTTGAAAATGAAAGCCCAGGCACTCCGGTAATGCAAGTCAGAGCGTTTGATTCTGACGGTACCTCAGCCAACAATCAGATCACATACGAACTTGGAGATGAATCTGATCCTTTCGCCATAGACAGTATTACTGGCAACATAACAACACTCAAGATGTTTGATAGAGAAGAAAGAAGTTTTTATAACATCAAAATTATTGCAACTGATAATTCTGAATCCGCTTTGATTCCTGGCAAACATAATTCCGGTCAGCAAGTGTTCCTTATTGAGATAGCTGATAAGAACGATAATCCTCCGCATTTCACTCAAGATACGTATGTAGCCGAATCTATTGCTGAGAATGCTAATATGAATGAACTTGTCACTGTCGTCAAAGCTGTGGATATTGATACCGGTAAGTTTAACCACGAGATTTTTGAAGTGAAAACTTTTTTATCCGCTTTTAGCGTATTGTGATAAGGTGAAAACTTATGGGTTCGCGTCACTGATATGGTATACTTCGAGCATCCGTTTATATTACTTTTGACATAAGTACGCCTATGAAGTTCTATAATTATTGACAAGCAATAATAAACAAAAAACGTTACTAATTCGTGGACGCTGTTACAAAAAAGAACACAGTAATTGCAAAGATTTAAGGTTTCACTTCTGTTGGCAGTGTCCATGACTGCCCATTTTTCTCTTGGATCTATAGATGGTTTGGTATAAAACAGATAAACAATATATTTTATATTTACAGCATCCGTGGTTACATACAGCATCGTAGCCGGTAACACATACGACGCTTTCGTCATCAGAAACTTCACTGGTGAAATCAGGGTCAATAACGGACTGGACTATGAAAATATCACAAGCTATAGTCTCGATGTCCGCGCGTTCGATGGCATATACGAAGACTACGCTAAAGTCATCATTAATATTGAGAATTTGAACGACAACCCTCCTGTTTTTCTTGCCAATTACACCAAGACAATTGAAGAAGAAAAACTGTATGAAGGTTGTGTTGTTAAGGTAAGCAAAAATTTAAAATTTGGTCGAATTACTGGTATTAAAATTTGTGCCTGATGTCACAATAGGTTATCGTAATATGTAAAAGTTTTTTAATTCATAAAAAGTACACCGACTTCAATAAAAAACAAATTATGCGTAACTATAAAATTTGTGGGTTTCCCTTGATTTTTCTGAGATCCCATCATCAGATCCTGATGTGCCAATGGGACCACCTGGGAAGTGTACCCTTTTAAACAAAAAATAATTTCTCGAATCGGTCCAGGCGTCTTCGAGTAATCGGGTAACATACATACAAAAAAAAGATTCCGACGAATTGTTAACCTCCTCATTTTTTAAAGTCGGTTAACAAGATGAATATTAGTTGGACGAATCGTTATTGCATTAATCGCACCTGTGCCCTCCCCGTTAGGATACAAATGTTATATAATGATATTAACACTCTCAGACAAAAATATTGAGATAATTCTGATATAGAAAACCCTTGAATATTCAATTTAAAGGGCAAACGAACGTATGTTGAATATCTTTCACCTGACCTTTGATCTTTATTCAAAAGGTATCCGCGATACTATATAAGTTTACCGATATTTTATCCCTCAGGTGGAAGCTTACGACCCTGACATCAAAGATCGAAATGCACCACAGAACATAGTCTACTCTTTGATCAAACAAGAACAGAAAGAATTTCTGAAAATCGACAATGACGGCTGTCTCCGACTAACCAAACCCTTGGATAGAGACCAGCCTTCAGGCTTCACGAGGTGGCAGATCTTCATCATGGCTGCTGATCATGGCGGCAGGCTGGGGTCTGACAGTTTACGATCCACTACAGAAGTCATCTTGGAGCTGACTGATATTAATGATAACCCGCCGTTCCTTACTAATGTAAGTACTAACTATTATGATTTCTTTGTGACTTGTGACTTTTTTGATTTAGACAGCCTTCCTGGTGCAGCGGGCGAGTAGCGGGTGTGAAACAAGAGTCCGTGGGTTCGATTCCCGCACCGAGACAAATGTTTGTGTGACAGACAGTTATTTGTTTCGGGTCTCGGTAGTTCCTCGTAGTTCTGTAGTTCTTGATACCGACGTTATAGGTTTAACCTAGTGTGGAATCAGAACTTTGGGTATATGTGTGGCTGTTCGGGTGTTATTTGTATTGTAGGAGAAAAGGTACAAAACATAAACTTCTATTTGAGGCAGTCGGGTAAAGCTCCATAGTACATAGAAACATATTACCTTTTATGTTATAATATTGGTATTCAAATAACTTGCTCAATGAAATAGTTGTGAATTTGACATTTTGAGTGTGAAACGGTTTTACTTTTGATAAATGGTCGTAGCCTTGAATTTCGAACAAATAAGGTTATTGCCCTCAAAGAAGCCGTGTCGGTTATCGACATGCCGCATTATTGTTTATTGTCTCACTTGGAATGGAACACAATAGACGTAATCCATTAATTATTTATTGCTAGTGGCAGTTAAGTTCCAGAATTTTCAGGACTTGATGCCAGTTTCGGGACAAGTTGGTGGGACTTTAATTCAGACAAAAATGACGTAAAATAGAGTCTGAATTGATTTAGTGAACAAAAAATTGCCGTTTTTTTTTATATTGACGCGGCAAAGAGACCAAGCTGCACCGGATGGTAAGTGCAGTGCGGTCCAATTAGAGTATCGAATAGCGAGAGACAATCTATCCCCCGCTACTCAACACAATCATGCCGGCCTGCTTCTTCACACTACGCCATGGGCAAGAAGAGGTCGAGGGTCTATTGTCTAGTTGGTATAGTGTCAGACTGAACGGCCAAACAGCGTATCCTAACTCTAGACCCCCGACAAAAACCCGATGTACACTGGCTGATCCCAAAACGCGACACACTTGCGTGTGCCACTATGGCGGGTTTTACACCCTGTGTATGGTGGTCGCTATCCGGGCGGATATGAATTTCCTACCACCAGCAAAAACCTGATGGCAAGCACAGTGGCGTCCAGGTGTGTCAAAGTAAAAAGATAAAACTATGCCTCGCTAATCGACACAATCATATCTGCCTACTTAGCTTAGTAGTTACTAGTAGCTTCTTCTCACTACATTTAGTAATTTAACGTATGCATTAATCTAGTTTGTATCATGTCTTCCAATCTGGGCATCGAACTCAGATGACGTGAGCGTAATAAAAAAAAAGTTAGCGTTCCTAAAAAGTTCCATTCTCTAATACGATAGGTAAATGTCGAATAAACTCTAATCCAGCCAACGGTGCAAATGTTGAGCAAATCTCAAAGTTCTGTTAAAGTGGCCCAAATTACCTATTCCCATGATTAAGACCGATTTGGGACATTTCCAGTTAGGGACTGTCAATTTTTTATGCAAATTCGTCGGGCTCTCGCCTACCATTTCATACTTTCAGCGAATATACGGCCTTTAATTTCGCCGGATATTTTTTTTAAATAAATCTACAGCCTTATACATCAAAATAGTGCTTATGTGTAAATATAGATCATATAGGGTCAATTACAGATTTTTTTAATTACCCAAAAACAATCCCAATGAACAGACTAGCGTAGGTGTGTAACAATTTATATTTAGGCTAAAAATTGTTGACAAGTTAAATGAATGTATTTTTTTTATACACCCAATAGACACACATAGTTCTGACCCCACACTAGGTAAAACCTGTACCGTGGGTATCAAGAACTACGAGGAACTAAGGTCCCAAAACACCCAGACCCGAAACAAATGTCACACAAACATTTGTCTCGCTGCGGGAATCGAACACACGGCCTCTCGTTTCAATTTGTATTTAATGTCTTTGTATTTATTATGTCTTTATTTTGTAATTTAGATTTGAATATTCAAGTCTCAAAACACGTTGTGGATTAATAAGTGCATAAGTTACGGAATATAAGCTTATAACTCTATAATTTTTCATCAGAATTAAACAAACTAAATTAATAACCAAATATATTTCTTTTTTATGTGACCGCTGCAATAAAAATATATTGAAATAAACGGATTATATAAACTACAAATCATCGATTTCAGTATAATAGTTTCTTTATGGTTGAATAGTAAAAGGATTATTCAAAATTGAAGAAGCCGGCGGGCGTTTAAATGTTTTATTGCCGACGCAGTATCATATTAGATCAGCCGATTTTCAATTTGCGAAAAGAATAGATTTTAAATCTTATCGCGTGTTAGATCTAGTTCAGATTGAAAATATGAAATAATTTTAGGTTTTAACATAGACAGTTTTTTTTTATATCTGTACACGTTAATATGCACTGACTGTGTACGGTGGGACCTAGGGTTACTACCAGGATAACTTTCGGGCCTGAATTAGATTAGATTAAAACGCAAACAAGGACTTTGGCCTTTAATCTGTGAGGTAGAATTCCGTGACTGCCTCGGTGGCGCAGTTGTAATTGCGCATGCGTTACGACTGCTGCTTTGCTGAGGTCTCGGGTTCGATCCCCGGGTCGGGTAAAGTGATACTGGGTTTTTCTATCTAGAAATTCTCAGTATTAGCCCGGAGTCTGGAACCTGTGCCCGGTATGGCGATAGGCTCACCCCCTATCACATTATGGGACCGAAATTCGGCGAAAAGTGGGTGTACTGGTTACACCTCTGCCTACCCCTTCGGGGATTACAGGCGTGAGTGTATATGTATGCAATCAATTACTTAGTCCAATCGCTTGCATAATTTAATAATGATTGCTTGTCGAAATATCTCCCCGTATATCACGAACAGCTTAGTACGAAGTGAGACTTGGCACAACAGAGGGCTTATTTCAAATTCGGCTATCCGCTCCCGATGAGCGTCCTTGAATGCGGGATTAGGCGCTATCTAGTCTCCGCCCAGTCACGTACTCTCATGTGGGAGTCAAAACTTTTAGTACATTTTATTACTAGGTGAAAAGTTCACATTTTACTTCCTAAAAACTTACTTGTAGATCTTATAACAGGCTAAACTACTCTGTAACTAGGTCTCAGTTTTTGATTGCCTAAACTTTACCATTAAGGGCGTAATTAGAAGAAATTATTAATAAAAATCAGCCATAATCAAGGTTATCGTGAACAATGGTCCAAAATGTTAAGCGGACAATCACATCGTGTGATTATTTGGGCCAAAATACTATTATAGTATTAAAGTTTTTTTTATATACATATACACTCACACCTATAATCCCCGAAGGGGTGGGCAGAGGTGTAACTAGTACACCCACTTTTCGCCAAATTTCGGTCTCATGATGTGATAGGGGGCGAGCCTATCGCCATACCGGGCACAGATTCCAGACTCCGGGCTAATACTGGGAACTTCTGGATAGAAAAACCCAACATCACTTTACCCGCCCCGGGGATCGAACCCGAGACCTCAGCATAGCAGTCGTAAACGCATGCGCAATTACAACTGCGCCACCGAGGCAGTCAAGTTTTTTTTTTATTGAATATCATAGTCCGACAAACGAGCCAGTGGGTCACCTGATGTTAAGTGATCTCCACCGCCCATTAACATCCACAATACCGAAAGTATCATGTATGCGCTGTCGGCATTAAAGGACAGGAATAGGGATTAGGGAAGGGAAGGGGGAATCTGGGCCTCCGGATATCTCACTTACCATACGAAACGCGACAGTGAACTGTCACTTTACGTTGGTTTTCTGTGAGACAGTGATACTAACCTGGTTGAGCCGGCCCATTCATGCTGTAGACAAATATGTCTACAGCGTGGCTCTACCACTTTTTTAAAGTTAGTTAAATTTTATGATATGTTTATTATACGAGGTACGTTGTAATACGAAATGAACTCAATAGCTATAATTAGGCTTTCCATTGCGTGTGCAAAATCATAGCGTGTATCAAAGATTTACTTTTAAAACATAAGTTATTCATTAACATACCACGCTTAGCTTTCTCGCGTTAAACGAAAAAATATATGAGGAAATTAAATCTTTATTAGTTGCTATTTCTAGCTTGACGAGCATAAACTTTTATAAGTAGGCAATATAACACATACGGTCTTAAATATTAATATATCAAAGATAAGAATAGCCTTCGTGGCGCAGTTGGTGAGAAGCCGGCTGTGAAACGAGAGGCCATGGGTTCGATTCCCACACCAGGACAAATGTTTGTGTGACAGACAGATATTTGTGTCCGGGGTCTGAGGTTTGTGAGACCGAAAAAGTCTCTCGTAGTCCCTGATACCCACAACACAAGACTCCTATCTTAGTGTGGGGTCGGAGCTATGTGTGTGTTATTTATTTATTTTGTTTGTATTAAACATTGTTCCACTGCTGGGCACGGGCGTTCTCTACTAATGAAAATTAGGCCTGATCCATCACGCTGGCCTAATGCGGGTTGATAAGACACTGAATTCTAATGGAGAGTTCCACAGGTTTCACGATGATTTTTTTCACCGTCAAGCAAGCGATAATTAACAATCAATACATACGTAAATTAAGAAACGTCTGAGTATGTCATTCAAGCCAATGACTTTCTTCTCGGCAACCATTGGCAAGAAAGTCATTGGCATAAAAAAAATGCATTGCAATTGTCACAAATAGTCTATATTTAAATGCACCCAAGAAAATACTCATATGCAATGAAAACATATAGGATTGTATTAAACATTTCAGATTCTTTTAACTGTTTTTAACTTTAAAATTAAATGGCGCGTTTGAAAATAATTAGCCTTTAAACACCATGGACAGATTGGCAGTTGAATAGTGTTTCACATACATAGACACTCACATTTGTAATCCCCGAAGTCATAGGTGGAGGTGTAACCAGTACACCCACTTTTCGCCGAATTTATTACGGTCCTACAGGACACATTACAATGTGATAGGGGGCGAGCCTATCGCCATACCGGGCTTGACTCCGGGGTGATATTAAGTATTTCAAAATAGAAGAACATAATATAACTTTACCCGACCCGGGGATCGAACCCGAGACCTCAGCACAGCAGTAACGCATGAGCAATTATAACTGCACCACCGAGTCAGTAAGTTTCAGTATTTGAATTAAAATCGTATAATGCAAACTCATTTCAAAATGTAAAACATGAACTTTAAAACATTAAAAACAAAGTAATATATTGCGCATCGCAACACATGCATGCCATAAACCTGCATAAACCACATGTTTGGGTATAAATCTGTCATCATCCTAAAAACTTAAGTAGAATTTAATGTCCAATATGAAACACCAAAACGTCATTTCTGGGGTAAAAAAACGTTTATATGCAGTAAAAGATCTATATGGGGGGTCCGACTCCCACATTCTTAACTGATGTAGAAAATATGTTTCCCGCCAAAATACACACTGAGCTGAGCGTTTATACACTTATCGATAAAGTAGCGATTTGCAGCTCCTATCTATGATAGATCTTAAAGCTTCTTTGTTCAAATTTTAATAAGAAAAACAAACCGCGATAAAATTTCAATGTTAATACTGTTTTAGCAGCGATAGCCTAGTTGGTTGTGGTACGGACTGTCAAGACAAAAGTCATATGTTCGACACCCAAGTGGCATACACCTCTGACTTTTTTCAATTTATGTGTGTATTAAATGTTAATTATCGCTTGCTTTAACGGTGAAGGAAAACATCGTGAGGAAACCTGCATATCTGAGAATTCTTATACGAATTTTGAAGGTATATGAAGTCTACCAACCCGCATTAGGCCAGCGTGGTGGACTAAGGCCTAACCCCTCTCAGTAGTAGAGGAGGCCCGTGCCCAGCAGTGGGACAATGTTTAATACAGGGCTAGTATTATTATTATAATACTGTTTTTATTTGTTGGCTATAGATATAAATGTAATAACCGTCACCGAATAAATGTACGACATTGATAGTGTGTAGCTGAGTGTAGTTTTTTCCTATTTAAGTTACTTATTATAATTCATATTTTCCCCGCACCATCAAGCTATGGAACAGTTTGCTAGCTACCGTGTTCCCTCCTTCCTGTGATCCTGGGTCCTTCCGTAGTGTGAAGAAGCTACACAGCAGGCCGGCATGATTGTAACGAGGGATAGATTGTCTCTCGCTACTTGATACTTTAACTGGACCTGCCAGGATAATAAAAATGTAGAATGATGATGAAGACGAAGGATGAAAAGATAGCTGTAAAATGAATCTGTCTAAGTTCTTAAATTGAATAACCTCACAGGTATTGCCTTGGGACGGAATTGTATTTCACACGACGATAGGGTCGTCAGTTATCACATCATGGGACGGAATGTAATCTTTTTAGGGTGCACCGAGTACACCTCTGCCTATCGTCCGGAGATAAAGGTCTAGTTTAAGTTGTCTAAAAATGTATAGAAAAATACTAGATTGAAAATTTTCATTATTAATAATACAAAGAATAATAGAAGCTAATAGCGCATTAAGTTTTCTATTATAATAATCGACCTCTAGCAAAGACAATCAAAGGACAATGGCGAAATCGTAGTTACAAAAAAAAATTGCGTTTAGGAATTTCATACTTTGTAATCTAAATATTATTATTTTGCATGATTTTTCAGCATACTAACAATAGCTGTATAAGTATAGATAAGTTGTATAATTTATTAAAAATCTCAATTGATTTTTTGTAACGTGTTATGGTCGTAAGATTTTTTTAATGAATGGCTTAAGGTCTTTTGGGCCAAAGAAAAATCTTTTTCATAAGAATTCTATAAGCCGTTAAAAAAACTATGAAATCAATACAAGTGTGTGTGTCCCTACAATTACAAATAAATCAGCTTTACTTTTTACCAACTTAGTGAATGACTGTATCGTCTGTTATTTGGCTGTATAGTTACGACCATAGCTTATCTTATTTAGGAAAAAAAAACACTACTTCCGTCATTTCATACTGACATATTGTGACATAATTTAAATACACGAATACTTGAAAGATTTCACTTAGAAAATAATCTAGCAAACATGACTGTGGCCACAAATGTGATCTGGAGATCGGCTAGATAATGCTCTTTGTCGGCTAGTTTCCAAAGCATAGCAGACCGATATAATATGCTATATTTGCCGTGAGAACGTACCAAATTCGACAAACACGTTCCTATTATGGTGAACATTTACGTTTGCACGGTAGTTCTATAATTGAAGTGTGCAAAGAAACAATTAGTTCATCTTAATTTAATTTAAGAGGCAGTTCAGGTTCCTTATTGATAAGAGGTAAAATAAAATCACACCATGTTTCAAATAAACAGTATTATGTTTAATTCTGTTTAGGCTGGTCGAGCAGGCATTATAGAATACTATTGTAGTTGCTTTGTTGTGCGTCGTACAGTGGGCTGCTGCGCTCATACCATGATAGTAATCTGGTATTTGGGACGGGCTAGACATCAAGACATATCTGCCCCTGTAGCATTTTTAGATACATAAGATAGGATAATTATGAAGATGAATAAACATTTAAAAAACCAGTGTTTTATTTAGAACTCGTTTTTATTTTCTAATTTAATTTCTAAGTCCAGGATTTAGGGTCTGAAGATATTTTCTGCACAACTATTGACAAACTCTGTGTCTTCCATTCCAACTTAGCTTGTATTGAAATTAATTTTATGTGGCTTATGTTACTTTTGGTATAAATCTAATGGTGAATTATTAAAAACGGTTCAGCAGTTTATAAGTTAAAGGATTTATCGATTTCCAAAAAATAAACATATTATTCCTATAATTAAGTATAATGTATTCATATCTGAACATGTAAACGTAAACACGAATGTAAACACTTTGTGTAAGAAGTAGCTACGGTGTGGCGGATCATCCTTCCCCACAATAGTTATAAGTCAAGTTCAGTAGGTACATGTTTAATTCACGACCCTGCCTCAGGTGACAATAGCAGTAGTATTATAATACTCTTTGGAAAATAGGCAAATAACATTTTTATCAGCTTCACAGATAAAAATATTTTATTCAGAAATGTCAAATAGATCATAACCTCAAAATCTTTAAATTGAAATATCTTTAGTATTAGACTTTTTCATCAGAAATCCCTAATACATTATTGTTTAGGAATCGCTGCTGAATTTTTTGATATTTTTTTCACTTCTAAACGCTACATATTTATGTCAACTAATTTCATGAATGGGATCCTGCCATTGTCCATTAGAATGTAAATGATCTTTATTAAATGTATTAATAAAGTAACAATATATATACAATAGGCAGCTAATATTCGATATTAATCATGAAGTAGAGTTCGTTTGAAGTTCCAAACACATGAAATCTAAAGAGCCGGTGTGGATTACTCTGACGAGGCTAACAATATCAATGTATTCTATGAACTATTGAACTGATATATGAACTACTAGCTGTTGTTGTTGCTCGCGGCTCCGCCTGCGTGGAGGTTATATTCGGGAGCAGAAGTATACAATCCAAGGAGCTGTCTTCTGCACTGAGTAGTAGACTTCACATACCTTCGGAATTCCTATGAGGACACTCAGGTACGAAGATTTCTCTAATAATAGGAATACACAGGTAACTTTAGAAAAGTCAGAGGTGTATGCGATTTGGGTTTCGAACATACGACTTTCGTCTTGAAAGTCCGTACTGCAACCAACTAGGGAATCGCTGCTGTTATTAACTTATTTTCTTTAAATCTTTTTTATATTTATTATGTCACAGATAAAAAATCTGCCATAACTTAAACACATGTAGTTCAGTGTTGTTTGTCTGTCACTCAGTTTTTGTGACGAGGGTATACAATCGAAAACTGGCCGTAGTTTTATTTAGTGCCGAAATTGTTTACGCCATATTTTACACGGACGGTGTTATATTAAATTTATCGGGTGCGCAATCCGTGTGGAATAAAATGTGATATTTTTTCCGGTGACGCGGGGTATCTGAAATAAAATTTATTGGTCTAGGAAGCGAAAAGACAAACCACTGATCCGTAAATTTTGGCTTGTTTGTATAAGTTATTAAAATCGACTAGGAATAGGATAGGATAAGAAAGTATTCATACCGGTTTCTTTGATAGACTTTGCCAGGATTAAAAAAGTGGAAGGTTAGGTTAGGTTAGGCTGTAACATATTTTTTCTCGTCTACAAAAGTTTATTCCACATGAGTGTCAATGTCTTGTCGAAAAATAATTATTGAATATCATGTCTGTGGACAGAAGGCTTAAAAGCTCTTAACACAATAACTACGAACAGGAAAATACATTTTCCAGAAAAAAGCTTAATCCTAGGTAATAATATGCTACTATGTAGTATTGATATTCTTTTAATAATGGAGATTAAGAAAATGATATAAAATTTGTCACATTAATAAATATATTTTCATAAAGGCAAATGTAAATATTTGTAGAGTTTAAGTATAAACTTAAATTAATTTTATGCGTATAAGAACGAAAATTATCAATATTTTGTATTTCGTCATAACAACTACGAGAGATAATTTGTTCACATTATTCTTAATCAAATTTCACTATGATTGGTAGAATATTATTAACAGGGCTAATGGAAAATTGCTTTCAACAAGAATAGATGTATTTCAATGTAAAAAAATATTTTCATTTTGATCTCTTAGCTCTAGTTCTTGACTAATGAGACCAGAGACTAGAGAGACTTGTTTTAAAACAGATAAAGTCGAACATAAAACATTAATGTTGTTAATTCAAATATGGAATTTGCTCAAGATTGGAACCTGTGCTTGATACATTAATAGGCTCTCCACCCACAGCACAGTGGGTGAAAGTTATTATACCTCTGTCGACTACTTCCGGAAGCAACTTCGTTTCGCCTACTCAACTATTCATTTTATGCAAATCGAGTGCCTATGAAGTTAAATTTCTTATTTTAAATGCCCATGCCGGCTGGACCTCAATTTTCGAAGGTTGGTTTAATTTCCATCCCTGCGTTCTCCAGATGGTTGTTTTTACGTTTACAACGATAACGTCTTACTGGATATCATTCCACTCTTCATGTATTAGGCCTTGACATGGATTACATACTACAGTCTGAATACATCTATCAAAATATCATGTACGTTCGTAAAAATATAAGCAATTTCTATAAAAATAGTGATATTCACAACATTAATACAAGAAACAGAAACAAACTTACAGTACCCTCGTTTAGAGTAGTAAGATCTAAAAAGTCTTTTATGGGTAACTGTGTTAAATTTTATAACAAAATCCCCAATAACGTAATTGATTTGCCCAATAAAATGTTTAAGACTCATATTAAACGTCATCTTATGGACAGGGGCTATTATAATGTTCAACAATATCTAGAGGATAGGGATGTCTGGCATTCGGTTTCTTCCTGCACACTGCGACCTGGCGCCCTGTAGCTTACACCATGTTAGTGTATACAAATAGTATAACAAAATAAAATAAAAACTATATTCATAAAATATTAATAAATGACATGTTGTTATATACACTTAAAAAATAATAAACTATGACGACCGATTGCGTATAAAATAAAATAATCAATTGGCAATGTAATTTGTGACAGGTCATCTACTAGAAATAATGAACCGGACCAAAAACAAGCCCGCTGAGATTGATTTGCTGGATTCTCTCAGGACTGGGTCGCGCCGCGTAGTATCCAGCGGTAATGTAAGCCCGCTGAGTTTGTTTCGCCGGGTCTTCTCAGGCGGGGTCGCGTTTGGATCCGGTGGTAGCTTTTAAAACAAGCGACGTCTCGGAAATACCCATGGTCCATATCAAACCCATTTAAATATATATATATATTTGACCGGTATTACCTTGAATAATATTAATTCATAATATAAAAATAAAAAATAATTAATAATAAATAAATAATAATAATGTTAAATACCATATGAATAATTAATTGCTAGTGTATTGATGATGCTATGTATGTTATGTATACATAAGCTGATATGCTTTTCTTAAAATTTCTGTACTTTTTTTAATGTTCTGACTTGTCATAAGAGCTATGTAATTGCCTACTTGATCAATAAACGATTTCATTTCATTTCATTTCATTTCATTTCATTTCACATGAGCAAGAAAGCAGTAATTCCTACCCAGGTTCATGCACATACCGACCACTATTCTATTTTGACTATACTGTGCTTGTCATCAAGTGAAAAATAGTCATTTTCCGTGCATGGATAAAAACACTGGCAAATTGATTTTGCAAAGGATTCTGAAAACTGTTTTTTTTGTCCTGGCACGGCAAAGTAACCACACTGCATCTGATGGTAAGCGCAGTGCCATCCAATAAGAGTCATATATTATTTCTCGCTACTCAATAGTAGCGAGAAATAATATATGCTACTCAACACACTCATGCCGGCCATCTTCTTCACACTACGCCATGGGCAAGAAGGTGAAGTAGCGGTCGAGTGTGTCAGAGTACTCAGAATGCTGCAAAACGGCCAAACACCGTACCCCAACTATAGACCCCTACAAAACCGGATGTACACTAGCTGATCCGGGAACACGACACACTTGCGTGTGCCACTATGGCCGGTTTTACACCATGTGTACGGCGGTCGCTATCCGGGCGGATATGAATATCCTACCACCAGCAGGATTGATTGTTTAACGATATCTTGTAAAACGAAAGTATCCCACGCACTCGGCACTGTAACTCCCCTAAATAATATTGTATTTAATAATTTTTATTTTGTATTGTAACTTCCCTATCGCTTTAAGACTGAAGACCTGTTAGTAGCTGTTAACAAATAAATGAACACTGCTAATAAAAAACTAAGAGCGACAATGGCACGCATTTTTTAGACACCGAGTACTAAAGCTTGGCTCTCTGTCTCTAGGAATGCATTGCTGTCAATCCTAGACAATACATTTCTAACTCTTTTCTATATTTCTACTTGACTTTTAATACAATGCCATATCCAGTGAACATTACGTCGTGTAAGTACAGAATATTAGATTAAAACCGCAACTCGCCTCACCCTCGTTATACCGACCGCGAGGACGATAAGGATTTCATAGACGATATTCTGCTCACAACTATTAACGTTTTACAGTGATTATGATATTAAACTACAACCGAAAGAGCTATATTTTTTGTGCAGACACTTCTTGCTCTCTTAATTACCATGAACATCTGAATCACTGAAATCACTTCAAGTTTTCGAAGATACCGTGAATGTGAGAATGAGGTTACCTTTAGAAGGAACCCTAAACCATGAAGATCGGTTAAGAGTTCCTTCTAAAGGTAACCTCATTCTACAACCATTCTTACAACCAGGTGTAACCTGAACTAGAGCTACAAAATAATGATACTAAGGCATGGAATCTATGACCTAACGGGGAGTCATTACCACTGCCCGTTACCAACTCTTTAACGTGAACTGATCATGAATCTTTTTTACAGACGCAACCAGTGATTTGGTACGAGAACGAACCTCCAGGGAAAGTGGTCACACTTACCGCCAAAGACTACGATTCAAATGAAAATGGACCTCCGTTCACATTCGCCCTCAACGAATCCGCCTCCTTCGACATCCGTTCCAAGTTCCACATACAAGGTCGGTTGCGTAATATTGAACTTAAACTAGATTTATAAATGGTTACAGACTGTGTTTTTCTGTTAACTAATATGTATAAGATATATATATACGATAGTTTTAAATCAGAAACTAATACCCAGTGTAGCATTCACAGAGTAAATGCTTTGAGGCTAGACGAATCTCCTCAGGCTGAAGTTGTCGAACTACACGCACATAGGTTGTATATGGATGTAGTTCCATAATGAATGAATAAATAGTAAATGAAACTCGATGTTAAATCCTGCTCGGGCCGATTTTATTGCGCAGTAAGATATTGTCGTCGCTCCAAAACTTATCTGGCAATGGCCACATCAACCTTACTTCATACAAGATGCTCTGCAGGACTTCGGCACCTTTTTAATGCACCTTTAAGAACATGTTATCTTAATTATTTTACCCGGAGATGTGAAATTGAACTTCGGCTTCTTTTAAAGTCCTATTGAAACTGATAACGAGTTTCTAGCTTCTCTCTCGTGTCAATCATCTCTCTAACCCGAGAAATCTTATCTTAGGACTAGTCTACATGAGGATTTATATCGTCATATTGTACCTTAATCAATACATTCTTCCTATTCGACGCATAAGCACAAACGTAATTCACTACCTAATTTTAGTAATATCCGATATATACAAACTTCTACCACTGAGGTCAAGAAGGCATTGTGGATTCTAGTATGTTTGCAACAACTAAATGGGATCCCGAACGATGCAAGGCATTTTCTCAATGTTTGACGATTCAGGCTTCAGCGAATACTAGTATTTATGCTGTTAAACTACTTCTATAGCATTTTCCAAAGACTTTAACTAGCTGAAGTTGGTCTTTATAATGCAAATGCGCTTTAACAAATCAATTCAACACATTCCGTTTCATCCGAACTATCCAATCTGAACTAAAGATTCGTCTTAGCTAGCGAATTCTCGCAATTCACTGGCCCCGGTCGGGACGCAAAATTTTCCCTGGAGCCTCCCGAAAATCGAGTTTCGATCAATTAGTGTAGTTAACATGCAATAAATGGTGTTCCGGCCCTAACTCTAACTTAGTTAGCAAGTACCAATTGAATTCAAGCGTTTCCATTCATGTTCATTGATAATTTTGTAAACGCTTTCTGCGGATTATTTGTGTCGAATTATTTCTCTACTTTGCCAGTATATTTTGTATCAGGACTTATTAGTTTGTATAGCATATGTTCTTGGTTGTAGGAGTATTGACCGCTATGAACCGGTGTTCAGTTTTTGATGCGAATTTGATGCTAAATTCAGGAGCGTGGTACTACTACCACGTTCTTGAATTTAGCTGACTCTGTGAAATATGGCGAAAATGTGTAAAGTCAAGTATTAAGTTAAGTTTTATTACTCAGCGAAGTCTGGCCTCAATTCTCTTGGGGCTATTGGTTAGAAGAAAGTAACAGCTAATCGACTCAACCTAAAGGCTTTTTAATCATTGTGTTTTAGACTTTTTTTTATATCATAGTCCGACAAACGAGCCAGTGGGTCACTTGATGTAAAGTGATCTCCACCGCCCATGAACATCCACAATACCGAAAGTATCACGTATGCGCTGTCGGCCTTAAAGGACAGGAATAGGGATTAGGGAAGGGAAGGGGGAATCTGGACCTCCGGATATCTCACTTACCATACGAAACGCGACAGTGAACTTTACGTTGGTTTTCTGTGAGACAGTGGCACTACACCGGTCGAGCCGGCCCATTCATGTTGTAGACAAATATGTCTACAGCGTGGATCTACCACTTTTTAATACTTACGAGATCGACTAGATAATATGCAGTTATTCATATTTTTTTTTATTACATTTGATGTAATTATTAACAGTACATAATTACAATATTCAATCTTGTAAATATTATGAACTATTCAGATATTATGGAGTCATCTTCTAACTGACCTTTATAAACTCTAAATTAATATTTAAAAAAATATATATATTCCACATATTTTTACTGTAATACACAATTAATTAATCAAAGATTGTTTCTGGGAAGCTCTCGTTCGGAATTAAAATAATATGGAATTAAAGAAGAAAATTAAAAATTCATATCTCGGTGAAGGTCATTCGCCGCTTTTCGCTTTTTTTTTTATTACCAAAATTTTATTTCTAGAACAACTATATAATGCAAACCAAATTTTTCACAACGGTACTATAATTCCAGAGAAATAAACGTTTTATTATATTTCATCAAATTGTTTTGGCTTGAAACATCCTATAAACATGTTTAAAAGTAAATTTGCACTTTTCACATATTGTATGTATTATAATTGCGAAAATATTTCAAATAATTTCCTTTAAATTAATACTAAATCCCTTCAAAAAAGTGATAAAAAGTATATTTATAACATCCCTTGTCAGATGTATCTTCTTCGTTCAGGTTTTTTTTGCTAAAAAAATAAAACAAGAATGAAAGATCCTTAGTTTTTTGTCTTTCCTTTAGATCGACATTGCAGATCTAGAATTGTTAACTGGTACACCATTCTTATACAGTACAATTTATTGCCCGTCATGTATGTGATTGTAATTGGTAATTATAATTTGGAATTCGACCTGAAGCCATGCCACAGTTGGATATTCAGTCAGTACTGACTCCTTAGATTAGAGACATTTGAGACGGCCTACGTGGCGCAGTTGGCGAGTAGCCGGCTGTGAAACGATAGGCCGTGGGTTCGATTCCCACACCAGGATAAATGTTTGTGTGACCGACAGATATTTGTGTCCGAGGTCTGGGTGTTTTGAGACAGGCCGTCTCTCGTAGTCCCTGATAGTTGTGGGTATCAAGACACGTACCTTAGCGTGGGGTCGGGGCTATGTGTGTGACTGTTGGGTGTTATTTGTTATTTATTTGATCATTAAATTCCTGATTCTCTAATTTATCACTCATCATACTTAGTACTATGATAAATGTACTTATTACACAGGTAACATCCTATCTACACTGGTATCCTTCGATAGAGAACAAAGAAAGGAGTACAAGATACCGATCGCCATCACGGATTCAGGCACACCAAGGCTCACCGGAGTCTCAATTCTTCACGTGGTTATTGGAGACAGAAACGACAATCCAATGGGACCAGGACATAGTAATATATTCGTGTACAATTACAAGGTAAGTTTTAACACTGTTTTAATTAAGTTAAGTAATGCTAATCATCACATAGGGGTATTGTTAGTTTTATTGATTTTTCTGTTATCTGTTAGTAATGAAAAATACTTTTTTTTTAGTTACATCGTATCAAACTAGTCTCTGCACAGCTTTATCTGCAGTTATTATTGTATATCCAAAACTGTAAACATTATCCTCGTAACGAAACCCTCATATTTATAAAGCAAATTGTACGTAATAAAAATAGTTAGTGATCCAAAAGCCAATTACTTTTTGAAACGTACATAAACGGGTTTACAAAAGCTAAAAAGATCCACTCATCTCTTTAACGATCATGCCATATTTTCTTTGTACCATCAAGTCTTTTTTAGATCGCCTTTCCTTTAATCGTTTCTTGATAGCTGTATTTAATTTTGCTTTTATAAAGCGGGCCGTTTTACGCAGTCACATATGTTTGGAGAGGACCTTTTTTTGGATCAGAACCTTTAACACGGGCGAAGCTGACAATCAATTTTGTCCTTTTAAGTTTCTTTAACATTCAGGATAAAGTTGTTGATTATGGGATTTTTTGTATTTAGTATGTTAATATTATAAAATAACATGGTCAATTTGTAAATAGAGTGATAACATCAATTAAAATCACAATATAAATATATTTACTGAACTAATAAAACGAAGAAGAATAATATGATTAAATTCACCAAGTATTACGAGTAAAGGGACGCGTTGCGTTTTTACGTCGTCCCAATTTCCATTCAAGACTAGCAATTCCAACTTCAACATCCATCAATGATATTAAGGATAAAGTAGTTTCTTGTGTGAGATTTGTACATATATAGAACAAATGATATAAAAAAAGTAACTCTTTTGCGAAAACAGAATCAAAATGTATTAAAAAAATGAGGTCTTAATTATTATTGTAAGTTTTGGTATGAGCGTTTAAGGTGCGAATATCTTCCTATCTCCCTCGCGTGACTGGACTGTAACAGCCATTCTGGGAGATGGCGTCACGACTCATAGCGTACATCTTTATCTTTTTCTATCATTTGACAGCCCCTTGTCACCCAATTTGAATAGCTTTTAACTTACTTTTTTTAAGTGGATGTATGAAATCGATTATGTGCTTTATTAGACAACGTTATTTATTGATTAAAATAATAAAAAATATTGTCGACCCTATTATGACACCTGCAACCATAGACAATCACTAAATTGTTCAAGAAAATGCATTCATTTCGAGTGCTGAAATTTAAGTCAAATCAAGGAGCATGTGTATTCTAATTTAGTTCGTCTTCAATGTCACCGAAAATTGCTTTATCACGCTGTAAAATATTGTAAAAGCTCCTCAAAAAAGCTCAGGCGTGCTTTCATCACCAAATTGCTCGTGTGATGTAACATCAGGTTCAGAAATATGGCACGCTTTAGTAATTGCGTCATCAATTTAGACTGGTATTCACCCTGGATTTATTAACAATGCCTTTAAAGTCTACATAAGAAACCACAATTACCATCCAGTACAGAATGCAAAAAATTGCTATTGCGTTTTTATTTGCGTTCTTGATCTCCATTCTGCTGTATAACAGATATTGGCCGACATTCCTTTGCAAATTATACACAACGGGCAACTGTCGCCTCACAAATATATCCAAAAATGTCCGTCCATTTGGATTATGTTTATTATAATAAAAATAAGTTGAATATGTATAGAATTTTAGTTTACTCAGTTATCTCCATGTCCAATGTTCTGTAGAGATACATTTCTTCAATAAGTATAATTATATTGAATTAACGACTAATACAAAAATATTTCACCACGCAACCAGATGGAAAGCTACTTCAACGAATTGTATAGTTGGAGATATTATGTGAGTATGAAAATTTTCAACTGGCACTATATGTTTTTTTTCTTTTACTTTCGCTTCGTAACTTCGATGTTTTTGAGTTTATTTATCCCGTCAGATTGTACTGGGTGGTGACTTCTTTGCATCTCATTGTGAAGTTTCTTTGTCCTCGATATGATTTCCGATTCTAAAATACGTTTTTTTTGTTTCGATCTCGCAAACTTTCTTATAATTTTCGTTGTAGTATGCACATTTTACGTAAGTGTTTTTATAATACAGCATTTCGAGTCAAGGCCTTTATGACATGCACGTGCATGACAAACGTTCATTAATCAACAAAATGCCATATCTAGTAGCAGTTCTTATTTGACTTGTGACAAAGGTTACTATAACACTGTCTACCTTCACATAACTCAACCATAATTCTCTTTCGGGCATATATCATAGTTTGATATTCTGATTTTTACCTGCCTAACATTAATGATTCCAAAAAGACTTTCATTTTAGATATTCCTTTCGTTATTATTCTGCCTATTTTTACCTTCAATATCATTTGTCATTATAGGGGATTCACACAAATCAACAGGCGTAGCTTATTGATAATTAGCTGGAATTATCGAAATTAAATTAATATGCTAATTCGATTCAGCATTCACGGGGATTATTGTTAAATTCATTTAGTGTGACGGCAATTTTCATTCTGACCTCTGTCTAGTAATTTAAAACTTTTTGGACGTAAATGTTCATATTATCAACGTGTTCTGGATTGTTTGAAAAGTCGACAGTGTAATGAACAGAGTAGAGTTAGGAGTTCGTATTTTAATATAGTGTCCAACAACCCTCAACGGGACGCTACACTTTGTAATATGAATTTTGAACGCGTTCATAAATTGGGTATTTAAGTCATATATTTTTATTACATTTTTAGTTATTTTTTCTGTTTGGTTAAGATCTCTGTTGATGCATGTGTAGAATACCATGATAGATGTAAAGATTGGCTTTATTAAAACTTGTCTTAAACAGTTAATCAGGTTTTAGGCTGATATATAATTATGCTCTTGTTTATAATAATCTTGAACTTAAGTAAGAATTTCTAGTCATTCTTATGTTAATTACCCGTAGGTACTAAAATTAATTCATATTAAATTTCAGTTGTAGGATCGCGAATTACCGCATTAAGTTTATTTCTAAGTCTCGTTTCATTACGTAATTTGCATTCAGCAGCCGCCTTATAACGCATGAAATATGAAAATGTCCCAGAATGAGCGGGGATTCATTGCTCTTTACGACAAAACCGTAAACAATTTTACGGTTTTTCATTGTGGAAGCTACATTATTACCGATTAGACGGTTTATTGTCGGTTACAAAAGTTATAACCGTTGTTAACACTGTATATTGCCGAGTTGGTATTTTGTATGAGTGATGAATTTTCGTGCTCGCATTCTTTAAATTAGGTCTTAATGCTTGCCTGTTCGCCAAATAGGTTTTTTTCCTTTAGCACCCGCATTCTGGAACGATACTCAAACGAGCTTTTTTTCTAGAAGTAGATTGTCTAAACACGTCATTGTTTGATTTGGTTTGTATTTTATTTGGCCACTATCTGAAGATTCTCTTAAATAGAAATCAACACATAGAAAATACCTGGCTTACCTTCTCGTTTATAAAGTAACATATTGCTAATTAATGAAAATCGATCGTTTGGTTCAGTTGCAAACCGTAAAATCCTGGATCTACCAGTGAAATCAGGAGATCCTTTGTTTGGGTTATTCTATCCGATAACATGATATTGGATTTGTTACCTATATAACAGTACGGCAATGATGAATTTCAAAACACGTAACATAACCAATTGCTTTGAAAATCCAGTCCACAGGTTTTCTTACAACCTACATAAGCCCCTAGGCAAATGAGTTGTTGTTAAGCGTTAATGCCATATTCAGGACACATTAAAATTTAATTCCGAGTACCCTTAGCATACAGAAAACGCTTACCCTCATTATCAGCCGATGGACATTCAAAACACTTAATTCGCCAGTAACCCCAACAACACCTCAATGAATAATTAAGTCTACAGACCGTTGCGCTGGTATGGCCTATAAACCTTTACGATAATGCCTGTGTTTTATAATAATATATGGCTATCAAAATGTTAATTTTCCGTTTTAATGAAAATGCCTTTAGTGCGTATAAACAGGGATTACGCGGGAAGGCAGTTTTTACTGCTGCCTCGATTCGTAAGTTACCGCTCGGCGCGCTCGTGACTGGTTTTGGGATATAGCCGGGATATATTCGGGTTTGCTTGTAATACCGTTTTAAATTCTTGGATTTATTTACTTTCAGTTACTACTGTCACTCGATACTCTAATTTTCCTTCACATTGCCGTGACAGAATTAAAAAAAGTAGTGGGTCAACCAATAATGAGCGATCTCCACAGGCCATAAATATAATACGAGAATATTCTGAAGTTTCAGGCGTTTTGTTGTTTTCCTTTTTTTTTGGAAAGTTTTGGAAAATGTCGTTTTATGAATTGGCTTCCTTGAGATTGTAGACAGAGTATCTCTGCTTGAGATTGTCATTCTTTAAGTCTACTCTCTTGTGGTCTTGTCAATAGATGCCACACTTCTCGGCATAGTCTTAAAGTATACTTATTTCGAAGGAAGGAAAGAGGGAAGAAGGTTGTAAAGTCACAATTAGAAGTAACGGAAAACTAAGAACCACAATCAAATGCATTTTTGCAGAGTTATGAAAACCAGGCATTAAACTATAAGTCAAATCTCATATTATTATAATGTATCAAGCAATTATGTAGGAAAACCTCAAAATATAACCTTTATGATCATCTGCACAGAACTGATAAGAACTCTAGTACTGACTTCGCTATAAAATGCTATGTACACACCCTTAAGTTACTCTCTAATTGCTTAGGATAAAGAGATAAACTTAACTTTGCATCTAGGACAGGCTTTAATAAGAAATGACTGCCACAAGCTCATTACCAAACTTTAGTGCTGACAAGCACTAAAAGCAACTGATGCAAACCAGTCCTAGAATGAAAATGTCAAATCTCAGATGTCAGATATTCGTTGTACCGACGGATTACTGCGTTTATTTCTGACCGCGTCATTCCAAACTCACGACAAACTTTGTCGCCCACAAACCATCGGCCTCTGGAATTGATTTGCTGCATATTTCGGCTCAGCTAAATCTAAAGCTGCTGGTTTTTAGGTTTGCGAAGTTTGAATTAAAAATTACAATGGTGGCTGACGACAATTCGCCTTTTGTGAAACGGCGTTGGAATTTACTATGCATAGGTAATTAAGTATTTTTAGGGATCTGTACGTTTAAGCAAAATGAGTGTAGGAAATTCCAAACGATTTAGTAGGATTTTATTGATATTTGCAAGAAGCAGTGAATAAATATCATGATCAGTTTATCCGAAATGAGATTTTCTCTCCATCGTAATGTATCCAAAACAAAACAAAGGTTAATAAAAATTACATAATACAAATCTTAACCTTTACTTTTTATATAAAAATATACTCTTGTTGTTTCATTCAGGTCAAATTATATTTAACTTTCCTGGAATTAAAACTTTTATTTTTGAGTTATAGGTTTACTTTAACTTTAGTATCTATGTATACTTATCATCGGCTATTGCATAATAAATATACAAACTTTTAAAAGCCTTAAAACGATATCAAAGTTTTCTTCTTATTTCATTATCTAAGAGTTTCTTATTAAGAGTTCTTTATGGTCCGCGATAAGATGTTTAACGGCTTAATTAAAATAAGCCTCACAAAAGGAAAATGTCTACTAAATTTTCCTTTTTACATTAGATTACATAAAATGATTTTTGTTTTATATATTTACTTTAACAATATTATTATACTGTATATTGATTGGTTTTATTTGCCTAAACTTTTACTGGAGATTTGAAAAAAGTTAACACTCTGGTCACTATGATTCTTTTTTATACACCTAGAAAAAGAATCATAGTGACCGATCGTTCTGAAATCAATTCAAATATAAGATTGTATTTTTGACTCCAAGTTACCTATTAGAATAATTTAAATCACTAAAATATTGTCTTCCTACATTAAGATATCTTTTCCAGTATTACTAAATTGAAATCATTAAAAAACATAAAGTATTGTTTTTCTTTCCCACAGAAAAAGAAGCATACATACCCTTCAATTATGATTTTTCATAGTCCTCGTTTATTTAGATTATTATATTTAGAATTAATTAAATTTTTTTTTTGCGTAAATTGTAATTGGGCAGCAATATATTTTCTAAGGAAAGTTTGTCTAAAAATACTCCAAAGATTTTATTAATCCATATAAAATACTTATTAGATATTTAAAAAGAATATATATCTACCATTGAAGCTGAATAATCACCGCTGAGCCGATGTAAAATGTCGTACCCATCTATCTATCATGTCTAGACTTAGATGCGGGTAAGATCGGTCCCAATCTGTCTACCCACGTTGGACAATGAATTTGTTCCCGCTGCTGAATATGTAACGTTAGAACGGCCAATCATTGAAGTAGTATCTACTAGAAAAGGCACTGCAATTTTTCGCGCCACGTGTTGCAGCAACTGCCATTCCGTTCATTCTGACACGCTATTGTCCGTTTTCTGATCTGAAACTATACACTGTCCAGTCATGTATCAATGGCATGCCGGCGAGCCGACAAATACTGGCAACTTTGCCGTTCTTACTTGCGATTTTTAACATTAAAGTTTTTTTGTTTTGGAAATAAAAATGATTTTGGCATGTATTTACTCCCTACTTATTACCGTTTTCTGAACACCGTTATCCTTTAGAGACACGAGTGGAAGAATAATATTATATATGGCGACACACAGCATATACTACATGATTGTCAAGCGCAACGTCAATTAATCCTGAATCGTGGTAGCAAAGTTTACGCGCCGCTACAGAAGAAGTTCCGTATATGAACGGTTGCATCCATCATGCAACAACATCCGACTGACTGAAAACCTTTCGCTAGAGGAATACTTGCTCTGTTTGTATTTGTACTAGTTAGACCGATGAATAATTTATTATTTTGCGAAAGTGTATAAGATTTACTACGGTATTTTTTATTTAATAATGGAACGACCAGGTAGGTCCCTTAGCTAATAGAGAGTGCGACGAATGGCTGTTTGAATTACAAAATATGCCGTAGTAAGACACTGCACGGCGCTCATTCTTCTTTAGCCCAATTATTTTAAAGCTTCATTGTTCTTTAAACCGGAGCACAACAGTGTTTATATTATAAAAATTGTCTTTATATGCACCTCCGTCTTCATAATCTACATCTCTTTATTGGTCTTCCATGAGGTCATTTTGCCAGGATAAAAAGATTATTTATCGCAGTATCGTCGTAGTAAGATAATTTGCTTGCGTTGTTGGACCGCAACGTCCGTCCGTTCCAGTAAATTAGTCCATACCTCAATGCAGCCCAGTGTATTTCTTAACTACGTTTTGCCGTATCGTGTTTCTGTTTGCTGTTGTTGACAAGTGACAATCGCAGCTGCCGCTTTCACATTTCCAATAGAAAGGTAGTGATATTTTGTAGAAATGTGGATGGATTATGAATAAAGGTTTTAAGAAATATAGTCTTTTCGTATGATCTAGGTTGCCTTGTTTTATTGCGGTTTGAATTCAAGGTGTTAGTTCTTTGTAGTTAATTACAAGGAACTTGCTCCAAAGCTTTTAAACCAGCGGGTTTCTGCGTCCGATCATCAAGTAGTCCAAAGGTAGTGTGGCTTCTACAGGTATTAGAATTAAATCTATATTAATTGCACGTCTGGGTACGTGGATAAAACTACATGCGTAAACGAGCTGAAAACTATCAATTATTACGCCACATTTATTTCGCAAAAATTCTACAATGTTTTGCAAAATAAAATACATTATGCCATACCATCCAGAACACGATGACCGGTGTAATTACTAAATGAATCGGAAAATTAATGCATAGTGCAACCGAGCCGAATAAAATTGCGTTAATTAGTTATAACTCGTACATTTATTAAAGTTTAAACATTTCGGAAACGTTTAATAGGTACTCGCGTGCAATTGGTAGCCCATGGTAATATCAATCTACAGCCTAATTATTTCTCAATTAACTGTAACAATATCCATTACGATTGATAGACTATTGGCAGTTTTGTGAATAAACTAGCTGTTGCTCGCGGCTCCCACGTGGAGGTTTTGTACACCTTGGGTAACATTATTGTAGTGTTAGTAGGGATCCTTATTTTTTTCTTGCAATTAAAATATTATTGCATACTATATTAATCAGTGATAATGTAGCATTCAAATGGTAAAAGAATTTTTAAAATCGGTCCATTACTTTTTGAGCCAATTCATTACAAACATACTTACATACAATTTTTTCCTCTTTATTATATTAGTACAGATAAATAAAAAAAAACACCCAACAGTCACACACATAGCCCCGACCCCCACACTAAGGTACGAGTCTTGTGTCGTGCGTATCAGGGACTACGAGAGACTTTCGGTCTCACAATACCCGAACCCGACACAAATATCTCACTCTCACACAAACATTTGTCCCGGTGCGGGAATCGAACCTACGGCCTTTCGTTTCACAGCCGGATATTCCTCGCTGCGCCACGGAGACTGTAATAATACTGTTTAGTAATTTGTGTATTGAAATACCAACGTACATATAAAGCAGATTTGACACTTATTTACTCAAAGATATTGATGTCCTTATTTACAAAACAATTTAATTTAGATCACACATTGTCTCATTTGCTGTATACATATTATAATAATAATAATAAATTTGATTTATTTCCATAAACAAACACTTCAATAAATTGACAAATAAAATAGGCTATATTAATTAAGTCACCTAAAAATTTATAGCATCCTATGCCAAACTAGGTTAAAAACCTGTATCTCAGCATTTGGCGCCGCTTCAGAAAGTTTACTTAAATTTACAGTAGCCTCTGTCTCAAAAATCATGACTAATATGAAATTATAATAAAAATGAAATAATGTTGATATGGATATGGTAGACAATATTTATTGTATTGTGCCTCTCTGTGAAATTAATGAATGTGTAGATGTATGTGTGTGAGAGGGTGTGTGATAATGGTAGCTTTAAATGTCATCTACGGATACCTTAATCTTACTTTTGTGAATGTGACCGTTTTATACCTAACTTATTTTGTTTGAAACTGGTAATTTCTACATTGCTCAAATATGTCTCTGATTTTTGTTGTTTCTTATATTGTTACTTAAAACATGTGTTGCTTTTAATCCGCGTATTTGCGATTTTATAATATTTTGGCAATAATAAAATTAAATAATACAGGCATTGAACTCGTAAAAATTGAACTTATGCATTTTCGAATGACTTTTTCATACACATGACGTCAGTATTGCGACAGAGAGTATTCACGCAGTATAATAAATTATGCACTTTTTAACTATGCGAAAAAGTTGCAATGCATGTGAAATATATGGAAATAGTATGAATAAAATAAGTTGGACGCAGAGTGATGCTTTGCTTTTTAATTGAAGTTATTCCGTGTAAAGTTCGTTATAATTTAATATGCATGTTATTTTTGTTGTAAAGTGTTGAAATAACTGTACCTTGTCTGAAATTCAGAAAATTATGACACAAAACGAAGTATAAATTACTCTTTGTTAATCTTGGTGGAAGCAGGAGAAAGTTGATCATGTTCATCACAAATGTAGTAGTTACATTTTTGTACTATTATTTAGTTGATTGAAATATATTGCATTTTAAACGTTAAAACACATTATGCGTCCCTGTAAAATTTGGGGGTTGATCTCGATTTTTCCGGAATCCCATCATCAGATCCTGACTTGGTAGGCAATGGGACCACCTGGAAAGTATACCCTTTTAACCAAAAAAAGAATTTCTTAAATTGATCCAGGCGTCTTCCAGTAATCCACGAACATATAAGAGACAGATTCCGACGAATTAAGACCTCCTTTTTTGAAGTCGGCTAAAAACCATCTGACTTTTCTCGTATTACATCACTTTTTCCTTCACAGGGTGAAGCTCCAGACACTGAGATAGGACGGGTATTCGTAGACGACCCAGACGACTGGGACCTTCCTGACAAGAGGTTCATGTGGCTACCGTCCTACGAACAGAGAAGTCCATTCTTCGACGTGCACAGAAACACTGGGATGATCACCATGAAAGAAGGAACACCTAACGGCACATATCTGTTGAAGTTTAATGTAAGTTGTTATTTATTTATTAAATGACACCAACAGTTAATAGACTAAACATGCTTAATTAAACTCGTACAATCTAAGGACTAGTCTACTCACCAATTACAGGTGTGAAATAACTCACACACACACATACACTCACGCCTGTAATCCCCGAAGGGGTAGGCAGAGGTGTAACTGGTACACCCACTTTTCGCCAAATTTCGGTCCCATGATGTGATAGGGGGCGAGCCTATCGCCATACCGGGCACAATTCCAGACTCCGGGCCAATACTGGGAATTTCTAGATAGAAAAACCCAACATCACTTTACCCGACCCGGGGATCGAACCCGTGACCTCAGCATTGCAGTCGAGCATGCGCAATTATCGTGAAATAACATTGGTATTAAAATTAAATTTTATAATAAAAGAACCTAACTTGTATAATTATGAAGATAAGTAATGTTTCAAAATATTGCAGAATCTATTAAGCACATTCTAATGCAATTTCGAATACAATCTTAGTAGACGGATATTTTTATCATCAGTAAGGGCTTCTGTATGGTCAAAATTTTAGCTGTTATTTCATAGCGACCCGGGTTCGATCTCCGTATCTTTACCAGACCCTTTTTCTATCACGAAAAATGTAGTATTAGCCCGGAGTCTGGAATTGTACCCGATATGGTGATAGGCCCACCCCCCTATCACATCATATGACGGTAAACATGGCGAAAAGTGGGTGTACTGGTTCCACCTCTGCCGACCCATTCGGGATTACAGGCGTAGTGCGTATGTATTTCATCGCGTTACTATTGTATGGAAACGCAATGTCCTAAATACGTAAAATAGATTTATATCGGCGTTATGAGTGAAAACCAGTGATGGAAGAACTTAATAACCTACAAATTGCTTCCCATGAAAATGTGTTCCTTCACTGTTAAAGCGAAGGCCATTTAACGATGAATACATACATAGTAAAAGAGATCAGTAGACATAGACAGTCCTCTCTCCTCTTGGCTAGGCTGTCTCTACTTTTATGATGACAATTTTATTTTGTAGGTAACCGAAGAGAATGAGCCCTTAGTACCTTTCCATTGGGTTGAAGCGACTGTCAATGTGACCATCAAAGAGATACCAGAGGAAGCAGTCGATAAGTCTGGATCGATACGTTTCGTCAACATGACTGCTGAAGAGTTCATCATTCCTGAGGAAGATGTGAGTATAACAATAACCAAAAAAACCGAATCTCCTGATAGTATATTTTGCAGTAAATTTTAATGTCTTAAAATAATTTAAGTGTTTTAATAGATTTGGCTTTGTTACAAAATCAGGGTAATCCTACTAAACAACATGTTTTTTGTTGACCACACTGCACCTGATGGTAAGCGCAGTGCCGTCCAATTAGAGTATCGAAAGATAATCTATCCCCCGCTACTCTACACAAACATCCGGCCTGCTTCTTCACACTACGCCCTGGCCAATACTGTAAAGAAGCGATCGAGGGTCTAGTGTCAGAGTACTCAAAAGGCCGCAAAACGGCCAAACATCGTACCTCAACTCTAGACCCCCGACAAAACAATAACTGAAATAACATTCAACAACTAAATAAAACATATGCATTGATACTTTAATAAAGAGGTATTATATTTCCAGATAGGGAAACATATTTTGGAGTAAATTTTAAATGTCTTAAAATAAATGATGTTAATACATTTGGGTTTGTTACCAATGTGTATACATTGATTATTATAATGCTAGAGATCGCTGTTAAAAACATTCTTAACATGGTTAATGCATCTGCCTTCAAATTAATTGATCAAATAAAGATACTAAATGATATAAAATACCTCATTTGTATCCATTAGTTAAAGCAGCAGGTGGGCATAGTCTATTACAATTATTTTGTGTCTTAATAGTTATCAAAATAATTGGCTGTTTGTTCGTGCAAGTAACTAATTTGTTATCGAATCATACATTTAATTCGTATATGGGTATATTCTACAACTGGAATGACAGTTTGATCAGCTGCTTTGTAATTACAAAATAATAAGATAGTTATTTTTTTTATCCTGGCACGGATAGTGACCACACTGCACCTGATGGTAAGCGCAGTGCCGTTCATTTAGAGTATCGAGTAGCGAGAGAAAATCTATTCCCCGCTAATCAACACAATCGTACCAGCCTTCTTCACACTACGCCATGGGCAAGAAGGTGAAGAAGCGGTCGAGGGTCTAGTGTCAGAGTACTCAGAAGGCCGCAAAACAGCCAAACATTGTATCCCAACAAAGACCCCGACAAAAAAAGTTATTATAAATGCAAGACATAAATCTACAATACTAACTTCATTATTCATAGTTATTGTTGTAACTGGATCGCAAGATGTCCAGCCTTGGCCTAACTTCTAACAACCATTGAGCGTTGTTAACGTGTAAGCAACTGAAGGAGTAATTGGTCGGACGTCCCGGATGGTGGGGGGGAGGACAGTTTTACAGCATTGTTGACATTAGGTCAGACTAATGTGACTTGTGTTTTTGTATATCAGAATGGGACTAGCAGTTACCCAGATGTCAAGTGACAATTATTTCATAATAACAATAACACTAGAAACCTGGGGGTGTTCAAATTCCGCACCAAGACAAATGGTTGTGTGATCCACAAATATTTGTTTCGGGTATAAGTGTTGTGGGACCGTAGTCTCTCGTAGTTCATTATACATGCGATACAGGTTTGACTTAGTGTGTGATCAGAACTATGTGTGACTGACTGATGTATATCGTGAATCAGCGTATATATGGCAAAATATAAGGAAAGAACAATTTCCATGTTAAGCTATTTCAATAAATAAACGATACATTTAAGTAACTTATACTAATTTTTATACTTTTTTATGTACTGGTTATATTGTTTAACAGTTATAGATACGTACTTTAGTAGAAACGAAGGACGTTGTTTCTCTACACACCATAACTTGTACCATATTTCAAAACACGAAATGTACACGATGCTGTTAGTACTCATCACTCCAATTAATTTCCCATGTAACCGCTCGCTTTACTCACCAACAGGCCCCTTAATATCTGCGTAGACCTACATTACTTGTCTGTTCCAGTTGTTAATTGAATGGGTCTAGAACAGAATAAAAGATCTATTTATACTAGTTAGTCTGAAAACACTAGATTAATATCTGGTATCCGAGATCAGTGTTAGACCCAGTAACGAGATCGAAGATTAATTGATATAGAAATTGAATAGACATTATTAATATTGTTGGTGGGGACGTCGTTCCGTGACAGCCTTTTGAGAAATTCCCGAAGGTTAAAACGTGATATTAGATGCTCTAAACATTCCTCAATAAGTAGGCTAACGATGACAAAATAATTTATAAAATCCGAGTGATTAATCCATAGATTTACGCGTTCAAACACATAATCAGCTTTATATTGGTAGTATAGAAAAAAACCACGAGTCACTGTTCGTACGCAATCTTCGAAACCGCCCAAGTAATTTTAATAAAATTTTGTGAATTTGTACAGTTGGATACAGTTTGCATTATAGGATAGTTGGACCCGATAGGTGGCGCTATATAGTATGAATAAATAGTAATAGCAACCAACAAATACATGGCCAAGATCCCTCACAGACGATGATCTTGATGAGGAACTTCGAGAGATTTTCGGTCTCACAACATTCAGGACCGGACCATATATTATCAGTTAATAATACTAGCCCTGTATTAAACATTGTCCCACTGCTGGGCACGGGTCTCCTCTACTAGTGAGAGGGGTTAGGCCTTAGTCCACCACGCTGGCCTAATGCGGGTTGGTAGACTTCACATACCTTCGAAATAAGAATTCTCAGATATGCAGGTTTCCTCACTATGTTTTCCTTCACCGTTAGCAAGCGATAATTATCATTTAATACACACATAACTTTAGAAAAGTCAGAGGTGTCACACGAAAACTTATCTTGATGTAAAACTTGAATCCACAACCTCTCGTTTCACAGTCAGCTCGCCCACCACGGAGACTGTAGAAGGCTGTAAAACGAAGAATACAGTATAATGAATGATGAAACGCAATGAAATATATTTAACTTTCCTTAATCAATGTAACAAAGCCGAATTGTGTCTAAATATTTAGCTATACTAATTGTTATTGTTTTTAAACAGACATTTCAAAATTATATTCAGTTTAATGACGTATGCCAATTGGGATGCTTTTTTAACCGACTTCAGATAAAGGAGGAGGTTCTCAATTCGTCGGAATCTTTTTTTTATGTATGTTCCCCGATTACTCGAAGACGCCTGGACCGATTCGAGAATATCTTTTTTTTTGTTTAAAATCGTATACTTCCCAAGTGGTCCCATTGGTACTTTCAGAAGTCAGAATCTGATCATGGGATCTCAGAAAAATCGAGGGCAACCCTCAAATTTTATAGGGACATAAGGGATAATTTGTTTTTCATTGAAGTCGGTTTACTTTTATTAATAAAAAAACTTTTTTTTGGGTCGGTTCAAATATTCTAACCCGTCTCTGTCCCACAGGGTACGAGTAAAAAGGATAAACTGCATCGCCGTCTCGCGCAGCTATACAACACCTCTATGGACAACGTAGATGTCTTCACAGTGTTCAGTAAACTGACTGTCAAGGATGTCTTCTTGGATGTACGGTTTTCGGCCCACGGATCTCCATATTACCCACCGGAAAAGCTTGATAGCATGGTCGTTGGAATACAAGAGAAGGTAAGCCATTTTTTTTAGAGAGGAGTGACATATGGCCAAATTCAATATGTAATCTCAATCAGACAGATTGACAGCCTCCGTGGTGCAGTTGGCGAGTAGCCGGCTGTGAAACGAGAGGCCGTGGATTCGATTCCCACACCGGGACAAATATTTTTATGATAGACAGATATTTGTGTCCTGGGTCTGGGTGTTGTGAGACCGAAAGTCTCTCGTAGTCCCTGATATATACAACAGAAGACTCGTATCCTAGTTTGGGGTCGGGGCTATATTTGTGACTGTTGGATGCTATAAAATAAAACTTAAGTCGTATATTAATTGTATGTATGTTAACCGGTGTTCGAAAAGAGCAACGCTAGAGTTTCTTGCTAGTTCTTTAGCGATACTGCATACCGAACTGGTATAGAGTAAAAGAAAGATACGGACTGAATCTAAATAATGTATAACATTTCATGGATTCAATAAATATTTGATTTGATTTGACATAATACTCAAGATGTTGGCGACATTATGATTAAAGTGGTTGCTTAAGACTCTGGTAATCTTAACATAATGCCAATTAAGATTTGTGTACGAAGCTTACGCTTGAAATCGATTTATAAGAGGAATTATATATAGCATGTCCCAGGAACAGTCCTCAGACACTCAAATCGAAATATAAAGTTACTAGTATATAAGTATTAAGTTTTTAAAAAGCCTTTTCAATATCTGGATATAAATATGTGAAATTTTACGCATGAGGATAAAGTAACGAAAACACAAAAATGATGGAAAACAGATAGTATTATACAATGTCATGTCAATAATATCCCTTTTATGTTAACGGAAAAACATGGCTAAACAAAATTATAATCCCTCATTTTTATGAGTATCGCCATAGTGGCCCACGCAAGTGTCTCACGTTCGGGGATCAGCCAGTGTACATCCGGTTTTTTCGGGGTCTAGAGTTAGGGTACGATGTTTTGGCCGTTTTGCGGCTTTCTGAGTACTCTGACAGTAGACCCTCGACCGCTTCTTCACCTTCTTGCCCATGGCGTAGTGTGAAGAAGCAGGCCGGCATGATTGTGTGGAGTAGCGGGGGATAGATTGTCTCTCGTTACTCTATACTCTATTTGGACGGAACTGCGCTTACCATCAGGTGCAGTGTGGTCACTTTGCCGTGCCAGGATAAAAAACAGTCTTAAACATGATAATGCTTATGTCCCCGAAAGATTAAAACTATTTAATAAGTCCTCTTACGTTTTAGGAACGCTTATATCCTTAACGAAATAAAGCGCCCTATAAATATTAGATCGACCATCAAACTACTATCGAGGCACTGAAAAAAACTCATGCAGATTACACTTTGAATCGTGATTTTCATCACGCTTATGTGGGTCATGTATGGCAATAGGTTTTGTACTAGGTTCTGTAATACTTTTTCACAATATTAATTAAGGTAAATTAATTAATATACATTGAACTGCTGTAATCTAGTTTAAATTATATAATTGGTATGTCCAAATATTGTTAACCAGTGTTCAAAAAGAGCGAAAGCGTATCTCGCCCGTTTTTCTAGCAAAACTGCATTCCGAATTCGCGGTTGAGTAAAAAAATTATGGAATCAAAATTATGTATAATTTCAGGGATTCGGTAAATATTTAGATTTGATAGAATCAATGAACACAAAATCAGGTCTTATGATTATTAAGAAGTCAGGACGTTGGACGCCTCCTGACTTCGAGATCATCCCTAATGCGAAGAAGGTCACTGCGGGGTTTAGGTTGATATTATTGGCGTAGTACATAGCTTTACTCGGTCCAACGGTCGCCCGGATATTTCCATCTCTACCGTTAAGCCGATGAGTCCAACATAACAGGTCCAACTCCCTCCGGAATAAAACAGGAGTGATAAATCCTTTTTTCCGCGAAAACAAAAGGTCTTATTATTATAAGACTGTGTCAATATTTTTTTAAGTAATTCCGTACTATTTCATGGAAGATACACAGACGAGAGAGATGGTGCACTGTACAATAGTGCAGTGGAAATGTGATGACAATGAATACAAATTGACATTAAATGTTATAAGACTTAACATTACGAAGACTTCGCTAAATTCTCCTCCATCAACCAAAAAACACTGTCATTACAACTCTGTTGAAACGTCGGGAAATAAATTGGTATACTTTTGGCTACTTTAATAAATTCAAACATTATTTTTAATATATTTTTAAACACATGACGTGTCTTCGTGTACGAAAAATAATTAAATTACACAATTTGGTAAATACTTGTTTGATTGGCACTATTATGAAGGGGAGTGTCGGCTTAGATGTTTTTTAAATACGGCTTTCATTGATGTATTCGTGCACGCAACGGCCTTCAAAAGGTGTTTGCTAATTGCCCACAATTAACTAATTTTCACCTCAACCTTCTCAAGTTCAACAAACCTATTTAATTGTGTGCGTATTTTCGCTGTTATCACGAACATGAGAAAAATATTGTGAAGAAAGAAAATATTGATCGTCGCACTATAAAAAATATGAAGAATACTTTTAACAATTTTTACATATATGAGACAAACAGTTCGCTTGAACGATGGCCTATGGACAATTCCATTCGGTCTTGATTTAAAAAGTGCTACATTACTTGGTACTGGTCACCCAAAAATATAAGACATTAAATTTCAATAGATTAATAACCTGAAATAGGCTTGCGATAGACCACTATCTCGTCTGATGGTAAGTGATGATGTGTTCTACGGTGGAGCACGCTTGCCTAGAAGATACCTATTCACTCTTGACTTAAAATACCCAGGTTATAATTTTTGGGAAATTTAGACTCCGGCAAAGAGTTGCACTCTCTAGCGGTGCGCATGATAAATATACATACATATACACTCACGCCTGTAATCCCCGAAGGGGTAGGCAGAGGTGTAACCAGTACACCCACTTTTCGTCGAATTTCGGTCCCATAATGTGATAGGGGACGAGCCTATCGCCATACCAGGCACATGTTCCAGTTCCAGTTTCCAGACTCCGGGCTAATACTGAGAATTTCTAGATAGAAAAACCCAATATCACTTTACCCGACCCGGGGATCGAACCCAGGACCTCAGCACAGCAATCGTAACGCAGGCGCAATTACAACTGCGCCACCGAGGCAGTCAAATAAATATACTAAATATAAAACGCTTCGTGCGCACTGGTGGAATATCAACCATGTATATATGACGCTTCGCCGTGTCTCTTGTCGTCCGATGATGGTGGACTTCACTTATATGTTAAACCTTAATGATATTTTGAAATCCACTCACTCAATCATCCCTCCACATAAATAAATAAAACCCAACAAACACACATGCTCTAGATCCCACAGTAGCCTACGATTATCTAGTGTCAGGAACTACGTGATACTTTCGGTCCCTTACAATCTCTAACAAATATTTGTAAATCACACAAACATTGGTTTCGGTGCGAGATCGAACCTCAGTAGCTGACTAATGGGCGGAAACTATTCACTCCGGAACCGTAGTACGGAATCTATTTGAAAAGCCCCAACACCAGATCATTTTTAATCAGGTTCCAAACAATGTTTTTAATAAGAATTGTCTGCTTCACGCAATTTTTCATTAATATCTAAGCTGCCTGGGCCCCTGATGATCCTAGTCCGCTAATCAAATCAAATATTTATTGAATCCATGAAATGTTATACATAATTTAGATTCAGTCAATTTTTTACTCTACCGCCAGTTCGGAATGCAGTTTCGCTAGAGAAGAACGGGCAAGAAACTCAAGCGTTGCTCTTTTCACACCGGTTAACAATATTTGGTCATATAATTAATATACGATTTCAGTTTAATTACATTAGATTAGAGCAGCTCAATGTATGTTAAGTTGCCTTATTGCAATATTGTGAAATAAAAATCATTACAAGACCTAGTGCCGCACATGACCATCGTGAGAGTGATGAAAATCTCGATTTCTTAAAGCAGTTGGTCCTTACTGAAATGTCCATATGGTCCTTACTGTTATGTAGACCACCTCATCATCAGCTACTGTCAACATGAGATATCATGACAAACCATCTCACTTACTTTACTTTTCCAGCTCGAAGAAGAACTCCAAGCGAAGATCTATATGGTACACATCGACGAATGCCTCATAGAGAAGGAACAATGCGAAGATTCCTGCAGGAACGTACTTATAAAGAATAATGTCCCACTATCAGTGTATACGAATACGACAAGCTTCGTCGGTGTCTCCGCTCGGGTGGAATCTGAATGCACTTGTGATGTCGTCGAGCCACTCATTTGTCTCAATGGAGGTAAGTTTTTTTTATCCTGGCACGACAAAGTGAGCACACTACACCTGATGGTAAGCGCAGTGCCGTCCATTGAGAGTATCAAGTAGCGAGAAACAATGTATCCCTCGCTACTCAACACAATCATGCCGGCCTGCTTCTTCACACTAAACCAAGGGGCAAGAAGGTGAAGAAGCGGTCGAGGGTCTAGTACCAGAGTACTTAGTAGGCCGCAACACAGCAAAACATCGTACCCCAACTCTAGACCCCCTACAAAAACCCCGAAAAAAAAAGTAATTCTAAGAATGGGTTAAGTGGTTTACAATTAAGCAACTTTAAATATAGACGTAGTATTGTCGGAACAGTAGTTTTCGCTCACTGTGATTAAATTTTGGGCCAGCCATATGGCTTATATACTTTTTTGTATATATATTCTATCGCTTCATTAGTCTACTGACAGTGTGATTCAACTGAAATACCAGTGAGGTCCTAGGTTCAAGTCTCATATTAGGTTAGGTTCTTAGATTTGATAAATCCAATATTACCCGGAATTGGGACTTGTTCTGCTATGGCTCTTTGTCTATTATATCATGGTATGAAAGCTCAGCAAAACGTTGGTGTAATATTTTCAATTTTTTGTTTTACCCCGCCGGGGATAAATAAGAGAGCTTAAGTCTGTATATAAATAATACTGTTTTATGTATGTAAAACAAATGTAGTCACTTTATGAAATTTCAGTAGGGATTTTATATCATTTAATTTTATACTCTGTACATTTATTATTCCGTATCATAAGCTTTGTAGTATTACTAGATGTTGCTCGCGGCTCCGCCCGCGTGGAGGTTATTTTTGTAAGAAAAGGTGTACAATCCAGAAATCTGTACAATATTATGCATGTATCATACATATAAACCTTCCTCTTGAATCACTCTATCTATTAAAAAAACGCTTCAAAAATTTCTCTCAGGTTTGGTTGGGATATTAGAGACATAATATTACATACATGCATACTCATCATCTCCGAAGGGCTAGGCAGAGGAGTAACCAGTACACTCACATTTCACCGTGTTTATTACCATGATGTGATAAGGGGCGAGCCTATCGCCATAGAAGCACAATTTGAGACTCCGGGCTGATACTGAGTATTTTGTAAAACCCAATATCACTTTACCCAACCTGGGGATCGAACGCGAGACCTTAGCACAGCACTAGTGCCTCGTACGCAATTACAACGGCATCACCGAGGCAGTCAAGACGTAATATATTATTTTATCCAGGTACGCCCATCACGGACAAGTGCGAGTGCCCCGATGGTCTCTCCGGGCCACACTGCGAGCAGACCTCAATCGGTTTCCATGGCGACGGCTGGGCCATGTACTCCTCACCACCAGCCTGCCATGAGGGTCGAGTGACGCTGACAGTGACGTCACACGCGCCCAACAGTCTCGTGTTCTATGTTGGACCATTGAAACATAACCCGCTGTTGGATGTGCAAGGTCAGTATTAATTGGTTGTAATGGTAACGGTCAACTTTGACAAATGAGTGCTCACCGTAACGATACATGAATACTATTTTTTAGAACCATGTGGGGCCTTTAAATCAATACCCTATGAATGTGCAGTCAATATTGATGATTGATTGCCATGGTTGCTTGCTATGGTCTTGGTTGCGAGAATCGAAAGATGCCAATATTGACATGCAACCAATATCCTTGTTTTTATTTACATACATACATATACACTCACGCCTGCAATCCCCGAAGGGGTAGGCAGAGGTGTAACCAGTACACCCACTTTTCGCCGAATTTATTTATTGTTTTTATTTTGTGTAATATATGTACGTCAATGACTGGGTTCCTGATTGAAAACCAGCGCTGCAGTATGGGTTAGCCTGTACTCCAGCATGTAGCTGAATAGGGACTCCCATTATTGGTTCGATTATTATTATTATAATTTTTATATGTGTTTTTTCTATGTTACGTGCCGACAATAAAAAATCTTTTCTTTTCTTTCTTCGTCTTTCTTGTTTTCTACGTGGGGCTTTGAGGATGCATAAATGCTGTTGAGCGCAGTCAGCATTGGCAACCAAACATCAATAATGATCAATGCATCAATATTGATGATTGGTTGCATGGTTCCGTATTTGTAATAAAACATCTGCCACAGTATTATGGAAAAGGAATCATAATATGACGTTATATTTAGGTATAACACTAGAAAACGCATTGTTAGTGGAAATAATATCTTTGAGCAGCAAACTTTATTAGATTTTGTGAATAAGAATTATTTATTCAAATGTTCGTTTGAAAATACTCCACGTATATTACAAATCACCAATCTGAAAAAACGACGTCCGTAAACCACGATACAGAATTGAAATAAAGACAGTGCTAGTTCTTTAGCCAATGTATTTTTGCTGGTCGAGCAAATAGTTCTTCGGTCACTGCCAAATTGCCAATCCGCCTAAGTGTCCCCATCGACCGTCTAGTATAAGGAATCGGTTAATTTGTGTCAACTCTCCGCGGCATTTTCAGTATTGCAGTCTTATTAGAATTCTTACAGTCCTGCATGGTATTAATTAAAATTAAATGTACATATATAGTTACGTATGTATGGTATATTTGTTTTATCGAAGGAGTATTGGTGGGAGTAGACTGGGCAAAAGTGGAACAAAATATTTTAAGTATTAATAATGACAATTGTTTATTAAAGGATACTTGATTTTATAGACAACCTCCGGGGCGCAGCGGCCGAGTAGCTGGCTGTGAAACTGTGTGAAGCTGTGGGTTCGATTCCCGCACCGAGACAAATGTTTGTGTGACAGACAGATATTTGTGTCGGGTCTGGACGTTATGGGGCCGTAGTCCCTCGTAGTTATTGATACCCACGATACAAGTTTTACTTAGTGTGGGGTCAGAACTATGTGTGACTATTTATTTATAAATATTTAGAATGAAAGTAAAATTAATAAAAATATATTCTTATTCGATTTCCTTTCGATTCGATATTCCTTTTATAAAATATATATTTTTAAAATTTTGAACGTAAAAAGGTTTGCACAAATATATTATTTGTAACATTGCCACAATAATATTAAATACTATTCACTTCAGAATCAATTTTAGAATACATATTTCGTACGCTACAAACACGCTATAGGATTGCATAAGAAAGGAATGCAAAAGAAAAATACACAAATCAAACTAATATATTATACAAAGAAATATCGATTTCTCTATAATCTTTTTCTTTTGAGGAGGGTTCTTAGTGAATAAATTATTGTATTGTGTTTGGGAATCAACAAGTTACGATATTTCACTACGACCTGTTTATATAAACATTTATGTAAATAGACAGTACTTAGCGTTTCAATGTACTAAAAAATTAAGCATATTTACACCATGGGCCATCTATAAAAGTCTTGAAAGGAAGTTAAAATTATTTCAGCTACAAGTAACACTTTTTCTTAAACAACGATTACTAAACCAATCCAGAAAATTATGCTTTCTGAATTATCGTACCGAAAATAAAATGAATGAAATGTTAAATTCGTGCCTTAATAACCGAAACTATGTAGCAATAGCCATTACTGGGGTTGTAATAAAGTGATAATTTCCATAACCCAAAAATACAATAAATTTTTATAGCGCACAATATAACAAGCAAAGTTCATTAGTCGACAGTGTTCCGTCTTGTACACGACAAGGTACTGTACAACAATGAATGTGTCACAGCAGATTGGCGTAACAACTTGAATAATGATTTCCTGATAAAACTCACAATAGGCCCTTATTTCACGCGAGCTGTGTAGTTTTATTTTTTATTCGGGTGAATGGGCAATGGAAAACTTGCATACAGCCCACGTAAAGGAGACCGGGCTTGGATGGTGTTTTTTGTTTATTTTCATTTGAAAATAGTTTGTTTTTTTATTAATAATGAATATTTCAGTTGACATTATATTTTTTGGTATTTCTTTTTTTTATCTCATATTCTATTTTTCGATAACACTACTAGCTTGAAAAACGAATACTCGTATATTAACAAAACATCGGCTGATATATACATTTGAACATAAGAATAGTCTTTTGTCGTACAATAAATTTATCCTATTATGCTAGCTGCCTAGAGGTGGTGATATAATGATTTTTTAATGATCGCTGTAATGACTGACAGTCGTGTACGTGTGATTTATGGATTCTTGTCGCGTGATAGGTAACGTTTCAACATTTCATTATGTGAAGCGTCATTTTCGTGTTATATTTCGGCAGGAAGCAGATATATCGTGATATAGAAAGTTAACATGAGTTAGGGGATTAATATTGAATGCGATAGAATATTTTAAGTCACTCCCTGGTTAGTAGCAAAATGCAGACATGATTAAATTATAAGAAATGTCCTATCTACTGTGTATTACTGCTATTAGGTGAGAGGAAGTAGGTCTAAAGAGATGCATTTATTAATTACATATACCTTACCACACACTACCTAATAATACCTATAATACCTTAGCACACTGAAAAAAAATTATAGAAAAAACTTCGAATTTTTCCCAATTTTTCATTTACCGAGCAAAATTTCCATTTTTTATCTTCCTAGGTCAGTGTATTAATTTATAAAAAAATAGCAAAATTGGCCCATTCGTTCTCAAGTGATTATAGTATAAGCAAAGAACAGCATTTGATTTTGATTTATATAGATATAGTTTAGTATTTATTATTGTATTTTGTTTATAGTATAGACATTATTAAGTGATAAATACAAATCAAATTACAGTCCCATGATATCATTTATAAAATCCCGGGTAAACTTATCAAATCTAGGAATCAGATTAAGACAATTAGGTGGTGTCAATGTACTTTAAACGCCTAAATATATAAATCTGTTGATTATAAAAACTTTAACAGTAAATATTTTGTAAAATTTTATAGCAATAAAATTACCCAGGATATTAAGCAAAATACATAACAATGTTATTGCCTATAAAATATTATCCCACGTTTTATGTTTTTCCGTCTGAATATTTATAATTTGATTTACATTCGCAGATTAAAACGTTTCAAATGTTAAAATTAACATTAGGGTTTCCTCTTATTAGTTCATTGGCAACTTATGTGACCTATTTACCATTACTTTTGGAGCTTACTAGATCTACTTATAAGACAGTTTACATTTTAACCTGTGTCTAGAATAATATTGTGTGTAATATATTTGAAATGTTGAATTTTCAAATGTAAATGCCAGTTTACCCCTGCCTACCTTACGGGACTTCAGCACAGACCGGTAAATGAGCAAGTAGATCGCCGTATGGTAAATTATAACACACCAGTACCTATAATGCCAGAAGAATTATGGCAGGTAAATGGGGAGAATTGTCTCCAAAATTATCCTTACAGTCTGAAATACAACAAAATACTGACATTTTAGGTCAGTTTTCTGTGACATTCATGCGGTAGATTAAATGGTCAATGTAGATCTTGTACTTCAAACTGTTAACTGTCTTCAATTATAACTTCTGCTGATATATCCAGGACAATTATTAAAAAACCAACTGCTTTTCCAATTTTCTCTAATGTTAAGTTATGTTAAACTAAAGCTCGTATAACTAATTGTTTTGTTTTTGCCTATTTGTATATAAATAACTTATGTATCTATATAACATCAATACACTGGCTATAACACTAAGTTGGTATTATTTTACACATTTAAAATAATATTATTATATAGATTTACGCGCTATGATTAATATTAACACGACGGATATTTCTATAAAATTACAAGCGTATGTTCGACGATAATGAATTATTCAACGCGTATACAGCCCCAGGTCTTTTGTGGTTGTGAAGTATTAGTACCTAGCTGCCTCGAGGACCTGTGAGATAGATAATACAAATATTTGTCCCTTCCTGGTAGTTAGTTGTTCAAAGATAGTTCTTTAACACGCCTCAAGCGATAGCACGTGTGTCCAGGGCTACCAACTATAAAATTTTTAGTACACTATGTTTTATTGTTGAAATAAACCATACGCAAATGTATTATGTTTCAGATTAATGAATTAATTGTTTTATTGCTAAGTCAAAAACTAACAAAAGACAAATTCTTCCCCTTAAAATATATGTATCTTTGAGCTCCAAGAAAAGATCCTCGCGTCTTCTTAAAATATCCGCCCGGCAACCAGCTACTAGGAAGATGGATTGTACACCTTTTCTCCCAAAAATAGCTTCCAAGCGGGCGGAGCCGCGGGACACAGCTAATATTTTAAATTTTCGAAAAGTCAGAGGTCTGTGGGTACCATAGGCATTGGGATCAAACTTGCGACAACTGTGACGCCATTTTCCTCTCAACTAAAAATAACGTAAACGTTATGAAATAAAAATAATTCCACATTACATTACACATTATATGATCATAAATCTATCACAAACCGGACAAATTATTTTTGAAGTTATACTTCTCTAGGGGCGTTATGAAAAAAATATGAGAGTGAAATTTTAAGATGCGCGTGACACAAAAGTAACACCTCTGAAGTTGCCCTAAGTACCAGGCTAGTAGAAATGTAAGGAGATTTGATACCGTTTTTATACAACTGATATAATATTGACCTCCTTAAGAGCTAGAAGCTTCGGTCTGAATTATAAAATTTAAATTAATCATTTAAATGTGGCCAGTACGTCTTGGTATTATGAAAGACCGAATTAGTACTGTACAGTAATATTATTTAGGTCTTTCATGATACTATAGAGTACTGGCCATTAAAAATACTTTGTTGTTATTCTTTTTTATTATTTCGGTCTTTCATAACACTTACATTTCTAGCGACTTCTAGCTAATAATAATGCAAGGTTTGTTTGTTCCTAGATTCTTCTTGGGTACGTCATCCTACGTCACTGTCATTATTCACTTTAAGTACCAGAATGGTATAAGGAGATTTGATTCCGTTTCATTTCTAGTGACTTCTAGGTAGATAAAACTTGCATTTTCATTGAAGTTATACTTCTTTAGGCGCGTTATGAGAATATATTATATTATCATATTTTATATTATTTATATTATCATATTTTTTTATGAGGCCAAAGTAGTATAACTTCTCAGGCGCGTACATAAGTACACACACCCATTTTTTGCATAATAATTACACCTGGACAAGTCATACTGTACACTGGTACGGCAAAGTGACCACACTGCACCTGATGGTAAGCGCAGTGAGGTCCAATTAGAGTATCGTATAGCGAGAGATGATCTGTCCCGCGCTACTCAACACAGTCATGCCGGTCTGCTTCTTCACTTTACGCCATCGGCAAGAAGGGGAAGAAGCGGTCGAGGGTCTAGTGTCAGAATACTCAGAAGGCCGCAAGACAAACATCGTACCCCCGACAGAAACCGGATGTACACTGGCTGATCCCGGAACGCAACACACTTGCGTGTGCCACTATGGCGGGTTTGCCACTCTCTGTACGGTGGTCGCTATCCGGGCGGATATAAACATCCTACCACCAGCGATATGTTCCCCGATTACTCGAAGAAGCCGGGACCGATTCAAAAAATTAAAATAAGGATATACTTTCCAGGTGGTCCCATTGGCACCAAGTCAGGATCTGATGATGAGGTCTCTGAAAAATTGAAGGCAGCCCTCAAATTTTATAGGGTCGCATAAATTATTTTTTATTGAAGTCGGTGTACTTTTTATGAATTAAAAACTTTTTGTTATGCGTATTTTCGGTTGCATATCGAATAATTCACAAATTAAACACAGTAAACTACCCTATTAATAAGCAATCTTATCCACAGATTTCATGTCACTGGAATTAGTCGAGGGCTATCCGATATTGCTGGTGAACTATGGATCAGGAACGACCCGTCTCAACAACAGCGTGGTGTTAGTCGCGGACGGGAAGCCCCATCTCATCGAGATCGTACTGATGAGGAGCTCCATAGAAATGTTCGTGGATAGATGTAAGCTGTCCACTTGTATGAGCTTAGCAGCGCCCACTGGACCGCGGGAGATACTTAACGGTTGGTATATTTTGTTTATTGATGATTTATAGCTGCACCCGGCATGAGTTGCAATGCCACGTAAAGTAAATTTGATTGTAAATTACGCAAAGTTACTTATTATATGTCAGGTGACATAAAATAAGTGCTGCCAGTTCAAAAAAAAAAATTAGAATAGTAATATTATATAATGGTTTCTTATATTTACGCGAATATTATACATTGAAATAAAACCAATTTTACGAGTTATATCGCGGTTTATTTTACTTTTTCTGAATCTGTGATGAGAAACATCTGGCTGCTGAGCAGCAACATGTCAAGCGAGTACTGCATGACAACAAGCTCCAAATTCCTCGCCGTCATCACAGAAACCGAGTGAAACCAGCCACAGTCGAGCGTGTCCCGGTTACTTTACCTTACATCAGAGGCGTCACTGACAAGATTGGCTATGTACTGAAGCGTGCTTCTATTAAAACCTATTATAAGCCGCCCAAGAAGATAAGTCAATTCTTACCACCTGTTAAGTGTCATATACCTCTACAAGAACCAGGCATCTATAAAATAGATTGTGACTGTGGACTCTCTTATATTTGTCAAACAAAAAGAAATATAGGGACCCGCGTAAAAGAACATATAGCTGACGTAAAACACCGACGCTCTACGAAGTCTGCAATTGCTGAACATTCAGAGGAAGGCTCCAAGCATTATCTTCGATTTGACAAGCCACAAATCCTTGCCAAAGAACACCGATTCCTGTCTAGGATGATCCGTGAGGCTATTGAAATTAAAAAACATCCAAATTTCAATAGAGAAGATGGTTGGAAGCTAGCACCAGCCTGGGATCCAATTATACATTTAATTAAATCGGAACCCAAAAGACCAACTGCCAGACCTCAAGACATGTGAGCTCTTTCTGTGTAGATCGGACTACAACAAATAAAAATTAAATAATTTTTTTTCATTGAAACATTGCACTATACTTTCGTGACGACATACAACTTAGTCTGCCCCGTGACCATGAAGGCTGTAAAGCCTTCGAAACGTCGGTTAAAAAAGTAAAATAATCCGCAATATAATCCGTAAAATTGGTTTTATTTCAAAGTAATATTATATTTAACTGTTTAATAGTATATAGTTTTAAACGTGAATCATGGCGAACGCTGTTGTATGTAAGAAGCTGTTCCCGTGAATTCACCATACGGCCCAACGGAAGACCAGCGCTGCTAATTTATACCAGTACACGCTGAGTTGAGGCCGTATTTGATATGTTGATTTTTTTTAGTTTGTTGTTTAGTTTTAATTTAATTTACTCTAATACTGCTTATAATGAATAAAATATTTCTTTTTTAATTGCGATCGGTTGAACGGTAGATATTGAATTTGATGTTCTGCAGCGCCATCTAGCGAGTTCTATTTTTTGGGCCAGGAACCATCGCGGGCGTATGAAGAACAACTCGCCAAAGTTGCATCCTAATCGGATGAATTTAAGAGTCCATAGAGGACAAACATACTGATTTTTATTTATATATATTAAGCTTCGAATAAATTATTCAGTAAAGACTGATTTTAAATCGCCGGGTAATTCTGTAATTGTGTTTCATCCTATCAAAATGTTAACCAATTGAAAAATCACTCCCTAGGAGATATGAAATCATATTTGATAGCATCACATATTGTATTCTATTTTCAACCCTGTTCTCCACTAATTGAGTCTAATGTTGTTTGTCCAGTGAACGGCCCGCTTCAGCTAGGCGGCGCTAGCGTCGACCTGCAACACCTGGCTCGCTCGTTCAACTGGGGCCACATGCCGACAAATCAGCACTTCGTCGGCTGCATTAGCAATTTCACCTACAATGACTTTGTAAGTTTTATTTATCATTTATATCTCAAAAGCAATTACAGTAGTACTTGTAAACCTTCCTACTTCAAGACGAATTGGGAATAATCTGACCACCCCCCGCTAGAGGAGACGTAGGAGATACCAAGAAATACCAGAAATTGGACAGCACTGCGCTTACTATCAGATGCAGTGTGGCCTCTTTGCAATTCCATGATAAAAAAAAAAACTAACATTCTAGCGAATGTGACTTTTTGGTGTTAAATGCTTCTCTTCAGCCACCATATTAATTATATGTTGGACTAAAAACCTAATATCTTCGTTCGTTTCTTCGTTCTACCAGAATTAAACTTTAAGAGCCCCTCTTATAAAGTTTTGTTTTACACTTTGCCCCTACTCTGACCCATCCATTTAAACGGCTCTAACTTCACGATAAAGGCGACCGTAAAGACATTGTGTGACGATATATTTTTCCATGCAGATGTACAACTTGGGCCAGCCGTCAGTACACAAGAACGCAGACCCGAGCTGCCAGAGGAGTATGTTCACGGCGGTCACTTTTGGGATAGACACGAATTTCCTCGTCGCCATACTCGTCTGCATAGTGATATTAGTCAGTGAGTATGGACATGTCTGCTATTTAACTTTGAAGTAGAATAAATTGACTAAAGTAAACGAATTATAGCAATGACAATTGGAATATAGATTATGTTATTATTTTTACTAAATTAATGATAAAGTTATCGTAATAATTATACCTCTTCCACCAACGAGAGGAGGTCTTACTCCACCAGGCTGGTCTAATGTGGGTTGGTAGACTTCACATACCATTGAAATCAGTAGCTTCCCTCCTCACGATGTTTACCTTCATAGTGAAATCAAGCGATATTTAACAATGAATACACACGTTACTTTAGAGAAGTCACATGTACAATTGAGCTGAATTCGAACCAACGACGTAAAACTAACTGATATTCCTGCTTTTTAAAATGATGTAACGCATTTTCCCTAGGGTAGTTTTGACCACAATCCTCAATTTTTTGTTGTAGTACTTTTACTAGCGGTCGTGGTACATCGGCGACGAGCTGACGCGTGGGCCGAGAAAGAATTAGATGATATCAGAGAAAATATAATCGCTTACGAAGACGAAGGCGGCGGCGAAGGTGACGCTGGCTTTGATCTTCATGTCCTGAGACAGATGTATGATGGACCACCACCCGATACCGAGTCTTTCATGCCTGGAAGAGGTAAGGATGACGAAGGTAATTACACAAACGAGTTTGATATTTTTTTATTTGAATTTATTTAATTTTTTAAACGTGGCTTAAGAAAAGTACTCCTTCAACGGTAGACAGCGGCTTTGCTGTGCCCTGGCATTGCAGAAGTCTATGGGCGGCGGTGACTACTTACCATCAGGTGGCCCGTCTGCTCGTCTGCCTGTCGAGGGACTAAAAATATAATGCTCCAATTTTTTATACATTTTTTAGGTTTAGTAGGCGCTGCGCCAGATATATCCGGCTTTTTGGATGATAAAAAGTCCGTCCTGGATCGTGATAATGATATCAACCCGTATGACGATGTGCGTCACTACGCCTATGAAGGCGAAGGGAACACCAGCGGTTCTTTGTCTTCGTTGGCTAGCTGTAAGTCATTATACAAATCATTTAGTATATTTTAGCATTAATTAGTGCTATTTTGTTTTGAAGAGTTGTCTAGGTATTAACTATTAATAGTTAATTATGGAATTATCAAGTGCCTTCAGTTCAAGTGTCTGTAGGGATTATGTTTGATGCTAGTACTTATTATAGAGAAAACGATATTTTGAGTCGCCAAAAAGGAGAAGCCTGCCGGCCTAATATGCGTGCCACGACATATATCGATAACGACTAAACAACGACGTAGACAAATTGTCGATGTCGATTTATATCTCGATTTCCTTAACATGCGCTACGATCGACAAGTTTCTCGTTGAAGACATAAGTCTCATCTAATAAATGAAATTACTTTATTCTATGTTTATTTCTCCACATCAAAATATCGACGTCAAATATCTCGGTCACATGTGTCGAAAATCTATAAAATTGTTTGGTCATGTGAAGGTTTGTAGACAAACATACCCACAAATAAAAAAATTACTATTATCTCTACTTTCGACAAAACAAGTCGAGAAAAATGAACCCGCATGTTAACGTCGGTAGACTATAGATATAGATGACTTTTTGTCGCGTTTTAGAGACGACAACATTTTACCGACGCGCGCATCTTAGCCCGGCTGGTTTTGTAATATACGACGTTTTAGTTCTTATTCTATGGCATGCAGCTATAAAGATAGATGAAGCCTCAAACATTTTAGTTTTAAAAGGAAATGAAAGAAATGGTCCTTCGAGCCTGATGCCATGCCTAGAGGGCAAACTTAAGTCGTACCGAACCACGTGTTTTTGTAGTTTAGTCGATCAAAGATTTTTTTTTTTTTTTTTTAGTGCCTTGATAGGCAGACGAGCAGACGGGCCACCTGATGGTAAGTAGTCACCGCCGCCCATAGACTTCTGCAATGCCAGGGCACAGCAAAGCCGTTGCCTACCGTTGAAGGACTACTCTCTTTAAGCCTCGTTTAAAGAAGGACATGTCATAGCGCTCAGGGAACACCGCAGCAGGGAGTTCATTCCAGAGCTTGCACGTACGTGGTAAAAATGAACGCTGGAAACGAACCGTGCTAGACGGAATCGTTTCCAGGTGGTATGGATGAACTCTGTTGCGGTGTCGGGTGGTGCGATGATAAAATGGTGATGTAGGCACCATTTTAAACAGTTCCTCGGAGCACTCCCCGTGGAACAAACGATAGAACAAGCAGAGAGACCCGAAGTCTCTCCGCAGCCCCAACGGTTCCAAGCTATCCGTGATATCAGGATCCCCGACAATTCGAACGGCCCGCCTCTGTAAGGAGTCAAGTGGGTCTAGCAAGTATTTCGGGGCTCCTGCCCAGAGATGAGAACAGTATTCCACGTGGGGCCGGACTTGCGCTTTATAAAGCGCCAATCTTTGGCCCGACGTGAAATACCGCCTCGCTCTGTTCAGGATCCCCAATTTTTTGCTAGCCAATTTGGCTTTGTCCTCCACTTGACTCCTAAACTGGACCAAGCTCGATATATTGACGCCGAGGATCCCAATACCCTCGGAAATCCGGAGAGTGACTCCTTGGAACTGTGGCGCCATGACAAATGGGTCCTTCTTTGCGGTGAACGCGCAAACTTGTGTCTTCGTGGGGTTGAAGTGAACTAGGTTCCTTTCACCCCATTCAGAGGCCCGCCCTAGAGAGCTCTCTATTTCCGACACAAGTTCTAACCGTCTTTCTTCCAAAGTGCTCCGAGGGATACCCTGCTGGCCGGTGTATCGCACGTCGATAGTACTATCATCTGCATAACAATGCATGCTATCGATAGACAGCATGTCATTGATATGCAGAATGAATAGTGTCGGCGACAACACCGAGCCTTGTGGAACGCCAGCATTAATGGACAAAGCGTCGGAGCAGTAGCCGTCTACGACGACTTTAATGCTCCGACCACCCAAAAAGCTAGCGATCCAGTTGCAGAGTCCCTCGGGGATTCCATATGATGGTAGCTTCGATAGAAGGCCCCCATGCCATACCCGATCGAACGCCTTCGCGATGTCTAGACCGACGGCCATAGCCTAACCCTTGCTCTCTATAGCCTCCGCCCAGCGATGTGTGAGGTAAACAAGAAGATCACCAGCTGAGCGACCGTGACGGAAACCGTACTGACGATCGCTAATCAGCTGGTGCTCCTCCAGATACCCCATAAGCTGGGCGTTAATTATTCTTTCCATGACTTTAGAGAGCAAGGATGTGATGGCTATCGGTCTATAACACGAAGGGATTATAGGGAAGGGGAAGGGAAGGATTGCTATTATTTTAAGCTGGTGGTAGGATATTCATATCCGCCCGGATAGCGACCACCGTACACAGGGTGTCAAACCCGCCATAGTGGCACACGCAAGTTGTCGCGTTCCGGGATCAGCCAGTGTATATCCAGTTTTTGTCGAAGGTCTAGAGTTGGGGTACGATGATTGGCCGTTTCGCGGCCTGCTGAGTACTTTGACAATAGACCCTCTACCGCTTCTTCACCTTCTTGCCGATGGCGTAGTGTGAAGAAGCAGGCCGGACCTATGTCTAATAATTTCAAAAAAATATGTTAACCGATGGAGAAGACGCTGGCTCCTGAGCTATAGATAGCGGTAGTCCAGGAGCTAGACAATAAAACCTATAATTTTTGCAAATAGTTATTATTATTCAATTTGTTTAGCTATGGTATCCGCAACTATTTTTAACCGACTTCAAAAAAGGAGGAGGTTAACAATTCGTCGGAATCTTTTTTTATGTATGTTCCCCGATTACTCGGAAGACGCCTGGACCGAAACGAGAAATTATTTTTTTGTTTAAAAGGGTATACTTCCCAGGTGATCCATATATTCCCATAGGCACCAAGTCAAGATCTGATGATGGGATCTCAGAAAAATCAAGGACAACCCTCAAAGTTTATAGTGACGCATAATTTGTTTTTTATTGAAGTCGGTGTTCTTTTTATGAATTAAAAAACTTTTATTTAGCAAAGGTACCAATATGCTTATGTTCTTTCTCAGGCACGGACGACGAAGACCTCAAATTCAACTACCTATCCACATTCGGGCCACGGTTCCGTAAACTGGCCGATATGTACGGTGACTCCGATGATGACCGCGCACCACACGAAGAGTCCTGGTGCTAGCGCCACGCCTGGCTCGTGTAGCCTAATCACTCCTATGACTGTAGCATAAGGGCGATATTGCCCAGTGCCTAAGCTTGGTGGTTACGCCATATTCCAAGCTTCAAGATGCCTTACCGCTTCATGGTGTTTATTTAAGTGAACATCGTTCGGACTAATGCCTCGACCCCACCGTTGATTTACGCCAAGCCTGTGATATGTATGCAGTCTGGTTAATTTTCATATTGTTTTGTCATTATCTTAAACGCTTTAGTATCGACGTTTCGTTCTTCAATGTATGGACTTTAGCATGAAGTCGAAATGTCGAGGCAAAAGTCGATTTACTTGAAACAAATTATAGATATAAATAATAAGATCTTTGTGGATTTTATCATTAATTGGATCCTGTTACGCAGAAAAGGTCCAACTGATGTTTTCATACTTTGTGTAAATGCAGTTTAAAGTTTGACAGCGAATTTAAAAATAGTTTTATGCAGTAACTAATAGGGGTGTGCGAATATCGATCGAATCGAAGTTAGAATCGAATTTTTTGAATTATTCGAAATTATCGAATTATTCGATTCGAGTATCAAATCGAATATTAATATTCGATTCGGAACGAATTATTCGTAATTTCCAATTACTCGCACACCCCTAGTAATTAACTGAAAATTAGTTGGGGAATGAACATGACAAGTTTTTTTAGGTAAATGTCAATCTGCCTGGATCTTTTGTGCACATATAAAACTTGACTAGGAAATTATGGCTAAGTATTTAACTAGATTTCATAAAATGGTGGTGGGATCTTTTCTGCTTAACTGGATCCAATTTCAGTTATCAGTAAAAACAGTAAAATCTTACTCTCTTTAAAAACATTCCTGTAACGAATAAAGAGAAAGTTCAAGGCGCGTTTTGATCACCCGACTATGGTCATTTTTTTATAGCAATAATTAAAACTATTAATAATGACCTAAGAAATTACACGGTAATATGAATATACAAAAACGTTGTATTCTTTTACGACACTTAATACATGCATTCCGAAATGATTGATAGGGAATTAAGCAAATTTTACATATTACGTCGTTAATTTATAGACAAAAGAACCCTGAATTTAAAAAAATATAGAGGGCGTTAAATACTATTAGGTATGATTTCTAGTTGTATTTGAATAAAAATGTTTAATATTCCTCAGCATAACACTGAATTCTAATACCGTATGGTTCTCATAAAAAAATTACAAAGATTTTCTGAAATAACCCTGTGTTATTTTCATTTCAATTACATATTTTGCTTTAAAAGCAATCGTGTTTTTTTAAGCGTATACTAAGTACTTAACAATAAGATGATTTTAAAAACCTGGTTGACCAATAAAAAAAGTAAACAGTTGTGCCCGCATTTTTAAAAAATCCTATTGTTTTTTTATAATATTTTATTTAAAATCACATTTACGTGAAAGTAAAATAGAGTCCCGGTCTGCTTAGTAATGTACATTTTTTGACCCCCCATGACCATAGGTCTGTGGCGGCGTGCCCCCTCCATATCCACTTAAGTCCGCTACTGCTTTGTGCACATTTTTTTTCGCTATGTGAGGTGTATTAAAACATTTATATTCCTAAATGAAAATGACTAAAAATCTTATAGATGCCCGTCCATTGAACCTTTGCCAATGTTTGAGCTGAAGAAACATTAAGGGACAGATCTCGGGCAGATAGTCCACAGATCCAATGAATATCATAACCTGAAACAAAAGCATTGCAAATGAATCGAGCTGAATTGAACCCTTTCGACGCAACACATATTTGTGATCAATTAGATTTAAGTTAATACGAGTAAGTTTTACATATTGACGTTTTTCCCACATAATTCACTGATTGAATAAATATGACAATTTAATTGTTTAGTGAGTTTATATTGGTTTCGTGGGTCGTAAACCCACAATATTTGTTTTTTTTATATGTCGTTTTAAAAATTCAATGTCCAACCTGTGCTGGGACAGAATCATCTATCCTGTGGAACCAGTTATATTTTTGATTGCAGCGTAACATGAGTTATTTTATGATTTTGGAAACTATTATAAAAGTTGACAGTTCACTACGCGAAGTAGCTTGTATTTAGTGCCATTTAAACGTATTATTTTATAAGTTCAATTTTCAACTGAAATCTCAAAAGGAAAACCATATTTGGAATATGTATTTTGCTTTTGGGCATTACTGTGCTGCCTAGAAACGGACTGTTTATCCAATATTTGTATTTTTCTTTATTTCTGAGACTACGCAACGAGTGAAACCTCTATGTATCCGTAAGTTACAGCTGACTTTAATTCGCTTAAGGTATTTTTAAGTTATCGGGGACTGGTTGTAGTCAGGACAGAACTTCGTTAGTGGACTGGGGGGCAAAAACAAAAAGGTTAATTAAATTTAACCTAAATTATTTTAGCTCTGAATTCCGTAGGTATAATAACCACAACTATTTAAGAAGGTATGAAATAAAAACTTTGTAAATATGTACAGTGCATAAAACTTGCAGTTGTTAAGGTAATTTTGTAACGTTAATGTTAGGTCTAACGTACACGGTGTCTTATCAGTATGCATATCAACGAATTATATTTATCTGTAATCTAATCCGTTGTTTGGAGAATTCTTGTACCTAGGTATATAATGGACTGGAAAATTATTTTTGTCTGACAGCATTAGAATTCGTCACTATCTATATACGGGGGGTCGCGATTACATAAACACGAACTTTGACTTATACAGTTTTTTTTTATTAACTTCGTTTTATTTACTTTAGTAATTATATTTTATTACAATAAATGTATTGAAACAATTGCGTCTAATGAATTGAAAGCCTTTTAAATACACGCATTGTTTATGTTATGGTAAATTAAGTAAAGGAATTATAAAGGGAATGAAAAATACAAGCAACTGGAAGTTGACAGCTAGGATACATTTTATTGCTAACTTATGTGTGTCAGTCAAATCTTCAAGGTATAGCTGAATTTCCATATGTCACTAGACCTTAAATTTACTTTAGACAAAATCTACGAAGGTACCTAAATTATGTAAAGTATTTGATGATTTTAGGTATATAATTAATATTACGAACATAAGATTATGAAATTATAATAATTATAAAACATTATGTTGACTAACCCAGTAAATATGTCGCGACTCTCCAAACCTTGTTACGTTGCGCTTTATTAGTCTTTACATTCCTTATGCTAACGTCATTTTATACATAATTATGTAGTTTTAAATATGATTATTTTTTTACTTACAGCGAAAAGTGTAATTAAGTAAATAGTGCAGGTATCGTGTGTTTAGCTGCCAAAATATTATTTATAATTTTTTTTAAGAACAATGTAAGAACTTTCACTGTAGTTTATTCGCTTAATTATTTCTAGTAATAAACCAAAAGCGGTGAAATGTTTGTAAAATTGTTATTGATGTACATTCTTGATAGATTGGATCAATTATTCTTACTTAGTATAACGGTGTGCATAAATATGGACACCAGCAGAAATTATACACTGCCATAATTATAATTAAGGATGTATCTTTAGAAATCCATTTGTGATCTCACACATCCCTATGCGTATTTCCCATGGCAGATATTGATTAATTATAAGCGTGATAATTTAAGATGTGGGATTGCAAATGGATTGAAATCGTGTCTACAGTATCAAAGTGTCAGCAATTTAAATATAAACAATTATATCTGTAACTTAATATAAGGAATTCTAAGGAAATGATTTTTATAGTCAAGTGCAAATTGTATAATTTAGTCACTCGTAAAATTACTATAGTTATTTACAGTACTTGGACTTGAATGTAATTTATGTGTAAAGAAGCATTGGGGGTATATGACCCCCCGATGGAAGTCTGATTGCGTCCATTTAAGCTTGAACTTATAGGGATGGTACGAGTGGCGATCGAGTGGTGTAAATGATGGTCATTGTTTTATATTAGAATAATATTTGTAATGTGGCAGTAATGATTTTTATATGGTTATGATCGATTGAAAAATAATATACGTCCATTAATAGAACCTGTGCTTAAAACTAAAGTAAAAATTAATTTTACACAATAAGTCAGTCTTATTTAAATTCGCAATAGTGATGAGACGAGTAATCGCAAAACAGTCAGATAATCGATATTTCTTTATTCAATAAACATATGGCTAACTATAAGGCTCGTTTTTATGTGATTATACATTACTTGCTTACAATGCCTAGATTTATTAATCATCGATCATAACCAGCAATGAATGTTGGCATCATGACAACTTAGCTAATGACAGCATATAAGTAAAGTGTGTTAAATCGTCATTACGACTGAAGGTATTGTAATTCTAATTATAGGATATGCACTGTGACCCATTAAACCTTTTTAATACTGTTTATATAGAAATAAAAGGCTAAATATGAATAAAGTCATAAAATTTGTTCGTGATGTTTTATTTCGATCCAATATCTGCCTTTTATAACCATAAAAATATACTCACCCAGTTCATAATCCATGAAGAGGTAGGCAGATGTGTAACCAGTACACCCACATTTCGCCGAGATTTCCGTCCCATGATGTGAAATGGAGCGAGCCTATCATACCAAGCCCAATTCCAGACTCCGGGCTGATATTGAGTGTTTCTCTATAGAAAAACCCAATATAACCCAACCCAGGGATCGAACCCGAGACCTCAGCACAGCAGACTGCGTACGCAATTACAACTATGCAATCAAGGCAGCCGTAATCATAAAAAAATAATTCAGCGTAAAATATTATTGACAAAGCTAACAAACGTGCATACATTTGGAGAAAGGGAACACTTTATTTAAATTCAAAGAAAGTGCTTATTGAATATTAATTGATTTTTATGTTCTACACTAGTGGTGTCAGGTTGTCCTGCCATAAACCGCCTCCTCTGTGGACCGAATTTCCGTAGAAAAAAGAGAAATTCAGATCTAGACAACGCTACCTATCGGATCTAAAACGATCTTATCTTTTAAGTTGCACCCAACCACACACATACAAAAAAAAAGTTGAGGGCTTTCAAAGTCTATAACGGACATACATAGACAGAAACAATTTTTGTGTTTTATATATGTATAATAATAATAATACTAGCCCTGTATTAAACAATGTCCCACTGCTGGACACGGGCCTCCTCTACTAATGAGAGGGGTTAGGCTTTAGTCCACCACGCTGGCCTAATGCGGGTTGGCAGACTTCTCATACCTTCGAAAAATTCTCAGATATGCAGGTTTCCTCACGATGTTTTCCTTCACCGTTAAAGCCAGCGATAATTAACATTTTAATACACACATAACTAAAAAAGTCAGAGGTGTATGCCACTTGGGTTTCGAACCTACGACTTTCGTCTTGACAGTCCGTACCGCAACCAACTAGGCTATCGCTGCTATTTATATATGTAAAGTTTTAATTAACTTAAATTGACCTCGCAAGTAATAATAGTCGTTAAAATTAACTTTACTGTTGTTAAATGCGATTGCTTCAAGCCTATGTATTTAGAATGCAAATAAAGTTCCCGTTGACCTATACTCATACACACGTCATACTGTTATTAAAAGTGTTAGAAAGAAATTACGTTTCGAGAAGTTTATTGTTACATATTTTATTGGATTCTTTGACCCGATGGTAATTTAGAAACGCTTACACAATGCTTGTTAACATTTTTATATTAGTTATAAACCCAACGTCGGCTCTTAAATCTTAAAATAAGAATATTTTTAAGTTAAATGGTTTTATTGAAAAAAAACGATGATAATTATGTGGACAATGTACTAAACGCTTACAAATAATTCGGTAGGTCTCAGCTACCAGTCAACATAGCCCTCTCCTCATCAATCTAGGGCATAGGCAGACAAAAAATAAAATGGTTTCGCTCGTTGAAATGAAAAATCAATTTTTAAGATGTAAACTTCTTTTATTAAAGCACAGGCGTGAATATAAGTGGTTTAAGGAGAAAGCGGAGTCACCGACATTTTTAAGTTTTGCTACATTATTTCTGAAAAATTAGAAATTCTATTAAGTTAGAAAATTTCGTGATGAAGTCATTGAAAATAGGTTTTTATATAGAGATTAGGTTTGCAGACTTCTCAGAAAGAAAACGTTAATGCTTTTTCACTTAATTATATTTTAGATTTGGCTTTATTTGTTAAACATAACACTTCTCATCGAAAAATACCGTCACGTGGCTTACCTGGGCAAGATTGTTATACGGCGCCCATTATTCGCCTGAAATCCCTGCGAAATAAATTAGACAAGGGAAAGTATGAAATTCAGTATATTATAGTAGTTGTGTTCTAGTGTGATCCCTTTAGTGATTTCGTCACCAGATGAAAGGAAATTAAAGATTTTTTGGTGATCTTGCGGCTGCTATGTCTTCGGCACCCCTTCGTTTCTGGTGCCCTGGGCGATCCACCCGCGCCCACCTCTAACGCCGGCTCTGTAGGGAAGCAGGTGCAGGGACTTAGCAAATAACCAATGGGATCAACCATTTAAATGGAACTCATGGAATCTGTAGGATCATTTGCTCCAGGCATTACAGGCGAAAGATCATTGGCATAAAAAATTTAGTATAAAATCTAAATCTAAATTAAATATTTATTGAATGCATGAAATGTTATACATCATTTAGATTCAGTCAAGTTTTTACTCTACCACCAGCTCGGAATGCAGTTTCGCTAGAGAAGAACGGGCAAGAAACTCTAGCGTTGCTCTTTTCCCACCGGTTAACAATATTTGTCATACAATTAATATACGATTTAAGTTTAATTACATTAGATTAGAGCAGCTCAATATATGTTAAGTTGCCTTATTGCAATATTGTGAAATAAAAATCATTACAATACCTAGTGCCACACATGACCATCGTGAGAGTGATATATGCGAAATCTCATAACCAACTGACTTGGTACGTAATTTAAAACTTCTCCGATAACTTTTAGAAATGAACTTTAATAAATGTAAAAGCATAAAATGATGGTGTCCATTACTAGAGTAGGATTTCGCGTAACATTTGTTCGGTTTAACGTTGCGTGACGTGTTATTTTAATCCTAGATTTAACCGTGTGCTAACCGCCATTCGCAGCTGGTTTAGCGTGACTGGAGAGTGATGTTTTATTAGTAAAACATTTTTAATTCCTTTCAGTTTTATACTATACTGGATGTTGCCCGCAGCTTCACCCGCGTGGTGGTAATTTTTGGAAAAAAAGGTATACAATCCAAGGTCATCTTAAGCTATTACACCTTTCTATATTTTTCTATCCCATAGGAAGCGTGCATTTTTGTGGGATAAAAAGTATTCTATGTGCTATTCTAGAATTAAATCTATCTCTGTGCCAAACTTCAACCCGATCCGTCCAGCCGTTGTAGCGTGTTTGAGTAACAAACATTCATCCATCCACCCATCCAAACATTCGCATTTATAATATTAGTAGCATGTAACAGAGTAATACAAGTAAAATATTATCAAATAGGATAATCTTGTATATATAAAAGAAGAAACTGACTGACTGACTGACTGACTGATCGATCAACGCACAGCCTAAACGGCTGGGGTTAGAGACTTGAAATTTTGACAGTAGGTACCTTTTATCACGTAGGCATCCACTAAGGAAGGGTTTTTGGAAATACCACCCCTAAGGGGGTAAAATAGGGGATGAAAGTTTGTATGAAAATCCGTCATTTATGAAGTTAAATTCATGAAAATTTGTATTTGGCATTTTATTTAAAAAGAAAAAACATATGTTTCAGGATTTTTGGAAATTCCGCCCCTAAGGGGGTAAAATAGGGAATGAAAGTTTGTATGAAAATCCGTCATTTTTAAGTTCAACGCATTAATATTGGTATTTTGTATTGTATACTTTTTCTCCCAAACATGACCTCCACGCGGGCGGAGCCGCGAGCAACAGCTAGTAATAAATATATAATAATAACTGCCCGGTATTACACTTGTCTTACTGTTGAGCACGGGCGTTTTCTACTAATGAGAAGAGTTAGCCTTACTCCACCATGCTGGCCTAGTACGGGTTGGTAGACTTCACATATCTATGAATTTTTCATAAGAATTCTCAGGTGAATTCTCACGATGTTTTCCTTCACCATTAAAGCAAGTTATAACCGTTCTTACGTGCGATTTTTAACTTTAGTATTATGGAAATAAAATTGATTTTAGCTTGTATTTTACTGTATATTACCTTTTCCGAAACCCGGTATCTTAGATAGATGAGAGGTTAACAATGAATATAGGTACATGTAACTTTAGAAAAGTCTGAGGTGTATGTCATTTGGGCTGGTTACAAACATACGACCAACGGTAGGCAGCGGCTTTGCTGTGCCCTGGTATTGCGGAAGTCTAAGGGCGGCGGTGACTACTTACCACCTGTTGGCCCGTCTGCTCGTCTGCCTATCGAGACATAAAAACGATCCTTGCCTTGACAGTCTGTATCACTCCCTATTAGGGTATCGCTGCCTTTATATGATAAGGTAATAAATAATTATTGCGATTGTATTGCAATAAGTAGGTTGTCAGTCTTATATTAATTCGATGGGTTTTCCTAAAAATGGACATCTTGAAACACCTGGATGTACCTAACAAAAATATTAATTGGCCTTAAGTTTGCTTGACACTATTTTAGAAAAGTTCTTTTAAATAATACTTAATATATTTGTACAATAATTATTAAGATATAAAATATGAATAGGCACCTCGATAAAATATAAAGTAACTTATAGCATAATTCTTAGTTTAAATTTAAGTATACTATTTTTCACTTAGAATACACAGTCTTGGCCAATGACCTGTGAAAATGGCCACTTGAATCAGCCGAAGATTTTAGCTCAATTTGGCTTTCTTCCAACGACCTTATTCTTAACTAAAGTATACGAAATTCAAACACAAAGCAAAAACCAGTGGATGCACTTTCTGAAAATAAAAAAGAAAACCAAAATTTGGTTAATATGTACTTAAAACTGGTAATTCCAAATTCGTTTTATAAATTATTTTATTTTAATAGATTTATTGACTGCCTCGGTGGTGGGGTTATATTTGCCGTGATGTCTCGGGTTCGATCCCCGAGTCGGGTATAAGTGATATAGGGTTTTTCAATCACCAAATCCGGGGTCTGAAATTATACCCTGTATAGGCTTGCCCCTATCGCATCACGAGACAGTAAAAAGCTCTGCGAAATTAGGGCGTACTGGTTACCTATAACTTACCTACCTACCTTACCACCTCTGCCTATCCCTTCGGGCTTATAGGCGTGAGTGCTTTATTCTTAATTATACATAATTTATCAAGGAATTTTAAAGTGACAAAATAAGGGTCTGGCAAAAATGGTTAGTCATCTTAATAGCGAAAGTTTAAAACACTGCTAAATGTTTATTAGACATTTGGGAAGAGTTACATCTGCTATTAACATCCACTAATTAGCTACAACGGCTCTCTTCTAATACTTGTAATTAAGTTAAACTGAAATAATAAAGGAAATTGTCTCTAATATTACCACGTTACATTTTAAAAATGTTTATAAAAATATTTTCTACTTCTAAGTCGTGATTCCATTCCGTGTGGACGTCATGGTTTATTTTTAGCGTAGTCAGGTCAGATAAAGTGATATTGGGGTTTTGTATTTAGAGATACTCAGTATCAGCCCGGAGTCTGGAATTGTGCCTGGTATGGCGATAGGCTCCCCCTATCACGGGACCGTAACAAATTCGGCGAAAAATTTTTGTACTGGTTACATACACCTCTGTCTACTTCGTCGGGGATTACAGGCGTGAGTGTATGTGTGTGTGTACTACGGACTAATACATAACACCCATCGGTCACACATAGTCCTGACCCCACACTAAGATACAAGTCTAGTGTGTTGGATATCAGGAACGGCTACATTTTCAGTCTCACAAAACACAAACCCAAAACAAATATTTGTAGGTCCAACAATCATTTTTCTAACGAGGATCGAACCTGCGACCTTTCGTTTCACAACCAGCTACTCACCTACTGTGCCAGGATAATATAAATAAACAATGCAATATCAATATGCACAAAATCAAGATTACTTCATCATTATCATCATCAAGATTTAATTTCCAAATAATTTCACAAATCTGCTGAAAAATCTATAAGTTATAAGCCATTCAAAACAGGTTGAAGGGGGAAGGGGTAGTTGTCAAATGACAGAAAAGGGATGCAAGATATGAGTCATGACGTCACTACCAAAAAACCTTCACGGTGCTGTGGAGCGAGAGAGATAGTGATATTGAAGTAAAAGTAATATTTGTACAGTGGTTTTTTTCTTTTTAGCCCCGACGTGTTAGAAACTTTCAGCCTTCATTATCACAGGGCGACAGAGTTGTGTCGTAATAGTATTATTTCAATGAGTTATATTCGTCTAAACCTATATTAAAATTATTAAATAATAAGATGTTAATCATCACCCATTTAAAACAATAATTCTGAGAAAAATAAATAATAAATTTTAATTCTGCTTTCGCAAAAAGGATACCTTTATCCCGACGCGGCAAATGGACCGCACTGCGCCTGATAGTTAAGCAGTAAGCACAGTGCAGTAGTTAGAATCAAATATAGTGACAGTTAACTATCCCTCGCTACTCGACATAATCATGATGGCCTGCCTTTTTTTTTCATCGATAAAATCCTCTTGGATTCCCGTCTTAGCGACGGGGTATGCCGGATTTTTACCGGCTAAAAACCCCATGGTTGTCTACATCAATACTACAGAAGGATTCCGGGACCTCCAAAAGAAACACGCTGGAACCCCTCCAGTGTTACGCTGTATTAGCACGTCAAGAGCGGAGTATCAATAACTCCCCAGCATTCTTACGTACCCATATACAGAGGAACCGGGGCGATTTCTACCATCGCCTCGGCGTCTACGTCTCTGAGCGGGATCGGCTCTTTCCCGATCCCGTTCCGCAGCCTCCTTCCGAATCATAACTGATTCACAGAAGAAGGCTAATAATAGCTTCACAGTTCACACTACGCTTGGAGTCAGGGTCATTGAAAGGATGGAACTTGGGATTTCTTTATTGTACTATTTTCGGTTGCATATAAAGTAATATAAAAAAATAAACTCAAGAGACTACCTACTTTCACTACAAACTTTGACGTCAACGGGTGCATGCTAGATCGTAGGCCAACTTTTTATCGCATTACAAAGAATCTTTTCTTTACTTTTTATGAAGCTATTATTTAAAATGGCGTTGTATAGACACCAGTTTTTTCAACCTTACAGTTTTCGGTTGGTTTTTAGATCGAAACTTCAAGATAACTGTTTTCTTATACACGTTTTGTCGTAATATTTCTAGATTTTGATCGCTTTTTCTTTGATGGAGCTTTTTACGGAATATTTTTTGTTTTATTTGTATAGTTTTTGTTGCAGTGAACGAGTAACCGACAACAACATAAGAGACAAACACATATCGTTGGTTGGCCAAATTTTAAAAAAAATACAGGACTGAGGTTTTATTATGTTTATCGAAAAAAAAATTGTCTTGAATTTTGTAGAATTAATATATTACTTGTGTAAGCCCGTACTGCATCTTTATGACTCATTTATGAGCATTGTTTTCTAAAATAAATATTCCGTTGTACCAGTTTATTTCAGCGCCAAAATAGTGCACTAAAAATTAACTATTTCCGAATACGTATATAACTCAATATCGCAAAAATTTCGCTAAAATAAAATATCCCGTCAACCTTCGATATTGTGTAGATGTAGAACACATTTGTCATTTTTTTTGTAAGCGTGTAGTTTTAGAGGTTTACCAGGTAAGATGTTCAGAATACGGACTCCATCCGTTGTAACAAGGATATCATGCGATCAACGCGATCTATTGTTATGCCTTCGGATTTCAAGTATACCTACAAACTTCATCACAACATGGGTACAGGAGGGTTACTCTTGACACTTGATTCCAATTTAAAATTGGGATTGGATTAGAAAACTGTACTATTGAAAGCTATACTCTTGAATGCAACACCAGCGCACGATTTAACCGAATACGGCGGTTTTATTATTAACAAAATGAAACAGTATTTACGATCGCTAGTTCGTAAATATTCTATTTCATTTAGTTGAGTGAGTTATAGTGCCAATATCTTCTAGATCGGAATTGAAACTGTATCCAGTTCGAGATTGGAATTGATTTCTAGAGTAGACTACCTGTTCATCATTGAAGAGCTCCGTGGCGTATCTATCGTAGACCACGTATATGCACCTAACCTAGCTTTTGTAAATTTTAGCCTACACATAAATGACTACATTTAAACTACAAATAAATTAACTCTTAATAATTTTATAAGTAAACTAGTGGCACGGGTAGACATTATTCTGCTACAGCATGTCTTCTATGATTTTTTTCATTTCTACAACAGTGCCAACTTTCGGATCCAAAACTATATTTCAAGCTGGAACCAACTATATACATTTATAAACTTTTATTGGAATAGATTAAGATACTAGCGGGCCCGGCTGACGTCGTCCTGTCCGGAAAAACAGCGCCACACCGACAGCAGCGCCACCTACCGGGCAATTGTGTTTTCAAACCATTCATGAAACCCATTGAAATATACACACAAAATTTCATCCAAATTGGTCCAGCCGTTCAGGAGGAGTTAGGTGACAAATACACGTACAGAAGAATTATATATACAAGGTGTCCCAAAAGAAAGTTTATATACTGTGGACCAATAAAAAAAAAGTATTCCATCTATAGAAAATATGTTTTTTATTTATTAAAATATACAATTTGGGAATTTATGCCTTAAAAATAACATCGTCCAAATGTAAACCCTCGCGGACACGACACTCATTTATTCGAACGCTGAAATTCCTTATGACGGCTCGGCAAGTAGATTCCGTGATGGCTGCCATTTCGCGACGGATATTTACTTTTAAATGCGCCAGAGAACTCGGTTTATTGATGTCAACTTTAGCTTTGAGATAACCCCACAGGAAAAAGTCCATAGGGGTTAAATCAGGACTGCGTGGAGGCCAATTTATGTCACCTCTTCTGGAGATTAATTTACCCGGGAAAATTTGACGAACTCGTGACAGAGACGTGTTAGATGTGTGTGATGTTGCTCCATCCTGCTGGAACCATGTTCTTCGGTTATAGCCAGCAAATTCTAGCAATTTAGGCACAAAAAAATTATCTAACATCTCTACATAACGCTCAGAATTAATTGTAACGGCGCGTCCTGTTTTATCTTCAAAAAAGTAAGGCCCGATAATTCCTCGCGCTGACATCGCAGCCCATACGGTCACTTTAGGTGAATGTAGGGGTCTCTGATGCTTGTGTTTTGGATTCTTTGCACTCCAGTAGCGAGAGTTCTGCTTGTTCACGTGCCCGTTAAGATGAAAATGAGCTTCATCCGAAAACAAGACGTTAGTAAACGTCGAAAAGCGCTCAATTGCCTGATTTACAAAGTTAAGCCTCTGAATGGCATCCTGCGGCTTTATCTCTTGAACCAATTGAATTTTATAGGGGTGTAGCTTCAGGTCCTTGTGCAAAATACGATGTAATGACGATCTAGGCACGCTTAAACAACTGGCGCGCTTCCGAATTGAAAGACTCGGATCGTCACAAACAGACTGGTTAACACTCTCCACGTTTTCTGCCGTTCTTGATGATCTTGGTCGCCCCGTTATGGGTTTTTCTAATGTTGAACCGGTCTCTTCAAACTTCTTAACCCATTTACGAATGAGAGGTAAGCTTGGCGCGTCATTTACGTGACGAAAACCTCGAATACTGCAAAATTTTCTACGCGCTGCAGTCGCCGAATTGCCGGTTTTTTAAAACTCTCGCACGCACAACGCGCGGTCCGCTCCCGAGAAACGCTCCATAGCGACTAAATTCCCAAGAGCCGGGCTACCCATTGACATACCCCCCGCGCCCCTCGGATGCGTTGCGTTTACGCAAGAAGATAAACAAATATAAACTTACTTTTGGGACACCTTGTATTAAGATACTTGTACTTATAAAAAATCTAATAGTAAAGCCCAATACTTGTTCGGAAACACAAAATGAGGCAATAGTCGATAACTTGCATGCGTCACGTTTAATGAGGCACTAAAACGACATGTCATTTAGCGTCAGTTGTCAGAAGGGCAACGATCTGCTGGATAATTGCATTTTTGTCGCAGAAACTAAATTCCTAAATCATTAGTTATTCGCATCAGAATTTGTATTTCCTAATGCCATATTTGTCCTATTTGTGAATTACCAAATTTAAATTAACTGTAATTATGAATTATCTAAATATACTTAGTAGAAAGTAATCAACACAATTTTAGACCACAAAATAGGTGATTGATTTAAAATTCAATTCAACTGTTTCCTGACTTGTTTTATATTTTAACCGACTTTAAAAAGGGGGGTCTCTCAAGTCTACTATTTTTTAAATAACTTCGGCATGTATGCACCACTTTAGATGTTTCTTTTTAATTCGAGAGTTTCTTTCCAAGGAGGTCTCAATTAAATTTAGAGAACATTTAAAAAGGATATCCGCTGATAAATGATAGAACTCTTATGATTTGATTATTATATTACATATATTATTAGGTACATATCCATGGTCAACGAAAGATTCACCATGGAGCTCAATGACGAACTGTACCTGTGTTGTGGTGAAGTTATTTAAGATTATAAATGCGAATGTTTGGATGGATGGATGGTTTTTTGTTATTCTATCACGCTACAACGGCTGGACGGATCTGGTTAAAATTTGGCACAGAAATTGATTACAGTCTGGAATAGCACATAGGCTACTTCTTATCCCGAAAATGTTTTTTACAGAGCAAGGGATCGACATGATTTTTTGTACAGTGGCAGTTTATGGATCATAAAATGCATATTGCTATGGGATAGCAAAATATAAAAAGACGTAATAAAGATGACTCCATGGATTGTATACAAAAATAACCTCCACGCGGGCGGAGCCGCGGGCAACATCTGGTTATTAGATATTTTGTATTTTTCTGCGCTATATTTTACAAACACTGGAAAATTATAAGCCTTATACGTTTTGGGCATGTCGAAAACTTTTTTATCGTGTTTATACAAACAAAATAAGAATCTACAATGTTATTATCGGAATTATAATCGAAAAGCAGAAGCATTAAGCAATAAAAATATTAACAGCTTATTCAAGCGATACAATTTGTTAAAGCAAGGTTGCATGACTCCATAAGACTTAATTATGATTAAATACGCGCCACCTTGCTGTATTGCTTCCGGGAAATCGAGGGAATTTTCTTGAAAAGACCCTAATGGATGTTTCCGCACAGCGTAGTGTGAGGAATCAAATTGCATGGTGCCGCTCCGGGAACGCTATGCATCGGTGTTGGCAGATGGATGATCGCACATTTCCCCAGGCATTTGAATTTTACTCCAAATCCAACTAAACCTAAAGAATAGTTATCGAAGATATGTCTAGATAAAATACATATCTGTAAAATTGATATTGAAACTATAGTAACATTTTTAGTAGCCTTTTTCAGGGAAAATTGTGGCTAAATCGTTATAAATATGAAAATAAGACCGGAGAGATTGTTTACAAAAATAGATTTGTTTAAAACAATAAATTAATATTACTTTCTTATTGTTGTCATTATAATTATTTTAATTATTCTTATAATTATAGTATGTATCCTTAGTGGCCATAGGCTCGCCCCCTATCACATCATGGGACCGAAATTCGGCGAAAAGTGCGTGAACTGGTTACACTTCTGCCTACCTCTTCGGTGATTACAGGCGTGAGTGTATGTAATCCTCAGTAAAAAAATCTATTCAAAATTCAAATATTGCCATAACTTCATTTGCTATTTGAAAAATAATGTTTTCAGAATTGTCTACATCGTTCGTGCTTGTGTCAATATATTACGAAGTTTTGATGATGTAGGTAATTTCTTACTGACACCTAATACCAATATTCCCTTCATAACAATCATAATAATTACAATTAAAAATCATTTGACAGCCTCCGTGGCGCAGTTGGCGAGTAGCCGGCTGTGAAACGAGAGGCCGTGGGTTCGGTTCCCACACCGCGACAAATGTTTGTGTGACAGACAGATATTTCTGTCCAAGGTCTGGGTGTTGTGAGACCGAAAGTCTCTCGTAGTCCCTGATACCGACTACACAAGACTCGTATCTTAGTGTGGGGTCGGGGCTATGTGTGTGACTGTTGGGTGTTATTTATTTATTATTAATTTTTACATTTCTACAATGCAAAACAGTTACACGTATATCTCCCCTTCCTATAAATGCATATAATATAAATTTTCAAATGGTATTGAACATATATTTTCTAAAGCAAAATATATCCGGTAAACACCAATCGACAGGGGAACGCCGTAACTCGAAACCTGACGTGACGTTCACGTGAAATAACATTGGATTAAAAACGCTTATGCGGTATCAAGGCGGATTAAGAGATAAAATTTGAGACTACTCGGTTTTGGAGTAAAGTGGGCTTAGCAGTGCCTACATTTCTTTATAGGCAAAATTCGTAAAATTAAATAATTATAGTTTCGTAGCGCAGTGGGGGAGAGGCTGTGAAAAGAACCACAGGTTCGATTCCCACACCGAGACTAATGTTTGTGTGCACAAATAATAATTTTGGGGTTAGTGTAGAACCGTAGCTCCTCGTTCTAAATACCCAAGATACAATTTTCTTTGCCCTCGAACTGGCATTAAAATATAATTACAAGTAAATTATTTTGTCTTCTTTCTAACCTCAGTTATTTTCTGTACAGGTTGCAGCAAAGTGGTACTTATGAGCTTTCCACGGATAAGGTTCATCATTGATAACTCATAGATAAAGTAGAAAAACATAAAATGGAATTTTAATTATATCTAGGATATTGACTTTTATACTGAAGAAGAGAATTATGTATTACTAGCTTTTGCCCGCGGCTACGCCCGCGTGGTAGTATTACCAAAAACCCTTCCTTAGTGGATGCCTACGTCATAAAAAGTACCTACTATCAAAATTTCAAGTCTCTAACCCCAGCCGTTTTGGCTGTGCGGTGATCGATCAGTCAGTCAGTTTCTTCTTTTATATATACAGATAAATATATCACAATATGCAACTAAACCTCTTTTAATATTAAATATCACAAAAAACTATTGCTGGTATAAAATATATTTTAAATGCAACATCTCATACAAGGGTAAGTATGTCAGACGCCAAGTCTGCTATAATAACAGCATGGAAAATGTGCCAATACAAGTTTATATCCGTTGTGGACGGTAGCCCATTTCAATGCGTCGTTTAGAAATATTCATGAGTAAGGACGGTCTTAAAGAAGACTTTCTTTGGTGACATCATCGTTTTTTACGTCATACCAAGGGCGCGTCAGTAAGTGTATTTTTCAGGAATGCGACCGAGATGTTTTTTTTTACTGACACGGCAAAGTGACCACACTGCACCTAATGGTAAGGGCAGTGCGGTTTAATTAGAGTATCGAGTAGCGAGAGACAATCTATCCCCCGCCAGTCAACACAATCGTGCCGGCCTGCTTCTTCACACTTCTTCGCCATGGGCAAGAAGGTGAAGAAGAGGTCGAGGGTCTATTGTCAGAGTACTCAGAAGGCCGCAAAACGGTCAAACATCGTACCTACCCCAACTCTAGACCCCCGACAGAAAGTTTGACACATAGGATGATTGTTAGGCGACTGTTACACGTCTACTCTGTATGAAATGGTAGTTGACTTAATAGGAGAATAAGATATTACCGGTCGGGCGGTCGTCGGCTGAGGCAGTGAGAGGGCTTACACGTCCCTCTTTGATCTCCAGGTATGGTCAGAATGCATAGCGTATGATAGTTCGGTAATAAAACACGAGATTAACACTTCACAGTCTATTTAAGCTACCACCAGTTCGGAATGCAGTCATCCATGGGGAAGAGCTGGCAAGAAACCTTCATGGTTGCTCTTTTAAACACATCACAGTTTACATTACAATATACGGTACACAATAACACTTTCACATAAGATTCTTAGGGTCGAAAAGTTTCCCAAAATATTGGGAAAATCGGGAAAACTGAAACTAGGTTTTTAGATTATATGCCCCCGATAAACACACAATCACGCATGGGAAGCCGCAGGAAAATCATTTTTTGTTTATCCTGGCTCGGCCAAATAAAGACACCTCACCTGATCGTGAGCCCAGTGCCGTCTAATCAGACTATCAAGTAGCGACAGAAACATATCTCTCTACTCGACACCATCATAGGCCTGCTGAGAAGCTTCTAGTTTGCTACAAAAAAAATCCTCTGCAATAGTGGTGAGCACCATACAATTTACGGCGGGAAGTTCAGAATATCCCCCAATCAACAAACGTAGTCTTACAACTAGTTTGTGGTCAAAAATATCCGATACGTCCGCGGATGTCCTTAGCTACTGACATGGCCCGCAGGAACGTGAACTAGAGCAAAACATTTTAACGAGCAACAATGGGACGGAGTGGGAAGGGTTTAGGGTCCTTGACCCCCTGTGGACCACTGAAGATTGGTTTAGGTATAATGCGGTCGTATTGCAGAACATATCGCATAGTTTAATTATATTTAAAGGTAAGATTGTACATAAAAATCCCGCGAGCGTCTTTGCATTTTTTATTATATTAAGTTATGTTGTTTTGATAAAAATATGCACGGTTATTAGCTTGGATAACATCTTAGGAATATATAATTTGAGTTTAATAAGACTTCATATATTTTAATAAACATTGAATTCAGTTTAAATATTTAGTAATAGTATTTCTATCTTTCTTTCTTTCTTCTATTCTATCTTTCGCAGTAACGCTACATCTTTGTTGTATTTCTTTTGTATTATTGGTGCTACATGCATGTATGTGTATATATGTATTATATATATGTATGTAATACATGTAAGTTTATTATAAAGTTTATTTATTTGTAAGTCTATGTATTTTGTTTTTTAAGTTACTAAGTATTTCTTCTTATGTAAGTTTATTGACAGCGCCTCCGTAAATTCAATTCATTTTATTCCTCTCCAAATATTGGAAAAAAATTAAGTATAAAGGTGCATTTTCTGTTGTTGGAGGATATCTAAATAGGAGGAGTAGCGACCATCTAGCATTTTGATGAAATCCAACTATAATGGCCAATTCTGGTGAGTCCCGTTCAAGAATTATCACCTAGATTTACATCGGTAATAACTGGTAATAAATAATAATTTTACTGATTATTTACTCTATATTTGGAAATACCATCAAATGTAATCTAGCCACTTGCCATGGCATAAGAAAAAAATATAACCATAGTGTTGACAGTAAATAAATGTCGATAACAAAAAAACTGGTTTTATGGCTATGTGATAATTGTATGCCAACACAACCTATATTATGATTTCGGGTATTTTACAATAGTACGACCTACTACACTCCATGGAAATAGTTTGTGTATAAATATGATCTAGTTAAAATGTTTCCCAGCCATCAGTGTGAGTAACTCAAGTTATTATGAATTATGATTGCTCAAATAAATACACCCAACGATCAAGAAATACGATGTGACTATGGTCCCACAACACCCAGACCGAAAACCAGTATTTAAAATGTTTATCGTAATAAAATACTTTCTAATTCCAAAAAAAAAATTGTACATAATATCTTATCTCTCATAGTTCTAGTCAATTTTGTACCCAAAAAAATCCCTTAATACGCGCCTGATCCCAGCTCTATGTTCAGATTTTGATGTAGGATTAACAATCTGCGTTGTACGACCACTTGAGCAAGAAATATTTTTTTGTTGATTTATTGACCTTTTTTGTTCCTGGTTTTTGTTCGGGAAGCAGTAATGTTTCGAGTGGGGAGGGTTGTTGATTCTTTGAATCAGACGTAGTTTCCTTTGTTTTTTAGCGGTTTGAAGGATTTTTAGTTTGAAATTGGCTGACTAGAAATATTGAATTCGCGTTGAATAAAAATGTGCTGTTGGTTTGATAGTATTAGTGGTAGAGCCACGCTGAAGACATATTTGTCTACAGCATGAATGGGCCGGTTCGCTCGACCGGGGTAGTACCACTGTCTCACAGATAACAAACGTTAAGTGACAGTTTACTGTCGCGTTTTGTATGGTAAGTGAGATCTCCGGAGGCCCAGATTCCTTCTTACCTTCCCTAATCCCTATTCCAGTCCTTTAAGGCCCACAGCGCATACATGATACTTTCGGTATTGTGAATGTTCATGGGCGGTGGAGATCACTTAACATCAGGTGACCCACTGGCTCGTTTGTCGGACTATGCTATAAAAAAAAGTATTTTCAATAATCCTTTTAAATGTATTGAACATGGAATAATTTCTACGGACCGAGTTGTGAAACATTATTTTTCTTAATTTATAAAATATCTTCAGTTATTTTATCGACCTCAAATTTACCTAAGCACAACTGCTGTACGCGTTAAAGTAGGCAATTTAATGCATTAAATACGCAACGAACATAATAATTTTCAATCAATCAAACAAATCGATGACATCGGATAACTTTAAATACATCACTACATCAAACGCAATCAAAAACAGGGATTAATTTTTATTACTCGACTTCAGACGACTCCGCTCGCCAACATATTAATTAAAATTCAATTTAAACACAAATGAAAACCTTTATTGGGCACGAGAACAAATTTATTATATCCGCCACAAAATATCCGAACGACCGCTGTAATCCGATTACAACTTATAGTTTAACAGAAATTGTGGTTAACTGTGTTATGATTTGTTTTGTGTAATTTTGAGATTATAATAGACGTGGATTTATTGTGCGCATGTGTAAAATTAATATTTTGAAAATGTAAGTAGTTTTTAAACAAATTAACGATTAGTGGACAAGAACGTTCCATGTTTGAACTTGAGTTCAGTAGCTATTTTTTTTAAAACCCCGCGGTGTTTCTTGGCAATTTAATTAACAATTAATGTCCATTGAAAGTGCAATTATATTATACTTCTATTAATGTTCAGTATCGTTTAAACTTAACGTCGAGCTGGCGAACTCTTTGTTTATAGTTAATACTCTTCTTGTTAATAATATTATAAATAAATGTAAATTTCTTATGAGAATAAATTTCATTAAACCTAATATGTTCAACAGCCACACACATAGTCTCATAGTCACACATGTATCGTGGGCATCAACAAGTACGAGGAACTACTGTCCACAACCCAGACCTGACACAAATATTTGTGGATTACGCAAAGAGTCATCTCGGTGTGAGGATTGAACCCGTGGCTATTCGTTTCGAAGTCACTATCAACTAGTCAACTATTCACCAGCTACGACAATGAAGGCTGTCATATGTTTTTCACAACTGCACTACTAGATTGTTTCTTGGCAGATTTAGACAAAGCAATGGTTCCTACCCAGATATATATGAAATTTAGAAAAACCTGCCTAAGTTTTTTAAGGTCGGCATGCGAACAAGTAGGTCACCTCATAGTCATTTCCACGGGCCATGACCCCGCAAAACCAGAGAGACATGGGTGCGTTGACAACCCTAAAGAAAAGTAAAAAGGGAATTTGGGCGTATGAAACATCAGTTCTCAGTAAGACAATGGTACTAACTCAGTAAAGCCCAGTCATGGTGTTCAGATAACAGTCCAAAGCATGGTACTTAAAAAATTGCCATAAGGCGTTAAAGTTATTCGAAATTCAATCTAATAACAATATTCATTACCATCAAAGTTAATAAACCATCAAAATAATGCGAGGTAATAAAAACGTCTGAAAGAACTAATCAAATTAAACACATTACTGCAAGTTCCAAGTCGAACCTCGTGCCAGTAACAGAGCTTAATAACTGACAGAAAGTTCCAACAAAATTCTGTTAAAATGAACATCTGAAGTTTGATGAGTCATTCGTGTGGTGTAAGTCGGCTGGTTGAATACGGGCGCTTCGATGTTTTTGAAAAAATCTAATCGTTTATTTTGTGTATAAAACAGGCACTCATGGCGACTACGTACAGAAGTGAAAACTTCAAACTTTGAAATTACTGTCTGCTTTTTTAAACAGCGTCCATGAAGTAGTGACTCTGCTTGTCAATAATTATAGAACTTTATAGGCGTGCTTATGTCAAAACTGAAATCAGAGCGTGATGGTCACACAAGTTCAGATCTTATCCCCACTATTTACTCTGGTTTCCCTTCAAAACGTATTGTATAATTCGAATATTGGAAAGAAAAGAAGTTAAGTTTTGCGTATCGGTTTATTGCGACTGTCATCTATATAATCGAATGTGTCATTGCTTATGTATTTGTACAGCGCCTCCAGCGTCCGGTGGCACCAACAGCCTTCTAGAACTGTCTACAATAGACTCCCGTTATGTATTCTATAAGGTTTGTTGTCACCCGTCGCCAGATGGCGCTGTAAAGTGAAATGTCGTTATATACTTGTACAGCGCCCCGTGTCCGGTGGCACCAATCGCCTTCTAGAACTCTCTACGATCGGATTCTGTTATGTATTCTAGAAGGCGGCCACCTACCACCAGACGGCGCTGTTAAAGTATTTAACACATATAAATCTTTCGCCTTTTCTTTTCCCCATCCTAAAAGTGCCCAACATGTCTAAAGTTTTCGCTTCAAAAAATAAAAATCTTTATTGATAATGTAGGCATATAAAAGGCACTTAAAGGTCAAAACACAAATGGAAATTCACCATACGGAATAAATAATTAAGGTTAATGGCGTGGGAACTTAGAAACCATCGTCAAGGGCTGGTGGGTAAGGATACAACGAGGACCGGACTGGAAAAGAGTATAGCTAAATATCACTTTTACATGTTAATTATTTTTAAGTTCGATGGCGTCGGTTTTTCCTATCCGACTAATGCTGAGAAGAAATAAAAAAACTCAGTTTATTGGCATTGATAAATAATGTTAAATATTTATATTCATGTCAAAGGTGATAATAACAAAGTAGCAACCCTATACCGGTCAGCAAAGTTCCTTCGGGATTAAAGTTTTAATTAAGGGATTTCCTGTACCATAATCATCATCCTAAGCTCAGTATCCGGGTGTAATGGTGTAAAAGCCATTCCCGAAATTAGCCATATTGGAGATTTTATTTTGAAACTCCGGATTACAAGTTTATTTTGTATTGCTAATGTGGTCCTGTATCAACAGTGGATGGGCAAACCAATTTGGGATGTATTCCTTAATGATTTACGGATGGGGTTAATTGGCATACGTGTGAGTAAATTGGTTTGTGTTGCTAAGTTTGCGGTGACGAAACTTCATTGTGCATGCTCGACCAAGCTTTAATTATTGCAAATAAGCTTTTGGGCGCAACTTCGCATGTTTGATTAAGTTTTTCGATACTGTTTGATACTGATAGCCCGTAAAAAGCATTTTCAGTTTAGACAAAGTTTCCGATTTTTCGTGCACCCTTTTCAATTTTTTCTTACCTTAACAATGTCGGACAATTAAAAAAAAACAGCAAAGTTGTTATGCGGCTATGATGCCATCGTGATACCAAGCGGTTATAATGCTTTCAATGGGTATGATGTTTTGGTCACCTCCTCGTGCACGGCGGGATGGGCAGTCCATGTGTATGTGTCCAAGCATCCGCATGGAATGTCGACCCCCTACCGCCGGTATACCTGGGCAACAGCGAGTAACTCTCCTTAGGGGGTTTCACTCGCTGTTGGCGAAGAGCCTTACCAACCACCGGAGTTTTTCCGAAGAGGCTACACCAGCGACCTTGCGATCATGCAGCAGAAAGGACTGGTAGGTCATGACCTGTGGGTGAGTCAGACCGACCTCTCTGTTATGGAGAGGAATAAGCCCACCTACGTCTTGTGCCGTGCGTAGTTGAGCGTCGAAGGGGGGGATAATGGAGTCCTGGGGGGTTGAGTCTATCACAGGTCGGGTTGTTGTTACCTGTGGAGACAACACGCCCTCTTCGGTCCGGCATTCCATCCCAAACGACAGCCTCGGGAAATAGCCAACCTGAGGTAACCGGCAAAAGCTCCCCCTAAGGGTCGTTGGCGAGGGTTACAGGGTCATGGGGTGCGCAGTCGACGGAGCGCGGAGCCTATGGCGAGTATGGGACAAAATCTCGGCCCGACAACCATAGCCCTCCTCGCATCGTGCGGATTCGTTGCATCACGGACTCTGGATCCTATACTCCCCGTGGTAGGTCCTGGTGCTTGAATGAGCATCCCCATCTGCGGGCTCCCAGGAGGGTGGGACGCCATGGGGAATGAAAAATGTATCCAAATATAATCATGGACAATAAGAGACACACAATAACGACACAGCAGGCTGCTGCCTCCAATGAAGCGCCCTGCAATGAAAATAAACAAGTTGCTGCATCCAAGGAAGCGCAACAACCAACAACCTCCACTGCCGCTGCCTCTTTAGAGGCGGGTGAGCAGATCTGGCAGGTAATCCAGCGCAAACGTCCGCCCTCCGCCATTCGTAGTAGGGCAAGAAGGAAGGCGAAACGTGAAGCCAACGCGGCACAGGCTGGGAAGGATAGGAGGCAACAACCCGCCACAGGGCAGGTGGTTGCCAAAGTGGCTGCAGCCCTCCTACCCTCTACTACACAAGTAGGCGCGAAGCAGTCGACCCACCCTCCCGGCAACCAGGGTGGTGCGAAGCGATGCACTGAAAAGGTAGTCCATCCCAGCCAGGTTGCAAAGGAGAAATCTGAAGCACCCCAAAAGCCGAAGCCTAAACGCGGTAGCAGAGGCAAGGGAAAAGCGATGTCCAAGAAAAATGACGGACAGAGCAGAGTACCTAAGCGTCCTCGCCCCGACGACACACAATCGCCTCTACTCAAAGAGGCGAAAAGAAATAAAGCCTCCACCAGCATTGGTGCGGTGAGGGAGGCTGTCACTTACGCCGACACTGTCGTTATGACAGACCTTTTTGTCGCAGTAATGGCAGAACCCTTCACCGACCTAACACCAGGGCAGGTGGAGATAATAAAAGACACATTGGTTTCAGCAATAGAGGCTATGGCTGACATGGCTGATACCGACAAAACAGTCCCGTACTGGCCCTGCTTCCGTGGAAAGCCATTTCACAGTGAAGGAGTGCTCAAACTACAATGCGAGGACAAAAAGGACGTAGAGTGGTTACAGGACATTGTGACCTCTTTCCAGTCACCAATTCCCGGGACTCGGCTGGTTGTGAAGCGACAGAAGGACATCCCCAGAAGGGTGAAGTCCGCTGTCCTGCTGCCGGCCTGTTCAGACGACATCAAGATGATACAGCGCATCATGACAGGTCAGAACAGGTGGTATCAGGTGAGTAGATGGTCGCTCTACAATATCGAGCGTCACGAAGGGGACCCTCCGGGTACCTTCCTGGTGCTTGAATGAGCATCCCCATCTGCGGGCTCCCAGGAGGGTGGGACGCCATGGGGAATGAAAAATGTATCCAAATATAATCATGGACAATAAGAGACACACAATAACGACACAGCAGGCTGCTGCCTCCAATGAAGCGCCCTGCAATGAAAATAAACAAGTTGCTGCATCCAAGGAAGCGCAACAACCAACAACCTCCACTGCCGCTGCCTCTTTAGAGGCGGGTGAGCAGATCTGGCAGGCTGTCCTGCTGCCGGCCTGTTCAGACGACATCAAGATGATACAGCGCATCATGACAGGTCAAACAAGGGGAACCCGTTGGGTCTGACCTAGGAGCTGTCGCGTCTACGTCCAAGGCTAGCCAGCCACGCACTGCCGCTATGCGATGCGAGGCCGGCGAACCAATGGTCTTCCAATACTCCTCTACCGAAATGCTGAGGCAGGATGGAATATCACCATGCCTAGTGACCACCCCCACCACGGAAGTTGACTACGGCGACGACCTGGAGGAGGATGTCGCAAAGCTGGTGGACCAGGACGTTCCGCTAGAGACGGATGAGGAAGTGAGCAGCCCTCTTCGCTCCTCCTCCCCCCACTAACATAATCCAGTCTAACCTCCAGCACAAACAAGCAGCAGCGGCTACCCTGCGAAGAAAGCTGGAGGTAAACAACAAGACCATCGCCCTTATCCAGGAGCCGTGGATAAGGAAGGACAGAATCTGTGGTCTAAGCAACATTGGAGGTAAGTTACTTCTTGATACTACCGTATCCAATCCACGCACTTGCATCTACGTGCCTAAACTAATCAACGCAGTTCTAATGAACGAGTTCTGTTCCAGAGATCTGACTACGGTCAGGCTCCAAAACAACTGTCCTAGCATTCCGGAAGTTATTATAGCGTCTGCCTATCTGCCGGGCGATGCGGACATACCGACGGTCGAGCTGGTAAACCTCGTGAGACACTGCGCAAACAAAAGGCTTGAGCTAATCATCTCGGCGGACGTGAACGCGCACCACACCCTATGGGGTAGCGACACTTCTAACAGACGAGGTGAGGAGTTAGTTGAATTTTTATTCTCTACAGATCTCAGGCTTCTAAACAGGGGGACGGAACCAACTTTAGTCACCTCCAGGTATCAAACCATAATCGACATCACACTCGCTACGGAAAGAGTATCGGACATAGTTTCCGGTTGGCATGTGTCAAATGACCTGTCGAACTCCGACTATAGATGGGTTAGATACAAACTGAACGTGGATCTCAAAACACCAGAACCCTGGCGAAACCCCAGACGGACAGACCGAGCCAGGTTTGAGAGGCTAATGGCTGAGAGTCCAGCCCTCACGGCAATAAACACAGAATATAAAGAGCCGGCTGGCATAGAGAGACACGTGAATAAACTGACGGAAACGTTAATAGAAACATATAATAAAGCCTGTCCATTAACAGCGCACCCGAAAAGGGCCACCAGCCATAATGGATGGTGGGGACCCCAACTCGAGAAACTGCGTCACAAGTTACGCAAACTGTTTAACAGAGCAAAGAACACAAGGAGGTCAGCGGACTGGGATGCATATAAGGCAGCACAAGTAGCCTATAAGAAGCGCATCCGAGAGCGGAAACGTACATGCTGGAGAACCTTCTGTACAAACATTGAATCAAACAATCAGGCAGCCAGGGTACGAAAAGTTCTGTCCAACGAACCGAATCGAGAACTAGGCTCCCTGAAAAAACCAGACAACAGCTACACGACAACCGACACGGAAGTGTGTGAACTGTTACTGAACACACACTTCCCAGGGTGCTCCGTCACGGAAAGCACCAAATGGGAAGAGACGGACCAGCAGTTCTTCGTACAGCCAACTGATGGAGCCGTCAACAACGCCCGAAGAATAGTTACACTGGAAAAAGTCATATGGGCAATCAACAGCTTCTCTACATACAAAGCGGCGGGCTTGGACGGCATCTTCCCCGGACTCCTCCAGTGGTGTAAGAACAAGATAGCACCACATCTTGTAAAAATTTTCCAGGCATGCTAAGAGCACCGCTACGTTCCCCTAAAATGGAGAGAAGTAAAAGTGGTATTCATACCCAAACCAGGTAAGAGTGATTATACACAACCTAAGTCATATAGACCAATAAGCCTCACTTCCTTCCTCCTCAAAGCGCTGGAAAGACTCTGTGATAGGGATCTCAGAGATGAGGCTCTGGTGCAATATCCTCTACACCACCAACAACACGCCTACTCCTCAGGTAAATCAACAGAATCTGCGCTTCACAGTGTAATTTCACCAATTGAAAATGCACTATCAACACAATCATCAGCGCTTGTAGCCTTCATCGATATCGAAGGGGCTTTTGACAAGACGCAATTTAATAGCATAAGCCATGCACTGCTGAGCCACGGCGCCGATCGATCCGTCTCTGAATGGATCGATAGCATGCTGAGGAAAAGAGCAGTGCAGGTAGCAGTCAATGGCACCACAAGAGCTATTGTGTCAAGAGGCTGCCCACAGGGAGGGGTTATTTCACCACTCCTGTGGAACCTCGTTGTAGACGACTTAATCAAGTCACTCAACGAGGCAGGCTTCTACACTGTTGGCTATGCAGACGATGTGGCAATTCTCGTAAGGGGAAAAGTCGAGTCGGTCCTATGCGACCTTATGCAACGGGCACTCAAAATCGTCGAACGATGGTGTTCTGAACAGGGACTGTCAGTAAACCCATCAAAAACCGAACTAGTATTGTTCACGAAGAAGCGAATTATAAAAGACCTTCGTTTACCCAAACTCCAAGGCACAAAACTGACTCTCACAAAAGAAGTCAAGTATTTAGGCGTTATCTTGGATGATAAACTGTTATGGAATAAACACATGGATAACAAAATGGAGAAAGCCTGTACCATATTTTGGCAGTGTAAAAGGCTTCTGGGCAGAACTTGGGGACTACACCCCAAAATTGTCATGTGGCTATACACTGCGGTAATAAGGCCTATCATCACATACGGTGCGGTGGTCTGGTGGCCCAGAACCAAACTGACCACTGCCAAAAATAAACTGCAGCACTTTCAAAGGCTGGCTTGTATAGCCACAACGGGCTGCATGAGAACTACACCCACAGCAGCTTTAGAGGTGTTGCTGGGACTGCCCCCCCTAGACTTATTTGTTCAGCAGGAGGCAGCCTCAGCAGCCACCAGATTAAAATCTCTCAAGCTCTGGGGTTCAACAAACGGGGCTCACACGGAAATCCTTGAGGAAGCCATCAGCTACCAACGGATGATAGCTGCTCCCAACGATAAGGTCCCTAAACAATATTTCTTCAACAAAAGCTACACTGTCCAGCTAGTAGAAGAAAAACACGACTGGTCTGGAGTACATGAACTGCGCATATATACTGATGGTTCAAAAACTAGGACAGGATCGGGCGCAGGAGTGTACTCAGCCGAAATAAACATCAATACATCAATAGCCTTAGGCGAATACAGTTCCATTTATCAATGTGAATGCCTCGCCATTATACAGGCTGCCAAAGCAGTGGACAAGCGGGGCATTGAGGGCCAAAAAATTCGCATAGTGTCCGACAGCGCTGCAGTACTACGAGCCCTGGACAACAAAATAATCCAGTCTGGGCTCATACTAGAGTGCCACCTTGCATTGGAGGTGATAGGTAAGAAAAACATAGTCACCTTACAATGGATAAAAGGGCACAGTGGTTCTCTAGGAAACGACGTAGCAGACGAGCTGGCTAAAAGAGGGTCGGACCAGCCGGTAATCGGTCCAGGTCCAACATTACCATTGCCCTTTAACCAGATAAGGTCATGGCTTCGTCACAGAACAATGAAACAACAATCCGATCAATGGGCAAATATGACCACATGCAGACAATCCCGGGAGGTGGTGCCACACCCGGATGTTCGCTTAACTAAGCGTCTGCTGTCACTGGACAGAGCTTCCCTACGTATAATCGTAGGCACTGTCACTGGACACTGCCCACTTAACAAACATCTGTATGTTCTAGGTATGACTGACAGTCCCCTATGCAGGGGTTGCCTGTCAGTCAATGAAACAGCTTCCCACGTCATCCTGGAATGCGAAGGAGTAGCCACACAACGGGCTGAAATCCTCGACACACCGAGGTCGCTCCGAGAAGCCTGCGGAGACACCAGGAGGATCCTGCGCTTCTGGTCGGAGCTAGGCTGGCTAGACTGCTAGCCGGCACATACACGCACAATGGCTCGATGTCTAACGGGCTAAGTGCGGAGAAAGGAGCCCACAACCAATACCAATACCAATACCAATGCTTTCACCAATTCACGTAATTTAATTTTTATTTATATATTAACGTATCTTCTTCGAGGATACCAGCAGGATTCATGAGAGAGTAGGTTCTGTAATGTCAAGATAAGCTACGAATAATTCTAGATCTACCATGTTTTTACACTATTATTAAAGTAATAATTTCAAGTTCCATTAACAGCAAAATCGTTTAGAAAATTGCCAGTGTTAAAACAAAGCTGTACTTAGTTATACAAAATGCAATTAAAAGAGCTGCCACTTGCATTAATTGGTTGCAACTAAGCTATTATACTGTTCATTATAAATTATAAAACATCTACAAAACCTTTCTTTGCGATTTAAATTTTCTTTGGAATTGGCAAGGAGGTAACAAATTGCAGCTGTAGCCTAGTTGGTTGCGGTACGGACTGACAAAGCGAAAGTCGTATGTTCGAAACCCAAATGGCATACACCTCTGACTTTACTAAAAGTTACGTGTGTATTCATTGTTAATTATCGTTTGCTTTAACAGTGAATGAATGCATCGTGAGAAAGCCTGCATACCTGAGAATTCTCATAAGAATTTCGAAGGTATGTGAAGTCTATCAACCCGCATTAGGCCAGCGTGGTGGACTAAGACCTAGCCTCATTAGTACAGGAGGCCCGTGCCCAGCAGTGGGACAATGTTTAATACAGGGTTAGCTATTATTATTATTGCAACAAACATTGAATTATAAAATACTTGATTGAAATTTTATAACTTACTATTTCAAACGTTTAAGAACAGCCTTTGCAATATTGCCAGATTCAATTGGAAAATATATTGCGTTGCTAAAACGAATAACACGAGATCTTACATCCCTCCAAGGTGCTGATCTTATAGGTGAACGACTTGAGCCCAGATTAGAACTACTTGTTGAGCCAGCTTTTGTTGAGATAAGTAAGTGAGATAAAGAGTTTATGGTTCGCTATTATATTTTACTGTTTCTGCTATTTCTTTGTTATCTTAAGATTGACCACTGTTCTGTGACATACTATACCTCAGACGTAGGTAGGTTGGATAGTTAGTCAGTTTCAGTGAAAAGAGGAGCAGTGGCTTCAACTCCCGTGCCAAGACAATTTTTTATGTGATAGACAAATATTAGCAACATATAATTAACAAGAGAATTATATCTCGCTGTGATGACATTGGGTGTGTTTATAATTGAGGATTTTACTTTAGTGGTTGACCTTATTGATTTGAACTGATTTCATTTCTTTTATTTATAATATTACCGAACCGAAATCTTTACCGCCTATCAAGTAAACTGTCCGGCTGGCGCAAGCACTCCTGCCACTCCCGTCTAAAGAGATTGAAATAAAAAATCGAAATTCTTATAAAAAAATCGAATAAGAAATTCTAAAATCAGAAGAGATTGTGGAAAAATAAATTGAGTAAGAGTCGGAATTAATGATTTGATTCCCTCAAATGATGTTCAATCAGTATTAATATTTAACATGTGTCACCAGATGCAATTTTCCGTTATAAAAATTTTCTGTATGACAATACTACACAGTACAACGGGGCAGTCCTCTCCACACCACAAAGGAAGAAGGAAGAATACAATCTGTTCTTTTATCACTCTTCCCTATACCGCTAGTGCAATTTTCAGACTGACTCACTGCCTCAATTTATAAATCTTTTCTATTCCTCGTTCCATTTTTAATATCCAAAAATTTCTGTAGCAACATTTTTATTTTTTTATATTATTTAATTAGTGTTGACAAGGCGGTGTGGGTGAATGGAGACGCTGTGGTGGCTCGAATTGTACGATCTTGAATGCAAATTACGAGCAGCTCCCGTGCTAATGGATGCACTGCTGGCCTCTTTCACCAGTGAGGCTGTAGAACACGCGGGGATTGTAAAAACAAAATAAATACACCCAACAGTCACACATATAGTTCTGACCCCAGACTAGGTTAAACCTGTATTGTGGGTATCAAAGACTACGAGGGACGACAGTCCCACAATACCCAGACCCGAAACAAATATCTGTCTGTCACGCATACGCAAGTGTGTCGCGTTCCGGGATCAGCCAGTGTACATGCGGTTTTTCTCGGGGATCTAGAGTTAGGGCACGATGTTCTTCACCTTCTTGTCCATGGCGTAGTGTGAAGAAGCAAGCTGACATAATTGTGTTGAGTAGCGGGGGATAGATTGTTTCTTGCTACTCGATACTCTAACAGGACGGCACACTTACCATCAGGTGCAGTGTGGTCACTTTGTCGTGCCAGGATAAAAAAAATATGTCTCGGTGCGGGAATGGAACCCAATGGAACCCGGGAGTTGGTGTCTGCATAGTCGTAAAGCTGGGTTTCTTTGTTTGGGTTGACTTATAACAGGAATACTAAATCACAAAATCCTTATGTATTAAGTTATGCTTCAAAAAAGGTATAATATAAATACTGAAATCCTTAAAACTTTGCGGCTGTGCAACTTCGTACCTTTTTTAAAGGCACGTCAGCTCACGTCGGCAGTCAGGTTTTTAATTTTAGACTCAAATAAAAATAGCATGTTCATCACTATATTAAAAATCTTGATTCTAGGCGCGGTTGATGTGAACTATTAATATATTTATTTTTATAGAAATTTAAATCTTTGCTTCGTGATAAGTCGATAAGAAAAATGTTAATGCAGAAATAATTAATTCAATGGGCCTGTCCTTAGATGACTGTTTACTACTATTGGCGCCCAACGTGGGGCCACAGTCACATCGATTATTTCGCCAATAATAATTATACATGTGTATTATTTAATAAAACGCTGCCTTCTTAGCCACACAATCACCAGGTACGTATCTATGAACACGCTCAAGACCTTTATTACTGCCCAAATAGACTTAAGTTGGAGCCACGTTGAGCCCGTGCTAATTAAATTTGAGTTTATAGTATAAACAATTGTTCGATACAAAATAAATTGAATTTGAGAGGGTCTTCTGTGTGATAAGGGGTTTTAATGGTAGGTGACCGTGGAATAAACGTAACATGATTATTAATGAAAGGGATTTATTCATGTAAGGATTCTACACTGTTATTCATATATATGTGACAGCCTCCGTGGCGCAGCAGGCGAGTAGTGGGCTGTTAAATGAGAGGCTGTGGGTTCGATTCCCGCTCAGAGACAAATGTTTGTATGACAGATATTTGTTTCGGGGTCTAGGTCTTGTAGGACCGCAGTCTCGTAGTTCTTGTACATACGATACAGGTTTTACCTGGTGCGGGATCAGAACTATGTGTGATTGTGGGGTGTATTTATGTCGAAATATCAGGATATAGTTAGGGATAAGTGAATTTTTATATATTTTGTTTAATTATACACCAAAATAATTACGTTATATAAATATTAATACATGAAAACTTAATAGCACTTTTAAGCATATTGCTCGCACGGAGTAGTGTAATTTGGCATAGTTAAAGTTTATATGGAGGGGTGAATAAACCTAAAATTTATATATAATATGTGTATACATAAAATTAAATAGGACAAAACATCAAGTGTTTATGCTCGTACTGTCTATTTAATGTCTAATAAAATTACGTATGTGTAGAGTGTAGTGTCCTGCTAACGTATGGAACAAATAAAAAAAACCAGTGGCGCTGTTGTAATTCCGCATGCGTTACGACTGCTGAGCCAAGGTCTCGAGTTCGATTCCCAGGTCGGGTAAAATGATATTGGTGTTTTTTGTATTTAGAAATACTACTAGTATCAGCCCGGAGTTTGGAATTGTGCCCGGTATGCCGATAAGCTCGCCCCTATCATTGTGGAACCGTAATGAATTCGGCGAAAAGTGGCATTAAATATTATATATTATATATAAATTTTTATTTGACTAGTAAACGCCCACTAAGTACATAAAATACGTAAAAGTACAAAAACTGGACAACTAATTTTCCTTGGTTCATACTTATCTGATGAATGTTAAAATTATATTATTATTGGTTTGTAAAATGTAAAATTAAAACGAGTATTCTAATTTCAAAACATGCAAAACTTCGGAAAGAGGAAGACCAGTAGTTTTGCAAAATACATATTTGTTTAAAGTTACAATAACTTCAGACTATTATTATAATCCACTAGAAAGCACATAAAATAAAAACAAAACAATACTTCCTTATCGTCATAGATTTTACAGCTGTAACGAAATTCGAAAATATAATCCAGCGGGAACAAATATCAAGGAATATGAAAGAATCGAATGCTATTGGAATTCATCGCAGGAAACCAGTAAAATTTGGCTCTCACGCAGATACTGTTTTCATGACGTGACAAATAAGAAACAAATAAAAATAAAATGAGCTGCTCGTATATGCTCCGAATGTACTAGAATAACTGAGTGGACTATTGTGAATTGAATGTGTTTCTACGCGTATTTTAGTGTACTATCTGTACAGGTTTGTATTATTGTATATTACGGAGTATATAGAATACGGAGACCTTACAAATAATTTAACTTTTGTAAATTGTGGGAACCGTCGGTTGTTTTACTAATTTGAAGGTAGTTTCGAGTTGTTTGTTGGATGATCTCACTCGTAGTGGGGCACAACGAAAATCACAATATAAAAGAGTGCCTCGTCATTTGGCGAAGCATTCAGGAATAATAATTAGACGATCAATTCCCAATCGTCGATATTCCGAATCGTTTAGTAATTTAGAGGTCGTAATGCAGAAGTAAATAAACTCTGAAGTGTTTAACTCGTGTTATTTCTACGAATCTATCATACGATGGACAAGCTGTCTATATCAGAAGATTGGAGAGGTATGTATAAACACTCTTCCAGCCTCGTCATATGGTGACCTGGACTTCATGACCTTTTCCTGGACATATATTAACAGTATGTACTGTTTCGGTTATATACTTTGAAACCACTCAACCGATTTCAAGGAAATTTTGTGTAAGGGTGTGGTTAGGTCCAACTTAAAAGATAGGATTTGGTTCGATAGGTGGCGCTGTTGACGAGATCTGAATTTATTATTTTTTCTACGTAAATTTGATCCACAGAGAAGCCGGTTTATAGCAAGACAACGTCTGCCCGGGATCACTATAGGGTTTCAAGTTAAAAATTCGAATAATCAAACATATCTGTGATTGTCAGTACGAGATTTGAACCCAATTTCTCATTGGTTGCTCGACCTTAGTACGTTACTAGAAAAAAAACGACTTGCAGAAGTACTCTAATAAAATCCAAATACTATTGCCTCCAGCATTCTGACCAGACATTGTTCCTTGATAGCCAGAGACGTGGCATTTTTAATATGACATAAAAACTTTTACGTTTTGGAGAGCCATATTAAGCTATCGATCCCCGTTGTTGCGAAAAGGCTGTCGTAAAATTAAGTACTTTATGTGACTTGAAGTTGAATTGTAAGGCTAACCGCACATTGGTGATTATCCAGTGACTATATGTTCGACTTCGCTTGTCGTTTCGAATCAGTCGGTCATCGGATTGGAATTTGTAGTCGTTACTGCGATAATCTAATTTGCTTTAACGATTGAGCATTAAAAGATTATCTACTCTGTGATTAAGGAAAAAATACGGTGCCGTGTGCGTCAGGTCTAACTCGAAAAAAAACTGATTGATTAAATATCTTTTCATATGAAAGGAGAAGAAGGTTTCTGCGGGTTTAAGTGCAGTTTATCTGATTTTGTGTAAACAAAACTATCCCCACACACACTGTAACTACTGTAAACCAGAATTGACAATGGCACAAATTTTGACACCGCGTTGGAAGCTCGGCGAATCTCAGGGAATGCGCAAATATCTTCATCCCGCAACGAAATTAGCCAAATAGAAAGATAGGGAGGAATTGGATATAGTTATTGGATTTATTACTTTCCTCCATAGCAATGAGGGAGACAAATTAAACTAAGGAAATATTAATCTCAAGCATAAGGATATTTACATTTACTGAAGCCATACGTAAAAGACCATGAATGTTACACGAGTAGGATATATAATTAGCCTTTTTTTTACATAATGCTATTTTGAAGTGAGAACTTCTTTTTTTGGGCACGCTGAGCACTTTGTGATGAAGAAAAAGCACTGAACTCGTGTGACCGTCACGCTCAGATTATTTCACTTGTGACATAAGCACGCCTAAGTTTTGTAATTATTGGCAAGCAATCATAAACAAAAATTGTTACTACTTCATGGACGCTGTTTCAAAAAAGAACACATTTGATTGCAAAGTATTAAGTTTTCACTTCTGTTGGTAGTCCCCATGACTGCCTATTCTTCTTTTTATTCCATGACAGCCTCCGTGGCGCAGTCGGCGAGTGGCCGGCTGTGGAACCACACCGGGACAAATATTTGTGTGACAACAGACATTTGTGTCCGGGGTCTGGGTGCTGTGAGACCGAAAGTCTCTCGTAGTCCCTGATACCCACAACACAAGACTCGTATGATAGTGTGGGGTCGGGGCTATGTGTGTGACTGTTGGGTGTTACTTATTTATTATTTATTTTATGGATTGCTACAGTATCATAACTAGATTTTGCACTGTATCTGTTGAAACCCAATAGCGGTCAGCCGTGCCGGGCAACGTGACTGCAAAGACAAAGACACGTCTCACAGCTGAAGTTGATTAGTTTCTGCACAGCGCTGCAGACAGACCCTCTGTTGCTCTAGATGAGATCTCCCATCAAAGTTGTTTGTCTAATGATTATTATTAAATTGTAATGCTGGACGGACTTGAGGTTTAAATTTAATCAATGATAGAAGATAATATTTTTGTTGGAAGCTTTGAAGTATGATTGTTTAGTGGAGAAGTTTAATAAGAATTATTTGCTTTATTATGAATTATAAAGAATAGATTAACTCTGGAGCTAGAACGTTTGATAGGAAAAATATTTTAGGAAATGAACTGGCTGACGTTTTTAAGGTAAAATTAATGAATATTAATCCCAAGTATTTCTTTCGGATCTATGTAGATCCGCAGCCCTCGTAGCTTTTGATACCCACAAAACAAGTTCGGCCTAATCTGGGTTTAGGACTATGTATTACTGTTGGGTGTACTATTTTTAGTTATTGCTCAAAACGACCACGATTTGGACAAAAGATAAACAAGTCGAAAATTGCAGAGAAACGTTGGTAATAATTCCAGAAGATTTAATAACTGCAATTGAAAACTTTGTCACGTCACGCTCCAAATCGGGCCGCGCGTGACGTTTGACACTAGCACTATTTGAAAATGAAAATTACCCTCTATTCTATGGAAATTTTAGTTTCGAACATTCTAAAATTGTAGTGACCAGAATAGTTGCATTTCTAACTATAGGGTTTCCGATTGAGGAGAGTGAATGGTCATACGTCAAAATGTATAATTGACGTTGAATCACTAATCAGTAAAGGTTTTATTCAGTGGTTCGATCTTATCTGGTTTTATCCAGTTCAGAGATTGAACTTCTAAACCAGGTTTCGAAGCTGGTTTTACGAATAATGTAATATCCATCAGCTTAAGTTGCGGTTTAGACGCAAAATCCATTATAACTCGGTCGTCTCTCCAGTGGCACCAAAGTTTATTAGTTTGACTATTGACTATTTAGTACGTGGCCTTTTTTAACCTATTGTGTCCCACTGCTGGGCATTTCCTTTATCTGATCCCTATTAAAGGAAAGAAAGGAAAATGGCTGCTACCCCAAACACTATACACGGCCGACCAATGTTGATGTATTTATTTCCTGTTCGCATAGACTAATCCTACTAAAATAATAAGATACAGTCACTATTCCAGTTCAATACGAGGTCTATCCCATTCACAAGACCCACATAATTTAGAAGTATTGAAAGAGCTTCACGTGCCCTTGAACGATATTGAATAAAATAAAAGATATTGTTCGATGTTCGTAACATTTGTAGCTGGTAGAGTAATTTCATCTTTGGGACATGCTCGGAGCGCGTTATGTAAATTTCATATAAAAAAACTTTTCCCCTTTACTTTTCTTATGAAGGCAGGTGCGTCACTTGATGTTATCGGTTTTCGATCTACCCTCAATGGGAGTTATTTGAGAATTTATTTGTAGAAAGGAAATAGTGAAACATTAGGTACCTTCACTACGCCTAGGTAATTGCGTAAATGTCCATTTTTTTCGAGCATTAAAATAAAAGCTTATTTAAAAAACTTTTTTTAAGAAGCTAGTAAACATATTTCTAACCGCAAAATATAAGAGTACTGAAAAATAAACTGGAATGAAAATATAAAAGCATTTATAATGAACAATTTGCGAACATAAAAATGATTGTTAGTGACTTAAAAGCAAACTTGAAGATATTTTATTTTTTAACTTGCTCAAACTCTTAGATTTCTGGAAATAATGTTATAATGTAACAACAGTGACTTTTTCAAAGCATATAATTAATGGCAACCACTGCACTTACTATTGGTTCCCTACGACTTAACATTTCAATCCTTGAGTTTTACGAGTATCCAAAATCCAAATTTATTTAAGCAAAGTCTGATTACCCAACTGTCAAGGAAGGGTTATGTTTTTCGCGCGTATCTTGTATGTATGTTTGTAAATTTCTTTATTACCTCGTATCTTCCGAACGGCTATATGGATTTCGACAGTTAAGGTATCATTGCATTCGTCTTAAAGCCCGTAGTGTCCTTGGATAAGTGTTGGACAAAAAAGATCAAAATGGATCAAAATCAACATTTTTGGTGAGAAATAATAAAAAAAAATTACCAAACCTATCGAGTAGGGTATCAAAATAAAGGAAATTAAAAGAGGATTACAAAAATATTTATAAGTTAAACGTTTAAATTAATTTTCATTTGGGTATCTTTTTTTCGTTTGGGTATCTGTTTTCGCTTAAACTCCAACAAGTAAATCATTATATTCATCAATATAGTATCATAAGAGTGTGCCGGGACACTAAAAAGACTAAAATAAAATAAATAATTAAAAAAGAAAATTAATGGGTTCCGTTTACAACTAATTTTATTTTGGTCTTTTTAGTGCATACATTTTTTGCAGTAGGGTTTTTGATTTTTATAATTATTTATTTTTTATACTATTTTTAGGACGATTTGAATTTAACATAACCTACGTTTGGTATTAAATGATTTCTTTAAAGTCAATAAATCATAGTGCTATAAAATTTTAACAAAATATCATTAAGTAACCTGCTGAAATAATGTGTTTTTTCACGAAGCTATGCATATTTATTAAAGGAAAAATATTCCATCGAATTTTCAAAGCTAAATCTCTACTCGCTCCGAAAGCAGCGGCTTTGCTGTGCCCTGGCATTGCAGAAGTCTATGGGCGGCGGTGACTACTTACCATCAGGTGGCCCGTCTGCTCGTCTGCCTATCAAGGCACTAAAAAAAAAAAAAAAAAAAGCTCACAGTTAACTTAACGCTGCATAAGCCACGACTCACGAACTTATGGTACGAGTAAGGAATGAAATAAAACTCATTTCTTTAAAGTGAACGGGAAAACTAAGATAATAGTTTCGAGGCAGATGTCCCAGGAATATTCTTATTCCTTGAGATATCTTTTAACCAACATTGTGAAGGGTCCTTTCAATAATTGCAGAGCTGAGATCCAGATGGCTAAGAGCGATTTAATCATCCTCAGAGAATTCTGTTTCTTTTTAACCGACTTCAAAAAAGGAGGAGGTTAACAATTCGTCGGAATCTTTTTTTTTTATGTATGTTACCTGATTACTCGAAGACGCCTGGACCGATTCGAGAAATTCTTTTTTTGTTTAAAAGGGTATACTTCCCAGGTGGTCCCATTGGCACCATGCCAGGATCTGATGATGGGATCTCAGAAAAATCAAGGGAAACCCTAACATTTTATAGTGTCGGATAATTTGTTTTTATTGAAGTCGGTGTACTTATTATGAATAAAAAACTTTTACTTATAAATACAACCAATAGTCACACACATAGTTCTGATCATACACTAGGTTAATCCTGTATCGTGGGTATCAACAACTACGAGGGACTACGGTCCCACAACACCCAGACTCGAAACAAATATCATTCTGTAATACAAACATTTGTCTCGGTGCGGGAATCGAACCCACGGCCCCTCGTTTCACAGCCGCTCATCCGCTGGGCAACGGAGACTGTCAAAATGTTATTTTCATTTATGTTTACATTTTCGTCTTTATTACACACGCAAGGCATTTTGTTGAAAAAACGTGAAATAACACGGCTTTCTTGGAATTACTTTTGAGATTTAATGTGAAGTTAGTGCTTGTTTTTCGAGATTACACAATTTTTAGACCTACATCTTAGAACCTTTTTTTAAGAATTACATAAATTTCTATGTTTATGTTGCGTTGAAAATAAATAGTAAGTACCTTTTTATCTGTGCTCTTATTAAGAATATTTGAAGTCTGAATTTTCTCTTATCTAATTAATACAAACAGCATATTAATATTACGAGTTCATTTAGTTTAATGTACAGATACATTATAGAATTAATAAATAATAATTACACCCAACAGTCACACACATAGTTCTGACCCCACACTAGGTAAATCCTGTATCGTGGGTATCAACAACTACGAGGGACTACGGTCCCACAACACCCAGACCCGAAACAAATATCTATCTGTCACACAAATATTTGTCTCGGTGTGGGAATCGAACCCACGGCCTCTCGTTTCACAGCCGGATACTCGCGCGCTGGGCCACGGAGGCTGTCAAATATTAAAAAAAACTATTAAAATATGACTATTAAAAATGACTTCTTACACAATAAAATTAAATTCTGGGAACTGCCGTGATATTTAATTTTAAGTTTTCTATCAAAGTGTTTTCTAGTGTCCATTAATAACACATGGCGTCTTAAAGAGAAGATATTAAACTTCAGAGAGTTGAAAGTGAAAAATGAAGTGGGAACTCGCTCCGCTGACGTTTTGGTTATTGCAGTGATTAATTTGCAGACCGATAGTAGTGGTTATTCTATTTTTGAATTTTTAAATGTCAGTTATATTTATAGTGGAATTTATATTGTTGATGAATTTTTCAAAATTAGAATTTAGTTGAAATTAGAAAGAAGTTTTAGAATATTAAAAGCGGTTATGTAGGTTACATAATAGTACACCCGTTATATATTGTAGGGAAATTATGACACAACATTACTAAAAAGCAAAAAAAAAACTTCTTGATCCGCTCGCTACCAAGCCTCACAGGATCACCCGCTGCGCTAATCTGAAGATTACCTAAAAATTTAATCAAAATCGCTCCATCCGTTTTAAGGTACATACATAGACACATTGATTTTATATATATTGGGGTATCATAAGAAAAATATCTTATATGGACTTTTGCAATCTGATACAATCAAGCAAGCTGGGCACATCAAATCACAGACAATGGCATGAAATAGCTTCTATGTGACCGGGTGTAAAATAATTAGGTACCCCCTTTTTGCAGTACCTAAGTATAAAAACGACTTCTGTTCAAATTTTAATCAATATTGAATGAAATTTTCAACTGTCAACACTGTTCTCGCTGCTGGCAGTACAATTCGGGACTATATGGACCACAGGAAGACTATTAAAAAGCGGAACACGGAATCAACATTAAGGCCCGCACTACATTACATCGGAATAAGCGCCTCGGTCTTCCATACAACGAGTTCATTCTATTCAAATCGGACATCATTCACATACATTTTGAAAATGGAATTCTGTTGACGTTTCTACACCGAGGTTCTAAATTTAAACACATTTCAGAACCTCAAGTTTGACGTTACAAATATATTACACTTAAAAGTTACTCGGCAAAGTCAGTGTGGCATGTGGTTACGGTCTCATTGGGTGTTGAAGGTAACCGCAGTTGCCGCTCGAATATTGTAACTGAGTGGGAAGTCGTTTGGAGTTGAGGATAAGATTTCGAATAAGGTTAAAAAAAATAGTTTCATAGTTTTATTTTATCCTGGCACAGCAAAGTGACCACGCTGCATCTGATGGTAAGCTCAGTGCCGTCCATTTAGATTATCAAGTAGCGAGAGACAACTACACTGGACCGCAAAGAAAAAGCGTCAGCTAGAAAATCTTCAATATCTTCAACACTACCTGATCTAGCATTATGAAATAATTACTAAATTAAAGATTATTTAATGCCGCATGAAATAATATATAATTTCTTTTAATTTATTTTGATAATTATATAAATTAAAAACTGAAAATGTAAAATAATGGTCGTTTTTTAATTTAATACCAAAAAATTCAAATCAATTGTTTCGAGTTTGTTTTAGTTTTGCAATAAAAAAGTTATGGATATGGCGTCTCTGCCTTATTTATTATTCTGAAGTCATCATGTCGTTAACCCCTGAAGAATGTACCAGGACTCTGACAATGCTTGAACATGGGCACAATCAGCGAAATACAGCGAGAACTGTTGGTGTGGCTCTTTCTACAGTTCAGCAAGTACTCCAGCGTTTCCATGAAACTGGATCCAATCTTCGAAGACCAGGAACAGGCCGAACGAGGTGCACGACAACGCGGGTGGATCGCTATATGGTGCCAACAATTTTGAGAAATCGCTTTCTTAAAGCTGTTGAAGTAAAGAATCGTCATTTAAGAGCTGGAGGAATCAATCTGAGTACGGATACAGTAAGGCAGCGTCTGTATGAATCAAAGTTAAAGCCTAAGTTAAGACCTGCAAATGGGCCAAAACTAGAAAGTCAACCTTGAGTTTATGTGGTGTCTTTCTAGTTAGAGATGCTACAGTACAGTGTATAGTTCACGTGAGAAAAGCTGTGGGGCAATCACTATTAATAAACCTGTAAAATGTTATTTTGTTCACTCACGATTCATTGTTTTTTATTAAGGCATTGGATATAATATTATCACACACACGCCTGTAATCCCTGAAGGGGTAGGCAAAGGTGTAACTAGTACACCCACTTTTCACCGAATTTCCTGAATTTTAATTTCCTTATAATATTAATTATTTTCAGCCTTCCGATCTCAATAGACTGTTAAAGTGTGACGTCACAAGTGTATTAAGGTTGTTGGCATGCCCATCGTGCCCACAACGGTGGATCCGCGCGTACAACTACCCCTAAGTACGATGAATATTAACCAAAGTTACAATTAACATATCTATACCATTTGTATGTGCTCTATGACTTAATTATATGAATAAGTGAACATTTAGTAGTAAATCATCAGATAACAGGGGAACTGCTAAATCATTTCAAGATACGTGTACATCTCGAAGTAGTGGACTTTTTATTTTATTCGATGTAAGATCTTACGTGACCTGGCTCCTAATGTGCAAAATATTTTTAAGGACCATTTTTCGAGTCTGGTTCCATTATTGTGAGTGTTTAAGTGGGAAGTGAGTGCTTTAAGTGGCGAAACGATAATCTTTGCCATTAGGTACATAAAATTACATTTTTGTCAGACTTTTGATGGTTATATTAAAGTAATGAATTTTGAGAGTATTTGATGTTTACATTTCTGAAAATACAGAGGTTGGTAAGCGTAGTCTTCTAAACTTTATTCTAGTTATAATATCGAAGAGTGACGGGCTATTTCTAACAAGATACCGGAAAGAGGTTTAAAGTATTGTTGTAAATAACTTCTAGTATTAATTTAATATTTGTGTGGTTCAGCTATAGCATGACGATCGCTCAGATAATGGGGTATATTATTAGATATTTCCTGTGATTAATGTTATGTACATTATTCGATATGCAATCGAATATAATAGCAAAAGAAACTCTTTTGTGAAAACACAATCAAAATTACTTGAAAAATGAGTTCACAATATTTATTGTAAATATAAATAATAATATAATACTAGCCCTGTATTAAACATTGTCTATTGTCATAGACTTCTCATACCTTCGAAAAATTCTCAGATATGCAGGTTTCCTCACGATGTTTTCCTTCACCGTTAAAGCAAGCGATAATTAACATTTTAATACACACATAACTTTAGAAAAGTCACAGGTGTATGCCACTTGGGTTTCGAACCTACGACTTTCGTCTTGGCAGTCCGTACCGCAACCAACTAGGCTATCGCTGCTGCTATTTTAAATATTGATATGAGCAAAAATGGGTGCGTAGTGGGAACATCTCACTCCCTCGCACAACTGCACAGTAATAGCCATTCTGAGAGGTGACGTCGCGGCTCATATCGTAGCGACGCTAGAGTTTCTTGCCCATTCTTCTCTAGCGAAACTGCATTCTGAACTGGCGGTGGAAGTAAAAAAGATTGACTGAATCTAAATAATGTTTAGCATTTCATTGATTCAATAAATATTTTCTTTTGTCATTTGACAATTACCCCTTTCAATGATGAAATGAAATGGTTGAAATGAAATGAAATGGTTTATTGATCATGTAGGCAATTACATAGCTCTAATGACAAGTCAGTATATTAAAAAAAAGTAAAGAAATTTAAGAAAAAGGATATCAGCTTATGTATACATACATAGCATCAATACACTAGCAATTGCTTTATTCATTTATAAGGTGTTTATAATTTTTATTTTTAATGTTATTCAAAGAAATACCAGTCAAATATACATATTTTTAAATGGGTTTGATATGTACCATGGGTATTTCCGAGACGTCGCACGTTTTTAAAAGCTACCACCGGATCCAAACGCGACCCAGCCTGAGAAGACCCGGCGAAACAAATTCAGCGGGCTTACATTACCGCTGGATACTACGCGGCGCGACCCAGTCCTGAGACAATCCAGCGAATCAAACTCAGCGGGCTTGTTTTTGGTCCGGTTCATTATTTTTAGTAGATGACCTGTCACATATTAATTGCCAATTTATTGTTTTATATTTTATACGCGATCGGTCGTCATAGTGTATTTGTTGGCGTCAACACATTTGAATGGCGTTTAATTTACTTACTAGTTATTTTTGTTCGGATTCATCTCGATTTTTCATTCAGTTCTTTCGATAGTAGGTTTTAGGTAATGTAACTTGTTATTAAAATAATAATAAATATTGTCTCACCTACGCTTTGCGACGCTCTTGTATATGGTTTACACCCCTCTGCTATTATTTATACGAGTAGACATTTATACATAATTATAGCATATACATATTAATACTATTCTGTTCTTGTTCCGGAATGCCGTCTATTTTATTTTTAAGTATGAACTAGTCGGCTGGCGTCCGCACAGTGTTAGCAACTGTACCAACTTTTCGGTAGATCTACCAACTTTTAGACTTGCCAAATTTATTGCCTTACAAAAAAAAAAATCTTATGTTTCTGATTTCTTTTTATTTTATCTTGAAATTACAACATTTTGTGCACTAATAATGTAGTTGGCAACAATGTCCAGCTAAATGCATTGCGGCAATTTTTCGCGACGCGTGTGTCGCCAATTACCCTGAGCTACTTGAGTATATGGCGAATATATAGGTATATTGGTACATAGTACTGTGCTGATATATATATTGTAAACTTGATGTTGTAGTGAAATAATCAGGATTGATAATATCACAGATGAAATATGACGGTTAGGATTACGGAATTTAACTACGAATGTAGTTTGTGAACTGTCGGGGAAGAAATCCCTCGCATAAGGCACTCCGCCTCCTATGTAACCATCTGACCTAGTTTTGCAATTGGTCAGATCTAAAGAACTATCTGAAGACACCTCTGACCAATTGGTGTCACTTGGGTCTAGGAACTGTACATTAGTTTGATTTCATCCACACACACACACGCACACTCACACACGCACACACACACGCACTCACGCACACACACACACACACGAGCGCACACACACACGAGCGCACACACACACACACGAGCGCACACACACACACACATATACACGCACACACACACACTTGTGGGATAGTTTTGTTTTACACAGAACAAGGGTGTTTGAGAATGACATAGGTTTTTTTTTTTTTTTAGTGCCTCGATAGGCAGACGAGCAAACGGGCCACCTGATGGTAATTAGTCACCGCCGCCCATAGACTTCTGCAATACCAGGGCACAGCAAAGCCGCTGCCTACCGTTACTACTACTACTACGGTTCCTATAGGATAGCATAATATAGAAAGATTTAGCTTAAGATGTCTCTATGGATTTTAAAGTTGTAATAATAAGTACCTATTCATGTTAACCTTCTATTATTATAAATTATTTTAGAATATCAAATCTCAAATGGAGTTGCGTGACAATCAAGAACTTCTTTTACACAATAATACTTAATCCAAAATCCAATAAAACCAAGGAAATATCATGAAAATTAAACGGCCTTAATTAAGTCTGGGCTAACGTCCCATAGTCTTAATATTATTTTGTGACCAATAAAAGAGCAGTTTAACCAGAAATTAATTCATTTCGGCCTTCATGGACGATCTCCATAACCATAAAATATAATAAATGTTTTTAAACGTCATTTCAGTTTAAATACTTTGAGAGGTGACGTTCTAATTTACATTGAACATTGAACCAGTATTATTAGTCTACCTAGTCATGTATCAATGGTATGCCCGCGCGCCACGTTTTTACATGCTATTTTTAACTTTAATTTTATTGGAAATTAAATTGATTTTAGCTTGTATTTACTCCCTACTTATTACCTTTTTATCCTGTTGATACAGTAGATGCTACTCATACTTACATAGCTACCGTGATTCCTCCTAGGTCCTTTAGGCGTAATGTCAAGAATCTACATAGCATGCTTGATTGTGTGGAGTAGCGAGGGCTAGTTGGATCTCACAACTTTATCTAAACGACGCTGCGCTTAGACGGTGATGATAATCAGATGCAGTGTGGTACAAATGTAAATGTAGAAGGAAATGCGGGTTGCATTAGGCCAGCGTGGTGGACTAAGGCCTAGCCCCTCTCATTAGTAGAGGAGGCCTGTGAGCAGCAGTTGGACGATGTTTAATACAAAAATAAAGTTGACAGCCTCCGTGGCGCAGCGGGCGAGTAGCCGGCTATGAAACGAGAGACCGTGGGTTCGAATGCCGCACCGAGACAAATGTTTGTGTCACAGACAGATATTTGTCTCGGGTCTGGGTGTTGTGGGACCGTAGTCCCTCGTAGTTCTTGATACCCACGATACAGGTTTTACCTAGTGTGGGGTCAGAACCACGTGTGTAACTGTTGGGTGTATTTTCATTATTTATGTTATTAGAGTTTTTTTTTACAATATAAGAATAAATACTAGTCTCAGAATGTCACATCGATTTCTTTATCAGACGATATGAAATTAAAGTGAACGGGCCAGTTACAGCTGGAGTCGCAGTAATGCACCCCGGGAAAGCTCTTAAGGATGTTTACTTTTCGCTTCACGTACAAGCCGGTGTAGAGCGACTGCAGAATTGCGGTGGTATTCTTGAGCTCTGATTTTTCAACAATTTTCGTCGAAAATGATATTTTTATAGAACCGTGACTTTCATGATAAATTTAGGGCGTAACCAGTAGGCCTACTCTTGAAATCAATTCGAATCTCGAACTCGATACAGTTTCAATTCCAATCTAGAAGATATTGGAACTCTAAATCACCCAGCTAAATGAAATAGAGTATTCGTGTAAGTAGATCGTAGATACTCTATTTCATTTATTTACAAAAAATTCCGCCGTATTCAATTAAACCGTGAACTGGTGTTGCGTTCAAGAGTGCCAATTGTACAGTTCGAACCCAATCCCAATTTTAAATTGGAATCAAGTGTAAAGATATCCCTCCTGGTTTGTGTATCGTATTGCGTATTATACTCCTCGCATCTCCTTATTTCCATATAAATATAAATGTAATTTTGATTATTTCGGGGGGGGGGGGGGGGGTGTATGGAACCACAAACCCCTGCCTACGCCTGTCATATGCTCAGCACGAACCTCATATAACCTCAATTATGCGGCCGGTGTGTAGACTTCATACACCTGAAAATCTTATGGAGAAATTTACTTAACCTTGTTTTCTTACACTTCACTTATTAGAGTTACATGTCCTGATGGAATAGATTCAGTACATTTAAAGACCTATATGATTGTACAGTTTCGTAATTCTGATCAACACTATAACCTAGGTGGATTCTGTGGTACGTTATACAGTTTGTAAACACATGATGACTATTCGGCGCAGATATACCTATTAATGAGTGCTAAGTTTTGGTTAAAACTGACTAACGGATTTCACATCTACATATCCTCGGCCTAATTATCAAAATTCGTAACTCGAAAAAAATCGATATTGGTTTTTAAAGCCATCAGTGGACATTTCTTGAACTATTTTAATGGAGGTAGTTCTTATTTCCCGCAAAGTAACACAAAATTCAATATTTATGTATAATAAAAGTACGTCAATCGATTTTCAAGTAGAAAATATAAAAATAAACAAACCGTTTTTATTCTCTCTCTTGTAGAATTTTCCGGAAAGGAGTTACGTATTGTGATAATTAGGCCAACGATATAAATGCAAAGAGAAAACTTTTACTTCATATATATTGCGCACAGGGAGTGTGATATTTGGCAATATTAACGTGACCATTTCGTCCCGATATAAGCAGGACGGTCCTGTAGGCTATATGTCCTGCTGTTCACAAAATTCCAGGACATGGCCCGTTTCGTATAGCTGCAGAAAATCATCGAGTTGAAATATTACACATTTCCGAACTAATAATCTCAAATAAATTTTCGTGTAATCATTGAGTGCATGTCTGCCGGGCAGTACGGCACCATTGAGTGTTTTCTTAAAATTTGTTAGCTATGGACAAATGTAAAAACACAATTATGAGTTTTGAAATCAATTTTTATAACAGAGGGCAATATAAACAATTAAAACTAACAGTTCCATTCATATTAAACTGATGTAGGTATTTGAGCAAAATATTCCTAACGAACACATATCACTTTTTTTGTTTTTCTCTCGTTTTTATTCCAAAGGGAAGGCGAAGGTTCTCCACCATGCAGCCTTTCACAGACATATCACTACAATGAAGTAACGTACACGCGCAGAAAATTAAAAAACAAAGCAATGATAATTGATGTATAATGCTTTTGGACAAAACACATCAATAACGTTCAAACGTAAATATTTAATGAATTACAATCGTACTTCGACCAATATGCGACCACTAATACTTATTATCATACATTTATCATTGTATAATTAATTAGTGAAAATGTATTTTAACTGTCCGCTTTATTCCAAGTTGCATCCAGCCATGCGCATATGAAAATAGTCTGTTTACTCTGAAATTCTACCCAAAATGTCGGTAAACCATACTTTAAATTTATAAACCGAAATTAATAAAGTCCCATAATCACGTCGCGAGCAACCGCAACGTTGGGGTCTCTTGGAAAGTTTCCAACGGGTCCCTTATCATACATTATAGTCTAATATTACCTGTCGCGGGAGTCCGCTGGATGCGGGTAGCGCAGGACCGGTCCTTGTGGCACTCTTTGGGGGAGGCCTATGTCCAGCAATGGACGTCCTTCGGCTGACATGATGATGATTACCTATATCAATTCTTGCTTGTGTAAGTATTAATATTTATGTTTTTGACATTTCTTTTCTACATACATATACACTCACATTTGTAATCCCCGAAGGGGTAGGCAGAGGTGCAACCAGTAAACTTACTTTTCGCCGAATTTATTACGGTCCCATAATGTGATAGGAGGCGAGCCTATCGCCAGGCATAAATCCAGATTCCGGGCTGATACTGAGTATTTCTTAATATAAAAACCTAATTTCACTTTACCCGACCCGGGGATCGAACCCGAGACCTCAGCACAGCATTCGTAGATAAAGCGTGCGCAATTACAACTACGCCACCGAAGCAGTCTATTTATTATATATTCTTTTAAGTAAATACTATTTATTTATTAAACAAACTGTAATTCATAATTTTAGTAATGCACTTGCCTACTAGAAAATTTGTTATGCGTTTCTTTTAGGTATACATAATTATATCTATTGATTATAGTAAATTATATTATGAATTTGGAAGTGGTAGAGCCACGCTGTAGACATATTTGTCTACAGCATGAATGGGCCGGCTCGACCGGAGTAGTACCAATGTCTCACAGAAAACCAACGTAAAGTGACAGTTTACTGTCGCGTTTCGTATGGTAAGTGAGATAACCGGAGGCCCAGATTCCCCCTTCCCTTCCCTAATCCCTATTCCTGTCCTTTAAGGCCGACAACGCATACATGATACTTTCGGTATTGTGGATGTTCATGGGCGGTGGAGATCACTTAACATCAGGTGACCCACTGGCTCGTTTGTCGGACTATACTATAAAAATATATATATATATATATATTATTTATAGTAGATACATTTTTCTACCAACTTTTGATGTTTTTTGACACTAAGTTTAATAGCTCTGATGGTTTGTTTTAAAGGTTTATAATTTTGAATATGTCGTATAATCCAATACGTTATGATACTATAACGTTAGTGTTACAAGCATTTGGTACGTCTCCAATAGAGACAATCTGCTAAGTCGACTAAAGTGGAAAATTAAGTGGAGCACTCGCTGGGAACGTTAGGATGGTAACGACGAATTTTACTGTTATTGCTCTACTTGGCTGGGAATGTCCTGATTGATATTCTCTTCCTACTTTCTACTACATAACCCCGTTGTCCAATATGCGAGGTTGCAGATTTGGTGGAAGAGCTGTAGCTAATTATTATCTAAAACAAAATTAGGCGATTTTCTTCATATATAATAATAAATACAATGAAATGTTATACATAATTTAGATTCAGTAAATTTTTTACTCTACCGACAGTTCGGAATGTAGTTTCGCTAGAGAAGAACGGACAAGAAACTCTAGCGTTGCTCTTTTCACACCGGTTAACAATATTTGGTCATATAATTAGTAAACGATTTCAGTGTCATTACATTAGATTAGAGCAGCTCAATGTATGTTACGTTGCCTTATTGCAATATTGTGAATAAAAATTATTACAAGGCCTAGTGCCGCACATGACCATCGTGAGTGATGAAAATCTCGATTTCTTAAAGCAGTTGGTCCTTACTGAAACAGTCTAAGCAGACCAGTCCACACGAGCCACACCCGTTCACGAGTAATGACGCATGTGTCAGCCATCGGCCTCCTCAACCATGTTACAGGGAAGAGACCGACCTGGCACATGGCGTCGCAGCAAGCACAGACACTTACATAGTTCTGATCCCGCACTATGTTAAACCTGTATCGTGGGTATCAAGAACTAGGAGGAACTACGGTCCCACAACACCCAGACCTGAAACAAATATCTGTCTGTCACGGAAACATTTGTTTCAGTGCGGGAATCGAACCCAACGGCCTCTCGTTTTACAGCCGGCTACTCGTCCGCTGCGTCCACGGAAGGTGTCAATTTTTTTTATATCATAGTCGACAAACGAGCCAGTGGGTCACCTGATATTAAGTGATCTCCACCGCCCATGAACATCCACAATACCGAAAGTATCACGTGTCGGCCTTAAAGGACAGGAATAGGGATTTGGGAAGGGAATCGGGAATCCGGGCCTCCGGATATCTCACTTACCATACGAAACGCGACAGTGAACTGTCACTTTACGTTGGTTTTCTGTGAGACAGTGGTACTACCCCGGTCGAGCCGGCCTATTCATGCTGTAGACAAATATGTCTAGAGCGTGGCTCTACCACTTTTGAATTTGTCAATATTGAAGTGATCACTTATTTCGGCGCGTTGAGCGATTTTTGGATGGCTAAAATATTATGAGTTTGCGTCTTGCTTGCTTATTTGGGGTAGTGATGGTCAATTTATCCGAAATAATCCTTACGTAATTAATGGATGGCCCCTTACAAATTATGAAATAAAATTTTTGATACTACTAAAGCACTTTCATCATTTTAAGCTTTCACTTCTGCAGACAGCCCCCAATGGCTGCCATTTTTTAACCACACAATTACTCTAGGGAAAGTAGAGTGTAGTCAAAATATGTCATTATTGACGTTGCTTGCATAGCATAGAAATCCATACGAAAAAAAACCATGTCTGTACCATACAATGGGTTAATAAAACAAATTCATACAAAAATATAACTTTAATTCGAGTACATTTTTCTAGATTATAATAGGAATAATCACCTCCACTTATAGCTAAGCTACATTGAATATATATAAGTCAACACTTTCGTTGCAGCAATTAACTTTAAATACATGAAGTATGCGAATGAGACAGGAGACCGAGACACGCGATAGCGACACAACGTTTGTATAGGTACCTTCTGAGGCATGAGGTCGAGGCAGGACACATAGACGACAATTAATAGACAATTGCAGAGCCAATGTCGCTGCCTTACCGTCACGCGTGGCAGTCTCTTGTCGCGGTCGCACCTCAAAGTATCTTTAGAGTAGTTACTCTAAAGTTTTCATGTTGTATGGACAGTTGTCCATTCTATTAGAATGGAGTTTTATGAAGAGCTATTGGTTAGATCATTTCCTGATTTCGCTTTAATGGAATGACATTTTAAAAATATTGATGCACAAAATAGTAAACCTTTGGCATGCTTGTATTTACCACAAAACTGGTACGAAAGTGTTAAAAATCACAAGAAATTATCACGCTGCCTCTTCAATCAATACTTTTAAAGAACATTCAAAATGTATATAATACGTTAGTATTAATATAATTGAGTAAACGATATAATAATTCGATTATCTTTATAAAAGAAAATTCCCTTACACAATTCGAATTTAAAATTAACAAACCCAGTGTTTCTTAAGTATAAGCTTTTAAAAGGGCCTTAACAATAATACTTTGATTATAAAAGAATGCAATAACAACAAATGAATCAAGGCATGTTAAAATATTGCACCATTGAAGAGCATTTATGGAATGATGAGCACATAAAAGAGAGTCTCAAAAATTCATAATTTAGGCGCCATTTTGTCAATCCCAATTCGAAATTTAAAACCATGATCAAATAATATTGCAAAAACACTTAAAATGAACACCGATAAATAAATTTTCTCGTGGACTTAATTATTCATAGATCTGACAACACTGAGCAAGTAGTTACCCACAATTTAATATTTATCATTTGCCAGAATTATCGAGGGCTTCATTGGTATCTTTCGGAGATTCGAGATTCGGCCTTTTTTCGTCAATTGTGATGAGTTCGTCATTCTTTCCATTTCCACCATACCTAGCTGACACACTTTGAAGACTTGCAGTGATCAGGCACTCGATGTATGAAGGTGGTTTTTCAATAGAATCCTCTGCTTTTTCGAGCCGTAAAGCCTTTGTGTACTGCTGTACCATCACTAGGAATATTATTGCGATGACTGGAACAAAGAATGGGGTAATAAATAACCATAAATTGACATCATATTCCTGATTTTATTTTTTTTATAAGACCTCACTGCACCTGGTGGTAAGCGCAGTGCCGTCCAATTTGAGTATCGAGTAGCGAGTATCTGTCTCTCGCTACGCAAGACAATCATGCCGGCCTTCTTCTTCACACTACGCCATGGGCAAGAAGATGAAGAAGCGGCCGACGGTCTACTGTCAGAGTACTCAGAAGGCCGCAAAACGGCCAAGCATCGTACCCTAACTCTAGACCCCGACTAAATTTACTTAAAATTTATTTTACTCAACTGTGCCACACATTTTGCTGATAATTGGGCTTAGTTTAAGACCAAATGTATATCTGAATGATGCCTTTCTATGACATCTAATGCCTGGGGTATGATAAACAACTCATAGTCATTGCATGGCTTTAGAATCGACCTTGGAAATTTACAACTCTTTCTGTCACTAGACCAAGCATATTGATTAGGATAGCTTGAAGTAGACTTCCGATAGGATTTTATTCATTCCGATCGGAATCGGAATGAATAAAATCGTAGAGTGTATCTCGAGGTAACAGGTCTTTATTTCATTTAAATCGGTGCATTCAATCAAAAGTTATACCTGTTTGAACGAATATCTGTATTCAGCAGAGTTGTTGTGAGAGATGAAATGATTTTATAAACAGTATAAGGTAAGTTTCAAGTGGGTGGAACCGCAGGCAACAGCTAGTTGATAATAAAAATACTTACAAATATCAAGAATCTTCAGGAACCAGTAGGTCTCAGCTGCTAGCATGTCGGAGAAGTGCGGTTGATACCCGAAGTACATGACCTGCATCACTATCTTCACAACGGACAGGCTGAAGAACATGCGCATGGGATCTGGGTTTTTCTGAAAACAAATAGACATAGTATCGAGCGTGAATAGCTGTCGAAATTCTTCGAATCAGCATTTGTTTGAAATTGCATACTATTTTTTAACCGACTTAAAAAAGGAGGAGGTTCTCAATTCGTCGGAATCTATTTTTTATGTATGTTCCCCGATTACTCGACGACGCCTGGACCGATTCGAGTTTTTTTTTTATGTTTAAAACGGTATATTTCCCAGGTGGTCCCATTGGCACCAAGTCAGGATCAGATCAGAAATATCGAGGGCAACCCTCAAATTTTATAGGGACGCATAATTTGTTTTTTTATTGAAGTCTGTGTACTTTTTATGAATTAAAAAACTTTTTGGACTTTTCTATTCAAATACTTTTTAGCAAGTTGTCGTCTGTGGTTTTGTTGCTAACTTGTTCTGTTAATTATGACGCAGCGATATTACACCGGTTTTAAATGGTGTCTTAAATTATGAACGCACGGATGCTGCTTAGTCACGCTTTGTTTTAACCTAAATTCATACACGTTCACACCTACATTCCTTGGGGGTAGGCAGAGACTATCGAGTGCCACAAGCTACGATCCTGACACACTTCCCTCACCTCTTTTTCGTGTAAACATCTTTTATACATTTTTGACAGTTGAAGGTAATTATGATTAGATTTATTGGAGGACATTACATTGTTCATTTAGAAGTAGGTCATTTATTTGATCGGCATAAGTTCTACTCGGGCGCTCTCTAACCCTTCCAGTCAAATTTGCATAATATATGCTTTTCGCAAGTCGCCTTTCATCAACCATCTCCATATACCTAAACTACCACAGCATACCTCTTCCTATCTAAGTCACATCATTCTTCAACTCACAATGATTGTTTTAAGATATGATTCTAAAAATAACTAGTGTTTTATGAAACTAAAAAGCAGTCAAAATCTTCCAAAAAAATAATATACTCCCAAAAAATACAAATACCCTGTGCTTGTGATTATCAAAAACTACTATCGACTTACTGTTCCACAACACTCCAGAACAAATATTTGTAGATCATTTGTTATGGCATCGAACTTGTAAAGAATTGGGTATGTAATAATAATAACACTCACAGTCACACGGGGTTTTTGTCGGGGGTCTAGAGTACTGGCCTTCTGAGTACTCTAGACCCTCGACCGCTTCTTCACCTTCTTGTCCATGGCGTTGTGTGAAGAAGCAGGCCGGCATGATTGTATTGAGTAGCAGGGGATAGATCGTCTCTTGCTACTTGACACTTTGATTGGACGGCACTGCGCTTACCATCAAGTGCAGTGCGGTCACTTTGTCATGCCAGGATAAAAAAAAACATAGTCCTGACCCCGTATCAGAAACTACAAGACTTGCATCAACACCCATACCAGAAATATCATAAATATTTGTCTCGGTGCGGGTATCGAACCCGCGACCTCTTATTTCACAGCTGGCTGCTCACCCACTGAGTCATGGGGCTCACAAAAAATTACAAATCCTCACCTTATGCAAAGCTCCGATGTAAGACACAACAATCTTCAACCATATCAAGTTGATGAGGAAGTTCAGGATATCTACTAGATACACATGAATCATCCCTGGGTAGCACTTGGGTTCAGCTGCTACGGAAGTATACTCCACATACATGTTGTACTGGCGTCTGAAGATGCCCGGGAATGGGTAGAAACCGTGCGTTCCCAGGTTTAGTACTAGAAGTACAGGCTCTACTAGGGACCATGGTATTGCGTTGAACTGAAAAGGAATGTTTTTATAAGGAACAAGTTTATTACAAAAAAAACTTTACTTATACATGTCGGTGCATCAAGAATACGGACACTGAATTGAATTTGCAAATAGCTTTAATTATTGTAAACTGTGGGTACCGTCACTTGCTTTGCTATTTTTAAAGTAGTTTCGAGTTGTTTATCAGATGATCACACTCACGGACTGGGGCACAACGAAAATCACAATATAAAAGAGCACCTCGCCATTTGACGGGGAATTCGGGAGTAATCATTAAACACGCTGTGTTTGAAAGAGCAACCATGGGGTTTCTTGCCAGATTCTTCGCCATGGATAACTGCATTCCGAACTGGTAGTAGTTTATTAAACTCTGAAGTGAAAATCTACCGAACTATCATACGATGTGCATCCTGACTGTATCTGGCGATCGGAGAGGAACGTGTAAGCCCTCTCACAACCTCGGCCTGTGGACCTGCATGCGACATACATATCAAGGCACTGATGAGCCAATCTGATTATGGATTTGCATTGGGCCAGTCAGATCTGATAGCTTCAGTTGCTCAAATTGTATACTGCCTTGTGACCATACGTCCACCCGTGGTACAGATTTGTATCATTGATTAAACAAAAAAAAACATGTCCACTATTGAATGGAAAGCCTCAAGCGAAGCTATCTTTATATTCTATCGCATAGCTCCAAATCCTCAAACATAAAGTGCCTTGTCGTCCCCTCATTCTCTAAAGTAAATAATTGCAAATATGTATACAATAAGCAATTATTGTATACATAGTAAACCAATACCTTTATGTAAATGAGTCATACGTTTTTAGTTAATACAAACTACGTTTTCGTCATCTTTTATTTTACGTCATAGCATACTATTTTGCAACGAGTACCGGTTTACAGTTATCCTTATTGGTGGCAATTCGCACGAGTGAATGACACATCTATCTTTTACCTTTAGGGTTTATGCATAAAAATTGCGAAGGTATGTAAAGGCTACCAAAATTAGGTCAGCTTGGAAGGGCAAAGACCTACCACCAACCACCTCTCAATTTTAGAAAAGATACGTTCTTACTGATAATATTACCAGTATTTTAATATTAATAAAATTTAAACCATAAATATTTGACTGAGGGTATTTCCATTCTATGTTAAGACTAACCATATTAGAGACATCTAATCCCAATCCCAAGTCAAAAGTCAAACCAAAATTTACATGTCAATGTCAATAAACGGTACCGCAAGATTGTAGATTCATTGTAACATGAATGTCATATTACATAATCAATATTATTGGAACGGTAAAGTATATCAATATCACTGAATAATGTGTGGCTTGACCTTTAACTTGTGTTTCCACTAACTTAATTCCATCATAACTGATAGGGTAGTTTCCTGTATTTAATTTTGTACGTTATTCGATATGCAACCAAATATAATACGCAAAAGAAACCATTTTGCGAAAACAGAATCATAATTACTTGAACATTGAGGTCACAATATTTATTTTAAATATAGATATGAGCAAAAACGGTCGCATAGAGGTAACATATCACTATCTCCCTCGCACAACGGCACAGTAAAGGGTATTCTGAGAACCGTGACGTCGCGGGACTTATCATGCATCCATTTACTGTCATTTGACAATTACCCTGTCCACTAGATTTTAATGGCAGCTAATTTACTTATTTTTATACGGATTCATAAAATTCTTTCGATAATAGGTTTTAGGTAATGTAACTTGTTGATTAAATAAAAATAAAATCGTGTTAACGACCCTATTGCACCCAAGATACTTGCATGTTGGAATCCTGCCTTAAATTAAATATTTATGCTATGAATTTATACACTCACGCCTGTAATCCCCGAAGGGGTAGGCAGAGGTGTAACTAGTACACCCACTTTTCGCCGAATTTCGGTCCCATAATGTGATAGGGGGCGAGCCTATCGCCATACCGGGCACATTTTACAGACTCCGGGCTAATACTGAGGCATTTCTAGATAGAAAAACCCAATATCACTTTACCCGACCCGGGGATCGAACCCGAGACCTCAGTACAGCAGTCGTAACGCATGCGCAATTACAACTGCGCCACCGAGGCAGTCTATGAATTTATATTTATATGAATCTTAAATTATATAATACTCACTCTATCATAATTGACGTCGCATTGGAAGCCTTCCGTGACAATGGCCACCGTCAACAAATGAAAGGCGATATCCAAAACACTTGATAGCTGGAACATAAATATTATGACTTGATATTGAGAAACAGTAGACAGTAGACATATTATACACGTGTTTTAAATAAACTTCCAAGAAATACAACTGAACCTAGCTGGAATTATGATGCAATAAAATTAAGGAACACCAACATTGATATTGCAGTAGGTAGCCAATATTGGATCCAAATATTGGACCCTAAAAGCTGTAGCTTGATCAGTACTCGAAAGTATTGATAACATAAATAACTACTATCAAATTCAATAAATGTTTATAATCTCTAGTAATTAAATTAGTGCTTATCATTGAGCTATGACAGCCTCTGTGGCGCAGAGGGCGACTAACCGGCTGTGAAACGAGAGGCCGTAGGTTCAATTCCCGCACTGAGACAAATGTATATGTGACAGATTTGTTTCGGGTCTGGGTGTTGTGGGACCCTAGTTTTTAGTTCTTGATATCCACGATACAGGTTTAAAATAGTGTGGGGTCAGAACTATGTGTGACTGTTGGGTATATTTAATTTATTCTGATAATTATCACTTCAAATCTTTCCCAAAACAGAAGCGAATGTTATATCGTGTCTTCAGGGTGAAAGGCCTTATTAAGTACCACCAGGTGCACTGTAATAAATACCAGCTGTATCAAGATGACTCGTGATCATTGCAATCAAACTCGTTAAATCCCGTAACAGGAAAAGTTACTTCAAAACGAAGTGTTGTTATGATTTTTTCCTATGGAGATTTTTTGCGCTGTTACACGTGTAGGCTGGAATCTTATAAAAAGAACTGAATAGTAATTGATTTCGATATTGAAATGTACATTATAAATTCGAGCTTCTTATACTTCGTCGGGTTTTCTAATTATACAGAAATGCATAGAGAATGAACTAAGCGTTCTCCATCGAGCTATTAAGTGAATACGGACAGAAAATGTGAGAGAGATAAAGCGAACGGCCAGCTGTTGTCTTTTTCTAGAATTTTGATTGGTCTACGTCACAGACTTGCAGGAGTGAAAAGGTATTGCCCGCACAGTCGCTTTGTCTCTTTCTTGTAAGTGGTCCATTTTGTGAGGATATTGCTCAGTCCAGTTCTGTATATGAGAAAAACTTAGTAATAAATTACAATAAATGAAAATGCGAACTATCGAAATCATAAATAGAACGCACTATTATATACCTAGTCAGGTCATAAATTCTGTCACATGTTTAATATAAAATAATTGAAACAAGTTTATTCATTATGTAACCATTTATATACCAAAATGAACTTAACAAAACATAGATTCTTATGACACTAAAGTTTATTCAAAATGACCTCCGTGATTTTGAATACAGGCCTTCAATCTGCGCGGCCAGTTGTCTATCGCAGCACGAATGAGGTCCATGTCAATATCGGCGGCTGCCTTAATCAAGGATGTCTTGAGTGACTCCAAATTGGGATGAGGCTTTGAGCACGCCTTTTCCTCCAAGTGTTGCCATATCTTGTAATCTAACGGATTCAAATCTGGACTGGAGGAGGGCCAGTCTTCGTGCCAGATGAAGTCGATTTCACGCGCCGCCAGCCAGTCTTGTGTGCTCTTCGCTCTATGAGCTGGCGCCGAATCTTGTTGGAATACACAACAGGTTCCACAAGGTTCGTCAGGACTGTATTTTGATACACAACTGCATTCGTTTTTACACCTTTCTCACAAAAAATTACCTCTGTTAAGCCCCAATAAGAAACTCCCAACGCGGAACACGGACACGCGATATACGGTTGCTCGCTTCTTCACTACTGTGTGCGTACACCTTATCATTTTGTTTGTTGTAGCTCTCTTCTACGGTAAAAATTTTTTCATCTGAAAAAAGAATTTCCCGATATTTTTTTCCCGCGTACCGCTTCAACAAAGCGCGGCATCTCTTCAGTCTCAGGTCCATTAGACGAGCATTTAAACGATGTCCTGTTTTTCTTCGATATGCCCGAAGCCCTAAGTCTTCATTTAACACCCTTTTCACCGTGGTTCTGCTTAACCCCATCTGAAGGGCCAACAGTTTCTGCTTACGTTTGGGATTTCTTTGAATTCGCGCCTTCACAGCTTTTATCCCTGCTGGAGTCCTAACAGACCGAGGACGACCACTTCTTGACCTGTCATCTACACTAGAGCCTTCATTGTATCGTTTGATGGTACGATAAACGAATCTTTTGGTTATATTCAAATTTTTCAGTATGTCAAAAATTTGAATTGGCGCGTAACCGCAACGATGCAACGCAATTACTGCAACACGGTCTTCTTTAAGCGTCCACTCCATATTTAAAAATGAGTAAAATTGTAAAAAGTATACATTTTTATTTTCATGAACAATTTGAAATTCGAATTCAATAAACTTTTTTGTGGCCAGCATTCTAAAATAAAAGTTTTTACTGTGTGACAATACTTATGACCTGACTGTGTATATCTAAACTATACTAGCTGTTGCTCGCGGCTCCGCCCGCGTGTTAGTTATTTTTGGGAGTAGAAGTATACAATCCAAGGAGTTGTCTTCTGCACTGAGGCACCTATAGCAATCGTCCTGACTCTCAGGTGTTGTGTCTGAAGCTTGAAATTTCATTTAAATAATACCTCATAAGTTAACCCCTCACTTCGCCCCTTTTAGGGATGATTTGGTAAAAACGTTGAAACACGTATTTCGTTATTTCTTACCAAAAGCCTAAATATGAATTTTCAGATCCCTAACTTGAGGAATTATGGATGTCTCATACAAATTTTGAACTCCTATCTAACCCCTTTCAAGATTGTTATTTGAGAAATAGCCTATGTCCTTCTCCAGGATATAATCTATCTGCTTGCCAAATTTCATCACAATCCATTCAGCCGTTTAGTCATGAAAAGGTAACAAAGAAACAAACAGAGTTTCGCATTTATAGTATTAGTATGGATATCTTACAATTATCTGTCAATTTGCCCGCCAATTCCAGCCCACCTCATGTTTATTTTTAAGCAATCAGGCTCTGATATCCGAACGAACCGTACATTTCTCTATAGTTTGTCTCCGAATTATTTACAATAATTTTTCTCATACAACAGGTTTGATCACTACACTACAAGCAAAGTCCTCCGACGCGTCTGTCTGTATGTTCGCGATAAACTCAAAAACTACTGAACGGATTTTCATCCGGTTTTCACCAATACATAGTGATTCATGAGGAAGGTATATAAAGGGTTTTTTATAGCATAGTCCGAAAAACGAGCCAGTGGGTCACCTGATGTTAAGTGATCTCCACCGCCCATGAACATCCACAATACCGAAAGTATCATGTATGCGCTGTCGGCCTTAAAGGACGGGAATAGGGATTAGGGAAGGGAAGGGGGAATCTGGGCCTCCGGATATCTCACTTACCATACGAAACGCGACCGTAAACTGTCACTTTACGTTGGTTTTCTGTGAGACAGTGGTACTACCCCGGTCGAGCCGGCCCATTCATGCTGTAGACAAATATGTCTACAGCGTGGCTCTATATCTATTAAATATATAATTTGTCAATGTTCTGTGTAAATTGGTGTGAGCTTTCATGAATAACCTAATTATTTCTATAAGATATAATAAAACAATGCCTGGTGGGATATTCCTCTTTTATAGATCTACAAAAAAGTCCGCGATGGCATATATCTATCTTTTAAGGATAGATTAATATACCCATTCTATCTTTTAAAAAAATGGGCCACGTACAATGCGGTAATTGGAAGGCTATTTAGACGGATACAGTATTAATCCTTATAAACTTAATCACTCGTGTTTAGTAAGGATATAAAAAAGTAGGAAGTAAAATAAAAGCCAAAATCATTTTTATTTCCATAACATTAAAGTTATAAATAGCATGTAAGAACGGCTAAACTGGCCAGTATTTGAACGCACCTCCGCACCGCCGGCGAGCCTATGTGTCATGAATGGTTAAATACGTTAGTTCCCTTAAGCATTTCATGCACATCATTATAATCCTTACACCATATAATTTAAATGAATATCTTAGGAATTATCGCAAAAAATGAATGGGCGCCAAAATAAATTCAATTGCTTTGCCACTGTTCCTATATAAGCCGATAAGAGGTAGGGCGATCAGTACAGGTGCGTCAGTGCGGGAGACAATTGTTTGGATTAAATACTTTGTTTCCCAAAAATAACCAGGACCTGTGGTCATTTCAGAATAAGAATAAATAAATACTTACCAAATTAAAATATCCGATCATAAAACATATTGTACGTAGTTTGATTCCGCAAAACGTTTTCTCCTTGTGAGGTATCATTATCTGTAACAAAGGGAATGTCCATTAGCAATCCGTAGGCACTAAGCACTAAGGAATTAGAAATAGTTGATATACAATGTGTTTCAGAAAGGTGGTAGTAATGAAAGTATTACGTATAGTTATCGATTAGTATCTTAATAATACTAGCCCTATATTAAACTTTGTCCCACTGCTGGGCACGGGTCTCCTCTGCTAATGAGCGGGGTTAGGCCTTAGTCCACCACGCTGGCCTAATGCGGGTTGGCAGACTTCACATACCATCGAAATTCTTTTGAGAATTCTCAGGTATGCAGGTTTCCTCAGGATGTTTTCCTTCACCGTTAAAGCAAGCGATAATTAACAAAGAATACACACATAACTTTCGAGAAGTCAGAGGTGTATGCCACTTGGGTTTCGAACATACGACTTTCGTCTTGAAAGTCCGTACCGCAACCAACTAGGCTGTCGCAGCTCATTATCGCAGTAACTTATTAGAAAATATATAAAAGAAAATTGGAATTCAAAATTCTGGGCACTTTTGTATCGCGATGTTAATATTATATAGATAATAAATCTGTCGATAAACAATTATTTATATGCCTACATAATATAAATAGTTGGTTAGCATACGTTGGATTCATGGATCATAAAACAAATGAGTCCATGCAAATTTCAAATTAAAATTACTCAGATAAGATTATGAGATTTCCAATTTTACCGATAAGTCTCAAATCATTCTTCTTTATGCCGCATTGTTACGTATACACCTTTTGTAACAAGGTGTAAATAATTGCGGGAATGTTAATTTAGTCAAACCATCTTAAGTCTTTAACCAGTCACGTATCAATTGCATGCCGGCATGCACAAATTACTGGCAACACTCGCCATTCTTACATGCTATTTTTAACTTTAACATTATGGAAATAAAATTGATTTTGGACAGACTCTACTTATTACCTTTTCGAACTGCGGTAAACTTGTGATTCGAGAGTAGTTAAATTCATAATGTGTATATTTATTTATTGTTTGAAATGTGGTAACATTGCATATAACAATAAACATAACCTAAAATTTAAATGATGTTTGCAATTTTGCAGGCACATTTGGATTTATGCAATGACGAATAAAAAATATGTCGAATAAAACCTATCGGTCGCATTTTATTTGCATTCGTTTGCAATTTATTGGTAAACAATTTCTACAAGTATGGAGTAGGTATTGCTCTGTATGCAATTAAAACTTGTCTATAATTCAGCTGTGTATACCAAAAGGCCGTCAAGTGACATTTCCACAAACTTATTTATTATATTATTATGAAGGTCATCTAAAATTACAGTTTCTACAATAGATCATGGATTTTGCAAATTGCAAGTTCCATCAGTGTCTACATTCCGGATTCAATATCGAACACACTTTAGACTTCGATCCCAACCGTCAATGGGTGTAGCGAGATTAATCTCCTAGAGTTCTGTCTTAAGATCTTAGCGTGAGATCTGTAGGCCTACTCTTGAAATCATTTCCAATCTCGAACTCGATCCAATTCCCATCTAGAAGATATTGGAACTCTAACTCACTCAACTAAATGAAATAGAATATTTACGAATAAGCGATCGTAAATACTCTATTTCCTTTATTTAATAAAAATTCGTATGCAGTTAAATCCTGCGCTGGTGTTGCGTTCAAGACTACAATAAGTGTACATACAGTTTTCGAAGCCAATCCTATTTTTAAATTGGAATCGAGTGTCAAGAGTTCCCCTCCAGGACTGTGTGTGTGTTGGGTGTAAGTGAGTGAACTACAAGCCAATCTCAGTTTTATTCCCATAATATTAATAAGGGCGAGTATTACCAGTTTTAGACTGGACATCGGTGTCCGAATGATCCGTGAGCGGTTAGTGTTGAAGAGAAAAGAATGAAAATGAAAAATATTTATTAAAATAAATAAATAACTCACTTAACAGTATTAGAAAATATAAGACCCTACAGTATAAAATAAGTTATACAATAGCCCGATGCTTGTCTAAGATGTTGGACCGTAGTCCCCCAGTAGCCATGCCCGTATGGGTCCTAGAGATACGACGAAAATGAAAAAAAAATATAAAAAACGATACAGTCTTACGTTTAACCACACGTCACAACCTATCATTATATCATGCAATTGCCCCATACAATCATTATAAATATTACATAAAATAAAACCTAATTAAATCTAAAATGAGAAATAAAACGAAGTTTACGGATTATATCGCGGTTTATTTTACTTTTTTTAAAATAAACCGCGATATAATCCGTAAACTTCGTTTTATTTCAATGTATAATATTCGCGTAAATATAAGAAACCAGTATCTAAAGAGAGAAGTTTAAAATCATAATACAGATTATAGGTTAGGTAGTTAATGCAATCAAATTGATTCTAATCGATCGCATAGAAGCCATGATACTACTTATATACTTAACCTCATGACTCTTGTATGAATTATACAATTTCCTGACTAGTTGTAAATTAAAATAAATTAAGAATTTCTTGTAAATTGATGTCATTCTCACTATTTGGTCTCTCTGAATGTTTTAAAGTTTAAATACCACTTTACCTTACAATATAAGTAAAAGTTTTTTTATTCATAAAAAGTACACCGACTTCAATAGCAAAACAAATTATGCGTCACTATAAAATTTGAGGGTTGCCCTTGATTTGTCTGAGATCCCATCATCAGATCCTGACTTGGTGCCAATGGGACCACCTGGGAAGTATACCCTTTTAAACAATAAAAGAATTTCTCGAATCGGTCCAGGCGTTTTCGAGTTATCAGGTAACATACATAAAAAAAAAGATTCCGACGAATTGTTAACCTCCTCCTTTTTTGAAGTCAGTTAATAAAAGTAATTTCTATGTGGGTCGTAATATAAATATAATTTTTCCCAACAAGGAATCATTAACCACAGGTACGTTTCCTACGAACCGAAGTGATTTCGAGTAATTTGCACACTTTCAATAGGTGCAGCAAAATTTTGAGGAAAACCGCTTACAAACTGGTTTAGTAATTATATGCATTCAACAGGTTAATGCTTGTGGATAATGAGTAGAGAATCGACGTATTATAAATATTGATTCCAAATTCATTATTTAAAGTAAACAACTGTATGTCAGTACTAAAGATAGTGAATGAATATTAATTTGATAAATGGTCCAATGCAACATCTGTTCAAACTAATTCTGCGAATATGACATTGGGTTGGTAAGCGAGTTGCAGGAATTAAATTCAATCGAGTATCGAGGTGTTTTTAACCGACTTCAAAAGAAGGAGTAGGTTCTCAATTCGTCGGAATCTTTTTTTATGTATATTTCCTGATTACTCGAAGACACCTGGACCGATTCGAGAAATTCTTTTTTTGTTTAAAAAGTGGTTCCCAGGTGGTTCCATTGGCACCAAGGATCTGATGATGGGATCTCAGAAAAATCGAGGGGAACCATCAAATTTTATAGGGACGCATAATTTGTTTTTTTATTGTAGTCGATGTACTTTATATGAATTTAAAAAAATTACCTAAATTTCTTTATTATAAATTCGAGCTGGCAGCATAGCAAAGTCGTAAGACCCATTAAAGTGTTATACATATTTGTTGACCTTGATCTCTTAGTATTACAAGCGATATCATACATTAGAGAGTTAATTTATTTTAGCCAGAGTTTCAGCCCGGAGTCTGGAATTGTACCCGGTTTGGCGATAGGCTCGCCCCCTATCACATCATGGGATGCTAATAATCAAAGTGTTGTACTTGTTACACCTTTGCCTACCCCTCCAGGTATTACAGGCGGGAGTGCATATGTATGTAAAACTATTATTTGAGCACATCGCTAACACGTACTGTCTCCAAAAGTATTGCTTTTTGTACATGGCTTTTGACCCAACGACCAATGCATCTGAAGATTTTGTTCGAGGCTGTTTGGTATCAGCCCAGTGGCAGCCCATTGGTGGAGGATTACTAGAATTGTTAATACGCTGTTTGCCTTTTTTTATTCTGGCAAAGTGACAACTGTGCATTTGATGGTAAGCGCAGTGCCGTCCAATTAGAGTATCAAGTAGCCTTTGAGGATTGTTCATAATTCATTTAACAGTCATATGTCGTGTATTGGGGACGATACAAGATTGGCCTAGTGCCCACACTATGTGTGTATTAAGAACTACGAGGGACTATGGTTTCACAAACAATATGAGTGGATCAAATATGAGTGGATCTCACAACTTTTGTCTTGGTGCGGGTGTCGCAGCCACAGCCTCTCGTTTCATAGCGGACTACTCACCTGCTGCGTCAGTGTCAATATCACTGAAGTGTCCAGAAACCTCACTGAAGGGATGGAAATTATCAAAAGTATTTCACGCCATGACATAGTGATCACTCAGTTGAACCAACAACAGGCCAACTTTACAATTCTAATTTGGAATGAATCTGTTTCACGAGGTGATTAAATAAATCGGGATTTCCTCGTGGACGTTGTCCCGGATAACAATTAGTTTATTACAAACAAATAATATCACATATTACCCGTTATATTTTGACTATCAGCATACTCTGAATGAGATGACTCATTTATTTATACGGAAAACAAGCGATTCGTATTTGCGGTACATATGTTTATTAATCAAAAAGAATGTACTCGTATTACGATAACACGGTGTCCTGAATGATAGGAATGGAAAAAAGGGTAATATTACGCAGTTAGGTTTAAATTCCACTTAGTGACCGCACTGCACCTGATGATAAGTACAGTGCCGTCCAATTAGAATATCAATAGCAAGAGACAAGAGACAGTCTATCCCTCGTTACTCAACACAATCATGCGGGCCTACTGTGTAGCGTCGTCATACTACGCCTAAAAGACCCAGGCTCATAGGAAGGAGAGAAAACGATAGCTGGCAAACTGTTCCACAGCTTGATGGTGCGGCGAAAACACGAACTTGCGAACCTCTTGGTTCGGGCCGGGGTAGTAGACACCACGTTATTTGTACTAATACAAATACCGTAGAAGTAAAACGAACGTTAAACAAAATACGCAGTGAAAATAGATTTCTTGACGTAAAAACTAGGCATACTGCATAGTACAACTACAAGGTCAAGCATGTTGACGTCAAAATCGATGTATCGGCTACAGAAATACCCAAACGCTTAGAAAATATTTCCTGGCACGTAACAAATACATGGAATGAAGTGATTTTGCTAAAAAGATATATAAAGTGACATGTAAGTAAAATGCCAGAATTTGTTTATTCATATGTTTGAAAATAGGTATGTCAACTCCTTGACTAATCAAATTGATTCAATATAACAGCAGTGTTCAATATTTACGGGAAATTGTAAATTGAAATTTGTCTATCGATAAACGCTTAACTTAAGTTGATAAGCTCTTCTTCTGATGGTAAGCGCCAGCAGTAAGGCTTTCTTTTTAACAAGAATAGCTCCAGCTAATATCTTGAATTACAAAGTACTACATATGCTTTGCATTGGCATTTGATATGCAACCGAAAATAATATGAAAATGAAACCATTTTTCGAAAGCAGAATCTGAAACTGATTCAAAAATGAGATCGCAATTGTTATTTTTAATATTGGTGGGATTCCCTCAGTGCGTGGTTAGTGGACCATCTCACTAGCTCCCTCGCACGTAATGACCATTCTGGGTAGTGACTCATACCGTGCATCCGTTTTTGTTATTTGTCAGCTACCACTTCCATCAGATTTGAATGGTTTCTAACTCATTCATGGACAGACTTTAGCAAGAAGTTCACATAAATCAGAAAAAATAATATCGTTTTATTTTGAAACACGCTAGTATACAGCTTCGACTTTTCAAATTTACGTGGGTATTATAAATTTTAACTTGCTTTAATGGTAAAGGAAACCAGCACGAGGAACCTACATCGAAGAATTCACCATAAGAATCTCAAAGGTATGTGAAGTTTATTAACAGATACTGGCAGCATATTGGACCAAGGTTTAAGTCCTCTCATTAGAAGAGGAGATCCGTGCCTAGCAGTGGGATAGAGTAATACATAATCAAACCAATTAATAATAAAGTCTATCTGAATCACATGTTTCTACTAGGGTTAGCCAATTAGAAACAAGTGTCCGATATCGAACATAAACTGACTAGGGAATCACAGTCAACGGGCAAACTAATCTGCTTGGTCTTTTCCTATCCCTAATTGAACTCTATCACCTATTACTTTACCACTGCCGATATGTAATTACAGAAGGTAGTGCATTACAATACATAGGATAATTTAATATACCGGTACAAAACATGATTTAGTTTGGGTTAAAACATGGGAAATAAACATCGACTTATATTCTATAGATACGAACTATCGAAGAAAAAAGATGTTCCAAAAACCTTGTCCGTCCACTAATGCCATCTATTCATTTTACTAAGAACTATTTGGAAGTTATAACTCCCGTCACTTTCTCTCGAAAGGGACTTTCGCGCGCCCAAAACGGGACACACTATATAATGAATTTTGCTGTCAAATATAGACTTCAGAATTGAAATTAATTAATATTTATTGATTTTACGTTCTAAACGTCATGAAATTATGTTATTTAACTTATATACTATTAACAGTTTCACTGTAAATCAATTTAAGGCAGATTTGTTCGGGAATGTCGCTACAAATCAAACAACAAGCATAGCAATATTCCTTGTATTTTCATAATGTTATTATACAATGTCCATCCATGTTTAGGTACAATCACAACAACATAATAATCGTTTATCTCTTTTTTAAGCAAAGGGCACATCCATACAGCCTAGCCCTTGATGACAGGGACCACAGACTCTGTTTCTCGCATAGTATTCTATATTTAAATGATTCAATATAAAATAGACATATCCAACCAACTTGCTGAGCGCTTAATATTGTCAAACAGAATCAATTTTTCATCGCAGGTAGCAATGCGGTTCATAATTCCTTCGTTTGTTTGCCTGTTGAGCAGCGCAAGGCGTTCGAGAGTTTGTTCGATCGTTGGGTTCGTGGGGCACCCATTTGTCAAGTTTTTTGTTTTTTTTCCCTTGCCAATTTGATGCAAATGGACCGATATTGTTTTGACGCTAACGTCGAAAGCTGCTGCTAATTCAGCCGTAGATTGAGTATCATTAGCTCCCACAGTCGACTTTAATACGTCATTGTCGACCAGTTTTGGGACGACGAGGTTAATTTTTCAGGTCGAAATTTCCAGAAACGACGCGGGCAAACCAATAACAGGCGGTGAGTTGGTTTGTAGTGTTAGCTCCGTAAACGTCGTTGACGTTGCGAGCCGCTTGTTCCGCGTTGCTGCCTCGACGGTACTCATATTCCAAAATTACTTGAATTTTTTTGCGTATCCATGATGATGAAAAAGATTCAAATAATGAAACATGATGAAACGTGATTAAACATGATGAAACACGATGAAACATGATGAAAAATAACACTAATCAATAAACCAATAGCTACTGTTGAAAAAAAAATCCATGTTTTTAAAATAAAAAATTAATTTGAAATTAGAATTTTTAGCCAAAGAATAATTATTTTGATTTGAAATAGTACTTACTGCAGAACGGCAATTTTATTGGTAAATGAAATTTTACAGTATAAAGTCACCGCCGTGAAATGATGAAACGTGGACTTGGTATAATAAAAGAAAAAGATACTCGCAGAAAAAATCAAGCATCTGCAATTTGCACTTCTTACTTCGAGTTTAATTATTACCTCCAATATAATTATAAAATTATCAGCATAATACAGTTCAACCAATACAATATAATGATATTGCGTTTTGATTTGCCACACCGAAGTTATAAATCACTTTATTTATTTACCGTACAGCCAATACTTCAAACAAGCATCTATTTCTACGTGTTACCTGACAACAGAATGCAAATTTCTTTCCATTTTTCATGAAACACAAAACTAAACTTCCATTCGAATTACAAAACTGATAAGACGCTTAATTATTAGAAAGTAGAATCACAACACTTACCGTCACTTATTGTCACTATTACAGCACTTATCGTTATTATTTGAATAAAATCACGTGTAACACAATACAACGCCACTTTCCAACTTGGCGAAGCGATCACTGTGTACTGTGTAGCTGAGTTATGACTTATGGCCAATGCGTCCGCGCAGCTGCAGGAACTGTGTGTGTGTGAGTAATAAGGCGAACTGTGTAATAGTGTGGGTGTCGTAGCATTATACACGTTAAACCAGTCATTTTGTAAATTGTCTAATGTTATGTCGTCACTCTCATATATATATATATATATACACTCACGGCTGTAATCCCCGAAGGGGTAGGCAGAGGTATAACCAGTACACTCACCTTTCGCCGAATTTTTATCAGTCCCATAATGCGATAGGGGGCGAGCCTATCGCCATACCGTAATTCCAGAGATACTGAGTATTTCTAAATAGAAAAATCAAATTGTAAATATTTAAAATAAGTTTAAGTGTTAAATATTGTACGTAAATAAAAAAATCTTTCTTTTTATTAAACTCAGTGTTTATTTGTAATTGTCTGTTTAAATTATTACTATGCTTATGTAAATGAAACTAATTATTTTTTGTTTTCTAGTTTCTGGGTGCTTTTATAATGCGTTTTTTAGTTTCTGGGGCTTTTTGAAGGCGGTTTTTTTAATTTAAAAAGCAATCATTTATTGATTGATGTTCATATTTTCTCCTCTTTGCTCTGCGCCGCTTTATTTGACACTCAAATCTTTTCAGTTCTACTATTACCCCGCTCTCCTTCAAGGGAAACTATTAACTTTTGACTCATAAGATAAAGGTCGTATATTACTCACCAAGTATGGTTGTCCTGGACAACTTCAATCAATCAATCTGGTCCTTGCCTGGACCTTTATTTGATCCAATTTATTTGACAAATCTGCTTAGTGTAAATTGGGTCAAAGCTTGTATCAAATATGTAATTAACCAGTTTCCTGGATTAAAATATCAGATAATGATCTCTGATGAGTGGCATTATCGCATAACAATTTGATTATTTTTCTATATATTATTATTATATATTGGTTTTATTATATAATTTCTTCCAATTTTATTTAATATAATATATCGGTTTAGTCATATTGTAGAATTGCCGATTGCACAATATCAGCAACATAGCCTTCTCGGAACGCCTGTTGGTACGCCGGCCGCAGACATAAGGAAATTATTGTAAACTTATATTTCACGTCACATTGCTCAATAGGTTGAATAATTTGTGGAACATAAATTAGATACAGCAGCAATGTATCGTATATATTAGAAACACATCTTTTTGATATTTAGTACAACGCCATCTATGTGTCATAGGACGCAACTCAGAATGTAAACAAATCGTCATTAGATGGAAAGTACGCGTTATGTTTCTTTGAGGAAAAACGTAGTAATAAATGATATAAGGCAAAAACTGGTCTAGTCAGCTTTTTCAGATGCGCGGTAGTCGAATTAATTAGTCTTAAAATTACGCTACCATACCTATAGTACTAATTATACTGCAATTTTGAAAATTTGTCTAGCTTAATACTTAGATGATTTCAGTTGAAAAAAAAGTTGGACGAAAGCGGTTGATACTCCACAAATTTTTATTTCAATTTACATTAACATACGTATCACGTCTGTAATCCTCAAAGGGGTAGGCAGAGGTGTAACCGGTATGTACCTTCACATTTCACCAAGCGTTTTACCGTCCCTTGATTTGAGACTATGGCCATGCCTACCAACAATTTTATACCTACTCCGGGCTGATGCTGAGTATTTCGTGGTAGAAAAACCCTATATCACTTTCCCCTGACCTGGGGATTGAACCCGAGACCTCAGCACTACGTACGCAATTACATCTGTGCTAGCACTAAACTATACACCCGGTTCACTTGAAATTTAGCATAGTTACATACTCATTTCGTTATGTATACGCTCACTAAGAACGGATTTTTTACCCCTAAGGGGTTAAAATAAGGGATGAACGTTTGTATGGAGGTCCGTCATTTTCAAAGTTAGAAATATTTCATATACCTCCTTCTGGTTAGAAATAAATGTAGGTACACGTAAGTATATCGGTGTTTTAAGAGGGTGAATTAAGGATTGAACGTTTTCTGTCTGTTACGTTTTAATGGGTAAACCCCAGAACCGATTTTGATGAAATTTTGTAGGAGGATACTTATTACCCCGATGGTGCTTTATTTTTTTAAATCACCCTTAAAGTGGTGACATAGCGCATGACATACTTTTTTATCTTTATTTAAATGATTCACTATAGGCTTACATCTATTACAGGGTTCAGTGGTGTTTCAAATGGTGTTGGAGGGAAGTGAGGTTCCGCTATTTGATACGTAACTCACCCCCCTCCGATTGTGACTTACAGGTAGACTTAAACAAAATAAATATTAATTGAACAAAATAAGCACTTACATTTAAGCCACAATGACGTTTAATATGGTTAAAATAAACTTTATTCTTCTTGGGCAGTTTGGGCTACCTACATGGGATAGCAACAAAGTTATTCATCGCGGACGAAGTCGCGGGCAAAAGCTAGTATTATATGTGAGCGTAATCAGTGCTTTCTTTCATTATTTATTATTTGAGGTTAAAAAGTTTTTAATTTATAAAAGTACACAGACTTCAATAAAAACAAATTATGCGTCCCTATAAAATTTGGGGGTTGCCTGCGATTTTTCTGAGATCTCATCACTAAATCATGACTTGGTGGACCACCTGGGAAGTATACCCTTTTAAACAAAAAAAAAGTATTTCTTGAATCGGTCCAGGCGTCTCCAAATAATCGGGGAACATACATTAAAAAAAAGATTCCGACGAATTGACAATCTCCTCCTTTTTTGAAGTCGGTTATAAGGGAAAAACAATAAAGGGGATATGACTAAGACGCATATCTCTTACCCGTCGAGTAGGTCAAAGGAAGAAATTCAAGGAAACTATTAGATGCTGTTGTGGTTACGAATCGAATAGGTTTTGGTAGCTTCGCATTCTTATTAGTATTCGATAATGAGTCAGAAAGAATACTCTACTAGTATTCCTTTGTAAATCAAATACAGTTTGCCAGGTCCCGTGTTCCCTCCTTCCTATGATCCTGGGTCCTTTAGGCGTAATGTGAAGAAGTTAAACAGCAGGCTGGCATGATTGTGTTGAGGTTGTAAGTTAACAGCATAAGTTCATTAGAAACAGACCCGAATCTAGGCAAATCAGGGCAACGGCCCCGGGCGGTAGATTCAGGGGCGCCAAAATATTATTATAATACGATTAAATAAACTTGCTCCACAAATAGCTTAGCATACGGAGCTTAAGCCTTAGCCTGGTTGTTTCACCGTTCACTGTTCCATTTACAAATTCACGAAAAATGCCAACCATTATATTTGTAAGTTTCTTGTTTGTTTTTACAAACGCTGGAGGGAGGGGCCCCACTATCAAGTTTCTGCACCGGTTCAAAAAAATCGTAAATCCGGGGCTGATTAGAAATAAGCTAGTGTGTATGAACTGATGGTTTGGATGACAAGAACCTACGGATTGACACCGAGAGTAATATTTGTGTGATTGACAAAGGACTCTAGAAGATGTTCAACCTATTTTAGTAGAATGAAGGGAACGAACCTGACAGGATATTTTTCTTTTATCCTGGCACGGCAAAGTGACCACACTCCACCTAAAGGTAAGCGCAGTGCGGTCCAATTAGAGTACCGAGGAGCGAGAGATCATACCGGCCTGCTTCTTCACACTACGCTATGGGCAAGAAGGTGAAGAAGCTGTTTTGCTTGGTTCACGTTATAGTGACATGTTGTACATATATGGATATGGATTTTCATATTGATTTTGAAAACGGAACCCTAGAATTATCGAACAGTCTGACTCAATGTAAACAAAACGTGTTTGAAATCTGCTGAACAAATGGAACTGCAAATAAAAATGCAACTAAATAGTTTCGTAGCGGTTTTCCTGAAACGAGTATTGATTTAAGAATTATTGCTACGTGATTTTAAATTGTGGATGTTTATGTAAACATAGCAAAATTTTACTCGATAGCACTAATAATAACTATAGTTAGGGATAAATTTGTTGTTAGGTATTTCGTAAACATCTGTGGGCAGATTGTGTGGGTAGGACTCATTTATTACACATATCGGCGGTATTTCATAAATATCTGTGGGTAGATTGATGATAATTGATGTATTTTATTGCAACAGTATATAAGCAACAAAAGACAGCTCTCGGGCGCTCCGGAACACAGTCCGTTCTGGGACTGTCCACAGTACGGACCTATGGTGAGCATCAGTTCACATCGTCCTTTACCACTATTGTTCTGGTGGTAGTTCAGCATATCAACTATATGGAGGGTAGAAACATTGCACTATACTTTCGTGACGACATACAACTCAGTCTCGCCCGTGACCATGCAGGCTGTAAAGCTTTCGAAACGTCGGGTTAAAAAAGTAAAATAAACCGCGATAGAATCGTTTTATTACAAAAAATAAATGTATATATTTGTAAAACTGCCTCGGTGGTGCAGTTGTAATTGCCCATGCGTTACTGCTGTGTTGAGGTCTCTGGTTCGAACCACGGGTCGGGTAAAGTGATATTGAATTTTTCTATTTAGAAATACTCAGTATCAGCCCGAAGTATGGAATTGTGCTCGATATAGCGATATGCATATGGTAAGTAGCGGCACTACTGTGCCCTGGCATTTCTGAAGTATATGGGCGGCGTGGCCCGTCTGCTCGTCTCATTATCGAGGCACTAAAAAAAAGGCACATTATAGGACAGTAATAAATTCGAGGAAAGTGGTACTGGTTACATCTCTGCGTACCACTTCGGAGATTACAAGCGTGAGTGTAATGTATATATAGTGTAATGTAATGTATGTATGTATATCTTTTTAAAACTGGATTGAAAACATTGATTGTCTTGACCTAAAACTGGGAGTGCATCGATTCGGGCTGACAGCCCCCCGCTGCGAGCCCGCGGCCCTCGATGGCCCCAATTAGTCGCCTCGTACGACAGGCAGGGGTTACCGTGGTGGAATTCAAACGCCCCCGTTCCACAGGGCGGGAGACACCGGTCAGTCGTCCACCCGACGCCTCCTACGTCTTCTCTGGCGGCGGGAGGGATCATTTCGTTCCCGATCCCTCTCGGCACTCTCCTTCTGCGAGATGACGCTCTCGCAGAAGTGGGCCACCGCACGCCAGGAATTCCGGCTGGCGACCATGGACACCACGGCCGGCAGCGAGAGGTCTCTTCCGACGACTGCTCTGAGGGCGCTGCGCTCTTCGTCCCAGGCTGGGCACTCCTCCAACGTGTGTTGGGCCGTGTCCTCGCGGCAGTTGCCACAATGGTGGCACACGGCAGACACCTCCTTTCCGATCCAACACAGGAACGAACCGAAACACCCGTGGTCCGTCAGTACCTGCGTCAGCCGGAAAGTTGGCGCACCGTGGCGCCTGTCTAGCCATCTCTTTAGGACAGGGCGCACTGCCGCGACGGTCCTCAAGCCCGCACTTGGGCTTTCCAGCCTGGTATGCCACTCCTCCACAGCGGTTCTGCGAAATCGGGCCGCAATCTCCCTCGGGGCCAGTCTCATCTGACGGCGACTGGACGCCTCCTCCCGCCAAAAGAACGCGGACGAGAGGAGTTTTGCGTCCAACTCCCAAGGGAGGGTGCCGGCCAATACGCAGGCCGCCTCGTGGGAGACCGTGCGGTAGCCCCTTACTATTCGCAGGCCTTAATCCAACACGCTGGCCTAGTGTAGATTTTCAAGAGTAAAAACCCCAGTCCGTCCAATTAGAGTACCTACCTAGTAGCGAGAGACAATAGAGACTCTAATAAACGAATAACTCTAATTATATAATAATAGACTCTAATTGGACCTCACTGCGCTTACCATCAGGTGCAGTGTGGTCATTTTGCCGTACCAAGATAAAAAAAGTCGAGAGTAAACTATACTTCGCTGTTTGACATAATCAGGTCGACTTGGTAAAATATCACATACCTATGAAATCCTTTAATACCTTAGCATGTAGCAAAATTTAATATGGAGGATTCCTATTGATTTCTCGCATATTTATACATTTTACAGATTGTATGCTGCGTTTGTCGATGCTGATTAAAAATTAGTACCTCTCTATACTTATTATGACCCAAATTCGTCGCGACAGCATTACTGCAGGAAGCACGCGGCTTTGTATTAAGGTGTTTGTACCCGTTGGTAGACAGTGATTAAAATCACTAAAAAAAAAACGTAAAATGTAATAATATAAAACAAATTCATATAGCAAGCAGCGATAGCCTAGTTGGTTGCGGTACGGACTGTCAAGACGAAAGTTGTATGTTCGAAACCGAAATGGCATACACCTCTGACTTTTCTAAAGTTACGTGTGTATTAAATATTAATTATCGCTTGCTTTAACGGCGAAGGAAAACATCGTGAGGAAACCTGCATACCTAAGAATTTCGAAGACATGTGAAGTCTACCAACCCGCAATTCTCATTAGTAGAGATGGCCCGTGCCCACCAGTAGGACAATGTTTAATACAGGGCTGGTATTATTATAGAACAAATTAGTTTCTAGAATCATCGATCAAATTTTAAGTCCAGTGATTGACAAATAAAACTGCAAAAGCACCGATTCAAAATTAAACAATAATTATATTTTCACTTTCAAATTTTAGTTTGTCCTGTTTTGTTATAAAGTTTTTGTTTTACAACTTTTTGTGAAGCGTCAAAGTCTGTAAATATAGAAATCTTTGTTCTCCATTTCAGAGACATGGAACATTGAACTACGCAGAAACATTAAAATCATATCACTATGTTGAGAGGCATAAATATTCCATTTATAATGAATTATTTATTAATACACATCAAATTAGGCGAGCCTTTTGGTTCTATCTGTTAAAAGAAAACATTCGGAGGATCATCTATGTTTTCTATAAACATAAGTTAAAAGGATTATAAAATGTACTATATATCTCTAAAAACCTTTTGAAGGAATAGAATTACCAGCAAAAGCTAACCTTTACATAAATAAACTCGAAAATCTGTCTAATCTCTGAACACCAGCTTTGATTTCTATGAAATTAAATGAAATCGTTTCATTCATTAATCATGTTGAGACATGTTTAAGACAATTGCATAGCTCTTATGACCAGTCAGTACATTAAACAGGAAAATCTGTTTACAGAAAGCAGATCAGCTTATGTATACATAGCATCATCAATACACTAGCAATTTCCTTATTAATTTATAATGTATTTATAATATTTTTAATATTATTCAACGATACAAGTCAAATGCAAGTTATACTATGACGTTAAGCCAAGGTCCAGGAAATATATAGCAGATAGAATTATTAAACGAGCACTTGTTTAAACTTGAACTACTTTACATGAATTAAAGGTACTTCTAACATTGTAGCAGGAAGAGGCAACCATCTATACATTCTTTAACACCTAATTTAATCTTCCAAACTTGTTTGTAAAAAAACAATAAGACAACCGGACTAACCTATTGAATTCATACTAATACCAGGTAATCGATACGACCAGGTGCGCCGCTCACTGCATTATGTATCGGAACAGATGCCGATGTCCCTTCAATATTTAATGTCAGGCCAAATGAATAGGCTTGCGTTGAAGACGTTTGAGTTTTTTTTAATTGTGGCTCGGCAAAGTGACCACAATGCTCCTGATGATAAGCGCCGTCCAGATAGAGTATCAAGTAGCGTGAGACCGTCTATCACTCGCTACTTAACACAATCATGACGGCCTGCTGTTTAGCTTCTTCACAATATGCCTAAAGGTCCCAGGATCATAGGAAGGAGGGAACGCGGTAGCTGGCAAACTGTTCTACTGTATCATATATTAGGCATTATAAATTAGAGTTCAAACAATTGAGTAGGGCAAAGGTAATAATCATAAAGATAATTTTATTGACAATAAATAAAAATATAAATACCAGAAAAGATTTTCAAAGATTGAGATGCAATGGAAAATTTATATAATTTGCTAGAGAAGAAGAATCCAACTGAAGGCGTATTGCCAGACAAAGGAATGGAATGAGTATAGGAAAGGGGATTGGGATTTGGTTTGTATTTTCCAGGATTGAAAGGTCCACCACACTGAATGTATCAGGCGTTAGTAGACTTAGTATTTTTTTTTTTAATTCTAGACAATTAACAAGTATGCAAGTTTTTCAAGAAGTTTTCCTTCACTATTGAAGAAAGCAACAATTAACTATAAATACCTACACATAACTTCGTGAAGGTGCGTACTGCCTAGGGTTGCTTCGTATCCGCGACTTTCGTCGCAGCAGTCCTTATCGCTTCTCACTAAACTATCCTTGCTCACTGTGCTTAAAGACGTGATTTTTTAATTCATAAAAATTACACCGACAATTAAAAACCAAATTATGTATTCCTATAAAATTTTAGGGCAACCTTCGATTTTTTTGAGATCCCGTCACAAGATCCTTACTTCGTGCCAATCAAACCTGGGAAGTATACCCTTTTAAACAAAAAAAGAATTTCTCGAATTGGCCCAGGCGTCTTCGAGTAATCGGGAAACATACATCAAAAAAAGATTACGACGAATTGAGAACCTCCTTTTTTGAAGTCGGTTAGTGAGAGTTGAGAAATGAGAAAAGTCTTTTTTAAGTCGAGAACTTAAGCATGTCTGTCTAGACTCGTCAGTCTGCAGTCCTTATGTATTTAAAGTTAATTAATCCAGTCTTCGAAACCTTGAATGTGTTTTAGTCCTTACAAGTAATAGAGCAGTAATTATATTTTAATAAAGCTGTAAACGTGTTGTTTTCATCCTTGATATTATTAAGCCTTTCATAGGAGGAAAATATTGTGGGATTCCCAGAATGGGCCTTTCACGTCAGCTTCTATTTATTTAAACTGTATGATATGTTTTACATGAAATATAAATGAGACTGAGTTTTGTTTTTTTTTTTTTTTTTTTTTTTTTATCCTGTTAAGGCAAAGTGACCGCACTGCACCTGATGGTAAGCGCAGTGCGGTCCAATTAGAGTATCGAGTAGTGAGAGACGATCTATCCCTCGCTACTCAACACAATCATGCCAGCCTGCTTCTTCACACTACGCCATGGGCAAGAAGGTGAAGAAGCGGTCGAGGGTCTATTGTCAGAGTCTCAGAAGGCCGCAAAATGGCCAAACATTGTACTCCAACTCTAGACCCCCGAGAAAAAAACCGGATGTACACTGGCTGATCCCGGAACGCGACACACTTGCGTGTGCCACTATGGCAGGTTTATACCCTGTGTACGGTGGTCGCTATTCGGGCGGATATGAATATCCTACCACCAGCGAAATTTGTTTAAATGTTAGTGTTAATTTTGTTTAGTGTAAGTTTATTTTTACTATTGAAATTTCATCAAATATTTGGTTGTGCATATAAATTTTATCTGTTTATCTATATTGTATAGAACAATCTGTGACCCAATTAAATAATAGTTTGTGCTTGGAATTTCTCTGATGGATAGAATTTCGAAATGAACTCAACCAGAGTTATCGGACATTTAAAGTCCAAATACATTTATGCAATCAGTTTTCATGCCGGCATGCTTCTACGGACTTTTAGACACAACATAATTTGGACTACCTTGTACTTACCACCAGGTCCACTGAAGTCAGTTTATCGTACCAGGTTTAAAGACACCAATGCCATAGTATTTATTGACCTACGAGACTATTGTAGATTTAAATACACCCAACTGGCACACACATAATCCTGACCCCACCCTAGGTAAAACCTGTAACCTGTATCTGCCACACAAACATTTGCTCGGAGTGGGAATCAAACCCACGGCCTCTCGTTTCACAGCCGGCTACTCGCCCGCTGCGCCACGGAGGCTGTCAAAGTAGTTTTGGAGTTATTTTTATAAGCCTTCAGCAATATCACCCTGAACTCTGATAGTTCACGCTTATTCTATACTAGTGGTCCCGGGCAGGACATTATTAATCCGCTTCCCTCCGGAGCGGGCGGCAGTAATAAAACGCTTTCCCCGCGACAATAAAAAAAAAAAAAAGTTGTCCTGCCATAAACCGCCTACTCTGTGGACCGAGTTTTCGTTGAAAAAATAAAAAAATCAGATCTCGAAAACAGCGCCACCTATCGGATCTAAAACTATCCTATCTTTTAAGTTGTACCCAACCACACACATACACAAAATTTCATAGAAATCGGTTGAGTGGTTTCAAAGTATATATATCTATAACGAACAAAGGTAGAAACATACTAACATATGCAGTATTTTACTACCTGGCAAATGCCTATGGCCTTTTTGGTCACACTTTAGACACAGGTGTTCCGAATTGAGGAGTGGCGGATGTATTTAGGGTTTATAATTGTTTTTTTTGTTTCTTAGTTGTATTACTCCTCTATGTGTTATATATTTTTTTAATTGTATGTGTGTAAAAAGTGTGGACCAAATAAAATTTATTTTCTCTCTTTTTCAATCAATTTTGGGTTTTATATATAGGTATATAGATATGATAGCAATACATACATTTTATAAACAAAGTCGTACTGGCAATTGGACATTATATGACTCCGGTATCCTGAAAGTTCGATAAAACAAATTGATCCGATACATGTGCGGTCAACTCATTATTGAATAATAAATACGGACCCGCCATTTCCATTTTAAAAAAGGAATCGTTGTATTTACAAAGTAACCGATGTTTATCGATGGTGCGAGCGCGGTTGGTTAAATCGATTTAACTCAATGAATACTTGTTTTTCCGTCTGTGACCATTCGGATAGAAATTAGGGTTGCCTCTCTACGAATTTCATTATTGGTTTCGAATAGGTATGAAAATTTGAAACTGGTTATTTGGTATTGCTGGTTCAATCAAATTTACCTTTAACTTATTAAAAATAGAATATAAAGTTTATACTGAACAAGCCTGCGCGTTACGTAACTTTCCAAGAAATGCGTGTTAAAATTGTACATACTATAAATGGTCATACTCAAATTTATTAGCAATTGTGATGACTAACGAAAATCAACAATGACGTATAAATCATGCGCCAAGTCTCCAACAATCGTTTACATACCCAAGAACTTCAAGCTTGCCAGACCGTGTAATTTCCTCAGTATCAGCTATTATACCGGGAGTGGGGCAGCCCTATCTAATCAGAGCTGGGAGAAGCGCGCTAATTCCCAGTAAGTTGCCGTGTTGGCAGCCCTAATATCATTTCAAAGACATCTGTGCCCGTTCCATTGCCAATTGATTGGACATCTCTAATATGATATCTTATTAGTAGTATCGATTGCGTGTGCAGTGAAGTTCATAAAAGAAGAAAATAGGAAGATATACTATAATAGTATATAATATATACTATAATAGGAAGATATATAGCTGGCGGCCTACCACCACCTCTTAGAGCAGTCTTATTGTTATATTACAATGCGAATTCATGGTATGTAATATTACAACAAGACTGCTCCAAGAGTTGGTGGTAGGCCAGAGTGATGGAGAGTCGTATAATTATATATTATGGTTTTAAACATGAATTTGGAAGTGGTAGAGCCACGCTGTAGACATATTGGTCTACAGCATGAATGGGCCGGCTCGACCGGGGTAGTACCACTGTCTCACAGAAAACCAACGTAAAGTGACAGTTTACTGTCGCGTTTCGTATGGTAAGATAACCGGAGGCCTAGATTCCCCCTTCCCTTCCCTAATCCCTATTCCTGTCCTTTAAGGCCGACAACGCATACATGATACTTTCGGTATTGTGGATGTTCATGGGCGGTGGGGATCACTTAACATCAGGTGACCCACTGGCTCGTTTGTCGGACTATACTATATAAAAAAAAAATGCAATACAGTAACATTATTAATGTTCTGATTGATGTTATGAGACTATTAAGTGTCACAAGCTACGATTCTCACTTTATACATCTTCTCATACATCATTATTACAAGTATTGTATTTATGTTCTTCTGATACGCCTGGTCTATTGAAGACTATGGCGTTACATATTTATCATATTCCAGAAATGCCCCTACACTACGCATTCGCATTATCTGTATATATAAAAGAAGAAACTGACTGACTGACTGATCGATCAACGCACAGCCTAAACGGCTGGGGTTAGAGACTTGAAATTTTGACAGTAGGTACCTTTTATCACGTAGACATCCACTAAGGAAGGGTTTTTGGAAATACCACCCCTAAGGGGGTAAAATAGGGGATGAAAGTTTGTATGAAAATCCATCATTTTTGAAGTTAAATTCATAAAAATTAGTATTTGGCATTTTAGTTAAAAATAAAAAATATATGTTTCAGGATTTTTGGAAATTCCGCCCCTAAGGGGGTAAAATAGCGAATGAAAGTTTGTATGAAAATCCGTCATTTTTATGTTAAACGCATGAATATTGGTATTTTGTATTGTATACTTTTTCTCCCAAACATGACCTCCACGCGGGCGGAGCCGCGAGCAACAGCTAGTTATTTGTATAAATGTTGTATAAGAGACAATAACATAAGAGTTTTTTAGTTAGTCAGATCAGAATAATTAAGACATTACCAGCGAAGTATATAGTGGATCAACTAATAGTAACTGTGGATTAACTAAAGTAGTAGTAGTAGATCAACTATAGAGATCACCTCTGAGGCCCTTAAACACCTCAAACAACAAGAATCATGGATTATGTGCCCATTACAGACCTTATAGGAAAAGAATAAGAACGGTTTCAAAGGACCAAATCATCTTCTCAAAGATGATATAGATGTTGTAGCGAGAGACGATCTATCCCCGCTACTCAACACACTCATGCCGGCCTGCTTCTTCACACTACGCCATGAGCAAGAAGGTGAAGAAGGGGTCGAGGGTCTAGTGTCAGAGTACTAAGAAGGCCGCAAAATGGCCATTGTACCCCAATTCCAGACCCCCGACAAAAACCGGATGTACAATGGCTGATCCCGGAACGCGACACACTTGCGTGTGCCACTATGGCGGGTATTTCGCCCTGTGTACGGTGGTCGCTATCCGGGCGGATATGAATATCCTACCACCAGCAAGTAGCGAGGAACAGCTCTCTTGCTACTTGATACTCTGCCAACGCCACTGCGCTTACCATCAGGTGCAGTATGGCGTGTCAGGAATTAAACTACTGACTACAGTCGAACGATACAATAATAATATTATTAAAATAATAAAAATAATACTAGCCCTGTGTTAGACACTGTCCCACTGCTGGGCACGGGCCTCCTCTACTATTGAGAGGGGTTAGGCCTTAGTCCATCACGCTGGCCTAATGCGGGTTGGTAGACTTCACATACCTTCGATATTTTCAGTAATGTAGGTTTCCTCAAGACGTTTTCCTTTACCGTTAAAGCAAGCGATTATTAACAATCAATACTCACATAACTTTAGAAAAGTCGGAGTTGAATGCCATTTGGGTTTCGAACATACGACTTTCGTCTTGGCAACCCATATCGCAACCAGCTAGGCTATCGCTAAATAACATTATTAGCCTTGTATTATATACGGTCTCACTATTAAGCAAGGGCTATCCCCTACTAATGAGAGCGGCCTAATTCGAGCACACCTAATGCGGGTTGGTACACTTCACAACCTTTGGAAAGTAATATTTAAAATTGTTGGATATCCATTGTACTCACTAGAAATACTCGTATAAATGGTTTTTATATTTACGCGAATATTATACATAGCAATAAATCTATTTTTACTAATTAGTATAGCGATTAATTATATTTTTCCGACATTTCGGAAATTTTACAGCTATGAAGAGTGTAAAGTTTACTTTGTTGTAAGTTTACTTGACTAAGATGTGAAATAAGCCGCAATAAAATCTGTAACATTATTTTATCTCATACATATTCAATCACTCCTGTAATCCCCGAAGGGGTACGCAGAGCTGTAACCAGTGGACCCACTTTTCGCCGAATTATTACAGTCCCATAATGTAAGAGGGGGCGAGCCTATCGCCATCATCATCATCATCAGCCGGGGTCAGTCCACTGCTGGACGTAGGCCTCTCCCAAGATGCGCCACTGAGCCCGATCTTCAGCTCTTCTTTTCCAGTCACTGCCCACCGCTTTGCGTATGTCGTCGCTCCACCTGGTCACAGGTCGCCATACCGGGCACAATTCCAGACACCGGGCTGATACTGAGTATTTTTATATAGAAATACCCAATATCAATTTACCCGACCCGGTCGAACCCGAGACCTCAGCACAGCAGTCGTAACACACGCAATTATAACTGCGCCACCGAGGCAGTAATTCTCTTTCAATACAAATATAATATTGAAAAAATTAATACCCTGGCCCTACTATGGCTGCTTGTGTATATACACTGTGACACTTTAATATACCGCCCTAACACAATGAAGCTAGTTCGAGATGTATCGGCATTACTCGCGGGAGCAACAATTAATTAGATCGTGCGTATGTTATACACTGTATATTACACGGTCAATTTATGCAGTATAATTTATGATAAGGTAAAGATGTGGCGCGAGTGTTAGAGGGGAACAATATTGAATTTATTTTTAAATTAATTGTTCTATTGTCAGCGCACAATGAGGTCATGGGTTAGATTCCTAGGATGGATAATCAAAATGAGTTATTATCGGTCTCCAAAATGGAAATAAATAAATAATCCTTAAGTCACATCAGTAACAAATGTTTGTATATCAGGAATGGAATCTGCGATTTCTCGTGTCACAGCTACTAGCTACCGCTACACTATGGATTCTGTGAAATGTGTCAGGAAAGCTGTGGCACGGCCTCTTATAGTAGGTAACTAAAACTCAAAGCATGGCCTTCATTATGGGGCGTAAAATCTGGACGAACAGTGATGCATCAGTTGCTTACCCTTTTAAAACAAGCCTGTCGATTTATGTACTTTTATAATTAAGATTCCCAGATATTTATCAACCTAGAAACACAATTTAAAAAGATACGATCGATTTACGACCTATGGCAACCCCGATGATCACAGGAAAGTAACAGCAGAACAGCCATTTTGGTTTGTGTAAGTCAATGGTATAAGAAGTCCAACCTACCCTATTACCTAGAAATGTTGTTTATAAAATCTATAAAACTCTTTAGCTCTACCATTTAAAAGGCAGTGGTAGTTTAATAGTTTTTTAATTCATAAAAAGTACACCGGCTTTAATAAAAACATTATACGTCCCTAGAAAATTTGAGGGATGCCCTCGATTTTCGGTGATCCCATCATCAGATCCTGACTTAGTGCCAATGGGACCACCTAGGAGGTATACCCTTTTAAACAAAAGAAGAATTTCTCGAATCAGTAATCTTCGAGTAATAGGGGAACAAAATACAAAAAAAAGATTCCGAAGAATTCCACCTCCTTTTTTGAAGTCGGTTTAAAATGTCGGAGCTCAAAATACAATTGCACATAATTATAGCTATTAATGCGAACATTCAATAATGGTTTAATTGTTACGCTGCAGAGCTCTATTACGGCGTAGTAGAACCATTAAGGCAATATTTTTGTTGCCAATTGCTTCGAACTGTAAACATTCATCGTTTGAAAACGTTATCCTTATTATTATGATTACTTTGACTTCGTATTTATCTTGAATTATTTATATTATTATACCAAAATCGAATATAATAAGTTGGTTCTGACGATTTAAATACTTCGGAAAAAATATATAAAAATTATATCGATTGAGTCCCAATCTAACCTTTGATAGGAGGAAATATAGGCAAAGTGCTGCTGCCTATCATCTAGGATATAGGCGTGAACTTTTTTTTTATCCTGGCACGGCAAAGCGACGGCACTGCATCTGATGGTAAGCACAGTGCCGTCAAATTAGAGTATCGAGAGCTACTCAACACAATCATGCCGGCCTGCTTCTTCACACTACGCCATGGACGTGACGTGATGAGGCGGTCGAGGGTCTAGTGTCAGAGTACTCAGAAGGCACACCCGACAAAATTGTATAATAATTTACTACAGGTCGTATAAGAAATTGTGCACACTATTAATAACAGTATATTTCTTACATCTGTCCCATTATAAACCTTCGGAGGCTGTGCTCTCAATTTCAGACTTACAAACCATCGGGCTATGGGTTTTTACAAAGAGGAAATCACAAGGAAAATTAAAATCAAAAGGCAACATCAATATCAGTGGTCCGTCGTAAATCTATGATCAATATTGCAGATTGAATAGACGCTTTGTAATAAAATAGTGGTAGATAATTTTCACCATTAAACCGTGGTGTTTATGACTGAACTAGCTGTTGCTCGCGGCTCCGCCCGCGTGGAGGTCATATTTGGGAGAAAAAGTATACAATACAAAATACTCATGCGTTTAACTTAAAAAATTACGGATTTTCATACAATCTTTCATCCCCTATTTTACCCCCTTAGGGGTGGTATCTCCAAAAACCCTTCCTTAGTGGATGCCTACGTCATAAAAGGTACCTACTGTCAAAATTTCAAGTCTCTAACCCCAGCCGTTTAGGCTGTGCGTTGATCGATCAGTCAGTCAGTCAGTCAGTCAGCTTCTTCTTTTATATATACAGATTGATGAAGTATGAGAAAAAAAAACAATTTTATTACAGCTACAATAGCCATAGAGGAAAAATAACAAAGCAATAACAACTATGTAACAACCATTTCCCGTTTAAAAGTAACCTATAGACTGCACTTATACAGTTACTCGTCGTAAAATGTATACAAGGGGAATTACCTAGGTAATATTTTTAAAATTACATTGAAATGATATTGTAGGTTGGTATCTATACATACATATATATAAGGAAACTACCACTGACTGAGTTATCACGACATCTCTACAACTATACATCCGATCAATTTGAAATTTAGTATAGTTACTCATTTTGTGATGTAGACGCTCACTAAGAACGGGTTTTTGGAAATTTCATTCCTAAGAGAAAAAATGAGGGATGAATGAAACAAAGTAACAGCAAGAAATGTCACATAGCTACGTTTGGTTAGAAATAAATGTATGGTGTTTTCCAAAATTTTACCTGAAGCAGGTTGAAAGGGTACTGTCTGAATTGATTTTGATGAAGTTTAATATGAGGATACCTATAACCCCGAAGACGGAATTGAACACGATACACAATAAAGTTTGAACTGGTTAATCGTTTAATATGCTTCTTGGGCAGTGGTCATTATTGTTTCGATTTCAATGCGCCAAAGTCATTCAAAGCGGACGAAGTCGCGATCAAAAGCTAGTTAGAAATATTTTCCGTAGTACATAAATAGTAATTATTGGTTGGTAACTTTACAAGTAAATTTGTATAAACTTCTTTAATCTAGGCGGATTTATTAATGTTTTGAAGATACTCATCCAACTTAAATTATAACGGCTGGGGAAATTCAAGTGAAATTACTACCCAATGTTTGTTTTGATTATTCAGAAAAGCTTAAAAATATTGCTTGTTTATTCGGCTTATTCACAAGTTAGGTTTTAGTTTAGTAAGGAGCCACTGCTTCGTAGAGTCTACAAACCCCGGCTCGCACCAAGAAGTTCCCAAATTAGTATCTTTACCGCACCATCAAGCTGTGGAACAGTTTGCCAGCTACCGTGTTCCCTCCTTCCTATGATCCTGGGTCCTTTAGGCGTAGTGTGAAAAAGCTACTCAGCAGGCCGGCATGACTGTGCGGGCTTGAGGACCGTCGCGGCAGTGCGTCCTGTCCTAAAGAGATGGCTAGACAGGCACCACGGTGCGCCAACTTTCCGGCTGACGCAGGTACTGACGGACCACGGGTGTTTCGGTTCGTTCCTGTGTCGGATCGGAAAGGAGGTGTCTGCCGTGTGCCACGATTGTGGCAACTGCCGTGAGGACACGGCCCAACACACGTTGGAGGAGTGCCCAGCCTGGGACGAAGATCGCAGCGCTCTCAGAGCAGTCGTTGGAGGAGACCTCTCGCTGCCGGCCGTGGTGTCGTCCATGGTCGCCAGCCGGAGATCCTGGCGTGCTGTGGCCCACTTCGCTGTCGTTTTTGGTGCGCAGGGGCTCCTAAGCCCTCCCACGGAGATGGGCTGCTACGCAGCACCGCACAGGGGCAGTTCCGGCAGCAATTCTAGCACTCCTTAGAATACCCCGGGATCGCTCCGTAAGCGCCGAAGAAGGCCACCGCGGGGTTTTAGCTGGTAGTGTCGGGTGGGGTGTACATAGGGGGTAGGCACTCGGCCCAGCGGCTGGCCGGATAGCCATCATCCGGGCGAGGGGGGTGCTGGGTCGTAAGACCGGCTAGTCCAGCATAACCGTCTTATTCTTATTCCGCTTCCCCCCGGAGCGGGCGGTAGTAATAAAATGCTTTCCTCGCGACAAAAAAAAAAGGCCGGCATGACTGTGTCAAGTAGCGAGGTTATAGTTGTCTCTCGCTACATCATATTCTAACTGGACGGCGCTGAGCTCACCATCAGATGCAGTGTGGTCACTTTGTCGTGCCAGAATAAAATAAAATAAAAATAAGCTCAATGTTTTCTATATACGATTTAATGTTATTTTTCTGCACTCCTTCTGCATGTATACTCCTCATTGCGCACAGTAGGTTAACAGTGATACGAAGTAGATAATAAATTCGGTCCTTAGTTGACAATATCCGAATCTGTTTTATCCGCTTGTACCGAGTCCACACACCAATGGCCTTATTGAGAGCTCTATTTAACGGGTATGAATGGAGTACTCCATGATACGTAATCAAGACAGGTTAAGTGGTGTTCTATTCACTACCCCCCATTGGTATGCATGGGTGTATAAATATTGGCATTGAACAATAGAATTTTCTAGAAAGTCATGTTAATAAATACAGCACGTAATATGGTAAATAGACTGTCTATATCCATTTCGGCGAGTGTGCTTTGGAATTACACAATTTAATTCCTCCAACCCCTTTCCATCGTACGACAAGAGACACGGCGAAGCGTCATCGATACATGGTTGATATTCCACCAGAGCGCACGAAGCGTTTTGTTTGTACATTTATCATGCGCACCGCTAGATAGTGGAACTCTTTGCCGGAGTCTATATTTCCCGAAAATTATAACCTGGGTATCTTTAAGTCAAGAGTGAATAGGTATCTTCTAGGCAAGCGTGCTCTAGCGTAGACCACATCATCACTTCCCATCAGGCGAGATAGTGGTCAAACGCAATCCTATATACAGTAAAAAAGACAGACTTCCGATAATCGCGTCCAGCGTTATAAGGGGTAGCAAACTCGAGCGATGGTGACGTTATAAAAAATATATTTATCTTGGACTCATTAACGTATGTCGGTTCGGCATGGCACTGACGTTTTCAGTCAGGATATCAGATGACAATGCCACTTATAATTGCGTCTGATGCTTTTTTTATCCCGGCACGGCAGACTGACCACACTGCACCTGATGGTAAGTGCAGTGCCGTCAAGTTAGAGTATCGAATAGCCAGAGACAATCTACCCCCCGCTACTCAACACAATCATGCCGGCCTGGTTCCTTACACTACGCCATGGGCAAAAAGATGAAGAAGCGGTCGAGGGTCTAATTATAAACCGGATGTACACTGGCTGATCCCAGAACATGAATTGCGTGTGCCACTATGGCGGTTTTTACACGGATATCGGATATGAGATTCCTGCCACCAGCAAACGCAAAGCAACGCATGCACGCAGCACCGCTTGACGCGACCATCGGAAGTCTACCTTAAGGGCTAATCTTCAATAAGATTAATTACATGCGCCCTAAAAACAGAACACTCCTATATTTAGCGATTGCCTCCATTTCCTTTAACTACTGAAACTTAACAACATTGAAAACTCATATTAGACCATACTCTATACTACAGATTTAGAAAGATGAGGATTGCTAGGTTAGCTTGGTATGTGATGATGAGGGATGAAAGGCATGTGACAAGACTAGTTGTCAATATGAATGTGGATGGACGAAAGAGTCGTGGGAGACCAAAAAAGAAGTGGATGGAATGCGTGTATGAATCAAATCAAAAACAAATCAAATCATTTATTTTGTAAATTAGGCCACTAGGGGCACTTTCTACATGTCAGGTTTAAGTTTATCCACCGGTGCTTCGGAAATGCCCACTGGTCTGAGAAGAAGCACCAAGAAACTCAGCCGTAGGTCTTTTGTATTTTCATCATAACATATAATATTCATTTAAAATTAATAACAATACTAGAAGTATTACACTTAAGTTCCATACACAATTATAGAACAAAAAAACTGTTTAAGATTGATATACGTGTAAATACAAGGCATAGACTAGTAAGTGACGCTATACAACAAGTTAATTAATTAGCTTAAACTAACAATCAATGAGCAATCCGGGCAGACCAGTCCACGCGAGCACCACCCTTTCACGAGTATGACGCATGTGCCAGCCATCGGCCTTCTCAAACATGATACAGGGAAGTGACCGTCCCGGCACATAACGCCGCCGCAAGCATAGACATTTAAGCGAGCATGACATACCCTAATCGCATCAAAGAAAGAGAGAAAATAAATAAATATGCGACACAAAAGCTTTATAAAAAGCCAAGACTATTAAACTCAGCCATCCTGTAAAAGCCATGTACATCAATCCGTCAAAAACAAAACATTGTATAAAATATGCAATATAAAATATAATATAATACAATAAATCAATGTCAATTATTGAGTTGTGTATTTAGCTAAGCGACCACTGTTTTTTATCATTTAAATATTCCATTATATTGTAATAAGCCCTTTTTGATAGAAAGTTTTTAACTTCGACTTTGAATTGGTCGAAGGGCAATATTTGCACTGGCTCAGGAATTTTATTATAAAACGAATACTAAGCCCCACAAACGAAGCATGTACTTCTTGCAACCGAAAATACGGGGTACACAGTTTATGCTTATATCTAGTATTTAAAGTATGTACATAACTTTTTTTTAAACATACTTATATTCTTCTTAATGTGTGTTACATTTGCATATATATATTGGGACGCAACTGTTAAAATACCTATCTCTTTAAAGAGCTCTCTGTCTGAAATGTCTTATGAGGACATTCGCATGAAAGGAGTGAATGCAGATTTGACGCATGATAGGGCTGCGTGGAGAGTTCTAACCATTTATGCCGACCCCACTTAGTGTGGGATAACGGCAGGTAGATGATGATGATTCCATACCCCAGATTTATACCACAAACTCAGGCATAAAAGTAAATCTCGCCAGCACACTAATCCGTAAAGTATCACCAAGTAATTTCTCACGGAGACATCTGGTTAATGCAATTTAGTCGTAACTAATTACCCGAGCTAGACAGTGTGTGTCGCATCCAAAGAGAATTAGGCACTGGGTCCCTGGTGCTGTATAATTGCTCCGGTTCTGTTACGTGTGGTTATAGCAATTTTGTTGCCATTAAAAGGGGTGGTGTTTTATGCTGGCACGGCATAATGACCACACTGCACCTGATGGTAAGTGCAGTTCCGTCCAGTTAAAGTATCAAGTAGCGAGAGTCAATCTATCCCTCGCTACTCAAACATATTAAAATGGTGCAATTGACTTAAAAATCTTAATGAAGAACGATGAAATGAGATGTGCATATATTGCATATACACTCACGCCTGTAATCTCCGAAGGGGTAGGCAGAGGTGTAACCAGTACACCCACTTTTCGCCGAATTTCGGTCCCATAATGTGATAGGGGGCGAGCCTATCGCCACACCGGGCACCATTCCAGACTCCGGGTTAATACTGAGTATTTCTAGGTAGAAAAACCCAATATCACTTTACCCGACCCGGGGATCGAACCCAAGACCTCAGCACAGCAATCGTAACGCATGCACAATTACAACTACGCCACCGAGGCAGTCAATGAGATGGAAATGAGATGTGGCAAATATATTTTCTTTATGAGCTTATCTTGACCTACCCAGGGAAAAGGACTTCCTTGCTTCTAATCATCCCCATCGAGTGTTTTATATGGTTTTATTATAGCCTATTCTAGAAAAATTATAATTAATTATTTTCTTAAATCGGCAGCGCTTTTAGTATGTATGCTTTTGAGACCAATGATAAGTTTGTATAGGGGTTTTTGAGAATTCTCCCATCGATTTTCGTCTGTACTAAGTCAAAAATTACTAATTATTATTATTAATTACTTCCACTACCTAAATAAACATTATCCTAAATATCAAGTTCATATTATGCATATACACAGTCAGGTCATAAGTATTGTCACACAGTAAAAACTTTTATTTTAGAATGCTGGCCACAAAAAAGTTTATTGAATTCGAATTTCAAATTGTTCATGAAAATAAAAATGTTATTGTGTTTTTCTACCTAGAAATACTCAGTATTAACCCGGAGTCTGGAATGGTGCCCGGTGTGGCGATAGGCTCGCCCCCTATCACATTATGGGACCGAAATTCGGCGAAAAGTGGGTGTACTGGTTACACCTCTGCCACCTTCGGGGATTACAGGCGTGAGTGTATATGTATGTATGTATGTATACTTTTTAGAATTTCGGTCTGTTAGTGATAAAAGCTGTGAAGGCGCGAATTCAAAGAAAAGCAGAAACTGTTGGCCCTTCAGATGGGGTTAAGCAGAACCACGGTGAAAAGGGTGTTAAATGAAGACTTAGGGCTTCGGGCATATCGAAGAAAAACAGGACATCGTTTGAATGCTCGTCTAATGGACCTGAGACTGAAGAGATGCCGCGCTTTGTTGAAGCGGTACACGGGAAAAAAATATCGGGAAATTCTTTTTTCAGATGAAAAAATTTTTACCGTAGAAGAGAGCTACAACAAACAAAATGATAAGGTGTACGCACACAGTAGTGAAGAAGCGAGCAACCGTATTCCGCGTGTCCAACGAGGTCATTTTCCATCCTCGCTCATGGTATGGTTGGGAGTTTCTTATTGGGGCTTAACAGAGGTACATTTTTGTGAGAAAGGTGTAAAAACGAATGCAGTTGTGTATCAAAATACAGTCCTGACGAACCTTGTGGGACCTGTTTTTCATACCATGTTTAATAACAGGCACTGGGTATTCCAACAAGATTCGGCGCCAGCTCATAGAGCGAAGAGCACACAAGACTGGCTGGAGGCGCGTGAAATCGACTTCATCCGGCACGAAGACTGGTCCTCCTCCAGTCGAGATTTGAATCCGTTAGATTACAAGATATGGCAACACTTGGAGGAAAAGGCGTGCTCAAAGCCTCATCCCAATTTGGAGTCACTCAAGACATCCTTGATTAAGGCAGCCGCCGATATTGACATGGACCTCGTTCGTGCTGCGATAGACAACTGGCCGCGCAGATTGAAGGCCTGTATTCAAAATCACGGAGGTCATTTTGAATAAACTTTAGTGTCATAAGAATCTATGTTTTGTTAAGTTCATTTTGGTATATAAATGGTTACATAATGAATAAACTTGTTTCAATTTTTTTATATTAAACATGTGACAGAATTTATGACCTGACTAGGTATATTAAGCATTTGACAGCAATGTCAGCCTCCGTGGCGCAGCGGGTGAGTAGCCGGTTGTGAAAAGGCCGTACGTTTGATTTCGCCGGGACAAATGTTTGTGTGACAGACAGATATGTGTTTCGGGTCTGGGTGTTGTGGGACCGTAGTCCCTTGTACTTCTTGTTAACCACGATACAGGTTTGACCTAGTGTGGGGTCAGAACTATGTATGTGACTGTTGGGTGTATTTATTTATTTACGCAAACACTTATAGTTAAGCATTGTTGTATAGCTAAGTTCGAGAAAAGTCACACATAGTTCTGATCCTACACTAAGATAAGAGTTTTGTGTCGTCGGTATCAGTCTCTTACGCCCGAATACTGAAACGCAACTTAAGTATTTAAGATCGTGTTAAACATTTAAGACCCTCTTATTTGTCATAATTGTATGGCGGTTTACAAAATAAGTAGTCGTTAGACGGTCGGCAAGTTTAGCGTTTAGTGTAGCGTTTGAGTATTTGGACGTAAGACTGTCGATCTAACAACAACAAGATTCGAAACAAATATTAGTGTCACTAAAGTTGTAATTGCGCATGCGTTACGATCGTACACGCTGTGGCTGAGGTCTCGGATTCGATCCCCGGGTCGGGTAAAGTAATATTGGGTTTTTCCATTTAGAAATACTCAGTATCAGCCCAGAGTCTGGAATTGAGCTCGGTATGGCAATAGGCTCACCCCCTATAATTTCATGGGACGTAATAAATTCGGCGAAAAGTGGGTGTACTGGTTACGCCTTTGGGGATTATAGGCGTGAGTGTATATGTATGTATGTACTAAAACATTTGTCTTGGTGCGGGTATCGAACCCACGAAATTAAGAATGAACATTGGCGTTGTCTATTTGTAGTACAAACGGGTATTCATTACACACTCGTCTTAATCTGAATTAATACAATATGTTTGAATCTAAATGCATTCCCGTATCAATTTAATATAGAAAATAATTCATAAAAAGTACACCGACTTCAATAAAAAACAAATTATGCGTCACTATAAAATATGAGGGTTGCCCTTGATTTTTCTGAGATCCGATCGTCAGATCCTGACTTGATACCAATGGAACCACCTGGAAAGTATACCCTTTTAAACAATAAAAGTATTTTATTCATAAAAAGAACACCGACTTCAACAAAAAACAAATTATGCGTCACTATAAAATTTGTTTTTCTTTGATTTTTCTGAGATCCCATCATCAGATCCTGGACTTGGTGCCAATGGGACCACCTGGGAAGTATACCCTTTTAAACACAAAAAGAATTTCTCGAATCGGTCCAGGCGTCTTCGAGTAATCGAGTAACATACATAAAAAAAAAGATTCCGACGAATTGTTAACCTCCTCCTTTTTTGCAGTCGGTTAAAAAAAGAATTTCTCGAATCGGTCCAGGCGTCTTCGAGTAATCGGGGAACATACATAAAAAAAAGATTTCGACGAATTGTTAACCTCCTCCTTTTTTGAAGTCGGTTAATAATTAAAGAGAAAACTATCAAGAAATGCATGTACAATCATTCTTCTAGTACATTTCTATAACTATATAATCTCGAATCTTAGTATCAAACAGCAAAAACGACGCCATACCTCTTTACATTAACAAAACAATAAATCAATATGATTACTTATCGATAATGATATAAGGTTCAAAAATAGACAACTGCGCCTAACAGGAAAACTGAACAGCGCGCCTACTAGTTAAAATTCAAGACTTGTAGACAGTTGGCATTTTTATGATAAAAATCTATGGTTGAATGAGGAAAATAGAATTCCTCGAAACGTATCGTTATGACATACACAAACACAAGTTAATAAAAATTGAATTAAATAGCACTGTTCTATTTTAAGTGAAGGATTGAGATCTTATATTGTAAATGATAAAATTGCAGGTTCCATGCAAGTATCCGGCTGTGAGGGAGACGGCGTGGGTTCGATTCCCGCACCGAGACAAACTTTTGTGTGACGGACAAATATATGTTTCGGGTTGGTTGTGAGACCGAAAATCTCTCTTAGTTTTAGATGCCTACGAAACAAGATAATTATATTTTACCTTGGAGTCGGGGTATGTGACTTTTTTTTTGGGCCTCGAGCAGATGGGCCACCTGATGCTAAGTAGTCACCGCCGCCCATAGACTTCTGCAATGCCAGGGCACAGCAAAACCGCTGCCGTTGTTGGGTGTTATTTATTTATGATATTAAACTGTTGTAGAAATTGAAACATGAACTCATAGTTTCGAATTGAGCAAAGTACCGTGTTCCCTTCTTCCTATGATCCTGGGTCCTTTAGGCGTAATGTGAAGAAGCTAAATAGCAGGCCGGCATGATTGTGTTGAGTAGCAGGGGATATACTGTCTCTCGCTACTTGATACTCTATCTGGACGGCACAGTGCTTACCATCAGGTGCAGTGTGGTCACTTTGCTGAGCCAGATATAAAAAAAAAGTAAGTTTCCTCAATTGTATCGAAATGCATGAATACCAAGTTTCAAATGAACTTCAACTACAAAATTTGCTATCATTTCTCATTCCTCCAGGAATGGACTATAAAAAATCCTTTCGTAATGGTTACCTATGTCATAATAGAAATATGCTATCCAAATATCGACTTTCTATATCCAGCGGTTTGGGCTGGGTATTGATTAATCATTTGAGACATGTAATATGTAAAAATATTTCTCATTTGTTACAAATTATTACGCTAAATTTTTGTGCCCTTTTGTTCAGCCGAATAATATTATTAAGAACCTTTTTATCGTCAACGTATTCACTGTTTTTACTATCAGCTTGAATGCTAAAAGGTTCTTAAACTCTCTCAAGATTTTAATATTTTTATAACAGAGGTATTGGGAATGCGTGATGCATTACTTATTCTTAGAACCTATGTAATATTTCATTTTCACTTAAAAGCCTGTCATTCTTGACCATTCTTCTGGAACATTGACTTTCGTAAATGATTTATAGGTTTTGATTGGCAATATTCATTATATGGAATTCAGTAAAAATATCGCTTATTTTAGCGGCCGGGTAATTAATATTGCAAATGGGCCAACTATGTTTGGTATGGCTTCTAATTTCTCGTAGCAAGAGAGTATGGTGTTGCTGAAATGATTATATCCATGCACTAAAAAAAGTTTTTAACTCATAAAAAGTACACCGACTTCAATAAAAAACAAAATATGCGTCCCTATAAAGTTTGAGGGTTGCCCTCGATTTTTCTGAGTTCCCATCACCAGATCCTGTTTTCAATGGGACCATCTGGGAAATATACCCTTTTAACAAAAAAAAATATTTCTTGAATCGGTCCAGGCGTCTTCGAGTAATCGGAGAACATACATAAAAAAGATTCCGACGAATTGAGAACCTTCTCCTTTCTGAAGTTGGTTAAAATTTATTATATTAGTTACATTGAATTTAATTACCGAGAGAACTCTCTCAATCCTCACGATTTCTGAAGGCAGTAATTATGGTTTCAATGTAAATAAGAGCAAGGACAAAATATCTTCCAGCTGTGAAGCAAAATCAAATCTTCATTATGGATATTCCACGTATAACAACAGATATTATAGAATAAGTTATATTTAAAAGTGGTAGAGCCACGCTGTAAACATATTTGTCTACAGCATGAATGGGCCGGCTCGACCGGGGTAGTACCACTGTCTCACAGAAAACCAACGTAAAGTAACAGTTCACTGTCGTGTTTCGTATGGTAAGTGAGAATCCGGAGGCCCAGATTCCCCCTTCCCTTCCCTAATCCCTATTCCTGTCCTTTAAGGCCGACAGCGCATACATTATACTTTCAGTATTGTGGATGTTCATGGGCGGTGAAGATCACTTAACATCAGGTGACCCACTGGCACGTTTGTCGGATTATGATATCTGTATATATAAAAGACTAGCTGTTGCTCGCGGCTCCGCCCGCGTGGATGTCATGTTTGAGACAAAAAGTATACACTACAAAATACCAATTTTCATGCATTTAACTTCAAAAATGAAGGATTTTCATACAAACTTTCTTCCCCTATTTTACCCCCTTCGGAGTGGAATTTCCAAAAATCCTGAAATATATATTTTTTATTTTTGACTAAAAGGCCAAATACTAATTTTCATAAACTTAACTTCAAAAATGACGGATTTTCATACAAACTATCATCACCTATTTAACCCCCTTAGGGGTGGTATTTCCAAAAACCCTTCCTTAGTGGATGCCTACGTCATAAAAGGTACCTACTGTCAAAATTTCAAGTCTCTAACCCCAGCAGTTTTGGCTGTGCGTTGATCGATCAGTCAGTCAGTCAGTCAGTCAGCTTCTTCTTTTATATATACAGAAGAAGCTGACTGACTGACTGACTGACTTTTTTTTTTTTTAATTTATTTGTTTATTTGTGTTGTATACAATAATTGGTAATACATGCATTAAAAAACCACTGAGGTTTGTAGTGATGCTATATACTGACTGACTGATCGATCAACGCACAGCCTAAACGGCTGGGGTTAGAGACTTGAAATTTTGACAGTAGGTACCTTTTATCACGTAGGCATCCACTAAGGAAGGGTTTTTGGAAATACCACCCCTAAGGGGGTGAAATAGGGGATGAAAGTTTGTATGAAAATCCGTCATTTTTGAAGTTAAATTCATGAAAGTTTGTATGAAAATCCGTCATTTTTGAAGTTAAATTCATGAAAATTTGTATTTGGCATTTTAGTTAAAAATAAAAAATATATGATTTTTGGTAATTCTGCCCCTAAGGGGGTAAAATAGGGAATGAAAATCCGTCATTTTTAAGTTAAACGCATTAATATTGGTATTTTGTATTGTATACTTTTTCTCCCAAACATGACCTCCACGCGGGCGGAGCCGCGAGCAACAGCTAGTAAAAAATAAATGTTCCAAGAATAGCAATGATGATTCACCAATGGTCTTCGAAAAAAAAACCATTGTCTTAAAGATACGTAATACAGCCTGGACTACTTCACAGAAATTAGATACTAAATGCGTTAGTGTTACCAATAATAAGATTGCTGTTTGAAAATCTCACTCCCGCAAGACGATGGCCGTAATTAGGCCGATTGGATATCTCATTGTTCTAACTCACTTGAATGAAGATAAGTGTGGGGTCCTATATAATGATTTCAAGATTTCTTGACCCTGTTTACTTGTTGCATACTATGTAATGTATATATGTCTTTTAAGTAATTGGGGCATAACATTATTTTTTTAATTCAATTTTACTACATATTCATTGACATCAGCATCATTGTCATCGACCTCTTAAATAAAATATTGAACCAGATTTGGTTTTATGTAATTCATTTCTTTTAATTAAAATCTCTAGCATCATTTTTGGTTCGTTCAGTCGCATTCAAATAACCATGCAAAGACATCGAATGTTAAAGTTTCTAATATCCACAGAATTTCCTAACGTTGAATTAGCATTATGTTTGGCCATTACATTTTGATTATGTAAAATATGGCATGCACCATTCCCTATATGTAGGGTAAATATCCCCAAAACGGACATCAAGAACTTAATGTTAAATGATGCTCTTCGGGACTCCATTATTCCATATCAGTTGGCGTAATGATTAATGACAGTGACATATGCGAGCATCCGGATATATTCTATATATACATTACGACCGGATATCTTATGACCTATCGAACTATCGCACGCATTAGATCCTTAAATATTCTGCTTCTGACATTTTTGTGTTCTTTGATGTGGGTTGCATGGCATTCTGAAGTAAAGGTTAGTAAAATAAACTTATTGGGGATCTTTGGATAGCTGGAGATACATACTTATACACTCACACCCGTAATCCCCGAAGGGATAGGCAGAGGTGTAACCGGTACAATCACATTTCGCCGAGCTTGTTAACGTCCCATTATTACATAATAGGGGGTGAGCCTATCGCCATACCGGGCACAATTGTGGACTGATACTAAGTATTTCGTAAAAGAAGAACTCAATATCAATTTTACCCGACCCGTGGATCGAACCCGAGATCTCAACACAGAGTCCTACCGCAAAAAAATGTATCTTATTAAACAGGGTTCCTTCTTATTTTTGTTACGTTCTTATAATTTTTGATAAAATTATTTGTGTCTACACTCTCCATAGTGAATGTTTGAAGTTTGTAATTTTTTTATCTTATCCTTATAAACTGTGATTAGCAATGACTAAACAAACAGATTTCTTCTGTATTTTAGTCTAATAAATAACACTTACCCAACAGTATGTGTCAAGAACTAATGTCGCCATTTGCATCATTTGCCGAATAACAATGGCTTATTTGCCAAACGAAAAGTCAGAAGTCCGCTGAATTTTTCTGTTACGTAAAATTTTCACACGTTTTCATAACACACGGCACTTTCCTGCTAAAATATATGGTTAAGTATTATGCAAAACGCATATAACGCAAGAGTGCCAAGTACTGTTCAACTATGAGTACAGCCAGTGCAAAAAGTACTTCAGTTAAATTAAAGCAATTTACTGTTAACATTTTTGAACCTGGCTATTTATGATTTTTATTTCTAGAGTTTGCTAATAACGTTAAATAGCTTCTTGACCATCCATACTAATACTATAAATGCGAAAGTAACTCTGTTTGTTTGTAACCTCTTCATGACTAAACGGCTGAACGGATTATAATGAAATTTGGTAAGGGAATAGATTATATCCTGGAGAAGGACATAGGCTATCTTTTTTCTCAAAAAACAACCTTGAAAGGGGTCAAATAGGAGTTCAAAATTTGTATGGGAAATCCATAATTCCTCGACTTAGGGATCTGTAAATTCATATTTAGGCTTTTTCAACGTTTTTGAAAAATCACCCCTAAAAGGGGCAAAGTAAGGTTAAACTTATGAGGTATTCTTTAGATGCAATCTAGAGAGTCAGGCACAACAGCTGAGAGGCTGGACAATCGCTACAGTGCCTCAGAAGACAACTCCTTGGATTGTATACTTCTGCTCCCGAAAATAACATCCACGCAGGCGGAGCCGCGAGCAACAGCTAGTAATAAATATAAGTGGTTTCCTCTTTAGCTATACTGAAAAGTTATGAAAATTTACTAGCTTTGTAACATATAGATCTGAATTCTGAGACATGTCTTAACGTAAGCATAAACTTTTTTAAATAAATATACTGATTATTTCTAAATAGAAAAACCTAGACGAACCCAATGCCACTTTATCCGACCCGGGGATCGGACCCGGGGATCGAATCCGGGACCTCATCACAGAAGTCGTAACGCATGCGCCATTAGAACTGCGCCACCGAGGCAGTCTAAAACAACATTTTTAAAATTGGAATTTAAAGCTTTTTTAACAAAGGGCCTACTCTCATGTAATTTTTTAATCCCTCTACCATCCCACATTACGAGTACGTAAACTACGTTAACTACAGCTCAAACTTTTACAATATGAGCTGAGCTTTACAGATTGTCCGCACGGAAAACCTGTTTTAATATCCGAGAGATTACCTTTGTCATGATTACGGCTTCTTCCAATTAGATCAATAGAATGAAACTTGGACATGTATATGTACGGATACGCACATTATTATTTTATATACATATTTTCGTGTGATTCATGCGTCAGCATTGCACGACCTACTTTTAAGTATGCTATTCCGCACATCTTGTATCGTATGATTAAAAACGAGTTAGTCGCAATAAAGCACTAATTTAACAAACATAACATTAACATAATAAGTATTGGGGAACCAATAAAACATATTCAACAAACAACCCAAGCTTTAACTTCCCACAGGCCACAACATACTTGTAGGGATTACGACTTGCTCATGACCCCTACATTTTGGTCCTTCGAGCCGGATATATGCTATTTTAATAATGTTCCTACTGGTGTAATGTTTGTGGACTTGGATTGATGGTGTTTTAATTATTTTCTCAAAGATGGAAGTCCATTATCTCGATCTTTGCCTTAATGGCATTTTGGTATAATCAAGTTGTAGGGAGCTCAATTTTTAAATACTTAAATCGTTGATTCACAAATCTGTATATATAAAAGGAGAAACTGACTGACTGATCGATCAACGCACAGCCAAAACGGCTGGGGTTAGAAACTTGAAATTTTGACAGTAGGTACCTTTTATGACTTTACCGTCTAGCCTATTTCTGCCGCGAAGTAGTAATGCGTTCCGGTGGAAGGGCTAGAAAGCCGTTCCCTCTGTCCTCTCCTTTCCCTGGTGGTACAGTTTGGACGGTACCCGTGATATGTGGAGCTGTGGTGTTGGTCGTCGCGTGGATCTCATCTGTGGGGGGCTGGCGTGGGGTACAGGGAGACCCGATGGGAACGGCCACCGCCGGCCGCCTGCCGGTCAGTAGGGGACCTGAACCCGGGGATACACTTTTTAAAAATTCCCTCCCCGGGAAGCTGTCCCACCAATCGGCGAAAATCCCGTAGTCCAGTCGTCGTGCCAGAGTGGGAGACTGGAGTGGATCCCGGCGACTGTACACGGAGGGGCATCGGGGGCCCTTCCGTGCCTCGCGCCAGCTCCCCGCATTACCCACGTGACCACCCTGCACCTGGCTCTGCGACTATATGTCGCGAGTGCCGTCTAAATTTCACTGCCCCCTCACATCTCCTTTCCCCCACTACCAAATCTAAATCTAATATGAAGGCATATGAAAAAAATTAAAAAGAGTAAACGTACTTCGGCGGATACCATATCCACTTTAACAGTAGACTTCTGCAATGTCAGGGGTCTGCACAGTAACCTAGACGCCGTACATTACCACCTAGAGTCGGCGCGGCCTGCCCTGCTCTTTTTAACTGAGACGCAGATATCTACCCCTGACGATATCTCGTACCTCAACTACCCCGGTTACGTGCTGGAACATTTGTTCCTGCGTAAGGCCGGGGTGTGCGTTTTCGTCAGGGATGATATATGTTGTCACCGCCTTCGGGGCCTCGAGCATCGGGACCTGTCAATCTTGTGGCTATGCGTACAGTACGGGGGTCGTACCCGAGTCTACGCTTGCCTTTACAGGTCCCATGCCGGTGAAGCGGGGTCTTCTCATTTGTTCGAGAACGTCCAAGTGGGGACTGACCGATCTCTAGAGCAGTACCCATCCGCGGAGGTGGTGGTCCTTGGAGACTTCAACGCTCACCATGCTGAGTGGTTGGGTTCTCGGACCACCAACGCTGCGGGTCGGTCTGCTTATGAGATGGCTTTGGCTTACGGTCTCACACAACTGGTAACTCAGCCCACCCGAGTTCCGGATGTTGAGACCCATGAGCCCTCTCTGTTGGATCTTCTGCTGACCACCAATCCTGAGGGATATAGGGTAGTGGTCGACCCCCCTTTGGGGTCATCAGACCACTGCCTTATTCGAACCTCAGCCCCTGCGGTTTATCCCGATCGCTCTTCAGCGACTGGGTTCCGCAGGGTTTGGCGGTATGGGTCAGCTGATTGGGAAGGGATGCGTGAATTCTTCGCTTCCTTCCCATGGAAGCGTTTCTGCTTCTCCTCCGAAGATCCTGATGTTTGTGTGGACCGCGTTAAGGACCTGGTGGTCTTGGGGATGGATCTGTTCATCCCCAATTCCAGGGTATCTGTCAGGCGGCGCAGCCGGCCCTGGTACAATAGTACCTGTGCCGAAGCTGCACGCCTTAAGCGGTCCGCATACGGGGCGTGGAACGAAGCCCAAAAGCATCAGGGTCCAAACGCAAAGGAGGAGAGGCGGAAATTTAATGCCGCTTCTAGGTCCAACAAAAGGGCTATAGCCAAGGCCAAGGCAGGACATATTGGCAGAATTGGCGAGCGGCTAGAGAGTTATCCGTCTGGCAGTCGGGCTTTCTGGTCGCTTGCCAAGGCTGTCCAGGGTAACTTCTGCCTGTCCAGTCTCCCACCACTGCGTAAGACCGATGACAGTTTGGCCCATAGTGCAAAGGAAAAGGCCGATATCTTGGCCCAATCCTTTGCCTCGAACTCGACTTTGGATGACGGGGGAGCTACTCCACCAAAACTTCCCCGGTGCGAGTACTCCCTGCCTGAAATCCGCATCAATCAGCGTGCGGTCAGGCGGGAGCTTAGGCTCCTTAACATCCGAAAGTCGAGTGGGCCGGACTGCATCCCCGCAGTGGTTCTTAAGACGTGCGCCCCTGAGTTGACCCCCATTCTCACGCGCCTTTATCGTCTTTCGTACAACTCCAAAAGGGTTCCTGCTTCGTGGAAGGTTGCCCATGTCCATCCGATCCCTAAAAAAGGTGACCGGTCCTTCGTGTTATAGACCGATAGCCATCACATCCTTGCTCTCTAAAGTCATGGAAAGAATAATTAACGCCCAGCTTATGGGGTATCTGGAGGAGCACCAGCTGATTAGCGATCGTCAGTACGGTTTCCGTCACGGTCGCTCAGCTGGTGATCTTCTTGTTTACCTCACACATCGCTGGGCGGAGGCTATAGAGAGCAAGGGTGAGGCTATGGCCGTCGGTCTAGACATCGCGAAGGCGTTTGATCGGGTATGGCATGGGGGCCTTCTATCGAAGCTACCATCATATGGAATCCCCGAGGGACTCTGCAACTGGATCGCTAGCTTTTTGGATGGTCGGAGCATTAAAGTCGTCGTAGACGGCTACTGCTCCGACGCTTTGTCCATTAATGCTGGCGTTCCACAAGGCTCGGTGTTGTCGCCGACACTATTCATTCTGCATATCAATGACATGCTGTCTATCGATAGCATGCATTGTTATGCAGATGATAGTACTATCGACGTGCGATACACCGGCCAGCAGGGTATCCCTCGGAGCACTTTGGAAGAAAGACGGTTAGAACTTGTGTCGGAAATCGAGAGCTCTCTAGGGCGGGCCTCTGAATGGGGTGAAAGGAACCTAGTTCACTTCAACCCCACGAAGACACAAGTTTGCGCGTTCACCGCAAAGAAGGACCCATTTGTCATGGCGCCACAGTTCCAAGGAGTCACTCTCCGGATTTCCGAGGGTATTGGGATCCTCGGCGTCAATATATCGAGCTTGGTCCAGTTTAGGAGTCAAGTGGAGGACAAAGCCAAATTGGCTAGCAAAAAATTGGGGATTCTGAACAGAGCGAGGCGGTATTTCACGTCAGGCCATAGATTGGCGCTTTATAAAGCGCAAGTCCGGCCCCACGTGGAATACTGTTCTCATCTCTGGGCAGGAGCCCCGAAATACTTGCTAGACCCACTTGACTCCTTACAGAGGCGGGCCGTTCGAATTGTCGGGGATCCTGATATCACGGATAGCCTGGAACCGTTGGGGCTGCGGAGAGACTTCGGGTCTCTCTGCTTGTTCTATCGTTTGTTCCACGGGGAGTGCTCCGAGGAACTGTTTAAAATGGTGCCTACATCACCATTTTATCATCGCACCACCCGACACCGCAACAGAGTTCATCCATACCACCTGGAAACGATTCCATCTAGCACGGTTCGTTTCCAGCGTTCATTTTTACCACGTACGTGCAAGCTCTGGAATGAACTCCCTGCTGCGGTGTTCCCTGAGCGCTATGACATGTCCTTCTTTAAACGAGGCTTAAAGAGAGTAGTCCTTCAACGGTAGGCAGCGGCTTTGCTGTGCCCTGGCATTGCAGAAGTCTATGGGCGGCGGTGACTACTTACCATCAGGTGGCCCGTCTGCTCGTCTGGCTATCAAGGCACTAAAAAAAAAAAAAAACAAGCGACGTCTCGGAAATACCCATGGTCCATATCAAACCCATTTATATATATATATATTTGACTAGTATTTCCTTGAATAATATTAATTAATAATATAAAAATAAAAATTAATTAATAATAAATAAATAATAATAATTTTAAATACCTTATGAATAATTAATTGCTAGTGTATTGATGATGCTATGTATGTATGTATACATAAGCTGATATGCTTTTCTTAAAAATTCTTTACTTTTTTTAAATGTTCTGACTTGTCATAAGAGCTATGTAATTGTCTACTTGATCAATAAACGATTTCATTTCATGACGTAGGCATCCACTAAGGAAGGGTTTTGGAAATACCACCCCTAAGAGGGTAGAATAGGGGATGAAAGTTTGTATGAAATCCGTCGTTTTTTAAGTTAAACGCATGAAAATTGGTATTTTGTATTGTATACTTTTTCTCCTAAACATGACCTCCACGCAGGCGGAGCCGCGAGCAACAGCTAGTAAAAATATAGATGCGCTCGAGATGTCTGCAGACGAAGTAATAATTTAGCGAAAAATGGGTGCATGATCTACCGATTGATTGTGTATCAGAGAGTTTATGTTATGAATCAAGTCCACCAGACATATTATGTTTGACAGAATAAACCTGTATTCATTCAATATTATTTTTGTATAACATAAATTAAATCGCAAAAGGGTGTCCTTATTGGTATAAAGTACCCTATGATGCGAACGATAAGTTTATTGTAGTAACTTTTAAACAACCTGTCAAATATTGTGTTCAAAGTTATAGGCGCATTTTACTATCAAGGTGTCGGAACAGTTTGCCAGCTACCGTGTTCCCTCCTTTCTATGATCCTGGCTCTTTCAGGCGTAGTGTGAAGAAGCTACACAGTAGGCCGGCATGATTGGGTTGAGTAACAAAGGATGGATTGTCTTTCACTACTTTGCACTTACCATCAGGTGCATCATCTTTGCCGTGCCAGGATTAAAAATAACCCTTGACTGTAAATTGTGTGTTTGGTCGTTTTATGTTGTATATTACTTACCTCTAAGGTTCAGAAATGAGCAGGCTTCAAACGTAATACTAATCCTTTTGTCTCTAACTGTACATCCCCGCTGCATTTGGACCAGAAGCTCAAAGTTGTGACAACAAACTCGACTGGCACCCCTTAAGAGTTGAAAAACGTAATCTTGTTTGCTCACTGTTTTTATTATTAACGCCCGAATCCCGCTGTTATGCACACTGCCATTTTCAGATCTAGATTTTAGCGGATTTTTAGGTTAATACAACATACATCTTGGGGAACACCATTTATTTTTTTCTGAGTTTTTTACGTAACTTGAGACTTCCTTTGTTGGATGAGCGTAATGGGTTTATATCTTGGCTTGGATTATACATCTTAAAAAGAAAAGGAAAATATTTTAGGTGTATTTCAGAATGAATGATCATGCAAAAATGTAGAGACCACACAAATGTAAAGAAAAAGATTTCAATCTTTTTGGGTGTATTTTATAACCATTGGTTAGGTAACAAATGCGCAATGTAGAGGAAAATCTAATACATATACACTCACACCTGTAATCCCCGAAGGGGTGGGCAGAGGTGTAACTAGTACACCCACTTTTCGCAAAACTTCGGTCCCATGATGTGATAGGGGGCGAGCCTATCGCCATACCGGGCACAGATTCCAGACTCCGGGCTAATACTGGGAATTTCTGGATAGAAAAACCCAACATCACTTTACCCGACCCGGGGATCGAACCCGAGACCTCAGCTTAGCAGTCTTAAACGCATGCGCAATTACAACTGCGCTACCGAGGCAGTCAAAAGGCAGAAAAATCTAAAGCCGCAAAAATTACGAGTCTAATTCCAAGAAATTCCTGATAATTATGACTGTATGTTGACTCAAATGTATAAAAATATTTGCTAAATTGACTCTACTATGACGCAGATATCAGCATTTAATTTAAATTGTCTTTAAAACCGCTGATTCCTATCACGTATGTTCTATATTAAAGTGTTGAGGCATCTTAAATCTAGTCTACCTACATTGTTGTCTTTCTAACATTTACTTAGATAAATACAACAGTCACTGACATAGTCCTGATCCCACACTGGGTCAAATCTGTATCGTGGGTATCAGGAACCACGAGAGACTTTCGGTCTCACAACACCCAGATCTGAAACAAGTATCTATCTGTCACACAAATATCTGTATATATAAAAGAAGAAACTGACTGACTGACTGACTGATCGATCAACGCACAGCCTAAACGGCTGGGGTTAGAGACTTGAAATTTTGACAGTAGGTACCTTTTATCACGTAGGCATCCACTAAGGAAGGGTTTTTGGAAATACCACCCCTAAGGGGGTAAAATAGGGTATGAAAGTTTGTATGAAAATCCGTCATTTTTGAAGTTAAATTCATGAAAATTAGTATTTGGCATTTTAGTTAAAAAAAAAATATACGTGTTTCAGGATTTTTGGAAATTCCGCCCCTAAGGGGGTAAAATAGGGAATGAAAGTTTGTATGAAAATCCGTCATTTTTAAGTTAAACGCATGAATATTGGTATTTTGTATTGTATACTTTTTCTCCCAAACATGACTGACTGACATGACTAGCAACAGCTAGTTTCATATATTTGTCTTGGTGCGGGAATCAAAGCCACGGACCCTCGTTTCTCAACCGGCTACTCGTCCGCTGCGCCACGGATGCTGTCAAATATACAATTCTTAACAATATTCCAAAACATAGTATGATACCAAATAGCAAATAAAAAGAAAGTTTAATTTTGATTTTGAATATTAGCCCTATGTTCTAGAATGTTTTACCATGATCCCGAGGCACGCCTGTTTCGGGGGTCCCAAAGATATGATAAATAAAGTCTCAGATTAAACTAAAAAAAACCTATCATCCTTGCCATTTCAGGCCATTGAAGAATTATGTAAGTACGCTGGGCTTTGCTATGCTTACTTTTGATGACACGACGGTCGGGGAGGGGGGTACTGAATGTCGATTACGTCAGCAATATTTATATATTTTTCGTATTTACAAATTTTTGTACATTCTGATAAGAACATGTCCCAATAATTCGTTATTCTTAAGATTGTTCTCCATTTCCTAAAACAAAGCTTCGATTATATAAGCTGAATCAACACCGACCGAACTTCGTGAAATCGTAAGCTAATATTACCTCGGGTGAGTTAAACTTGCACTGGCGCGTACCCTTCATAACTAATTAAAACTTCGCACACGTGTTCATAAACACTAGCTAACGGGTTATATACAGCTTTTAGTATACGTTTTAGGAATGGTTTTAGTAGTGCCTGGTGTTTCGAGGGTTTGGATGATATTGAAATCAAACTAATTTTACGGATTCTATCGCGGTTGTAGTCCGATATATGATCAATAAAAGAAATTAAAAAACAACTATATAGAGGAGGGTAGAAACATTACACTATACTTGCGTGACGACATACAACTCAGTCCGCCCGTGACCATGAAGGCTGTAACGCTTTCGAAACGTCGGGTAAAAAAGTGTAATAAACCGCGATAGAATCATGGTATAATATTCGCGTAAACATAAGAAACCATTAGGTTTGGATGATAGTTTCTTATCGGTGAAGGAAAACATCGTGAGGAAACATGAATACCTGAGAATTCTTAAAAGAATTTCGAAATTAACCGCGATAGAATCTGTAAAATTAGTTTCATTTCAATGTATAATATTCGCGTAAACATAAGAAATCATTACGTTTGGATGATAGTTTGTTATCGGTAAAGTAAAACATCGTGAGGAAATCTGCATAAGTACCTGAAAATTCTCATAATAATTTCGAAGGTATTAAACTCTACCAACCCGCATTAGGCCAGCAGGGTGGACTAAGCCCTAACCCCTCTTATTAGTAGAGGAAGCCCGTGCCCAGCAGTGGGACAATATTTAATACAGGGCTAGTATCATTATTGTTATCTGTTTGGAAATCGGCATAAAGTTTTCATAATGTTTTAAATTAAGGGGCTGAAACCCAAATACGCTTCATCTAAATGTACTTATTGGAAAATTTATTCAGTACATGGCAGTGAAATAATATATGTTACTCTTGATTATAACTAAGTGACAAGAAGACCCCAAAACCCATTTGTTTTAAATATCACCGACACAACAAAAATAGTGAAATCGTGAATAATATGCTTCTAAAGCAAATATCTCTATGGCATATAAACGTTAGCTGATTAAAAATGAACACAATCGTATAATATTTTAATAAAGAACATGTTCTGTATTCTGAGAAAGAACAAAGATGTTTTTTGTTTTTCGGGAAACGAAGCAACGGCTCCTTTCACAGCTAGATACTGGCTGTCACAAATATTAATTCATGAATATTGAATCATGTTTTTTTTTATATTATAGTCCGACAAACGAGCCAGTGCGTCACCTGATGTTAAGTGATCTCCACCGCCCATGAACATCCACAATACCGAAAGTGTCATGTATGCGCTGTCGGCCTTAAAGGACAGGGATAGGGATTAGGGAAGGGAAGGGGGAATCTGGGCCACTATCTCACTTACCATACGAAACGCGCCAGACAGTCACTTTACGTTGATTTTTTGTGAGACAGTGGCGACCCCGGTCGAGCCGGCCCATTCATGCTGTAGACAAATATGTCTACAGCGTGGCTCTACCACTTTTAAATGAAGATTCATGTGAAAATGTTACCAGTGCTATAAATAAAGGAGTGTGTTTCGCTAATATGCAGTTAGTACAAATGAGTATCGATCGTATTGAGTCTTCGGTTCGCTTCGAGTAGTGTTGAGAATAATTTATTGTTGCAAGCCACCTGGCCGACGTGGTACGTTCACACCTCGCGTCAATAATACAGAAACATCGTCAGCTTAAAGCAAACCAAGTATAATTTCCTGTTGGCATTTTTCGCACTGTATTTTGACATTGCTCGATAAAAAAATGTATGCATATTTTGATACGATCCGAAAGATTTAGCGGAATATTACAAAGATCAAAAAAAATTATAAATAAATGAGTTGTCGTTCTGGCTTGATCATATATAGCTTCATGGACAAAAATCTTGTGTATGTTTTTTTTAAGTTGAACGTACTAAATTGATTTCAAATACATTTGCTATCATTCGTTGAGAAGTTTCCAATTTTACTTCCTACTTAACCAAACCATCTACTTTATGCGGAACTACCCTTCAAATAATGTGTATCAATTTAAAAAGTTTTAAAACAAAATCAGTTTAACTTTGTTGGTTATACCGTAAACATCATTTAAACCACTTCATTTGAGAATCTGTTAATCTTTCAAGTTGGTTGAAAGCGAGTGATTTGTTTAATAGACTCTAAGATTCCTCGGATTTGAATTCCATCAAGTTATATATCCATTACATACATATACTCTCACGCCTGTAATCCCTGAAGGGATAGGCAGAGGTGTAACCAGTACTCCCACTTTTCGACGAATTTCGGTCCCATTATGTTATAGGGGGCGAGCCTATCGCCATACCAGGCACAAGTTCCAGACTCCGGGCTAATACTGAGAATTTCTAGATAGAAAAACCCAATATCAGCTTACCCGACCCGAGAATCGGGTTGGGCCGGTTATATATCCATTACGTTCATATTTTTTTTTTTAGTGCCTTGATAGGCAGACGAGCAGACGGGCCACCTGATGGTAAGTAGTCACCGCCGCCCTTAGACTTCTGCAATGCCAGGGCACAGCAAAGCCGCTGCCTACCGTTTGTTAGAATCTTGTCCTTGTTAAAATAACACGACGAAGTATTCCAGAATTATGTTTATTCCTTACTTATATTTACACCACAATTCTCGACGTCCATACTTAACACAATAATCCTTCGACCCGTCCATCTACCCTTTTTATTACAATATTCTCTTGTTTTCAATGTTACCAGTTTTGAATATATTCTGTTTTTACTTAAGTGGTTTTTAAATTTACAATTATCAAATGTAACTAAATAAATAAAAGATAATATGATAAAAATAGAACAAATATGGAAAATGCCAACACGTTAAATATAAAACATCAACGATTCTTTATTTTTTTTAAAGTGTTTTCCTTCCTTGAAGTATGAGTATTCCTGCACTATGTCTAATACATAATGAATTGGAACCCTATCGGCAGGGAAGTAATATCACTGCCGTTCACATTTGTTATATAGCACAATAGCCGTTTTTTTTTTGTGGGGCTCTATGCCCCTCTCTGCTCCCTCTGATATTCATTCAGAGAATTGTAAACACCTAGTTGAATTCACATGCCTTTATTAAATGAAAGTGCGAACTCTAAAAAAAAACGATTGAAGGTGTACATCAAAAATAAAAATCAAAATATACTGAATCTAAATTCTCTAAAATATAACAATTTTCATCCGACAACTACTACACTGTAAAATCCCCTATGTGTATTAAGCAGTCCGACATCCATACGACTCTTTACATGGATACACATAGGTTCGTTATATATTATACATTTAAAAATTTTAAAACCTAATATAGCACGTCATTCTCACTTAAAAACACAGTAAAACACATTCCTTAGCGACTAAGTTCGTATAATATCATATTATATTGCATAGTCGCCCCTATCTATTTGTTCTTATCTATGCATTTACGTGCTATATCCCTACAGTATGTTAAAAATTTACGTCTTACGTCACCGGTCACAATAGCCGTTACGCTAACATCCCTGAAGGGTCAGGAGGTAAAATGCATCCTTTTTAAACGGTATTTCTAATGAGGTGGAAAATTGAGTAGGGTTTTTTACCATTATGTGTAACTATATCGTCTATTTTCGAAATTATATTTTTATATTATTTTTGATATATTATATTTTTTATATTATTCAGAATAACTGATGTTTCTATTCAAAATTCCGGAATAACGGAACGTCTTCACGGCATATTTACTGTCTGTAATACCGCCGGGGAATCCCGATTCCGAGAAATCCTAACAGGATAAAAGTATTGTGTTGTATGTCAGGTCCGCATTACGGATTTGTGCGTTTTTTCCTGGTTTGACAAAATCCTTACTTCTTAAATATTAAATTGGATAGTAATAAATAGTTTAATACACCCAATAGTCACACGCATAGTTCTGACCCCAGACTAGGGAAAGCATTTTTTTTTTATCCTAGCACGGCAAAGTGACCGCACTTCACCTGATGGTAAGCGCAGTACGGTCCAATTAGAGTATTGAGTAGCGAGAGACGATCTATCCCCCGCTACTCAACACAATCATGCCGGCCTGCTCCTTCACACTACGCCATGGGCAAGAAGGTGAAGAAGCGGTCGAGGGTCTATTGTTAGAGTATTCAGAAGGCCGCAAAATGGCCAAACATTGTACTCCAACTCTAGACCCCCAAAAAACCGGATGTACACTGGCTGATCCCGGAACGCGACACACTTGCGTGTGCCACGATGGCGGGTTTTTCACCCTGTGTACGGTGGTCGCTATCCGGGTGGATATGAATATCCTACCACCTGTATCGTGGGTGTCAAGAACTATGAGAGACTACGGTCCCACAACACCCAGACCTGAAACAAATATCTGTCAGTCAGACAACCATTTGACTAGGCGCGGGAATCTAACTCACGACCTGTTGTTTCACAGCTGACTACACGCCCGTTACGCCAAAGAGGCTGTCATAATGTGATAGTCGACATACCGGGCTCAATTCCAGACTTCGAGCTGATACTGAGTATTTTTAAATAGAAAAACCCAATATCACTTTACCCGACCCGGAATTGAACCCGAGACCTCAGCAGAGCAGTCATAACGCATACGCAATTACAACTGCACCACCGAGACAGTACATTTTAATTCCTCATATCATTCTATTTTTGTTTTCCTAACATGATTCTAACCAGTTAAAACCAGTTTTAACATATACAAACTAGCATATCTCAAGAGACAATTGCATCCTAAACAATTAAACGATCTTATCTTGCCCAAGACGTGGACTATGTTCACAGCGACGGTCGCAATCTACCGCAGCCGGAAATAGCTTCACATCCGGATGGCCCTCTGACATTCCCCTTGTATATGTCAATACAACTGTTTGCGAATTATATGAGCTGTGGCACTTAAGTATAAATTATATTGGAAACTAGGAGACGATTCTTTTTAAAAAGAATTATCAGGTCAGGACTATGTGTGTGACTGTTGAATGTAAAAAAAGTTGTGACGAAAAATTTTATTCTAGCATCCTTGAAAACAATTGACCTGGTGGGATAGTTTAATTGTATGGCATAACAATACACCAGTTTGTCATTGGTACCTCCTTTCTATGATACAATTAGAAGTAAGATTTTTGCTTAATCTGACATAAAACAAATCATAGACAACGTCCTTCTCCTAGTCAGCATCTTAGATAGCCTCCGTGGCACTATAGGCGAGTAGCCGGCTGTGTGCGAGGCCGTGGGTTCGATTCCCACACCGGGACAGATATTTGTGTGTGTATCAACACCCAGATGTTATGAGACCGAAAGTCTCTCGTAGTCCCTGAACTCACGACACAAGGCTCGTATCTTACTGTGGGGTCGGGGTTATGTGTGTGACTGTTAGGTATTATTTATTTATTTATAGACAGGATTTAAAAATACACAAGCTAACTCACGAATTAAACCCGAAACCCCAAATTCGGTAATTATAGGAATGACGTTATTTATTGCAAAAACTTTTACCCAAATAAAATATTAATCAAGTCATAACGTGTGTGCCGACAAATGATTATTTTATGGCCTACTCTAGCAAGAAATATAAAAGCCCCTGACCATTTACCGGTGACGTTCTCACAGTTTTTGCCAAATTAGTTTTGGGTGGAGTGTGAGTTTTAGCGAAAAATTTGCTTTTATTAACAGACTTCAAAAAAAGGAGGAGGTTCTCAATTCGTCGGAATCTTTTTTTATGTATGTTCTCCGATTACTCGAAGACGGCTGGACCGATCCGAGAAATTCTTTTTTTGTTTAAAAATTGGCACCGAGGGCAATCCTCAAATTTTATAGGGACGCATAATTTGTTTTTTATTGAAGTCTGTGTACTTTTTATGAATTAAAAACGTTTTTTAAAGGGGATTAGGCACCTGTCATATACTTTCAATCTCAAAGTCAATCTTATAACCAGATCCCCAATGTCGCTTGCATTGCAGCGTTTTTAGTTATTTTGTCAAGGTAAACAACTAATTCCATCAAGCACGACTTGAAACCTTACTTCCTAGTGCATCTGAAATTGGATGAGGTTTTTTTTTAAAGAACAGCTTTTGCTCACAGCGTCACCTTTGTCAAGCCAAAAAGCGCCAATCCCAACAAAAGTTGACCTCCAAGAAATACTCCACTGACTGCACCGAACCGCTACACTTCACCGATCACAGCAAGCATGTGTTCGTACACGCTAATTTCGGAAACTATCCAAACGATTTCAATCAAATTTAGTAGATGTGTATGGTTGGTTCCAGCTTAAAACAAAGGATAGTTTTGGACGTGATTTATGGTGCTATTGTCGAGATTTTTTTTTTGTTTGGTTCCAGCTTAAAACAAAGACTAGTTTTGGACCCGATAGGTGGTGCTATTGTCGATTAATATTTTTTTTGAACAGGTATGACGTGAGCAAAAGCTGGTCTTTTATAAAAATCATCAAATTCAGATGCACTAAGAAGCTAAGGTATCAAGTCGTACTTGATAGGATTATTCTATGTCTGAAACATTTAACTCTACCCTCTTGCGGCTACTATTGTACAATAAAAAGTGTCAGATCCAGCCGTTTGTTGCCACTAACAGAGGAGTGGTGTGGCCTGTGTGATGAGATGTGGCGGTGTTTCATATAAAGATTTACAAATTTACAAAAAAATAATATTTTGGTTCTTCATTTTTACCTTTACCAATAAGTATATATCGCCAACTCTCTAGTGCTAATAGCACGCGGCACTTACATTAAGAAGTTGCATTTTCATAATTAAAAAGATATTGAAAGACGAATTTGTAATTGAAATAAATTTGTCAACTATTTAGGCTCAACGGTTCGATCTGGGCGTTGAAAAAGTTTAATATAAATTTGTAAATAGTCGTCAGATTTTATATTAATTCAATATGGTTTTAACATGCGTAAGAGATTATGAAGTCTCAAGTATTTTGTTGAAATAAGAACTCCCATCACTGTAAAGTGATACAAAGAGTCAACAAAGTTCAGCCTATCCACTTAAGAAATAGTTTAGACTGAGAATTCGACGAATATTACATATTGAATATTACAACGTTATTCTGAGCCTCAATCTTCTAACTTTACATATAAAATGAGTTGTCCTGATATATTTATACAACGCCCGGATCGAACCGCTGAGCTTAAATAGCTGAAATTTCATTTTTTGTTATTTCAAAAATTCATTTCTATTATAGTGCGGCATGCTATTAGCACGACTGGCTTATACAAGGTATTCCAGAAAAAAGGTACTAATTAAAGCTCCACGTACAGATTCACGATATGTAACTTATTGCTAAAGGTAAAAAATTAAAAGTGGAATATGGACTTTTCCTTTGCATGTTTGTAGCGCGATCTTAAAATTGTGTGACTTGTAAAACTCCATAAATTTAGATACTGCTAAAGTAGTTCATTAGCTTTTATCAGTGACTTCATGGAACATAAAATGAATGATCTCATACAAAATTCACATTCCAATAACACCAATCACACATATTCCTGAACCCACACTAAGATACGAATCTTGTGGGAAAAACTACGAGGGATTACGGTCCCCCAACACCCAGATCCGAAACAAATATCTGTCTGTCACCCTTGGTCTCGGTGCGGGAATCGAACCCACGACCTCTCGTTTCACGGCCGACTACTCGCTGCGCCATGGACGCAGGCTAAATAATTCAGATAAGATAAGCTTTACGGGATTTCCTACTTTACCGATAAGTTATTAATCAATCTCTTCTTACAAGGTTTTGTTATACCCCTTTCGGCAACATCCTGTATAGAGGATGTTAACGTTGATATTGACGATATCTTTTACGCCTTTAAAGATATTACAAAGAAATTGTAGCTTACCTTTTTGTGTTACGTTATGTTCTGAAACATATTAACGGTGGGCGGCTATTTGATCTAAGCGACATGTTTGAAAAGTTACAGGAGAGAGGTATAAAGTTTTTTTGTTTTTCAAAAAAACTTTTTCGTGCATTTTACTAGAATGTATGTTACTTGTGTAAGCAGGTACTGCATCTATAGGACTTATTTTCATGTATTTATGAGTTTTATTTTCTAAAATAAATGTGCTCTGAACAAATGAGCCTTGTTTTACCGGCTGATTTGAGCGTTAATGAAGTGCACAATATTTTTTAACTAAATAAAAAATAAATACACCCAACAGTCACACACATAGTTCTGACCCCACACTAGGTAAAACCTGTATCTTGGGTATCACTACGAGGGACTACGGTCCCACAACACCCGGACAAACAAACAAATATCTATCTGTCACACAAATATTTATCGGGTGCGGGAATCGAACCCACGGCCTGTCGTTTCACAGGCGTCTACTCACCGCTGCACCACGGAGGCTGTCAATTAGGCTTAAATGATGCAGAAAAAAATTCGTTTAAATCAAATAGCCTGCCATCCATCGATAATACTTTAATAATGAGTTCAACTTAAAGATTTCAATCGAACCATACACTTATACCTTGCATTTGTAAACAAACAATGACCCGCAGAACAGAAGAAACTTTCCCAGATGTTATTCAACAACAAGCTTTATTCCGAGCTATACAATATTGAACGATCTTACATTATGGTTATTTTAATCGGTTACTTCGAAATGAGCTCAGCCAGTGAATAGCCATGTTGCGTTTAAGTTCAAGAAATAGGTTTTATGTATAACTGACTCTTGTTTTCCTGGCATATTTTTAAAAGATTATTAAAGTGAAAACTACTTTAGGCAGTTTGGGCACTTTTGGGATGAGGAGGAAAAAGCACTAAACTCGCGTGACTATCACTTAGATATTTAACTTTTGACATAAGCACGCCCATGAAGTTCTGTAATTATGGGCAAGCAATCATAAATCAGTCAGTAAATTAGTTGTATGTATTGATAAATTAATTTTAAACTACATGACAAGAATAAAAAAGAGTAACTATGAAAAGACTCCCTCGGTGGCGCAGTTGTAATTGCGTATGCGTTACGACTGCTACTGTGCTGAGGTCTTGGGTTCGATCCCCGGGTCGGGTAAAGTGATATTGGGTTTTTATATCTAGAAATTCTCAGTATTAGCCCGGAGTCTGGAATCAGTGCCCGGTATGGCGATAGGCTCGCCCCCTATCACATTATGGGACCGCAATTCGGCGAAAAGTGGGTGTACTGTGGTTACACCTCTGATTACAGGCGTGAGTGTATATATATGTATGTAACTATGAAAATGGCTTCTACTTCTTTCTTCACCTGTGTTTACACCTGATGCTAAAAAGACACCCTGTATAAGTATAAACAAATACTTATATCCATTATATACCATTTTGAGTTCACATTGTAGGTATATAATTGCAGTTGCCAAAGTTATTTCAACCTGTATATAAATAACATTATGAGTTATATTTAGTTGACGTTTTGAATGTCATTTACGAGTACAGAAATGGTTCAGGAAGAAAAATCCTTTGAATAGTTGTCACAACTCCGCCACTTTCGTTCTTATTTACACAATAAATTAATTCGAAATTCTGTTATTTATATGTGGTTTTGTATTTCAAACACGCCACCCATTATTTGTATTGTCACAGTATGACGTATACAAACCACAACATGTAATACATAACACGAGGATTGACGTCACACACGTAGCTACTATGCTTATGTCGTAATAATTAAATTATACAAAATAATAGTATAAAAGACTGCCTCGGTGGCGTAGTTAGGGTTCCCAACTAGGGCATGCAATACCGGTTTCCCGGTTTTCATTTTTACCGGTAAAACGCCTATTTTGGGGATTATTAAATTAACTGCCTCGGTGGCGCAGTTGTAATTGCGCATGCGTTGCGACTGCTGCTATGTTGAGGTCTCGGGTTCGATCCCCGGGTCGGGTAAAGTAATATTGGGTTTTACTATCTCGAAATTCTCAGTATTAGCCCGGAATCTGGAAATTGTGCTCGATATGGCGATAGGCTCGCCCCCTATCACATTATGGGACCGAAATTCGGCGAAAAATGGGTTTACTGGCTACACCTCTGCCTACCCCTTCGAGGATCACAGGTGTGAATGTATATGTAATAATATGCCACATCAGGGTAGCTAACATATTTCAAAAAGGCGTCATCGTGTTTTATTTTCTTCATTAACCTGCAATTTCAATATTTTTATTGTTTACCACTTATTATTATTAAAAAAAACATTATTTGAAAATAATTTACCTTGCTTATCATACCTTAATGCAAGTTGCGTAATGGCATTGTAGTGTTCCCAGTTATTAATTATTAATATTAACTTATATCTATTCATTTTATTGTATTAACAGATTATTTCAATAGACAATAAGATAAATAACTGTATTGCTGTTATGTTACCTAGTCTAATCTATCATTTTATTGATTATTACCAATCAAATAAAAGTTTCCAAATATGATTGTTTGTTTGCCTTAACTGTCTTAGTGAAACAAATGTATAACTATTTTAATTTGCGAGTTTAGGTTTATTTAACATGTTTAAGGCTATTAAAAAAGTATAACTATTACCGGTAAAAAAAATATTACGGTATTTTTTTACCGGTATATAAAATCTACGGTATTGCAAGCCCTAATCCAAACTATACTATTAACTAAACAGTATTATACTGTTTTTTACTACATTACATACCATTTGGACTCGAACCTACGGCTTATGTCTTAGCACACTAGAAGGCAATCGTAGCATATGAACAATATAATTATGTCGTCAAAGCAACCATACAAAATACATTGCACTTGTAATCAACAAAACCTCAACATGCATCTAACAGGAAATTGTCCCGTATAGAAGCAGACCCACAAAGGCTGTGGCGTGTACATAGTGCTGTAACATCGTCGGTTACAAGCGCAACCAATTCGCAAACATCAAAGGCGAATCCACACTAATATTGGGAGTAACTATTACAACTATTAGTATCTTTTTTGTCGGAGGTCTGGAGTTGGGGTATAATGGCCATTTTGCGGCCTTCTTAGTACTCTGACACTAGACCCTCGACCGTGACGCGTGACGACATACAACTCAGTCCGCCCCGTGACCATGAAGGCTGTAAAGCTTTCGAACCGTCGGGTTAAAAAAGTAAAATAAACCGCGATAGAATCCGTAAATTTCGTTTTATTTCAATAGTGACAAGAAATAAATATGACTATAACTGGAATAATGCGTTGACGTTATGAGTATAACTATGGAAAAGTAAATGAGTAATAATCATAACTTGCCTACGATTCAAACAATAGAGCCTTATTCATAAATATTACGATATTGTCACTGGAAGAATTATTGAATATTTCACGGTAGGCAGCGGGTTTACTGTTCTCTGGTATTGCAGAAGTCTATGGGCGGCGGTGACTAGTTACCATCAGGTGGCCCGTCTGCTCGTCTGCCTATTGAGGCACTAAAAAAAAAGAATACTATCTGTTTTTAAAAAGACCTCCATTCCTAACCAAGTTCATTTTTACGGATTTTATCGTGGTTTTATTTTTTAATCCCGACATTTAAAAACTTTATTGGTTGTAAGGTTAGACCGCGGTAAAATCTGTTTTATTTCAACATAAGAAACCATCAAATAAATCGTTTTACAAAACAAAAATAAACCACGGATCATTTGGTTATTTGTTTCTATTAAAGGCTTTCCAAGTAATATTATTAACTAATCTTATAATTATGAGCAAAAAGGCTTTGGCCAATTTAAACGAAAACAGAATTGTTTCCAAAAGACGATAAAACTAAGCGGAGCTTTGCTGAATTTTAATTTGGACAATCTTACGATCTTATAAGAAGATTAAAGAGGCAGAAAGACTCCTTGCTAATTAAAAAGTCAAATTAAAATAAATAGAGAAAAATACGCAAACAGCACGCGGTCTTTAATTCCTTTATAATTTTGTTACTTTGGAATTTAGGATTTGAATAACAAAAGTGTTATTTGATAATAATATAAAGTGTTTTTTTTGTACCTAAGCAGCGATAGCCAAGTTAGAAGTGGTACAGACTATCAAGGCAAAGGTCGTAGGTTCAAAACAAGCCTAAAAGGCGTGTATGCCTCAGACTTTTTAAAAAATTACGTGTGTATTCATTGTTAATTATCGGTTGCTTTGACGGTGAAAGAAAACGTCGCGAGGAAATCTGCATATCTGAGAATTCTCGAAAAGTATGTGAAGTCTACAAACCCGCATTAGGCCAGCGTGGTGGACTAAGACCTAACCCCCTGGTGGTGGTGAGACCCATACCCACCAGTGGAACACATTTTATACCAGTATTATTATTATTTTTTCGGTACCTATTTTTTTATTTATACTCTTCATGTACATCGTATATAGGCGGATTGAATGCCAAACCTCAACCTTAGGGTGATGCAGATATGCTTTGGTATATTATGTGGTCTATTATGTAGCTCTGTTCTTTTGAGAGTCCACTTTGGTAGGTACCGTTACTTTGTCTATTTTTATTACCAACTTCCAGTGTTGAAGCTGTTCTAACGACATTAAAGTCTATACAATAAGGAAATTAATATCCTGTTTCGATATAATGAACAAGGAAATAGCATAAATGAAAATAAGCAAAGTGCAGTGTCACGCAGTGCTTTGTAATTCAAGGGTTACCACTGTGTAAGTTGCTGCTAATAACACGAGTGATTGAAATAAAATGAAGTTTACGGATTATATCGCGGTTTAGTTTACTTTTTTAACCCGACGTTTCGAAGACTTTACAGCCTTCATGGTCACGGGGCAGACTGAGTTGTATGTCATCTCGAAAGTATAGTGCAATGTTTCTACCCTCCATGTAGTTGATATTACATTTTTTATTTTGTCCGATCTACGCATGCTTTACGACTGCTGTACTGAGGTGTCGGGAGTTCGATCTCCAGGTCGGGTAAAGTGATATTGGGTTTTTCTATCTAGAATTCTCAGTATTAGCCCGGAAACTGGAATTTGTGCCTGGTAGGATAGGCTCGCCCTCTATCAAATTATAGGACCGAAATAAATTCGGCGAAAAGTGGGTGTATTGGTTACACCTCTGCCTACCCCATCGGGGATTACAGGCGTGAGTGTATATGTATGTATGCAAACGGAGTTTACAATAATCATCTTTATATCCTACACATACCTATATGTAGGATCGGAATGCAATTACTATTATAATAGATGAGTGGAATGGAACGTAAAAATGAATGAGAGATATTGAATATGACTGAGGGAAAGAGGTGAAGTATGAAAATAGGTAAGTAAGATACAGACAGAGAATGAATGTTTAAGATCTATGAATGCGGAAGTGTGAGACGTGGAGATTGACTGGTTGGCAACGGAAAGAAAGACATCGAAAGACGATAAAGCAATTAAAACTAAATAATTATCAAGAAACCTACGTTTTTTTTGGCCCAGTATTGAACTAATCCCTCATATATTATAAACACAAAGTGATTGTGACATTGATTATGGGCAACCACGGCACGATCCATCAAAAAGATGAAAAATACATATAATAAAACTACGAACATGAAACACAGTAAAAAAATCATTAAAATAAACTTTCTTAAGAATAAAATTAAGGTTCAGTCAGCTTATGAATTTGTCACCAGCTTGAAGAAGCTACTCAGCAGGCCAGCATGATTCTGTCGAGTAGCGAGGTATAGCTGTCTCTCGCTACTTGATATTCTAACTGGACGACACTGCGCCTACCATCAAGTATAGTGTGGTCTCATTGCCGTGTCACGATAAAACAAAAACCAAATATATCGGCTTTTAAAGACAATAATAAGATAACAATTAATGATATCGTAATAAAATGAGATTTAAATATCAATTATTTTACTTTTTACCTTTCTTTAGTGACCCGTGCCCAGTAGTGGGACAGGGCTGGTACTATTATTATAATTTCACTATGAGAGATAGAAAAGATAAGATTAAATATTCAGTAGAGAAGGGCGCAATTTCATGTTGTTTTGAGTGGTACTTAACCTTATCATGAAAATGTGGTTTTATAATGAAAATGATACAATATATTAAGATACAAAATATGAATATGTAATATGAATAATAATAATGACTTAATGATATGAAGTAATTTAATTACTACAGATCATAGACATTTATTTGATAAGCGTTTATTTCATAAGGCCGATATATTTAAAGCAAACTTGAACTTAGTCTAAGTGACTCCGAACGAACGTTATATATTTGAGTATAAATTAAAATGACTGAATGCATCAGAGCCGTAATTTAGAATTATGTTTATTTTTATTTGCTACATTCACAATAAGTAATAATAAATTGTTACAATTTTCGCAGTACCAAAAGACACTAAGATCATCATCATCTACCTGCCCCTATCCCACACTAAGTGGGGTCGGCACAAATGGTTTGAACTCTCCACGCAGCCCTATCATGCGTCAAATCTGCATTCACTCCTTTCACGCGCATGTCCTCATTCACGCAATCCATCCACCTCTTTTTGGGTCTCCCACGACTCTTTCGTCCATCCACATTCATATTGACAACTAGTCTTGTTACATTCTGCGAACGTGTTATGTTGCAGAAGGAGAGCGCCGAACGGGATCGGCAACGAACCGATCCCGCTCGTCACCAAACGAGAAGGAGGCGCCGAGTTTGACGATTGACTGGCGCCTCCCGCCCTGTGGAATGGGGGCCCTGAAGAATTCTACCACGGTATACCCTGCCTGTCGTAAGAGGCGACTAAAAGGGATCACAGGGGTCGCGGCTGCACAGCGGGGGATGTGCGGCCTTTACATATATATCTGCATGGTGCGACCCTGAGGCGGTTGGCGGCGCGAAATATCGCGCTGCTACTGTAAATTGTGGGGGGCATCTAGCCCAAGAGACGGGCCGTAAAGGTACGGCACAGGGATGGTTCCGGCAGCAATCCAGGGTAAACTCAGGATCCCCCGGGATTGTCCCACATGTGCTGCAGAAGGCTACCGCGGGGTTTTTAGTCGGTACACCGGCGTAGGAAAATTGATTAGGGTCCCGATCTAGTAGTCCTTCGGGCGAACTGGGTCGGAAGGTCGGTGAGTCCGGCATAACCATCTCTCCTCCCCCGAGGACCAGAAGGTATCCGTAAGATGGATTTTCCCCGCGGAAAAAAAAAAAAAAAAAAGAAAAAAAAAAAAAAAAAAATAAACTAGTCTTGTTACATGCCTTTCATCCCTCCTCATCACGTGCCCAAACCAAGCTAACCTAGCACTCCTCATCTTTTCTACAATTGGTGCTACTTTCAGACTTCCCCTTACATACTCATTCCTTATCCTATCTAACTTTGTGACCCCACACATCCATCTTAACATACGCATCTCAGTAGCATGCACTCTCCTCTCATCCTTTTTCACTTTTACTTTTTCAAAAGACACTAAGATCTAAAATATAAATATTTAATTACTTCTGATATGAAATGCGAGTCAAACACAATTTGAATGTAGGTATTAGTATATTGCATACCTGTAGCGGCATGTCGCATGTACTAGTTCACGGCTTGTCATAAGTATGTCATGTATAGCTCATAGTGGATTTGCACAATAGTCCAAGAAGTATACGTTAAAGGAAGATCTATTATATATAACAGTAAAATTGTTTCTACCTATGTCCGTTCTAGACTTTGAAACCACTCAATCGATTTCAATGAAATTTCGTGTATGTTTGTGATTGGGTCCAACTTAAAAGATAGTATAGTATTAGATCCGATAGGTGGTGCTGTTGTCGAGATCTGAATTACTTATTTTTCCACGATAATTCGGTCCTAAGTGGTCCGGGACTACTAGTATAAAATAAAATTAAGTGCAAGCGAGGACAAGGTTTACTACAGTTTGAAAAAAAGTGAAATACAAAGTATCATATATATTCATAAGATAGCTGTGATTTACAAGGGATCTTTTGTGTACTTTCTAATACAACAAAAAAAAATTATTCCAGGCCTTCATGGAGGGGTGCGAAGTCAGGAAACCTCCACGTGGTGTACCCTGGGCAACGGCGGTCACATTGACCGACGGCCGATATCCTGACAAAAGGAGGTTGATGGTTGTCGCTTGTTGCGGCGGCCCTCAATCAAAAGTCCGTGCTCGTTTATGGAGCTACCCCCGGGTTCTGTCTCGGGGGTGTCGGCGGGCTCGGTGTGCGCTCACCCCGCCGCCGAGCAGGCAGTAGGGGGGACGCTCTCTCCTGCTGTCACCGTCGTAAATCGTAATCCGGTCTGGAGGTCTGTGGTCATGTCTCGCGCTCCGACTGGACCGAGGGTCTTCGCTTAACCGCCCGGGCCGCGAGGGAGAAAACCTCTATAAAAAGTCACCCCGAATCCCAAGCGGCGGCGCACCGCGAGGGGATGCATGGCCGATGGGTAGTTCGGTCGCTAGTGCGAACCCCGGCGGGGAACGTGCTGAACCCCGTGCAGACATTTGCTTACCTAGCTACAGGGGGCTCTGGCTGGGTGGACCGAATATTTCCCCCATACTCGTGGGATTCAATATGGAAATAAATTTAATACCCAACAAAAATAATGAAGATGACGCTATGGAGAAGTTGTCTATCCCAAAGGACGCTAGCGACCTAGGGAAGACGGATGACGCTGGGCATAAGCCTAAGATAGCGACAGTCGGGGCCGCTTCAACTTTCTCGGCTCCCGTAGCTAAGACCGGAATGAGCGGCGTGATGACGCGCTCAAAAAGGGCACTGAGAGATCGGCAACTGGACGCACAGACAAGCGACAGTGACTTAGAACCAGCGCAGAAAATGCTTGCTCTTTCAGCAAGTCCATCTGTGGTGTCCGACGAAGAAACCGTTCCGATGGAATCAACGAATAAGACAGCTGACTGCGGTGACTGGCGCTTGCAGCTGTCAGCCATCATTCGGGACGTGGCACACAAGGGCCGGAGTCTCAAAGGGACGGAGCAGCGCAGGCAAAATCTCGCGGCTAAAGATTTATTGGAGAGGGCCCAGGAGTCTGCCTCCGCAGAAGTGGCCAGGTTAGAGGCCGAGAAGGTGGCAATGGCGCAACAGATTGCCCTTCTCAAGGCCTCCCTGGCAGCTCAAGAGAAAAACATGCAAGAGATGCTTGCAACGGTCCAATCGATTAGACCGTCGCAGCCGGCGACCCAGTCAGGGTTTGCTCCAGGAGAGGGTGACCGTTTCGAGCAACTCGAGCGCCGTTTACGTATTTTGGACGTGCGCTTGGGGGAAATCTGTTCAAGGCTGCCCCCGGAACCCATCATGCGCCCCCCGCTGGCTGCTGACCGGGCCAAAGTTGGAGCGACCGTGCAGCCGCCGGATGCTGTCACTGGACCCTCAAAAGCCCAGCCTCTTGTCAATGGTACACTAGCCTCCCCGAAGGGCAAGGGACAGGGAAAGGGCAAAAGCAACGCCCAGACCGCCCCTAATAATGGTCCTCGACCCGTGCCTGCTCTTCTGGCTGGGCCTGTACCATCGACGTCTGCCACGTCCCAAATTCTTCCCCTGAGTAAGTCCCGAAGGGGGGGAAAAAGGAATAAAAGAGGGCGTGTCGCTCCACGGGCCCAAACACCCCTTGAGCCCCGGCTACTGCCCCCCGCTCCTGCGTCAATGGAGGAGGGGTGGAACGTTGTGGCTAAAAGGGGTAAAAAGAATGCCCAGCCCGTGCCTGGGGCTGTAGTTGCCACTCCGCCGCAGCAACCAATACCGCAGCAGCGCCGGCCAGAGCCGCGCATACACTTGCCCCGTAAGGCGGCCGTCACTTTGACGGTGACGCCTACGGGTTTGGCGAAAGGCGTTACCTATGCCAAAGTTCTGCGGACGGTCCAAAGCCAAGTGGACCTGTCTGGCCTTGGCATCGCTGAGATGAGGGCGCGCCTTATGGCGACAGGTGGGTACCTGTATGAGGTACCCGGCCCGGAATCGGAGGCAAGGGCTGACTCCCTCGCCGAAAAAATGAGGGTAGTGTTCCGGGGGTCGGAGCTGGTGGAAGACATCAAGGTCTCTCGCCCCGTCAAAACCGCGGAACTGCGCGTCTCGGGACTAGACGCATCAGCTGATCCGGAACTAGTCGCGGCAGCCCTCGCAAGGGCTGGGGATTATCCCATTGAAAATTATAAGGTCGGGGAGATCCGTCCCGACCGGTCGGGCCTTGGCGCAGCGTGGGTGCGGTGCCCCGCTAAGGTCGCCGACAAAATTTTAAAGTTCGGCCGAGTCCTGATCGGCTGGGTAGCGGCTCGCGTTCAGCTCCTTGAGCCGAGGCCCATGCGGTGCTACCGCTGCCTGCACAGGGGACATGTGCGGGCGCGGTGCACTGGCGAGTGTGACCGCAGCGAACTCTGCTATCGCTGCGGTAATGTGGGCCACAAGGCCAAGGGGTGCTCCGCGGAGCCGCACTGCGTAGTTTGCGCAGGTGCCGGTAAGCCCGCGGGGCACCAGGTGGGCGCCAAGGCATGCGTCGCCTCCTCCCGCCCTCGCCACAATAACCGTGGTCGAGGGTTGGAGGTTGTGACCCAGCCGACAGCGGGCACCAGTGGCGAGCAAATGGAGATCGCCCATTAATATGGTACAACGTTTCCTCCAGGCGAACATTAATCACTGCGCCAGGGCCCAGGACCTCCTAGTCCAGAGCATGGCGCAGTGGTCGATACAAGTGGCTGTGGTCGCCGAGCCTTATTTTGTTCCCTCCAGGGAAGACTGGGCAGGGGACCTTAACGGTTTGGTGGCCGTCATCACTCGGGGCGCCGCCGGCTCCCCACCCTTCGAAAAAGTAGCGAAGGGGGCGGGATGTGTGGCGGTTCTGTTGGGGGGGATCTGGATTGTGGGTGTGTATTTCTCCCCCAATAGATCCCTGGCCGAGTTCGAGCACTTTCTCACTCGGCTAGGGGCCCTGGTGGTGCAAGGCAGTCAGCCTCGCCCCGTTCTCGTTGCCGGCGACTTCAACGCCAAGTCTCAGGCTTGGGGTTCGTCGGTCACCAGCAGGCGCGGCGAGGCCCTGGAGGAATGGGCGATCTCGGCCAACCTGGCCGTCGTGAATCGCGGGTCAGTTAACACGTGCGTGCGGCATAATGGCGGATCGGTGGTGGACCTCACGTTCGCCACCCCAGCTATTGCCCGCCGTGTCCGTGACTGGAGAGTTCTGGTGGACGAGGAGACGTTGTCGGATCACCGATACATTCGGTTCGACGTCGCCTTATCCCCTAACCCCCAGTCCAGTGGAGGACCGACTGGCCCGCGGTCGGACGGCCCGCGTTGGTCTGTAAAACGCCTCGATGTTGAGGCCCTGAAGGAGGCCGCACTGGCCCAGGCGTGGCTCCCTGCACCGGAGGCACCGATGCAGGTCGAGCAGGAGGCGTCGTGGTTCGGGGCAGCGATGTCGCGCGTCTGTGACGCGGCCATGCCCCGAGTCCGACGTCTTCCCGAGAAGCGCCAGGTGTTCTGGTGGTCGGCGGAACTCACGCGGTTACGTGTCTCCTGCGTGGCCGCCCTTCGTTGTCTCGCCAGACACCGTCGTCGTCGGATCCGTCTTCCCGGCGACGAGGACCAGGAGCGGCTGCTTCACGGCCTCCACAGGGAGGCTAAGAGAGCGCTGCGCGTGGCAATAGGTAGGGCAAAGTCTGCAGCTCAGGAGGAGTTCCGGGGAACTCTCAATAACGACCCTTGGGGGCGTCCATATCGCGTGGCGATGAGAAGGCGGCGGGCGCGCTCGGACGCCTGCTGCCGAACCTGGAGGGACCTAATAGCCCTTGCCGAAGTTTATACGCTGGAGTCGTGCGGTCAATGGCCCTGTACGGATGTCCCGTATGGGCCCAGTCCCTGAAAGCCCGCTGCGTCGTCTTGCTGCGCAAACCGCAGCGTTTGTTGGCGCAGCGAATAGTAAGGGGCTACCGCACGGTCTCCCACGAGGCGGCCTGCGTATTGGCCGGCACCCTCCCTTGGGAGTTGGACGCAAAACTCCTCTCGTCCGCGTTCTTCTGGCGGGAGGAGGCGTCCAGTCGCCGTCAGGTGAGACTGGCCCCGAGGGAGATTGCGGCCCGATTTCGCAGAACCGCTGTGGAGGAGTGGCATACCAGGCTGGAAAGCCCAAGTGCGGGCTTGAGGACCGTCGCGGCAGTGCGTCCTGTCCTAAAGAGATGGCTAGACAGGCGCCACGGTGCGCCAACTTTCCGGCTGACGCAGGTACTGACGGACCACGGATGTTTCGGTTCGTTCCTGTGTCGGATCGGAAAGGAGGTGTCTGCCGTGTGCCACCATTGTGGCAACTGCCACGAGGACACGGCCCAACATACGTTGGAGGAGTGCCCAGCCTGGGACGAAGAGCGCAGCGCTCTCAGAGCAGTCGTCGGAGGAGACCTCTCGCTGCCGGCCGTGGTGTCGTCCATGGTCGCCAGCCGGAGGTCCTGGCGTGCGGTGGCCCACTTCTGCGAGAGCGTCATCTCGCAGAAGGAGAGTGCCGAGAGGGATCGGGAACGAAATGATCCCTCCCGCCGCCAGAGAAGACGTAGGAGGCGCCGGGTGGACGACTGACCGGCGTCTCCCGCCCTGTGGAACGGGGGCGTTTGAATTCCACCACGGTAACCCCTGCCTGTCGTACGAGGCGACTAATAGGGGCCATCGGGGGTCGCGGGCTCGCAGCGGGGGGCTGTCAGCCCGAATCGATGCACTCCCAGTTTCGGAGCATCGTGCGACCCCGAGATGGACGGCAGCGCGTGTGGTAAGGCCTCGTTCGCTGTCGTTGTTCGGTGCGCGGGGGCTCCTAAGCCCTCCCATGGAGATGGGCTGCTACGCAGCACCGCGCAGGGGCGGTTCCGGCAGCAATTCTAGCACTCCTTAGAATACCCCGGGATTGCTCCGTAAGCGCCGAAGAAGGCCACCGCGGGGTTTTAGCTGGTAGTGTCGGGTGGGGTGTACATAGGGGGTAGGGACTCGGCCCAGCGGCTGCCCGGATAGCCATCATCCGGGCGAGGGGGATGCTGGGTCGTAAGACCGGCTAGTCCAGCATAACCGTTTTATTCTTATTCCGTTTCCTCCCGGAGCGGGCGGTAGTAATAAAACGCTTTCCCCGCGACAAAAAAAAAAAAAAAAAAAAAGGCCTTCATGGAACTGAAATATACTATAGGATCCCTTTTACGTATCTCCCAATAATAATAATAATAATACTAGCCCTGTATTAAACATTGTCCCACTGCTGGGCACGGCCCTCCTCTACTAATGAGAGGGGTTAGGCCTTAGTCCACCACGCTGGTCTAATGCGGGTTGGCAGACTTCTCATACCTTCGAAAAACTCTCAGATATGCAGGTTTCCTCACGATGTTTTCCTTCTCCGTTAAAGCAAGCGATAATTAACATTTTAATACACACATAACTTTAGAAAAGTCAGAGGTGTATGCCACTTGGGTTTCGAACCTACGACTTTCGTCTTGACAGTCCGTACCGCAACCAACTAGGCTATCGCTGCTATATCTATATCTCCCAATACAGTTATATTATAATTTCATATAATTTTATTTTCAAGCAAAATATAGAGAATAAAATACATTTCAAGTTTTGTTGATACAAACCAACAGTGTTGCGGATGCACTTTACCAGCTCTCACTTCCCTCCCCAAGGAATCCAGCTAAATGTAGACTACGCCAGCACTCAGTTATAATTCACTGTTTGTTAAATGTATGAAAATAATACTCATTTACTATTGAGGTTAATGCATATATGAAGCGGAAAGTAGCTCTTATTATGATTACATACATACATACATATACACTCACGCCTATAATCCCCGAAGGGGTAGGCAGAGGTGTAACAAGTATACTTTTCGCCGAATTTCGGTCCCATAATGTGATAGGGGGCGAGCCTATCGCCATACCGGGAACAGATTCCAGACTCCGGGCTAATACTGAGGAATTTCTAGATAGAAAAACCAAATATCACTTTACCCGACCCGGGGATCGAACCCGAGACCTCAGCACAGCAGTCGTAACGCATGCGCAATTACAACTGCGCCACCGAGGCAGTATTGTTATTTAGTAGTTAGGTAGTTATTATGATTATTTGAAAATAATATGCATTCATTATACCGCCTGTATTTTTTCAGTTGTCTGTATAGATAAAAATCAATTTCTGTACGTAGGGAATAATACTTGAGAATGGCTACACTGATTTGACTGTTTGTTTAAATGATCGTAATAGACTTTTTAAGGCTATATGACCAATTGAAAAAGTTACACGGAAAATTCGAGAAAGCAGGATTTTTTTTATGCTTTTTCACGACATCCGACTTAGCGCAACGGGCTAGTAGCCGGCTATGAAACAAAATAATGTTTATATGACCGACAGATATTTATTTCGGGTCTGGGTGTTGCGGGACCGTAGATCCTTGTAGATCTTGATACCCACGACACATGCTTTACTTAGTGTGAAGGACTATGTGTGTGACTGTTGGGTATGTTTATTTATATTTTAGTCTCCAATCGATAATCGTAACTACGTATGCTGCAGGCAAAATCTAATTTAATATACTGGTAATAGAATTTATAAGCTTTTAATATTATTGTCACCAAACTGTCCTACATTCTCAGTATACACTCTGAAGGTATCTAGAAATAAATTAAATTAATAACACCCAAAAGTGACACACATAACCCCGATCCAACACTAAGATACGAGTCTTGTGTCGTGGATATCAGCGGACTACGAGAGGCTTTCGGTCTCACAACACCCAGACCCCGGACACAAATACCTGTCTGTCACACAAACATTTGTCTCGGTGCGGGAATCGAACCCACGGCCTCTCGTATCACAGCCGGCTACTCGCACACTGTGCCACGGAGGCTGTCAATAAGTTTAGCTTATAATGCCAGTGAAAAACTAGCATCTATAAAGCACTCCGGTGCTATCCATAAGTCGTTAGCGAAGGCAATATACTAAGAGTCTACGGGGAAATATTGCAAACGAAACACCACACCATAGTTTATAGCTTTATACTCACGCCATGGTAATCGAATACACATGCGACACCATAGGTTTAAATAGACATCGCAAATGCACTTCGCGTGTTAAAGTATCTGTTGTTGTCTACATAGACGTTGAAGTAAGATCGTGTTAAATTAGATAAATTATACTACTAATATTTTGACAGCCTACGTGGCGCAGTTAGCGAGTAGCCGGCTTTGAAACGAGAGGCCGTGGGTTCGATTCCCACACCGGGACAAATGTTTGTGTGACAAACAGATATTTGTGTCCGGGGTCTGGGTGTTGTGAGACCGAAAGTCTCTCGTAGGCCCTGATAACCACAACACAAGACTCGTTTCTTAGTGTGGGGTCGGGGCTATTTGTGTGACTGTTGGGTGTTATTTATTATAAAAAAAAAATATTATAAATGCGAATGTTTGGATGGATGTTTGTTACTCAATCAATCAATTACCAATCATTAAGTGCCCCCAGTGTGAATTTGCCTGCATCCTGCTAAATAAAAACCTATCTGATAAAGTATGTATTTAAAAAAAATCCATTCAAAAGCCTAATGTTGCACGCAAAACATGTATTTATCAACTTTTCAATATTATTAAAAGCTATAGATATTTAAACACGCTATGCACTTAACAAATTATATGCAGTATACTGTAAATTACTTTATATGGTGTATGGTTATATATGTTACTTTTGTAAAGTTGAGTATATAAAGGGAAGGCACAGGTGTAACCAGTCACATTTCGCAAAACTTATTACCGTCCCTTGATGTGATATGTTAACTCTTTGAAACCATTCCATGAATATGATCAGATTGAGTTGGTTCTGCAACTATGTGTTGAAGAGCTTTGAAAAGTGCATTGAAACACACACACATACAAACACTTACGACTGTAATCCCCATAGGGTTAGGCAGAGGTTTTTTTTTATGTTAAAAGGAGGCAAACGGGCAGGAGGCTCGCCTGATGGAAAGTGATCACCGCCGCCCATGAACATCTGCAACACCAGAGGGCTTGCAAATGCGTTGCCGGCCTTTCAGGAAAGAATATGCTCTCTTCTTGAAGGTTCCCAAGTGGTAACGGTATAACCAGTGCACTCACTTTTCGCCGAATTTCGGTCCCATAATGTAATAGGGGGCGAGCCTATTGCCATACTGGGCACAGATTCCAGACTCCGGGCTAATACTGAGAATTTCTAGATAGAAAAACCCAATAGCACTTAACCCGACCCGGCGATAGAACCCGAGACCTCAGCACAGCAGTTGTAACGCATGCGCAATGAAAAGAAAAATGCTGGATGGTTAAAACAAGATGCGAAAATATTTTAGCGTTTAAAAGATTGTGAGTTAGTGTCTTGTTTTCTCAGTGAAGCCTACTCTAAGCTATTCTAATTCATTATATGAATGTCAATCCAAACAGCATTGAGTTTCTTCCAGATCTAAGTGTGGAAGAGCTTTAAAATGTGCATTGAAATACATGCGTTCTTATTAAAGTGATTTTTAATTTAATTTCTGTAATATTCTAAATCATCTTTTTAATTCGTTTTTTTTTCGATTATCTAATGAGTTTATTCGTATTGATCGAGTTTAAAATAACAATTTCATATTATTCATACATTTTTTCGAGAATACTGATAGTTCTGTAAAAATTATCATGAAAATTAAATGAAAACAAGTATGTCAGCCCGCTGCACCATAGTGCCGCGCCACGCTGATATTGAATAATTCAAAACACCATCAAAGCTTGCCATCGATTAAACATACTAATTCTAAACATGAATTTTCAAAGTTTTTAATAGTTAATCTTTTTTTATATTTAATGTTAATTATCGCTTGCTATAACGGTGAAGGAAAACATCATGAGGAAACCTACATATCTGAGAATTCTTACACGAATTTCGAAGGTGTGTGAAGTCTACCAACCCGCATTAGGCCAGCGTGGTGGACTGAGTCCTAACCCCTCTCATTAGTAGAGGAGGCCCGTGCCCAGCAGTGGGACAATGTTTAATACAGGGCTAGTTCTTATTATAATATTAAGAGCAACTCGCACTATTTACTTATGTCTTGTTTTGAGGGTAACCTTCTACTTATTTCTTAACATATCCGTCAAACGATCGCATCTATAGTATAGCATTTATTACACTCTTACCATAAAGAAATAGCGTTAGATATAAAGCGAAACCTCATAGAAATGTAAATGGCAGATACAGGATTCCATGAATGAAAATGTGTTATTATTTTAAGTAGAAGTGCTGGCAGTAACAGTAAAGGAGGCTCACATAACAAGTCGTGGTCATTCTTAGCACCCCTGGATTTCAGCACAAAGGCCGCTTCATAAGCCACTGCTTGATATCTGATAAAATCACGACAGCGTGTTTGAATCGCGTTAAGGGCATTTGCATTTGACGCAAATTTAATCTCTGTTTCATGGAGTTTGTAGGTGTTTTTTGTTATTCAAAACAATGCTCTAAGAATAATATATTTTTATGGTCAAACACACAAATTTGTAAGACATAAGCACTGGTTTGACGTTTTAGAACACGAAAGGCAATCTCAATAGAGAAGGAGCATGATTGGGGTGAGTAAAGCCTTACTAAGCTGGTCAGGCAGAAAGAAATAAAGAGATAAGAAATTCCATCATTGTTGACTGCATTTTAAGTATTGCATATTTTATCTTTGTCGTTCTTAAACTACAATTGACAGAATTCATTAAACAAAACGGTGTGCCTTGACTTTATTAATGTGAGAGTAAATAAAAAAAGGCTTTACTAATAGCCGTGGCATACATCTGTTATATAGTTATATATTGCTTTGTGTTGATTTTTTTGATATCACTCAGTATAGCGAGACAAAATACTGTACAATTGTTAAATAAATATACACCATCGCACAGCTTGCCATCGACAGGGAGTACATCCCCACACATTGAAACCTAAATGAACGGTAGGCAGTGGCTTTACTGTGCCCTGGCATTGCAGTCACAAAAAATGGCCGCGCACACTGCAATTTCAGAGGAATTTCCTCTCGCGAACGCTCCGATTGTGGAATGAGCTCCCTGCCGAGGTTCTCCAAAGGTACTACAGTATGGGGTTCTTCAAGAAGGGAGTAAATACTTTTCTGAAGGGTCAAAACGCGCATGTGATGCTCCTGGTGTTGCATGCGTCCATAGGCTACGGTAACCGCTTACCATCAGGCGGGCCGTTTTTTTGCCACCATCGTATATAGAAAAAATACTAGTAATCCATTAAACGTATACATAGTAGTTGAAATGTATTAACCAAATATAAAAAAAAACTATTTTCTTTAGGAATAAAATAAAATCTCTTGTTTATAAAGTAGATAATATAAATCTGAACTAGCCGGTTTTACCTTACTGAGCTAAATAGTCTGCCCTAAGAATACAAATCAAATCCTGAATTTCATATAAATAACCAATGCTATTCCTATACCAATAAGACGATACTCAGACACGAACCACATACCACACCGCTTTTCATTCGGCACAACACGATTGAAACAATGGTTGCTATTTACAAAGCATCTATCACACCGTACGTAACCCGAGTGTTAGCACCTAGCGGCGTGGCACTTTGGTTTGGGATTAGCTTATGACCGTACGGTCTAAATCCGCTCGGCCGGCCGCCGCATCACGTACGATAGTGCTGCTCCAGGCGATAAATGACATTTGTTGGGAAAACTGTATCGATCTTGGTGTTTGTTATACAGCCTTGAATCGATTATTGCTTTCTGCTACGTCTGATTTTCTGCTTTTTTAGTGAGGTAAATTTTGTTGTGCATAAAGATTTATTATTCCTTACATAACTTAATAATAATAATAATACTAGCCCTGTATTAAACATTGTCCCACTGCTGGGCACGGGCCTCCTCTACTAATGAGAGGGGTTAGGCCTTAGTCCACCACGCTGGCCTAATGCGGGAAGGCAGACTTCTCATACCTTCGAAAAATTCTCAGATATGCAGGTTTCCTCACGGTGTTTTCCTTCACCGTTAAAGCAAGCGATAATTAACATTTTAATACACACATAACTTTAGAAAAGTCAGAGGTGTATGCCACTTGGGTTTCGAACCTACGACTTTCGTCTTGACAGTCCGTACCGCAACCAACTAGGCTATCGCTGCTACTCATACATAACTTACTTCATGTATAAATCATATTTTTTTGCTACAGTGAAAGTATAATTTTTTCGTTTTTAATTCAAAAATCAAGCTTTTATATGAATATGCCACTATAGTACCATCCATATCCATACCATCAGGTGCAGTGTGGTCACATAGCCGCGGCAGAATAAAAAAAAAAATAGTGCCACGTCGTGGTTGTCGCAACAATATGCTATTGAATTTTATTAACGGAATCCATTTAAATTTTTCAACGTCTAATAGTATTGGGAGTGGAAAGAAGCAAGAAACAGCTTGAGGTCCCGAAATAAATATAATTTATTTAATATTATCATGAGGACTGAAGGTCTCACCAACAACAAAAAGGAGTCGATTCCGTAAAGGTAACTACTTCGCGTGTTTAATGTAGAAATGGAATCCTGCACAAAATCTTAAGACACTAACTTAGGGTATACTACGTTACTGCAATAAGAATCTAACACACGGCTTTTTAGATCTAAGTCTCTGAGATAAACCAACTTTAAACCTATTGTATGAAGGTTCAAATTTGCAGAAGAATGTAACACAATAAATTGCTTCTGCAAATAGAAACTCGGGGACTGCTATAATCCAAGGCACTATACAAGTTTAAAGTAAATTCAGGAAGGGACGAGTTGTCTAATGATTTGTCATTAATGTAAGTGGCTCCGCTCCCCAGGGTGTCGACTAATATCATGGCCGCACCATTACACATATTAACATCTATTAGTTCTTGATAAACTTTGTATGTAAAGTTAGTGTGGCGTGGATTTTAGTCGAGCGTGAACTGGGGCAGTATCTTTTGTAGGTTAGAATCACTGGTCTTGGGGAAAGAGATGTTTATATCAGGACATGGCTAATCAGGAAGCTGCTCAACGGGCTGGCATGGTTGTGTCGAGTAGCGAGTGATTATCTCTCGCTACTTGGTACTGTACTTATCATCAGGTGAAGTGTGGTCATATTGGCGAGCCAAGATAAAAAAAGCTGATTGTACTTCTTAATTTATTTGTAAATATCGATATAACGATCAAAACTGTTTTTAGACTCTCGCGATTTGAATACATATTATAAAATTAGGAACGGGTCTTAATCGCGCAATATTTTAATGGTATATACCACAATTATTTCCCGACGTTTCGACCGAGTTGCATCGGCCGTGGTCACGGGTCAAACCATTAAAATATTGCGCGATTAAGACCCGTTCCTAATTTTATAATACGTTCAAAACTCTTTCGAATATTGAAAAAGTCGTTAAAATACCACTTATGCCACCGTGTTCGTAGCCCGGATTTCTATTAAACTAAGTATGTTCGATACGAAGTTCGGATCGCGAACTATGAAAGTAATATCGAAGATGTTATTACAACCACATCATGTGAATGCACGACACATTAAAAACTCACTTAATAGGAAAACTGCTTTTCAACGAACATTCGTAGGGTGACAATGTTTTAGCGGAAATTTCTTACTTTTGTTGTTTTGTACTTTTATACTGATTGAAATCAAATTTCTGGCACGGTGCCTGATGGTAAGCCGACCAGTTAGAGTATCAAGTAGCGAGAGACAATCTATCCCTCACTACTCAACGCAATCATGCCTGAAAGATTTAAGTCATCACATATATTTTTTACAGGGTCACCTGATGTTAAGTTATCTCCACCGCCCATGAACATCCACAATACTGAAAGTATCATGTATGCGCTGTCAGCCTTAAAGAACAGGAATAGGGATTAGGGAAGGAAAGGGGGAATCTGGGCCTTACTCTAACTTACCATACGAAACGCGGCAGAAAACTGTCACTTTACGTTTGTTTTCTGTGAGACAGTGGTACTACCCCGGTCGAGCCGACCCATTCATGCTGTAGACAAATATGTTATGTTCATTTTTATACTAGTATCACCCATCTACCTCGACTTCAAAACAAAAAAACAGACAATAGACAACTATGCTCGATGACACGACTGTTTTGAATGCAATTATAATAAGCCATGCAATCGAGACAGGTGACTATAATACGCGTTTTGCATATAATTGCATACAATGTGAACGCGTAGCTGCTGTTTGTCACGTGTCATTGTCCTGACATTGATCATACAAGTAGGTTTTTAGGGTCTTAAAAATTAAACACAAATAACATATAGAGTAACAAGTCTACCCGACAGTGGTGATAATAAAAAGTCCTTTATTCTACCATAAATCATTCCAATCCTGGGTCCTTTAGGCGTAGTGTGAAGAAGCTAAACAGCAGTACGGCATGATTGTGTTGAGTAGCGAAGGATAGGCTGGCTCTCACTACTGGATACTCTATCTGGACGCTTATGGGATTACTATCAGGTGCAGTGTGGTCACATTGCCGAACCAGAATAAATAATTGTACATCTGATTTTATTATACTATCTCTTAAATTTTTGTTTGTTGTTTCAGTTATTTAATCAGCCACATTAATGAGTTGATATTACATGTCAAATTACTTTATTTATTTACCATTAATTGATGGATGGGTGACACTTGTAGATAAATGGTATTTTATTGTTGTTTGGATTAATAAAATTATATTCATAATATTATCATGTATTATTATTTATTTATGGTTGTATTATAATTTCAATGTGTTCCTAACATTTATATCTTGTATGCAAGTACTTAAGCATTTTTTTTATTAAGTTGTAAATACCTTCAAGAGGTGAACACAATCCTAGATACTAGTATCTGCATTGTTATCATATATGTCTGTGCTGTGTATTACCTAATGGTATTTCAAAATAAAATAAATAAATAAATCAGACGTCACTTAAGGTAAGTTAGTCCGATTTCCTAATTCTATTTAATGACACATAGTGAAAGCAATTCAGTCGGAACCGCAAAACCTTCACCTGCAAACAGTATTGGCTGACCTGCCAATGTATGATGTGGTTACATTGTAATTTGACAAAGCAATAGCGACCAATATTCAAGATGTGGTTTTGAAGTATAATGAAAGCTATTTTCAAATACATATCATAAGCCGAAATAGCTCAGTTGGGAGAGCGTTAGACTGAAGATCTAAAGGTCCCCGGTTCAATCCCGGGTTTCGGCAGTGAATATTTTGTTTTTTATGTATTTATTTTGGACAACAGCTAGCTGGTCGTGTACGTGTAAGAAATTTTTACGCAGAGCTGTTTTATAAATATTTTAACATACTAAATTATAACATCAACCCCAAAAAACTTGCGAATGTGGCCACCCTGAAAATGCACTTTAAACAGAAGAAAAAATAAGGAAAATAATCAAGTAAACTAGACCCAATCATAAAACCACTTAATATTAAAATTTAAAAATAGTATGCAGTCAAAATAATACAAGAACTTAATATGCAGTTATTAATTGGTTTTAACTAAGCTGCGTATACACACTTGTTTCTCCCTTGTAAAGGAGGAAATTTTGACTTTCGCACTGTTGACGACTTAAAAAAAATAAGTGCCACAAACTCTTAAATTTAATTGTATTTATTTTTTCCCCTGTGTTTTTACATGTTTAGTATAATTATCGTTTTATTATAATTTCTTTTAATTTGTACCTATGTAAATGCTTGTAACAAATAAAATATTTCTTTCTTTCTTAAATTCAAATAACATCAGACCAGTATATATTGTCCTATTCCTGGGTATGGGACTGGTAGAGTGGTAACGCCTTAAGGTCCACCGGCTCACGACTTGGTAGAATTCACATACCTGTAAAACAAAATTCTCAGGGCTGTCAGTCACTCCGTAAGCGCCGAAGAAGCCCACCGCGGGGTTTTAGCTGGTAGTGTCGGGGGGTGTACACAGTGGTAGCTGTTAGGTGTTATCAATTAATCAGTTAAGATTTAATAGGTAGGTAACGGAAGAAAAATAAAAAAATATTTTAGTGACAACATGCAACTCAGTCCACCCCGTGACCATGAAGACTGTAATTCCTTCGACATATGGAGTTAAAAAGTAAAATAAACCCGATTTAATCCGTAAAAATCGTTTTATTTCAATATTGTACTATTCGCGTAAAAATAAGAAACCATTATAAAAAAGTATTTTGTTAAAAATGGCCTCTTTCCTAAAGTTTGACGTATATGATTACTCCCCAGAATTCTTTCCTTATTAGCGACACTATCGAATGGTGTAATAATACAGTATGTGTTTTTTTTTCAAAATCACCGAGTTCTAATCCTGGCTAGAAATGTTGATTTAAAAAAATGTAATGATGCCGTTTTAGTTTTCATCAAAATCGGGCCCGGGACTCCTCTAAGTACTTTTCGCTATCTCTCATAGTTTCGGATTTGGACATAGAGGCCTACTTGAAAAATTCACCCTGTGTGCCACGGAGGCTGTTCAAAATAAGGCTGTATAAAATAAGTTATTGCTTCTGACAGCCCTGCTTATGAAAAGTTATTTTTTTAAATATCTGGGTATCTCCAAAGTTCAAAATATGGTTACACTAAGAAGTGAACAAGTTTTGAACATTTTGGGCTGAATATCGCCGAGGTGCCCCAGGTGGAGCGATCGTTAAGGGCAACGAGATACTTTGGTAACTTCCAACTTCGCTGACATGAGTATATTGAACACTGATATTTTTCCCAAAATAATGGGCAAAAGAATGATATTATACAACCCCTTCTTGAAACCAAAGTGTTTTATGGGGCATTTCACGTGAAGCGGACAACGAAAAAAAAGTGAGGTTCTGAAATTCGTTCATATTAGACATACTAATACTTCTAGGTCATATGAACGTGTACGCATAATATTTTTTTTATTTGAGGTTTAGTTGTTAAGATATAGGATTCTAAGGTTTCATCAGATTCCGGGACGGTTTTTTTGGAATTTTATATTCATATAGAAGTAAATTATAATGAAATAATAAATTTAGTATTTTTTATAGAAAACTTACTGTTCTTTTTGATTTTGGACTAGAAATCTAAATATTTTTTTTCTAGTTATAAACCGGAAGTAAAAATTTCAATCTTTTTTTTTAATAACTTGGGCCTTTTTATTTGTTTTTATTTTTACTGCAAAATAAAGCTATATGTGTATAATTTGTGCTATAAAAATTGCAGAATGGGGTTGGAATTAGTTTAGGAAATAAACCAATTAGAGTACGTACAAGTCACACTGGACGCTTGCTCAAGTTAGCTAGTTTGTATAAAAAATGACATACTACATAGTAAAACTGCTGCGACTTCTCCTGTTTATGCATAAAGATAAATATTCTGAACTAGTTTTACACTTGATACCTATAAATTATTAATAATGATTTACAACTAAACGAAAAGAAATTGTCTCAAAAGAAAAATATTTTAATTTATATTTTTTACAATTTTATTATGCCATCAACACTAGTTCGTTTTATAACCATGTCTCCTGTAGATAGAACAAAACCGTGGTACGGTTTTGTCCCTGGAATCTGAATTGTCTTTTTTTTCGTTGTCCGCTTCACGTGAAATGCCCCTTATATTAAATCCGTTTCTACCTCTCATTGCTTTCTCATACGAAGTTGATCTCATTTATTTGTTATTTTATTTTGATCTGTTAAAATATCTCGGTAGGACTTTCGAATGCGAATATCTGTCTGAATATATGCGATAGCTTTGTCAATTACAGTGTCTCCGGTATGAAATATATTGAAGTAAGTGATTTTTTTATGCTGGCACGGCAAAGTGACCGCATCCGATCTATCCCCCGCTACTCAACACACTCAATTGGTAAAATATATATATATATATATTTTTATTTATTGCCTCGATAGGTAGACGAGCAGACGGGCCACCTGATGGTAAGTAGTCACCGCCGCCCATAGACTTCTGCAATGCCAGGGTACCGCAAAACCGCTGCCTACCGTTGAAGAACTACTCTTCTTAAGCCTCGTTTAAAGAAGGACATGTCATAGCGCTCAGGGAACACCGCTGCAGGGAGCTCATTCCAGAGCTTGCACGTACGTGGCAAAAATGAACGCTGGAAACGAACCGTGCTAGACGGAATCGTTTCCAGGTGGTATGGATGAACTCTGTTGCGGTGTCGGGTGGTGCGATGATATAAATAAATAACCATTAACAGTCACACGCATAGCCCTGACCCCACACTAAAATATAAGTCTTGTGTCGTGGACATCAGGAATTACGAAAGACCTGCGTTCTCACAAAACCCAGACCGGAAACAAATATTTGTGGGTCACACAAACATTTGAATCTGCGGCCTGATGCCACAGAGACTGCCAAACATTTGTGGACATTGTGAGATTTCATCTTATATTTGGGAATGAGTTTAGTTTCTTCATTCATGAAAAATATTTGATATATGCTACGTTTAATATTATAGGTTTAAAATGCTGTGGAATGTTTATGTATTTTAACTTGTTCTTTTGTTTCCTGTTGCTTGAGGCGTCAACCACATATTTTTTTAGTGCCTCGATAGGCAGATGAGCAGACGGACCACCTGATGGTAAGAAGTCACCGCCGCCCATAGACTTCTGCAATGCCAGGGCACAGCAAAGCCGCTGCCTACCGTCATAACATGTAGTTACAGCGTAGAGTAGAGTTACAGAGTCTAGCGCGTTGAAACTGACAATATAATATCTTTAAATATTATTTCTCAAAGGTGTTTCTGTTTGTGTTCTTCTTAAAAAATTAATGATTCAAACACCGTTTCAAAGCTTATATTTGCCGCTATTGGCGAAATATAGACAAATGTTTTAAAATTATAGGTTTTGCCAAATCCATCTGTTGAGAGTATAATCGACAAAGGAGATCCGTAGGTTTCCTATGTAAACTGAGCTAGGTGGTGAACACAAATGGAGTATGGTTTTTAACCACCCACACCAACTTTTATGGTTTTTATATGGATATACCACAATTTAACTACGATAAAGTATTTTTGAGCCAGGTCATAGGGTTTCAAAGTTTTATCAACAAGGTATACATAATCTACTATTTTCTACCATCTTCAATGACTATGATTTTCATCAGATATGATCTCCTTAATGATTATAATTATAAATAACGATGTACCTTACCTTACCGTACCACTAATAACCTTTCAAGATGGGAATACATTGTATGAAGTATATCCGCCAATAGAAATAATTAATCCGTTATAATAGCCAAGGGTCGTCGTAAAATATAAACACAAAATAACCGGCACCACAAATCGAAAACACATTGCTGTCGCGACAAATCACATACCACAGATTAAGTATTAGTAGCAAGCTAGAGATTGAAAATGGGCAGCTGTTAAAAACTTGAAGTATCAATTATCATTCGATCAATATTGCAATAATAAAATCGATGAACCACCCGAGTCATTTTATTTTAGTGTATTTTCTTTTGATTGATAAATGTTTGAACAAATGCCATTCTAATGTACTTGCAAAGTTTATGCTTCTATAGTTTTTGCCAACATTCAATGTCGTTTAACAAAAATTGAAAGAATATCGATTATCGATATTTGTTTAATTTGCAAATCGATACAATATTTACAAAAGCTATATTAGCAACCCCACGATCATTTACAATAAAAAATGGTAGAAATATTTTTGTGTTATCGTTATATTTTTTCTAAACCTGATTGCATCGCTGTAGGATGAAATAAAAATGAGAAATAAAGTCTAAAAAATGCAAGTGATTTTTTGGTTATTAAGAATATTTTGTTCATGCTGTTCCAAATCTGCCGATCTCCTTTGTTGTATTGTTAATTTAGAAATACGCGCATAGGCTAATTTAGGAAGCGCCATCGACGATCGTATAAGACTAATTTCGTTACTATTTTGTAGATTAAAATATCTGAAATTACCAAATATTTATAGTTAATTATTTCTACTTTATTATATTCCATAAATAACTACTATCGATGCAAAGTATTCGCTCGGGTCAGCTAGTTTATGAACCAAGCTGTAGATAAAGCTCTACAATTCACAGCTACTACTATTAATATTAACAATAATCTGCCTGATCTTTGAAACAAAACAACATGTTTGTCAGTGATTAATATACTTATAGAGTTCATATTAACTCCTTAGATGGCGTATAAGCGGCTTGACTGAGGTTTATGCTTAAGGCCCATTATGTGGGATTTCTATTATAGTGGGGCCATTGTCGAAATAGCAAAGTCTTGCCTTACTAATGGAAAGGGCAAATAATGCTCGTATAGTGTTATACTGTTTTGTGATACGTTTTAAGTGTACTTATGATGTGTTTGGGATTTAAAGATCAGGTTCGGTGCGACCTCTGTGACAGTAATCGATGTTTGAGGTCGTAGTGTCAGTATAGATAGATATCTTAACATACTTGAATGTTAAAATGCAAAACATTTTAGCATAAATTGATAAATTAATTAGAGTAGATTGCACCAAAGTCATAGTCCAAACTTTTTAAGAATTAACAGGCTCAAGATACACGCACTGTACTTAATTTAATAAAGTAAATAATATTAGTCCTGTATTGAACTTTATTCTACTGCTGGGCATTTCTCTGCTAATGAGAGGGGTTTAGTCCACCACGCTGGCTTATAGCGGATTTGTATACCTCACTCATCTTAGAAATTCTTATTTAGAATTCTGAGGCATGCAATTTCCTCACCATGTATCATCACCGTTCAAGGAAGCGATAACTGAAATAAATACACATATGACTTCGAATCCGCGACTTTCGTCTTGGCAGTTTTTACCAACTGGGCCATCGCTGATCTATGCGAAAGACGTGGCTCATCGAGAAGACATTCTATGATGTAGATGATTTTATTAATTCACACATACCATAATGTATTTTTAATGTCGTTTTGCAATTTTGTGCTGCATAAGATTGACATAGAGAGAAATGACAATTGTTAAATAATTGACTGTGTATTATATTATTTTAATTTATTTAATTCCTAAAATGTATATTTAATTTGTTAAAAAAATAATGTATTAAAAAACAGACGTGTAAATGTTCTTTACCAATAAATTGATTATGATTATGCTATTTTATAATGACAACAAGAGAATCAATTTGTAAAATGTATTCCTTATCTGTAACTAGTGGGTCCGGGCAGACGTTGTCCTGCCATAAACCTCCTTCACTGGTGACCGAATTTTCGTTGAAAAATAGGAAATCCAGATCTCAACAACAGCGCCACCTATCGGATCTAAAACTATTCTGTCTATTAAGTTGGACCCAACCACATACAAAATTTCCTCGAAATCGGTTGAGTGATTTCAAAGCCTATAACGGACATATACTACGTGTAACGGGAATAACTCACATCCTAAGACGGGGTGTCTTATTATTATTATTAATCTTAATTTAAAAATATTATTACAATCATAATTCATGTATTTAAATTAGACTGCGATGAATATAAATATTGTTTTTTATGAAATTAGTTGTACTAATTTTCGACATAAAGTTCGTAATTTTAATTATTTGATTTTATTAAAGTGTTCGTTTATTATTGCATTTAGAAATGACTTTATCGCATCGAGTTATGTTTCAGTTTCGTTTGTCTTGAACGTTAAATTAAAGAGTGACTACTATTTACCTGAGTGTTAATTATTTTTGGAAAAAAAATCGTCTATTATAAAATTGTTGATATTGATTCAGTCGCTTATTCTGAACAAACTACTTTCAGAGTGTTACATGTTGTATAGAAACAAATTTCTGTGTGTTTATATATATCTGTAATTAAATCAGTCGTAAGTGATATCGTCAAACACAACACCAAAAGCGAGAGTTTGAATCAAATAACTTATCAAATTCATAAAGCATTTTCCTCGTTTTTAAAACAGCTAATTCATATGATAAAGATTTTGATTTAATTGTTGCAAAATAAAATAAGAATTGGAGATAGAAGCCGGCGAGGCATTAACAATGCAAAGTGTTGATATCCCTGCTCCCAACGGAGTGTAATTACGAGGATCAGGGAACGGTTAAATTAGATACACATTTTAACTTTTAGCTAAATTTATCTGGTTTTTCTTGTGGTGGAAGATGTTAATTTTGTTTTCTATATGTTTTAAAATATAGCTATAACCAGCGGCTTACGATAGGCAGTGGCTTTACTATGCCCTAGCATTGCAGAAGTCTATGGGCGGCGATGACTACTTACCATCAGGTGGCCCGTCTGCCTATCGAGGCACTAAAAGAATATATATGTTAAAAAATGTACATGAGAAAGCACCCACACAAAGGATAAGAAGACTAAGGACTTGTGAATATTTTCAAACTCAAGCATAACGATTTACCATCTGAATGCCTCAAAACAGCTACAAACCGTTGAAATACACCTGTAGTACCATAAACAACCGACGAGGTATAAGGGCTAGTAGCAATGTCGCCATAATTCACACTTTATGACGTGATGCATTGGTCTGAAAAGCTTAGCACACATTGAGCGCATAGTATCGCATTGCATGGAATGACAAGGCATACTTTATATGCAAAGAAATCAAGTCAAAACATAAGTGAAACGTTCAATATGGAAGTATATTTATACATAAGTTATATTATCTTAAATCTGTTATCGGAAGAATTTCATAAATATTTATTTTTTTATGAATCAGGTGGGACGGGTAGTTGACAAATGATATAACCAAGATGCACAATTTGGTTACTTCACTAATCAGAGTGGCTCTGATCGTGCAGTTGCGTGAGGGAGATAGCGAGATGTTCCCACCCACTTTTGCACAATAATACTTAAGATTATAACTATGACATCGTTTATTGATCAATTTTGATTCTGATTTCGCAAAAGGGTTTGTTTTTGTATTATTTTCGGTTGCATCAAATCTGTATATATAAAAGAAGAAACTGACTGACTGACTGACTGACTGACTGACTGACTGATCGATCAACGCACAGCCAAAACGGCTGGGGTTAGAGACTTGAAATTTTGACAGTAGGTACCTTTTATGACGTAGGCATCCACTAAGGAAGGGTTTTTGGAAATTCCACCCCTAAGGGGGTAAAATAGGGGTAGAAAGTTTGTATGAAAGTCCGTCATTTTTGAAGTTATATTCATGAAAATAAATATTTGGCTTTTTAGTTAAAAATAAAAAATATATATTTCAGGATTTTTGAAAATTCCACCCCTAAGGGGGTAAAATAGGGGTAGAAAGTTTGTATGATAATCTGTCATTTTTGCAGTTAAACGCATGAAATTTGGTATTTGGGCTTACATGTAAAAATTAAAAACACATATTTCAGGGTTTTTGGAAATTCCACCCCTAAGGGGGTTAAATAGGGTAAGAAAGTTTGTATGAAAATCCTTCATTTTTGAAGTATTTTGTAGTGTATACTTTTTGTCTCAAACATGACATCCACGCGGGCGGAGCCGCGAGCAACAGCTAGTAATTTATAAAATTAAAAACAGGAAACATGCCTATGATAGGCATTAAATGCTTACTGATTTTAATATCCACCTCTAAAAATGTATTAGAATGTGTCAGTACTTGAAATTGCAATGGTATGTGAAGTCCATCAAGCCGCATTAGGCAAGCATGCTGGTCTGGCATAAGCTCTTCATCAGTAGACCGTGCACAGCAGAGGGGTAGTATATATACAGGGGTGATATAGTAATTATTATAAGTAAAGGGCAGTTTTTACTCTTATTTAACTGTATAATTCAAGAGTTGTTGGGGTCAACTTTTTCATTATTCGTTGATTTAAAAAAACCCATTTAAAAATGAAGACTATGCTATAAAATTAGTTTGCAGTTTAAATTAACGTGCGTCCACCTTTATCACATAAGTCTGTAATACCCGAATTAAATGTCAAATTTGACATGAAATTATTTAAAACTAACTTAAAACTCGTTTAACTTTGGGGTGGGTGGTTGAACGCATTAGCATAGTCCAAACGTACTGGATAAAATTTAAGAAAATTCCAAATGCATAAAACTTAGGCATCATATATGTTGATAAGTATGTTCACTGAGCTTAAAATATGAATCCTCTTATTACTTACTTCAATTTTAAACTTTTCTATATTTGCACATATATGGGAATAATTTTAAAACGAAATGATATAGTGGGAAAATAGCTCTGGCTATGCAGTATAATTGATACTCTTTGCCCTGGTTTGAGTGTTATTATAAATTATGCCGCCGGCTAATTGTGTGGAGTAGCGAGGAATAGTCGTCTCTCGCTACTTGATACTCTACCTGAACGGCACTGCCTACCATCAGGTGCAGTGTGGTCACTTTGCCGTGCCAGGATAGATAAAAATAATAATGGATTTGTGTTTTAAAATTAATGGTGTTTACGCATTTTTTTTTAATCATTCAGTGTTTCTCTCGTAAAATTTATTATCATTGCAATCGTTCGTTCATATATCGATGATATTACTAAATTTTCACATTTTTATCATTATTTACTTTATCATTAAACTTAATTCATTTTGTAAGACAAAAATTGACATAAATCAACCCAGCATCGGCGTTTCAAAAATCCATTTTATTATGTGGCTCTCATATACGATCCGATATAGATACCATTACATTGCCTATTTTACCGCCAAACAATAGTAAGCATTGCTTAAGTACTTAATATGGTAAACAACCGGGCATTTGGACTCATCTATCTATCGGGGTGAAGAGGGCAACAAAGTCCACACTGGACTCAGTCATACAAATATGCAGTGAAGCTTCTGTTTATAATGAAGTGTGGTGGTTACTTTTAGTCGAGGTACTTCGCGTTGACTGATCATAAAAACATATATTTCAACAATCGCTACTCAAGATAATCATAAATTTTGAACTCCTATTTGACCGCTTTCAAGATTGATTTTTGAGAAAAAAGGTAACCTATGTCCTTCTCCAGGATACAATCTATCTCCTTGTTAAATTTCAACAAAAACAAACAAAATACATATTTTCTTGATCTTTTTATCATATTTCTTAAAATCCCTGTATTTTACACCCGTACCTGTATCCCTCCAGTTCTTACTTCTTCCCAAGCTTTTTAAATAACAAATAAATTACCCCAATCAGAGCACGTCTATTCCTAAACGCCGACGCTCCCTCGTCGCCAACTAGTGAGGCATTTTAGTTTTTTTCAGATGCAGAAATATTCCTGTATTTTTATTGTGCTGAGTCGAACCGACTTCGCACCACAATTAAACTGTACCTCGGGGCGACGAATCAGAAAATAGTTCGCGAGAACTTGCCAATATTTTTAAGCCTCGACCCAAATGTAATGTTTTTCCATGCGGGATTCTTTGAATATTTAAAGTTGTATACTGATTTTTTTAATTTCATATAAAAAAACGTCAGCGGTATAGCGAAAAATACCGGAAACTATATAATAAATATCGTTGTAATTTTAATTATTTGAAATAAAAAAGGTATAAATAATATAAATAAGACCCAACAGTCACACACATAGACCCGACCCCACACTAAGATACGAGTGTTGTGTTGTGGGTATTAGGGACCACGAGAGACTTTCGGTCTCACAACACCCAGACCCCGGACACAAATATCTGTCTGTCTCACAAACATTTGTCCCGGTGTGGGAATCGAGCCACGGTCTCTCGTTTTACAGCCGGCTACTCGCCAACTGCGTCACGGAGTCATGATAAATACGTTACATAATAAGGTTTCTACCAGCCTTTTACTATAAAGTAAGTATATCAGAAGGAATACAATCCGTCAATGATTGATGTGCGTACTACAAAACAACAAACTTTCCTAAAGATTACCAATTATTTTCTTCTCACTTAGAAATATCTGAAATAAATGCACGAAACAACGTAATAAATCATATTAAACTTCGGCTCAGTTCTACAAAGTTTCTTTTATCCCTATTACAAGTTCAACTTTATGTTTCCCCTTTTCTTCAGCTTATGTTAAAAAAGTTTTCACAGATGCTTAAAGATTTGATATCGACTGATGGTACTGATCTAAGTGTTCACTTTGCTTTAGGATTTTATTTGGTGGATCAAAAGCTTCAAAAGTTAGCGTAAAATTTCATTCATATGTTTAAAACAAAAGTTGTGTTTCCGAAATTTTGTTGGCGGTCTCAGTTTAGCCATATTCTTTACGAGACTATCCCGTCTTCACACATGTCGATCTAACTCCGGTTTAGCCAAGACCTAAAATTTTTTTTGACACCGAGCATTGTATTACGGCGAGCCTGGGAACATTTATCTGAAATTTATGCCGCAACCAAATTATTAAAATAATCCAAGAACACGACAACACACAACATTTTGCTGGTGGTAGGACATTCATATGCGCCCGGATAGTGAACACCGTACACAGGGTGTAAAACCCGCCATAGTGGCACACGTAAGTTTGTGGCGTTCCGGGATCAGCCAGTGTACATCCGATTTTGATGGGGGTCTAGATTTGGTGTACGATGTTTGCCCGTTTTGCGGCCTTCTGAGTCTGACAAAAGACCCTCGACCGCTTCTTTACCTTCTTGCCCATGGCGTAGTGTTAAGAAGCACGGCATGATTGTGTTGAGTAGCGGAGGATAAATCGTCTCTCGCTACTCGATACTCTAATTGGCCCGCACTGCGCTTACCATCAGGTGCAGTGGGGTCACTTTGCCCTGACAGGATAAAAAAGGAACACCTGCAGCACCAGAAGAATCATGTATGCGCTAACAGTTTTAAAAAAATATAACGCACATTGTAAAGGGAAAGATATTTTTACCTCTAAAAATATTTCTCACCGTACTAAATGTAACAGCATACTTCTATTTCTTGGTTTTACTTCACATTGGTATTTTATAAGACACTGATAACAATCCGGTCGAATGCATGCTATGTATAATATACAAAACTATCTACAGTAGATATCGCACCACGATTTAAAAAAAAATACAATGTCCTACTAGATACTAATGACAGGGATCAAATGATCAAGAATACCAATTAAAGTTAACAATGATTACGCATGTAAGATCAATATGTCTTAAGTCAATTACTTTGCGACTGATTACGAACCCACGACTTTCGTCTCGGCAGCAAATACCACTCCCTGCTAGACTATGCTGCTGTTTTTTTATTATACAAATGACAAATCGATTTTCATTAATAGCAGTAAAATACCTAATTTTTTTTATATTCAAATTAAACCACATTATCTCACTCTTCACATTCTCGAAATATAAGTCTTATTTTATTAGCACTTAGATCTTTAGTCGCCCTATCTAGTTGTCCATAATCACCAAAGAACAATACGCATCAATCAAAGGGATTATTTACCACGAAATAACAAGATAGATTAATATCACCCTTAGGAACATAATCCCTGCCAACATCTTCATTATCGCACATCATCTTAGGATTTGGTTTCCAAATAACATCTGTATCAATAATATTGGGTTTGTCTGTGTTATGAGACTTCTTGACATTTTCATTTATTATGTTATTAGGCAGTTTTGATGGCATTTTTTGGCTGTGCAAGCAACCGCATTACGAAGATACTCAGTGATAATAAATGGATAGTGTTTTTATCGTTTCCTTTTACTTATATGTTCTTAAACTTCTATGATACATACTTATCGTCCAAATAAGTATGTATAAGTCAATGGAGGCTTGTAATTAGCTATTAGTTTATATAATAGATTTTATTCGTTGTTGTTATTAGTTTGTAAGCCTTCCTAAATAAAATAAATAAATAATTCGAACTTTTAAATACACATAAAGTCTTATATAAGTCGAAATGATCTAATCTACCACGCGCATTATCAGTTAATTTTAAATCTTGGAGCCCACAAAAGTGGTATGAGGATTAATGAAATCTGAAGTTCAGGTGGTAAATACACAGCGTGAAGGTAGTATTACTATGTCATAGAAAACCGATGTGAAATGACATATTCTGTTTCAGTAAAACTTTGCGGTGAAATTTTCAGAGGTCCAAACTCTCTTCGCGTCTCAAATCAAATTATTTTCCCATTCCATAATTCGTCAGGTATTTGTGGTTTTCATGTACGAGATCACTTATCATGAGGGGACTCGCGTCTGTTGTAAAAAAGACGAGCTAATTTATATGGAAAATCACATATTTTTAAGTCTGATAATCTGTATATATAAAAGAAGAAACTGACTGACTGACTGATCGATCAACGCACAGCCAAAACGGCTGGGGTTAGACACTTGAAATTTTGACAGTAGGTACCTTTTATGACGTAGGCATCCACTAAGGAAGGGTTTTTGGAAATACCACCCCTAAGGGGGTAAAATAGGGGATGATAGTTTGTATGAAAATCCGTCATTTTTGAAGTTAAGTTTATGAAAATTAGTATTTGGCCTTTTAGTCAAAAATAAAAAATATATATTTCAGGATTTTTGGAAATTCCACCCCGAAGGGGGTAAAATAGGGGAAGAAAGTTTGTATGGAAATCTGTCATTTTTGCAGTTATACGCATGAAATTTGGTATTTTGCCTTACAGTTAAAAATTAAAAACAGATATTTCAGGGTTTTTGGAAATTCCACCCCTAAGGGGGTTAAATAGGATAAGAAAGTTTGTATGAAAATCCTTCATTTTTGAAGTTAAATGCATGAAAATTGGTATTTTGTAGTGTATACTTTTTGTCTCAAACATGACCTCCACGCGGGCGGAGCCGCGAGCAACAGCTAGTATGACATAAACATAGAACAGTTTTCTTAATAAAGATTTAAAATCAATTAAAACCCTAAGAACATAATGCCCTTCGTCATTAAATTCCGTAATCCATGTCGCGCGATAAAAACTTTAATCAATGGCAAGTTAGCATCATTAATCTCGCTGCAGGCGTCAGATATGCGTATATTAAATTGGCAAATGATTTATTTGCGCTAGGGAATAGATCATCGTTCTCTATTCCCGCTGTACCTTTTTTTTTTTTTTTTTTTTTGGTTTCGCGGGGAAAAGCGATTTATCACTACCGGGGGGGTGGCGGGACGGTTATGTTGGGCTCACCGGCCTTACGACCCAGCGTTAAGCCGTCCGGGAGAGATGTTGACATCCGGACGACCGCTGGGCCGAGTCCCTAACAAATTCCCTACACCGGCAATACCAACTAAAAACCCCGCGGTGGCCCTCTTCGGCGCATAAGAGACGGTCCCGGGCTCACGGGGCGAGAAGCGCCCCATTTTCGACCGAAACCGCCCCTGCGCGGTGCCGCCTTGCGGCCCGTCTCCAAGTGGGGGGGGGGGCTCAGAAGCCCCCGCGCACCGAAGGACGCCCTCGGCGTCCACGGCAGCTACGAGGCCAACCACCCGCGCTGCCGTCATCCCGGGGTCGCCCGGTGTGCCGACGAAGTATATACAAAATAAAACAATGTACAAAACAAATTTCGACACACCGGAAAGGGCGCTACGACAGCCCCCCGCTGCGCGCCCGCGACCCCCGATGCCCCTATTAGTCGCCTCTTACGACAGGCAGGGGATACCGTGGTGGGATTCTCCAAACGCCCCCAAACCACAGGGCGGGAGACGCCGGTCAGTCGTCAACCCGGCGCCTCCTCCGTCTCGACTGGCGGCGGGAGGGATCGCCTTGTTGTTCACGATCCCTCTCGGCACTCTCCTTCTGTGAGATTACGGCCTCACAGAAGAGGGCCACCGCGCGCCAGGACCTCCGGCTGTCGACCATGGCTGACACCAAAGTCGGCAGCGAGAGGTCTCCTCCGACGACTGCTGCGAGAGATTCCCGCTGTACCTACGTTAACAAATGGCACACAGGATCTATATTATGTCTTATTGAAATATCTGATATTGAATTTGTTGTTAAAGTAGTGATTAAATTGGGTTTAGTAGAATATGTATCTAAATCATTGAGATTTTGACTATGCATTTCTAAAATAAATGATTCAGCTAAAGTATGTTTCCGTTTAAAAGCACTTATGATATCTTGATTCTGGCTCTTAGGTTAAGGTTCCATTACTAGAAGATTACGAATACTTAAAAAAAACGACAACTAACTATAGGTTATCTGTATATATAAAAGAAGAAACTGACTGACTGACTGACTGACTGACTGATCGATCAACGCACAGCCATAACGGCTGCGGTTAGAGACTTGAAATTTTGACAGTAGGTACCTTTTATGACGTAGGCATCCACTAAGGAAGGGTTTTTGGAAATACCACCCCTAAGGGGGTAAAATAGGGGATGATAGTTTGTATGAAAATCCGTTATTTTTGAAGTTAAGTTTATGAAAATTAGTATTTGGCGTTTTAGTCAAAAATAAAAAATATATATTTCAGGATTTTTGGAAATTCCACCCCGAAGGGGGTAAAATAGGGGAAGAAAGTTTGTATGAAAATCTGTCATTTTTGCAGTTAAACGCATGAAATTTGGTATTGGGCCTTACAGTTAAAAATACATATTTCAGGGTTTTTGGAAATTCCACCCCTAAGGGGGTAAAATAGGGGAAGAAAGTTTGTATGAAAATCCGTCATTTTTGAAGTTAAACGCATGAAAATTTGTATTTTGTAAGGTATACTTTTTTCCCAAACATGACCTCCACGCGGGCGGAGCCGCGAGCAACAGCTAGTTCTTTGTATACGAGAAACAAGAAAGTATATCCTTTATTAGGAATCAGTGATAGATCTGATTACTATAGTTTTTAATTTAGGTCAAAACATTGCACCGAAATTTATTTCACGCTGAAAAAAGGAAAATGAACTGTCTTCTTGTGCAGCTGATTAGTTCAGTGACTGTAGCGGTCAAATGCATTGTGTAATACTGCCCGTGCTTCTTCCGCTACTGGTAAACCTATAACAATCAGCCAACCTATATTAAGCACTACCAGGAATTTTTTCATTGCTATTAAGAAATTACTATTTCTTGCACTTTTTATATTAAAACCTATTTCGAGTGTATCAGCCTCATAGTACACATAAACTTTTATAATATAACTAAATGAGTTAAGAGATATACTACTTCTGAATGAAAGAAAATATAAAAAAGAACCAACAGAAGGATGATTATCATACTTCAATCTAACTACACAGCAGGCCGGTATGATTGTGTTGAGTAGCGAGGTATAGATTGTTTCTCGCTACTTGATACTCTAACCGGACGGCACTGCGCTTACCATCAGGTGCAGTGTGGTCACTTTGCCGTGCCAGGTTAAAAAAAACATAAATATATCAACATCTACCAAGAACTAGGTTAAAACAAACTAATTCACATGTGATCTATTGTCTTATGCACTGACCCAAGTTCCTACTATAACCAGGATAATTTATCAGAGGACAAACACGTCTCTACTCTCAGTCTACTTGCCAACAGCCACAGGTCACTTGTTAACAAATGTTCAGTATTGCTAAGTACAAAATCGAGTGGCAAGTAGTAAAACTGCCAACACAAAGGTTTGTGGAAGCTAAGAAAATGACTGCAGAGTGTAGGTGTAAAGGTTTCAAAGACTACGCTATGTTTGATAAACTTCACTTAAGATACATTTATGATTGACTTCAAAAAAGAGAGCATTCTTAATTCTATGCATATTTTTATATTGGTATCATAAAATGTTCAATGGACGGATTTATTTTTTGTTGCATAAGATTTAGCGGATTTTTTGTGATTATTTCTTAAGTTTATGCAAATATTAAACATTGAAATAAAACTAATTTTACGGATTTTATCGAGGTTTATTTTACTTCTTTATCCCGTTTCGAAAGCTTTATAGCCTTCGAGATCACGGAGCGGACTGAGTCGTATGTCAATGCAATGTTTCTACCCTCCATAGGGAGAGGACCCAAAAGACCAGCTGCTAGACCTCAAGCCACTGTGAGCTCCTTCTGCGTAGATTGGACTACAACAAATAAAAATCCGTAAAATTAGTTTTAATTTCAATTATATTTTTGTTATAAGCAATATAGTAAATGTATTTTAATGTCATACATTAGCATTAAGCAATACACATCTGATATTAAACAATTAGCAATATTTTTTCTTATTCTAGATGAACAAAATCTAGTATATAATATCATAGCATTTTTTTTATAGCGGCACGGCAAATCGACCGCAAACCTAATGGTAAGCGCAGTGCCGAGCAGTTAGAGTATCAAGTAGCGACAATTCTACCTCGCTACTCCACACAATCATGCCGGCACATTTTTATATGGTTAGTTATTTTACAGAACATAACACTATATTAATTTATTTATTTACACTTTATATACAGGGTATATAGGCGGACTTAATGCCAAAGGCATTCTATAATATTAATAAAGATGACACGGTAGATTTTGGCACATTATTGTTACACACTATTAATTTTATATATTTTATTATAATTATCTGTATATATAAAAGAAGAAACTGACTGACTGACTGACTGACTGATCGATCAACGCACAGCCTAAACGGCTGGGGTTAGAGACTTGAAATTTTGACAGTAGGTAACCTTTTATCACGTAGGCATCCACTAAGGAAGGGTTTTTGGAAATACCACCCCTAAGGGGGTAAAATAGGGGATGAAAGTTTGTATGAAAATCCGTCATTTTTGAAGTTAAATTCATGAAAATTAGTATTTGGCATTTTAGTTAAAAATAAAAAATATATGTTTCAGGATTTTTGGAAATTCCGCCCCTAAGGGGGTAAAATAGGGAATGAAAGTTTGTATGAAAATCCGTCATTTTTAAGTTAAACGCATGAATATTGGTATTTTGTATTGTATACTTTTTCTCCCAAACATGACCTCCACGCGGGCGGAGCCGCGAGCAACAGCTAGTACAGAATATAATAAAATATATATCAAGTGAACTATTATTTATCACACCCTGATTTATCATTTTTTGCGGTGGACGCCTTACTGAACACTCACTACATAATGTCTTAGCCAGAGCTTTAAAAATTCTACTGACAAATTAAGAAGAATGGTCAAAGTTAAATTAGAACCTTAGTCAAGAGAGATGTGAGATTTTGCGCGTTGTATACTTTTCAACCGACTTAAAAATATCTGCTTACAAGGATGGGTATAAATGACTGCCTCGGTGGCGCAGTTGTAATTACGTACGCGGTACACCTGTGGTGCTGAGGTCTCGGGTTCAATCCCCAGATAAGATAAAAGTGATATTGGGTTTTCCTTTCTGGCCCGGAGTCGGGAATCGTGCCGGGTATGGCGATGGGCTCGCCCCCTATCACATCATGGGACGTTAATAAGCTTGGCAAAGTGTGGGTATAATATTTACACAACTGCCTATCTTTTCAGGGATTTCAGGCGGACTTCAAGTACGCTACCGGAGGTGCATACAAATCGTATGTTTTAGGTCAATGGTAATCCAATCATAGGATACACTTTAACAAACTATTTTATGTATAATATCAGTTAGCTCATTTATAGACTGTACTAGTGCAAGGAAAAAGTTTATCTCTTCTTTTCAAAATTTTAATAGAAAATAACAAAAAAGGAAAGCGGAAGTCAATAAATAAATCAATAACTCCCAAAAGTCACACACATAGCCCTGATCCCACACTTAGGATACGAGTCTTGTGTCGTGGGTATCAGGGACTACGAGAGACTTTCGGTCTAACAACACCCAGACCCCGGACACAAATATCTGTCTGTCACACAAACATTCGTGCCAGTGTGGGAATCGAACCCACGGCCTCTCGACAGTTACTCGCCTTGCCACGGAGGCTGTCGAATTAGTAATGTATTACTATTACTAATTGGTATGCATAATAGGCGAGAGAAATTTCATCAATTCGTGCCGCGATAAGACGAATTTGAAAGCGGCGCTAACCGCGAAGCGTCCAGAGAACCAAACACGGAACGTTTATACCACGCACGTTTGCATCTTGCGTGGCTCCATTGTATTCGGAAATGTTAGTAGGATTCCATACTTAATGCGTATTAGATCAATAGTACTACCATAAGTTTCTCTCAAGAGTATTCGCTAGCGACTACGTGGAATATGATAAAATGTACAGCGCCTCTAGTGGTTACGTGAGAAAATAAATTGGTACTATAACAATACTAGTCATGTAACATCCTCCCAGTGCTTGTCACAAGCACGGTTACACAGCACTGCACACGTTAGGCCTTTTTACACCACACTGGCCTAAGGCGGATTGGTAGACTTCACATACCTTCGGAATTCTTATGAGAATTCTCAGGTTTCCTCTAGATGTTTTCCTTCACGGTTCAAGCAAGCGATAATTAACATTTAATACGCACGTAACTTTAGAAAAGTCTGAGGTGTATGCCATTTGGATTACGAACATACGACTTTCGTCTTGACAGTCCGTACCGCAACCAACTAGGCTATCGCTTGCTAGCTTTATATCTATAAGAGAAGAAAGCATTCCATACATAAAAAACGCTGCAACGCTACCGACTTCGTTTACCTATCGTAGCTTTTTGACATGAGGGTTGAACTATAGCTGTCTTAAAAACCAATTTCTTATACAACTTCTATTTAAAACTATTCAACGTTTTAACGTGACATGTACTAAAAGATTTGCCGTGACATCCTTAAAATTAGTCTCGCTACATTTTATTTTTCTTAATAAAATACGAAAATAAAATAAAAACCATAACTTTTTAGCTACGATATGACATGGATACTATATATAAATAAATAACACCCAACAGTCACACACATAGCCCCGATTCCACACTAAGAAATGAGTCTTGTGTTGTGGGTATCAGGGACTACAAGAGACTTTCGGTCTCACAACACCCAGACCGCGGACACAAATATTTGTCCCGATGTGGGAATTGAAATCACGGCTGCTCGTTGCATAGCTGGCTACTCATCTACTCCGCCACGGAGGCTGTCATTTTTTTTCTTTAACCAATTATCAAGTTCATTAATGCCTTACGTCACTATTTAACTATTATCCTTTGTAATAGTTAGGGCATTTATTTAAAACTACCATTAAACACTAGAAGATAACTTCTGGGTGTATCGTGTGTCTAAATCCATTACCGTAGTGTTACACGCAAATAAAGTCAGTTGCGGCCATGCCGGGTGCAAGTTCTCATAATAACAATTGTTTTACCACTCAACCCCTTTGCCCGTGCGCTATTCTAATAAACACTATGAATGCAAATTTATCCCGCTTTGGGAATTCGCGCCGTGAACACTCGCTCTATTTCCAACTGAATTATTTTTAAATTCGGTTAAGTTCGGACATTGCCGAATTGATATCAGATTCTCTTTGAAAGTATTGTCAATTGTTATTTTCCATATAAATGTGGAAAATCAACGTTATTTTTTAAAGACTCGTATATTTTGCATGAAAAAATATTTCATAAAATGCGCGCAATGTCACGTGATTTATCGATGCTTTTAGCTTCTAGACCTCGTGACGCCTTCAAATTGAAGGTGTAGACAAATTACATCCTTGTTTGAAATTAGAAAATGATGTCTGTTTATTGTCTACTAGCTGTTGCTCGCGGCTCCGCCCGCGTGCAGGTCATGTTTGGGAGAAAAAGTATACAATACGTAATACCAATTATCATGCGTTTAACTTCAACTTTTCATATAAACTTTTATCCCCTATTTTAGGGTGGAGTTTCTAAAAATCCTGAAATATATATTTTTAATTTTTAACTGAAAGGCCAAATACTAATTTATATGCGTTTAACTTCAAAAATGAGGGATTTTCATACAAACTTTCATCCCCTATTTTACCCCTTTAGGGATAGAATTTCCAAAAACCCTTCCTTAGTGAATGCCTACGTCATAAAAGGTACCTACTGTCAAAATTTCAAGTCTCTAACCCCAGCCGTTTTGGCTGTGCGTTGATCGATCAGTCAGTCAGTTTCTTCTTTTATATATACAGATGATTAAAGGGTTCCATTATGCTGTAAATTGTATACAAAAACATATTAATACCCTTTTACTAACGAAAATTATTAATATTTTATTTAAATAAACTGTTATTATTTTTTAAGGAATTTGATAACTGAAAGGAAGGAAGGAAATGAATTTACAGAATGCACGTAAAGAAGCGCACGTGATTGGTAGAATCTCGGCAACCGCCAGCGGCATCTAGCGGCAGGACAAACAATTCTATTTGAAAATGGTGGTTCGCATGTAACGTACTAGAATCAGTGTAACGGGAGTTGATTTAAGCGATGAATTTTAAGTGGTATGTTAGTAGAAAATATCTCTGAAATTAGTGGAGCTGGGGCTACGGTTTATGTATTTCATATCTTCAGTATATAGAAGTAAGGCCTGTGCACTGACACGACAGTAACGCGGATAACTAAACAGCGAGAAGTTTGAATTACGATAATTCGGCTTTATATTAACTTACATAGGCAAAACAAATCCATTGACAGCCTCCGTGGCGCAGTTGGCGCGTAGCCGGGTTTGAAACGAGAGGTCGTGGTTTCGATTCCCACACCGGGATAAATGTTTGTGTGGGAGACAGATATTTGTGTCCGGGGTCTGGGTGTTGTGAGACTTAAAGTCTCTCGTAGTCCCTGATACCCACAACACATGACTCGTATCTAAGTGTGAGGTCGGGGTTATGTGTGTGACTGTTGGGTGTTATTTATTTAATATACTAACTCTCGCCCACGGCTTCGCCCGCATGGATGTTATTTTTGGGAGAAAAGGTATTCAATCCAAGGAGTTGTCTTCTGCACTGAGGCACCTTTACCGATCGGTCTGCCTCTCAGGTGTTGAAGTGAAGTGAAGTGTGTGAAACAGTGAGAAAGCGCTTAAATTTATTTTCGCGCACATTATTTTTGCGATAACTCCTAAGATATTCATTTAAATTATGTGGTGTTAAATTTTTTAATAATATGCTTGAAATGCTAAGTAATTAACGTTTTTCAGTTGATAAGGATTAATAGCTTTCCAACTACTGCATTGTAAGTGACCACGTTTTAGAAGATAGAATGGGTATAGTAAGCTATGCTTTAAAGATGGATATATGCCATTGCGGACTTTTTTGTAAATCTGTATGAGGCAAAGTTTTTTTATTCATAAAAAGTACACAGACTTCAATAAAAAACAAATTATGCGTCACTATAAAATTAGATTTTTCTGAGATCCCATCATCACATCCTGACTTGGTGCCAATGGGACCACCTGGGAAGTATATCCTTTTAAACAAAAAATGAATTTCTCGAATCGGTCCAGGCGTCTTCGAGTAATCGGGACATAAAAATAAAAGATTCCGACCAATTGTTAACCTCCTCCTTTTTTGAAGTCCGTTAAAAACGAGGAATATCCCTCCATGCATTGTTTATGATACCTATCTTAAAGAGATTTGGCAGCGTTTACGATGAAATCTCCTAAGCTGCTTAACTTTTTCCGACACTTCCAACAATTATCGTTATATTTAAACCAATTTACACACAACCTTGTCAAATTATATACCAAAACTTTTTCATGAATCACTCTGTATATTGGTGAAAACTGCATGAAAATCCGTTCAGTAGTTTTTGATTTTATCGCGAACAGACAGACAGACGCGGCGGAGGACTTTGTTTCATAATATGTAGTGATTATTTTATTGCTAAGAATAATCCAGCTGTTAATGCAACTTCAGATTGGCACGTCCGTATACCGATTACAGATGTATACAACACTTAGAAGTAAAGTGATTAAAGTCGAATTCTGAAATTTCTACAATTAATGAAGTTAACACAAATAATTACAAGAGTATTTATTCTACAAAGAAAACAATGTTTTAAAGCATCTTAAGACACTGTAATCAAATTAAAGTTCAGAATAACAGAGTCTCAAATGAAAACTAGTTCAAATAATGTTTTTATTATATTAAAGTGCTTTGAATTCAATCAACACTCTCCACTTAAAGCCATTAGTCTGGAAGTGTCTAGAATTATTTAGTTTAACGTAAAACCTTTTCGCAAATGTACTGCAAAGAAAAAATAATCATAATATTTTATAATCAAATGTCACTGATATTAATAAAATTTTGTGAATGTCTATGATTGGTTCCAGCTTGAAAGATAGGAGAGTTTAAGACCCGCAGTTGTCGACATTTCAATTTTTTAAATTTTCAGTGACAAATGTCTGTTACGGAGTGGCCACCGACCAGCAACTATTAATTTCTTATATTTTGTATGAATAGGTTGTTTTCTCCTTTGTATCGTATGTATTGTGTAAGAAATACTACACCCAAAATTCTCCGAGCTTGTAGCTACAAGACCACATTTATATAGTGGTAGAGCCACGCTGTAGACATATTTGCCTACAGCATGAATGGGCCGGCTCGACCGGGGTAGTACCACTGTCTCACAGAAATATAATATATACCTAAATATAGAACCAAACGGAACGGATTTTAAAGCAATTTTCACAATCATGTAGATATATATCCCGGATGGTTGATATATATATATATATATATATGTATATATATAGTACAATTATTAAAAAGGAGTGTAAATAATAAATATATTTTCGAACCAGGTCACCAAAAAATTTACTTTCTTGGCATACGTAGGCTAAGCCATAAACATACATCAAAATAATGCAGTAAAGAATTGTCCTTCATCAAAAATCATAGAACATACTCCGCGGTGGCATTACTATACCTCTAAATTGCACCCGAGCGAAGCCCGACCGGCCTGCTAGTTAAATTATAATTAATATTTGTGTGACAGACAGATATTTGTTTCGGGTCTGAGTGTTGTGGGACCGTAGTCCCTCTTTGTTCTTGATTCCCAGAACCATATTGTTAATGATGTGGTGTCGTGGGACACCAGGTAGGAACGAAGTTCCTTCGGATAATGTAGAATCGACACAAATTGCAAAAAAAAGAGGGAGAAAGAGAAAGGTATTATACACTACTCGCTTGTGTATGCGACTGTCGCGCCTGCGTCTGACGTCTCATTTAACGGTTTTATTCCACGCACTTTTTCTTACGGTTTTACTATCACATTTTTTTCAGTTCGGTCGCGCAGCAAAGTCCAAGCCTGCCGTAAGGAACTTCGTTCCAATAATATTTTGACCTTTAACCTCAAGTTATTTCCAGCTGTAGAAGGCAGGTACACTATGTTTTACAGTAAATGAAGCATAATGAATTTCCAGAATCTAATGTCTTAAAAGTTACAATCTCAATTAACGCTACATCCTACGTAAAAAAAAAATGTAAAACCCACGCAGAAACTAATACAAAGAAAAATTAATTATCAGGTATTTTTAATATAAAGAAACTCAAGAGATTTGTGTACAATTGGCTGGTCCTAGGATATTCATATCCGCCCGAATAGCGACCACCGTACACAGGATGTAAACCCGCCATAGTGGCACACCCAAGTGTGTTGCATTCCGGGATCAGCCAGTTAGGGATCATACATCCGGTTTTTGGCGAGGGTCTAGAGTTGTGGTACGATGTTTGGCCGTTTTGCGGCGTTCTGAGTACTCTGACAATAGACCCTCGACCGCTTCTTCACCTTCTTGCCCATGGCATAGTGTGAAGAAGTAGGCCGGCATGATTGTGTTGATTAGCGGGGGATAGATTGTCTCTCGCTACTCCATACTCTAATTGGACCGCACTGTGTTTACCATCAGGTGCAGTGTGGTCACATTGCCGAGCCAGTATAAAAAAACAAACTTGTTTCAATTAGTTGTGTTATTTGTAAGATATGGAATTCATTCGTTTTCTATTTTGAGCCTGAGTGTTTATTCCGACTACGGAACAGTTTTTGTCTAGACCCTTTTTTTTTTTTTTTAAAAAGACAAAAACCGACAAAAAACGGCCTTCTGAGTACTCTGACACTAGACCCTCGACCCCTTTTTTACCTTCTTACCCATGGCGTAGTGTGAAGAAGTTGGCCGGCATGATTGTATTGAGTGGCGGGGGATATATTGTATCTCGCTACTCTATACTCTAATTGGACGGCAATGCGCTTACCATCAGGTGCAGTGTGGTCACTTTGCCGTGCCAGGTATGAGGTAACTTCAGACGAAAACTGGATGTACAGTGGCTGACCCCGGAACGCGACACACTTGCGTGTGCCACTATGGCGGGTTTTACACCATATGACTATTCTATCACCAGCAGTTAATATGAATTTAATTTGTTATTTAAAAATATGTCATAATTAAACAATATAAATAGATAATATTATCTTATAAAATAGATGACATATTCGAACCTAACTCACAGCAGCTCAGTAACCGCGTTTACTAAGCTACAACCATGACCTAAATCGGTGTTCTTCGCAACTAGGTCTGCAAGCATCCTCTACACTTTGGCTAAACAGTAGGATTAAATTGTGTAATTTGCAGACGGCGCATTAAAACCAGAGAGTTTATTCTCTTTAATTGTTCAACTCCGCTCTGTACTTGGCTGTAAAGTTTAGTCAAAGCATTGTAGGGTTGCTACGAACTATCGATAAGTAAAATATTGTTTGAATGGAGTGAACACAGTTTTAAAAGCGTTCCAATACGCTTAATCGACGAAAAAATTTATCAGAATATTTTGAAACACTTTGTAACTTTCTTCTTGCATACGCCCACTGAGTAAAGGAGTTCTCTCAATGATAATAAAATGGTATTAGGCCCGTTTTTATATAGCGTACATACATATATTCATATACATTTATGATAGGTAGGAAGGGGTAGGCAGAGGTGTAACCAGTACAACCACTTTTGCCGAATTTATTACGGTCTCATAATGTGATAGGGGCGAGCCTATCGCCATACCGAGCACAATTCCAGACTCAAGCCACAACTGACACTGAGTATTTCTAAATAGAATAACCCAATATCACTTTACCCGACCCAGGGATCGAACCCGAGATCTCAGCACAGCAGTCGTAACGCATGCGCAATTACAACTGCGCGAGCGTGGCAATCATAATAATATTTAGACTAGAGCTGGCAAACATGCAATTGGTGACTCGTCAGGTGATCTTGATGATTAGTATCTCCACGGGTTATAACGACCCCACAATACCTGAAGAATCATGGGTGCGTTACCAGCATGCACGAGAAAAAGGATACACGATATGTAACATGACGTCACCACCCAAAATCGCCATTACGGTGCGAGGGAGAAAGTGAGATATTCCCACGCAGTAATGATTAGTCATACTAATATTTAAAATAATAATTGGGACCTCATTTATGAATCAATTTTGCTTTTTATATATTTTTCAGTTGCATACAAAATAATGTATCAAATTAAATACAGAAAGCTACCCTATTGCAAAATCACATGCCGTCCCTGATCTAAGAAATAAAGTAAGATGCGTTTTCTTATACTTCCTTTGGAAGTTGATCTTTGTTCAAAATGTTTGCTTTCATTAATACAATAAAATTTACCGAACTAGGGATTGTAATAAGATTTAAGCTTTACGGGCCTTTTACATTTACAAGGATTTTGTTACTGAGTTGTTTTAAATAATATTATTTTAATAAAATGTGTCTAATAATTAAATATTAGTTGTGTAAAAAGTAAGAAAAATTAATAGTAATGACACGTAATTTTTTTGTAGACTAAGAAACGTTTGACCACTTCAGGTGGACATCGTCTTGATTTTCTTAACCGCGATTTCAGAAAACGGCTACAGCGGACCTTTGGGTTTCTCGTGATGCAGTGTTTATTGTGGTTTGTTATAGTGTTTATAAGGAACTAGCTGTTGCTCGCGGCTCCACCCGCGTGGAAGTTATTTCCGGGAGCAGAAGTATATAATCCAAGGAGTTGTCTTCTGCACTGAGGCACCTATAGCAGTCATCCTGACTCTCAGGTGCTGTGCCTGAAGCTTGAGATTACATTTAAATAATACCTCATAAGCTAACCCCTTATTCGCCCCTTTTAGGAATGATTTGGTAAAAACGTTGAAACATGTATTTTGTTATTTCTTACCAAAAGCCTAAATATGAATTTTCAGATCCCTAACTTGAGGAATTATGGATTCCCCATACAAATTTTGAACTCCGATCTGACCCCTTTCAAGATTGCTTTTTGACTAAAAAGATAGCTTATGTCCTTCTCCGGGATATAATCTATCTTCTTGCCGAATTTCATCACAATCCGGTCAGCCGTTTAGTCGAGAAAAGGTAACAAACAAACAAACAGAGTTACTTTCGCATTTATAGTATTAGTATGGATGTAGCAAGAATATTTTTTTAAGATCCTTGTCATTTCTTTAAGTATGGTACACATGAATAGTAAGTGCGGTTTTAGGATAGTTTACATTGAAATCTGATCTTTTTTTTAGTCTTTTTTAGAATGCCAAAAATAATATGTCACTTGGAAAATAATTACCACATCCTCGAAATACCTTAGTGACGACGATAATGATAGGCAGGCCAGCATGATTGGGTTGAGTAGGATATATTGTCTCTCGCTACTTGGTCTCTCTACAACTGGATGGCACTGCGGTCACTTTGTCGTGCCAGGATAAAAGAAAAAAAAAATACGAGTCGATGGTATATAGAAAAAAAATAAAAATCAATTACGAATATCCTTAAAGGGTTGACACAAGAATTCCGCTCGTGTTTTTAATAAAACACGGTTATAGTGCTCAGAAAATAACATTAATAAAAGTGCTTGCCGACATCCATTTGCGATATTATGTCGGGACCGCCACAATTTACTGATTCCAATGCTTCATAATGAAAATATATTTGCTCACTTCAATACTTATTTTAATAATTCAGAGCGTGCTCTTATATTTTGGGTATGAAAGCCCATATAAGATGTTGAAGTTATGAAATAATCTATTTAAGATTAACCCTTCCCCTTTCCGTTGCATATAAAGTATTACATTTAAAATGGTGAAGTTATGAATTAATTCTTATAAGCATAACACTTTTAATGCATTGAAACTTCATTTTACTAAAGTGAAATGGAAATAGAATAGGAGAGACAAATATAAATTTGAAATATTATCCGGTAAATACTTTGGATTTACAATTTTTTTATACTTTGACAAATAGACCTTATGTGGTATTTGTCTGCCGTTATGTCTGTGCCACCAACGTGTCAGCCTCCATAGCGACTCAGTAGCTGTTTATGAAATGAGAGGATGCGGGTTCAATTCTCGCACTGCGGTAAATGTTTGTTTAATCCACAAATATTGATTTCAGTTACGGGTGTTGTGAGACCGAAAGTCTCTCGTAGTGGGTGTACTCACACCTCTGCCTACCCGTTCGGGGATTACAGGTGAGTATGTAAATAACCAGTGTGCAAGCATTAAAGTCAACACAACGACTGGGCTTATACGACTTATCATCGTCTTATTTTTTATATGTTTGTATAGATTTCTGCCGACCATCCTGTTTTACTTGTAATGTCCATAGTTAAAAAAACAATGTTACAGTAATACCAGTTCCAACTCTCAAAGTAATTGTATATTTTGCCCGCTACCTTTAATTAATTCTGGTATATTCCTACAACAATTCCCTCTGACTGGCTTCAAAAATATCCACTTTCAGCTTATATAAATTTCTCCGAATTCGTCATATATTTTGTTTCACGTGAATAAACAGATTTTAAAACACCGTGAATTATTCATAACTGAGAATATCAATGTTGTGTTCGTATGTAAATTTTCATATTTCATTTTTGTGGTTTGTAAATGCAATGTATTTTAGCTGGCATATTGGCATCAATTCTGAGTATAATTCAAGCAAATGGAAATGAAAATATCCTAATTATGGTTCGAGTAAAATATTTTTTACATAATTTGAGATTCAAATTAAAAGTAGAAAAAAATTTAAGCCCACGTTACATCGTTTGTTGACTGGCCAGGCAATAAATACGCACGCACATATGCACTCACGTTTATAATCCCCAAATGGGTAAGCAGGGATGTAAAAACAAAAATCACAATCAAATATTTATTGAATCCATGAAATGTTATACATGATTTAGATTCAGTCATTTTTTTTACTCTACCGCCAGTTCGGAATGCAGTTTCGCTAGAGAAGAACGGGCAAGAAACTCTAACATTGCTCTTTTCACACCGGTTAACAATATTTGGTTACACAATTAATATACGATTTCAGTTTAATTACATTATATTAGAGCAGCTCAATATATGTTAAGTTGCCTTATTGCAATATTGAGATATAAGGTTTTATTTTACATGACCATTACATTACATGACCTAGTGCCGCACATGACCATCGCGAGAGTGTAACCAGTACACCCACATTTCGCCGAATTTATTACCATCCCATGTGATATCTAGCGGGTCTATCGCCATACCAGACACAATTCCTGACCCGGACTCATACTGTGTATATCATCTGTATATATAAAAGAAGAAACTGACTGACTGACTAACTGATCGATCAACGCACAGCCAAAACGGCTGGGGTTAGAGACTTGACATTTTGACAGTAGGTACCTTTTATTACGTAGGCATCCACTAAGGAAGGGTTTTTGGAAATACCACCCCTAAGGGGGTGAAATAGGGTAAGAAAGTTTGTATGAAAATCCTTCATTTTTGAAGTTAAATGCATGAAAATTGGTATTTTGTAGTGTATACTTTTTGTCTCAAACATGACATCCACGCGGGCGGAGCCGCGAGCAACAGCTAGTGGTAGATAAAGTCAATATAAATTTTACCCGACTTGGGGATCGCACCCAAGATCTCAGCACAGCAGTCGTACCGCGCACGCAATTACAACTACACCGAGGTAGTGATACATAAATGTGTATAGAATATAACGAATACTGCCAGAAGTCTGTATATTTTTATGTTTAACCAAAATAATATTTTATTGAAACTAACAAAGAGATTTGCAGTCTTAAAAATATAAACTTTATTATTTTGTAATATTTTTGCAAATATTGATATGAAATAATATAACTGTAGGTACACTATGGTTTGTTATGTTTACGCGAATATTAAACATTCATTTGAAACGAATTTTACGGATTATATCGCGGGTTATTTTAGTTTTTTAACCCGACGTTTCGAAGGCAGGGATACAGAATTTTCAAAAATCCAATGATGCGGTTTTAGTTTTAATAAAAATTGGGCCCGAGACTCCTTTAAGTACTTTTTATTATCTCTCATAGTTTCGGATTTGGCCATCCACGCCTACTTGAAAAAACCATCCTGTATATTACACACAGGAGTAAGGAGAAAGTAAAGAAAGCCGTGTCTAACGAAATAAAATAAAAGGCGTCCAATTAAAGTTTTTAATACATAGAATTAATTGTATTCGTTAATTAAATTCCTAACCTAAATACGCTGTACACACGTGCCGCTCCGTTGGAACATTCTTTCTATTTGTTAAAAATGATCAAAGGAGTTCTAAAATGAGTTTTCCGCAAGTACATCAGATTGTTCCATTTTTATTCTGGCGAGCGGCTCTCCGGAATACGAACTATGTTCCTGCTTTAATCTTTTTAAAGTTTTTCATTATTTTCAGACGGGGAAACTTTATTTTGAAGCATGTAATACGGCTTTTTGTTACGCTTCTGTCTGTTTAAGCGTTTTGTAATTTTTTATAAAGTGCGAATTGAATTTTGTATAAGAAGTTTGCAGAGCGTGCCGAGGCGCAATGCTTCTGGTAAGGCTGGTTTCCAGATTTTTGAATTAGGTAATTAAAATAAACTGTTCGGTCATGGTTCACTTTGTTTTAGCAGGAAATACTAGTATGCACTAAGAAAACTTAGTCCTTATTACAAGTTTGTTAAACAAATGTATTATTGTGTTATGAGATTATTTATTTTTATTTATGTTTTGTTTTATAAATAACACCTAACACACATAGTTCTGACCCTACATATATATGATATTGTGTTGGTTCAACGGAAGGCAGCGGCTTTGCTGTGCCCTGGCATTGTAGAAGTCTAAGGGCGGCGGTGACTAATTACTACCAGGTGGCCCGCCTGGTCGTATGCCTGTCCAGGCACTAACAAAGAGGTATCAGGAACTACGAGAGACTGTCTCACGAAACCCAGACCCAAATTAATTATTTGTGTATTGCACATATTTCTCGTTCTCTCATCATCATCATCATCATCAGCCTATCGCAGTCCACTGCTGGACATAGGCCTCCCCCAAGGTTCACCATTGAACACGATCGTTTCGATTCTCTCGTTCCATAGCTACTGAACAACTGTGCCACGGAGGGTGTTTTTATATAAAAATTTCTCGAATAATCAAGTACATCCGGTTTTTGTCGGGTGTCTAGAGTTTGTGTACGATGTTTGGCCGTTTTGCGGCCTTCTGACTACTCTGACACTAGACCTTCGACACCTTCTTGCCCATGGCGTAGTGTGAAGAAGCCGGCTGGCATGACTGTGTTGAGTAGCCTCTCGCTACTCGATACTCTAATTGGTCAGCACTGCGCCCACCATCAGGTGCAGTGTCGTCACTTTGCACACACACACACAGACTAAACTAAAAGTGAAAAACACATTTCTCGATTTAAGAGTTTCCACATAATATTACTGTCATTAAAGCCGCAAAGTTGTATCATCACACTGTCTATTAAAAATGACTAAAGTTTCGTTTAATCAGAGGGAATTTTTAAATAAAAAGGTGCCAAAGTCTGGCACGAACGGCATTTTGTATGAAGTTTCGGTAAGTCCTTTGTCGGATAAATTGTGGAGAGTTAAAACTTAACATTTACAGTAATATAGAACTCATTTTGGTTAAGTTAAATTAACAGATTACTAAGCTACACAGATTTTTAAACAGGTTAAAGAGAGATGCCCAAAATATTCAAAGCGTCCCTATAAGATATTTATGGTTAAAAGATGGCCGAGAGCGTAAACCGAAATAACAGAAACACTTTAGTGTACCCTATCCCGGTAGGCAAATAACACGGTATTTTACGATAGTAGGTGCACGCACACCGAATACATAAGCACACGCAGTTTTATCTTTGAACGTTTACGTATAATCAATGATGCTTTAAATGTAAGAGCTAAATTCACTATTGCCTCGGTGGCGCATTTGTAATTGCGCATGCGTTATGACATTGATATTGGCTTTTTCTATTTAGAAATACTCAGTCCGGAGTTTTAAATTAAATCCGGTATGGCGATATGGCCCCGATATGGCGATATATCACATAATGGGACAGTAAGAAATTCGGCGAAATGTGGTTGTACTGGTTACACCTCTGCCTAACCCTTCGGGATTACAGGCGTGAATGTATATAAATTCACTAATAGCGTTTGCGCAGTTGATCTAGTGATTAATTTGACATTTGTCATAGCGCGATCATTTAAAGAGCTATTGAAGAGTAAATTTCACCCGAAAGCAGTACGGAGGCATAATTTCTAATGACTTTTATTTATTCTTAAAATTTTCTATAGGATCCTTAAAACATAACGAGACGGTAACATACGGTATGCAGCGGTTTTGCTGTGCCCTGGCATTGCACAAGTCTATATGCGGCGGTGTCTACTTACCATCAGGTAGCTCTTCTGCTCGTCTGGCTATCCAGGCACTAAAAAACGTAGATAAATATCGTAAATGCACTAGCAGGTATTATCAAGAATGATCGAATTCAGAGTAAACTTTATAAATCATATCTTGAATACGCTTTTATAACGCAGTGGCCTTTCGGTATTCTGAAGTATCAACTAAGCTAAGGGCTATTGATCCTATTATTGTATTAATATACAAGGAAAAGATTCAAATTAAATAAAGAAGTTCCAATTATGTAAATGATGCTCTCTAGATCAATGGTTACAGATAAATGATTTTGCATAAATTTCGTTTGAAAAATTGATGTTGGTTTAATATATACAGCAGGCCGGCATGATTGTGTTGAGTAGCGGAGGATAGACTGTCTCTCGCTACTTGATACTCTATCTGGACGGCACTGCGCTTACCATCAGGTGCAGAGTGGTCACTTTGCCGCGCCAAAATAAAAAAAAAAAAAAATTCTCCTTCGGCGAGGCATATTGATTAAAAAAAAACGATTAAAAAGTGAAATGATTCAACATTTAGCCGATATCGTGGGACTTCTTTCAGGATCATTCAAGCTGTATTCGAATTAACCCCTTTGAAGCCTCGGTAACATGTTGGCAATTTTCATATCTCCGATTGTTCCGAACTACATAACGACGAACGAAACTGGCATTTTGGATAATCTTAATAACTACGAGATTTCTCGTTATTGTTATTCAGTTCTAAGTATCCTGTATGCACACGTATTTGAGATAACAATGGAAATTGCTGAAGACCAAATTCGGTTTTACATTAGTAAATTATGTACTAACCTATATTCAGTTACTTATATTAGATAAGCATATTCAGCCTGCAAGGCGCAGCGGACGAGTAGCCAGTCCTGAAATGAGGCGCCTTGGGTTTAATGCCCACATCAAGACAAATATTCGATTCGGCTCTGGATGCTGTGGGGCCGTATTCCATCGTTGATAACCACGATACAGGTTTGACCTAGTGTATAGTCCAAACAATGTGTGTGACTGTTGGGTGTCATATTACTATTACATTGTTTAAATCACACCTTTTTGATATTTCACAGGCCTTAGACGCATCAAAAACCACTACTAATTCATCAACTGCACCTACCAGTAGTTCCTAGATTATAACCACATAGAAACCAAGGACAATGCGAATATCGAAGCGTCTCAAGTGCTTGATAGCCAATTGTCTACTGCAGAGGTCGGGAGAGCACTCTACGACATTACGTCAATACTATTAAGAGCTAGCAGATCTGTAGGATCCATTTTCCTGTAGGCAGTTGTGATGGTTAATAGCAACGATAGTAGTTGGGAGTGTTACGGACTGTCGAGACGAAAGCCGCAGGTTCAAAATCAGTACAAATATATGATGAATGCCGTCTCTAACTTTTCTAAATTTACTTGTGTATTCATTGTCATTAAATTGCTTTATTAGAGGAAAACATCGTGACGTAACCTGCACACCTGAGAACTCTCATAAAAAATCAGAGGTATGCGAAGTCTACCAATCCGCATTAGGCTAGCGTGGTGGAGTGGCAACTGCCGCGAGGACACGGCCCAACATACGTTGGAGGAGTGCCCAGCCTGGGACGAACAGCGCAGCGCTCTCAGAGCAGTCGTCGGAGGAGACCTCTCGCTGCCGGCCGTGGTGTCGTCCATGGTCACCAGCCGGAGGTCCTGGCGTGCGGTGGCCAACTTCTGCGAGAGCGTCATCTCGCAGAAGGAGAGTGCCGAGAGGGATCGGGAACGAAATGATCCCTCCCGCCGCCAGAGAAGACGTAGGAGGCGCCGGGTGGACGACTGACTGGCGTCTCCCGCCCTGTGGAATGGGGGCGTTTTGAGAATTTCACCACGGTAACCCCTGCCTGTCGTACGAGGCGACTAATTGGGGCCATCGGGGGTCGCGGGCGCGCAGCGGAGGGCTGTCAGCCTGTATCGATGCACTCCCAAATGAGGGGCATCGTGCGACCCCGAGATGGACGGCAGCGCATGTGGTAAGGCCTCGTTCGCTGTCGTTGTTCGGTGCGCGGGGGCTCCTTAGCCCTCCATGGAGATGGGCTGCTACGCAGCACCGCGCAGGGGCGGTTCCGGCTGCAATTCTAGCACTCCTTAGAATACCCCGGAATCGCTCCGCAAGCGCCGAAGAAGGCCACCGCGGGGTTTTAGCTGGTAGTGTCGGGTGGGGTGTACATAGGGGTTAGGGACTCGGCCCAGTGGCAGCGCGGATAGCCATCATCCGTGCGAGGGGGATGCTGGGTCGTAAGACCGACTAGTCCAGCATACCCGTTTTATTCTTAATCCGCTTCCCTCCGGAGCGGGCGGCAGTAATAAAACGCTTTCCCCGCGACAACAAAAAAAAAAAAAAAAAAAAAAAAAAAAAAAAAAAAAAAAAAAAAAAAAAAAAAAAAGCGTGGTGGAGTAACGCCTACCCGTTCTTATTAGTAGACGAGGCCCGTGCCCAGCAGTGGGATAATGTATAATATAGGGCTGGTATTGTTTTTATTTTTTAATTTTAGTTGTCGCTTATACTGTCATTGTCGCGTGAACTTAAGCACGCGCTCTGTATTGCATTGGCATGTAGCTATAATTTGCATAGGGAGAATGGCGCTGACTCCTGACATACAGGTTTTCTACCTAGTTCAGGAGTCAGAGGCTTCAATATTTTTGTGAAAATGTTAATATTTATGCCAATAAAGATTTATTATTATTATTATTATTATTGTATAATATGGCGTATGTACTTATCATCAAAATTTTGGTCATTAAAGTTTAACGAGCTTATATTAAATAAATAAATATTTTGAAATAAATCCTATACCAACAAATCCTAATAACAAGCAGATTATTTTAGGCAATATTTGTATTAGGCAACAATTAAAGATTTTAATTGTTGCCTAAAACAAATAGATTAACATAAGTAAATCCAAGAACTTCAGCTAAAGTAAGACTGGCTGACAGTTTTCCCTTCTTGTCCTAAACTAAGAAAATGAATTTACCAAGCTTTGAGACTAGTCGCTCAGAGTTTATGTCTGTGTTACTAACATCAACATTGAAGAAAGTGGATTTATTGGATTGATTTGTGACTGCGTTGACTGAGTTCGATCCTGATTGATGATTTTCTACCACCAAATACTCAGTATTAGTAGGGAGTTTGGAATAGTGCCCATTATGGCAATAAGCTCTGTGGAAATGTGTGTGATATTATCACTGGGCGTCCAAAACTACTAAATTAAGTCATTGTTATTGATAGCAACTGCGTTCGATTAGTTCAAAAAGCGAGCAAAAAATAGCATAGCATTTCAATAGATATTCAAACAAACAGTGCAGTGGCCGAGTGCGAAACTAAATTGCTTTATTGTCCGAAAGTCGGGACTGTGAAAATAACAGCCGGCGGTTAGCGGGTTAGCGAGGAAGTTCTGTAGGAAGCACACACGAGTCAATAGTTTGGCTAACAAAATTGCTTGATTCATAATTTTGTTCTTTTGGGTTTGTCCAACTGATATATTCGTGAAAAGACGTCACGACAATGATCTTATTGACTACTATTAGTTTAGTTATACTGTCTGAATGTTTGTTTTTTTATCCGCAATTTCCCATCAGATTTGCGTTAAGCATTATTTAACAACAAACCCCTAAGAAATATAACAATGTAACCATTGTTATGTTGAAGCGCTGTCATAGGGCTATGGAGAGAAGCATGACAAGAATGAGAAAACATGATAAAGTAAGAAGCAGTGTAATGAGATGGAGGACTAAAGTAGCAGACATGCTCAAATAGACCAACAGAAATGGAGATGGACCGGTCACAGGATTGATGAGCAAGGCAAATGGAGCACAATCGTCTTTGACTGGTGCCTCAAAGACGGCAACGGCAACAGAGGACGCCATCATGGGTGGGTGGACGACCTGAGGCTCACGGCTGGACACCAATGGAGAAGGGTAGCACGAGAACGATGACAATGGAAAACGCTGGAGGAGGCCTATGCCAAGAGACACTCAATTAAAAAATAATTGAGTGTCTCTTGTAAAGTAAAATTTCAACACGATGAAACACGAAACGTTAACCTCGATAGTTCAGATTAAATTGATTATTATTACTATATAAAGTATATAACTGAATATGAATAAGCTATTATACTGAGCTTTGGTAAAAATATTAAAGTTGGAATATTTGCTTTGATTCGCTTTGTTCGTGAGTCACACAATTCATACATTGCGTTGAGTTCAGAACTGGGTATCAAACTGACAGTAACTGGTCAGCGTCCATATCTATTCCGTTCCGAAGAATTGCATTCAATTTGTAAACTTTCAATATCAATATTGTTTTTGAAATGCATCGTTGCTTTTTCTACGCCTTTGTCGGCAGTTCGATTTCGTATGGACTTTTGAGTTTTAAACTTTATGCTTTGCGTTTTTTTTATCCTGGCACGGCAAACCACCACTGACCAAACTGCACCCGATGGTAAGCGCAGTGCCGTCCAATTAGAGTAGTCATCAAGAAGCGAGAGACAATCTTTCCACCGTTACTCAACACAATCATGCCGGCCTGCCTCTTCAGATTACGTCATGGGCAAGAAGCTGAAAAAGCGGTCGAGGTTCTATAGTCAGAGCACTATTGCCCGCGACTCAGCAAGCCTGGAAGTTATTTATTGAAGTAAAGGTATACAATCCACGAAACATCTTAAGCTATTTCATCTTTGTATTGAAATTATAAAGAAACTAATATTTTTCTGTGATAAAACACATAGTTATCCAGCTAATAAATTGTTTGTACCAAATTTCATGGAAATCCGTTGAGCCGTTTTTGCGAGATTGAGTAACAAACTACAAACCGTCATATTACTAAAATTCATAAATAGGATTGTAGTAATTACGTTTGTGTTTTCTAATAATATTACTATCATGTTACGTTACGCTTGGTAACTTGGTGGTTAACTGGTTTATGTACACCACTTTCCCAAGTCAAGGCTAGAAGCCTTTTGACATCTGAGAACATAAATGTCAATCATTATCGACATCGTTTGGGAACATGGCTGCTGTATTTACAACTTTGCTGATTAATATAAGCGTTATATTATCAAGGATTTTATTATAAAATAATCTCTGATTTACCTCTAACACTAATGTATCGATATTGAATTTGAATATTTGATACGGCTTTATGTTAACATGTAAGTTATTGAAGATGGACAAAGTTTGTGTATACTAAGTATACTAGGAGTATACTAGGGTTCGATTCTCGCACCTAGACAAATATTTGTGTGACAGATATATAGGTGTTCGTTTCGAGCCTGGGTGTTGTGGGACCGTAGTCCCTCGTAGTCCTTGATACTTACAATACAGGTTTCACCTAGTGTGGGCTCAGAACTATGTGTGAGACTGTTAAAAAAAAATGTACTTATTAGTTACCTAACCGGTAACACGGAAAGAAACAATCTCTGCTTGATCTCTGCTTGGTACCCATTACGATTGCTACAAGCAACCAAGGTACCAATGTTTTAACCTTTTTTAATCTTGAAACGTAAAGTGTTTTGTCAAGACGATGTGATGACTTGAGTGCATACATTTACTATTATCACTCCCTGCAACACTTCTATTTTAATATCACTAAATTTTTCAAAAATGGCACAGTAATCAGCGATGGTATTAATGTCAAGCTGAGTAACTAAATGAGAAACACAAAACAATTCTTTGACACTAAAAGCGGAGTGAAGGCATAAAGAAATCACTCACGACACAGAAAGGCAGTGCTACGGCTCCGCTCATTATTTTTATGGTACTGACTACTTTGCCAATGGTTTGCTAAAAGGTTTCGCCCACAATGGCCAGGCCTACAACCCAACGCACTAATAGTGATATTATCCCGTTGAACAACTGTATTATGATTTGAGAAATTATGGCTGGTAAAAAAGGCTTTGGAATCGATTGTTCGTTTGTAAGTCTTCAATCCTTTCTTGTTGGATTGAGGTTACGGGCAGTATAATGGCATTATATTTTTGATTTGGCTTGGAATTGATACTATCTTAAAAATACACTCGATATGTTTTTGTTCATTGATATTATAATATTAATAATAAAAGTGCTGGTCATAACAACAGTAAGTAAGACAGTTGGTTTCCATCCAGCTATAAAATTAGTTGTGAATCCATCACCGTATTTATCTAGATATTTTTTAATTTGTTTTTAATCGCGTCTATGTCTTTATTTTGCCCCATGGCGTAGTTGAAGAAGCAGGCCTGCATGATTGTGTTACGTAGCGAGGGATACATTGTTTCAAGCTACTTGTTACTCGAAATGGACGGCATGCGTTTGCCATCAGTGAGGTCACTTTGCCATGCCAGGATAAAACACACTGGGTAAAACTTGTATCGTGGGTATCAAGAACTACAGGGACTACGGCCCACAACGCAATAAGGCCACATTTAAATACATCTGTGTTTTGAAACATTCATATTGCGGCTTATACAGGTAAGGTTTGTCTGTAGGCTGTCACGAAGACATTTCCGTTGGTTTGCGGTACACTGCCAACACTACCGCAAAATACTTAAACTTTCATCGCTGTTGTTAATTATTCGCAAACTGTGTTTTGTTCGCTATGCCTTGTAATCCGGTATGAAAGTTTTGAGTACTGCGTCTTAGGAGAACCAAAGGTGTACGCAAACACAGATATAACTATAATCACTGAATTAATTCATCTTGGTAGGTTTACACCTTAATTGCCAAATTAGACCAGCTTGGCGAACTGGCTTCCCCGAGGTGATTGACCCCCATACGATTTCATTCCCTATACGATGGGATATAGGTGGTGTTTTTGGAAATCAATACTTGAAACTCACTTACAATCCTCCTACAATCCTAAATCTTATAAAACCATCTTCCTCAAAAATTCAAGCAAATTGTTTATAGTCATTATTTTCCAGAAACATTTGTCGTCGGCATGTCCACAGGCCAGGGGTGTGAGGGTGTTGTAAAATGTCTACCACATTTTACAATAAAACGAGTTATTTAAAAGTTCCGTATCCGTTTTCATGTTTCTCCGACACATTTATGAATATACTGCCTCGGTGGCGCAGTTGTAATTGCGCATGCGTTACGACTGCTATACTCAGGTTCGATCCCCGGGTCGGGTAAAGTGGTATTGGGTTTTTCTATTTAGAAATATTCAGTATTAGCCCGGAGTCTGGAATTGATCCCGGTATGGCAATAGGCTCGCCCCTGGGACCGTAATAAACTCGGCGAAAAGTGGGTGTACTGGTTAAACCTCTGCCTAGTGCCTACCCCTTCGGGGATTACAGGCGTAAGTATGTGTGTGATATACTAAAATACACTTCATTTTAATATCCGCAGTGATCTATGCCGCTTGTGAAGTATTAACGTGGGGGACCGGAGCGGAATTTTAATTGAATCCACTTGATATGTGTATTAGACAACGGTCTGATTCCAGTTTGCATACAATATGTGCCAGTTTGTAGGACAGTAGCTATTTTTTTATTGGTAGCTCATATTTCTATAATATAGAAGAAATAGGAATATATTCAAGAAGTACACACATGCTGGTGGTAGGATATTCATATCCGCCCGGATAGCGACCACCGTACACAGGGGGTAAAACCCGCCATAGTGGCACACGTAAGTGTGTCGCGTTCCGGGATCAGCCAGTGTAAATCCGGTTTTTATCGGTGGTCTAGAGTTGGGGTACGATGTTTGGCCGTTTTGCGGCCTTCTGAATACCCTGACAATAGACCCTCGACCTCTTTTTCACATTCTTGCCCATGCCGTAGTGTGAAGAAGCAGGCCGGCATTATTGTGTTGAGTAGCGGGGGTTAGATTGCCTCTCGCTACTCGATACTCTAATTGGACCGCACTGCGCTTGCCAGCAGGTGCAGTGCGGTCAATTTGCCGTGTTAGTATACAAAAAAAACATTACAGTCTTAAACCACATTAATTATTATTAATGGACAAATTGTGTCACGAGGCCATTTATGGGAAGAAATGAGGATCTGGATATTTGACACTTCTCGTTAATCTCCAATGGCCCCGGTCAAGAACGCTCATCCAATTATCAAAAAATGTGGCTACACTCTGATTCTTACCACACATAAGCAAAATATAACGTCATCTTGCACGCACATAAAGATGAAAATAATTCGTACAAAGTTTCCGGTCCCAATTTTATGCAAGTTAAACAATTTTGAACTTTTAACACTTTCCGTATACGAAACTCGACGTGTTAAACATATTTGGGTGACGGTCGGGGCGGAATTCATTTTGCTCTCGGAGTTGGTCTTACTCAAACCGAAATACATTTGAATTATGCAGTTCGGTACTGAAGACTACATTGCATATAGCAAGTTACCCACCGTCGACATCTTGAAATGAAGTGTATTTAATACCATTACTGCATATTCTGTTAATCTAACATTGTTTCACTTTGTTGTTGATGTTCAGTTTGAAATGAAATATTCAATTTAAATTCATTTGTGTAGTAGACTGCCTCGGCGGCGCAGTTGTAATTGCGCATGCGTTACGACTGCTGTGACGGTCTCGGGTTCGATCCCCGGGTCGGGTAAAGTGATATTGGGTTTTTTTATATAGAAAGTCTCAGTATTAGCCCGAAGTCTGGAATAAACGGTAGGCAGCAGCTTTGCTGTGCCCTGGTATTGGAGAAGACCGAAATTCGGGTGGTGAAAAAAGTGGGCGTACTGGTTACACCTCTGCCTAACCCCTTCGGGGATTAGAGGCGTGAGTATATATGTATATGTATGTACAAACATAAATCAATAAGGACATTTGATTTCTTTAATGAATTAAAACGTTTCTATTCTATAATCAGTGTCATTTTTGATTTTTCAGACTTTCTCTTCATGCATTCTTGTAGCCTTATTATATAGATGAACTAAGGTTTATTCCCTCTTAATAGTAGAGGAGGTCCGTGCCAAGCAAGTTTGTTATAGGGCTTGTATTATTATATAGATAAAGCAACTGGACAAATTTTTGATTGTCATCGAAATAAAATTTTAATATGAATGGAATGCGAACATTCCAATTGGTTGAAACCTAATTAATTAAATGGAGATTTATAAGCAATCGTGCAAATTAGCACCGCCTTCAACGTCTAATAAGTGTTTACTCTGCTCTAGTTCGCGAAGAATTTCCACTATAACTGAAGTAAATTTCATTATAATCTCTTAGTTTAGCCCGCGTCAAAGAAGTTTCGCGCTCATCGTCGTAATGAACGTAAAATGTCTTATGTGATTCTTGTTTACTACTTATACGTGATACTAAAACTAGTCCAATATTGGCTTATTTTGTATATACCATTGACTTATATTCTATAGACACGAACTGTGTCTATAGAATAACAAAAAAGATGTTCCGAAAACCTTGTCTGCCCACTAATGCCATCTATCATTTTACTAAGAACTATTTCGAAGTTATAACTCCCGTCACTGTCTCTCGAACGGGATTGTCCGCGCGCTAAAACGGGACAAACTATATAATGAATTTGTTGTGAAATATAGGCTTCCCGTATTCAGAATTGAAATTAACTTAAGTATATACACAGTCAAAACTTTTATTTTAGAATGCTGGCCACAAAAAAGTTTATTGAATTCGAATTTCAAATTGTTCATGAAAATAAAAATGTATACTTTTTAGAATTTTACTCATTTTTAAATATGGAGTGGACGCTTAAAGAAGACCGTGTTGCAGTAATTGCGTTGCATCGTTGCGGTTACGCGCCAATTCATTTTTTTTACATACTGTGAAAAATTTGAATATAACCAAAATATTCGTTTATCGTACCATCAAACGATACAATGAAGACTCTAGTGTAGATGACAGGTCAAGAAGGGGTCGCCCTCGGTCTGTTAGGACTCCAGCAGTGATAAAAGCTGTGAAGGCGCGAATTCAAAGAAATCCCAAACGTAAGCAGAAACTGTTGGCCCTTCAGATGGGGTTAAGCAGAACCACGGTGAAAAGGGTGTTAAATGAAGACTTAGGGCTTCGGGCAGGAGGTCATTTTCCATCCTCGCTCATGGTATGGTTGGGAGTTTCTTATTGGGGCTTAACAGAGGTACATTTTTGTGAGGAAGGTGTAAAAACGAATGCAGTTGTGTATCAAAATACAGTCCTGACGAACCTTGTGGAACCTGTTTCTCATACCATGTTCAATAACAGGCACTGGGTATTCCAACAAGATTCGGCGCCAGCTCATAGAGCGAAGAGCACACAAGACTGGCTGGCGGCGCGTGAAATCGACTTCATCCGGCACGAAGACTGGCCCTCCTCCAGTCCAGATTTGAATCCGTTAGATTACAAGATATGGCAACACTTGGAGGAAAAGGCGTGCTCAAAGCCTCATCCCAATTTGGAGTCACTCAAGACATCCTTGATTAAGGCAGCCGCCGATATTGACATGGACCTCGTTCGTGCTGCGATAGACAACTGGCCGCGCAGATTGAAGGCCTGTATTCAAAATCACGGAGGTCATTTTGAATAAACTTTAGTGTCATAAGAATCTATGTTTTGTTAAGTTCATTTTGGTATATAAATGGTTACATAATGAATAAACTTGTTTCAATTATTTTATATTAAACATGTGACAGAATTTATGACCTGACTAGGTACTATTAACAGATTCACTGTAAATCAATTTAAGGCGGATTTGTTCGGGAATGTCACTACAAATAACTCAAATTAAAGTGCTCTCAAAGCAAGTAGTGACGTCCAGTTAGAGTGGCAAGTAGTGACGTCCAGTTAGAGTAGCAAGTGATGACGTCCAGTTAGAGTGGCAAGTAGTGACGTCCAGTTAGAGTAGCAAGTGATGACGTCCAGTTAGAGTGGCAAGTAGTGACGTCCAGTTAGAGTGGCAAGTAGTGACGTCCAGTTAGAGTGGCAAGTAGTGACGTCCAGTTAGAGTGGCAAGTAGTGACGTCCAGTTAGAGTGGCAAGTAGTGACGTCCAGTTAGAGTAGCAAGTAGTGACGTCCAGTTAGAGTGGCAAGTAGTGACGTCCAGTTAGAGTGAGAGACATTGTATAGTTAGAGATTTTGTTGTTAGGTATTTCGTAAATATCTTTTTTTTTATACTGGCGCGGCAAAGTGACCACACTGCGCCTGATGGTAAGCGCAGCGCCGTCCAGATAGAGTATCAAGTAGCGAGAGACAGTCTATCCCCCGCTACTCAACACAATCATGCCGGTCTGCTGTTTAGCTTCTTCACATCACACCTAAAGGACCCAGGATCATAGGAAGGAGAGAACACGGTAGCTGGCAAACTGTTCCATAGCTTGATGGTGCGGCAAAAATACGAGTTTGCGAACCTCTTGGATCGAGCCGGGGTAGTAGATACCACGAAGCTGTGGCTCGGCAATCCAGTATGCGTGGTTCTGGTATGGAAGGGAGACGATGGGATAAGATCAAACAATTCTTCAGAGCATTCGCCATGATACAGACGGTAGAACACGCTAAGCGAGGAAATATCCCTACGCAGCTGTAGCGGCGCCAGGCTGTTACTCACGTCTGCATCATTCACAATGCGGATGGCCCGCCGCTGCAACCCATCCAAGGCATCGAGATGGTACCTTGCGGAACCGTCCCAGAGGTGCGAGCAGTATTCCATTCCCGGCCGCACCTGCGCTTTATATAACTGGTAGAGCTGACCAGGCGTGAAAAACCGCCGCACCCTGTTCAGGATTCCGACCCTGCGTGAAGTGGCGGATATTACGCCCTCGATGTGGCTCCTGCGATCTTAGCAGCGGATATCCATACCTAGGACACTAAGGTCATTCCGCATTGCGAGTGGAACACCCTGAAGAACGGGGATGGGAGAAAAGTGAGACTTCTGGCACGAGAAGCCGCACACCTGGGTTTTCTTGGCATTAAACTCAACCTGATTCCTCGTACCCCATGATGAGATATATGATATCTGGGTAGATTGTGAGGGTAGGACTTATTTATTAGACATATCGAGGGTATTTTATAAATATCTGTGGGTAGATTGATTAATTTGCAATAAAAGACAGCTCTCGGGCGCTCCGGAACACAGTCCATTCTGGGACTGTCTCCTGTACAGACGTATGGTGTGCAATCAGTTCCCATCGTCCTATACCACTATTAGTCTGGTGGCAGTTCAGCATATCATCTGGTTATGCTGTCCGTGCGCACTTGGAACAAATTGGTATTGTTACAACCTGACATGGAATTGTTAACGATGGGCACTGAGGTGCGTAACCGTGATCATTGAATTGATCAATACAGTGGTGATCATAGTTTATGTACCGTTTAAGGTATCCACCTTAAATTGCACTTTGATGTTATTCTAAAATACAATTGACGTTGGACGATTCATAATAATAATATAAAATACAAGGAATATTGCTATACTTGTTGTTTGATTTGGAAGATACCTAACAGATTTTCTTTAAAGGTTGCTTTGTGTTACAGAAATCTGACATGAACAGTCAGTTCATCTTTTGTACGGTCAGTAAAAATGTCGGAGTCCATCTTGCGTGAATCTAGATTAAATACGCCAGAGCTTCTTGACCGTTTTCCTCTGGCGAAATTGTATTTCGAGCTGCCCGTATTGTAAAAAGATTGACTGAATCTAAATAATGTATAACATTTCATGGATTCAGTAAATCTTTTGATTTGATTTTTTAATAAACAACGTGTTTTCTTTTAACACTAAAACGTTTTTTTATCCTGTCACGGCTAAATGACTACACTGTACCTGATGGTAAGCGCAGTGCCGTCAAATTAGAGTATCGAGTAGCGCGAGACAAGCTATTCCCTACTACTCAACACGATTGTGCTGAGTGGTATGCTAACAATGGCCAGCATGATTATGCTGGCCTGCTTTTTCACACTACGCCATGGGCAAGAAGGTGAAGAAGTGTTCGAGGCTCTAGTGTCAGAGTACTTAGAAGGCCGAAACACGGCCTAATATGGTACCCCTAGACCCCCGATATAAACCGAATGTACAATGGCTGATCCCGGAATGCGACACACTTGCGTGTGCCACTGTGGCAGGTTTTACACCCAGTGTACGGTGGTCGCTATCCGGGCAGATATGAATATCCTACCATCAGCAGCTTAATAGTTGTACGAAAAATTGTTGAACAATTGAAAACAACCAATCTATGGCACTGACTGGTTCATATATTTTGAATCCCTCGGTATTTAGTTCAGTTGTAGTCGACTGTTGCGGTAATTCAGTCAAAAGTGAAGACTCACCCACAGCGTTGCCTTTTCACACTGTACTTTTTACGTTAATGTCATCCAATCCATTTTCACTGCACCTATTAATATTATATAACTCTATAATCAACACACACACACATACACTCACGCCTGTAATCCCCGAAGGGGTAGGCAGAGGTGTAACTAGTACACCCACTTTTCGCCAAATTTCGGTCCCATGATGTGATAGGGGGCGAGCCTATCGCCATACCGGGCACAATTCCAGACTCCGGGCTAATACTGGGAATTTCTAGATAGAAAAACCCAACATCACTTTACCCGACCCGGGGATCGAACCCGAGACCTCAGCATAGCAGTCGTAAACGCATGCACAATTAGAACTGCGCCACCGAGGCAGTCATAATCAACCTATGAGTTTATCACACTAGTCTCAACTCAGGAAACATCTTCAAGATTTGTTTTAATACCAGTATAGTTTCCAACTATTTACAAATTGGCATAAACCAAACCACTTCGCTGTAATTAACTAATATGTGATGCAAAGACAACTCGTTCCTGATGCCGACTAATTTTCCTTCCTATTAGGTTAAAGTAACTGGGGAATTATTTATGTCAAATGGGGTTGAGATGGCACTCGTGTATGGGAATTTATCGATCTAGCCGATATAGTGACAATTTAGTTTTGAACTAAAAATATGTAGGTTTCATTCGCTAAAATAATTGAGAATAATTGAAACAATTCAGTTACCAGCTTCTCTGATTTTCTATATGGTTCATAATAGGTACACGTTTAATGTCAAATCAATTCAGCTGCTCGAAAATCGTACTGATAAAATAATATCAACGGTTGGCTATTTGATTTAAGCGCCATTTTCAAAAGTTACAGGTTTAAAGTTTTTAACAAATGCTAATACATTTTCTTCAGTTAGATAAATCTTACGTAGTAGATGATAATTATCGGTGCTTAAGTAGCAAGCGAAATTATGTCGCGGCTAACAGCCGTGCGGTCTCAATTTACTTATTAAGGTATTTAATAACTGTTTATACTTATACAGCCTCATTTACAACACTGTGCCTTGACACGTATATCAATCCTAAACAGTCTTAAATATTCTTTATCTTCTATAATTGTAAATTTTGTAAGTCATTTCAGTATATTTTACTATTTATTTGTGACATAATGTTATATAATCTAATGACAAAAATACTAAATACCTACGGCTGAGTTTCTTAGTGTTTCTTCTCAGACCAGTTGGTATTTCCAAAGCACCTTTATTTTTTTGTAAATTTTAAAAATTCTAACTAGTATAAATAAATTATTTTATTTGATCCATTCTGCATAATCATCAATACGGATACGACATTAGGTACTTACAAAAGTCAATTTTCCGAATATAATAATATTTCTATATACCGATAGCCTGATAGTAAATGTGCAGTGACAACCCTACGATTGCTAGAGCCGAAGTAATGTGTCAACAGAGCGAAGATTCCTTTCAGATAATGCTATTTTCTCCCTGAAACGTCTTATACAATCCGCGATGTGTACGGTTGTAAATCAATCTCACTGAATGCCTAACGAGGCTGTATGTTGGGGAAAAACGGATATAGTACACGAGAATTTATGATCAAAACTTTTTATAAAAGATATTTATGAAAAATGTGAAGCCATTTTTTTTAATTTAAGTTGAGTTGATTTGATTGAAGCTTATAGAGTGTACTGAATAAGACGTTCTTAGTTTTTTGTAAAGAATAGACTGAACAATATCCTCACAAAACTGACGACCTTGTAGAAAAAGACAAAGTGACTGTGCGGCCTTCTTTCTTTTCGCTCCTGCAATTATGTGATGTAGCCCAATCACAATTCTAGAAAAAGACAACTGCTGGCCACACGTTCGCTTTATCTCTCTTCTCTGCACATATTCACTTAATACCTGGATAGAGCTGAGCGCTCTCTATGATTGTAAGTAATCCAATTACGATCTTTAATGTGAACTATATAGCAATTAAAACACGATAACTGCAGGGAAAGGATGTTTGTGTGTTATATTTGGGCCCGTTTAGATGCGTTTAAGGGTGAGTAAAAACAACGAAGTCAGATAGGGTTTTTAAAGCAATGCACGAATTAAATAAATAATATATACACCCAATTACACACATAGTTCTGACTCCAAAGGTAAAAGGTAAGAAGAACAACGAGGGACTACGGTCCCACAACACCCAGACCTGGAACAAATATCTGTCTGTTACACAAAAATAGTACGGTAATCGCACCCACGGTCTCTCGTGCTAGAAAAGAAATATATAATCCGAAAAGTATTTCAATCGCCAAAGCACACTCCTATATATGTAAAGGCGCTTAATTTTCAGATACTCTATTCCTCAAATATCCTGACCACATGGTAAAGTTCAGAGTGGTGTAGCTACTGTTTATAAGCAATCGTAGGTTGATGTCGCCACAGTAACACCCAACTATCGTTGAAGATTGGGTCTCGACAATAGCGCCATCTATCGGGTCCCAATATATCCTTTCTTTCAAACTTAAACCAACCCTACACATCCATAAAATCTCATTAATGGGCAGTGTCGGAGTTTAGTATGTTGGTACATAGTGAGACGTGGTTTTTATATATTAAGACTAGGTGTTGCTCGCGGCTCCCTCCGCATAACGTTTATTTTCAGAAAAAAAGTATACAATGACACCTTTCTATATTTTGCTATCCCGTAGGAAGCGTGCACTTATCCGGGATAAAAAGTAGCCTATGTCATTTTCTGATCCCTAAACTGCCACTATGCAAAAAATCATGTCGATCCCTTGTTCTGTGAAAAACTAACCTATCCCCCGGGAACTGTATATTTTTCCGGGATCTATGAATTTCAATCACATCCGTCCAGCCGTTGCAGCGTGATTGAGTAACAAACATCAATTCATCCGAACATTCGCATTTATAATATTAATAGGATAAGTATTGCACCTTACTTAAAAACAGATTGCAAGACTCAAATCCACTTGTAACATTATACCTGAAACCGGTAACACAATACTAATTTGCTAATTGCTTTCTCGCCCAACATTCTCTGACGCAACTACTCGCGCAGCATAGTAATCAGCCAAAGCAAGTAAACACTATACTAGAAAATATAGCGACTTCTTTAAAGCATGTTAGACCTTCGGAAACACGAAACGAATGTGGTCTGCTTTGAGAATAACTAAGTTTGTATGAAGTGGAAAGTTTGCGGCTTGATAACTCGGAGATATTGTTTTTCTAGAGGTTCGTAAGAAACAAAGTGTATCTTTTTTTTTATTCTGGCGCGGCAAAGTGACCACACTGCACCTGATGGTAAGCGCAGTGCCGTCCAGATAGAGTATCAAGTAGCGAGCGACAGTCTATCCCCCGCTACTCAACACAATCATGCCAGCCTGCGACATCTACAAACACTTTGTTGTATACAAATACTTATTAATTTATTGTTTCCCCTTTCACAGTAGCCAGCTGTGAAAAGTAACTCTCAAAGCTCTGTCCTACTGCTGGCAGCGGGTCTTCTCTAAAAATGAGAGGCAGGCTTTAGTCCACCACGCTGGCCCAATGCGGGTTAGTAGAATTCACAAACCTTTAAAATGATTAAAAGTTCTCAGGCATGTTTCCTCGCGATGTTTTCCTTCACCGCTTAAGCAAGCGCTAATTAGCAACGAAAACACTTATAAATTCGAAATGTTAAAGGTATATACCATTTAGGCTGGTTGCAAACACGCGACTTTCGTCTCCACAGCCTTTTTTTTTTGTCGCGGGGAAAGCGTTTTATTACTGCCGCCCGCTCCGGAGGGAAGCGGATTAAGAATAAAACGGGTATGCTGGACTAGCCGGTCATACGACCCAGCATCCCCCTCGCACGGATGATGGCTATCCGCGCTGCCGCTGGGCTGAGTCCCTAACCCCTATATACAACCCACCCGACACTACCAGCTAAAACCCCGCGGTGGCCTTCTTCGGCGCTTACGGAGCGATCCCGGGGTATTCTAAGGTTCGTCTCCACAGCCTGCACCAATTCCGATTAAGCTGTCGTTGCATATTGTAAAATTTCATACTAAATTAAATCCACTAATATTCTTAACAAAATACTTTTGTTTTGTAGCTTTTATTATGAATTCTTCGTTTTTTTTTAAACATAGGCCGACAAACGAGCCAGTGGGTCACCTGACCACCGCCCATGAACATCCACAATACCGAAAGTATCATGTATGCGCTGTCGGCCTTGAAGGACAGGAATAGGGATTAGGGAAGGGAATTATAGTTATTAGCTATTTTGATCTCACTATAATAATCAAAACCCAATAGTAACATTTATAGTCCTCATCCCACAATAAGATTCTAGGATGTCGTAGGTATCAAGAACTACGAAGGTCTATGGTCCCACAACACCCAGACCTAAAAAATGTACGTGGATTACATAAATATTCATTTCGGTGCGGGAATCGAATCCACGGCCTCTCGTTTTACAATCGGCTACGGCTCCATAGAGGCTTCTAATAAAACAGTGTTTAATTTTATACTCTTTTTTATAGGAAACTTTATAAATAAACTTATTATCATTCTCAATTAAATCATTAACGTTTTAACAAAAACGTAAGACTTAACAAAACCCATTCTATAAGTGTTTTACCGTTTACGTGACTCGGTAACGTTCGCAATGAAGACACATGGGAGATTTAGCTTTTGCATAACAAATGCCATGGTTGTTTTGTTCCCTTTAATTAAGACTAATTGCGACCCCTCGGATAACGTAAGAATACAGATACGAACGAGGGACGAATCGCAATGGTCCAAAAGGGAAAAATTGCCAGTTTTATAGACTACTCTCATCTGCTGGAATGAGAATTTTTACGTCAATCTTATGAGTTTGTCACTGCATAAGTAAGTTGGTTTCCAAGCTTTTTCGTTATCTTATTTTAATCTATACTAATATTATAAAGAGGAAAGATTTGTATGTATGTTTGTAACTAATTGGCTGAAAAAGTACTGGACCGATTTAAAAAATTCTTTCACCATTTGAATGCTACATTATCACTGATTAATATAGGCTATTATAATTGCAAGAAAAAAGTAACGATCCCTACTGAAACTACAATAATGTTACCCAAGGTGTACAGCTAGTAATTGAATAAAATTCTATAGTGCATAGCATTAATAGTGACATATACATCGCATGGGTAGTAGTTCAATATTTCGACATCTTCAATTTTAAGACTTTTCAGCATGTGAAGCCTACATGTGAAGTCACGACTTACATACTTACATTTAATTACATTGATGGTGATACTAGCCCTGCATTAAACATTGTCCCACTGCTGGGCACGAGTCTCCTCTACTAATGATAGGGGTTAGACCTTATGGCCTAATGCGGGGTGGTAGACTTCAAATTTCAAATACCTTTGAATTCGTATGAGTGTTCTCAGGTTTGCAGGTTTCCTGGCGATGTTTTATTTCACCGTTAAAGCAAGCGATAATTAACATTGAATATACAAGTAACTTTGGGCTGGTTTCAAATATACGATTTTCGTCTCGACAGTTCGTACCACTACCGACTAGGCTACCGCTGTTTACTTATTAATACACATTATGTTAATAAATAATTTCGATTAACATAGGTAGGTACTATTATTCTAAATGAAGAACATATGAAGCCCAGAGCATGGCCACACATGAAAGAACGAAGTCATAGATAGAAGTCATATTACTAATCTACATCACTTGAAAAAGCTGATAAGCATCTGATCAATTCAAAATCGGAACCAACGATCCAACGCGTCGGCTATTAACCGCGGCTTGAATTTTTTAAACCAAACCCCATGGTAAGAGATATCCTCCACCCATGAATACTGTACCAAACGTATGATGTGTTACGTTTCTGGACTTAAGGAAAAAAATGAGAAGAAGGGATTAAGAACCCCGGGAATCTTATTTGCCGAACAAAACGCAGAAGCTGGCAGTTACTTCCCATCGGTTTTCTGTGAGGCAGTGGTAATATCCTGATTAAGCCAGTCCGTCCATGCTGGAGCAAAACTATCTACAGCGCGCTACCATTATCAAAATAATAAAGTAGCAATTAAAGTTGTAAGTAAAAACGATGTGAGATAAGAATTTAATTAAAACTAAACTTAAGTAGATAATTAATTATTTTGTAATGGAAAACTAACATACTAAGTTTCAATCTCTGTGTCGACTATAATTGAGCACTCCCATCTCATTAAAATCGATGCTACAATTTCCTACAAAACGGTTACAAATACACCACAATTTCTCATTTAACAATACGTAGCCGCAAACGATGCAGTAAAATCCGAACGCATTAAAATAATAAATAAAGTTGGCGAAGCATTTTCTACATGTTCTAGTCCATTAACGCTTCAGTTTATTTCCTTTGCGTTAGAAAAAAAATCAATTTTATAAAACGAACGGCATGGGACAATTCTATTTCTCGCTTCAACTATACAGTTTGAAATGGTGAAGTCACGTAGCCAGAAAATCGTATTTGCCCCACAAACACGTTCCAATAAACTGTTAACTTCAATATATCCGACTGTTATACGACATCGCTTGTTTGGTATCGCGTTCGGATTATTTTTATCATTGTCTTTCCGTTCAAAAATTATTTTTCTCTATGCATCGTTACTTCTCTCCTTAATCATTATTTGAAGTCGGTTCAAACCGGTTTCAATTTGCTTGAGTGTATTTGGTATTGACACGCCAAAGACATTCGTTATTTATATTTTAACTACAAAGTTAATTTCATATCTATATTTAAAATTCTGCTCGTAAGTAGACTATGTTCCTATTATGAATAACAATTTTTGAATTTTGTTAGTGTTATAAGAATTATGAAACCGAAACTTTACGCTAAGTTTGAGTAAGTCGACACCGCCGAAATAGCTCAGTTGGGAGAGCGTTAGACTGAAGATCTAAAGGTCCCTGGTTCGATCCCGGGTTTCGGCACGACTATTGTCCATATATTTTATTTTATACTTTACTTTTGTATATTTGGATAAGATTTTTAGGCATAAAATATAAAACAACCAAGAAGTATTTAGTTAGCGATACTAACATAAAAATTTCAAAAAGGGATACATTTCTTGAGGCACAACAGTTATTTGGCTTACTACGATAATGTTTTCTAAATACTCAAGTCAACAATGTAACTTAATATGGATTTAAGATGGGCGCCATTACTAATGGCACCCACCGTGGGAGCTTCGGAATCTAACATTATATTATTAAGAGGCTCTCATTTAATATAGAACCTGTATTCCATAAATAAAATGTGTTAAGGTGCGACCACATACGGTCATTTAATAGAAAGTGATGTGATAAATCAAATGAGGGGTGAAATAGGCCTTAATATCAAATATTTAAGTTTATCTATTCTGTTTGACGATCCAAAATCAGGTTGGTTGTGGATGCGTTATCTCGAATGACAGCCAAATTACTGTACTATACCGCAGTTGCTAAATCATAAAATGTAGCGAATATGATTTTGTTTCCAACAGATTTATATCAAGTAGTTAATTGTGACTGACTGCCTCGGTGGCGCAGTTGTAATTGCGCATGCGATACGACTGCTGAGCTGGGGTCTCGGGTTCGATCCCCGGGTCGGGTAAAGTGATGTTGGGTTTTACTATCTAGAAATTCTCAGTCTGGAATTGTGCCCGGTGTGGCGATAGGCTCGCCCCCTATCACATTATGGGGCCGAAATTCGGCGAAAAGTGGGTGTACTGGTTACACCTCTGCCTACCCCTTCGGCGGTTTAATGTTAAGGAAAATATCGTGCCAAAACTTGTATATAGGGCTTGTATTATTTTTATGTCTAATTCCTGTACATGAGTACATATATTTTCTTCTACCGCTACCACTTATGTCTTGTTTTCAGTCCATTGATCGCGAGTTTTGTGTTGCTATGAATATCGAATGTCCTCGTGGGTCTGGTGACTAATTTAACCACAACGTATACAACTACCAAAATGCAAAATATGGAGCGGTTTGAATCACTCACTAACAACTATGAGTGTAAGTGTTATCAAACTGTAACACCTGTCAAACTGCAGTGTAGGTCTGAACAGCAGTGCACTGTTAATTTAACAAGTTCAGTTGTTAGTAATGTCATAGTACAGGAGTCTAGTTATAATGCATCGAAAAGAAACACTCACAAACATTACATTATTACAGACAAACTAGGATTAGGCCTAGGTACCTTGTTGAATCAGTATACACAGCAATCTCTTTTAAATATATGTTCACCCGGAGCTAGTATTGATTATATTAATCAAAAAGTTAATTTAATTTACCTAAATAATAAATCGGACATAACTATGTTGATATTACTCGGAGACAGCCTGTCTATAGATAAAAATGACATCTTAAATATGGTTAATACAATGACCAAATTTAATTCTATAACAAAAAATAAATTTATTCTATGTGCCTTTCCATACTCAAATATTTTGACTAAAGAACAAAACAGGCACATATATGACATGAACATGTTAATGTACAACATTTCTTGTTATAATCAGGCTATTTCCTATTTTGACACAAATGTTTTTATTAAGAAATTTAAATTAACAAAAGATACTATGTATCTGCCTTATGTATATAAGAAAGATCTTGCTAAAACATTAGCATTTTATTTATTAAGTATTGACACAGATAACAGTAGTTTATCTAAGTATTCTTCAAACATTAGCTTGACTAATGATGATTGTTTACATAGTGACATAGGTACTTGTAGTACTGTTTCTAATTCAAATGTTAGTATACCTACTAACAATATTCTTTACACACCTAATAGTTTAAACTAAAGGGTGCGACAAGGGGCAGGCTGAATTGTTTGAATGTAGTTCATCAAAATATACAAGGTCTGCCCGGCAAAGATTTAGAAATAAGTTTATTTTTGGAAAAATATAATGTTCATGTTTTCTGTGTAACTGAACATTGGCTTAAAAATTATGAACTGACATATCTTAATAATGAAAAATTTGTAGTACAAAGTGCGTTTGTAAGAGATACTGCTATCCGTGGTGGTTCTTTGATTATTGTCTCTACCACTCTGAAATCAAGACCTAGACAAGACATAGTAAATCTCTCTATCGAGCGCACTGTTGAGTTGTCTTGTGTCGAGCTTGAGCGATATATTGTAATTTGCGTTTACCGGCCCCCACTTAGTGATTTGAATTTATTTGAATCAGTTATAGAAGATGTACTTACTAAAATTTGTGTTACTAAAAAGAATATAATTGTTTGTGGTGATTTTAACATTAATATCCTAGAGGGAAACTCAGCTAGTAGTAGATTGCTGAATTTATTTAAATCATTTGACTTAAAGCATATATTTAACGAACCAACTAGGATAACACCACATTCATCAACTTGCCTTGATAATATATTTTCCAACTGTGATTCAACTAGCCACATGATTCTCAGTAATTTAACTTCTGATCATTGTGGGCAATTTGCAGCTTTTAAAAATAGTGAAGAAATACAGTATGCGAAAATAACTTGCAGGCCTATTACAGACATGGGAATCAACATTTTTAGGAACAGTATTGTTAGCAGACTAAATCCCTCATTGTTAAAAGCCAAAGATCCCAATAAAAATTATAAGAGTGTATTTAATTTAATTAAAAATGAATTTCATAATACATTTAAAAAGAAAAAATTAAATGTTATAGGTACTTCCAAGTTTAATGAATGGGCGACTCCAGGAATTTATAAAAGTCGAGCTACTCTGTATGAGTTGTATGGAATGAAAAAATATAAATTTGATAGCGAATTCCTACAATACGTTAGAGACTACTCTAAGATATTTAAAAAAGCATGTAATCAAGCAAAAGCAAATTTTATAAGCAGGAAAATTAAAAACTCGTGTAACAAAATTAAGTCGACATGGGATATTATAAATAAAGAAACTGGAAATTTACGAACACGCGATAACCAGTTTGAGTTAAATATAAATAATAAAATTGTATGTGAACAAGTGGAAGTTGCTCAGGCATTTAATGATTTTTTCGCGAACATACCTGTAGCTACTACTTGCTCCTTAAATTCTTCACCTAGTCGTGCTGTATCTTTGCTGCGTGAGAGCGTGTCGCAGTGTAAATTATTATTTAAATTCGAGCGCATAGCTCCCGCTGAAGTAATCAGTATTGTAAAAACATTAAATCCAAAAAACGGGTGATTTGTGGGACATTTCTGTAAATTTTCTAAAAAAGATAATAGATCTAGTAGCTCCCTACCTTACGGTAATTTTTAATAAGTGTATAGATACTGGTATCTTTCCAGATCTGATGAAATATAGTAAAATTATACCTTTATATAAATCAGGTTCGAAAAAAGACCCCGGTAATTTCCGGCCCATCTCAATACTACCGACCTTTAGTAAGATTTTTGAGAAACTTATACTGAAGCAGTTGATTAACCATTTCAAGGCTAACAACCTCTTGCACGCTAATCAGTTTGGTTTCTCAAAGGGTCGTTCGACTGCAGACGCGGGAGTTGCACTCATTCAACACATATTTGATGCGTGGGAGAGGTCGCAGAACGCCATTGGAGTTTTTTGTGATCTTTCGAAGGCATTTGATTGTGTGCACCATGACACGCTCTTACGGAAACTTCGTCATTACGGCATACACAACATTGCTCTTGACGTTGTTTCTTCGTATCTGCACCAAAGAGTTCAGTGCGTAGATCTGAATGGAGTGAAGTCCGAGGATCTTCCTGTACGACTGGGAGTGCCACAAGGTTCTATACTGGGTCCGTTCTTGTTTCTAGTGTATATTAATGATTTACCTTTTTATTTAAAAAACATGTGCAATACAGTGCTATTCGCTGATGACACTTCACTCGTTTTCAGAGTGGATAGGAATAGAGATAATTTTGACGAAATTAATAGTACACTTTCACAAGTAACTCAGTGGTTTACGGCAAACAATCTTGTACTTAATGCCAAGAAAACTAAATGTGTAAAATTTGTAATGCCAAATGTCACAAATCTAGGACCTAATATAGTTGTGAACAATGAGGTTTTAGAAACTGTTGATTCTACCGTGTTCCTAGGCATCACATTGGATAAGAAACTCCAGTGGGGCACGCATATTTCGTGCTTAGCTGGGAAACTTAGCTCTGCAGTGTATGCCATTAGGAAAGTTAGACAATTGACTGATGTAGAAACTGCTCGTCTTGTTTACTTTAGTTACTTTCACAGTCTTATGTCTTATGGTATTTTGTTGTGGGGTAAGGCTGCTGATATTGAGAGCATTTTTATATTACAAAAACGAGCAGTTCGTTCAATTTATCAGTTCAGTACAAGAGTCTCCTTAAGAGATATCTTTAAAGATATAGGTATTTTAACTGTTGCGTCCCAATATATTTATGCAAATGTTATATACATAAAGAAAAATATCAGTTTGTTTAAAAAGAAAAGTGATATACATACTCTAAATACTAGATACAAGCATAAACTGTGTATGCCGTATTTTCGCTTGCAAAAAGTACATGCTTCTTTTGTGGGGCTTAGTATTCGTTTCTATAATAATATTCCTGAGCCCGTGCAAATATTGCCCATCGACCAATTCAAAGTCGAACTAAAAAACTTTTTAGTGAAAAGGGCTTATTACAATATAACGGAATATTTAAATGATAAACAACCATGGCCGCTCAGCTAAACACAGCAACACACTGATAGGTAACTATTTTATATAATGTATTTCGGTTTGATGTATATTGTTTTCACAGGACGCCGGAGTCGTAATAGTCTTGGCTTCTTGTTTTTTTAAAGCTATTTTCTTGTGAATTTGTATCTCTATCATTCTTTGACGCGATTAAGGTATGTCATGCTCGCTTAAGGGTCTGTGCTTGCGGCGGCGTTATGTGCCGGGTCGGTCACTTCCCTGTGTCATGGTTGAGGAGGCCGATGGCTGGCACATGCGTCATACTCGTGAACGGGTGCTGCTTGTGTGGACTGGTCTACCTGGATTGCTCATTGATTGTTAGTTAGAGAAAATAAATAACAGGTTGTATAGCCTCATTTACGACTCTGCCTTGTATTAACATGTACCGTACCGTTTTTTTTGTTTCATGTGAATGTGACTTGTTTAAGGATGTATGTTTTTTATAATGTAAATTATTTTCTAATGTAAATTGTAATGACAAGTTACAAAAGACCTACGGCTGAGTTTCTTGGTGCTTCTTCTCAGACCAGTGGGCATTTCCGAAGCACCAGTAGACATTAACATTATTATGACATGTAAAAAGTGCCCATAGTGGCCTAATTTACAAAATAAATGATTTGATTTGATTTGATTTGCACAAAATATCAATCCATAGAAATTCACAAATGAGATGAATTAGCTTTATCAAGATTATTTTTTTACTTAGATCGCCATCTTGATTTATTGGTTAAGAGAAAAAACTTGTGAAATTTGCAGCTAAATATAAATGTTATATAGATACCGTCTTACGGTACCAATAAATGAAAATTATCCATACTAATACTATAAATGCGCAAGTAACTCTGTTTGTTTGTTACCTTTTCACGACTGAACGGCTGACCAGATTGTGATGAAATTTGGTAAGGAGCTAGATTATATCCTGGAGAAGGACATAGGCTATTTTTTTTCTCAAAAACAACCTTGAAAGGGGTCAAATAGGAGTTCAAAATTTGTATGGGAAATCCATTATTCCTTGACCTAGGGATCTGGAAATTCATATTTTGTCTTTTGGTAGGAAATAAAGAAATACGTGTTTCACATTTTTTTTTCAAAGCCATTCCTAAGGGGGTAAAAGTTTGCATGAAAATCCTTAATTTTTTAAGTTAAACGCATGAAAATTCGTATTTTGTATAATATACTTTTTCTCTCAAACATGACCTCCACGCAGGCGGAACCGCGAGCAACAGCTAGTCTTAAATATTTTCATATTAGATCCATAACGTATCATCAATTCGATTTCATCAAGAAACTAATTCACGTACTATTTATTAGGTGAAAGTGTGACTGACTGCTAAACCAAGAATCTCATAAGGCTTAAAGATTCTTCATCAAAACTGCGTTTAAAAAAAAAACATTTTAGATCATGTATTAACATAATATTCCCGCAATTAAGGCATCTTTAAAGAGAACATTCGACGTAAAAGATTTTTTAAAATCACCAAGAAAACTTTGTAAACTCTAGTAACAGTTCAAAGAGTTTTCTTAAAGAAAATTGTTGATACCAGGTGAGCGGGAATTAAGGACGGGGAAACAAAGGGCCGGGCCATGTTCAAATATGTCAGATTTAGTCCAATTAAAAGTTTAGGGTTTTGTTAGACAAACGATCTGAGTTAATATGTCGATCGGCCCTGCTTTTCTCGTTAATTGCAATAGAATATTTACTGTAGGAACAATGTAGATAGGATTATAGTTATATCAGCGGTTTGAGATGTGAAACAGACGTGTGATATGTAAGTGTGATCGCAGTTGCTGTCCACTGGTTAATCCCAGCGAATGTGTTTAAACTTAAAAAAATTATAAGCTTTGTCGAGATTAATCATAAAATGTTAATCTTTAAGTGTCGCAGTAACTCCAGAAGCAAACACTTACACTTGCTATCCTTGCTCCCTTTATATGGTCACTTATATCTGAGTCTTGTCCATTCTTTTCCTTGATCAGGATTCTCCTAGCATTATGGATGTTCATAGTGATTAAGATCACTTATCATTAGAAACACACTTGCTTATTTGTAAGCATCTGCCAAAAAAACGTATGATGACCTTTCAACCACACTTATTAAAGGTTTTTCTATATGTCCCTGATTTCACGATGCAAAGCAACATTGATTGTTTATCCAATTGTGTTTAGAATCTGATCTAATATTTTTTAGGACACAAGTATTTAGTTCTTCTTCCCTACTCAGCAGTTTATCTGAACGATTGGGATTTTAGTTATAGCGATTATAATTGTATATGTATCATGCCTGTACATAGAATTTTGTTTGTAGGCCATTATTATTTAAAAAACTTCATAATTTTTTTCTGCTTCGTCTTTCGCCGCATACAGGTAGTCCATAAGCCCCGTTGTTTCCTGAAACCATGTTATTGAAATTGCTAAGCGTTCTGAGATTTAATATTATATGTATAAGGGTTATAAACGCTTTATGACATGCAATATCCTAGATGGTGTTTATCGAGTGACCAGCTAATGAGCTGTGTAATGAAACATCCAGGTCAAAATAACCTATTCTTTCCGCAAATGTCGGTCACGTACCGATTATCATAATCAATACCAGGTGTTCATGGTTATAAATGTGAGCATTTAGCGGTAATTCCCTTCTCATTAACCCCATCTTGCTGGTGGTAGGATATTTATATTCGCCCGGATAGCTACCACCGTACAAAGGGTGTAAAACCTACCATAGTGGCACACGCAAGTGTGTCGCGTTCTGGGATCAGTCAGTGTACATCTGGTTTTTGTCAGGGGTCTAGAGTTGGGGTACGATGTTTGGCCATTTTGCAGCCTTTTGAGTGCGCTAACACTAGACCCTCGACCGTTTCTTTACCTTCTTGCCCATGGCGTAGTGTGAAGAAGCAGGCCGGCATGATTGTGTTGAGTAGCGGGGGATATATTTTCTCTCGCTACTCGATACTCTAATTGGACGGCACTGCGCTTACCATTAGGTGTAGTCATTTGGTCGTGCCAGAATAAAAAAAAACTATAAACAAGATTGAATTATGTCTTTATTACACACTTAGGATGTCAAAACCATTTTCATATCAAAAGCTCGAATATCTATTAAGGTGAATGCGAGTAGATATTATGTACGTGTTTCTCGCTGCATCGCCAGTCGCGTCACGTCGAAGATCGGCCTTTATCAGGATGTATGGCCGATATATCGTTATTACCAATATCGGATCGGTTTGCTTTCATGTTATTATTATTATTCACTTTTGCCCTTATGTTTGCATTAGATACGTTTTAGAAGTTATGTAACGTAGGAGAATTGATGGATAATGCTAATTGTTCATAGTATCTTCGAAAAAATAAAAAAAAGGTATTGAATCTTAAACGTGGCTTAGGGTCGAAGCCCATTTAAGATGAAATCTATTAACAAAAATCTTGGTCCAAGCATCTCAGATAGCCTTTTTTTATTCTGGCTCGGCAAAGGACCAAACTGCACATGATGGTAAGCGTAGTGCCATCCAATTAGAGTATTAAGTAGTGAGGGCCTGTAGCATCTTCAAACTACGCCATGGGGTAAAATGGTAAAGAAGCGGTCGAGGGTCTAGTGTCGGAATACTCCGAAGATCGCAACACGGCTAAAAATTATACCCCAACTCTAGACCCCCGACAGAAACCGGATGTACACTGGCTGATCCCGGAACGTGCCACTATGGCGGGTTTTACACCCTGTGTACGATGGTCGCTATACGGACAAGATACGAATATCCTACCACCAGCAAATCGGCTTTGAAAATATAAAGACATGCCACTGGTCTTAACTCATACATTCAATAACCACTCTTTTATCGGCGAAAACGACTTATTCTCCTCCAACTCCTTAACGGGATGGTTATGGTGGACTCACCGATCTTACGACCCAACTTTTAGCCTCTCGGGAGAGATGAAAACTATCTGACGACCGTTACCCAGCTTCAATTTGCTACAACCCGATAAATATATACGAATTCCCAACAATAGGATATAAGCGGATATAAATAGTTTTCTGTGGTTAATTTAACACACTGTTTTATATAAGCGATAATAATATGAAAAATAAACCCTTATCAGTTCATTTAGTAATGAGGACTCTGAAACTAGACCCTCGACCGTTCTCTTACCGTCTTGCCTATGGCGTAGTGTGTTGAGTAGCGGGGGATAGATTGTCTCTCACTACTTGATACTCTAACTGGACGGCACTGCACTTACCATCAGGCCCAGTGTGGTCACTGTACCGTGCCAGGATAAAAAAAAACACTTCGTCTTTGTACTTAGACTCAAATACTTGGAGGTTTAGGATTCAAATTCAAAATATTATGAAATTGATATTCCGATTAGAAAAATTATACTGAAGATCAGATTAAAGTAGGCGTCGTATAATGACAGATTTACCAAATGCGACGGAAATAAGTTCTGCACACCTTAGGTTTACTAATTTCACCTCTGCCTACCCCATGGCGGATGCCGGAGTGACTTAATATATGTATGAAAAGTGGTTGAGAACATTATAAGAAGAATACGGGATATGTAATAGTGTACTTTTGTTCATGGCATAAAAATAAAAGGAGCAATCACAGTAAGCATTATTACGATTTAATTAAGTTGATGATGTGATATGAATAATTATGCTACTTCGAGAGTAACTATCAAGAGTGCCTTAATTCCGAGAGTTACCCTGAATTAGATTGCCCCTGAATAGAGTCATGATTTCGTTTGATTGTGGTCACTTTGTATTTAAGTCGAATTAACCAACTTCAGAGAGTCGAAATAAACAAGGGAATGCAGAAGCTCCATATAATAATAAATAATACTAGCCCTGTATTAAACATTGTCCCACTGCTGGGCACGGGCCTCCTCTACTAGTGAGAGGGGTTAGGCCTTAGTCACCACGCTGGCCTAATGCGGGTTGGTAGACTTCACATACCTTCGAAATTCGTATAAGAATTCTCAGATATGCAGGTTTCCTCACGATGTTTTCCTTCACCGTTAAGCAAGCGATAATTAACATTTAATACACACATAACTTTAGAAAAGTCAGAGGTGTATGCCACTTGGGTTTCGAACATACGACTTTCGTCTTGACAGTCCGTACCGCAACCAACTAGGCTATCGCTGCTATTAAGAATCTGCTAGAAGCTGCATACAAAATTCTTATCCAAGACTTGTACATTCAGTATCATTGTTACAAATGACTTTAAATAATTTCAATGAATATTCTAATATGCAAAAGACAACTTTGATGTTGCATATCAAACAGCCAGATGCAGCATCTTCAGAGGACAAGCACAATAAATCTCAATATCACATCGTCTAGACGAATAAATGGTAACATATCGAATGAATTTACATATATTGAAGACAATTTTAGCTGTATATATTTTTTGGCATGAATAATGTGTTCAATATAAAAAAAATTAACATCTGCTACACACAGATGAATCCTAACTTTTATTTTACTTACCTAGCTTCAGCTGACTGAATCGCTAACTCGAGGGAACGTAGAGGACAAGTGGGAGCAAACTTAAATTCATAACTAGTTTAGATTGCACGTATTAAAGGTTTTTTATAGCAATATATCGGAGAAACGAACAGAAGATCACCTGAACAAAAGTGACTAACACTAACTATGAAAGCCTATATGTAATTCATGGGTGCATAGCTGACCTTTAAAGAGAAGGAATTACGTGAAGCTAGAAGGAGTAGATGAGTAGTATACGCTTCTAGAAATTTCATTAGCCATTAAAAGCGCAACAGTAATGTGCGAACGTTCGGTTAGAACATTGTGTTACTCTGTAAAACCAAACCTATTTATACAGCAAATAAAACTGACTACAGCGGGTTTGAATAGTTTTATACACTGACACGCTAAAATAATTATAGTAATACTAGATGTTGCTCGTGGCTCCGCCCGCGTGGAGGTTATTTTTGGAAGGAAAGGTATACAATCCATGGAAGCATTTTAAGCTATTACACCTTTCTATATTTTGCTATCCCCTAGGATGCGTGCATTTTTCCGGGATAAAAAGTGGCATATATCATTTTCTGATCCCTAAACTACCACTATGCAATCATGTCGCTCCCTTGCTCTGTGAAAAACTAAACTATCCCACGGGAACTGTACATTTTTCCGGGATAAAAAGTAACCTATATGCTATTCCAGACTACAATCTATCTCTGTGCCAAATTACAACGAGATCCATCCAGCCGTTGTAGCGTGATTGAGTAACAAACATCCATCCATCCATCTAAGCTTTCGCATTTATAATATTAGTAGAATTACACACACAATGTCACACATATAGAAAGGGTATCAAGAACTACGAGGGACTACGGTACTACATTATCCAGACCCGAAATAAATATTTGTCGATCTCACAAGCATTTGCATGCATTTGAAGTGAAACCACGCCTTGATATGAAAACCGTATACTCGCCACACCTAGTACCGAGTTTGTGTAGTCCAAATACAGTACCGACTTTAGGTCCCTCGACGATTGCCAGAATTATGCCAGTCTGAAGTAACTAGATACACTAGCCAACCACGTAACGTGACTTGGTGGAATAAGCTGTTATAGCGAATTTTTATAATGTTTATGTCTTCATAAACATCCAGTTGGGTACAGATATACAAGGTGTTTCAGAAAGGTGGTATACATAATACGACGTAAAGAGAAAATGATTGTTTACTTATTAATAAAGTTTAAAATCCCTTAAATCTCATATTATATCAGTAATTTTGTTTAAACATTGTATTGAATCATTCTTGTTATGATCCATGTTACTGCTAAATGTTATTGAAGTACGTATATATAATTATGTTTTATGCTTAGGTAATCAGCTACTTTAATAGATGTTTTAAACATTACAATATACTCTTAAGGTCACGATACAAAAATGTTATTTTTCAATTTTGTCTTTACAATAAGTTACCATTGCCAACTCTACATGTGGATATGTCACTAGTACCACCTATTTATAACACACTGTATATTAGGTGTCCTCTTTGCAGCCCATATCAAAAGTCTATGACATACACAGCAAAGGTTTTTACCGAATAATAATATAAGAAACAGGACATAATTTGATGATGCAACTGGCAGGTTAAATGCAACTGAACTTTGCAGTTCAAACACAAAGCGTCCGCAGCAATTCAAAGAAACTGACTGCAGAACACGAAAGTATTTAAATTCTAATTACAAGTTGTTTTTCCCAGCTCCTTCATATTTACGAGCGACTTTCCAAATTGTCTGAGAAGTTACGTTTTCAACAAGTGCCGTTAAATTTATTTCATGCAAAAATGTTGGGAACTTTTGCTTTTAAACAAATCGTTTGCATGCATTTATGGAGATTGATTTCGTTTACAGGTATTATGCTATTACGCCCATATTCTTGAAGGCGTAGGCTGAGGCTAATCTTTTCCATTCACAACTCTCATTGATTGTCCATTTTCATCCTATAATATGTCAGGCTAAAGTTGCAATTATGACCAGCCCATGTGTATTTTTTTTCAATAGAAATACCCATCATAAACTGTGATCGCCCGCTCTGCGATTTGAACCCCAAACCTAATCGGTTTCTCAGCCAAAGTATGTTGCCAACTACTACTTGACCTATGAGGATATAATCGAGTATTAATTAAACTAAATTTTAAACTGTGTGAAAATGGTAAAATTATAAAATTATACTTTGAATATGCATAAAATAAATATTAATATAGTTCTGAAATGTACAAACAATTTTAGAGTGAAGAAGCAACTCTTGCAATATGAAATGAAAAATTTGGCGAAACTGCATTTCGTCAATGAATTCAATAAAATTAGAATTGTTTAATTTTAAATTTGCATCAAATAACGGAAATGTCTTTAATTTTCTAAATATATGTATATAGATATGTATATATGCCTTGGTGGCGCATTTGTAATTGTCTACGTGGTACGACTGCTGTGGTGATGTCTCGGGTTCGATCCCCGGCTTGGGTGAAAGTGGTATTGGGTTTTCTATCACGAAAAACTTAGTATTAGCCCGGAGTCTGGAATTGTGCCTGATATATCACCAGGACATACCTATATGGTCAATCAAGAACAACGAGGGAATAAGGTCCCACAACACCCAGACCCGGAACAAATATTTGTGAATCACACAAACAATTATCTGGGTCGGGAATCGAACCTGCGGTCTTACATTTTACAGCTGGCTACTCGCTCACTGCGCCCCGCGAGCTATCAATATACCATGGCAAGAGGCTCGTCATCTATCACATGATAGGACGTAAATATGTTAGGCGAATTGTGGGTGTACTAGATATAGGGGTGAGCTTATATATATGTAAGTCTACACGGTCTATATATATATCCGACCGTGTTCGGCCTTGGCGACTTGAGTGGTGCGCTCTCAAGTGACTGATGTAACCAATCTTCGCAGTGAATGTGCGATACAAATACCGCACGTTAACACTCCTCCGACATAGTTGTAGGATATGACCGCGGGTGGTCGGGCCTTTAGCTCGTCATGCTTAGCGTCGAGCTCCACTTTTCTTTTATCCTCGAATACCTGGACCTTAGAGGTTACGATACTCCTCCACTGTGACCGGTCTGTAGCCAGTGTCTCCCACTGTGATGGGTCCACGTCACAACGCTTCATGTGACGCTTTAACACATCTTTATACCAAAGGATTTGACCGCCTTGTTTCCGCTTGCCCTCCTCCAGCTCCGAATAGAAGATGCGCTTGGACGCTCTGTCATCGGACATTCGGGCTACATGCCCGCACCACCGCAGCTGCCGCCTCATAAGGTAGGCCTCAATCCCACCGACATTTGCACGTCGTAATACTTCCGTGTTCCTTACACGATGCGACCAATGGATGTTCATTATATTACGCAGGCATTTAATGTGAGCAAGCATATCCGGACATTGGACACACGGTCTATATATATGTATCTATAGACTACACAGGATGTAATCGAGTAAAATACGAGCCACTGCATTGAATCACGATAACAGATAGTTTAATATTGGTTACTGCTCGATGCATATGCTGTAACTTACAAATAGTAAAACAGTGTTGTATTCAAAACCTGATAGTATCCGCCAATAGGGTAGTTTCCTGTGTTTAATTTTGTACATTATTCTCTATGCAATCGAATATAATACGCAAAAGAAACTTTTTTGCGAAAACAGAATCCAAATTGCTTGAAAAATGAGGTCACAATATTTATTTTAAATATTGGTATGAGCAAACACAGACATAAGTGAAAACGGTGGCGTATTGGGAACATATCGCTATCTCCCTCGCACAACGGTACAGTACAGGCGATTCCTAGTACCGTGACGTCACGGTATCAGATATGAATCCTTGTACTGTTATTTGACAACTATCCCTTCCAGCAGATTTTAATGGCATCTAATTTACTTATTTTTGTTCGGATTCATAAAATTCTTTCGATAATAGGTTTTAGGTAATGTAACTTGTTGATTAAATTAATAAAAAGAATCGAGTCAACTACCCTATTATCGCTATGGCAAATTTAAATAAATAAATACACCCAACAGTCACGCACATAGTTCCGACCCCAGACTAGGACTTGTATCGTGGGTATCAAGAACTACGAGGGACTACGGTCCCACAACACCCAGATCCAAAACAAATATCTGTAATATATTAAGGATATACTACTTGTAGTTTTTGTAAATTGAGAACGTTATTATTATTTATTAAGTTGTCCAGTAGTTTTTTCTTATAGTTTGAATTTGGTTATTGTAAAACAAGCCATAAAAAATCAAAAAGAACATCATTTAGGTTTTTGCCGAAACCCGGGATCGAACCAGGGACCTTTAGATCTTCAGTCTAACGCTCTCCCAACTGAGCTATTTCGGCCATGACAGTGTATTCGAAATACTTGGAGGCACGACTTCTTGTTAAACTTTATACTAGTATCAGTCGCATAGAGATCGGAGTAGATAGCTGATATCCATTAAACACAAACCTGACACTTTGAACCTTATTAACTTGTTGAAGCTTGTTCTTATTGGTTCAAAGTTCAAACTATAAAATCAAGACTTGACTGAGTACTACTAACAATGTATACGTATATATGTATACGTAGGACCCTTTGAAGCTAAGATTTCAGCCATATTACCAATCTCAGCTGGGTTTATTAGATTAATTAATGATTGTAATCCCCGAAGGGGTAGGCAGAGGTGTACCCACACTAGTACACCCACTTTTCGCCGAATTTCGGTCCCATAATGTGATAGGGGGCGAGCCTATCACCATACCGGACACAGATTCCAGACTCCGGGCTAATACTGAGAATTTCTAGATAGAAAAACCCAATATCACTCCCGATCCGGGGATCGAACCCGAGACCTCAGCACAGCAGCAGACGTACCGCATGCGCAATTACAACTGCGCCACCGAGGCAGTTAATTTTAAGGAAGAAGATTCTTTAAAGATAATAAAGAACCAAAAAGTTTATTCAAATAAAAAAAAGCTTTACTAAAAAATATTTTATTCGCGTTTGGTCTTTCAAGGCAGCTTAATCTTGTTAGAATTATTGAGAAATATATTCTTTGTAAACCCAAAACTAATTAGTGATTTATCAAGATTTTGTAAAACCTTATATTTTTGAATACGTTATCTTGTGTCTGCCGTAAAAGGCCGTAATATATGAGTATTAGAAAATCATACATTTGTTTATGTATAAGCTCATATTTTAACAAATTTAAATATGTATGCGAAATACCACGGACTGACTTGTCACGAAATTTCTAAGACTATACCCGATTGACTTTAAATTTTGCGTAGTTACTCATTTCGCGATGTAGACGCTCACTAAGACCGGATTTTTGGAAATTTCACTCCTAAGAAGGTGGCGTTGAAAGTTTTCTGTCTGTTGCGCTTTAACGGCTAAACCACTAAACCGATTTTGATAAAATTTTGTGCGAGGATATATATAACCCGGGGATGGACATAGGCTATTTTATGATGTTAAAATCTACTCTTATATGGGTGAAGTAGGGGATGAAAGTTTGTATGATTTCAGAATATCATTTGAGATTGCTTAGAATCAAACTCTTAGGGGGCTCAACCTCATGAAACTAGGGGCTGAAAGTAATCGTTCAATATACTTTTGGGCAGAAGTAATTATTGTTTCGGCTCCACGGGATAATGAAAAACTTATTAAACTTGCGCGAAGTCGCAGACAAAAGCTAGTTATATACTCAGCCTGTTGCCGTCCACTGTCGGACATAGGCCTCCCCAAGTGAACGCCAACCATCCCGGTCTTGGGTAGCCCGCATTAATCCACTACCCGCCACCTTCTTCAAGTAGCGGTCCATCGTGCAGCAGGCCGCTGGGCGTCCCACACTACGTTTGCCTAAACGCGGACTCGATTCCAACACATGTCTGCTGTATCGGAAAGCTAGTTAGTATTTTATAAAATTAATGCTTGACATTTTTAACTGAGAGTTTATCCTTATTATTCTCAAAAATAATTTTAATAGAAAAATACTGTGTTGTATTCATATGCAGTGGGAGTCATGTAAAATTCAATTGTAGGTTCAGTCAGTGCTAGCCCCAATTTGCAAAGTTTGTGAATTTAAATATTCAAGAGTGCGGAAGGCGGCGGAAGTCGTGAGGGCAACTTGCACGATGTGCTTACTAGTGTGTTTGGCACACCACCTATTTGGGATAGTTGTAAGGTATAAGCAACAGCGACATTGTATAATCTGAAGTATTTTTTCTTTAGATCTGCGGCAACTGTTATCATAAATATTGCTGCAAATAAATAAATAAAAAATATTTGGATTTTCTTAATGTTTTGCAAGATGAAATAAACAACTAACTTTGTTTAGACATATATACTCACGTCTGTAATTCGTACAACGTAAATTCGTAAAACGTCTTAGCAGAGCTGTAACTAGTACACCCACTTTTCGCCGAATTTATTACGGTCCTATAATGTGGTAAGGGGCGAGCCTATCGCCATACCGGGCACGATTCCAGACACCGGGCTGATGCTGAGTATTTCTAAATAGAAAACCCAATATCACTTTACCCGATCTAGGAATCGAACCCGAGACCTCAGCACAGCAGTCGTAACGCATTTGCAATTACAACTGCGCCACCGAGGCATCCATTCTGTTGTTGCACCAAATTACTAATACCAACTCACTGATTATGTTTTGGTCATGTAATTGTTAGAAAAACACCTATAAACTTTATATCTAGTCCATATCTTATAGTTTGCACCCCAAAATGCCTTTCATTGCGCACTGTCCTCTCGTGTACAATTTATTTCAAGAATAGCCTCTGTTCTTGGTGTTTAGACAGTAAAACCTGTTAATAAGTTAATTCAGTGCATTCATGTGCCTTGGAACTGGATAATTTTAAAAGCAGCGCTTTCCTACTTTATTATGGAAAGGAGAACATGTTGGAAATGTTCGAATTATATAATTTTTTACTGGATTTGCATTGTTGTCTTTTAGCTATTATTAGTGTATAGATATTATTTATTTTTACTTTGTGCATATCAGTACAGTCGTTCTTAAATACAGGCGTTTAATTCAGTTGCTGATCGTAGCACATAGTGCTGGTTTTCATGAATAGCTGTTTAAAAATAGATAATACTGAGATTAGGAAACTTTTTCATGCCACATCGCCATTTTGCCGAAATTATTGTGAGGTTTATTTATCGTAAAAATTATTTTTAACAGCATTGTATAATTGACTAAAATTATATATTTTTTTGGTTGTGTGGTTTCTTAAAAACAAGCGATAGACAGGGACTTTCTAGTTTTAAATGTGCTGACTGCGATAGTTAGTTTTGTCAAGGCAAACGTCTTATGTTCGAGAACAGACGCAATGGCATACACCTCTGACTTTTCAAAATTTATGTGTGTATTCACTGTTAATTATCGCTTGCTTTAACGATGAAGGAAAACACCGTTAAGAAACCTGCATACCTTAGAATTCTCATAGAATTTCAAAGGTGTGTGAAGTCTACCGAACCGCATTAGGCGAGCGTGGTTGACTATTTCCTAAACCCTTTCGATAGTAGAGGAAGCCCGTGCCCAGCAGTGGGTCAGAGTTAATACAGGGCTAATATTATTTATTAAAATTCGCTGACACTCAATCATGAATCTTACAGCTTACACAATTAAGTAGTGCGAGGATTCATTGCATTTATTATTAAAAGTAATTTCATTCTTGTCCCAACACTATTCTTAAAGTACAGTAAAAAACTTTGCCATCCTCAACCGCAAAACTGTTAACACCTCGCGCTGTATTCATAAAGAAACTCATCTAAGTTATGATGGTATTAAACTTGCCTTAATTAAAGAGCAAACGCACTTTACGTTTCTCGTAAAATGCACCGATCGTCTCAGGTCATAATAAAATAAAATAATAATACTAGCCCTGTATTAAACATTGTCCCACTGCTGGGCACGGGCCTCCTCTACTAATGAGAGGGGTTAGGCCTTCGTCCATCACGCTGGCCTAATGCGGGTTGGCAGACTTCTCATACCTTCGAAAAACTCTCAGATATGCAGGTTTCCTCACGATGTTTTTCCTTCACCGTTAAAGCAAGCGATAATTAACATTTTAATACACACATTACTTTAGAAAAGTCAGAGGTGTATGCCACTTGGGTTTCGAACCTACGACTTTCGTCTTGACAGTCCGTACCGCAACCAACTAGGCTATCGCTGCTATTTATCTTTATGTCTCAGGTCATACATAAAGATAAATCCAGAAGGCAAATGTTATACTCCTTTATTGCTCAGGGTTGGAATTTATAACCGATAGGTGAGAGGCCACCGATCAATAAAAGGAAATAAGCTTGGTGAAGCATAGGTTTAGTAGCACATCTGCCTACCCCAACGAGGATGAGCTTATCATGAGTTTTATACATATATGCATTTTTCACCTTGTAGGGGTTGCTTCTGCCCTACTCAATGAAGTTTATAAAATTGCAGGGTTGTGAATAAAACAATAACGTTGCATCTGACTCGAATGCCGACAGTGATAGGTGTATGCTGTGTCGCTCTGTTTGATAGACTCGTATGGAGCGTAGCGCGGCCATGACTTTTGTATAGTCATACTCTCTGCGGGGCACCCCCGTTCTGGCCATATGAATATCTACTGTCAGCAGTCGTGGTGTTTATTAATATAAACATAAAATACAATGGTTCTTACAGCTATTTCTCCGTAGGTAAAAGTTTACATTGAATCTAATAACTAGGCTTTGTTAAAGTAGAAATGCGTCGTTTATTTTCTTGGTAATCCCGGCATACGTCCTGTATGTGTGTGGCCGTGATGCCACAACCTGTTACGGTAGGCAGCGGCTTTGCTACGGTAAGCAGCGGCTTTGCTGTGCCCCTGGCATTGCAGAAGTCTATGGGCGGCGGTGACTACTTACCATCAGGGGGCCGGCTGCTCGTCTGCCTATTGAGGCACTAAAAAAAACATGTGAATATACATATAAAGTACTAGCTGTTGCTCGCGGCTCCGCCCGCGTGGAGGTCATGTTTGGGAGAAAAAGTATACAATACAAAATACCAATATTAATGCGTTTAACTTAAAAATGACGGATTTTCATACAAACTTTCATTCCGTATTTTACCCCCTTAGGGGCGGAATTTATAAAAATCCTGAAACATATATTTTTTATTTTTAACTAAAATGCTAAATACAAATTTTTATGAATTTAACTTCAAAAATGACGGATTTTCATACAAACTTTCATCCCCTATTTTACCCCCTTAGGGGTGGTATTTCCAATAACCCTTCCTTAGTGGATGCCTACGTGATAAAAGGTACCTACTGTCAAAATTTCAAGTCTCTAACCCCAGCCGTTTAGGCTGTGCGTTGATCGATCAGTCAGTCAGTCAGTCAGTCAGTTTCTTCTTTTATATATACAGACTATAGACCTATGCTTCGCAAAGTTTATTTGACAGCCTCCGTGGCGCAGTAGGCGAGTAGCCGGCTGTGAAACGAGAGGCCGTGGGTTCGATTCCCACACCGGGACAAATGTTTGTGTGACAGATTTGTGTCGTGTCTGGGTGTTATGAGACCGAAAGTCTCTCGTAGTCTCTGATACCCACGACATAAGACTTGTATCTTAGTGTGAGACCGGGGCTATTTATGACTGTTGGGTGTATTGTTATTTATTTATCTCTCTCACACTTTGACAGCGTCGTGTTGAGTGAGTGGCTAACCGGCTGTGAAACGAAAGACCGCGGGTTCGATTCCCGCACCGAGACAAATGTTTGTGTATATATTTCAATATCATTCCTTGTGAGTTTGCCAGATTTTATATTTTTACACTGGGTACCCAGAATACATTTATTTATTGTTGGGGAAATCGACCTGTTGGTCGTAACCCGCTTTGATTTTGTGATTTTAAGTGGACTGTATGATTTTGTCTGCCACTCACCTGATACAGCAGAACTGCCGGTCTTCTGGGGTACCCCGTGGTGGCGATATAGGTTGCTGGTTGCCTGTCTCGCTATCTTCGGGTTTGCACCAGACACGAATACCAATCTCGTATTTCCAAAGAAAGTCAATTTTCTAGATTTTAGCAGCGCGCGCGCACTCGCTAGACCGTACGTTACGACGTTCAAAAAGGAAGAGAGTGTGTTGAGTTATAGGTGGCAGCACCTTTCTGCATTGTATACGTTCCGGTGAATTATGTGACAGACAACATGATTTTAAACATTAGAAAAGATATGGAATGATAGATTTAGGCTTGTGCTAACATAATATACGGAACATGCCGCCGACCTTAAAATAATCTATTTTAAAAGAAAACTAAAGATACTAAACTAACATAGAGCTACGAAAATGATAATAGATATGTGTAGCTAGTCGATAGGAAGAGGACAGACCTTCACTACAGGTCGTTTTGTAATTGCATCATCAATGCGTACTGTTACAACACGAGTAACACCGTCAGCGCCCGGGTGGAGTTGATGCACACGAGCCAAGCGCCACTGTAGTGGAGGTAATGTGTTATCAACTAACACAACTACGGAACCCACTTTGAGGGGTGTCTTCGTAGTGTCGTCAAACCATTTACTTCTTTGCTGAAGTTGATGAAGGTATTCAACACTCCAGCGTTTCCAAAAATGTTGTACAGCTTGTTGAATGATTTGCCATCGTACTAGATGACTGGTAGAATCAGTACTAAGATCGATTTCAGGTAAAGAAGTCAATGGTTGCCCGACTAAGAAATGTCCTGGTGTAAGAGGTAATGGATCGGTAGGATCATTACTCTGTGTACAAAGTGGTCTCGAATTTAGTATGGCTTCTATTTGAGTTAGAAGTGTGTTGAATTCATCATAAGTTAAAGTAAGTTGCCCTATGACTCTATAAAGATGTGTTTTCATGCTTTTGACAGCTGCTTCGAATATACCACCGAAATGGCTTGCATATGGTGGGTTAAAATGCCAAGTTATTGATAGATCAGTTAATCTTTCATTAATTTGAGTTTGGTTAGCAGAGTTTTGCAAGAATGTTTGCAAATCTTTAAGATAGTTATGACATCCTACGAAGTTACGACCGCAGTCAGAATAAATATCACTACAGAGTCCGCGTCGGGAAACAAAACGGCGTAAAGCGTTAAGAAATGAATCCGTCGATAAATCTGGAACTAATTCGAGATGTATTGCCTTTGTTGACATGCATACAAAGACACATACGTAAGATTTGTAGATTTTCGCGTTACGAAATTTACTTGATTTGAGATTGAAATGCCCAGCAAAGTCTACGCCTACGTGTAAGAATGGCCTAAGAGCGCTTACTCTTGCAGCAGGGAGAGAAGCCATGGGTGGCTGCGGAGCTGACGGTCGCACGCGAAAGCATCGCACGCAGCGACGTGTACGCATACGGACTGCATCGCGGGCAGAAATAATCCAATATGTCTGGGCTAATAAAAATTGTAACGTCTGCGGACCAACGTGTAAATATAATTTATGAAAATAATCGATAAGTAAATTTGTAAATAAATGTTTTTTAGGTAAAATAATTTGATGCTTGGCATCGTACGATATTTGAGCACGTTGTATCCTGCCGCCGACCCTAAGAAGTCCGGCGTCGTCTAGAAACGGTTTAAGTCTTTGAAGCCTGTTTGTACATATATCATTATCTTTAAGTCGTGAAATATCTTCAGCGAATTGATCTAGCTGTACGAGTCGGATAACTCGAGTTAGAGCTAATTTAGTTTCGGAAACTGTAATATGCCGATATGAATAAAATTGTGTCTTACGGCAATTATGATAAAAACGATATATCAAAGAAATAACTCGCAATAATTTTGGTAGCGACGAAAATCGCTCAAGAAATTGTAAGTCCGGGATTACTTGTTTAGATATAAGAACATGCTGACGTCTTTCTTCGTTAGTGTGTAAATCAACTTTTGACAAGGGCCAATCAGTTTGAGACAGCTTGAGCCAGATGGGCCCATTAAACCATAACGCCTTGTCTAGTTTAGATGGAAGCACACCTCGGGATGCTGGATCCGCGGGGTTGTCCTCGGAACGCACGTGACGCCAGTGAGCGGCTGGCACGCGGCTAGTCGTCTCCGTCACACGATTGGACACAAAAGTGCGCCATTCATGTGAGGATGAGCGTAACCATGCAAGTGTGACAGAAGAGTCACTCCATGCATAAACATTGTCGCTAGACAGAATGTTTTTGTAGGTTAAAAGTATTTTTTGTATAAGCTTTGATAAAAGCAAAGCTCCACATAACTCCAATCGTGGGAGTGTTATACGTTTCAAGGGCGCAATTTTCGTCTTTGCAAGAAGAAGACAAACTTGCGCAGTGCCTTTAGTATCGATGACACGTAAATATACGCAGGCAGCATATGCCTTCTCAGATGCGTCAGCAAAACCGTGTATTTGTATGTTACTCATGGGATTAGGAATAACGTGACGTGGTAATGATATGCATTCAAGAAGTGAAAGTTCCGATATGAAATTCAACCAAAGGTCACATATACCTTTCGGGGGTGCTTCATCCCAATCCGTACCAGAGATCCATAAGAGTTGAATTAAATGTTTAGCAAACAATATAATTGGGCTAAGGAAGCCAAGTGGATCATAAATCTTTGAAATTTCTGAAAGCATAATGCGTTTTGTGCATCTTGTTGGAGGAGTTGCTACCCGATATGAAAAGGAATCTGATTTGGGATCCCATTTGAGGCCCAAAACTTTAACTGTGGTGTCAGTGTCGAGAGCGGAAATAATCAGAGCTTCATCATCTGGATTTGAGATGTCACTGCTAATACAAGATAAAAAGGCAGGACAGTTGCTTGTCCATTTGCGGAGTTCAAAGGATCCCGCTTTGCAAATAGCAGTGAGCTCACGCTGCTTAACGAGAGCGTCTTCCAGAGTGTTAGCGCCTGATACGACGTCGTCGACAAAAACTTCATTCAGCAACACTTGCGAGGCAAGTGGAAAAGAGTTAGCTTCATCAATTGCTAATTGACGAAGTGTACGAAGTGCTAAAAATGGCGCTGAAGCCACGCCGAAAGTCACAGTACAAAGTCGGTACTCCTGGACAGGATCTTTAGGAGAGTATCTCCAAAGAATCCGTTGGAAATCCCGGTCCTCAGGACGTATTTGAATAAAGCGATACATCATTTTTATATCCGCTGTAAATACTATCTTGTGTAGCCGAAACTTTAAAAGAACGTCATTTATATCTTGGTGCAATTTTTGACCAATAAGCAAATTGTCGTTTAGTGATCGACCATTAGTAGTTTTGCATGAGGCATCAAAGACTACTCTGACCTTCGTCGTGGCAGAACACTTTTTGATCACACAATGGTGAGGAATGTAATAGGGAATATTGTTGGAAACCGTGTGCTTATTGACAGGTTCCATGTGACCTAATGTCTCGTATTCACGAAGACATTTTGAATATTCTTCTCGCAGAGAAGGATCGCGAGTAAGCCTTTGTTCAAGCTTGTACAAGCGATTGAGAGCGATTTGGCGTGAATCACCGAGAGGAAGTACATGTTCCTTAAATGGAAGGGAAACGATGTATTTTCCGCTGCTATCACGTTTGTGAGTGTTGACGAAAATCGACTCACAAAGAGATTCTTCTTTGGTTAGAGGCTTGATATCAGGTACTGATTCAAGTTCCCAAAAATTTTGTAATTGCATATCAAGTTGATATGTACTAACATTCATGCAGACTTGTGCTGGCAATGAATGGGAAATTTTACCGTTAAGTAAGTAACCAAAAATACTATTAATAGCCACAGGTGTACCCTGTGGGCCTTTGATGTTATCGTGTAACAATATCAGATCGGTATAATCTGATCCTAACAGAAGTTCGACGGGACGCGCAGAACGTAATTCTGGATCCGCTAAAGTAAGCCTTTTAAGATGAGGAATGTCCTCGAAAAAGGTTGGAATTTGTGGTAAATAGCTCGTTAACTTTGGTAAGATAAGAGCTTTGATAAATAATTTAGGTTCCGGTTTGTTGTGAGGCGTAACCTCACACAAAACGTATCCACGCGGCTGCTCGGTTTTGTCGCCTATGCCAGTGACAGTCCTGCTGGTTTTAGCATGATATCGTCTCAACCCTAGTCGCTGAACGCATGACTCCGCTATAAGAGTAGCCTGAGAGCCTTGGTCAACTAAAGCGCGTACAGGGCGAGGAGTGTACGAACTAGCATCAGTCGAACAGATGTTAACAAGCGCGGTTGTAAGTAGAACCGTACAATTATTATCTTTGTACCCAGAAAAATCACGTAATGATTTGGGCGAAGAAGATTGTTCCGCTACTGAGGCTGGCTCAGGGGACTTAAAGTTACATTCGGTAGTCAGTATTACGTTGGAAGATACATCTTCATGTATAGACGTATGATGACGCTGCGAACACACACGGCAGTTGTGTCGCGATTTACAATCCTTAATTTCATGACCAGTAAATAAACAATTGTCGCAAATTTTATTTTGTTCTATAAAATATTTCTTCTCGGATAAAGTTAATTTATTAAAGTTAATACATTTATTTAATGGATGTGAATTTTGTTTACAATAATGACATTTAATAATATAGTTAATACCGGAGGGATTTGAAGTTGCAGCATGAATACTCATCGAGCGCGAATCACTCTTACGTTTAACGGCACGTCGAAGTTACGTATAGATGTAGTGTGGTGGTGTGCGTCTGAATGCGAGCGCGCGATGGCTCGGCGGCTCGAGCCGTCCGGATGGCGCGGCGACGCGGCGGAGTGAGCGTGGCGAACCGCAGGTTCGGTGCCCGAGACAAAGGAGCGCGACGCAGCCACAGGGGCGATATACATCGACTCAGTTGCCACTAATTCTTTATTTAAGAACTCAACCAGCTTATTTACACACGGAATATCACTAGATGACTTCAGCGATAGTTCAAAACGTTTTCGAAGAGTAGGTGTAATTTTACGTAGTAAAATATTTAATAAAATAAAACTCCATTCGGTGACCGGTAAGTCGAAAGACTTTAAAGCGGTTATATTTTCTTTGTAAACCATTAAAATATTACTCAGACTCTTTTCGTAATTTTTATCAATGACTGGGTCAACATCAAGGATTTTATCTAAGTGTTTAGATGCAATAATTCTGTTATTTTGATAACGATCTAACAATACTTGTAAAGCATTCTCATAATTATCCCCAGTGATGGGAAGTGATTTAATTAAGTTATAAGGTTCGCCCCGTAAGGACAGAAGTAAATATCTGAAACGTTCTACATTTGATAACTGTTCATTGTTATGAACTAATGACAAGTACAAATCATAAAATGCATTCCAATCGGTCAACTCACCGTGGAAAGTAGGTAATGTAAGTATAGGTAACTGATCTCTCGAATGACCTTGACCATGGCAACATGTAGTCGGTTTTACGTTAGCTATACTTTGTCTACGTTCGATAGATTTTAATTGATCAGCTGTGATCTGTACTGTGTAATATAAGTTGTCAAAATTATTACGTATATCCAATTGTTCTTCTGGTTTGAATTCTCCACTTTTAGCTAATATTTTTTCGATTTTACCCTGTACGAGGAAAAATTGTTTTTTGACATTGTTAAGTTCCTTCGTACGTACACGAAATTCGGCTTCATTTGATGACGAACAATCAGCCATACGTTGAATGCTATTCATTGAAATATTACGTTCAAATATTAATTGTTCTAACTCCATAATGATTTTATTATGTGTCAGGTAGGTATAAGAAATATGTGTTAGGTATGCAGTACACTAACAGCGTTAAAATAATTTAATGTAACACGTAATGTTATATTAAATATGTTGTCGTACGAAAATACGGCAAATGAATAAATATACAATAATACTGAGTTGTGTCTAGTACGTAATACATAGACTATTTCTAAATTTAAATATGATGTATGTATTTTTGTATTGTAAAATATTAGTAATGAATCGTAGCTGTCTGTGGAACGCGTGCCTTAGTTTCCGCAAACTTGTTTTAAAGGTAATGTTCGACTCGAGCGCTAGCGGTGTGGCGTAGGCCGAACGATGTACCCACAAGTTGGGAGAAAAAAAATGAAATTGTAAAATTCGCTATTTTACCTAGTAATTCATTCGTAAAATGAATTAATACAGTTCGAAAAAACAGTACGCAATGGTATTGTCGAAAAACATATACGCTAAGCCTAGGAAAATGGAATTGATATAATTTTATAATCGAGGGTGGATTCCGTCGATTAGTAAAATGAAAACTACTTTTTTGGACAGAAATAAGTACTATGCTAGCACAAACCTTACAATACCTTGAACATACGGTTCGAAGGTCCAAACTATGTTGGGGAAATCGACCTGTTGGTCGTAACCCGCTTTGATTTTGTGATTTTAAGTGGACTGTATGATTTTGTCTGCCACTCACCTGATACAGCAGAACTGCCGGTCTTCTGGGGTACCCCGTGGTGGCGATATAGGTTGCTGGTTGCCTGTCTCGCTATCTTCGGGTTTGCACCAGACACGAATACCAATCTCGTATTTCCAAAGAAAGTCAATTTTCTAGATTTTAGCAGCGCGCGCGCACTCGCTAGACCGTACGTTACGACGTTCAAAAAGGAAGAGAGTGTGTTGAGTTATAGGTGGCAGCACCTTTCTGCATTGTATACGTTCCGGTGAATTATGTGACAGACAACATGATTTTAAACATTAGAAAAGATATGGAATGATAGATTTAGGCTTGTGCTAACATAATATACGGAACATTTATTCATAACTCTGGGCAATATCTTACAGGCAACCAACCATAGTACTGGGAGTAATATAGAGGACTGTCAACCACACATAAAGTAAAAACGTATTGTAATATATACTGAAATAGCGGGTCTGGCAGACATCTCCCTGCCCGGAAAAGCAGCGCCACACCCACAGCATGCCCACCTTTTTATTTCCCGCGGGGAAAATCCATCTTACAGATACCTTCTCAACCTCAGGGGAGGAGAGATGGTTATGCCGAATTCACTGACCTTCCAAACCAGTCCCGAGGGACTACTAGATTGGGGTCCTAACCAATTTTCCTAAGCCAGTGTACCGAATAAAAACGCCGCGCTGGCCTTCTGCAGCGCTTGCGGGACGGTTCCGGGGGATCCTGAGAATCTTTGGATTGCTGCCGGAAATATGCCTGCGTGGTATCTACGGTCCGTCTCTTCTGCAGGCCCACCTACCGCATCAAAAACATCCATGAACCCATTGATATATACACACAACATTTCATCCAAATCGGTCCATTTAGGAGAAGTTAGGTGCCAAATACACGTACAGAATAATTAAGTACAATAAATAAAGAAGTGGAAGAGATAGTAATTAACTACACCAATAAGAGAGTTATTAAACGTAACAAACACGTCTAAATCGTTATTGTTGGCGTTTGAAATGTTTATTTCGATGAATATTCAAATGTTATCTACTATTCGCTTTGAATATCATTTCTGTTATACATTTGACGCGAATAAATTTGAATTGTTTACATTTATGCATGCTGTGGTTACATTTACAAAATTAGCTTGTTCGTGAAATATTCTGGCTTAAGGCTATAAGATTTTTATAATTAACTTATTTTAGATAGATACATACTCATGCCTACATCCCGTGGGGGTGGGCAAGCTATGATCCTGACACACTTCTTTCGCCTCTTCCACATTCATACATCTTCTCATATATTTTTGGCGGTTAAAGATACTCATGATTTGGCCTTTTAGTATAAGATCATTTATTTGACTGGTTCCTCGGGCCCTTCTAACCCAGTCACATTTGCACAATAGATACTTTTCGTAAATCGTCTTTCATCCATCCTCTCAATAATTCTTCAGAAAAAAAACAGATAATTCTTCAACTGAACGATCTCTCATCATACTATTTCTCATGCGATCAGCAAGGCTGACTCCACACATAGTCTGTAGGGAACGCATCTCCACCGCATTTACTTGGTTTTCATGCTTCTTCTGCCACACCCAACATTCACTTCCATACATAAGTGTCGGTACCAGCACGCCATTATGAACAGCCATCGTATTTATTTAGAGAAATATTCATTTTTACACCTGTAACGCTTTTAACCACTCACGGATCATCGGACACCGGTGTCCAGACAAAAAGTGACAATACTCGTCCTTATTGATTAGAGTATTAAGCGTATTTGTAGCGTTAATATTATGGAAATAAAATTTATTTTGGCTTGTATTTTACTCACTACTTATGACCTTTTCCCGAACACCGGTGACCTTGGGATCCGCGATAGATTAATGATCTTTTTCAGTCTAGTTATATATCTAATCGGAGACTCGATTTGACGTCTTCATAAAAAAATTGGCACAAAATCAAACTTGAATAAATAAATTGTATTACGATAAATGCAGTTCATTAATTATTGTATTTACAACTCCCGCATTCCCGGGGGCTCGCCTAATGATCATGTTAATTGCTCCCTGAAATTATAACTAGAGAATTTTACACCCTAATTGAATTCATCCAAAAGGGTTGCAGCGTGATTAATCGCTTATTTTAGCAAGAATAATAGAATATCATTAAAAAAATGTGCATTATTTCCTTACATACACAGCAGCACACAGCCTTCGTGGCGCAGCGGGCGAGCAGCCGGTTGTGAAACAAGAGGCGTGGGTTCGATTTCCACACCGAGACAAATGTTTGTGTGACAGACAGACACTTGTTCAGAGCCTGGATATTGTGGGACCGTAGTTCCGCGTATATATTGATACCCAGGATCCGGATTAGACCTTTTTTTTTTTTTTTTTTGTTGTCGCGGGGAAAGCGTTTTATTACTACCGCCCGCTCCGGGGGGAAGCGGAATAAGAATAAAACGGTTATGCTGGACTAGCCGGTCTTACGACCCAGCATCCCCCTCGCCCGGATGATGGCTATCCGGGCAGCCGCTGGGCCGAGTCCCTACCCCCTATGTACACCCCACCCGACACTACCAGCTAAAACCCCGCGGTGGCCTTCTTCGGCGCTTACGGAGCGATCCCGGGGTATTCTAAGGAGTGCTAGAATTGCTGCCGGAACCGCCCCTGCGCGGTGCTGCGTTGCAGCCCATCTCCATGGGAGGGCTTAGGAGCCCCCGCGCACCGAACAACGACAGCGAACGAGGCCTTACCACACGCGCTGCCGTCCATCTCGGGGTCGCACGATGCTCCGAAACTGGGAGTGCATCGATTCGGGCTGACAGCCCCCCGCTGCGAGCCCGCGACCCCCGATGGCCCCAATTAGTCGCCTCGTACGACAGGCAGGGGTTACCGTGGTGGAATTCAAACGCCCCCGTTCCACAGGGCGGGAGACGCCGGTCAGTCGTCCACCCGGCGCCTCCTACGTCTTCTCTGGCGGCGGGAGGGATCATTTCGTTCCCGATCCCTCTCGGCACTCTCCTTCTGCGAGATGACGCTCTCGCAGAAGTGGGCCACCGCACGCCAGGACCTCCGGCTGGCGACCATGGACGACACCACGGCCGGCAGCGAGAGGTCTCCTCCGACGACTGCTCTGAGAGCGCTGCGCTCTTCCTCCCAGGCTGGGCACTCCTCCAACGTGTGTTGGGCCGTGTCCTGGTGGCAGTTGCCACAATGGTGGCACACGGCAGACACCTCCTTTCCGATCCGACACAGGAACGAACCGAAACACCCGTGGTCCGTCAGTACCTGCGTCAGCCGGAAAGTTGGCGCACCGTGGCGCCTGTCTAGCCATCTCTTTAGGACAGGACGCACTGCCGCGACGGTCCTCAAGCCCGCACTTGGGCTTTCCAGCCTGGTATGCCACTCCTCCACAGCGGTTCTGCGAAATCGGGCCGCAATCTCCCTCGGGGCCAGTCTCACCTGACGGCGACTGGACGCCTCCTCCCGCCAGAAGAACGCGGACGAGAGGAGTTTTGCGTCCAACTCCCAAGGGAGGGTGCCGGCCAATACGCAGGCCGCCTCGTGGGAGACCGTGCGGTAGCCCCTTACTATTCGCTGCGCCAACAAACGCTGCGGTTTGCGCAGCAAGGCGACGCAGCGGGGTTTCAGGGACTGGGCCCATACGGGACATCCGTACAGGGCCATTGACCGCACGACTCCAGCGTATAAACTTCGGCAAGGGCTATTAGGTCCCTCCAGGTTCGGCAGCAGGCGTCCGAGCGCGCCCGCCGCCCGCACCAATTTCGGCGACAACTCCTTGAAATGGGCACGGAAATCCCATCGGCTGTCCAGAATCAATCCCAAGTACTTCATTGTACAGCCGATGGGAATCCGCACCCCCTCCACATTGATGTGGGGCATTAAAGGTGGCCGAATCCGAGGACCGTGAAAGTAAAGGGCCTCGGATTTGTTCAGGGCCACCTTAAGGCCCAGTCGCCGAATCCTGCCCACCACCTGTTCGGTTGCGAACGAGGCGAGCAGGGTGGCCTCCTGGAAAGACCTGGCTGTCGCTGTTACTAGCGTGTCGTCTGCATAACAGACGACAGCGACGCCTCGGGGATTGGTACCACGGAGCACCCAATCGTAGCCGATGTTCCACAAGAGAGGGCCCAGGACTGAGCCCTGTGGAACACCGCAGGCCATCGCTCTTCGGTGCCACCTGTCGGCGCCTGGATACACTATGTACCTGTCTGAGAGATACGAGCGCACCAGACGCCGGAGATACGGTGGCACCACGTGGTACCGCAGTGCTTCCAGTATGCAGGCCCAGGGCAGGGTGTTAAACGCGTTGGCGATGTCTAGAGACACCGCCACCACCACTTCACCCCGAGCCACTGCATCCTCCGCTTGTGCCTTGACCCGCAAAATCGCGTGTACTGTCGATCGGCCTTGCCGGAACCCGTACTGGCACTGTGCCAGGTCCGGCCCGACCCCTTCAAGATGCTCGACGAGGCGAGCGTGAATGATACGCTCGAAGAGCTTACAGACCTCGTCGAGCAACACGATGGGCCGGTAGGCCGATGGCGACTCTGCGGGCCGCCCCTCCTTCTTGAGCAGGACCAACTTCCCAGTTTTCCACTGAGACGGAAAACGGCCCTGCTCCAGGCACGCGGAGAACAGGCCACGGAGCCTAGTCCCCAGATGCTCGACGGCTAACACCCACGCACGTCCGGGGATACCGTCGAGACCCGGGGCTGTTTTCTTGCCCCGCAGCCGAAGCACCACCGCCCGAAATTCCTCGAGCGAAACCTCCGAAATAACCCTTGCCGAACTCAACGACGATGGCGTCGATGGATGTGACGCCATCGGTGGGGGAGTGACATCTTCAGTGGCAGGGAACAAAGCTGCGACGACCTCTTCCACTAGGTCGCCCCGGAGACTCTGCGTCAGTGGGGGCGCCCACGGGCGATATCTCCTCATCGCCAATCCGGATTAGACCTAGTGTGGGTCAGGACTATGTCTGCCCTGTGGATTGGGGGCTCTACAGAATTCTACTATGGTATAACCTGCCTGTCGTAAGAGGCGACTAAAAGGGGTCACGGGGGTCGCTACTGCACAGCGGGAGTTGTGTGGCCTTTATAAATATGCGCTGGGTTACGCCGCGAAGTATCGCTATAGAATGTGGAGGGCAACTAGCCCTAGAAGAGACGGGCCGTAAAGGCCTGCGCAGGGATCGTTCCGGCGACAATCCAGAGCATACTCAGGATCCCCCGGGATCATACCACATACCCTGCAGAAGGCTACCGCGGGGTTTTTAGTCGGTACACAGATGTAGGAACATTGTAAGAGTCCCGATCCAGTAGTCCCTCGGGTGAAATAGGTCAGAAGGTCGGTGAGTCCGGCATAACTATCTCTCCTCCCCGAGGTCCAGAAGGTATTCGTAAGATGGATTTTCCCGAGAGAGAAAAAAACTATGAGTGTGACTGTAGGCTGTATTTATTTATTATTGCATCCTTCTTATTTTTTAGCTATAGCTAGATCTAGCAAGAAGTTAAAGAAGTGGTCCAGGGACTAGTGTTAGAGTACTCAGATGACCGCAAAACGGCCAACCATCGTACTCCAACTCTAGACATTAATGATTAATTATTCTAAATAAAATGAAATCAATAATATAAAATAAAATATAGGGCTTTAAAATACTCGCTCCTGGCCATATGAGTCGAATGTTGGAAGTAGACTAGACTCATATCTCACTTATAAATCGCTTGGTTGTTAACAGTAATGAAAAATCTATTAAAGTTACTTAATCCTGTAAATCAGCTTTCGGGACCAGTCATGCGTACAACCAATTAATTTGTAAGGCGATTTCGAATTTCGAACGGTGAAACTCCGTAATCTGTTTGTCAGGTCCTTAGATATGAGTCGTATAAAACCAAAGTTGGCAAAGTAGGTAGTTGGGCAGAAATGAAAAAAATATATGACAACTAGCGGGCCCGGCAGACGTCGTCCTGCTCGTAAAAGCAGCGGCACACTGACTGCAGCGCCATCTTCCGGGCTGATTTGTGAATATAAATTTGTAAATTTGTGAAAGTGCCCAACGATCGTATAGAAGTTTTCACTTCAAAAAAAAAAGTAATTAAGCAAATAAGCCACTAGGGGCTCTTTTATACGTCAATTATAGTACCTAGTCAGGTCATAAATTCTGTCACATGTTTAATATAAAATAATTAAAACAAGTTTATTCATTATGTAACCATTTATATACCAAAATGAACTTAACAAAACATAGATTCTTATGACACTAAAGTTTATTCAAAATGACCTCCGTGATTTTGAATACAGGCCTTCAATCTGCGCGGCCAGTTGTCTATCGCAGCACGAACGAGGTCCATGTCAATATCGGCGGCTGCCTTAATCAAGGATGTCTTGAGTGACTCCAAATTGGGATGAGACTTTGAGCACGCCTTTTCCTCCAAGTGTTGCCATATCTTGTAATCGAACGGATTCAAATCTGGACTGGAGGATGGCCAGTCTTCGTGCCGGATGAAGTCGATTTCACGCGCCGCCAGCCAGTCTTGTGTGCTCTTCGCTCTATGAGCTGGCGCCGAATCTTGTTGGAATACCCAGTGCCTGTTATTGAACATGGTATGAGAAACAGGTTCCACAAGGTTCGTCAGGACTGTATTTTGATACACAACTGCATTCGTTTTTACACCTTTCTCACAAAAATGTACCAATTAAGCCCCAATAAGAAACTCCCAACTGGTATGGTTGAGAGCGAGGATGGAAAATGACCTCGTTGGACACGCGGAATACGGTTGCTCGCTTCTTCACTACTGTGTGCGTACACCTTATCATTTTGTTTGTTGTAGCTCTCTTCTACGGTAAAAATTTTTTCATCTGAAAAAAGATTTTCCCGATATTTTTTTCCCGCGTACCGCTTCAACAAAGCGCGGCATCTCTTCAGTCTCAGGTCCATTAGACGAGCATTCAAACGCTGTCCCGTTTTTCTTCGATATGCCCGAAGCCCTAAGTCTTCATTTAACACCCTTTTCACCGTGGTTCTGCTTAACCCCATCTGAAGGGCCAACAGTTTCTGCTTACGTTTGGGATTTCTTTGAATTCGCGCCTTCACAGCTTTTATCACTGCTGGAGTCCTAACAGACCGAGGGCGACCACTTCTTGACCTGACATCTACACTAGAGTCTTAATTGTATCGTTTGATGGTACGATAAACGAATCTTTTGGTTATATTCAAATTTTTCAGTATGTCAAAAATTTGAATTGGCGCGTAACCGCAACGATGCAACGCAATTACTGCAACACGGTCTTCTTTAAGCGTCCACTCCATATTTAAAAATGAGTAAAATTCTAAAAAGTATACATTTTTATTTTCATGAACAATTTGAAATTCGAATTCAATAAACTTTTTTGTGGCCAGCATTCTAAAATAAAAAAAATTACTGTGTGACAATACTTATGACCTGACTGTGTATAATCGTTGAAGACGCTAATAGTGCTTCAAAAGTCCCTTTGTACTAAGAAGAACCACCAGGAAGCACAGTTGTAGATCTTTTGAAAGATGTATTTTATATGTCAAACAACATGATAATCGATTTTATCAAACAATTTAATGTTGGATTAAGGCCTAACCCCTCTCATTAGTAGAGGAGGCCCGTGCCCAGCAGTGGGACAATGTTTAATACAGGGCTAGTATTATTATTATTGTGTATGTCATGATTGGGCATTATGTTGGTAGTTATGGGCAGAAATCCTTTAAACGACTATTTTCATTCATTTACTATAATAGGCAGTCTTCTCATATAACTCTTTAGTTGGGTGTATAAGACTTTAATCCGGGCATTAAGTGATCTCGTGTGGAAGCCTTAAAATTTATAAAGCATCCTGAAAGACATTAAAATGCTTAACGGAGCGCATAATATGATGTTGTCTCTTATACAACAATGTAAGAGCTTTCAGCTAGGAAGATTCATTCCTAAAATAAAGTTGATACATTGGCTATGAATTTAATGATAACTAATTTTAACAGATTCTTTTTGAGTTTTTGCCTGTTGGATCCTTTTTATCTACATCTACAACATTACAAACTATTAGTCATTGAAATAATACTAATACTTTGTGGCAGGACACAGTTCGCACCTGATCCTGAATCCTGAATCGCGGTAACAAAGTTTGCCCGACACTTCACTTATATAGAAGTTCCGAATACAAACAGTTGGATGGGCAAGTCTGACACAACACTCGCCTGATTGGCGATCTCCCCGTACGCTAGAGAACTATCACCCGTTCCTCTATAGACTAAAGGAAATCCGAAGGAAATATTACACTTAAACAAACGCCTTTACAACCTAAGGATATGAACCGTTTGGTTACAATGTTGTTAGCGAGAAGAGCAACATGATTGTAAACTCTAAGTCTCCATTACGCGGTAAACGATCGCATAAAACTATACTTTATTGCAACTTCTGATTGAAAACTGTCGTGGTTTGATACTTCATTAACCGACTTCAAAAAAGGAGGAGGTTCTCAATTCGTCGGACGCTTTTTTATGTATGTTCCCCGATTACTTGAAGACGCCTGGATCGATTCGAGAAATGCTTTTTTTGATTAAAACGTGTACTTCCTAAGTGGTCCCATTGGCACCAAGTCAGGATCTGATGATGGGATCTCAGAAAAATCGAGTTCATCCTTCAAATTTTACAGAGACGCAATTTTTTTTTATTGAACTGTATTGTGTGTGTTAACGGTATATTTTTATGAATTAAAAAACTTTTTTATGGATACAATTTCTGTAGCATTAACCGGGTCATCAGTTTCTTTAAATTTGGAAATTGTGTACAGAACTTAACTTAGTATAGAACTTAGCTTCTTACTTTAGTTTATTCTCGTTTACCAAAATTATGAATTTTATTGACGCGGCGAGAATGTCTCTCATCTCCTTATCTCCTTATCTACTACTTATAAATGAAAACTTTGATAATGATGGTAACTTTATTTCCTTTAAATTTCACATATGTTAAATTGGTCTTTCGCTATCGAAAATTGAGAACATTTCCCTAATTAGCTCCCATTTAACTAGAAGCAGATATTGTAATTCGTACGGCACCAAGTTCATAGTATAATTATATTAATTATTCTCCTACCTGCTGAATTCAGATGCTGGTTTATTGTATACAATCAAGTCTTAAAAAACAACTTCGTCATATAGTGTGATTACTCTAAAAAATCCAACAATATAATTAAAACCTTATAAATTCATCAGTATATTAGGGTATTTCCTATTATTAGAAATACCGAAGGTATAACGGAGGTATTTAGGAGACTAGTTGGGGGTAGATTAATAATGACAACCAAAGTGGGAGTTGTAAATGTTTAATATAAAACGGAGTGCCTTCCGCGCTCCGGCGTTCAGTTGGTTCGGTTGTTTTGTGAAGTAGACAAGACGATAGCCAGTATATTCGTGGTTCGGTGTTGTAAGTTTTAAAAGTGTAAGTTAATCGTTATCAGTTCAATGGCCGCGTAGTTCAGCTTAGAGGGTAATGCTAGTAGATTAATTATGAAGAGAAGCCTTAAGTGAATCCTGACATGCGTTTATGTTAATATTAAGCACTGAGATATGTAACAGTGTCGTGTAAATCAATCAATAAATTATAAACATTGTATTGGTGCCTTTTAAATATCCATCTTGCATAGTTTTGTTGATGTTCCTAACAAGTAACACTCAATCTTGCAACGCAGTAGATAAACCAGGACGCCTATAAAACTACCTTCCGAGGGTAATTGAAAAACTACACTAGCCGTTAAAGCTACTAGTTATTACACTCGTAAATTATAAAAACTACTCGGCTCTCATACTTCCATACATGTCCTATTTATCAGGGATTATATTTGACGTTTAAGGGCTTAATATTGCGAGCCTTTATTTTTATTACCGAATATACGTGATATCAGGGTTGGTTAGAAACAGAGAAGCTGTGAAATTGATGGCAGTGCGTGACGTAAGCACTAAAGACTAATTGGGCCTAGATTCTCGTGATATAGCGTAAGGTGCTTTTAACTATATCCTAATAATGACTAACCCGGCGTGTTATAAATAATTAAATTATTCTCTATTTAGTTCAGCAAGCTATTAAAGTGTGTTTTTTAGTTTTTTAAATCTATATTATACTAGCTGTTGCTCGCGGCTCCGCCTGCGTGGAGGTTATATTCGGGAGCAGATGTATACAATCCAAGGAGTTGTCTTCTGCACTAATGCACCTGTAGCGATTGTCCAGCCTCTCAGGTGTTGTGCCTGAATCTTGAGATTCCATCTAAAGAATACCCCATAAGTTTAACTTCACTTTGCCCCTTTTAGGGATGATTTTTAAACGAAACGAAAAACGTTGAAACACGTATTTCTTTATTTCCTACCAAAAGCATAAATATGAATTTCCAGATCCCTAAGTCGAGGAATTATAGATTTCCCATACAAATTTTGAACTCCTATTTGACCCATTTCAAGTTTGTTTTTTTGAGAAAAAAGATAACCTATGTTCTTTTCCAGGATTATTATCTATCCCCTTACCAAATTTCATTACGATCCGTTCAGCCGTTTACTCGTGAAGAGGTAACAAACAAACAAAATTAAACCGCCTTCAAAAAACCCAGACACAACTAAAAAGCAAAAAATAATTGGTTACATTTAAATCAATTAGTTATATACAATGTAAATCAATTATTTTTGGAGTCGGTGCCGGTGTTGTTTTCGTTACTTTTAGATTTATAAAAACCAAGTCTGGATCTATTTTATATTTTTTTGTATGCGTGATTATTGACTTATTATTGAAAGGTTGACTGGTAGAGAATGCCTTAGGCATTAAGTCCGCCTGTACATATATTGTATGAAGTGTAATAAATAAAATAAAATAAATTATTCTGTTTTTTCCATGTTTTGGCTGGCACCGACTCCAAATAATTGATTTAAATTGCATATAACTAATTGATTTAAATGTAACCAATTATTTTTTGCTTTTTAGTGGTAAATTATATAAAATCGGTTAAAAGCTGCTGAAGATATTAGAATTTACGTGTATTTTAATTTTATCACCCCCCTCCCTCACCCCCACCCCTTTTACCCTCTCTCACTGAAACTTAACTTTTATAATGAACGTAATGCAAAAAGAACCACTGGAATACTACTTAATTTTAAGGAGTTACCCTCTCCAGCTCCGAAGATATTCATCAGATCTTCACCATATTTTTATGGGACCAAATGACAAGCACCAGCTTTCAATCAAAGAAAGAATGGTCGAAATCGGTTCACACAGTACAGAGAAACGAGGTAACAAACATAAAAAAAAAAAAAAAAAAAACAACATACAGTCGAATTGAGAACCTCCTCCTTTTTTGAAGTCGGTTAAAAAACAGAGTTACTTTCGCATTTATAGTATTAGTATGGATTTTCTTGTTATAAGTCGCAAAACAGCATCAAAAGTACTTATAATTAAAAGACTTCATTTCAAATCAAGACCATTTGATAAAAAAAAGTCTAAAATGTTAATATTTATTGTTATCCTTTTTTTTATTGTTATCCTGGTGCTACTGCTAGGTTATAAGGCTAAAGATATGTATGTAATAAAGTACTGTCATCGGTTCTAGACACATGTACAAAATTTCAAGTGAATCGGAAATCTGGAAAGTGGTGAAAATTACGTTGAAAGATTCCGTTACATGCAAACATACACACAAACATACATAGATACAGGTGAAGCTAATATAAAACGTGTAAGACTGAAAGATAATTTGATAGTTTCTTTCATCATCGGACGACAAGGACTCGGCGAAGCGTCATCGATACATGGTTGATATTCCACCAGTGCGCTCGAAGCGTTATGCTAGAACATTTATCATGCGCACCGCTAGAGAGTGGAACTCTTTGCCGGAGTCTATAATAATAATAATAATATTAGCCCTGTATTAAACATTGTCCCACGTCTGGGCACGGGCCTCCTCTACTAATGAGAGGGGTTAGGCCTTAGTCCACCACGCTGGCCTAATGCGGATTGGTAGACTTCACATACCTTCGAAATTCGTATAAGAATTCTCAAGTATGCAGGTTTCCTCACGATGTTTTCCTTCACCGTTAAAGCAAGCGATAATTAACATTTAATACACACCTAACTTTAGAAAAGTCTTTAGAGGTGTATGCCACTTGGGTATCGAACATGCGACTTTCGTCTTGACTGTCCGTACCGCAACCAACTAGGCTATCACTGCTTATCGGCTGCTTGCCGGAGTCTATATTTCCCGAAAATTATAACCTAGGTATCTTACAGTCAAGAGTGAATAGGTATCTTCTAGTCAAGCGTGCTCCACCGTAGACCACACCATCACTTACCATCAGGCGAGATAGTGGTCAAACGCAAGCCTATTTCGGTAAAAAAAAACTTCTTTGCCTCTTCCACATTCATACATCTTCTCATACATTTTCGACGGTTGGAGGTCAAGAGTACCTTTTGCCCTTTTAGGAGAAAATTGTGTACTATATTTTGATCTTCATGCTTCAAAAAATATGAAGCATAATATCTCTTATTTATATTTCAGCTGAAATATAATACAGAATATATCGAATAATACAGATTTTCTCTTTAGCTGGTGAGTTTACAAACTAAACCATGATGATGTACTAATATAGTTAGTTGTATTTTTGATGATAATAAATACATAGTTCTGACCCCACATTAGGTAAAACCTGTGTCGTGGATATCAAGAACTACGAGGGACTACGGTCCCACAACAAATATCTGTCTGTCACACAAAGATTTATCTCGGCGTGGGAATCGAACCCATGACCACCCGTTTCACAACCGGCTACGTACCCGCTGCGCCTCGTAGGCTGTCAATAAAATGATATTAGCTAAAACACTTTCTCTAAATAATGCTATTGCAATCGTTCACAGGCAAACAGATATAAAAGTAAAAGAAGTTTCTGGTTGACCCAATTAGTGTCCTACACACAAACTTTAGGCACTATTTTGCAGTTGAATTTAAATATATTCGCAGTTGTTAGCTTAACATAAGGCGATATTTTTCCTATTTAATAAGTTAAAGTGCATGCAATGTTAAAATAATTATGCCGGCCTGCTCACACTGGCCTAATGTGGGTTGGTAGATTTCACACACCTTTAAAACTCTTATTAGAATTTTTAAGTATGCTGGTTTCCTTACGATTCCTTCACCGTTAAAGCAAGCGATAATTACCAATGAAACGTAACTTTAGAAAGTCAGAGATGTATGTCATATCAGGCTGGTCCCTAACCTAAGACTTTCGTATCGGCAGTTCTTACCACACGGAACTAGGGTAACGATGGTTTAAAAAAAACTGTTGTAAATAAAATGACTACTCGTAAACTGCAATAAATGCATCAAACCTTTTGACTATATTTACACAGATTAGTGATGCCAAGAAACTTGGAGCTGAACAATCGATCAGTCAGTTCGTCAGTGATTTTGTATTTTTCGTCCTTGGTATATTTTTGGTTGGTTTATTAAATTTAATTTAACAATATTTTAAAACACCCATGGAGCGCCATCCTTACACTAAACGCTACAGCAATCATTTTATTATGTCTACGAAAGTCATCAGTCATCCCGTGTTGGTAATAAACACATACAAATTATATGTACTGGAAGAACCGGAAAGAACTCTACCAAAGTAGAGAGCGCCCACGCGAGAACTTACCTATAGACATCAAATAAATGATCTCCTAACAGGGCAAATCATGAGCAACTTTAACCGTCGAAAATGTATGGGAAGATGTATGAATGTGGTGCAAGCGAAAGAATTGTCAGAACCGTAGCTTGTGGCAATCTATAGTCTCTGCCTGCCCTTTGGGAGGTAGGTATGAGTGTGTATTTATGTACCAACAATGCATTGAAGGTATTAACATACCTAGAGCCTCACTTGAGACAGAAATTCGTAATAATAAACTTTTCCAAGTCCTTTTCAGTCACGTCACACGTAAATTCTTGTAAACCGCACATAGTGTTACCGGCATAATAAGCAAAGGACGGCGTCTTTAGACTCTCACCTATGTACATCTTGCTTTTGTGTGTAATTTGTAAACGGAGCATGATCTAGGGCTGCCAGTAAGGCATTTAATAGTTTATAAAATAAATTTTATAAATTCATTGGGTTTAGTTTGGATATTATTACTCAAAATCGATGCCTTGGATGGGTTGCAGCGGCGGGCCATCCGCATTGTGAATGATGCAGACGTGAGTAGCAGCCTGGAGCCGCTTCAGCTGCGTAGGGATATTTCCTCGCTTAGCGTGTTCTACCGTCTGTATCATGGCGAATGCTCTGAAGAATTGTTTGATCTTATCCCATTCTCTCCCTTCCATACCAGAACTACGCGTACTGGATTGCGGAGCCACAGTTTCGTGGTATCTACTACCACGGCCCGAACCAAGAGGTTCACAAACTCGTATTTTTGCCGCACCATCAAGCTGTGGAACAGTTTGCCAGCTACCGTATTTCCTCCTTCCTATGATCCTGGGTCCTTTAGGCGTAGTGTGAAGAAGCTAAACAGCAGGCCGACATGATTGTGTTGAGTAGCGAGGGATAGACTGTCTCTTGCTACTTTATACTCTATCTGGACGGCACTGCGCTTACCATCAGGTGCAGTGTGGTCACTTTGACGCGCTAGAATAAAAAAAAAATTAAAAATAAAAATCTTTTCATTTCACTATCGGCTTTATACAACTTAATATAGAATCTAAAATATCTTACAGTTTCAAGTCTATTTGTTCAATAATATAATTCATAATTTTGGTATTATCTAGTTATTATTTTGATTACAGTGGACGAGTAGCCAATTATGAAATAAAAGGTCGTGAGTTCGATTCCCGCGTCGCTGTAATATTGGTTCCCAGTGTTGTAGACTCAGAGACCGAAACTCTATCGTTGTATCTGATTCTCTCAAAAGGCACAAATGTGAGATCTGGACTATGTGGGTGATTTTTAGGTATTCATTATCTACCTTAAAATTGTTTTGGTAATTCTCGGTCTCCTTCCGGAGTCTTACGAAAACTTATATGTTTATATAATTTTAGTGTCACAACCAACTATCCTGCAGCATATTTTCCAGAGGCGATCTGGCGACACACTCCACTGCATGATTTTGAACGCGACGTAAATTCTGAATCGCGGTAACAAAGTTTGCGCAATACTACAGATATTTAGAAGCTCTAAGTGTAAAAAGTTACAGGGACCGCGACTGGTAGACAGCCTACCTCTTAGACCCAGTAGTCCCTTTGGCTAGAGGAACACAATTCTACCCTATACTACCAGATTCTCTAAATAACCACCCAAAAGGCCTAGAATACCAGCGCCAGTCAGTACTTTAATACCTGGCAAATGTTGAGCCTATGGCCTTTTTGGTCATACTTTAGACATAGGTATTCCAAATTAAGAAGTAGCGGATGTACTTAGGGTCTATAATTGTTTTTTTTTTGTATTACCCCTTGTGTTTTCAATTTGTATGTGACAGCCTCGTTTTTATGACAGCCATCGTGGCGCAGTAGGTGAATAGCCGGCTGTGAAACGAGAGGCCGTGGGTTCGACTCCCACAGCGGGACAAATGTTTGTGAGACTGACAGACATTTGAGACGGGTCTGGGTGTTGTGAGACCTAAAGTCTCTCGCAGTCTCTGATACCCACGACACAAGACTTGTATCTTAGTGTGGGATCGGGGCTATGTGTGTGACTGTTGGTTGTTATTTATTATGTCATCTAAAGTGTTGTTGCTTGAACAAATAAAAAATATTTTCTTTCTTTCTTTCACCCCTATGCCCAGTTAATGTGAAAAGTAAATAGGATAAAACGGGACACGGTCCTTCAAGACAGCTAATGTCGTGGAAGTAATGCACACATTCTGCAGATCACATTTGCTTTGTGTTTTATTTATTTACATACTCGCATTGGTCCCGGATACTCGGGGTTCTAATCTATTCACGTGACGGGATATCGACGCTTTATTCGTATGGGTCTTTTATGTCCCTTTTATATTTCCTGCCATTTTATGTATTTTTACGGCGTTTACAAGATGTTACACGCATACAATACATAGGTGGGTGTTAAATAGTAAATATTTGTAAACCTTAAGGTGTCCATTACACCAGAAAGGAAGTATTTCCAAATAATAAGCTAGTAAAAGAGATATTGACTGAGATAAAGACTGCCTCGGTGGCGCAGTTGTAATTGCGCATGCGTTACGACTGCTGTGCTGATGTCTCGGGTTCGATAACGGGTCGGCTAAAGTGATATTGGGTTTTTCTATCTAAAAATTCCTCAGTATTAGCCCGTAGTCTGGAATCTGTGCCCGGTATGGCGATAGGCTCGCCCCCTATCACATTATGGGACCGAAATTCGGCGAAAAGTGGATGTTCTGGTTACACCTCTGCCTACCCCTTCGGGGATTACAGGCGTTAGTGTATGTGTGTGTGTGTGTAAAAGAGATATTTTATGGTTTTTAATATAGTTCATATTTAGAAGCATTTTCTTCTTACCTCTTAAAGAGAACAGGTATACTGAAACGTGGAACTTTGATTAATTTAGACTAAATAAGACTAAGAGCTAAATAAACTACACACACATAGTCCTAACCCTTCACTAGGTAGAAAGAAAATACTTTATTTGGCAATTTTCTCCGGACCACCTGGACCTCCGGAGAAAATGGCCTAGCGGCAGTTAGTACATACAACAGCACATCAAGAACTTAAAAACTATACACAAAAAATCCCACGGCATACTTATCCACCCCAGCCATCCGTGTCCGAGACATGACCAAACAGGCCACAGGCTCAGCGTCCGCCAGGTCGGACCTGTACACCTGGCCACTAACTGTATAACTTCCTTGGTGCGAGAATTGAACCCGCGTCCTGTCGTTTCACAGTCACTTGCCAGGTGTGCCATGAAGGCTGTCTTTGAGAAAAAAAAATTATACTAGCCCTGTATTAAACATTGTCCCACTGCTGGGCACGGGCCTCCTCTACTAATGAGATGGGTTAGGCCTTAGTCCAACGCGCTGGCCTAGTGTGGTTTGGTAGACTTCACATACCTTCGAAATTCTTAAGAGAATTCTCAGGTATACAGGTTTCCTCTCGATGTTTTCCTTCACCGTTCAAAAAACATGTTTATCAATTTATCTTGTCAACTTACATTTAATAAAACAAATTATAACAGAACGTAACAACAAATTGCATCAATTAATATTTGGGCCTCAGATAGTTATTGTATACAAGTTTCAACCCCTCGGTCCTACACACGCTCTCCTGTAATCCACAACCTTGTAACAACCCTTATTGGGGTAATTAACACCATTTCAAATTCAAACTAACCCCTCAGTATAACCTTAAAGTTGGCGAAGTTCCCTAATAATAACTTATAGGATCAAATCTATTTTGACACATTGGGGTCATTAAAAATAGTTGCTGATTATTTCAATATACTTACATATCAGAGTAATAAATTATAAAAATTACGGCAGGTTAAATATTGTTGGAGAATCGTGAGAATCTTTTTCATAATAAAATAATCTTGTGAGAATGAAAATCAAAAATAGAATCAAAATATTTACTAATTGAATGTAATAATAATAATACTAGCCCTGTATTAAATATTGTCCCGCTGCTGTGCACGGGCCTTCTCTACAAATGAGAGGGGTTAGGCCTTAGTCCACCATGCCGGCCTAATGCGGGTTGGTAGGTTCACATACCTTAGAAATTCTTATGAGAATTCTCACTACTCACTATAAGAATTCTCATGTATGCAGGTTTCCTCTCGATGTTTTTCTTCACCTTTAAAACAAACGATAATTAGCAATGAATACACAATATGTTATTAGTTTTGTATAACAAAATAATATTGATAAAAACATTAACGCCATATATCGGTATCTACTTTTTATATCATTATATTATACCTATATATACATATTCGTGATATTGTCTATTAACTGTAATAAAGAAGAAATTAAAAGTTAGTCTGTTTCAAAAGCCATTACTGTGTATTACTATATATTTTATCACATGTAACTTTAAAAAAGTCAGAGGTGTATGCCATTTGAGCTGGCTTCGATCCTACGACTTTCGTCTCGACAGTCCGTACCACTACCAATTATACTGTCAGTGTTTTTTTGTACAAACTAATAATTCCTAATATCCTGACTTCATCATTATCCCTTCATGTAACCCAGTGGCCATTGAGCAATTAACAACGCCTGGTTGAATTCCCAATTGGCCAGCCGAAAATTCAAATATCCACACGTAACTGGTTAATAGTACTTTAGTTACTCGTTACCTGTAACAATTAGAAGTAATTGATACACTGTAGCCTATCTTGAGCCGTTTTATTTTAACCGCAGTCAAGTTATAAGTATTGTTATAGCCTTTTTTTCATATAATAATAATACTGTATGTATTACCCTGTATTAGACATCGCCCCACTGCTGGGCACTGGCCTCCTTTACTAATGAGAGGGGTTAGGCCTTAGTCCACCAAGCTGGCCTAGTGCGGGTTGGTAGACTTCACACACCTTCGAAATTCTTATGAGAATTCTCAGCTATGCAGGTTTCCTCACGATGTATTCCTTCACCGTTAAAGCTAGCTATAATTAACAATTAATACACACGTTTCTTTAGAAAAGTCAGAGCTGTATGCCATTTGGATTTCGAACATACGACTTTCGTCTTGACAGTCCGTACCGCAACCAACAAGACTATCGCTGCTATAGCCTTTTTTTCATACTCAAGTATTATCGCATAACTTTCTAAGACTACCGACAGAAGTGAAAACTTAAAACTTTGGAATTAATAGGTTCCTTTTTTGAAACAGCTCCATGAATAGAAGTAGTAACCTTTTTTTATGATTGCTTGTCACCAATTTTAGAAGATCATAGGCGTGCTTAAATCAAAAGTAAAATATCACATTCACCACACATCTATATTTTTATATGTGCTAATCTAAAATATTTCTTTCTTTCTATCTGAGCGTAATGGTCACGCGAGTGCTTTTTAACCGACTTCAAAAAAGCAGGAGGTTCTCAATTCGTAGGAATCTTTCTTTTTTATGTATGTTCCCCGATTACTCGAAGACACCTGGACCGATTGGAGAAATTATGTTTTTGTATGAAAGAATATACTTCCCAGGTGGTCCCATTGGCACTAAGTCAGGATCTGATGATGGGATCTTTTTATAGGGAATCTTATAGGGACGCATAATTTGTTTTTTATTGAAGTTGGTGTACTTTTTAAGAATTATAAATCTTTTTTCCCCATCTCAAAAGTATCCAACATGCCTAAAGAAGTTTTCACTTCAAAAGTTTTCACTTCGATAAGAAATAGATAAATAAACCCAATAGTCACAGACATAGTCCTGACCCCACACTAGGTCAAACCTGGATCGTGGATATCAATAACTACGAGGGGCTACGGTTCCACAACACCCAGATCCGTAACAAATATTACATACATACATACATATTTGTGAATCATAAAAACATTTGGTGCGGATTCGCATCTCGGTGCGGTGACCGAACACATGGCCTGTTGTTTCACAGACAGCACTCGCCCACTGCACCATAGAAGCTGCCAAAAATGTATTACTTAATCCATCAATTTCACGCAATTACAATTCACAAAAACTCATAAAATTCTGTTTAGTTTGTACATAAGAAAGGTTTTTAGTGTTATGAGAACAACATTGTTTTGGAAGTTTCTCTTTCATTGATGTACTGAAATCGTTTTAAGAAACGTAATACCCTTTTTATTTTATGTTCTACCTTTTCGCTTAGCAAACATTTTCGGTCATGTACCTAACTTTTTGCAAAATCCGAAAGTAAGGTACATGTAGTAAAGAAATTCACAAGTATTTTTATGCAGAAGGTGGAATTCGTACTTTAACTTTTGTTTCATCTCACATTTAAGTCTCTATTTATAAATCCACTAGTTACAGTTTATGGGTCTTACTACATAAAACAGAATAATTACAGTTAGCACGTGTTAAACTAAACAGTGTTTTGGGATATAAACACTTGTCAAAACCTTGTTCAAGTTCCTTTCTTACAAACCCGTGTTTAATCTAACTAAATATTTTAAAATTCACACACCAACACTGAATATAAACTTGGACACTTTTCTATTATTATGTAGAATTATATTTTATTAAATACCTATTGTGCCCCACTGCTGGGCAAAGGACTCCCCCATTTCCTTCCACTGATCCTTATTATGTGCCTTTTCGGGCCACGTAGTTCCGAAGGCGTCTAAGTCATCTCGCCATCTCTTCCTATGCCTACCACGCCGCCATCGGTCGCCTCTCTACCCATTCGAACGACATGTCCCGCCCAATCCCACTTTAGTTGGGCTGTTTTTCTAGCATTATCAATGCATGTTAAACGTTGTTTATTGTTATATACACTCGTGATCAATATCTTCTTAGATATTTCTAGTAAGACGATACATATTTGTATCAATCGATAACTACGAATAAATCTTTCACTAGCGAAAAAGTGAAACCATGTCAGATTAAGAAGATTTGAGATGAAGCAACCCGTTGAATGTCTGAGTCTAAAGTTCTTTTTCTATGTTTTAAAGCCTTATGATTATGATGGAATGGATTGTAAAAAAAATATAAAAAATTTAATCATTAGACAAGTCGGGATAAGTAATGGATAATCATACATCTCTCATTGCGAGTTATTCCTGTCCATTAAATTAATATCATTGTAATCACTTGCATTTCCGTTTAATTCATTCTTCAGCTTAAATTCAAGGAAATTTCACCAACTTGTTTTAATGGAAAATTAATTTTCAAACATTCTTGTCAATCTTTTGATGCCTCTGTTTATTATGGCTTTGTTTTTATTTTACATTTTATTTCTTCCGCCCTACTTTTTTACATTTAATAAAAGTAACATTTCTTTTGAAATGATTTGTGGGCTTTCATTCCATGACCCGGTTATTTTATTGTTTTCTTTCGCTTTTCACTGTATTCAATCGGCATAAAATATTTATAACCTGCGACAGTATTCCACGACACTTGACGTGAGGTCCCTAAAACGAAACCTTTTCATTAGGGTTTGTTTTTTGGATGATGAAACTTTTTAAATGCAAATGTTCGGCTGTAAAAGATGTTATGTGTAAAATAAACTTTGTATATTCAAATTACATTCTGGTTTTACACTTGTTAGGTAATTCACAAACGTGTCTTCATTTTGGTTAAGTTTATGAGCTACATGTATATTCAAATTGCAATTTATTAGCAGAACTCTTTCTCAGTCCCCTGCAACTAGAGGTCTTATTTCTCTAAACACTTCATTTTTAAATCCACTTTCTGAAGTCATACCTTTTTTCTTATCTAGATCAAACTTTATCCTGAATTAATTTGGAAAACAAATTAATTTTTACGCAAGCTTAAAATGAACCTTGTATTGTCGTTAAATGTTGTTAATAAATACCTATTTATTATATTTTATATCTTGATTCCTTCTTAAAACTATATGGTTAGGGACAAGAATATTTTCCTGTAAATAAACAATCGAAATATATCCATTGTATACATCTCAGGTGAGTACGCGAGTCGCCAGCGATCTAATTCGTATCACTTGATTGCGTTCCCTCAGGAATATTCCATTACTGGACTCTATTTAGTATGAATCGATTCCTCCAACCCCAATTCTGCTATAGTCGAGTTATCCCACGTAATCCCTGATTAATCACACCTGTCTTCGTAATGTTTATCGAGTGTGGTGCTTTTTATCTATGGGATTTAGAAGGTGTTATGAGGGAATGAGTGTTATTGAACTGTTTAATCCAAGATTGAGAATTCAATGATTATATTTCTGTTTGGTAAGCTTGATGCTAGCTTGGTAAGCATCAAGCTTACCAAACAGAAATACCACACAGAAACTTAAATTACAAAGTACTACACAGCATTGCACCGCACTCATCCTAGTAAGTTGAGTCCCATTATGATCATCCTACTTCCTATCCTACTAATCCTACTAATATCATAAATGCGAATGTTTGGATGGATATATGGAGGGATGTTTGTTACTCAATCACGCTTCAACGGCTGGACGGATATGCACGCTTTCTATAGGATAGCAAAATATAAAAAGGTGTAATAGCTTAAGATGCTTCCATGTATTCCTTTTCTTTCAAAAATAACCTTGACGCGGGCGGAGCCGCGGGCAACATCTAGTATACTCATAAAATCTGCTTTAACGGTTACGTAGAACTCGTAACAAGGTGCCAAGATGGCTGATTCCTTTTGAAACATTTTTTGATTCGATTCGCTATTTAATAATTGACATTTCAAAATCATCGCACAAATAGGAAGCCATTACAAATTGGAACAGCTACGTATATTAAAGTCTATGATACCATGAAAACCCTTTAATAATACACACAAAATATATAAAAACAACAGCGATCCAACGGTGCCAACGCTAGAAAATTTGTTAAACTTTAGGGTCTGACAACTTCGGGTGAATGCGTCGACTCTCGACAGGGACATGGTAATGAGTTGTGGAAACACGCTACAATTCCAACTTCAACGTATTAAAAACACGTCGAATTTGAATCCTGTTACGGTGACAGTGAGATTCTGAAGCCACTACATTTGCTTGGTCATGATGGGGTACCAGATAATTGCTGCTTGCAACCAATCTGAGAAATTATCGTCAGTGAACTTCAAAAATAATACAGAATTCGATATAAATTATCAAAAAAATGTGGATAAAGATAATAAGCAAGCCTCAATAAAGAAGCAACTGAGTAAACCAGATAATTGATTTCATTCAGTGCTATATATCAACTATAGGGAAAATATTAATATTCCATGCCACAAAAGAGCAATATATTTTAAACCAAATAAACAAAAAAATACATTTTTAGCTACAAATACCAAGAGAATTTGAGGAGGAAAATCCAATGAATCGAAAAGGAATAAGAAAAAGTCTTTTAATATTTTTTAATACGCAAATCCTCGCGTCGAACGATCTCAAGTTTATTTGTGATTCAAATTGGGATGATCGGAGCAATCAATGGGGATAAACAATTCGATCTTACCGAATGCCTGCTGTGTTGCAAATTAAATGTTACAGAAAAAACATCTAAAGTAATAAACGTTGATAAAGCAAATAAAATATGCATTGACAGCCTCCGTGGCGCAGCGGGAGAGTAGTCGGCTGTAAAATGAGAGGCCGTGACTTCGATCCCGCACCAAGACAAATGTTTGTGTAACAGACAGATATTTGTTCCAGTTCTGGGTGTTGTGGGACCGTAGTCCCTCGTAGTGCTTGATACACATGATACAGATTTTACCTAGGGTCAGAACTATGTGTGTGGAAAAAATAAAAATTGAATTCTGCTAAAAGTAAAATTTTCATGACCTACAATCCCGCAGCCGACAAAAGTCTGTGAAAGTTCACAAGAAACGTAGTAACTCTCACATCGAACGAATCCCTTGGGGGCAAACTTTGATTTTATTTTTAAATCTGACAGGCGACTGGTCGACACGGAAAATATTGCAAATTCAATTTCTACGAATCAGAAGTAACGTTTTTGTCGCAGAGGTACGGATATATGAAACCTGAATGTGGCATATCATTAATTATTATGAAATACTTATTTAGCACCATGACATTTTGAAGTCCTTAGGCAATATGATATATATGGTATACATCACATTTTAAAACTTGTGACGAAGAAACAACTAAGTAAAACGTCAGAATACAAAAGTGGCAGAGCCGTTCTTAGTTTTATCTACCGGGGTAGCAAAACGGTAAAGTGACAGTTTGTGATTGTATTTCGTACGATATGTGAGTTTTGTGGTAGTCCAAATTCTCCTCGTTTTCCAATTCCCAGTCCTTTCTTTTTGGGTTCGGTAACGTACTTATGGTTTTTCCGTTATTGTAGATATTCAGGAGCGTTGAATATCACCATTAGCACTTGCTCGTTTGTCAGACCAATAAATATAGCCAATATTATGTTTGACGTTTCATGCTCCTTCTCATGATTATCCCCTCTCGTGTCTTCCCTCACTGAAGATCACTCCCTTAACCTCTTCTCTCGTTTTAACTCTACTATTCCCCTTTCCCAGCCCTGTCTTCCTAGTTGTATCCTTGTTTACCAGTTCACTTTTTTATAATTTTAAGTGTTTAATAATGATTTTTGTTAATGAAATAACTCAGGTCCTCATGCAATGCAGAATCTGGATATAACCTCGTTGTACCAACCTTCCGAATAGATTATTTTTACACCAACCTTTGTAGACAACCTTTGTAGACATAACAGTCACATCCAGTACTCAATTGGAAAATTTGTTCATCGAGGAGTTACATAACGCAATTGGAGGTAACGATAATTCTTGTCATCGGTCGAACAAAGCCACTTCTAAACTCCAGAATCCAGATACCTTTCAATCAGATAAAGGTTTCTTATTAAATCGGCTTTATCTGAACCATTTTCATAATATTCGTCGATCGTAATCATTTCCCATTGGATGTTATTGAAACTTTATTGTTCGGGCTATACATCGTAATATAAATCAAGGACAATGGCGGAGGAAAAATCGTGAGAGAATCTTATGTGATGTCTAATATTGAATTATATTAAGTTATAAGTCTTGATACTCTTTGGAGGAACCTCTACATTGAGCAGTAATAAGAGACATGTCTTTTGTCAGCTCTCAAATAAATATGTGTTCATAGCCAAAGTTTGACTTTTAATTGCTTAATACACTAACCCACAGATCAGTGCGGTTGACGAAGGGTTACTTGTCAATTACAGAGTCTTGCTCTTGCATAAGCACACGGGAACAATTGGTCAACACGTTTCATCAAAATATGTCTCTAAATTGACAACCTCCGTGGTGCAGCGGGCGAGTCGAAGCTTAAGAAACAAGAGGCAGTGGGTTCTATTCCCACACTAAGAATATGTTTATGTGATCGACAAATATGATTTCTGAGTCAGGGTTTGTGAGACCGTAATCCTTCCTAATTTTTGGTACCCAAAATCCAGATTTGAGCTAGTATGTGGTCGAGACTTTCTATGTGACTCTTGTGTTAATTTATTATTGTTTATAACATGTAAGACTCATAGCTGCATGTAAGACTCGATTCCTAATATCCAAGTAGACAATACTATTGTTAACTTCTCTGAATAATCACCAATCATGTCACACGATATACTTTTATGTGAGATATTAATCGTCAATAGTTGTGTCACTTGCAAATGACTTACCTCGTGTGCCTTATGCTAAGCCTTGGGCTTGAAATTGAGACGGTTTAATACTGATACATGTTATTTTATTTTGTTTTTATTTGTATTATGCATGGAAAATGGATAATAATTATGACAAATATTTTCTTCTTAGTTTTCTATGTAATCAATTTATATGTTTACGATCTAAGGTTAACAATTCTATATGAATTTATGATAGTTTTCCTAGTAAGGAGACAATTAATAATAGAATTGTTGGAAAATATGTGGTCTCATTAAGTATTATATTCTAGACCATTAGACAACACATCAATAATGTTTATCGTGTTTTCTGTCATTACTGCCAATCATAGTTTATCTGAGCAAAAAATAAATATCTCTCATTGTCCTGTGTACCTAGTGCGCATTATAGAAGTAGAGATAAAACATGTTTATATCTAAAATTGTAACCGAGTCCAGCTGAAAAGATTTCGAGATACCGGTTTAATAAAAAAAGAGTATTGGAAAATATACCTTGGTAGTAACCAGGAAATAAATCTTCGCTCTTCAAGCAGTCTTATTCTCAAATGTCTCCCACATAGTTCTGACTTTATCCACTCTTCTTTTGTTGTCCAATCTATACTCCTCTGGAACTCGCTCCCTTTGGAAATTAGGTCGGCCACTACATGTCTGACTTTTAAAACCAGAGTTCGAAAGTTGTTTCTTGATGGTGCCACAGAGTCACCACGATAGTATGGTATTCATTTATATATATGTATGCTTGTATATATAATTATGTTACATATTTTTCTTTTATTTTTTACGATATTGTATGTTTATTACTATATATTTATTTATGTAGTTTTATATATGTATTCGTATTTGATGAACACTTTCTCTACTTCCATTTCTTGTTATATACACCTTGATTATTCTCTGCACCACCTAAAGGTTGACTGGTAGAGAATGCCTTAGGCATTAAGTTCGCCTGTACATGTATACTGTATGAAGTGTATTAAATAAATGAAAATAAAATATATAGTAAAGTGAATAAGACCTATGATGCTTCCGGCACATCATCGCTCGTTTTTCAACCTTGAAGAAGAAATATATATATGGAAAGAAGGTTGTTATAATTGCTTCGTATACAAAATATTATGTACCAAAATTTAAATTACGAACTAAAATATGTCAAGTGCGCAGCGGATTCGCGTATACTGTTTCCCATGAAAATATACTATTGACTAATAGTATAATTTGTAACTTAGTGCGGTTAGTTGTCGATTACCCACGAGAGCAAATATAAGCGCACGAACGAAGTGAGTGCGCTCATTCGTTCGAGTGGGCAATCGACAACACCGAACGAACTGCAGATATTATTTTTCATTACGAATGCGGCGACAAATTTTAAATGAAATCATTTTTTATCTATCACGCTAACTTCATTATTTTAGTATCGACACATCGATTGTGTTTTTGTTGTTTCGCATTTTACGTTCTTTTTTAAAATTTAGCAGTACAAGAAAATGTTGCTTTCGGTTATTGAACATTACCGCAATACAGCTATTTACTGAACTTAAAAACCTAAGCTAAGATAGATCTTACAAAATATTAGTTTAAATAGTTAATGAGAAAAAAAAGAATAAATGTTGGTTTTTTCATAGATTTTCTTTAATATATTTAAAAAATATTTTTTATTATTAATTTTTTAATTATATTAAAGAAAATAAACGTAAATCGAGCATTCATCCTCTGTTGCGAGATCAACTAAAACTAAAATTAAAATAGATATATGGCCTCTCTCATATTTTACGGGATATTCTTATCCATTTTCATTTAACGAGTCTCAAGGCCATAAAATTCGATAACCAATATATTTAATACACAAGCTATCAATATACGTAGATTGTGCGCTGTATTCCGATGCAGAAACACACGTGCCGATGTTATTGTTGCATTACGATTCTGTTATCTTGTAATAGTATGCAATTGATTGTAGTGTCGTTTCTATGCTAAATATATTGCTTTTGACGTCGAAGTTTAGTACAGAGATCAATGTATGGATGATATATAATTAGTGATTAAACGAACTTACCTTAAGTGAAGTTCTATCATAATTATACGAGGGCATTACTCCTGCGGAATAAAAACCATATTTTAAGACAAGTATACTGTTTCAGTAAACTGTCTACTACTATGATCCCTTGAGTATTGTCATTAATAATTTTTCTTAACCCTTTGAAAATTACATCAAAAGGTGAAAACCTACAAAAGTAAAAAACAGACCATGAAACCGTAAATGCGTCAATGACATAATATGAGTCGGGGTTTCTGTGACAGGAAATGTACTTGCTACATTTCTTGTCAATCCTACTAGGAACCCCGAAATGTTTAATGATCTGTATATGACATAGCTGTGGTGTACATCTGTAGTAATAAATAACACCCAACAGGCATACACATAGCCCCGACCCCTCACTAAGATACGAGTCTTGTGTTGTGGGTATCAGGGACTACGAGAGACGCACGGTCTCACAACACCCAGACCCCGGACACAAATATCTGTCTAACACACAAATATTTGTCCCAGTGTGGGAATCGAACCCACGGGAATCGAACTCTCGTTTCACAGCCGGCTACTCGCCTACTGCGCCAAGGAGGCTGTGAACTAGTACTTGTTACTTGTGACAAGTATTAGCAAAAATCTGTAAGCCAAAAAAGGCAACCAGAATTTCTAATTAAATATATGACGCAGACGTTCATCGTCCGTCCATAGGCCACTTGCTCGTTCCTCGCCACTGGCAGCAAACCCATCCCATAGTTGAGGCATAATTATATATTTATTTATTGAAATTTAAAACCTTTGAGTTTAATTATAGAAGTAGAATATTAGTTGCGTTAGCCCACCATTTGAGATCGGGTACAACCCATGAGGATACGGTCATATACTTGTCATAATTAACATTGTTTAATAAGTTCAAGTACTTGGATCGCTCCGGTTCTTTAGTGCAAAGCCAGCCATACTACACGGCTGGACAAGCAGAGGTAAGTAAGCCTGCTGAGATAGCGACTTTCCCAACTTTACAACTACTTACATTGCGGAATTAGTTAACTTCAGCTTTAATTTATTAATTCATATATGTCTCCATATTAATCATAAATCCTAGAAATTTATAACCGGTGCTCGGTTTGCGATGAAACCTAAGGATTCTGAAAGTCGAATTGTATCAGATAAATTATTTAAACATGACTTAAATGAGTTTTAAATAAGTTAAAAGCATCGTCGACATATACAGTTGATAAGGATTCACAAGACCTTAGCAAACTGATAATAACTTATACCATTTTTACAAAAATAAAGGATGCCCTGTTTAAGCCAAAAGGTAACATTTAATTTATGTAGCTTTTTGGCAAATTAAAAGTTAAGAAACTTTTTAGTATAAACGTTTAAGCGTATTAAAAAACACTCATACTCATAAAACAGTCCTTGGAAATACGTTTTAAGCTCGTAGGCAAAATCTTCGAGCTTTAACGTAATTTGTGTTTATAAATGTATTCAGTTATTTAAATTGAATACAAGTCTTGATCTTCCATTCAGCGTTGGCACCATACCAATAGAGGAAAGAAACGATTTTTACAGACAAACATTATGTTATAGTTCTTATCGTTACAAGATTTTAAATAGATTTTTTAAATTCATCTTCAGAAGAGGTATAAATGTTTTCACAAGCTGCAAGGATTGTGTCACCTGTCGTGAAGATGGGATCTTGTAACCCTCAATCCACGATAACATGTTTTTATCGTGTATTACAAGAGATCATTAAATACTAAAGTAAAATAATCTGCCTGCATATTTTACCCTGGCTAGCGATGCGTCGGTGGCGTAGGCAGCGCGGCGGCGACAGCGTGGCGGCGAGGTGGTGCGGCGGGACGGCGCGGCGGCTGTTTTGAGCCGGTCTCGTGTCGATTCCCGTAGGCAGGCTCCGTGGTCCTCTGATTCAATCATGGTCTTCTGCCTAGATTGAATTAGGAGGGACCTTACCAGTTAAAACATTTCTGTGATTTTTGGAATCATTTTTGTAGGTTTCTTCGTTGATAATATCCTCATATCCACCTCAGATTTAGATATTGCTCTTGCTCCTTTAAGAGAGTAAAACTTCACTCAAGAGCATTTTATCAACTTTAGTAGCTTGAAACTGATCTTTTAGCTCTCTCTTGAGGTTAAAGAGCACAAGTTTCAGCTGTGTATTTCTTGTTGATTCAGAAGTCATTAGTAAGGTCATAGCTTCTACAATATATGACCTAACGAAGGAAGACATTGAAAAGAAGACATTGCTTCTGTATTGTTCTATACCCTTATACCATTTACAAATCACTGAGAAATGACAGCTTTAACCTCTGGGTTAAGCGTAGGTCGATCATCTGCCAATTCAATAAAGACAGGTAGATACCTGTCTAATAGCTCCTTGCGGATTTCCTTAATCAACCCGGAAGTATATGTTGAAGCCGAATAGCAATATCTGTTGGTATTTCGTAGAAGCTCGTAACTTAGCTGCGTTGTTTATGGCGTAGTTACGGTGTGGTTGTATGTGCTAGTTGACGACAGGTGCTTGGCTGATGGCAAGGGTACAGTTTGTCTGAATTAGCACGTCTGGAATATCATAATTCCATATTTTGCGTATGTACCATTATATAGGATTATAGCATTATAAGAGTAGCGCAAAATGATATCCCCAAAAGATACCCGCATTGCTATACTCGCAAATTAATTGCTATATATGTTGTGAAGTAACAATCCCAAAGTATGCCCGCAACACAAAAAATCCTTGTTCCTAAGCTGGTACACTCGTTTATAATAAATATCTTTAATATTGTGAAGTGACAACCCCAACGATTGCCCGCATTACAAATTATTGTTTGTCTAATAAATAAAGTGATAAACCCAATGGATATCCGCAATATTATTTTTTAACAAACACTTGTGAGTAGTTTTTCTAACCTTGAATGCATAACGGCGTGGGCAATGAGGGCCCGCGTGCATATAACAAATTATTGTTTGTCTAATAAATAAAGTGATAAACCCAATGGATATCCGCAATATTATTTTTTAACAAACACTTGTGAGTAGTTTTTCTAACCTTGAATGCATAACGGCGTGGGCAATGAGGGCCCGCGTGCATATAACAAATTATTGTTTGTCTAATAAATAAAGTGATAAACCCAATGGATATCCGCAATATTATTTTTTAACAAACACTTGTGAGTAGTTTTTCTAACCTTGAATGCATAACGGCGTGGGCAATGAGGGCCCGCGTGCATATAACAAATTATTGTTTGTCTAATAAATAAAGTGATAAACCCAATGGATATCCGCAATGTTATTTTTTAACAAACACTTATGAGTAGTTTTTCTAACCTTGAATGCATAACGGCGTTGGCAATGAGGGCCCGCGTGCATATAACAAATTATTGTTTATCTAATAAATAAAGTGATAACCCCAATGGATATCCGCAATATTATTTTTTAACAAACACTTGTGAGTAGTTTTTCTAACCTTGAATGCATAACGGCGTGGGCAATGAGGGCCCGCGTGCATATAACAAATTATTGTTTATCTAATAAATAAAGTGATAACCCCAATGGATATCCGCAATATTATTTTTTAACAAACACTTGTGAGTAGTTTTTCTAACCTTGAATGCATAACGGCGTGGGCAATGAGGGCCCGCGTGCATATAACAAATTATTGTTTATCTAATAAATAAAGTGATAACCCCAATGGATATCCGCAATATTATCTTTTAACAAACACTTGTGAGTAGTTTTTCTAACCTTGAATGCATAACGGCGTGGGCAATGAGGGCCCGCGTGCATATAACAAATTATTGTTTGTCTAATAAATAAAGTGATAACCCAAATGGATATCCGCAATATTATCTTTTAACAAACACTTGTGAGTAGTTTTTCTAACCTTGAATGCATAACGGCGTGGGCAATGAGGGCCCGCGTGCATATAACAAATTATTGTTTGTCTAATAAATAAAGTGATAACCCCAATGGATATCCGCAATATTATCTTTTAACAAACACTTGTGAGTAGTTTTTCTAACCTTGAATGCATAACGGCGTGGGCAATGAGGGCCCGCGTGCATATAACAAATTATTGTTTATCTAATAAATAAAGTGATAACCCAAATGGATATCCGCAATATTATCTTTTAACAAACACTTGTGAGTAGTTTTTCTAACCTTGAATGCATAACGGCGTGGGCAATGAGGGCCCGCGTGCATATAACAAATTATTGTTTGTCTAATAAATAAAGTGATAACCCAAATGGATATCCGCAATATTATTTTTTAACAAACACTAGTGGTTAGTTTCTCTAACCTTGAATGCATATCGGTGCGGCTGACGAGGGCCCTGCATATATATAATCTTGGTCGGGATGAAGCCGAACCGAGCTCTTTGAATCCAGTTATGTTGACTCCGATGATGATGGTGAAGAAGAAGTCCGATGTTATTGTCGGGGGCGCCTTAACATCCGATTTAATTTCTTCACTTTCACTTCTTCACTTCACAATTTTCTATACACTTGTTATAATAGTTCAAATAATACGGACGTTTTTACTATATTTTTAAAAATAATATGGGATAGTAATAAAAATACGTGCGAAATGGCGGAGCACTGAAATGCGAATGATGACAGAAAGGGACAGAACGATAATTTAAAAAAAAAGTTATCTCTCAAGCCAGTGCGATGGCGCCACCGTATGTGGTACTACAAGTAATATTGCTAATCTAAGAGTACAAAACACGAGTATAATCTCTATTAATAACAGTTCGCTTTAGAAGTATTAAAAATCGAATAAATTAAATACGCAGAATCGAATAAAGAAAAAACGTGTAAAGAAGCTATTCAGCAGGCCGGCATGATTGGGTCGAGTAGCTAGGATAAGGCCTCTTGCTACTGACATTCTAACTGGATGACACTGCGCTATACGTGCAGTGTGATCACTTAGCCGCAGGAAAAATAATAAAATTCACTAAAGGAGTTTTTATTGATTTTAAAGATTTACATTATACTTCACAAAAATGGTATGATAGAAAGGAATTAATAAAAAAGATGGCGTCGATTTTTTTATACAATACCTATTGTAAAGGATGCATTATCCGATTCTTTAGAAACGCTGTTATGTTATTTTGTAGCAATTTGGAACCAGCGGCGTGAGAATTACTGGCACGTAATTGGAGGAAACTCGTGAGACTAGACCCTCAGACAATGAATAAATAGGGAATGTTTTACAAAGAAGTAAAACATTAAAATATATTTTATCGAAACTCAATAAGGCTGGAAACAAACTTGTCTCTTGTTACTATAGAGAAATAATACTCAAAGTCAGAAGTGAAAGTACAGGATTCTTATATTATCATCATCATCCACAGCCTGTAGAATCCCACTGCTGGGTATATGCCTCTTTCATGTTATGCCACATGCCATGGTCTTGGATGAGACTTATATTATGATCGAATAAAATCATTTATAAAACAGGATAATTTGCGTATCCATAATTTTTAAACCAGATGGCGCCAGACCAATCTAGGGCAAATAATTAGTGTAATTCAAATGTTGAATACGGAACTGACATGGTATGTGTATTGATAAAACTTAAACAGAACTTAAGGTTTATTTTCAACTAGATATTGCACACGGCTCAGTCCGCGTGGATGTTATTTTTGGAAGAAAAGGTACAAAATCCATGGAGGCACCTTAAGCTATTACATCTTTCTATATTTTGCTATTCCATAGGAAGCGTACATTTTTTCGGGATAAAAAGTAGCCTATGTCATTTTCAGATCCTTAAACTGCCACTATGCCAAAAAATAAATCGATCCCTTGCTCTGTGAAAAACTAAACTATCCCACGAGATCTGTAAATTTTTTCGGGATAAAAAGTAGCCTATGTGCTATTCTAGACTATAATCTATCTCTGTGCCAAATTTGAACCAGATCCGACCAGCCGTTGTAGCATGATTGAGTAACAAACATCCATCCATCCAAACATTTGCATTTATAATATTAGTAGGATTACACCTCTCATTCTATAGTGTAAATATGGCCCCCAACGTACTACCTAAATCCGTGGCCGATTACATGGCGCGTTGGTGCGAAAATGTCGAAAATGCTTCGTCTGTACCGCGTTGATTGTACAATGAGGCGATTATATTTTACACAAACGCCTTTGATATTCCCAAGGTGTTTGATGTGTAGACTGTAGAGGGATGTATAAATCGAATACGTGATTACAAAAACCTCACGCGTTTACTTATTTCACAGGAAATTGGAGTTCTACAGCTTGATGAATCTTTGTGTAAAAACAACGTGTATAATATCCGTGCCCTTTGGTTAAAATAAATGTTCACATAAAGATTTTTTGTATAATATCTTCTAATATATAAAATTCTCGTGTCACAGTTTTCGTTGCCATACTCCTCCGAAACGGCTTGACCGATTTTGATGAAATTTTTTGTGCTTATCCGGTATCTATGAGAATCGGCCAACATCTATTTTTCATCCCCCTAAATGTTAGGGGTAGTCCACCCCAAATTTTTATTTTTTATTTTTTAGACAAAATTTTTAATTTCTATTTTTTTATGATACAACATAAAAAAATACATACAATCCTCAATTTTCACCCTTCTACGATCAACCCTTATTTTTTAATAGCCATTTTAGTAATTTAATCATTTTTCCTCTCCTATTATACCTACAGATGTGCCAATTCAATTCAAACGTATTCAGTTTCCGATTAGATTGGCATTTGCAATGACTATCAACAAATCCCAAGGTCAAACGATGTCTGTTTGTGGATTAGATTTGAGAACACCATGTTTTTCACACGGACAATTACGCAATTTATTTATTTATTTACAATTTTATACGTGGCATGCTCTCGAGTGGGTAAACCATCCAGTTTGTTTGTGTTAGCTAAAGATGTACTAACAAAAAATATTGTTCACGCTATAGCATTAAGAGATTGATATTGTTTAATAGTGTTACTGTCGTAATTGTTTAATTAATGATATATAATTTTAACTTAAAAATAATGTTTGCCTTTTGTTATTTTTATATTCCCTCGTCGTTCACAGCGCTCCATGCTTATTTCACGCATATACCACATTCTTACATACATACAATATACACATTCTAACATACATACATACTTACAATAAGTAAGCTATTTTTTGTCTACACTAGAAATTACTAGGAAATTATTTATATGGCAAAACAACGTTTGCCGGGTCAGCTAGTTTATATATATAATTCTACTGTACGTGTGAATGTCACCGAACTCCTAAACGAATGAATTTTTTTGTATGCGTTTGGGTGGCGTCCTGGATGGTTTAGATTCACAAATCAGCCCGGCAGATGGCGCTGCAGTCGTTGTGGCGCTGCTTTTCCGAGCAGGTCGACGTCTGTCGGGCCCGCTAGTAAAAATATAATTCTATTAATTCATTCGAAAGTAATATAAATATTATGTTACAAAATCTTTTTCGTTCAGATTTGACTACGTTCTAGAAAGTATAATTAATACAGATTTACTATTAAGCATAAGACCATCCCGATATATTATGGTAGAACTAAGTTATTTTCAATGTTAAGCGAGTATTGATATTTGCCAAACGTGGTATATAATAAGTACTATGTTAAGAATTTGACATATACAAATATACTTACGCCTGCATCCCATGAGGGAAGGCAGAGCCTATTGAATGGAACCAGGTACTTAAGGTCCCGATGCACTTCTTTTGCCTCTACCACATTCATTGTAGCTCGATTGACGCAAAGAAAACTATGAATGCTGTTGCTCTCTTTTTTGCTAAATATTTTTGGAGACTCAAAACCTGCGCCTGCCCCAATCCCAAACCCAATCCCTATTTTTTTCTTGAAGTTGGTAACCTATGATGCTTTCGACATTATAGTTGATCAGCGGTGAAAATCACTTATCATAATTTGATCTTTTGCTAGTTTGTGGATAGCAAAATGTATTCGTGGCGTATATGTAAATGTAACACTCCTCAGACATAACATTCATATAAAAACCCTTTTCATAACAATCCCTTTGTTGACGAAAATATAAGAATATTAAACACGACACAATGGAGACTTTTACCAAGTACACGTGTTAATTAACCGCAGAAGTTAACCAAAAAATTTCATTTAACCATATGGATATTATTTAGTAGTAGAACCTACTTTGGAAAAGAGGATGATAATTAACAGAGTAACTACAATATGAAGAGGAGAAATCTTGAACAACGAACTAGTACATCAATGCGAAGGTTTTTATAGCAAGGCCTCCGTCCTACTGGATTACCTGATATTGGCTTATCATCAATGCACAAACCCCACAATGCTCAAGAGATTGCTAGAACTTTATAGATCTATATTAAAAAAACACAAACCCTACATAAAATGCTAGATGGATAATATAGTTCCAAAAAAAAAACACAGAGCTCGGTACAAGCAAGAGGGTAATTTACAGAACAGAAAAGAAAAAAACTAGTATGTTGGAATAGAAACGATGGAGATTCTGAAGGATCAACTTGGACTTGCTCACCATATGAAAATATACTATGTAAGACCTTGTCTGGACCTCCCATTGATGCTATATACAAAACTGTCTAAAGTCTCAACAGGGTAGTTGTCAGTAAATGAAAACCTGATAGAATTGTGTTTTTTATATTAGATTTTAGACTAAAAATATCGAAAATTAAACCAAATTATTAATTTATATGTGATTATTTAATATTTTCAAGAAACATATATGTTAAAATAAAGCATTTGTCCCGTGACATGAAATACAAATCAGTTATGCATGACGTCACCGTTCGAAACATCTATTAAACGCTGATCCAAACGTCTATTAGTTTTGCGGATGGTTACGTCACACGAGAGGCCATGATAGTTGGCAGCGTTTTGGTAGGAAAAATAAAGTTGGTTTATAAAAATGCAAATTAAATCTTGAAAACTTATGTTTCATGTTTATTAACGATAATATAACTAGGTTAATAAACTAATTGTCTAGGTTGTAAATCCAATCCAAAAATTAACATTCGATTGAAAATAGACATTGACAAATGCCTGCAGAGGCAAGTAGCTTGAACTGCGTGTCAAATCCAGAAGATGTCTAGCGGTTGAAGGCGAATTATACTTTACATCAAATATATTACCAAGTGGGAAGCTACGGGACACCTTTTCAACCAGATAAGTTTATCGGGAATGCAGCGCCATCTATACCCGAGCAATTTACATATAAAATGCATGCGGCTGCCACGCTTGTCATTGCACCATTGAGCTACTTTATAGTTTACTAGCTGTTGCTCGTGGCTCCGCCCGCGTGGAGGTCATATTTGCGAGAAATCTCGTGGGGTTCAGTCAGCGTTTGCAATGTAAGCGCAAAAAATGAGTTTATTTACGACATCACATTAGAAACCTGTAAATTCATCAGTGTTTCTCTACAATATTATGCAAGTGTCATACATATAAACCTTACTCTTGAATCACTCTATCTATTTAAAGAAAGCGCTTCAAAATCCGTTGCGAAGTTTTGATGATTTAAGCATACATATGGACGGACAGACAGCGACAGCGACTTTGTTTTATACTATGTAGTGATACATGCAATTCGTTAGCTGAATCACAATCTACACATAAAATGGAAGTTTTGTTTGTGAGTTATTTGCTCATTTCCACCGACTCTGTATTGTTTGATTCCAAACGTCCAACAATGAAAATGGCGCAGCAGAAAAGCTATATTTGCATCACATTATCGCACCGCTTTCATGTATCAGTCAGAGGTTATATAAAGTTAAGGACAGTGAAAAGCAATTACATAGTTCCATATATATTTTTAAGTCATAATCATTTTTTATCCTACTTTGAAGGCAAGACTACGACAATCCAATCCAATAATAAAATGCCAAAACTCAATCATAAAGTTTTCAATTAACATCTAGTGCGACTGCAAATGTCATATAATTATTGAAAATCTTTGTCAGTCAATTTTAGTTAACAGACAACCCTTAACTTTTCAAAATCCAACTGAACAACTATCGATTATAGAAAATTTGCTTACTATGAAAAATGCTTCTGATAATCAAACTCATACATTGAATGAATTAATCTACTCGGTTTATTTTATAGCATAGTCTGACAAACGACCCTGTGGGTCACCTGATGTTAGAAGTGAAGATGTCTGAAGTGATCTCCACCGCCCATGAACATCCATAATACCGAAAGTATCATGTATGCACTGTCGGCCTTGAAGGACAGGAATAGGGATTAGGGAAGGGAAGGGGGAATCTGGGCTTCCTGATATCTCACTTACCATACGAAACGCGACAGTAAACGGTCACTTTACGTTGGTTTTCTATGAGATAGTGGTACTACCCCGGTTGAGCCGGCCCATTCATGCTGTAGACAAAATGTCTACAGCGTGGCTCTACCACTATATTTTTATATTTTGTAGTGGTATAGAATACAACAGTAATGTTGATAAAGGTGTCTTATACTATATTAGACGGATTAACCAGAAATTTCTGTGGAACTAAATCTCATATAGGTTCCATAAGAGCATTTTTTTATTTGTCTTTAAATAAGATTACCAGGTCGTTCAATTTATAGGAAAATTCCCGCTTGACAGTTAAAAAACTAAAGCAAAGCACTGCTTCATGCTGACATAGCACTGTCTTCTGGTATTTTGTACGACGATTCTGTTAAAATAAGTTAAATTCTTAAATATTATATAATATTTCAAAATTAAATAAATATAGTCTTCAGTTGTTCTGCGATAGGCAACGTATGATCTTGAGACATAGAAGACATTGTATAGATTGTCCGTCTGTGTATCATATTTAATTTAAGTTAATATGGAGTTGAATCGATAGCATAATGTATCCTTAGTCTGAGATCCAATTCATGATAAATTCTGGCTTTATCATTTCAAGGATATAAAAAAATCGCTGAGAGCAGTATTTCACATGACACGTTAAGAATTTTATCCATTTCAGAAACACAAGAGACTAAACCTATATTGTTCGTCTATATCTCAAACGGCTCACATCTGACGAATGCTTTCCATTCAAATTAATCCTTGCGGTATTCAGTACGACAATGACGAATGTGTGACGTCACCGGCTCACTATAATCCTAACGCGGCCGGGGACCCGACATCATCTCAAAACATGGGTGAAGGCCATACAACACGACTAGTCTTACAGGGGCATTATTCTCTTTGTTCTTACAAACGCGTAACGAGGCGCGTTACGTTAAATGCTTGTAATTCGCATGTAATGGCATTACATGCAGTTAACGTAACACGTCTTGTAAGGACATAGAGAATATTGTACCAGTAAATGTCAGCAAACGAGCAAGTGTCATGATAGTGAGTGAACGGTCCACGAACAATATCAGAAGAATCATTTACCCGACCCGGGGATCGAACCCGAGACCTCAGCACAGCAGTCGTAGCGCATGCGCAATTACAACTGCGCCACCGAGGCTGTTTATTATTTTATTCCTGCCGTTTTAAAGAGCGTTAGACATAAAAAGTTGTTACTATCTTCTCTCTTACGCTAATTTCGTGGCCACCACCTTAAAAATAAAATCGTCTTGAAAATGTAAGTACTAAGTGATGTAAGTAAACAACAGATTGCTACGTTGAAGATCGAGTAATCCGAACCCACGAACCACCGAAATCGAACCCACGGCCTCTTGTTTCACAGCCGGCTGCTCGCCCGCAGCGCTACGGAGGCTGTCAATTGAATTGTCTATTTGGTATAAAAATAAGCTAAAACTCCAAAATAGCGCCGAAAAGGTTCAAATGGATTTATTCCACTTCATTAAACGATAATGGATAGAGTTTATAAATACGCAATATACAAAATAGTTTCTGCACAAAGCTTTGATTTTTCACGTAAATATTTTTTTATTCCAGTAAATTTTTTTTATCCTGGCACGGCTAAGTGACCACACTGCACCTGATGGTAAGCGAAGTGCCGTCCAAATAGAGTATAGAGTAGCGAGAGACAGTCTATCCCCCGCTACTCAACACACTTATGCCGGCCTGCTTCTTCACACTACGCCATGGGCAAGAAGATGAAGAAGCTGTCGAGGGTCTAGTGTCAGAGTACACACAAGGCCGCAAAACGGCCAAACATCGTACCCTAACTCTAGACCCCCGACAAAAACCGCATGAACACTGGCTAATCCCGGAAAACGACACACTTGCGTGTGCCACTAATTACCACTGTGCATCTGATAGTAAGCGCAGAATATATTAACTGAGACCATTAGAGCTGTTACGCACTATCGACTGGTCGCCGACAACTCGGTCGACTGCGACTTTCTATAGTTTAATATAGGTGTATACGCACTTAGTGGGGCGACTTGGCGATTCGCCTCGCAGTAGCGACGTACAAGCGACTGCTAGTAGCCGGCGACCACTAATAGCACGGGTTCAAATGAAAGTGTTAAATATGGGGAATAGCCTGGATACTGGGATGAATAATACTCGACAACTATACAATTACGCGTATATTCGCAGACTGACAAACGGTACGACATTTATAAAACACTATCTCTAATTACCCACTATTCACAAATATATCTCACCTCCACCACTATACAATACTACGGCTTATCTTTACTTATTTTAATAATTACTTAAATCTCTTAAATATACTCTAACTAACATTATAATTAATATAATCTATATCAATCTTAAATCTATCCACAGGTTTTCGTATTCGCTTTGAATATCGATTCACTGGAGGCCTAGGTGGCGATGGTAACTGAGATGATAGTTCAGAAGTAACATTACGTTGGCTATTCTCATACAAATCTTTAGCCTTACTGTCCTCATCTATCATAGAAGCTTTAGGCGGTGAGACGACCAAAGCTTCAGTCTCAGTAGGCGGCACAACGACACTCTGCTCATCACCACCACGGGTCTCGGTATTACTCTCTGAACAAGTAACATCAGAGAATCGCGATCTGCGATGCATTTGATCTACATGCCTTTTGAGTAATTGACCGTCATCCTTCACTACTGAATACCTACGCCGACTTTCTACCCCCTTTACGGTACCCTTCACCCATTTATCTGGAGTGCCATATTCTCGAGCCCAAACTGAGTCACCCTCTTGAAAGCATCGTGGAGTCCCGCGTGCATATTCGATCTGCCGTTGCTGAGCTTTATGAACCCGGTCTTCAATAACACGCTCTGTACGCAACAAGTCTAGCCTGGAGCGTAACGGCCGTCTCTGCAATAGCATGGCCGGAGTTTCCCCGGTTGTACTATGCACGGTATTTCGGTATGCTAGCAGAAACGTTTGTAAGGCCGTGTCGATATCAACTTGATCTCTATACGCTTTTTTTATAGCACGCTTACATAATTTTACAGCGTTCTCTGCTGCGCCGTTCGAAGATGGGTGATAAGCAGGCGAAAAGAACTGCTTAATACCATTAGCATTTAAAAATAATTTAAACTCGGAACTAGTAAACGGCGGGCCCTGATCTGACACTAACTCATGTGGTAATCCGAATCTTGCAAAGGTAGATCTCAATATTTTTATTACGTTCGCCGCATTAGTACGGTTCATTTCAAAAATTTCTAACCATTTTGTAGTAGAATCAATAAGAACTAGAAAAGTTAAGCCCTTGTACGGCCCTAGGAAATCAATGTGTAGTCTGGTCCAGGGGCGCGAGTGGTATGGCCATGGCTGTATGGGAGCACGCTGCGGCGCGCCCGCCTCTGCCGCACAAGTCTCACACTGCTTACACATATTTTCTATGTCAGCGTCTATATTAGGCCACCATACGTAGCTACGAGCCAGACTCTTTGTTTTCACAATCCCCATGTGGCTACTGTGTAATTGTTTCAATATATTATTTTGTAATGAACCTGGTATAACCATTCGATAACCCCACATTACACACCCACACTCAGTATATAACTCATTTCGTCTTACAAAATATGGTTGAATTTGATCCTCCGTACAAGTAAGAGGCCAACCGGACTGTATGTATGCTAAAATCCTACCGAGAATCCTATCACAGTCGGTCGCTCTCTTAACATCTTTACTCGTAATGGGTAAAAAGTTTTCTACAAAGTTAACGTAAGTACTTTCCTTCGTTAAACTTTTATTACCTTCTTTATAGGGTAACCGTGACAATGCATCCGCACAGTTCCTACTTGACGCAACATACTCTATGTCGTAGGTGTATCCGGATAACAAGACTGCCCAACGCTGCAACCTTGATGCGGCCATCACAGGAATTCCTACTTTATCGCCCAAAATATAGGTCAAGGGTTTGTGATCTGTCCTTAATATAAACTTGCGCCCGTAGAGATATTGATGGAATTTACGAACTCCAAAGACGATAGCCAGAGCCTCCCGGTCTATTTGTGAATAGGCCCGTTCGGCCTGAGTGAGCGAGCGTGACGCGTATGCCACCGGTCGCTCGCCATCCGATGTCACGTGTGATATCACTGCGCCTATGCCGACGCTGCTGGCATCAGTGGTTAGTATTATCGGGAGTTCTGGTGAATAGTGCATTAACACTTTGCTACACGTCAATAGACATTTAACTTTATCGAATGCCTCTTGACATCCCTTATTCCAACTGTACGGCACATTTGACTTAAGTAAGTAATATAATGGGGCTAAAATTGTACTAATATTCTGTATAAACTTCCCATAGTACATTACCATACCAATAAATGCTCTCAACTCGGAAACATTCGACGGGGCTGGCGTATTAATTATGGCCTTAACTTTATCAGGACAAGTTTGAACCCCATGTTTACTAATGGTATGGCCTAGGTAATTAACTGACTTTGCATAAAACACACACTTTTCCTTTTTTACCTTTAGGCCGTACTGTTTCAACCGATCAAATACTTTACACAAATTATGCATATGGGCCTCCCCTGTGGGTCCCGTAATGATGATATCATCCAGAAAAACCCCCACGTAAGGTATATCTGCAAATAATTGTTCCAGGTGTCTTTGAAAAATACCCGGACTCGAAGATAGTCCATAGACTAGTCTATTATATCTAAACAGCCCCTTGTGGGTATTTATCACCGTATATTTCTTAGTGTCGTCGAGTTCAAACTGGGCATATGCCTGCGATAGGTCTATTTTACTAAAATGCTGTCCACCCTTCAGCCGGAGCAACAGTTCCTCTACTCTTGGCAAAGGATAACGGTCAACCTCTATGACTTTGTTTAAAGTTAATTTGTAGTCTGCGCAAATTCTAATGTTACCGTCCTTCTTAACGACTGGCACGATAGGTGTCGCCCAGTCAGAGCGTTCTACCGGTGACAGAATGCCGTCACGCTGCAGCTGCACGAGCGCCCGCTCCACGGGCTCACGCAGTGCGTACGCCAGCGGACGCGCACGCATGAACACCGGCCGCGCCCCGTCCCGCACGCTGATGCTCACCGTGCCGCCAGTGAATCGACCCAAACCTTCCGAGAACACCTCACAGTATTTGGAACTGAAAGCAGATATATCGAATACATTGTCTTTGTACATCATTACATTATTACATCCATAGCTAACCACTGGTAATTGTATTTTTAATTCAGCCATCCATTGCCTGCCTAAAAGAATAGTTTTCCCATTGTCAATTACAAATAATTCTAATTTTTTAGATACATTTTTGTATTTTACCATGGGCAGTATTACTCCAAGTGGTTTGACTGATTCGCCCGTATAATATCTAAGAGTTAAGTGACAAGGCTTTAGGCTTAAATCTTTGAATAATTTAATGTAACAATCCCAACTTACACATGACACAGCGCTACCCGTGTCGCACTCCATAGTAATATTGCTACCATTAACATTCAATTCTATATATATAGGCTCACATTGTATAGCAGATAATTTGCAAACGTTAACAAACGTTACCTCATCACTGTCAGCATCGTCACTTATGTTGCCGTCTCTTACTTGCACCACGCCGACGTTGTGATGTTCCCTTAAATTGGGACACATCTTTCGCAGATGTCCTTGTTGGTTGCAAACACGGCAAACATAATGCACGAACTTGCACGTGGTTGCCTCATGCTCCGCTCCACACACCCTGCACGGCCGCCGAGCACGCTCAGCCAGCTTCGCGGGCGCCAGCGCGGCCGCGCGCAGCGCATGCCCCCTGCGTCCTCGCGTCTCGTGCATAGTGGATTCCCGCGATATTCCCCTGTCACCTCGGGTACCGCTTGCCGCACCCTTCCGCCATGTTCTTGCCGCTGCCATAGCTTGACACGTCACCGATGTCGTCGCTGTCGTCTCACTTGATGACCTCCCCTGTCCTTCCACAGCAGCGGCGTCTTTTTCTGCGGCCTCCATGCTAACTGCCAACTTATACGCCTTGCCGAAAACCAAATCACTTTCGGCGAATAACCGTTGTCGTATACTTTCATTGGTTATGCCACAAACTAGTTGGTCCCGTAAACTTTCTTCTAGCCATGCCCCAAATTCACATGTTTTAGACATTTTTTTTAATACAGCTGTATACTCCGATATAGTTTCTCCATGCTTCTGTTTTCTGTGTCTAAACTTATAACGCTCCGCTAACTCACTCGGTCTTGGTTGTAGATGTTTTTCCATAATCTCGGATAATTGTGCAAACGTTTTGTCTTTAGGTTTCGCCGGTGTACACAAATTAACCAACAGTTCATAACACTCAGCCCCCATAACCGTTATTAATGTAGGCACTTGTAACTCACTCGGAATTTTATTCACTAAAAAATATTGTTCTAAACGTTCTATGTATAACCGCCAATCGTCATTGTGAACTTTAAACTCCGCGATTTTTCCGATCGACATTGTTCTGAATTTAAATTATTATTTTATATTCGTAATTCACACGTAAGATGCCCTCTTCGTCGCCACTGTTAAATATGGGGAATAGCCTGGATACTGGGATGAATAATACTCGACAACTATACAATTACGCGTATATTCGCAGACTGACAAACGGTACGACATTTATAAAACACTATCTCTAATTACCCACTATTCACAAATATATCTCAGAAAGCATTCACACTATGAGCAACTATCGAGAGGACCGGACGTCGCGTACAAAAATGGCTCAGGCTTTCGATACAGAGACATTTATATCGGAAATACAATTCCGATAAGCTATTTGGGATTTATCCAATGACCAATATTACAATCGGTAATACATCCAAATGCAATCCAATCCAATTCCAAAATATTTTAAGCATTCTTTTTAATCTCCGTTCTTGCAACAAAGGATGTACCTACCCAATACTCTTTTGCATTTCTTTTTTATCTCTTCATAATTAGTAACGCTACTATTGCAGCTTCTTCGATGTCCATTCTGCACGAATTTACAAGAAACACTACGCTCGGCTTGGTATCCTGGTTGCCTATGTTTTGGTCGCTGAGCGACAGAGTCGCTGGCGACCAGTAGACTAGGGCTTGCATTACCGGTTTCCCGGTTTCGGTTTTTACCGTTAAACCGCGTATTTTGACGGAAAATAAATAACCGGTAAAAAAATCAAACCGGTAATTTACCGATTTGCAAAAATTTTACCGGATTGGTGACATAAACACAAAAATATGATTATTAAACAAACGGGGCCGGCCCGGCCGAATATGGCTGGACCAAAGCAGGCGAAAGTCACCCTTATTAACATGTATTAAAGGCGTATTTAAAGCAATGACCGTAGACGGTTTGTATTCTTTAGTAATTGTGGGTTACCCAATCACTTCATTTATTTCTGCTTTAAAAAAATCACATCACCGGTAAACCGGTAAACAATTTTCTGTTACCGTTTTTTTACCAGTAAAAAAACTGCGGTAATTGCAAGCCCTACAGTCGACAGTGCGTAATAGCTCTTATAATACACTGGCAACCTTTAAAATTACATATTTCTAGGTACTTTTCAGACTAGATCGCTTAAATGAGCAATCTATCAGTATGTATAAGAAATTTAGCCAACGTATAAAAAAAATATAATTATAATAACACCATATCAAAATCAAACCAATAAAACTCGTCATCAAAGCCCAAATACATTTATTCAATTATTAATTTAACGCACCCCCGGAGACTACTAAATATTCCTTTGGGAATACCTTAAGTATACCCGGGTCTTGTTTAGTTAAGTATTTACGATTAGGATTTAGCCAAAGTTGAATAAATAAATATTTTTCGGTCCGCTTCTTTGAGATAGCCAGTAAAAATACACGGCCGAAGATAAAAAGGGATTTTCATGGTAATAGATTTCTTAAAAAATACATCTCTTTACTGGCGGAATACATGTAACAGCTATGTAATCATCACGACTTGGCTTGTGCACGGTGGAGATATTCTAACTGAATGATATTTTTGTATTAGTATAGGTATTTATGAAAAGGAATGATATTTTGAGCTGATATTTTTGGTATTAGTATAGTAAGCGATAGCCTAGTTGGTTGCGGTACGGACTGTCAAGACGAAATTCGTATGTTCGAAACCCAAATGGCATACACCTCTAACTTTTCTAAAGTTACGTGTGTATTTAATCTTAATTATCGCTTGCTTTAACGGTAAATGAAAACATCATGAGGAAACCTGCATACCTGAGAATTCTCATACGAATTTCGAAGATATGTGAAGTCTACCAACCCGCGTAGGGCCAGCGTGGTAGACTAAGGCCCAACCCATCTCATTAGTAGAGGAGGCTCGTGTCCAGCAGTGGGACAGTGTTTAGCAGAGGGCTTATTATTTTTTATTATTATTATGGGTATATAAGCGATTGTAACCTAGTTGGAAGTGGTATGTACCGTAACGAAAATCGCAAGTTCGAAATTTTTGACAGCCTCCGTGGTGCATAGGGCGAGTAGCGGGCTGTGAAACGAGAGACCGTGGGTTCGATTCCCGCACCGGGACAAATGTTTGTTTGTGTGACAGACAGATATTTGTGTCCGGAGTCTGGGCGTTGTGAGACCGAAAGTCAATCGTAGTCCCTGATACCCACGACACAAGACATGTACCTTAGTGTGGAATCGGAGCAATGTGTGTGACTGTTGGGTGTTATTTATTTACGGTTTTATTCATAATGAGTTATCGGAGCTTTATAAGGCTACATATATTCATAATGTCTCAATAGAGATAAAACACTCAACATTTTTTAACAAGCTCCTATTAACGGCCTTATAAAGCTCCGATAACTCATTATTAATAAGACGGTTAATATTTAGTTGTAGGTTACTCGACTCTGATTTATCATAAAAAAATATCTATCGATACAAACCTGCAGACATCTCCAATAGCCATATCTACAATAGCCATAATCATCTTATTGACAATGAAACTTTGCAAAGAATCTGATGAATAGTGGGAAAATTATTTCCAATAGTATGAAATAACAATTCAATTCTTTCTAGGTTTTACCTTTTTGTTATTTTTATATTATATCGACAATTTGATTTAAACGTTTTTTTGCGATATTGAGTTATATTCAGAATAAGCAATTTCTGTATCTTTGAGCCTAGTAGGTAGGCAACGGCTCTGCTGTGCCCTGGCTTTGCAGAAGTCTATGGGCGGCGGTGACTACTTACCATCAGGTGGCCCGTGTGCACGTCTGCCTATCCAGGCATAAAAAATAGTAGCAATTTTGTTTGTGCATTTTCTTTTTTGGCGCTCCAATCAACTGGTAAAACAGGGCTCATTTTCGTTCAGGGCACATTTATTTTAGAAAATTATGCTCATGAATGCATGAAAACAAGTCACAAAGATGTAGTACTTGCTCACACAAGTAATATATTATTTGTTAGCAACATCAACAAAACTATGCAAGATGGATATATAAAAAGGCACAAATACAATGTTTATGATTTTATTGATTGATTTACACGAGAATGTTACACATCTCAGTGCTTAATATTAACATAACCGCATGTCAGTTTTCACTTAAGGCTTCTCTTTATAAATAATCTACCAGCATTACCCTCTAAGCTGAACTACGCGGCCATTGGACTGATTACTATTAACACTTACTGCACCGAACCACGAATATACTGGCTATCGTCTCGTCTTCTACACAACTTAACACCGGAGCGCGGAAGGCACACCGTTTTATGCTAAATATTTACTACTCCTACGTTGACATTATTAATGTACCCCCAACTACTCTCCTAAATACCTCCGATATACCTTCGGTATTTCTATTAATAGGAAATACCCTAATAAATTCTACTAAAATCCAGGCAATATATTTTTTATAACGTTTTTCTTTTCAAAAATGTCGCTTAAATCAAATAGCCCGCTAACCGTTGATATAAATCACTTTTATTATACTTTCATATGTATTACTGGTATTTAATATTAAATAATCTACCAAAAACAACCAGCTATAAACTCGGAATTCCCATTTTCAAGTCATAGTATCGTTTGTCTAGTGACTCTGCAATTTGCAGCAGGCAAGGACAAATCACTGAACTGATGCGGACAATAACGCCCTCTATTGGCTGCCCTGTGATTGATATAGCCGCATGTATCTTGCTTGCTACACTTTTATTACCTTTTTTATGGCATTATTACGACTTGCATATGGGTTTTTATCAATGACAAAAAAACCTAATTTCCTTCGTCATTGGTTTTTATGCTTTAGTGTCAGGTGAAGCGGTGACAGATCTCTTATTCACTTACCTATACATTAATAGGTGAAAGGGAGGGAAAACTTTGTACCCCTTTTTAAGCTTATTGCACCGAGGAGTGTGAAGTTTTGGCATACCTAGTTAAAGCTTACATGGAGAAGGAGTGCAGAAAGCTAAAATTTATATGTAATATGGGTTACAAATACATAGAATGTAATAAAATAAGACATTCATTGTCTACATTCAAACTGTCATTGTCAAACTGATAACACAACTAATGACATGTGTACAAGCTCTGAGCTGACGTAATAGAACAAAATTTAAAAAATAGGTAATGTTTATAGAAGTTTTCTTTAAAATAAGTGGTTATAAAGACAATTAACGGTGTGGAATTTAAAATGTTAACTGGTAAACATTATTTCTCGTTCATTATTCATGTTTGCTAAAAAAAACATGTTTTCTGTACTCCTTATCAAATACATAAATTCAGCAATATTTATTTACGCTTGCATCCCTGAAGGGACAGGCAGAAGTACATCTAGTACACCCACAGCTCATTCTCACCCTATAATGTGAAAGGAGACGCCGTGGGTTCGATTCCCGCACCGAGACAAATGTTTGTGTAACGGACAGATATTGGTTTCTGATCTGGGTGTTGTGGGACCCTAGTCCCTCGTAGTTCTTGATACAGGTTTTACCTAGTGTGGGATCAGAACTATGTGACGGACTGTTGGGAGTATTAAAAACAATATAATTAGTGGTGAGCCTAGGTCTCTCGTAGTCCCTGATACTCACAACACAAGACTCGTATCTTAGTGTGAGGTCGGGGCTATGGCTGTGACTGTTGGGTGTTATTTATTTATTTATTATAAATAAATACACATCACCCAAAATCCCGATAAGCGCTATCAGATACCTCTATTTTTGACATCTGGACGCAGGAAATAAATAAATTCTGTCCCATGCCAGATAAATACTTATAAGGTCTTGTTTGAATAGTGTCGACCGAGAAAAAAAGGCAAAGAAAGCTCCGCTCTGGTCAGCTCTTTATAGGCTCTAGAGCTAATTTAGACTTAATCCAAAATACATTTTAATGTCTCAACATTCCACGATAATCGCACAACATTAATAACAAAATCGTAATTATAGTATTAATTAAACATAGAGATACATTTTTAATCGTATAACGTTGAACTTTTTAATTTTTACCCCTGGCTCGTTTGCGTGTTGGAGGAATTTTATTGTCCAGTGTAATTTGTGTTACAAATTGCGGTCCGAATAGACTCAGAGCTGTGATAGTAATGTCAACCAAATGTAACAAAGTTTAAAAAATTAAAAAGATAGATAAAAATGGATAGTTTTAGATCCGATAGGTGGCGCTTTTGTTGAGATCTATATTTCTTATTCTTTCAACGAAAATTCGACCCACAGAGATGGCGGTTTATGGCAGGACAACGTCTGCCCGGGACCACTAGTAGGTAATATTACTTCTTGCTTACCAGCCCTTGATGTTGGTCTCTTGATGTTAGTTCCCATGTCATTAATTATTCATTCCGTATGGTGAATTTCCACATGTGTTTTGACCTGTCATATGTGCCTTTTATATGCTTACATGATCAATAATGACTTTTAATTTAAGTATTTTTACTATATTGCTATACATCGTGAGAAAACTTGAATATTTGAAAAAGTTTATAAAGGAATTTTGAAGGTATGTGAAGTCTACACCCGCCTGAGGACAGATTCATGGACTAAGGCCTAGCCCCCTCTTAATAATAGACACGACTATTATAATGATACTATTTATTAACTATTATTCCCCCTGGATTAGTAAAGAATTTACTACGATATCACCCTCGTGACGCACTGTATACGACAAAAGAGCCTAAGACTTAAATTATTTGACTTAATAAAAACCTGCTCTTCTCGCCCGTTGATTTCTGTATATATACGTGATTAGTAAATTTTTATTTGACTCAAAAATTAAATAAAGCTATCTTAAGTATCGTCCTTGAATACAGGTGTAAGTATCTATATAAAATATGACTTAATAAAATCTTTACAGGTGTAACTATCTCTTTCAAATTTACCATAGTAAAAAAAGCTTGCGTGAATCGTTCAACAGCTCTCGTTCTAAAGGGTGGCCGTCCGGCGCGGTGTAATCATTGATTTGAGCCGGATATACATATTTCAAGGGATTATTGGCGGCAAAGGTCAGGAATTTTTGTAATGTTATAAATTTTGTTGCCGTGACGCTTTTGTTGGCCATACGTTTAGATACAATGTTTGGGTAATATGTTACATGGGCCAACGTGCGGACTTTGTACAATTGTAATTTTTTATTCGATCCCGAAAAGGAGGACAAGGAAAAAACCTTGTTGTGACGTAGACGATGAAGGTGTTCTTACAATTTATTAAGGGTCTTATAAACCCCAAATTTGAACTTAACAGGCAACAAGGTGCGTTACAGCGCCCCACTCACTTGCTCCGAACAAGGCCATCGCTTCTTCTCACTTTTGCTCGGTTTGCTAAGTAGAGAAAATTGCCTTGGGCCATGATCTAGCAATCACTCTGAACCGAACTGAGATGGAATGTCGGTGAGCCCGGTATAGGCATCCCTCTACCCCCAAGGCAGATAAAGCCTTGATGAATTTTGGATTTTTTTATGATGGAAGCACAGACTGGTAAATGAGCCAGGGGACCAACTGTCACTCCACGTAAAAATAAGATTTTAATTATATTTAGGGAATTTATTTATGATGGAAGCAGAGACTGGTAAATGAGCCAGTGGGCCAACTGATAACTGATCTCAACTGCTCATAAATACTATAACACCAGAAGAAACATGCATGTCTTGCCGCTTTAACAAAAAAGGAGTGGGCATTAGGAAGGCGAGAGGAATTAAGACCTCAGATAATTAACCTCAGAAAAAAAGATTTACCTTTTAAACATCAGTCAGATGTACTCTACGTCAGTTTTCTTTGGCATCTATAGTGGTAATAACCTGGTAAAGCCATGCCGTCTATTCAATAGACAAAACTGTCTACACCGTGGCGTATCACTTTAATAAAAGCTGCTTTGCAGATGAACAATAGAATTCCTAATTCTTTTAGACGAGTCTTGATAATATTTTATAACCGCTAGATTTTTTAAGTAAAGCAATGACATCCACTGAAGATCATTCCAGTATTTTAACAAGAATTTGCTTATTACAAAATAACCTATTTCAAGATTTATAGCGTCTAGCTTCTGTCATATTTATTTTAATATAAGACCACTAAATATTTATTACAGCAACTGAATAGCTTTTATAAAAATGCCGAAGCTGTGTCACGTCCAGTCAGTATAATTTAAGGACCGCTCATATGAAAACATCACGGCTGACATAGCTATCACGAGTTTAGTAAAACGCGCTGACTCGGAAAAAGCAATGCCAATTTACTATCGGTTTTCGATATAGGTAACTTTATTTCGAGTATAGTGTGAGTTTTGAAATGCTTACAACAGATCAACAGACATAAATTGGCAAAGTTAGGCGGTACTATTACTTAAATGTTCTTTTTATTTTACAAAGTCAGAGTTATCCGTACATTTCCAATCAGTTTAACATCTTTTATCCTGTCAAAGTGACGAAACTGCACCTGATGGTAAGTGAAGTACCGTACAGATAGAGTATCAAGTAGCGATAAAGAAACAACCATCACTTGTTACTGGAAACAATCATGCCAGCCTGTTAAGTAGCTTCTTAACACTATGGTTGAAGAACCTAAGATTATAGGAAGGATGGAACATGTGGGCCGGTAAATTTGCATAGCCTGATGGTGCGGCAGGGATACGAATTTGTGAACCTATTGGTTCGGGTCAGGGTAGAAGACACCACGAAACAGTGGCTTCGCCAATCAATCTGCAGCTGAACAAGTTATAAATATAAGACAACCAAAAATATTGAAGTATCGCGGCGTTCGCTCCTAAAAACACTGTACAGTTTTTGTATTGGTTATTTTTTATTTTCTCATTCTGACGATTCTTAATCTCTACAAACCAAGAACAAAAAAAAATTATTTAGCTATCATGCATTTTCCAAAGATATTTAAAAACAGAATACTACAATATTAATGAAATATTGATATCGAGAACACATGGTACTTAGAATGCGGTACATTTCTGTTTTCGACTCGTGATTACGTTCAGAATGCTCAGAGGATCTCGCACATTGTTGCTAAGACTGCATTTGTCTCTGGCCCGATAAGTTCTAGTGTTTGAAGCGCTACAATGTGTTGTTTCATGATTTGGAAAGCTGTTCCGATAGAAACGGGGATTGCCTATTTAGTAATCGAAGTTTCAATGAGTTTGTGGACGATTGGGTAAATTTGTTTTGGTTCTGAGTATTTATGGATATATTTTTATATGTCATTTTATTATCATGTCTTCTTACATCTAGATATTTTACTAACATATTCGAGCTAAGTGAGCCAACAATGGCTTTAAGTTCCAAATATAAAGACAGACTTCAGGCAAGATTTATCACTTTAGTATTTACTAATTTTTGCCCGCGGCTCCACCCGCCTAAAACTATTGGACCGGAGCAGGACGTTTTTATCTTGATCCGCTCTCACGTTTCAGTCCAAATATTTGACAGGAAATATTTCAGTGGTTATAGATTCGCGAAGAACAACAAAACAGCCACTTGTTCATTTTTAGCACCGGATCCATTATTTGTTAATACAGGACAGCACAAATATAGCATTTAAAGTCAACAAGCCTTAAAACAATATTCATTTCATCCCCTCCTTCGCCACTAAAGGGTTGAATAAAAATGGAGTAGGTACATCATATCCATTTTTAGCTTTAAAAATATCTCCATACTGAGTTTCATCAAAGTCAGTTCAGCGGTTTCTGAATTCCAGACTTTCATACCCTATTTCCCTTTAAGGGTTGATTTAAAAAATTAAGAACTCTATGTCCTCAGGGTTAGCGGCATAATATAAAATTTTATCAAATTCTGTTCAGTGGTTTTCCCGTGAACAGACAGAGAAACTTTCAAATGTATAATATTAGTTTAGATTAATGGTTAGTAATTACTTTACATAGTAATAACGATTAATCCAATTACTATGTGAAGTAATTACCTTAAACAAAATTAGACAGACAGGGTGTACTAGTGGGGGGCATCTAGCCCAAGAAGAGACGGGCCGTAAAGGCATGGCACAGGGATGGTTCCGGCAGCAATCCAGAGTATACTCAGGATCCCCCGGGATCGTCCCACATGTGCTGCAGAAGGCTACCGCGGGGTTTTTAGTCGGTACACCGGCGTAGGAAAATTGGTTAGGGTCCCGATCTAGTAGTCCTTCGGGCGAACTGGGTCGGAAGGTTGGTGAGTCCGGCATAACCATCTCTCCTCCCCCGAGGACCAGAAGGTATCCGTAAGATGGATTTCTCCGCGGGAAAAAAAAGGTGTACTACATAAAATACATAAAAGTATCCGCAATTCAAAGCAACTTTAGATTTAAGATGTTATAAAAAAATGTAACCGTAACCTTAAGATCAGCTTAAAAATACAGCTGATCGTAAGGTTACGTTTATATTAGGGTCATTGACCTCGAGAAAAAGATTAATATTAAATAATATTCAAAATACACATGGATTGGTACGTGGCCGTAAATACTGATTGACAGTGTTTTGCTTTATAAAATAAGAATGAATAATATAAAATTTTATGTAAAAATAAAAATGTGTATTTATGAAATGATATATTCGTTGCGGAAATCTGTATCTGCGAAACTTTAAGTTGGCACGGCTTAGTACACACTTTCTGGCTAACCTTGTATACTATTAACCCTTAGTAACCGATTTTACATACATATACACTCACTCCTGTAATCCCAGAAGGGGGTAGGCAGAGTTGAACAGTACACCCACTTTTCGCCGAATGTATTACATGCCATTTATTGCATCACCATCGCCATGCCGGGCACTGATTCCAGACTACGGACTAGTACTGAGAATTTCTAGATAGAAAAACCCAATATCACTTTACCCGACCCGGGTATCGAACCCGAGACCTCAGCACAGGACTCGTAACGCATGCACAATTACAACTGCGCCACCGAGGCAGTCAATAATACATTCTTAATTTTAATAAAGCTGAACTTTTTCACACATAATCCTTTAACTACTAAGGTACTTACTTCTACAGAAGTATTCACATTTCTTACATAATAATTTTCCCCCAAGAAAAACGTAACCAAAAAATATAAAACACCAAAGCCATTACCTGTTATCTGACGCAAAAACTTAGCTTCAGGGCACGACCACCCCATACATCCTACACATAGCTAAGATAAATTCAGAATTTATTTCGTACACTTTATATTCGGTTTTCTTTACACTAAACGTCATGACCAAGGTAAGCATTTATTATGCCTAATGGCGTTATTTTTCCGCAGCCATTTTCACCATCTATTAAAAAAAGGAATTTGCACGCTAACATAATTTAAATTAAGAATGCGTTTTGAAGTTTTTAAATATAATAAAAAATATTATTACGTGAGTATTGATAGCTTCCGTGGCATATCGGGAGAGTCATAGATAGACCCCGGCCAAGTACCCGACTGCGAAACGAGAGGCTACGGGTTCGATTCGAAATCGAATATCGACGGACGGGCTATTTGATTAATGCGTCATTTTTTGCGATATTTAGTTTGATATATATTAGAAATTAGCAAATTTTTCTGTATTTTTAGATTGTAGTTAATTTTTTTTTCATGGTACATTTATGTCAGAAAATAATGCTCATAAATCCTTGAAAATAAATCATAAAGATGCGGTACGGGATTACACAACTAATGTATTAATTCTTCTAAAATCCAGAGTTCTTTATGTTGTTTTTTTTTCGAAAATCAAAAAACTTCAAGGTTTGAAATCTCCTGTAAAATTTTAAAAATGGCTCTTAAATCAAATAGCCCACCTACCGTAAATATATTATACCACTGTTGGTCAATGGGTGGACGCCAGACTCCTCTACTAATAAAAGACTAAGTCTTTAGTCCACCACGCTGGTCTAATGTATATTGGTAGACTTCTATTTAAAGTCTACGTATTATGTTATAATTAGAATATAATGCTCAGTGATTGATGTCATTCAATTACTAGATAATACAGATTATGTTCAACTACAATCTAATACCAATATTAGTGGTTTTCCATAAATTTTAGTTGTTTTAAATAAATAACTAAAATAAAATATGTCGTATGTTTGCAAGGAAAATAACAACAGAAACTAATAAATAAAACTTTATAACCTGTATGTACAAGAGAGTTTGGCCTAAATCTAAAAAAAAATACTGAATACCAGCAGCGCGGTTCTTTATTTGAAATGCATGAGGACGTACCATAGTTCTTTTTTTAAATTAATTAAACAGAGACTTAAATACATAGATTTAGTATATATTTAGATGAGGCATAGGCGTACACCCGAAAGGGACAGGTGAACTCTATGGGGCTACCAACTAACATTATTTTACCCAGTTCATGAAATCTCTGGTGTGCGTGTTTCATGTTAAGATAAAATTTAAAATTTTATGAGACATAGACATAATATTATAATTACTTGAAAAGGAAACTCACAGTTACATAATAGGCACAATAACTTTACTAACAGTGAAAAATTAATTTTGTATATAGGTAATGTCATATTTTCTAATACCTACTGTCTTTTTTATTTACGTAAGATTTTCCAGCATAGTATGTCCTGACATTTACATAGTTTTTACAAATACTTTTGATGAGCATTAAGTAGTGGTTATCAAAAGAGAATGAAAAATCGCGAGGAACTCCTGCAAATAATTGACGACCAACATATTCATGCATTCTTGTAGGAGACGATTAGCGAGTTGTAGAGTTTATAGACTACTCACCCCATCCGCCAACACCAGATTTGCACAAGAGCTCATGTTTATAAGAGTGTAGCCAAATATTGTGATATAATAAAAGTTTTTTAATTCATAAAAAGTACACAGACTTCAATAAAAAAACAAATTATGCATTCCTATAAAATTTGAGGTTTGCCCTAGATTTTTCTCAGATCCTATCATCAGATCCTGACTTAGTGGGACCAATGGGACCAGCTGGGAACTATACCCTATTAACAAAAAAATATATTCGCGAATCGGTCCAGGCGTCTTCGAGTAATCGGGGAACATGCATAAAAAAAAAGATTCCGACGAATTGTGAAACTCCTCCTTTTTTTTGAAGTCGGTTAAAAATGATTTTAAAGTCGCCTTGAGTCAATATCGATGCATAAACATCACATTCACTTAAACCAGGGCACTTATGGATTAAAAACAACATACTGATATCTATAATTAGTATAGTTGCAAAATGTAAGAGTCCATTGTCCAGACCATCCATTTGACCACACTAATATTTCGTCTGGCCTTACGATGCGAGTTGCGAGAGAATAGAATAAATTAAATCTATTATTGTGAAGACATTGATCCCGTTCCCTAATCATTACAAGTGGCTTATCTTCTTTATTATATATAATTCTACTGTACGTGTGTATGTCACTGAACCCCTCCTAAACGGCTGGACCGATTTGAATGATTTTTTTGTATGCGTTTGGGTGGCGCCCTGGATGGTTTAGATTCCAAAATCAGCCCGGCAGATGGCGCTTCAGTTGGTGTGGCGCTGCTTTTACGGGCAGGACGACGTCTGCACGGTCCGCTAGTAGAGATGTAAATTTTTAAGGTGCTGTACCATAATTTTGCTGGTGGTAGGATATTCATATTCGCCCGGATAGCGACCACCGTACACAGGGTGTTAAACCCGCCATAGTGGCACACGCAAGTGTGTCGCGTTCCGGGATCAGCCAGTGTACATCCGGTTTTTGTCGGGGGTCTAGAGTTGTAGAAAGATTGAATTCCGCGAGTGATAAATTTAATAAATTCTCACATAGGGACGGGACATTATGCGCTGCAATAAATAGGCATAAGACTGGGAGCTCTCGAAATTCTGAAATTGTGTGTATACGCGGATCACATACGCCTTCTTGCTATAAGAAGAAAATACTAAAAAAATGACATTCCTATTTTATTAAACTTCTTAAAAAATAATCTTCTTCTTAATCTCTTTTATTGGCCTTATGTTACAAATAGTGCTCTAAATAACATAAATATGACTTAACCCTTAGATGGTAATTAAAATTATTGTGGTTAAAGATCTTTATTTCTCACTAGCTTTTGCCCGCGGCTCCGCCCGCGTGGAAGTTATTTTTGGGAGAAAAGGTATATGTCGGAGTATAATGAATACGGAGACTGAATTGACCTTACAAATAATTTTATCTTTTGTAAATTGAAGGTAGGTTCGAGTTGTTTATTGGATGATCTCATTCGTAGTGGGGCACAACGAAAATCACAATATAAAAGAGTGCCTCGTCATTTCGCGGAGCATTCAGGAATAATTATTAGAGGAGTCAATATCCTATCTCGAATAGTTTAGTAATTTAGAGGTCGTAATGCCCAAGTGCTGTTTAACTGTTCGTTGCCTATAATTAAAGTGATGATTCAACGCCATGTGCGTCTCAGTGCAAAGTGTAATTGTAAACCATGGTTTTTCTTGCCAGTTCTTTTTTCCGTGGATTATTGTATTTCGAACTGGCAGTAGCTTCATAAACTGTGAAGTGTTCAACTCGTGTTATTTCTACGAATCTATCATACCATGTGCATCCTGTCTATATCTGGAGATCGGAGAGGGATGTATAAGCCCTCTTCCAGCCTCTTCATATGGTGACCTGTGACTTCATGACCTTTCACCTGGACATAAGAAGTGGGATCTACCCGTGGATTTATGTGAAATTTGGTGAGTAGCTTTCAGTTTTTAAATTTAAAGGCCGATTTTTAATTTTGATCGTTCTGCTAAACTTAATAATAATAATACTAGCCCTGTATTAAACATTGTCCCACTGCTGGGCACGGGCCTCCTCTACTAATGAGAGGGGTTAGGCCTTAGTCCACCACGCTGGCCTAATGCGGGTTGGCAGACTTCTCATACCTTCGAAAACTCTCAGATATGCAGGTTTCCTCACGATGTTTTCCTTCACCGTTAAAGCAAGCGATAATTAACATTTTAATACACACATAACTTTAGAAAAGTCAGAGGTGTATGCCACTTGGGTTTCGAACCTACGACTTTCGTCTTGACAGTCCGTACCGCAACCAACTAGGCTATGCTAAACTTACGATTTATTAAGTTGGAAATATGAGTATTTGTTTCCTACCTCATTGATTTTTGTTTTTGGATTTAAAACTGATTGTAATTAACGACTATTAAGTTATAGTATGGTTTGTTTCCAACCTCATTGATTATTTCTTTATTTTAATTTGTACTGTTACAACCGATGGAAATATCATCGAGTTGTGGCTCCGCAATCCAGTACGCGTGGTTCTGGTATGAAAGGGAGAGGATGGGATAAGATCAAACAATTCTTCAGAGCATTCGCCATGATACAGACTGTATAACACGGTAAGCGAGGAAATATCCCTACGCAGCTGTAACGGCTCTAGGCTGTTACTCACGTCTTGCACTCAGATTTTGCTTAACTGCTAATTACGCAGTGATATTATATTTGGACGTCCACGGTCCTCTGTGGCGTAGTTGTAATGTACGCGGTACGACTGCCGTGAGGGGTCTCTGGTTCGATCCCCGGGTTTAGTAAAGAGATATTGGGATTATCCGCCGTGAGCATGGAATTGTGCCCGGTATGGTATAGCCTCACCCCTATCACACATATGATAATAAGCTGCGCGAATTATGGGTGTACTGGTTACACCTCTGCCTACACCTTCAGGGATTACAGTTGTGAGTGTGTATGTATGTGAAAATACGTAACAGTTGACGCGTGTGATGATTTAATGAACCTTGAATTTGATGTGGTTCAATTCTAGCTTGTATGAGGGTTGAAAAACATTTCCTTTTATAACTAATGTTAAATAAAAAACTATAATCAAAGGTAGGTACCCCTCAAACCTAGGTTTTAATGTGTTATGAAAAAACTGCATTGAATGAATAATTCAGTAATTTAATGGTTACTACAATATTGATTTATGAATTGTTTTACGGGTCTAGTTTTTATAAAAGTTTCAGAACTAATAATCGATAATCAAGTTAGTCAAGTATAACCATTTAAATTTTTAATTTTAATGTTTGTATTGGTGGTGACTGTTAGTTCTGGTTTTAATTTCTACCCGGTAATAAATTAATTTTATATTAATAGTTACGCTAAACTGTGCAATTAATTGAGGTATAAATGAGTGTTTGTGTCTTTGTCAATGGTTCATAACATTGTTGATTGCTTACGTTCTTAGCCTGGTTATGGTCTTCTCAAGATCTCTTGGGTGACTACGGGTGAGCGGTCCGCGCTTAAGGTATCCGATAGTCTTAGTGATCGTGTTAATTTAATTATTCGTAAATAAACTAATTATATTCTGGTAGTAATATTAAAGAAAATTTATTTGTATATGCATTGTTGCATATAAATTAATAAACTTTTTATCTATAAGATATTTAGCTAGCTGTGTCTTAAATGTATTAAATGGGTGTACGTTTTTTTTAAAGGTATTTTATTATAAAGCTGTGCTCTCGCAAACGTAAGCGTCTTTTTCCCATAGTTTGTTCTGATTTTTGGCAGAACCAAAAAACTAGCACGTAGAGTGCTACTTTGGGTGATTTGTTTTAGTTTAGTGAATGTAAGGCTGGTGTGGATATCTTTGCTAAGTACTTTCGAATAAAAATACATGTGTTATAAACATTATTATTAGAAATACCGAAGGTATAACGGAGGTATTTAGGAGACTAGTTGGGGGCTAGATTAATAATGTGCAAACAACCAAAGTGGGAGTAGTAAATGTTTAATATAAAATGGAGTGCCTTCCGCGCTCCGGGGTTCAGTTGGTTCAGTTGTTTTGTAAAGTATACGAGACGATAGCCAGTATATTCGTGGTTCGGTGTTTCGTAATCAGTTCAATGGCCGCGTAGTTCAGCTTAGAGGGTAATGCTGGTAGATTAATTATAAAGAGAAGCCTTAAGTGAATCCTGACATGCGTGTGTGTTAATATTAAGCACTGAGACGTGTAACAGTGTCGTGTAAATCAATCAATTAATTATGAACCTTGTATTTGTGCCTTTTAAATATCCATCTTGCATAGTTTTGTTTATGTTCCTAATATGATATTCATTATCTTAGTTTAATTATAGATTTAATTGGTTGAGGTCAGGTATGAGTAATTAAAAAGCTGTTTGATAATTTTATTTTGGGCAATTTGAACATCTGCTACTTTAGTTTTAGAGGCACTACCCTAGATTTCAATAAGATACATATGTGGCTTGACTAGAAGTCTTTGGGATGCGACAATATTACGAAGGGAACCGAGCAGTGATGTTAATTTGGTTTTAATGTGTTCGATATGATTATTCCAAGTTAAAGCCCTATCCATTCTCAAACCCAGATATTTTTCAACATATTTTTATGATATTATTATTTATTATTTTCGATTATACAGGTAAACCCGATATAGGTCCGTAATTGCCTGGGTCTGTTGTTGGTCCGGATTTATATATGGGTGTAACTTTTGCCAACTTTAGAGTATCGGGGAAATGACCATCTAATAACAATTTATTGAAGCATTTACTCATCGTGTTTGCCACCAAATGTTTTATGCATTTTATTACTTTTGTGTTAATTTCATCTAATCCAGTGCTACAATTTGAATAAAGATTTGAGATTATTTTTATTATTTCTTCAGGTCAACAAGGTTTGAGGGTGGACAACGAAGAGTTTTGAGCCAGAACTTTTGGTAATGCTCGCGTGTGATTGTCATGAAATTTATTAGGTATTGCTTTCGCTAAAATTGGTCCTATTGTTGAAAATATTTATTAAATAGTTCACATACACTTCTTGGATCAGTAACATACACTGAGTCGACAAGTAGTTTTGGAGGAGCACACCTTTGTTTAATATTATAATTTGCTAAAGAGTTAATTAGAGCCCATATTTTTTTAGGTTTATTAATACAAATTGTGAATTCTTTATCGTGGTAAACATTTTTTGCATCTTGTATAATTTTAGCTACATATTTTCTTTTGGTTATAAATTTCTTCTAAGGTCTTACTGTGATCGTTCTTCTGCCCACACATTTCTTTGATTGATTTCATTTATGATGTCCATATTTATCCAATTTTTTTGTGATGAATTTAGGATCTTTGTTTTTGATGTTTTACTTGTAAAGAGATTTATTGTATTTTCAAGTTTCGAGTAGTCTTGTAGTTCCTTGAGATTTGTTGTTTCAAAGAAGTTTTATATCATCGTGTAGTTTATTGCTTCATAGTGTGTCCGAATTTTTGGTGGAGGTTTTTTCTTTTTTAGTTCGATATATATTTGTTTATGATCGGACTTGGAAGAATCAGTTATAACCATATGAAACTTATCATTTCTCAAATTTGTACTTACATGATCCAGAATAGATTTTCTTGTAGTCGATTCTCGCGTACAGTGTTTTTTATTTATTAATGTGTCTTGCTTCCTTTGCGAGGTATTTACATACTTTAGTCAGCCCTTTTCTTGAGATGGCTAGACAGGCGCCACGGGGCGCCTACGTTCCGACTGACACAGGTATTAACGGACCATGGGTGTTTCGGTTCGTTCCTGTGTCGGATCGGAAAGGAGGTGTCCGCCGTGTGCCACCACTGTGGCAACTGCCGCGGGGACACGGCACGACATACGTTGGAGGAGTGCCCAGCCTGGGACGAAGAGCGCAGCGCTCTCAGTTCAGCTGTCAATGGAGCTTCATCTCGGCGAGTTTCCCGGACTACCAGGGGCTCTCCATTTCTAGTTAATGGCAGGTCTTCTTGTCTCTTAGACACCTTTGTGATCACTCTATATGTTTTCCTTGTCCTGTTTCCTACGAAACTCCTTCCAGCTTCCAGCTTTCTACTTGTACCCTCTTGGCTTCATTCTCATATCTTTCTTTTGATTGCAGGTACTCATCGACGATCTTGTCTCCCCGGATCGGCGCTGCGCATCGGATTCTCCTGCTCCGGGTGATGACCTCCTGCTTCATCTCGGCGAGTTTCCCGGACCACCAGGGGCTCTCCATTTCTAGTTAATGGCAGGTCTTCTTGTCTCTTAGACACCTTTGTGATCACTCTATATGTTTTCCTTGTCCTGTTTCCTACGAAACTCCTTACAGCTTTCTACTTGTACCCTCTTGGCTTCATTCTCATATCTTTCTTTTGATTGCAGGTACTCATCGACGAACTTGTCTCCCGGATTGGCGCTGCGCATCGGATTCACCTCCTCCGGGTGATGACCTCCTGCTTCATCTCGGCGAGTTTCCCGGACCACCATGGTCGTATCAAAATGGCATCGTATCTTTGCCTGTTTTTATAATAGTATCTATGTATTTTTCTATAAGTTGATTGAAGTTCTAATAAAAGACAGACAGACAGACAGACAGACAGACAGACAGACAGACAGACAGACAGACAGACAGACAGACAGACAGACAGACAGACAGACAGACAGACAGACAGACAGACAGACAGACAGACAGACAGACAGACAGACAGACAGACAGACAGACAGACAGACAGACAGACAGACAGACAGACAGACAGACAGACAGACAGACAGACAGACAGACAGACAGACAGACAGACAGACAGACAGACAGACAGACAGACAGACAGACAGACAGACAGACAGACAGACAGACAGACAGACAGACAGACAGACAGACAGACAGACAGACAGACAGACAGACAGACAGACAGACAGACAGACAGACAGACAGACAGACAGACAGACAGACAGACAGACAGACAGACAGACAGACAGACAGACAGACAGACAGACAGACAGACAGACAGACAGACAGACAGACAGACAGACAGACAGACAGACAGACAGACAGACAGACAGACAGACAGACAGACAGACAGACAGACAGACAGACAGACAGACAGACAGACAGACAGACAGACAGACAGACAGACAGACAGACAGACAGACAGACAGACAGACAGACAGACAGACAGACAGACAGACAGACAGACAGACAGACAGACAGACAGACAGACAGACAGACAGACAGACAGACAGACAGACAGACAGACAGACAGACAGACAGACAGACAGACAGACAGACAGACAGACAGACAGACAGACAGACAGACAGACAGACAGACAGACAGACAGACAGACAGACAGACAGACAGACAGACAGACAGACAGACAGACAGACAGACAGACAGACAGACAGACAGACAGACAGACAGACAGACAGACAGACAGACAGACAGACAGACAGACAGACAGACAGACAGACAGACAGACAGACAGACAGACAGACAGACAGACAGACAGACAGACAGACAGACAGACAGACAGACAGACAGACAGACAGACAGACAGACAGACAGACAGACAGACAGACAGACAGACAGACAGACAGACAGACAGACAGACAGACAGACAGACAGACAGACAGACAGACAGACAGACAGACAGACAGACAGACAGACAGACAGACAGACAGACAGACAGACAGACAGACAGACAGACAGACAGACAGACAGACAGACAGACAGACAGACAGACAGACAGACAGACAGACAGACAGACAGACAGACAGACAGACAGACAGACAGACAGACAGACAGACAGACAGACAGACAGACAGACAGACAGACAGACAGACAGACAGACAGACAGACAGACAGACAGACAGACAGACAGACAGACAGACAGACAGACAGACAGACAGACAGACAGACAGACAGACAGACAGACAGACAGACAGACAGACAGACAGACAGACAGACAGACAGACAGACAGACAGACAGACAGACAGACAGACAGACAGACAGACAGACAGACAGACAGACAGACAGACAGACAGACAGACAGACAGACAGACAGACAGACAGACAGACAGACAGACAGACAGACAGACAGACAGACAGACAGACAGACAGACAGACAGACAGACAGACAGACAGACAGACAGACAGACAGACAGACAGACAGACAGACAGACAGACAGACAGACAGACAGACAGACAGACAGACAGACAGACAGACAGACAGACAGACAGACAGACAGACAGACAGACAGACAGACAGACAGACAGACAGACAGACAGACAGACAGACAGACAGACAGACAGACAGACAGACAGACAGACAGACAGACAGACAGACAGACAGACAGACAGACAGACAGACAGACAGACAGACAGACAGACAGACAGACAGACAGACAGACAGACAGACAGACAGACAGACAGACAGACAGACAGACAGACAGACAGACAGACAGACAGACAGACAGACAGACAGACAGACAGACAGACAGACAGACAGACAGACAGACAGACAGACAGACAGACAGACAGACAGACAGACAGACAGACAGACAGACAGACAGACAGACAGACAGACAGACAGACAGACAGACAGACAGACAGACAGACAGACAGACAGACAGACAGACAGACAGACAGACAGACAGACAGACAGACAGACAGACAGACAGACAGACAGACAGACAGACAGACAGACAGACAGACAGACAGACAGACAGACAGACAGACAGACAGACAGACAGACAGACAGACAGACAGACAGACAGACAGACAGACAGACAGACAGACAGACAGACAGACAGACAGACAGACAGACAGACAGACAGACAGACAGACAGACAGACAGACAGACAGACAGACAGACAGACAGACAGACAGACAGACAGACAGACAGACAGACAGACAGACAGACAGACAGACAGACAGACAGACAGACAGACAGACAGACAGACAGACAGACAGACAGACAGACAGACAGACAGACAGACAGACAGACAGACAGACAGACAGACAGACAGACAGACAGACAGACAGACAGACAGACAGACAGACAGACAGACAGACAGACAGACAGACAGACAGACAGACAGACAGACAGACAGACAGACAGACAGACAGACAGACAGACAGACAGACAGACAGACAGACAGACAGACAGACAGACAGACAGACAGACAGACAGACAGACAGACAGACAGACAGACAGACAGACAGACAGACAGACAGACAGACAGACAGACAGACAGACAGACAGACAGACAGACAGACAGACAGACAGACAGACAGACAGACAGACAGACAGACAGACAGACAGACAGACAGACAGACAGACAGACAGACAGACAGACAGACAGACAGACAGACAGACAGACAGACAGACAGACAGACAGACAGACAGACAGACAGACAGACAGACAGACAGACAGACAGACAGACAGACAGACAGACAGACAGACAGACAGACAGACAGACAGACAGACAGACAGACAGACAGACAGACAGACAGACAGACAGACAGACAGACAGACAGACAGACAGACAGACAGACAGACAGACAGACAGACAGACAGACAGACAGACAGACAGACAGACAGACAGACAGACAGACAGACAGACAGACAGACAGACAGACAGACAGACAGACAGACAGACAGACAGACAGACAGACAGACAGACAGACAGACAGACAGACAGACAGACAGACAGACAGACAGACAGACAGACAGACAGACAGACAGACAGACAGACAGACAGACAGACAGACAGACAGACAGACAGACAGACAGACAGACAGACAGACAGACAGACAGACAGACAGACAGACAGACAGACAGACAGACAGACAGACAGACAGACAGACAGACAGACAGACAGACAGACAGACAGACAGACAGACAGACAGACAGACAGACAGACAGACAGACAGACAGACAGACAGACAGACAGACAGACAGACAGACAGACAGACAGACAGACAGACAGACAGACAGACAGACAGACAGACAGACAGACAGACAGACAGACAGACAGACAGACAGACAGACAGACAGACAGACAGACAGACAGACAGACAGACAGACAGACAGACAGACAGACAGACAGACAGACAGACAGACAGACAGACAGACAGACAGACAGACAGACAGACAGACAGACAGACAGACAGACAGACAGACAGACAGACAGACAGACAGACAGACAGACAGACAGACAGACAGACAGACAGACAGACAGACAGACAGACAGACAGACAGACAGACAGACAGACAGACAGACAGACAGACAGACAGACAGACAGACAGACAGACAGACAGACAGACAGACAGACAGACAGACAGACAGACAGACAGACAGACAGACAGACAGACAGACAGACAGACAGACAGACAGACAGACAGACAGACAGACAGACAGACAGACAGACAGACAGACAGACAGACAGACAGACAGACAGACAGACAGACAGACAGACAGACAGACAGACAGACAGACAGACAGACAGACAGACAGACAGACAGACAGACAGACAGACAGACAGACAGACAGACAGACAGACAGACAGACAGACAGACAGACAGACAGACAGACAGACAGACAGACAGACAGACAGACAGACAGACAGACAGACAGACAGACAGACAGACAGACAGACAGACAGACAGACAGACAGACAGACAGACAGACAGACAGACAGACAGACAGACAGACAGACAGACAGACAGACAGACAGACAGACAGACAGACAGACAGACAGACAGACAGACAGACAGACAGACAGACAGACAGACAGACAGACAGACAGACAGACAGACAGACAGACAGACAGACAGACAGACAGACAGACAGACAGACAGACAGACAGACAGACAGACAGACAGACAGACAGACAGACAGACAGACAGACAGACAGACAGACAGACAGACAGACAGACAGACAGACAGACAGACAGACAGACAGACAGACAGACAGACAGACAGACAGACAGACAGACAGACAGACAGACAGACAGACAGACAGACAGACAGACAGACAGACAGACAGACAGACAGACAGACAGACAGACAGACAGACAGACAGACAGACAGACAGACAGACAGACAGACAGACAGACAGACAGACAGACAGACAGACAGACAGACAGACAGACAGACAGACAGACAGACAGACAGACAGACAGACAGACAGACAGACAGACAGACAGACAGACAGACAGACAGACAGACAGACAGACAGACAGACAGACAGACAGACAGACAGACAGACAGACAGACAGACAGACAGACAGACAGACAGACAGACAGACAGACAGACAGACAGACAGACAGACAGACAGACAGACAGACAGACAGACAGACAGACAGACAGACAGACAGACAGACAGACAGACAGACAGACAGACAGACAGACAGACAGACAGACAGACAGACAGACAGACAGACAGACAGACAGACAGACAGACAGACAGACAGACAGACAGACAGACAGACAGACAGACAGACAGACAGACAGACAGACAGACAGACAGACAGACAGACAGACAGACAGACAGACAGACAGACAGACAGACAGACAGACAGACAGACAGACAGACAGACAGACAGACAGACAGACAGACAGACAGACAGACAGACAGACAGACAGACAGACAGACAGACAGACAGACAGACAGACAGACAGACAGACAGACAGACAGACAGACAGACAGACAGACAGACAGACAGACAGACAGACAGACAGACAGACAGACAGACAGACAGACAGACAGACAGACAGACAGACAGACAGACAGACAGACAGACAGACAGACAGACAGACAGACAGACAGACAGACAGACAGACAGACAGACAGACAGACAGACAGACAGACAGACAGACAGACAGACAGACAGACAGACAGACAGACAGACAGACAGACAGACAGACAGACAGACAGACAGACAGACAGACAGACAGACAGACAGACAGACAGACAGACAGACAGACAGACAGACAGACAGACAGACAGACAGACAGACAGACAGACAGACAGACAGACAGACAGACAGACAGACAGACAGACAGACAGACAGACAGACAGACAGACAGACAGACAGACAGACAGACAGACAGACAGACAGACAGACAGACAGACAGACAGACAGACAGACAGACAGACAGACAGACAGACAGACAGACAGACAGACAGACAGACAGACAGACAGACAGACAGACAGACAGACAGACAGACAGACAGACAGACAGACAGACAGACAGACAGACAGACAGACAGACAGACAGACAGACAGACAGACAGACAGACAGACAGACAGACAGACAGACAGACAGACAGACAGACAGACAGACAGACAGACAGACAGACAGACAGACAGACAGACAGACAGACAGACAGACAGACAGACAGACAGACAGACAGACAGACAGACAGACAGACAGACAGACAGACAGACAGACAGACAGACAGACAGACAGACAGACAGACAGACAGACAGACAGACAGACAGACAGACAGACAGACAGACAGACAGACAGACAGACAGACAGACAGACAGACAGACAGACAGACAGACAGACAGACAGACAGACAGACAGACAGACAGACAGACAGACAGACAGACAGACAGACAGACAGACAGACAGACAGACAGACAGACAGACAGACAGACAGACAGACAGACAGACAGACAGACAGACAGACAGACAGACAGACAGACAGACAGACAGACAGACAGACAGACAGACAGACAGACAGACAGACAGACAGACAGACAGACAGACAGACAGACAGACAGACAGACAGACAGACAGACAGACAGACAGACAGACAGACAGACAGACAGACAGACAGACAGACAGACAGACAGACAGACAGACAGACAGACAGACAGACAGACAGACAGACAGACAGACAGACAGACAGACAGACAGACAGACAGACAGACAGACAGACAGACAGACAGACAGACAGACAGACAGACAGACAGACAGACAGACAGACAGACAGACAGACAGACAGACAGACAGACAGACAGACAGACAGACAGACAGACAGACAGACAGACAGACAGACAGACAGACAGACAGACAGACAGACAGACAGACAGACAGACAGACAGACAGACAGACAGACAGACAGACAGACAGACAGACAGACAGACAGACAGACAGACAGACAGACAGACAGACAGACAGACAGACAGACAGACAGACAGACAGACAGACAGACAGACAGACAGACAGACAGACAGACAGACAGACAGACAGACAGACAGACAGACAGACAGACAGACAGACAGACAGACAGACAGACAGACAGACAGACAGACAGACAGACAGACAGACAGACAGACAGACAGACAGACAGACAGACAGACAGACAGACAGACAGACAGACAGACAGACAGACAGACAGACAGACAGACAGACAGACAGACAGACAGACAGACAGACAGACAGACAGACAGACAGACAGACAGACAGACAGACAGACAGACAGACAGACAGACAGACAGACAGACAGACAGACAGACAGACAGACAGACAGACAGACAGACAGACAGACAGACAGACAGACAGACAGACAGACAGACAGACAGACAGACAGACAGACAGACAGACAGACAGACAGACAGACAGACAGACAGACAGACAGACAGACAGACAGACAGACAGACAGACAGACAGACAGACAGACAGACAGACAGACAGACAGACAGACAGACAGACAGACAGACAGACAGACAGACAGACAGACAGACAGACAGACAGACAGACAGACAGACAGACAGACAGACAGACAGACAGACAGACAGACAGACAGACAGACAGACAGACAGACAGACAGACAGACAGACAGACAGACAGACAGACAGACAGACAGACAGACAGACAGACAGACAGACAGACAGACAGACAGACAGACAGACAGACAGACAGACAGACAGACAGACAGACAGACAGACAGACAGACAGACAGACAGACAGACAGACAGACAGACAGACAGACAGACAGACAGACAGACAGACAGACAGACAGACAGACAGACAGACAGACAGACAGACAGACAGACAGACAGACAGACAGACAGACAGACAGACAGACAGACAGACAGACAGACAGACAGACAGACAGACAGACAGACAGACAGACAGACAGACAGACAGACAGACAGACAGACAGACAGACAGACAGACAGACAGACAGACAGACAGACAGACAGACAGACAGACAGACAGACAGACAGACAGACAGACAGACAGACAGACAGACAGACAGACAGACAGACAGACAGACAGACAGACAGACAGACAGACAGACAGACAGACAGACAGACAGACAGACAGACAGACAGACAGACAGACAGACAGACAGACAGACAGACAGACAGACAGACAGACAGACAGACAGACAGACAGACAGACAGACAGACAGACAGACAGACAGACAGACAGACAGACAGACAGACAGACAGACAGACAGACAGACAGACAGACAGACAGACAGACAGACAGACAGACAGACAGACAGACAGACAGACAGACAGACAGACAGACAGACAGACAGACAGACAGACAGACAGACAGACAGACAGACAGACAGACAGACAGACAGACAGACAGACAGACAGACAGACAGACAGACAGACAGACAGACAGACAGACAGACAGACAGACAGACAGACAGACAGACAGACAGACAGACAGACAGACAGACAGACAGACAGACAGACAGACAGACAGACAGACAGACAGACAGACAGACAGACAGACAGACAGACAGACAGACAGACAGACAGACAGACAGACAGACAGACAGACAGACAGACAGACAGACAGACAGACAGACAGACAGACAGACAGACAGACAGACAGACAGACAGACAGACAGACAGACAGACAGACAGACAGACAGACAGACAGACAGACAGACAGACAGACAGACAGACAGACAGACAGACAGACAGACAGACAGACAGACAGACAGACAGACAGACAGACAGACAGACAGACAGACAGACAGACAGACAGACAGACAGACAGACAGACAGACAGACAGACAGACAGACAGACAGACAGACAGACAGACAGACAGACAGACAGACAGACAGACAGACAGACAGACAGACAGACAGACAGACAGACAGACAGACAGACAGACAGACAGACAGACAGACAGACAGACAGACAGACAGACAGACAGACAGACAGACAGACAGACAGACAGACAGACAGACAGACAGACAGACAGACAGACAGACAGACATAAAACGAGAAAGAAAGCGAAAAGATTCACTAACTTATGACAAAACTGAAGATGTATTAAATATTCCCTGTTAAGTGTACTACTACGCATAATATACATATATACTCACGCCTGGGGTAGGCAGAGGTGTAACTAATACATCCACATTTCGCCGAGCATATTACCGTCCAATGATTTGATAGGGTACTAGCCTATCGCCATACTGTGCACAATTCCAGCCTCCGAGCTAATACTGAGCATTTCGTGATAGAAAAATCCAATATCACTCGACTCAACCCGGGGATTGAGCCCGAGACCTCAGCCCATCAGTCGTTTCACGGACGCAATTACAGCTGCGGTACCGAGGCATAAGAAAATACATATTGGTATTTATATAAAATTCATTCATTACATATACATATTTACTTAAATAACATAATGTGTACCTGCACCCGAATTTATTTTCAATAGAAAAGTTCCAACACAATAATAATTTCAATATTTTATAATGTAATTTTCTGATATTAATTAGTTCAACTGTTCATATCACTGTTCACTTTTATTTTGTTAGTTAAACTGTATTATTTTTTTATTTAACTCTTGGGAAACGCTGAGACATTATCCTTAAATAAGAGGTAATTAAATGTCGTAAACGTTGGTATCCCCATAATGTGTATTATGCAGCCATGTTAAATTTACCTAAAATTGTCATGCACAGCTAAACATCTAAACAGCAGCAAATGAAATTTAAACAATTTTCGAATTTGACTAGGTAATACATGAAATTTAAAATTCGTTTTATATAGTTTTATTTTACTTCTGCAGCAAGGAATACCTAGAAAATGGTATACCATCAATATTTTATAATTATTTTTAAGAAACATGATAAATAGTAACGTAAAATTGCTACTTACGAATAAAACATAATATTTTCATATTTTCGCTTATTTAGACTTTTACAGCCAAGAACACTGCAATGTACCATATTCAACACGTTTTAAACACTTAAATACGACGTGAAATGTATTCAAACACAATTAATAATGATACATTTCCACAATCACGGATAATATATTTCGTTGACATTCAGACTATCTGGCCAGAACTAAAGGCCCAACCAAAAAGTTGTGAAACTCAGATAGTGACAGCAAATAATATGTCTATTCCTATTGCTCTTAGCTTTTTCATAATAAGTGCATCCTGCTCTTTCTGGGAATTAAAAAATGAATGTCAGCCCTGTGCTTAAACACCGTCGTCCATTAAAACTATGTAGGAATACCATTATCAGTCCCACTCACAAAGCTTATGAGCGAAAGAGAGAGAAGATAGTGGCCAGCGCAAAAAACTAATTGGATAGTATGAGGGGTATTTTTAGACTGAAACAATACCAGATAAAAGATTGTGGTCGAAAATTAAATACACTTGTGATTTGTAACGAATTGGAATAAAAGTGAGTTTAGATAGGCATAAGGAATATATGTAAACTAGAAATGTTAATTTATTACTATACTAGATGTAGCCCGCGACTCCACCCGTGTGGAGGTTATTTTTGGAAGAAAAGGTATGCCATCCATGGAGGTATCTTAAGCTATTACACCTTTCTATATTTTGCAATCCCATAGGAAGCGTGCATTTTTCGGGATAAAAAGTGGTCTATATAATTTTTGATCCATAAACTGCCACTATGCAAAAAATCATGTTGATCCCTTGCTCTGTGAAAAACTAAACTTTCCCACGGGAGCTGTACATTTTTCCGGGATAAAAAGTAGGCTTTTGTTTATCCTTGCGTTTAGTATTAGGCGTATTTAGTCTCCGTGGCGCAGCAGATGAGTAGTCGGCTGTGCAATGAGAGGGCGCGCGTTCGATGCCCGCACTGAGACAATTTTTTTTTTTTTATTCTGGCGCGGCATAGTGACCACACTGCACCTGATGGTAAGCGCAGTGCCGTCCAGATAGAGTATCAAGTAGCAAGAGACAGTCTATCCCTCGCTACTCTACACAATCATGCCGGCCTGTTTGTGTGATCCACAGATATTTGTTTCGGGTCTAGGTGCTGTGGACCTCGTAGTTCTTGATATTAACACAGGTTTGACCTAGTGTGGAGGTGGGGTGGGGTGAGGAGTGTATGAGGCTGTTGGGTGTATTTATTTATTCAATAAAATAAAAATTTATGTTGACAATTATTTTCGATTAAAACATCTCAAATTGTACATTTATAATTAAATATAAAACGCCATTGGAAATTATATCGACATAAGCAACAAAAATAGACGATTTATACATTTTAATTACATACAGAATGAATGTGATTTATTAGAAGAATGTAATGTTTGGACCCTTCCAAATGATAAATCATAAACGATATGCAATAAACATAATGTCATAGGGGACGTGTATTGTATTGTGGATAACAGTCATTTTTAAACAAATTATTACAGCAATAATATGTTATGGAGTAATATTTAAGCTGGTGATATACATAGAGCACCTGTGGGATTGCAGTTTTTTATTATTGGCATTGGAGTACCTATATATTAAAATGCTGTTCCGTTGAATCACATAAACTGGAATTAGCATAGCGGATTTGTTATATATATAGCTAAGTCCCTTTGTTAAATCCTAATTCTAACTTGATTACTTGAAGGGACCTATTGTTGGAAATATACACAAATAAGTTTTTGTTTAATTTTTTCTATTGTGTTTGTTCTAACAAAAAAGTATTTTTTTCTTTCTTTTCTTATTATTATGTGTTTTAACAAATTAAATTTGGTTTCAGATATGGGTGTTGTGAGACGGAAAGTGTCTCGTAGTTCCTGAAATGACGCAGGATACGTTTCTTAATGTAAGGACTATGAGTATCAGGTATGCAGGTTTCCTCACGATGTTTTCCTTCACCTTTAACGGTGACAATTAACAAACGTGCCGCAAATGTGCCAGTGACAAATAACAATGAATACACACGTAAATTTAGAAAAGTCAGAGGTGTATGCCATTTGACTTCGTCTCGACAGTCAGTACCACAAACAACTAGGCTATCGCTGCTTTTTTTATGTATGTTACCGGATTACTCGAAGACAACCAAGTCAGGATCTGATGATGGGATCTCAGAAAAATCAAGGGCAAGCCTCAAATTTTATAGTGACGCATAATTTGTAACTTTTTGCACTAAGTTAGCCAACATGAAAGTAACAGCACTCGTTCTCTACGCCATCAGCCTTTAGTCTCCATAAACAATAACTATGATGTAATACGTCACGAATACCGAATGACGATTACTGAGTAACGAATTATCGTTACTAACTTCAGCCCAGCCAATTTAAACAGCGCGTATCTCTCTCATCGTCGACATGTTGATTTAGCAAATCACTGAATTAACGGGAACGTAAATATGTCACATCTCCTGGGAATCTGTGTTCTAGTAACGGGTTGGGTCGATTGGAATCATAAATATAAATGTTTAGATAGCTTTATTTGACCACAGAATAATGTTGAAGGATGTATTGTATATGATTATTGACGATGTGGTTGTAGGAGGAACATAAACGGTATAAAATTTGATACCCGTTATCAATCTAAGAGCATAAAGTATTCCATGAAAGAAACCATTTTTACATGTAAAAAAAGGAGTGCCTTTTATGAATGTATCGAAATATACTTCCTAATTTATTCATGATCATACATCTGATCCCACAAAAGCCCTGGTTTCAAGGTTAATAGTAGTGCTGGATTTATGAAGATATAGTAGGCACCAATCATCAGTTAAATTTATTGATAGAACTTTACTAACGAAATATAAACTCGGGAATAATACTTACGGATCAAGACAAGACATCCCGACGCACAATCGTCACTAGACACTGCCCACTTAACAAACATTTATATGTTCTAGGTATGACCGCCAGTTCCCTATGTAGGGAATGTCAGCCGACAAAACAGTTTCCTACGTCATCCTGGAATGCGACGGCGTAGCTACAAAATGGTCTGAAATCCTCGACACACTGACGTCGCTGAAGAATCCTGTGATTCTGGTCGGAGATAGGCTGGCTAAACTTTTAGCTGGTATCTACAACACGGACAACAGCTCGATTTCTATCAGGGTAAATACGAAGAAGCTTATAACCAAATACCAAATGCGTACAGGAGTCTGACAGATATGCAAAAAATGAGTGTGTGTACTTATGTACACGCGTGAGAAGTTATACTTCTTTAGCCTCATTAAAAATTATGATAATATATATATATTCATAACGCGCCTAAACAAGTATAACTTCAATGAAAATGCAAGGTTTATCTACCTAGAAGTATTTTATTTATTTCTTACATGCTATTTTTAACTTTAATGTTATGGAAATAAAAATGATTTTACTCCCTCCTTTATTTATTTTTAATTTCCTTCTGGACACGAGTGGCAAATCTCCTTATATTTCATAGGAGCCTGGTACATAAAGTGAAAAAAGATTAACAACAAAATATTTTAATGGCCTGTACTTTTTACAGTATCATGAAATGAATCATTGGATAGAACTACACCAACCACAGGTTCTATCCACCGATCGCCATTATTACTCCAGAATAGTACGTGAAGCGGTAGAAATCAAAAAACATCAGAATTTCAACCGAGAGGATGGATACCGTTTGTCAACAACATGGAATCCTGTCATAAGTATATGTAAACCGCGTCGACAGAATGAGTCAACTCTTCAGCGCGAGGATACTGTCAGTGTGGTTTGCCGAAGTACCGACAGCATTTTTGATAAAAATAAAAATCAAGGGAAGGTAGTAATCAAAACCCCCACTAAACTGGTTACCGATACTCCCACCACACGAAACCCCACCTTACGAAGACGGCACTAAATCTACTCAGTCAGCCCGTGACCACGGCCGATGCAACTCGGTCGAAACGTCGGGAAATAATTGTGGTATTTATACCATTATAATATTGCGCGATTAAGACCCGTTCCTAGTTTTATATTAAGTATCATGAAAGACCTAAATAATATTACTGTATAGTACTAATTCGGTCTTTCATAATACCATAACGTACTGGCCATATCTATATTCCGAATTTAAATTCCGAAGCTTCTAGCTCTTAAGGAAGTCACTATTGTTGTATAAAAACGGTATCCTTACATTTCTGCTAGCCTGGTACTCAGGAAAAATTTTACTGTTACACGTGTTCTAAATATAAAAATACTAGAATATACAACTTGAACATAGTACATATCGATTTTCATGCCACCTAGAACTAACATCACGATGTCATCGCATCGTAAAAATTCACTCTCATCATTTTTCTCCATCGCGCCATAAGAAGTATAACTTCAATAAGATTTTAAATCCGTGTTAACTTGTATTGAGTTACTTATAAACAAATAAAATAAACCACAACATCCAGATACAACACAAATATCTCTCTGTCACACTAACACTGTCCCGGTGTGAGAATCGAACCGACGGCCTCTCGTTTCACAGTTACTTATGGACTTAGTATATACTAAAGCATAAGAAAGGAAAGGAAAGCATGAGCTAAGTGTAGTATATTATTAAACTGACATACATCAATTTTCAACACACATATCCAACCTCTTCGAACATTTTATTCAATTTTTTAAATTTTTCGCTTCATTACATTGGATAATGAGTCAGTCATACACCCACAACATTGGTAGAAGAAAGCTGGCGTCGAAGGGATAAACGGTAAATGAGGAATTCTACTAATAGAGCAGTCATTGAAATCCTCGGCTCGAAGGTTTTATTGGCGATTGACGATAGGTCTCCTACTGATCGCGTGGTTGTAAAAATCTTTACGGCAAATAAAAATACGGTAGCTTTAGGGTTAAGTGTGATTAGGACAAGGCCGAGGGTTAAACTTGAGCAAGAATTATTTGGATCATTATGGTGTATAGTAACTGCATTTTAAGTATCCCTGTGACTTTAAAGAAGTTTTATCGAATTATTTAAAATACACAAAAAACTAAGATAAGTTTTGTGTTGTGGGTATCCGGATCAAGGAAAGCTTTTCGGTCCCGGCATATTACAAAAACATTTGTCTTGGTGCGAAGAGCGAACCTGCGGCCTCTTGCTTCAAAGTCAGCTACGGAGATACTGCACCACAGACGTTGTTAATTCTGATAGCAAAGATCCAAGACAAGACTCCTAGTTCCTTTTCGCTAGCATTGAAGTTGGGGACAAAATTCAGATAGTTCGTTTTGAATTGTACAACACAAGAATAAAAAATGTCGCATGAAGGTGTAATATTAAATTTTGGTTGAATCTAACACTATAGTAAAAAGATAATACTAGCCTTGTATTAAACATGCCCCGCTGCTGAGCACCTCTTCTAGTAATGACAGTTGTTAGGCCTTAGTCTAATGCGTATGAATGCTGAGGTCTTGGGTTCGATCCCTGGGTCGAGTAAAGTGATGTTGAGTTTTTCTATTTAAAAATACTCAGTATCAGCCCGGAATCTGGAATTGAGTCCCGTATGACGATAAGCTCGCCCCCTATCAACGAAACGGACTGTAATAAATTCAGCGAAAAATGAGTGTACTGGTTACACCTCTGCCCACCCGTTCGAGGATTACAGGCGCGAGTGTAAATGTATGTATAAACAAATGAACCTTTAATAATAGCTGATAAAACAGGTTACCCGAAGTGTAGATAGTTCTCGCTGATATACAGTTACGAGTTGCAATGGACCGTGGCCCAGTGGCTTTAGATGGCGCCATTTATTTCGGTACACTAAGCACGTCGCTTGATTAGTGAGATTAAGAGGAGACGGGTTGGTCGGAGCGACCTTTGTTACGCGTCACATGTCCATCCAAAGGATTAAAAATTTGTCATTTTTAAAGACATCGAATTGGATAAAAATAGCTGTTTTGGGTTATATTTATTTTGATTAAGAAAATCATTTTGAGGATTATAATTATAAATAAAACCAAGTACTTGAGTACACAAGTATTAGAGTATTTCCTGTTATTAGAAATACCGAAGGTATATCGGAGGTATTTAGGAGAATAGTTGGGGTACATTAATAATGTCAATCTAAGTGGGAGTAGTAAATGTTTAATATAAAACGGAGTGCCTTCCGCGCTCCGTGGTTCAGTTCAGTTGTTTTGTGAAGTAGACTAGGTGATAGCCAGGATATTCGTGGTTCGTTCGCGGGGCAGTAAGTAATTGTAAACAGTTCAATGGTCGCGTAGTTCAGCTTAGAAGGTAATTCTGGTAGATTAATTATAAAGAGAAGCCTTAAGTGAATCCTGACATGCGTGTGTGTTAATATTAAGCACTGAGATGTGTAACAGTGCCGTGTAAATAAATCAATAATTATAAACATTGTATTTGTGCCTTTTAAATATCCATGTTGCATAGTTTTTTTGATATTGCTAACAACGTGAGAATAAAATAGAAGTAAATAGATAATATTTTTACGGATTTATCGTGGTTTATTTTTCGATTGGTTTATTTGATTCGAATGGTTAATATCTTATTTATATAAATATACCTAACATTCACACACATAGTCCTGACCCCACCGTAGGTTAAACCTGTATAGTGGGTATCAAGAACTACGAGGGACTACGGTCTCACAACACCTAGACCCGAACAATTATCTGTCTGTCACACAAACATTCGCCTCGGTGCGGGAATCGAACCCACTGCCTCTCATTTCACAGTCGGCTTTTCACCCGCTGCGCCATGGAGACGGATATTTGAGTGAATTTATAAAAAAAATAATGATACGTTTTAGCTAACGTAATCGTTATAATTAAAAGTTTTTTAATTCATAAAAAGAACGACTTCAATAAGAAATAAATTATGCGTCCCTATAAAATTCGAGAGTTGCCGTCGATTTTTCTGAGATTCCATCATCAGATTGCGACTTGGTGCCAATGGGACCACCTGGGAAGCCTTTTAAATAAAAAAAGCATTTCTCGAATCAGTCCAGGCGGCTTCGAGTAATCGGGGAACATACATTAAGAAAAGATTCCGATGAATTGAGAACCTCATCCTTTCTTTTAAGCCGAATAAAAAATAAATTAAAAAAATCATCTATTATTTCACTTATCGAGCAATTTAATAATATGAAAGTCACCAAACATTAATCAGGCTATCAAAAGCAGCGCCAAAGAAAGTCAATATAACAGTACGATCGGAACTACGTCTCAGCCGACAAACGTAATTGAGTTGTGCAAATATCGTTTATTTAACGTACACTGAACACCAATAAACAAACAAAAGTAAAACATCTAGATCTTGAGGACCATCGTCATCCCCGTAGTGAAATTGAGATAAGTAATACAATTCTGAGCTAAAACACTTCGTAAATTTTTTTTTCTTTGTTTCATTCTCTTTTTTTTATATAAAACGAGGTAACAAACATAAAAAAAAAAGCAACATACAGTCGAATTGAGAACCTCCTCCTTTTTTTGAAGTCGGTTAAAAAGAGAAAGCAAAGGTTCTCCACCACGCAGCCTTGGCTGTCGTTATTTATTCTGGGCTAGAATTGAAATTCTTCTTATTCTCTGTTTTTTATAAGTCAAAAGGCCAAAGCCATGTCTGTAGTTTTTATCCATTTAAAAGGAGAAAGCCATGTGGGATATTATTCCATTCTAAAGGCCGAAGCCCTTCGTTACTAATAATAAATAACTCTGTATTATCTATATTAAATTATAAACTGACTAATATAAATAGTATACTCTATAAGAATATTATATTTTAAATTTAGAACATTCAAAATGTTGTGATATCATTTTTCCAAGTAACGAGTTTTATTTAGGAGCCGTCAATGGGAGCGGTATGTATGAAATCAGTTCTATATAAGAACTGATTTCATTTTAGTGAATCCAATTCAAGTGATAACTTTGGCATTATATTTACTAAAGTTATTAAAAACAATCACAAATTTTCAGTCATCATAATTGAATCCACAATTGAACCTGCCAAATCTTAAATACAAGAAACTTATACTAGAGATTAATCTCAAATCCTCTAAATATTTTAGGTGAAAACACCTTTCTTTTGTAGGAAGTATTTACTACGGATCACGACTAATCAAAAGTTGAGCCCAAAGCGGCGGCAGTGCCGATTTTTGCCTATTTGCTCAACTAACTAAAAGTTCCGATTAGTTCTTGTATTGTTTATGTTGAGCTAATAAGGAACAAACGATTGATTTGTATGAGATTCCTATATTAAGCTCTATTTCTTTTAATGATTAATTAGATTAGTAGTGAAATTATTATTAAAAAGAATTAAAATTCTACCAAATATATCGTCTTTTTGCTATCTATACAATCCAATTTAGCGATAACCGATAAAAATCGTAATAAATACAGCAACACTAACCGAAAACCGGTGCAGCATTTTATTGCGCGTCACTTTGATGTGTCACTTCCTGGTGATTGCTGTTCGGTATTCGAAATTTAAAAAATGTAGCGGCCGTATGCACAAAGAGATTCCATGATTTTGATGACCGGTGTGTATTTTTTTCTGTTTTGTTTTTGTTTTACAAGGTTGGTACTATTGCAATTGATAGAAGTGTTATTGTGTGATTGTGTTGACGATATGTTAGATTGTTAGCGTTAGTTTTGTTTTTACAGCCAATATTTATTGTTATCAGAATCGGTTGTGATATTCAAATCCATATTTTTATCCATTTATTTATTACAGTCAGGTGATCAACATGTACTATGGTCCACTAATTTAAGCAATTTTCTATAAGTGCAGGCTACAATAAGACCAACTAATAATTCTAAAGACTAGACTAATACTAAATGAACTGAAATCTAATTATTGGTTCTTTGCTGGGCATTAGATCCATAATGCTGAAGGTCGAACTGTAACTTAGGTTAAAAACAACGTCATATAGACATTCAGACAGAAAGTTGCGTACGTGAAAGAAGATATTTTAGAATCAATTAAGTAACTCTAACTGGCCGGCACTGCGCTTACCATCAGTTGCAGTGTGGTCACTTTGCCGCGCCAGGATAAAAAAATCAATGAACACTAGACTTTATATAACCATAGTGTTAGCAACATTAACAAAACTATGCAAGATGGATATTTAAAAAGGCACAAATACAATGTTACCATTTTATTGACTGATTTACATAACACTGTTACACATCTCAGTGCTTAATATTGACACAACCGCATAGCAGGATTTACTTATGGCTTCTCTTTATAATTAATCTACCCTCTAAGCTGAACTACGCGGTCATTGAACTGTTTACACACTTACTGCCCCGCGAACGAACCACGAATATCCTGGCTGTCACCTAGTCTTCTTCACAACTCAATTGAACACTGGAGCGCGGAAGATATTCCGTTTTATGCTAAAGATTTACTACTCCCACTTAGGTTGTCATTATTAATATACCCGCAACTACTCTCCTAAATACCTTCGATATACCTTCGGTATTTCTAATAATAGGAAATACACTAATAATAGTCAAAGTAAATTCCGTATCTAACTAACTTTCCACAATGATGTTACAAGAACAATATTAAACCCGTCCAGTTATTATTTTTGAAGCGAGCGCTCATATTTCGCGGACGTGAAATATCCACACTAACCGACCACGCTTCATTAGAAACCCGGGATTCCACTCACGCTAACTTAATTCTGTTAACTATTTTTGTGTCCAGTGGTGAAGTGAAATTTTCGCAAGTTACCGAGCGAGTCTCGCCCTAATTCGCTTCTTTTCCACATCCAGCTTAATGTTTTTGTGTTGAGCTTTCTGAATTTTTTAACATTTTTCGCTTAATGAAATGTGTCGAGTGGGGAATTAGTTTTATAGTAAACTTGAGTGTGGTATGCAAAACTAGTAGAATCTGTAAAATATTATGCGATCCTGAAGATCAACCATACAAACCGTCATTATTGCTTGCTTGAGGTTAATACCACTTTAGTTCATTATCTTGTCGCCCGAGTGTTGGACGGAATTGGACATTTTATATTTCCAACTCTTCTATATTTCTGTTTGATTCATTTTGTTGCGGGGTACAAATCAAATATTTTGCACATTACTAGAGACATTGTCAGTAAGACTTAAAGTGTGCATTGTTATATACTAATATGAATTCTAGCACAAATTATGGACGTTATTTTTAAAAAAATGCTTGTTCTTTGGTCGTGGTTTTGGCTGTAGTTTTAAGCATTATAGCCATTTACATTAAAATCAAAAAGGAATATACAGTTAACAGATGTAAGATGGCGGAGGCTATAATCCGAGTGGTTGTAACGCAAATCGCATCGTTCGAAGAGCACCGTATTGTTTCAATCTCGTTTAGTTGTGAAGTTTCCGTGTAGGTAACTGAGATCATTTGTTTTTATGTACGCTGGTAATGTACCAAGTTTCTATCACTTTGCTTCCTTGGATATCTTCAACAATACACGTCTGCTATCAGTTGAAGAGTCAAACTGTTCAAAATGAAAGTAATTGTTGACGAAAGTGCCAATTTTCTATATTTTTTTTACCACATTACAATATATTTTACGACGACAAATTAATACTTGACGTGGCAACAAGACGAGACGACATGTCAAAAAGAGACGAAAAGTCATTAAGAGATGACAAGTCATTAAGAGACGACAAGTCATTAAGAGACGACAAGTCATTAAGAGACGACAAGTCATTAAGAGACGACAAGTCATTAAGAGACGACAAGTCATTAAGAGACGATAAGTCATTAAGAGACGACAAGTCATTAAGAGACGACAAGTCGTGAAGAGACTACAAGTCAAGACGAGACGACGAGTCAAGACGAGATGACGAAACGAGACGAAATCTGTGAGGGCTATAATAACGTGGCACTTATAGCCAAGCTCTCATGTGTTGCACTCCACTTAAAATACTAATAGAGTTCATATCCACGAGGATTCAGGGGAGATTAAAGGGCCAGATGACCCCTCTAAATAAATAAAATATGAAGTATCTTGATATGGGAATAGAAATAAAATAGATCCAACCCTGTAAATCTAACAGAAATTGCTTGCCCTCCTTACAGAACAAATGATGCCCCTTCTTCAACAAATTTCTGGATCCATACCTGCGGCGCAACAAGGATGCAGTGAAACCGACACGACTATGCTTTTAAACAGTAGGTGCTGACTATAAAACTTATGTAAAACGTAACTCATATGTTGTTTCCTTTGCTGTATATTCCGATGTTACTGGCCACAAATATATTCATATTTTTTTCTGTTTAGAAACTCAACCGAATTTATTATTCGTTTTTTAAACATTTCACATCTCTTACTAATAAAATTAAATCTTAATGTGTACATGTAATTTTCTTAACCATTTCGATAAAAGGCGAAGCTAGCCATCTGATAAATAAATCTTCAAAGCCCATGAACACTCACAACACACTATCAGAAAGTAGTATTGTAATAGTACAATGCGATATCATGGTATAAAATCGCATTGTAATATTACAACAAGCCTGCTCTAAGAGGTGGTGATAAGCCGGCAGATCTATCATATCGAATTCATACTTGTGCAAAGATAATAAAAAAATGTATAAATGTAATGTTAATATTGAGAAATAACGATTATATTGACAAGAAAAACTACCTGACCCGTGCTAATGTTTCGCACCAATAGTTACGTAATATAATAAAATATTAAACTAAATGTAAATATTTATTAATTTTAAATATGTTAATCCACAAATAACAAAATTAGTCTTATACAACAGTATATGGCACTGATAATATTTCATATATTTTTTGCAAAACCTATTATTTTAAAACATTGTATTTTTCATAAATAGCGACAGGCATATACTTTAAAATTGTGTTTAAATCATAACATTTCAAGAAGAATTATTCAAGTTTGGGGGAACCGACAAAAACACATTTGAGAAATAATATTATATATAGAGATTAAATATATAACCAGCTGTAATTTCCATTTAGTGTGGGGTTTCCACGTTTCTTATAGAACATTCATGGTATAAAAAGCCTCCTTACTCAATAGCCGAAATAGCTCAGTTGGGAGAGCGTTAGACTGAAGATCTAAAGGTCCCCGGTTCAATCCCGGGTTTCGGCAATACCTCCTTTTTAATTCAATTTGTGAACACCTTAGTTATGTTAATTGTTATTTATAATTAAACGATACCGCAGAAATTTCTTCTCTTCATAAAGTTCTTTGGCTCCTCACTTCAAGGTAGGCAAGCAAATGCAACCCAGTTAATAAAGGCACTTCTTAAATCTATCAAAGACCATTCGCAGGTAGCGTCACTATCCCACGGCTTCACCTAGCGTAATAAGTTTGACGCGACCATCGGAACTCCATCTTAAGATCAGTTTATTCAGATAAGGGATCTTAAATTTTATATTAATTCAAAATATAATTTAAAACCTACTGATGCTTTGGGGATTTCCACTAGTCTGAAAATACGGGCCAAGAAACTCAACCGTAGTGTCGTATTGTTGGATTTTTAATATATTAAGATAATTATCTTTTGTCTAAGATAAGTACATTTTATGTGTGTCATTCAAATTAAGCAATAAGTCAAATATAAAGCTATTGAAGTATGATAAATACGTGTTCATTTAAAGGATCCAGCAAACTCATTGATATTTATGTATTCTATACAAATTCCAAAAATGCACTATATGTTCACAGTTCTCGCACCATAATATCACAGTCCCGTCTGCGTCTGTAAACTAAAAGCTTATGTAAGGATAATCTTTTAGTGTTGGATAGCCCATTTATCGAGGAGCGCTATAGGCTATATAACATCACGCTATGACCAATAGGAGCGGAGCAGCAATGAAAAATGTTGCAAAAACGGGGAAAATTGATTCCTTTTGAGAGCTTCCGTTGCGTACGCTGCGTTAACGGTTAAAGTTACATAACAATCATGTAGGACGAAATTGTTCCTCTTAAAAAGTTCTAAAAAAAGTCCCCGATAGCATATGTCTATCTATTTCGGTTGGCTCACTATAACCTTTTTAATGGTTATCGAATTTGTTCTGAAACAATGCATTATTTGGAAAGGGGTTTTTATAAACATGGTTTTAATCCTTATCCAAATAAATATTTTATTCATCACAAGTATTTAATTTTGAACAAAGTTGCCCGTTACGTCATTTGATTTCAATGAATATATTAGGAGATATAACAGTTTTAAAATATCTCCGCAGCAAAATTAATATTGTTGTTTGTATGTATGTTTCTTACCTTTTCATGACTAAACGGGTGAACGAATCCTAATGAAATTCAGTAGAGGGATAGATTATATCCTAGGGAAGGACATAGGGTATCCTTTGTCTCAAAAAATTATCTTGAAAGGGGTGAAATAGAGGTTAAAAGTTTGTATGGGCAATCCGTAATACTTCAACTTATGGATCTGAAAATTCATATTTAGGCTTTTGGTAAAAAATAAAGAAATACGTGTTTCAACGTTTTTACCAAATCATCCCTTAAAGGGCGAAGTGAGGAGTTAACTTATGAGGTATTCTTTAAATGTAATCTCAAGCTTCAGGCACAACACTTTTTTTTGTCGCGGGGAATGCATTTTATTCCTGCCGTCCGCTTCGGGGGGAAGCGGAATGAGAATAAAACGGTTATGCTGGACTAGCCGGTCTTACGACCCAGCACCCCCTCGCCCGGATGATGGCTATCTGGGCTGCCGCTGGGCCGAGTCCCTACTACTTATGTACACCCAACCGGACACTACCAGCTAAAACCCCGCGGTGGCCTTCTTCGACACTTACGGAGTGATCCCGGGGTATTACAAGGAGTGCTAGAAGTTTAAGTTAGGAGTTGTGCCTGTCTAGCCATCTAGACAGTCACAACACCTGAGATTCAGGACGATCGCTATAGGTGCCTCAGTGCAGAAGACAACTCCTTGCATTGATACTTCTGCTCCCGAAAATAACCTCCACGGGGGCGGAGCCGCGAGCAACAGCTAGTCAACAATATAAGGGAGTATCGCTTTATTACAGAAAAAGCTGTTGTATAGTTAGTTGAATTGGTATTGAGTTTTTATAACACTTGGGCCGTTAAAACGCTATTTTGCGTGCACTGTGAGTATGATGTCTGGAGGTCCAAATATCCCTTCCCGTGATTCATATTTTTATGCTCGCCACCACCGCCACCGAAGACCACTTACCGTCAGGTGTTTCACTCGCTAGTCTGGTTTTCAATAATTTGTTTTTTTTTTCAAGTAACATATCACTTACAACTCTTGTGTCCGTGAAACAATACTACGTATAATTTACTAGCTGTTGCTCGCGGCTCAGCCCACGTGGGGGTCATGTTTGAGACAAAAAGTATCCAATACAAAATACCAATTTTCATACCAACTTTCATCCCCTATTTTACCTCCTTAGGGGTGGAATTTTAAAAAATCCTGTAATATGTATTTTTAATTTTTAACTAAAAGGCGAAATACTAATTTTCATGCGTTTAACTTCAAAAATGACGGATTTTCATACAAACTATCATCCCCTATTTTACCCCCTTAAGGGTGATATTTCCAAAAACCCTTCCTTAGTGGATGCCTACGTCATAAAAGGTACCTACTGTCAAAATTTCAAGTCTCTAACCTCAGCCGTTTTGGCTGTGCGTTGATCGATCAGTCAGTCAGTTTCTTCTTTTATATATACAGATTATATTGTCAAACCAACTGTGATAGATTTCCCAAAAAGAAATGTACCCTCAGTCCCGACAAATCAGATTCAGCTCATTGAAATGTCACGTACATTATCGGTACGGCAAGCGAGAAATTGGGAATACACGAGGTACTGCGTCAATTTTCTTCCGCGGTGATCCAACCCTAAATCGATTATATGATAACTTCTTCAAATCAAATACAAAGCAGCGGTGAAGGCTTACAACACGATTTCTTCTAGTTATTCTTTAAAAGCTCGACAAAAAGTTTATAATTTAGGTAACATTATAATTTATTTTTTCAATCAATTAGCGAAAGACAAACGTAAGGCAGTGGAAACTACGTGCAAACGTAATGTCGTCTATCCCTCGGTACTCAATACAATTAAAAATTGCTTCTTGTGCATATTTGTCATTTGACAACTAGCCTTTCCACCACATTCGAATAGTTTCTATCTTATTTATATAAATACACCTAACAGCCACACACATATACCACACTAGGTTAAACCTATATCACGGATATCAATAACTACGAGGTCCCACAATACCCAGACCTGAAACAAACTGCGGGAATCGAACCCACTGCCTCGAACTTATTCTATATGTATACTTAAATAGTTTTAGTTATAGTTATAAGCGAAATACATAAAAAATAATTACTCTACAATTTGGTAACAATTCTACTCTATCAATAAATTTAACGTAAGACAGTGGAAACTACGTGCAAACGTAATGTCGTCTCTTGGAATAGAGGACAAGCTTTTAAGGCAGCATGTATCTGAGATTCGACGGCGCTTTGGCCCACTGTAGATAATTGGTGCATTTGAATTTTGAAAACGTAGTGCCGTCCAGATAGACTAACAAGTAGTCTAGTAGCGATCTAGGGTCTAATATCAAAGTACACAGAAGGCCGCGACACGGCCAAACATCGTTCCCCAACTCTAGACCCCCGACAAAAACTGGATGTACACTAGCCGGAACGCGACACACTTGCGTGTGCCACTATGGCGGGTTTTACTCCATGTGTACGGGTGTAAAACTCGCCATAGTGATTAACACTTTTAATCCTTAAACGGTAGGCAGCGGCTCTGCTGTGCCCTGGCATTGCAGAAGTCTATGGGCGGCGGTGACTACTTACCATCAGGTGGCCCGTGTGTCCATCTGCCTATTCAGGCATTAAAAAAACACTAAGCGTAAAGAAGGATTAATGATAATATACCCAAACAGAGTTTTGATATTAAATAGGCTAGGGAAGGGCAATTGATCCTGTATGTGATTTCCGTATTACTCCGATTCCCGTTCACACATGCATGTGTAATCTTTCACGCACGGTCAATCCCTTGGGAAGGGTGAGTAACTTATGTTTATTTGTACAACAATTTGTTACATTTTTGCTCATGTTCTTTTTTATGTAGATCTTTTAGTATATACATACATACATACTCACGCCTATGATCCCCGAAGGGGTAGGCAGTGGTGTAACCAGTACACCCATTTTTCGCCGAATTTCGGTCCCATAATGTGATAGGGGGCGAGCCTATCGCCATACCGGGCACAGGTTTCAGACTCCGGGCTGAGAATTATATTTTTATTATATAATATTACTGAGAATTTGTAGATAGAAAAACCCAATATCACTTTACCCGACCCGGGGATCGAACCCGAGACCTCAGCACAGCGGTTGTAACGCATGCGCAATTACAACTGCGCCACCAAGGCAGTCACTTTTAGTATATAGTAAAACCTATTTTGTATCTTACAATGTTTAATAGCGTAGTTTCCTGTGTTTAATTTTGTACATTATTCGATATGCAACCGAATATAATACTCAAAAGAATTTGCGAAAACAGAATCAAAATTGCTTGAAAATTGAGGTCACAATGTTTATTTCAAATATTGGTATGAGCAAATTACTCAACGATATGAGCAGAAATGGTGGCGTAATGGGCACATATCGCTATCTCCCTCACACAACGGCACAATAATGGCGATTGTGAGAACCGTGACGTCACGGGACATATGCATGATTTTATTGTCATTTGACAATTACCCCTTCCAGCAGATTTGAATGGCTTCTAATTTGCTTATTTTTGTTCGGATTCATAAAATTCTTTAGATAATAGATTTTACGTAAACCTGTTGATTAAATTAATAAAACAATCGAGTCAACTACGCTATTGCTATATTTTTTTGAATGATTGTCATGTTGGTGAAGTGTGTATATGATTTTCTTGTAGTCGAACGCGGTTTAGTCCCCGAGCATATACAAGCCCTTAGCTCCTCTTACGTTAGTTGGCTTGGCACAACGATTAGATGATAATTACACCCATCAGTCACACACATAGCCCCGATCCCACACTAAGATACGATTCTTGTGTTGTGGGTATCAGGGACTACGAGAGACTTTCGGTCTCACAACACCCAGACACCGGAAACAAATATCTCTCTGTCGCACAAACATTTGTCCCGGTGTGGGAATCGAATCCACGGCCTCTCGTTTCACAGCCGGCTACTCGGCTACTGCGCTGCGGAGGCTATTACGTTACGGCGATGTCAAGTTACGTGAACTAAGGAGGCTTTTTCTGAAACAAACAAACAAATATCTACCAATTGTGTATACATAAATTAGTACACAGCAAAGAGCTCAAGTGTTTTTGCATATTGAAGTTAGGGTCTTTATACCGGGCTTTAAAAAGATATATATATTTTTTAATTAGCTCTTAATGTATTTAAACCAAAGATACATAAGAAATCTCCTTATATTAGAGACAATCACACATACAAATACAATAATAATTTACACATGTCTCTTGGTTTTCATATATATAAACGGATCAAAACATTACAATAAACTTTAAATAGTTACAATCGATAGTAGACTGTACATGGTGTAATGGGACAGATTGAGAAATATCGATTCTTCGGTTTGTCAAAATAGATTTATTACGATCACATTAAAATGACAAATAAATAAACCCTCACTGAAATCGAAAATATTTTACACATTATACCAATTTATTCCAAAACCGTACATTTATTGTTCATCATACAAATCCCATCACACATATTGATCTCTAATGATAAATTTCGCAGCTTGGATTTACTAAAGCTGATTCAAATGCGATACATTATTCATAACATTGTATCCATCGCTCAGCATTAAATATAAACAAATCAAATGATTTATATCAGTAAGTTTTTTTTTTTTTTTTTTATAGCCTCCGTGGCGCAGTAGGCGAGTAGCCGGCTGTGAAACGAGAGGCCGTGGATTCGATTCCCACACCGGGACAAATGTTTGTGTAACAGACATATATTTGTGTCCAGGGTCTGGGTGTTTTGAACCGAAAGTCTCTCGTAGTCCCTGATACCCACGACACAAGACTCGTATCTTAGTGTGGGATCGGGGCTATGTGTGTGACTGTTGTGTGTTATTTATTTATTTATTCGCTGATTTGGGTGTATTAGTTAAGTGCCCTAATATCTTCAATACTATTAATAATATGAAATATATTATTGTAGTTTAAGCTTAACATACATACATGGTTGAGCTTATTTTCAAATGTATTTAAATTGCTGCAATATGTACATTTTATTAAAATACATACATACACACTCACGCCTGTAATCCCCGAAGGGATAGGCAGAGGTGTAACCAGTACACCCACTTTTCGCCGAATTTATTTCGGTCCCATAATGTGATAGTGGGCGAGCTTGTTGCCATACCAGGCACGAATTCCAGACTCCGGGCGAATACTGAGAATTACTTTACCCTACCCGGGATCGAACCCGTGACCTCAGCACAGCAGTCGTAACGCATGCGCCATTACAACTGCGCCACCGAGGCAGTCATTTTATTACAAAACCTTAGTTAATCAAAGTAAATACGAAATAACTTGTATTTAGAAGCAATGAAACTTATTTTCAAATAACATTATACGGCTTTTCATGTCACATTTCCAACACACAAAAATCAATCATTATACATTTTACGCAGCCAGCCGCTACCAATTCCACCAAATAAAGCTAAAAGAATAATCGTTACACAAACCCATCCCTAACTATCCCTAGTCACATGGAAAAAGGTACAAACCCCTATCATTTGATTCGAATAAATTCGGGCCCAATCCCCGCGGGAGGTGAAGGGTGTACTCCACGACGCCGTGAATTTTCCATCCAAATCTATCGACATAATGCCAGAAGCCTATTCCCCGCACTTAATTGGATTTCAGTTGAGATTTCCCAAAGGCGAGCTGTCAAGATTCGTACCTCATTCCGACCGCACTTAGTTAATATAAGTGGAAGAACGTGTTACGTACGATTGTTTAAAACTGTTCGCATGTTACGTATAAGGGATATAAAGTTTAGAATGATTTTTCGATACCCAAGATTAGGGACAGGAGACAACCCTACCGGAATAGAATAAATTATTGGTAAAGGTACGTGTTTTGGAATTGACAGCGAACGACCACTCTCAATAAACAATCTGAATTCGAAACTACGGAAATTCTAGAAATCAGCCAGTAACAATAAAGTTACAACGCCTACAAATTGTTTGACTGGTTTATTTTTAGAATAGGAACACGGTGCGGTTTGACATTGATTATTGAAATTAACCGTTAGGCTTTTGAGTTCTAGATCGAGCACAGAACCTTACGTTTCATTACGCTACCGTTGCATCAATAAGAACCAGTACTCTTCCTTGTTCATGGGTTTTTAACGGCTAAAAATACAGAATAACCCATCTTAATGACGCGAACCGATGAAAACTTTCCCCATGTTAAACAAAGGCATAATAAAAATACTTGCTAGAAACTCAGCAAGCGTAAAGTAAAATTTGACATAGAAAATTTAACTCAAGGGTACTTTATTCTTAGATCGATAACAGATTTTTAATCCACATCAAGGTCAGTTTAATAGTATATTTTCTTAATACTAAGCATTACCTTATAGATAAAAATAAACATCCAGTTACTTGTAAATCACAACAAATCACCACTAACGACACGAGCAAACCCCGTAACAGAATACCTCCACGTGCGTAAATTAGAGCAATTTTCGATATTTCTTCTCTCGTCAATGATAATGGGCATCCCCCGGCGACAGATAACGAAGCCACAGGAGATACGCTCCGGTAAATTGTTGAGGAATTTCCGAATGCTTTTTATCGATAAAATCATTAGACTTGTAATCGACTAACGAATTCGATTTCAAACTTATACAGCTTTAAATATGTTTTATCATTTGTGTTCCAACTTTAAATGTGCTAATTAATAATCGTTAGGAATATTGGTTTGAATTTAAAACCGGTATCAGATAATATAATATAATATCAGTGGTTACCTACACATACAAATATTATCTATTTATCTATTCCCTACTTTTATTCTACACATTCTCGTTAGGGAATAGTGAAGAAATTCCAAAGTTGATAATTACAAGGTTCCTACCGCCGGATGTAGCTAGATCCTTTATTGGCTTGATTCTGATCAATGCTTGGATCCTTGGGTGCTGTTTAGATTCTTCGCATCAGAACGTGTAATGAATTAGCGTCTACAGTCTCAGCCACATCATAGAATAAAATCCTGAGAAAATGTAGGTGCACTCGTGGTCTGCTCGCTTCGTTCGCAACCGAGCATGTGGTAGGCAGGTTTCGGTAACTGGGTCTTACGGTGGCCCTCGACGAAACCGAGGCCCTTTTTCACGGGCCTCGGATTCGGCGACCTTTTAGGGCCCTCATTAATGTAGGTCCAGGTCCCATCGGCTGTAAAATGAAGTCCTTGGGATTGATTCTGAACAGATGAGATTTCCGTGCCCATTTCGAGGAGTTTCGACGTAATTGGTGTGGCGGCAGGAGCGCTCGGAAACCTGCTGCCTTATCTAATTATAGTATTTCGCATAGACAGTCGGTAATAAAACAAAATCTCGTTTTCAAGGTCACATCATGTTTTTATCCGTCTCATGGTTTTAATTTTGAACAAAAGATATTCTCATCCTGCCGTCCCATGTTCAAGGATTTTCTATTGTGTTCTCACTATTTATTTTTCTACATATGCTTAAGCAACATAAGAAAACAGAAAAACATAGTAGTAATCGTTTTTAATTACTCGACTACATAACACTTTTCATTTCTCTAGCATTCCTCGGGCCAGAAATGATTTATGTAAGTGATTGCTTAAGACGAAGTAATGTCTTGTTTATATTATAAATGCGAGTAATAGTCGCCAAGTATTTTTTTTATCCTTGCTCGACAAATTGCCCACACTGCACATGATAGAAAGCGCAATGCCGTCTAGTTAGAGTATCATGTAGCGAGAAACAATCTATCCTTCGCTACTCAACACAATCATGCTGGCCTGCTGTGTAGCTTCTTCACACCATGGGGCAAGGAGGTGAAGAAGCGGTCGAGGGACTAGCAAACATCGTACCACAACTTTAGACCCACATCAGAAACCGGTTCAACATGAATAAGGAAAAGTCACACATTTCAAGCTGACAATTTAATGCATGTCAACGTCGCCACAGCGGCCGTGGAATTGTAAATAGTGTTGTCCGTATCCCCTGACACGAGCATATGCAGTGCAGGTTAACCCACAAAGGATTCAAATATCAAAACTGTCACGTCGGTATATCACGGCGCTTTAAGCGAACGTTGCCAAAAATGTACGAATTAGGGATGCGCAAAGAGTAGTATTCCGTTCTTTATTTATGATTAAGTGATTTTTTGAGTGCTTTTGACTATGAATCGGAGTGAGTGTCGCAGGATGTATTGCAGGTGACTGTGTGACTAAATTCAAAGATGATAGTTTTTATTTTGCTTGGCAATTTCCTTCGGTCTTTACATACTGAAATGAAGAAAATAGTTAAGATAAAGTTTTTTTATCGGTTAATTATGTAAAATGTAATCAGTATTAATTAGTATATAATATACGCCGATAATTAAGCAAGTGAGTATCTTGATACGAGAGGTCTATCGCTCAAACTTACAAAACCAAAATATTAAATGCTTATATGGCTGTAAAATAATAAATGAACCAGAAGAGATTTGAGCCATCGGAAAACCTTGATTTTCTGCAAGACTGTTAGTAAACCGATCAAGCTGACCATACATGATGTAGGCATATTAAAACTGTCTTGATCGGGGCTCTGGTGTTTTTAAAATTTCAGTTATATACAAAAATAGTAGAAGTTTAATCATTAAAGTAGTTTCACACCAAACATCTAGTTTTGTTTCATCTGTATATATAAAAGAAGAAACTGACTGACTGACTGACTGACTGACTGATCGATCAACGCACAGCCTAAACGGCTGGGGTTAGAGACTTGAAATTTTGACAGTAGGTACCTTTTATCACGTAGGCATCCACTAAGGAAGGGTTTTTGGAAATACCACCCCTAAGGGGGTAAAATAGGGGATGATAGTTTGTATGAAAATCCGTCATTTTTGAAGTTAAGTTTATGAAAGTTTAGTTTAGGCAAAAATAAAAAAGACATATTTCAGGATTTTTGGAAATTCCACCCCAAAGGGGGTTAAATAGAGTAAGAAAGTTTGTATGAAAATCCTTCATTTTTTAAGTTAAATGCATGAAAATTTGTATTTTGTAGTGTATACTTTTTGTCTCAAACATGACCTCCACGCGGGCGGGGCCGCGAGCAACAGCTAGTTAAGAATATAGTATTTTCTTGCAATACAATGGCAGCTGTCACATTCATAGACTCATTAAAATAAATATGTCGTTAAAATATTGATTGACCGGGAATTTTATATTTCTCGCTCGGACAGAAGCTCAGTCAACCAGACACTGATAAGTTATAGCAATACCAATACGCTGCAATAAATTTATTGCTCGCTGAGTCCAGTTTCAATAGCGTAGAAGTCTGCATTTGTAACATTTTATTACGTAACATGTGTTTAAACAAAGTTTATAGGTCAGGGGATAACTGAAATATGTCCACTTCACTATCATACGTTTGTAAATATTCTTATGAATCTGAGGGCAGTCTTGTTGTAATATTACAACAAGACTGCTCTGAGAGGTAGTTAGTGTTAGGCCGAATGTTAATACAATACATACATATACACTCACACCTGTAATCTCCGAAGGGGTGGGCAGAGGTGTAACTAGTACACCCACTTTTCGCCAAATTTCGGTCCCATGACGTGATAGGGGCGAGCCTATCGCCATACCGGGCACAGATTCCAGACTCCGGGCTAATACTGGGAATTTCTGGATAGAAAAACCCAACATCACTTTACCCGACCCGGGGATCGAACCCGAGACCTCAGCATAGCAGTCGTAAACGCATGCGCAATTACAACTGCGCCACCGAGGCAGTCAATACAATATTGATCTCAGAATCGCATTAAGGATCTTACTGTCCATAGTTTATGGGCTGTCACTAAATAAAAAGGCGGTAATTTAACATACAAAGGGATTGTCAAAAAACTAGATACAATTTGGAACAATTAGCAACTTCTTCTAGAAAAGTCAAGAGCAAAAAACTATATATGGTTGTAATCTATCAATATATATATAAAAAACTAAATCTTATCATACAAATACACTCACGCCTGTAATATGTAGGTAGGTAGGTAGATAGACAGAGGAGTCACCAGTACACTCACTTTTCGTCGAATTTATTACGGTCCTATAATGTCATTGGGGCCGAGCCTGTCACCATACTAAGGTCAATTCCAGACACCGGGCTGATACTAAGTATTTCTAAATACAAAAACCCAATATCACTTTATCCGACCCGGAGATCGAACCTGAAACCCCACCACAGCAGTCGTCAACTAAATCTTATCGTCGATGTTTATCAAATTCATCACTTGAGAACGCATGAACCAACTTGAATATTTTTTAAATGTTTCGTCTATAAGGTTTTTAAGGAATTAAAAATCAACAGGTTACCTCCTCTCCTGTTACCGATAAACATAATCACGCGAAAGAAGCTGCGTATAAAAGCTAGTTAAGTATAAATATAAGGGCGGACAAAAGCTGGGCAAGTATAGTTACAAAGTATATTCAAAATCATGTTAAAACTTTATGCGCAATTTGAACAGGCGATACATTTCTTCTTTCGGCTAACCGAAAGCCGAAAAACTCAACTCGAAACGTGTGGCGTCCCACAACGGCACAAAATACAGGCCGTTTGAAATTTACCAAGTGTGAAATAAGTATGATTTGAATAATAATTAAATGGTATCGTAATTATTATCGGTATGGTAGCCGCTACCCACACATACAAATACCGCGGTCGCTCGCCTCCCGCGGGACTGGATCAAAACGTTCCGTCACACGTTTGTTGTATCCTTGATATCAAAAAAGTAAAATATAATACAGTTACACATCCATAGTCTTAGATCATACTGTTATAAGTTTTGCTTCATATCGAACACTAGCTATCCCCGCGAACTTCGTTTCGTTATAATCCGGATCCCGCGGGATAAAATTTCCCGGAGTAAAAATTTGCTCATGTTATTCTGGAATAAGTAGTAGTGTTAGTAGTTTTCCATAGATGAAACATTTTTTAAGTCGTTTTTGAGTTTATCCATTACAATCAATTTTGCATACAATCAAACCTTTCCTCATAATCACTCATCTCTAGTAAGGATATAAAAAAGTAGGGAGTAAAATACAAGCCAAAATAATTTTTATTTCCATAACATTAAAGTTAAAAATAGCATGTAAGAACGGCGAAACTGGCCAGTATTTGAACGCACCTCCGCACCGAGCCTATGTGTCATGACTGGTTAAGTATAGATAAAGTCAGTTTGATGATCAGAGCATTCAGTAGCGGGTGGCATTGAAGACGTAACATATGACGATGTCACTTATGCTTGGACCTGACGTGGCTATCAGTTTGTTTTTAAACTATTTTTTTAGTGCCTCGATAGGCAGACGAGCTGACAGGCCACCTGAGGGTAAGTAGTCATCGCCGCCCATAGACTTCTGCAATGCCAGGGCACAGCAAAGCCGCTGCCTACCGTTCAAGGACGGACGTCGAACATTAACTTTATCAAATCCTAGTATGTATTCATTTATTATAATAATACGCCGAACAGTCACACACACAGTTCTAAGACTCTATGTCAAACTTACATCAGGGTTTCCAGAACTACAGTCCCATAACACGTACACGCGAAACAAATATCCGTTGATCACATAAACATTTGCTTTGGTGTGGGAATCGCGTCTCGTTTCACAGTCGGCTACTCGCATGGTATTCTTCTTCTTCTTCTTTTAAATTTTTATGGCTCCACCGTATAAATTCAGTGATTTTGCCAATGTCAAGTATGACATAAGTCGGATGAATAACAGCTCAGTCCAGATAGAAAAAGGCTAAACGTATACTTTTATTGACCGAGAAAGCTGCCAATAATTATTCCACGTTTCCATCAGATTGAGCTTAGTGTAACAAAGTAAGTCATGTGCAAAACAATCATTATGAGCAACCATTCTAAAGGAAATTTTATTTACAATTAATATTTTGAAGTTATTGACATAACACGGGATACATGACCGCATGCTACACGCTCACTGTGTCCAAGAAGCTGTCACTCAATTCATATAATCATTGGCCCTTATTCTCTGTAATGTCAATGAAATATATTTGTCTAAAAAAAATGGGTCATTTTCATCAATCTACTTTTTACTAGACATCATAAACCCCAACTACTTGCTGGACCCACTTGACTCCTTACAGAGGCGGGCCGTTCGGATTGTCGGGGATCCTGATATTACGGATAGCCTGGAACCGTTGGGGCTGCGGAGAGACTTCGGGTCTCTCTGCTTGTTCTATCGGTTGTTCCACGGGGGGTGCTCCGAGGAACTGTTTAAAATGGTGCCTACATCATCATTTTATCATCGCACCACCCGACACCGCAACAGAGTTCATCCATACCACCTGGAAACGATTCCGTCTAGCACGGTTCGTTTCCGGCGCTCATTTTTACCACGTACGTGCAAGCTCTGGAATGAACTCCCTGCTGCGGTGTTCCCTGAGCGCTATGACATGTCCTTCTTTAAACGAGGCTTAAAGAGAGTAGTCCTTCAACGGTAGGCAGCGGCTTTGCTGTGCCCTGGTATTGCAGAAGTCTATGGGCGGCGGTGACTAATTACCATCAGGTGGCCCGTCTGCTCGTCTGCCTATCGAGGCACTAAAAAAAAAAAAAAACCCAATTTCAAAAGAAATTATTAATATGACTGCCTCGTGTGCGCAGTTGCCTCGGGTTCGATCACCGGGTCGGGTAAAATGATATTGGGATTTTCTATTTAGAAATACATACAGCCCGAAGTCTTGAAATGTGCCCGACATGGCGATAGGCTCGATCCCTATCACCATTATGGGACCGTAATAAATTCGGCGTAAAGGGTGTACTGGTTGCACCGCTGCCTACCCCGAGGATTTCAGGCGTGAGTGTATACAACATTATTTTTAGTATACTACAAAGCCGAAAGTAGTTTGTTGAGAATCAGTAGCACAATCCACTGCACAAATTTTTATTATATTATATGACATATTTATCTGATCTTTTATACCAAAATCTAATTTGGGTGTTTCGGTTTTATGGTATACAAAAACTTATCTTGTATAAATGTATGTATATTGTGTTTTAGAATTAAATAAATAACACTCAACAGTCACACACATAGCCCCGATCCCAAACTATGATACGAGTCTTGTGTTGTGGGTATCAGGGACTACGAGAGACTTTCGGTCTCACAACACCCAGACCCCGGACCCAAATATCTGTCTGTCACACAACCATTTGTCCCGGTGTGGGAATCGAACCCACGGCCTCTCATTTCACAGCCGCCTACTGGCCAACTGCGCCACGGAGGCTATTAAATAGTTCCCATTTCTCGCAAATCGACAACAGAAATTCCTGAATTCCAAAAGACAACGTTGATATCATGAAACACGAGGCAATAATTGGGCAACAGGCGCGGTAGCGTGATGGATGCGTTGGATTCACGCCAACTCTCACAATGTGTCGCGCCCGCGATCCGATACTCATTTGTACTGCAACGTTTATTGGAATCGTTGTTTCATTACGCCATTTGTTTGATGCGAGGCATAATCGTCTCTTTCTAGCTAAGCAGTGGAGATGCAATTTATGTAAATGTGAATTGGAGAACTAGTTCAAGCGTTATCCGCAGTGAATACAAACAAGAAGTTACAATGAGCTTTATATTAATCATTAAATTAGCAAACTGCATTTGCGTTACGACTGATGTGCTGAGGTCTCGGGTTCGTTGCCCGGGTCGAGTATATTGATATTGGGTTTTTCTATATAGAAATACTCAGAATCAGCCCGGAGTCTGGAATTGTGCTCGTTATGGCGATAGGCTCGTCCCTATCGCATTATGGGACTTTAATAAATTCGGCGAAAAGTGGGTGTACTGGTTACAACTCTGCCTACCCCTTCGGGGATTACGGGCGTGAGTGGATATGTAAGTATGTAAATTGGCAAAGGATTCCAAATTCTATTTTTAACCGACTTCAAAAAAAGCAGGAGGTTAACAATTTGTCGGAATCTTTTTTTTATGTATGTTCCCCGATTACTCGAAGACGCTTGGTCTGATTCGAGAAATTCTTTTTTTGTTTAAAAGGGTATACTTCCCAGGTGGTCCCCATAGGCACCAAGTCAGGATCTGATGACGGGATCTCAGAAAAATCGAGGGCAACTCTCAATTTTTATAGGGACGCATAATTTGTTTTTTATTGAAGTCTGTGTACTTTTATGAATTAAAAAACTTTTAATGGAAGAGAAGACAAACGTGTAAGGCCACCCAATTACCGTTGCAACTAAAAACCTACATTACTAGATATTTCGTCTATACATTGCCTGTATTAATAAATGAATACACCCAAGAGTAACACATAGTCCTGACCCCACACTAGGTAAAACCTGTATCATGGGTATCAAGAACTACGAGGGACTACGGTACCACAACACCCAGACCCGAAACAAAAATTGTATTTCACACAAATTTTGTCCCGGAGCCGGAATCGAACCCACATCCTCCCATTTCACAACCGGCTACTCGCCCGCTACGCCACGGAGGCTGTATTCAAAATTATATTTGCAAAGCTTAAGAAACTAATAAGTTATACTTACTATTTTCCCGCTTTACAGACATTGCATCATAATCCCTACAATATATTACTTAAAAACCTCGATCTTACCATTTATAAAATCAGGTGAATTTAAAATTCCTCGCATAGTGTATTACGTCGTATGTGGTTGAGAATAGAGTAGTTTGGTGCCAGGAAGAGAGGTTTTCGCTGTAGTGCAGCCATAAAGAGGGGATTTTTACGGTTTCCAGGGGTGGATGGGGTTGAAAGAAGGGGTATAAAGACGTATATTCTGATTTGGTTTTGTACGTGACCGCAACCTTGCTTTAAAAGGGGTGCAAGGTTAAATTAACCGAACTTAGTGCTAAGGCGTGTTCTAAAATGCACTGAATACGACTCGCAGTAGACTTTTTGTATTCGTGTGGGTTTATCGCATAGAAATACTGCATTTTCGCTTGGAGTTTTCTAGTGTTGCTTCCTCTTTTGTTCTTAGATAATAAAATGTTCATTTAATAATTGTAATTGATAAAAATAATATAATATTTAATAATTTTATTAAATAAAACTCAACAATAACTTCACAATTAACATTAAATAGTGTAGAAAACAACATGTTAAAAAATAATGGACCGATAAACTAATATTATTAAAAATTTAATTCAAATATCAAAATCTAAGTGGCTCGTGTTTGCTGTTAAATGACTTTAAAAAAATATTTACTTACGCATATTCATTAAGCAAAGTGTACATAAATGAGACATAAAACGTTTTTTATATATAAAAGACGCAATGGATCATAAATACACATTCGAAATAATCAAATCAACTTAAAAAATAAATATTAAAATTTATTTAATTGTATAATTAAATGCCTTCAATGAAATTTAAAAGCAAATTTGTTTACATGTAACATTAATTAACTAATTTATAATATTTATTCATTTGGTAAAAATATGTTATAAATAGCGATATAGTTTATGTTAATAAAAACATAACATGTCTCGAAGCGAATACTGTTATATTGTTACAAAATCTGCAAACACGTTTAGTAAAGGACTGTTAGGCAAACTGACTGTACATTATTAGAAGTTTGTTTAGCCAATAAATAATATTTGTATTATCTCTGGTTTGGCCTAACTCCACATGAAATCGAAAGTTAATATAGATATAGAATAACAGATGCCTAATTTACAAATACATACGATCATATCGTTTCGTACAAGTCTATACATCAATCAATCAGACACGTGGTGTTTCGCTTCATAAAAATCTCTTCGAATTCGATTCAAAGAATTTTAGGATAGTTACGAAGGAAAATTTATTTATAACCTAAAACAACTCCACAATCACATTCTTATAATACGACCCACACTATCCATTTCCCCTGTTTTCTAGCGTTTCACCAGGCTTTCCCATTCAAGGCATTGATAAATCATTAATAACTAGCAACATTATACTGCTAAATATTATTAATTCATCGTATTTATCGTGGCGTTGGTAAATTCCTCTTAAGCAATGCATCTATGTGAAAACCCAGTTATCTTTTGATAACGACTATACAATAGTGTGGGCGCTACCCAGAAAACATCCTCCAACCGCCTGTTAAATTAAAAAGCAATATTATTAACATCAATATAAATCTCCGAATAACGTAAGAGGAGTATAAAATATTTTTATTCTAATATCTAATTGTTTAGTCATCCGTGCCGGTGATCCATTGAAGGTACTTGAAGGATCTTGACTGTAACGGATTTGCACGCGGTTCCCTCACCACTGCGCGAGGCTGCTTGTAGCTCACCGGTTGCTCTCTGGAATTTGAAATCGACATTTTAGAAAAAAAAAACATGTAAATTTTGTGAGTTTATTTTACTACAATTATATATATTGAATATCATGTAAACGATCTCATTCGGACGTTATTATTTAATAGAAAATAAAAACTGATACTTAATTTAAAAAGTAACTCAATATTTGTATTTTTATTGTTTCGTGATGGCAATCAAGAAATAAAATATCTCTGTAGTGAGTGAGTTACACTCCGAAAAATTACATCTCACGTTGTGATCGAGAATCCATCGTTATATTGTGTTCAATATCAATTAAAATGATTAACTTAAAATATACCCAAAATTTCACAGAAATTATTTTCCAGCGTGATCGATGTTTCTCGTGTACAAATATTAAATTACTAGATGTTGCCCGCGCCTCCGCCCGCGTGGAGGTTATTTTTGGAAGAAAAGGTATACAATCCATAGAGGCATCTTAAGCTATTACACCTTTCTATATTGTGCTATCCAATAGGAAGCGTGTATTTTCCGGGATAATAAATGGCCTATGTCATTTTCTGATCCCTAAACTTCCGCTATGCAAAAAATCATATCGATCCCTTGCTCTGTGAAAAACTAATCCCGTGGGAACTGTACATTTTCCGGGACAAAAGTTGCCTATGTGCTATTCCAGACTACAATCTATTTCTATGCCAAATTTCAACCAAATACGTCGAGCCGTTAAAGCGTGATGGGGTAACAAACATCCATCCAAACATTCGAATTTATAATATTAGTAGGAATATTAGAATTATCAAAAACAAAACTGACCTTGGTTCAGCTGAGGCACGGGCGTGGTACGCGGGTACATTGGGGTTGTGGTACCCCGTGTGTGGAGTCAGGTTCGGGTTTAGCGTATGGGTCTGGACCGGTGGGTGCTCCAAAGAAGTCGGCGACTGGTAATTATTCGGATTGTACCTATCCACTGATACTCCCCTTGTCCTCTCTAGAGAACTCTCGTTCTTAGCGTAAGAATACAAAGGCCTTCCCCTACCCAAACTGCCCGTCTTCGGCCACTCTTGAGATCCAACAAATTCTGACTCAAAACTCTTTTCACGCCACGAGCGAGGCCTTAATGTCTGACTCCAAGTAGGCGTAGGCGTAGGCGCCTGCGTGAAGGTAGATTCCGGAGTCTTTGCATATTTTGTATCTACCTCCCATGGCGGTCTTACCGACGACATCTCGGTTTGGGTTTGTGTTTGTGACGTCTTTTCAGTAAATTCACGCAGCTCCTTTCTCCATTGGGGCTCAACTGCTTCTGATGGCTCATTGTTATCGTAATAATACTGCGGGGATGGGTCAGGTTGTGGTTGGTATTTGGTTTCTTGTGGTATGTAATTAGCTTCTGGTACGCTGATATAACGTCTCTCATACTCACTGTAGTAAGTCTTACGACCAGGCAGTCCTCTTGGTGTGTCAGCACTACTTACAGGCTTAACGAAAGATTGGTTCGGAGCCGGAGGTATGTAAGCAGTTGGGACTGGTTTTGTATATTTGCCCTTTGGTGCTGGTGGTTTCCAGCTTTGAGCTGGAGCTGGTGTAGGAGTAAACGTGTTTGTTGGAGGTGGCTGGTAGTAGTTCTGAGCAGAATTGTTTGTGACGTAAGATGAGTCTTGTTCCCATGGTGGTGGAACATAGGATGATGAATTGTTGTACTGTTGGGTGGACTTTTGATATGACTCCGACGTATAATGAGTAGGCTGTGGTGTTGGTGTAGATGCTGGTTCAAATTTAGTGGGTGGCCAAATTGTAGGTTTGGTTGTGTATGTTGAGTAACTGCTTGAGGAGTTATTCTGTATAGTATCTGTGTAAGATGACTGGTATTGGGGTTGTGGAGTTGTTTGAACCTGGTATTGGGGTTGTGGTGTCGGTGTAGATTGGTATGTTGGCTGTGGAGTTGGCGGTGGTTGATATGTTGGTTGCGGTGTTGGTGATGGCTGGTAAATCTGTGGTGTTGGTGAAGGTTGGTACGTTTGATGTGTTGGTGAAGGTTGGTACGTTTGTTGTGGTGCATATGTTGGCTGAGGTTTGTAAGTTGGCTGTGGTTGTGGCTTTGGCTGTGGTTGGGACCAAGAGGGCGTTGGAGCTACGGGAGGAGTAGGAGCAATGTTGTTATAAGACGTATCTTTTTGCTGATACCACTGTTGTTTGTTTATTGAGCTTGGCTTCACATTACTTATAGTCAAAATTTCCGACTGTGGTTCTTGTGACCATTGCCGTTGCTGCTCATAAGTTTGGTTATGGTAAATTTCGGATGGCATCTGACGCTCCACACTCAATCTTTCCAATAACAAACTGTGCCGTCTTTCTGTTTGTGGTTCTGGTGGATATACTGGCTGATAGGGTCTTGAAGGCATTGGAGATGCCAGAATTCTGTCTCTGTTTGGCGCGAAGTAAGTTTTCACATCAGGAACACTTGGAGCAATGCCTTCGAAAGTGTTATCTAATGTATTAATTGTTCTATTAACAGTTACAATGTTTTCAACTTTGTTGTATTCTGTTTGAGTACTGAGTATGCCAGGTGGTTGAGGGGAGGTCCTAGTAATTATTTCAGTTTTTTCGGTATGGGTCTTTGTAATAACTCCAGGAGGACCAATTGGTTTGATTTCGACGTCCTCAACTTTATCCATAGGAATTGAAGGCTCACGCAAAGGCACTTTACTTTCAGTCTCAGGCGCTGCTTCAGGTCGTTCTATTAAAATTATGCGTTCTTGTTCTTTGACGTCTCTTTGCTCAGCAACCTGTTCCTTTATGGTTTCTTCTGTTCTAATAGATTCTGTTACATCAGTTGTAGGTTTGTCGGTTTCATCTTCTGGTTTAGTTTCGACCGCTTTAATTATTGGTTCTTCGACATTATCTTCAACTTTTTCAACAACTTTAACTTCCTTTACTTCTTGCTGTGCTTTGTCAGCCTCTTCCTCTGCTTCTTCATATTCTTCTTCTTCTTCTAATTCCTCTTCTTCTTCTTCTGGTTTAGATGATTTTACAGTTTCAGCTATAGTTGACACCTCCTCCTCTTTTTCTTCTTCTAGTTTATTATTTGACTTAGTTTCTATTATTTCTTGCTTTTTAATTGTATCTTCTTCAATCTCTTCTTTCTCTTCTTCCTTTTCTTCAAGGACTTGTTCATCTTCTTCTTCCTCTGGTTCAGGTGGAGGAGTTTCAAGCTTTTCCGTTTTCTTTTTTACAACTGTAACGGGTTCAGGCTCTTGAATTTCTTCCTCTTCCTCTTCTTCTTCCTCCTCAACTTGTTCTTCTTCTATTTCTTTCGAAGGCTCTTTGTCAGATTGCACAACGACTACTCGTTTTGTTGTCGTTGTAGTTGACTCTGATCTTTCTTCAGTTTTAATAACTGAATCATTTTGCCCGTTTTCTTTAATTTCGGATTTCTCTTCCACTTTTTTAATATTTTTGGGAGGTTCTTCAAAAACTTCCTCCTCTTTTTCATCTTGAAGTTCTTCTACAACTACTTGTCCATTACCTTGTTCTTCCTCCTCTTCCTCTTCAATTTCTTCTACCTCTTCGTCATCATCTTTCGGTATTATTGTAGTTTCAGTCTTAGTCTTAATTTCTGTTCTGCCGTCAATAGTAGTTTTTGTTGTCGTAGTTTTAACTTCTTCGACGGATCCATCAGGTAGAACTTTTTTTACAACTTCAACTTTTGTTTCTGTCTTAGCGCTTGATTTTTTTGTGGGCAATTTTACTGTAAGTTCAGCTTCTATGTTAGTATCACCATTTTGATCCCCATTTTGCTCACTAGATTTTTGTTCCTTTTTCACTGTCTTCTTTGAGACTTTTAATTCGCTCTGAAAATAAAATTAAATATTTTACATTTTTTATTATTAATTAAGCAAATGCTAATCACCTAATATAAAAATATATTATGTGTACTGGGGGAACACAAGTGTATATACAATTTCTCTCTATACGACTATAATTTAGTTAACTAAGTTTGTTATTATACTAAAAGTATTATATTTCGTAGCATAACTGTGAATAAGCGTAAAATAGCGGTTTAATATTATTAAAATTATGTACATATAAAGGAAATATATCCTAGGATAGTCTATGATAGATTCCTACAACTCTTTTGTATTGTATAATAAATAAGTGTAACAAATTATGTAAACACAGATATAAATATAGATATAATAAGTATACAGTAATTTTAATTGAACCTGTCTATCAATACCCACTTCATCATCAATGGGTTTTTCTGTTGTAGGCACTTCATGGTTGCTTTCGGCCAGAGTATTTGCAGACAAATGATCAGTTACATGAAATTGATGTTTTTTTGAAACCTCTATAACAGTGTCAGGTTTTTCATCATTTATTATGTCAACTGGTTTTGTAACTTCTTGTGTCGGGATAAATTTCTGTGGTTCAGGTAGTCTTTCAATAGGTGTCACTCTTTGCTCTGGACTACTTAAATATTGAGCATCGTAACTTATTTCTGGCAGAGTAGGCGATGAGTACGCAATGTTATAATTTGGCAATGCATAATATGGATTACTTGGCGTAGTACTATACTCATACATAGACGCCGGTCTGTTTTTGTTTATCTGCGTGTACGGCTGCGTAGGCCTGCTGAATGTGTCATAACTATCCCCGCCAGGTGTCTCTGTGCTGTTTACAAACTGTGATGGCGGTGCTAATCTTGGCACGGGTGGTTCCTGTGATTGACTCGGGATACTCCTTGTCCGCAACAGGGATTTCGGGTTGGCCGGTAGATTAAACGATGGAAACACTTGCACAGGTAAACAGTTGTAGTTTGGAACTATGACTGGGGATGTAGGTGCCTGTTGCGACTGGAAATGATGCGCTGGCGTTTCAGGTACCCCCTGATTCATGGCATTTCGCATCAGTCTTTTGGCCATGCGCTCCGACTTGATTTCCGAGAGATCCAGCCCGCCGGGCGTATATGTAAAAGGCTTTCGATCCCGGCTCATGGCCCCGTGCAACGCCGACGGCGGATTCATTTTGCTGAAATAAGTTTACCCCGTTTACAAATCAAAATGAAACATCGTTCTTAAATTATGAAAAATATCCAAAATATTCAATAAGTCGTTCAAACTGGACGCGTTTTGGCATTTTGACAAAGAAGTAAAAAATAGATACGAGATACTCACGAGGGCCGGTGTCTACCGCAAAATATTATTTACTTCCTGTGTAGTAATGATTTACTGAACCCGCAGTTTGTTTATCCAGTTGACACATTTATATCTGACACAGGGCTGGCACTGTTTATCAATTTTCACATCACTGGTAGTTTTTCGGGATCGGATCACTTATTTTTGTGAAGGAACATGCAGATATTAATCTGGTCGCAGCGGTTAAATATAGCGCGGCTGTCGTAAATGAGCCGGTACATCGGGATCTGGGTGGTGAGCGCGGTCGGCGCGTGCGCCGCCTGCCGCCTACTGCCGTTCCCTCACCCGCCACTATGTATTTTGGTACCGACCCCAATAACGGGCGCCTCGTCTACAATTTGTCTTGAGCAAATCGTCAAAACAACATCGGCAATACTTCCGACAATTTCGCCATTATTATTTATTGCGTTCGCCTGTCCATTCATGCCCGGTGTATCGCTGGTTAGTTTCGCTTCTCGCTCACTACGGACAGGAGTGACAGATGCTGTACTTAAGTCATTAATGTGACACTTTGATAATTCATTAAGTCGTAATATATGGTGTTACATCACAGCGTTGGCGTTTAGTTTACAATTTATATCACCACACCCTTCGGCAGACCTTTACGTTGACAGTAAATTATTAATTTAGTACATTCTTATTTCAATGCATTCTTATTAATGTTTTAAATCGTTTCGTTTACTTTTTTGTATGACATCTTTTGTATGGGGTCTTTCTTTGACTTTGTCAGACATAATCTATTGTGTATTATTAATGTTCACATAAAATTTGTTATTTAAACGAAGCTTACCGAGAGATTTACAGCCGACAGCGGTTACTCGTCCAAATATCACCGTGCTATTAATATTGGCTACAAACCAAAACTTTCCGAATCGACATTGCTCGCATACGCTGCTGTATCCGATGTAGTGACGTCACTGGATATCAATTCACATTCATTTTCCATAAAAACAAGGTTATTCAAAATGTTATGAAACTGCTTTGACTTTCTTACTTTCTTTTGATTTTCTGGCTATGCTGCCAAAATGGACAAGCAAAAAAATTCACTGTATATCTGTAAGTGTATTCTGCTTTTATATTGTGATTATTTCGGAAGAATATTGTTTAGATATTATATATAAAGCTTTAAATTTTCTTATATCAGTGTTTGAAAGTCACCAAAAGTAAAATGTTGTATAGAATGTAGCACTTTAGTATTTTGAACGAGTATTATACTACTAGTACTTTGTATATCTTGACTTAATAAGAAGCAATAAGTATGTTCATAGAAAAATAATATAATCTTTACTAATTATAAATAAAAACATATTATTTGATTTAATTTTTTTTGGTGACTGCCTTGGTGGCGCAGTTGTAATTGCGCATGCGTTACAACCACTGTGCTGAGGTCTCGGGTTCGATCCCCAGGTCGGGTAAAGTGATATTGGGTTTTTCTATCTAGAAATTCTCAGTATTATCCCGGAGTCTGGAACCTGTGCCCGGTATGGCGATAGGCTCGCCCCCTATCACATTATGGGACCGAAATTTGGCGAAAAGTGGGTGTACTGGTTACACCTCTGCCTACCCCTTCGGGGATTATAGGCGTGAGTGTATATGTATGTAATTTTTTTTGTAAAAAAAATAATAATTATGTAATAAATATGATTAAACACAATAATTTGAAAACAATACTGTAATATTATAACTATATAATATAAAAACAAATTTTAAAACATTAAACCAGATTGAAAGAGTCCATTCAATTATTCATCGGAAATGAAGTAGGGACAAATTGAATTGTACTTACTTTAACTTCTGTCCGCGCCGATTCCGCTTCTGTTGCCATTCTGGAAAAGAAACAATTTATTTATTAAAATATTTTCTTTATTGGTAATTTTTAATTCTATAAAAGATTTCATAAGTTTCTGTCCTCTATATAGAGAGACTAAAAACTATAAGTATATCTGAGTGTTTGTATGATTGAAATGAAACTAACTTTACGGATTCTATCGCGGTTTATTAAACTTTTTTTTTACTAGCTGCCAGACCTCAAGACACTGTGAGCTCCTTCTGTGTAGATCGGACTACAATAAATAAAAACATATATGGAGGGTAGAAACATTGCACTATACTTGCGTGACGACATATAACTCAGTCCACGCCGTGACCATGAAGGCTGTAAAGCTTTCGAAACGACGTGTTTAAAAACAAAAAGTTTAATAAACTGCGATAGGATTCGTAGCATTTGTTTCATTTTAATGTATAATATTCGCGTAAATATAAGAAACCATTATATTTGTATGATGTACGATATATTTCCAAAACAAATTGACCAATTTTCAACCATATGTATGTTTGAATAAAAGTTTAGCCTATTAAAAAATACACTTTTTGCCTCGTTGATGTAAAGGGTTTAATTTTATTTACACACTGAGATCGTGAAGAAAATCGTGTGATATTTATTTATAAACTTTATCATCTAAGTAAAAAGCTCTCTAACAGATGCAGTGTAAACTGTAGGTATATAAAGATTTAAACGTAAGACTAGGCAGTATGATCGATTGACTATAGCCTGTCATTTGGACGAATTAAAAAAATCTTTACGTCAATGAAAACTGGTAATAATTTTTAATCAATAATATGTCTGATTAAGTTTTAAAAGAAATCCCCTATACAACACAGACATTCCGTTTGCTAGCTGACTTCAAAAATAAAGAAATTAATTTAAATATTATTTTTATCTTGAGGCTTGAGAAAAAGTAGTACCAGGAATGGGCATTCTCCATTATTTAGAGTTTAAATCATTGACTTATATTCTATAGACACGAACTGTCGAAGAAAAAAGATGTTCCGAAAACCTTGTCCGCCCACTAATGCCATCTATCATTTTACTAAGAACTATATGGAAGTTATAACTCCCGTCACTATCTCTCGAATGGGACTTTCCGCGCGCTAAAACGGGACAAACTATATAATGTATTTTGTTTTGAAATATAGACTTCTCGTATTCAAAATTGAAATTAATTAATATTTATTGACATTACGTTCTAAACGTTATGAAATTATGTTATTTAACTTATATACTATTAACAGTTTCACTGTAAATCAAATAACTAAAATTAACTGGTGTGCATTCGTAGGTGGCATGAAGCAAACAACGTCGGTGCGGAGTATACACCTCAACTCGGTGGAACATAATGTTTGTTCATAATGGTCGCCGCATCTAGTACGTAGTACATATAGATCGCTGGTTTTAATTAAAATAAATTTTATTTGTCTATCCTACCACTGCAAAGTCAGTGACCACACAGGACATCTTGTAGCCATTATAATCAGTTAAGAAAATAAAATCTATTTTGATACATAAATAGTATTTGCACGCATTATTTTTAGGTCAAGTAAAATACCCCAACGACTATGCCTGAACAAGCAAGAATAATTCCACTCAATTTAAAGTTAAACAGATTACATGAATACCAACATTATTCAAGTATCGGAGATTAAGCGTTTGCCCTTAATAAGCTTTTATATTAAATCTGCAAACAAATATAGTGCCTCGGTGGCGCAGTTGTAATTGCGCATGCGTTACGACTGCTGTGCTGAGGTCTCGGGTTCGATCCCCGGGTCGGGTAAAGTGATATTGGGTTTTTCTATCTAGAAATTCCTCAGTATTAGACCGGAGTCTGGAATTTGTGCCCGGTATGGCGATAGGCTCGCCCCCTATCACATTATGGGACCGAAATTCGGCGTAAAGTGGGTGTACTCGTTACACCTCTGCCTACCCCTTCGGGGATTACAGGCGTGAGTGTATGTGTGTGTGTGTGTGTGTGTGCAAACAAATACTTACGGATTAATATTAATAACGTTTCTGTTTAACAAGATTGATGTGATTTACGTTTTTTGTAAATATACCTAATTTTGTTTATCTGTATAATACCTATAAAAGATGAAACTGACTGACTGACATCTCAACGCACAGCCTAAACGGCTGGGGTTATACACTTGAAATTTTGACAGTAGGTGATGTAGGCATCCACTAAGGAAGGGTTTTTGGAAATACGGGTGGTATTAATTAAGAGGGTAAAATAGAGGATGAAAATTAGTATGAAAATCCATCATTTTTGAAGTTAAATTCATGAAAAATAGTATTTGACCTTCTAGTTCAAAATAAAAGTATGTATTTCAGGTTTTTTGGAAATTCCACCCCTAAGGGGTAAAATAGGGGATGAAAGTTTGTATGAAAATCCGTCATTATTGAAGTTAAACGCATGAACATTTGTATTGTATACTTTTTCTCTCAAACATGACCTCCACGCGGGCAGAGCCGCGAGCAACAGCTAGTTTTACTTATACAGCCTGTTGCAAAATAGTGGTATACATAACAATACGATTCCAAAGTAGAATGATTGCCAACATATCGGTAAATTTATCAGTAAAGTTGGAAACCCCGTAAATCACATTTTAACTAAGTAATGAAACGTTATTTTTTTATAAAATATTCTATGATGCTTGAAGCCAACGATACTAACAAATAACGTTTGCTGTACATATTAAAGTATATTAAGTGCCTAGATAATCGTTTGTCAAATTATCATTTAACTTTTAAATTCACACTAGAAATTTATGTTAGAGCTACAAAAATCCAAGAAAAACACTCAAATATAAAAAAATTACTTTACTTCTTACGTAGCCAACTCTATACGTAGAGCTTTCATTAGTACCATTATCCTGCAACATACTGTATAAATATAGATACTCTTAGTAAACTCTTTTATCTTGCTACATACTATGTTTTATCTTAGATTTACCATATATACTTATAGTATATAGTATACTAGCGAGCCCGGCAGACGTCGTCCTGCTTGGAAAAGCAGCGTCACATTAAATATGATATTTCAAATATAAATCTTTGGCATTTCTCCCACAAATCCCAGCAAATCAAATTTGGCGACATACCGACAGAAGCGCCACCTACCGGGTCTAATTGTGCTTTTAAACCATTCAAATATACACACAAAATTTAATCCCAATCGGTCAAGCAGTTTTTGAGTGTTAGCGAACGGCGATTTATTTTTATATACATAGATATATGTATAGTAATATATCCTTTTACGTGTACAATATTTTACACAAACAAAGCTTCATAAAGACAGCTAAATTAATGAATCGAAGGTCAACTTAAAATGGCCATTACAATGAAATGCAACGCCAGACATAAGCTAATTTAATAAGAACTTTTATGTGCTCGACATTTTTGAAAAGTTACTGGATAGAGGTTTAAAGTTTATTTTTTATTTTTCGGAAAACAAATCACTATAAAAAACCTATTGTGTGGATTTTAGTAGAATTAATATATTACTTGTGTAATCACGTACTGCATCTTTACTTTATTTTCTGCATTTATGAGCGTTATTTTTAAGATAAATGTGCACAGTAATAAAAAGTTTTTTTATTCATAATAAGTACACCGACTTCAATAAAAACAAATTATGCGTCACAATAAAATTTGAGGGTTTCCCTCGATTTTTCTGTGATCCCATCATCAGATCCTGACTTGGTGCCAATGGGACCACATGGGAAGTATACTCTTTTAAACAAAAAAAGAATTTCTCGAATCGGTCCAGGCGTCTTCGAGTAATCTGGTAACATACATAAAAAAAAGATTCCGACGAATTGTTAACCTCCTCCTTTTTTGAAGTTGGTTAAAAATGATCTCTGTTTTACTATTGAAATAAAACTCATTTTACGGATTCTATCGCGGTTTATTAAACTTTTAACCCGACGTTTCGAAAGCTTTACAGCCTTCATGGTCACGGGGCGGACTCCGGTTTTACCAGTTGGTTAGAGAACCAAAAAAGTGCATAAAAAAAATGTAGACTCAAACGATGCAGAAAATTTACTTATTCCGAATAAGTATATAACTTAACATCGCAAAAAAAACGCTTAAAAAATACCACCGCTTACCATCGATATAGATTATACTACTATATGTTATAGTTTATTCCTTACAGAATTCCGCCCCCGACAACAAGATATTAAATTTGAAACGAGCACATTAAGAAAATCTGGCAACAATGTGAGCGCACGTGCCGCGTTCAAGAATTTACATCACAATACGTAATTACATTTACAAATAGCTTTACTGCCCAATACCGGCTTCTAGTGGTCCTTGAGATAGCAATCTGTATATATAAAAGAAGAAACTGACTGACTGACTGACTGATCGATCGACGCACAGCCAAAACGGCTGGGGTTAGAGACTTGAAATTTTGACAGTAGGTACCTTTTATGACGTAGGCATCCACTAAGGAAGGATTTTTGGAAATTCCACCCCGAAGGGGGTAAAATAGGGGAAGAAAGTTTGTATGAAAATCTGTCATTTTTGCAGTTAAACGCATGAAATTTGGTATTTGGCCTTACAGTTAAAAATTAAATCACATATTTCAGGGTTTTTTGAAATTCCACCCCTAAGGGGGTTAAATAGGGTAAGAAAGTTTGTATGAAAATCCATCATTTTTGAAGTTAAATGCATGAAAAGTGGTATTTTGTAGTGTATACTTTTTGTCTCAAACATGCCCTCCACGCGGGCGGAGCCGCGAGCAATAGCTAGTTGAATATACAGAAGTTCATTGGTATTGGACCGTAGTTCTTCGTAGTTTTTGTTACTCACAAGTTTAACCCAAATTTAAATTTATAACAATACATTTAAGTAGATTCTTTGTAAAACCAACACTTATTTGTAATTTAAAGATTTTGAAATTACAGATGTCTTTGTATATGTTCTTGTGTGTCTGCGGTGACGATATTGATTGTAACTAATATAATAGCTTCCAAAATGTATAATTAAATATATTATTAGAAATTCATACATTTGTTTGTGTAAAAGCTCATATTTTAACATATTGTAAATAATATAAAGCAATATACTGTCTCGGTGGTGCCGTTGTAATTGCGCATGCGTAACGACTGCTATGATGAGGTGTCGGGTTCGATCCCCGGGTTGGGTAAAGTGAAATTGGGTTTTTATATCTAGAAATTCTCATTATTAGCTCGGAGTCTGAGTCCGGAGAACCTGTGCCCGGTATGGCGATAGACGCGCCCCCTATTACATTATGGGACCTAAATTCGGCGAAAAGTTTGTGTACTAGTTACACCTCTGCCTACCCTTTTGGGGATTACGAGCGTGTGTGTATATGAGTGTATAAAGCAATACAAACATTTAAATTGATTCAAACATAAACTCAACAGAATTTCACCGTGCAGTATCGTCATTAGTTATCATACAGTTGTATCTTGCTACTTATACTCTTACTGGACGGCACTGCGCTAACCATCAGGTGCAGTGTGGTCACTTTGCCGTGCCAGGATAAAAAACAGTAGTCAAAGTTAAATATTAAAGTACACTTTATACATTAACATCTGACGAGCCTCAGTGATCGAGGAGACATTCAACATTAAAACAAAGTTTTGCTATTTTGAGGGTGGGTTTGAGTAGTTTATCGCGTGATCTCGCGCACAGAGTCGGGCACAATAGAAAATATCACAATAAAAAGGGTGCGCCTTGTGATTAGAAGGAATTCCACATTCAATCTTGAATATAACTTAGAGGTCGTAATGCTGAAATACTGTTTAAAGTAATAAGTTAACGTGATGTAAAACTGTAATTAGTATCAGTTATAGTAACTTAGATTGTGCTGTGTTTAAAAGTGTAACCATGGGGGTTTCTTGCCAAATTCTTCCCCATGGATGACTGCATTCCGAACTGGCAGTAGTTTAATAAACCCTGAAGTCTGAAGTGTTAATCTTGAGTTTTACTACCGAACTATCGTACTATGTGCGTCCTGACTATATCTGGAGATCGGAGAAGGACGTGTAAGCCCTCTCACAGCCTCGGCCTGTGGACATGTGTTGGCTATTAATATACTTTTACCCGAGGTCTAAACCTTGCTTTTCTTCCCAATGCATTGAGAACGACAATGCCCCCATGATTATTACAATATTTTTCACTAGCGGTGGACAGGGCTTACGATCAGTTACAGCACATTTGACCTTTTGCCGACCTTTGTAATAGAAAAGATAACACACATACATATACACTCTGTATGCCATGCCTGTAATCCCCGAAAGGGTAGGCAGATGTGTAACCAATACACCCACCTTTCGCCGAATTTATTTTGGTTCCATAATGTGATAGGGGGCGAGCCTATCGATATACCAGGCACTAATTCCAGACTCCGGGGTAATACTGAGAATTTTTTACAGAGAAAAACCCTATATCACTTTACCGGACCCGGGGATCGAACACGAGACCTCAGCACAGCAGTCGTAACGCATGCGAATTACAATTGCGCCACCGAGGCAGTCAGTCAGTCAGAAAAGATAAGTGACTAGATATATTAAAAAAATTACGTAAATGATTATAAAGATGTTTTTGTGCTCGTAATGCTAACTCTAGCATTCTATTGTTATTATTTTGTATTTCAGTAATAAGGTACGTATCACAAAATTTTAGTACATAACTATTCCCTAAACCTTTATCAATAAAGAAAACAAATTAAACCTCCAAGCGGAATTTGGGAACCTATTTCATACTTACTGCGGCATTTTTTCTCAATTATCTGTTAATCTACAAGTTCCTGATAAATTTCAATTAAGAGGCACAAGTGAGCAAAGTTTTATAATATAATTCCTAATTATCATAAGATTGAGAATTACGACTTACAAGGAGTATTAACACTGATAACTTTTTTTGAATGAATAATGTTTCTTATACATATACATATATACATATACATACACTCACGCCTGTAATCCCCGAAGGGGTAGGCAGAGGTGTAACCAGTACACCCACTTTTCGCCGAATTTCAGTCCCATAATGTGATAGGGGGCGAGCCTATCGCCATACCGGGCACAGATTCCAGACTCCGGGCTAATACTGAGAATTTCTAGATAGAAAAACCCAATATCACTTTACCTGACCCGGGGATCGAACCCGAGACCTCAGCACAGCAGCGGTCGTAACGCATGCGCAATTACAACTGCGCCACCGAGGCAATGTTTCTTAATCCTACTAATATTATAAATGCGAATGTTTGGATGGATGTTTGTTACTCAATCACGCCAGAACGGCTAGCCGGAGCTGGTTGAAATTTGGCACAGAGATAGATTATAGTCTGGAATAGCAAATAGGCTACTTTGATCCCGGAAAAGGTACGGTTCCCGTGGGATAGTTTCGTTTATGTTTTAGACAGAACAAGGGGTCGGCATGATTTTTTTGCATAGTGTTAATTGATGGGTCTGAAAATGACATAGGCTACTTTTTATCCCGGGAAATGCACAGTTCCTATGGGATAGTATAATTTAAAAAGATGTAATAGCTCAACGAGTCTCCATGGAATTTATACCTTTTCTTTTAAACATAGCTACCATGCGGGCGAAGCCGCGAGCAAAAGCTAGTGGACGATAAATAAAATTTCGTTCGGGATTATTTTGCTTCAACGTGCCTTGATTAAGCGACAACTTTAAACATACTGAATCTGAAAAATTTCCATCATTTGAAATCGCTGTCACAGTCATTTTTTGCAGCCATTTTAAATAAATAATACATATTATACACTCACGCCTGTAATCCCCGAAGTTTAGGCTGAGGTGTAACCAGTACACCCACATTTAGCCAAGCTTATTACCGTCCCATGATGCGATAGAGGGCGAGCCTGTCGCCTATACCTTGCGCAATTCCAGACTCCGGGCTGATACTGAGTATTTCGTTATAGAAACACCTAATATAATTGTTCTCCGATCCGGGGGTCGGGTAAAAGTTATATTAGATATTTATTACTGGCTACACCTTTGCTTACCTCTTCGGAGCTTTACAGGCGTGAGTGCCTATATATTTGTATGAGAGATTTACTTTACGATTAAATGAGGTCATATCATAGCATTTGAATAAATATCACAAACTGCAGTGAGCCTATAAAATATTATAACATGCGTGTAATAACTTTTATTACAAAGAACTGGCAACAGCGTTTATATGTGAATACACTATTTTACTCATGGCTGCTTTATTTTTAATATCGTCATCAATCTGTTTTTGATTTAATCCTCTGAGAATGTGATTTTGAGCCAAACTTTATGCTCTTTTCTAAAAAGAGTGATTTGACGTGATTCAAATTAATTTGGTTGTTGTCAAATGTAAGCCTATCACTGATCATTGTATTATGAAGGCTTAAACTATTTACTTGTGTATTTTTTTAATATGTTTTATATTTATAGATTTATTAAAATATGCGGTAATCGAATTTCAAATATTCGCGCTATATTATCTGTTTTGAATATTTGACGTTAGTCACCAATACTTCTTCGTAATTACTCTTTAATTCTTATATGACGAGTAAATGATTACATCATTATCTTATTAATTACATCGCATGATATTAGTTTGATCATAATTTACTATTATTTTTTCTTCGCTACAAAACTTTATTTAGGCCCATACTATAGCGCAGATATTTAATTTCATTTAAAATATTACTATATAGTTGGTTGCCCTACGGACTGCCAAGACGAAAGTCGTATGTTCGAAACCCAAGTGGCATACACCTCTGACTTTTCTAAAGTTATGTGTGTATTAAATGTTATCGCTTGTTTTAACGGTGAAGGAAAACATCGTGAGGAAACCTGCATATCTGAGAACGAATTTACGAATATTACATATACGAATTTCGAAGGTATGTGAAGTCTACCAACCCGCATTAGGCCAGCGTGGTGGACTAAGGCCTAACCCCTCTCATTAGTAGAAGAGGCCCGTGCCCAGCAGTGGGACAATGTTTAATACAGGGCTAGTATAATACTATTATTATGGCGCAGAAACTTGGGTACTCAGCAAAAAAGATGAGAACCATCTACTTGTGTTCGAGCGTAAGATTCATAGACGAATATTCGGTGCTGTGCAAGAAAATGACCTATGGAGGACACGCTTTAACAATAAGTTATACGAACTTTACAAAGAGCCCAATATTATAAAACTATCAAAATTGGACGCCGACGATGGGCAGGCCATATCGTTAGTTAGGGCGAAACCAGAATGCCGAGACAATTGCTATACGGCAAACCGGATGGCCGCAGAAGTCGTGGCAGGCCCAAACTCAGATGGTTAGATGGCGTTGAACAGGACCTAAAAGTAATTGGTAATAGAAGCCGAAAAGAGAAAACCATGAACAGATCAGAAAAAGATGCTGGACCAGGCTAAGACCCACCCTGGGCTGTAAGGCCTATGATGATGACGATAATTCACTATTAAAGGTATATTATCCATACCCCAAATATACGTAAGCTTGTTTCGTAAACTTAATATTTCAACACACCCCGACCCAAATCACTTACACTTCGACGGTCGATCCTACGCCTCCTGTAAACGACAAGACCCTTATCCTATCATCTTAATAGCCGGAAGGTGCCTGATATTAGATGTGCGAACCTGTTATGTACTTACTGACATTCAAACATTGTTTAACTGTCATGTAGGAGTTCTAGAAGTTAGTCTATGCCCAGGCTGAGATGGAGATGACGCAGCCATAATCACATATCACTTCAGACTTTGTTTTTGCTGGAAACTCAGACATCAGACTGTAATCTTACTACTATCATAAATGCGAATGTTTGGATGTTTGATACTCAATTGCGCCAGAACGGCTTAACGAATCTGGTTGAAATTTAGCACAGAGATAGATCATAGTCTGGAATAACACATAGGCTACTTTTTATTTTAGGAAAAATTTACGAATCCCGCACGATAGTCTTTTGTTTTTCACAGAGCAAGAGATTGACATGATCTTTTACATTTTGGTAGTTTAGGGATTAGAGACTGGCATATGATATTTTTATCCTGGAAAAATACACGGTTCCTATAAGATAATATAGAAAGATTTACTAGCTTAAGATGACTCCATGGATTTTATACCTGTTCTTTCAAAAATACCTACCACGCGGGCGGAGCCGCGGGCTTTAGCTAGTAAGTAATAACCTTACATGGCAGTCACAAGACGCACTTTTATTGCATATGTTACCAAAATGCGTTTTGCTTAACATTTATAGGATCTAAAGATGGATCACAGGTGAGAAGATATTATGGAGAAGCATCAGCAGCATATACCCCTTATTTTACCAACTACTAGGAAAAAATCTTAATGTTATCCTTAGTATGCCTTATGATTATAAAAAATATGAAAAGGCATTTATGACAGGTTTAAAATAATAGAAAAAAAGTCATTAAAAGACCAGATAAAAGTGGTAGAGTCACACTGTAGACATATTTGTCTACAGCATGAATGGACCGGCTCGACCGGGGTAGTACCACTGTCTCACAGAAAGCAACGTAAAGTGACAGTTCACTGTCGCGTTTCGTATGGCAAGTGAGATATCCGGAAGCCCAGATTCCCCCTTCCCTTCCCTAATCCCTATTCCTGTCCTTTAAGGCCGACAGCGCATACGTGATACTTTCGGTATTGTGGATGTTCATGTGCGGTGGAAATCACTTAAAACATCAGGTGACCCACTGGCTCGTTTGTCGGACTATGATATAAAAAAAAAGATAAATTAACAGCATGTAAACAGATCCAACAGTCTGAAAGCCAAGAATAAAACGACTTAGTTGCGACTGGGGATTAGTGGTAGAAGAGACCGGGAAATGTCAATCATAAATAAGAACAGGAAAGGTAGTTGAAGAATTCAAAAGAAACTGAACAGATTTGGAAGATGAAAAAGGCGTCGTGGTCTTCATTGGCCAATGCGAGGTTAGGAAGATGGTCATAACCTTTAAAAACGACTAAAGAAATTGTTAACAGATCATTAGTATCACACGAAACACTGCACTGTATAATATTTTATATAAAAAAAACATTTTGTCTTGCAGAGATATAGACGTGTCCTATAAATTACAACAATTGGTGTAAAAGCATCAGAAGGGATCAAAATTCTACGATATAAATAAAATATACTTATTTACATAAATTTTAGATTGTACTGATATTATAATTAGCTTTAGTTGTTTCATTGCTGGACAGAGCCTCACGTTCCTGTTTCTCTCTGGACTTATTCTAAATTTAATTAACATCTTGCCATCTCCTTGGGAAATTCAATTGGAGATTGATTCACGTGTAAGAATTTTGTTAAGGATATTGAAGCTAGTGAAATTACCAACCATGGGGCTGAACATCTTACATCTTGTAATGATAAGTAGAGTGCATTGCCAGTCAGTAACAGAACAAGATTAAAGCCGTAGAGTTATAGCTAATTGGAATAAAGCCCATTATAGTTTTCAAATCCCTATGCACGTGCTCCTAACATGATAAAGTTTACAAAAAAAAATGATTCCAATCATGAACACACCAGGATCTGAATCATAAATAGCAATGCAAATGTAAACCAACGAAATACATCGCCCAATTCACAGAGTTTATGTTGAGAAAGAAATCAGTTCCGACGTGCATTAGGCAAGAATCCAGCGCGTCAAGAACATTAACCTCGTTAAAGCACTGTAAGAACAAACGGATAACTTCACGTCATAATAAACTACGTATTTTTTCGCGATGAAAGACCTCCTTTAAAATATTTCAGTGGAATAAATTGGAAGTCCGTTGCACTATTTCATACTGGACAGGGGCGATTCAGTGTTGTTGTTCCATTTTTAAAATACAGACAAAATATGGCTTTTGAACGCAAGCAGCATTTTGCAGCTTGTTTGCGGCAGTAAGTTGTGCGAAATATGGCCGTGTCTTGCGGAAAAATGTCGCTTGAAAAAGCAAAGACTGTTCCGCGCGATAGGTTCATCTGTTTGGAATCATCTAAGGCGATAGTCCGTGCATAATGCGATCGGATACCTCTTCGACGTCCGATGGAAAATCCAAGTAATTCTCATATTTTTATGTAAAACATCTGAGCACTGCAGTTTGCATAGAACTGGTGTATTTAGGTTTAGTTAACAATGAGGTTTGGTTATTTTTTGAAAATTTGTTTTTCTGACTGTCGTATTCATGCAATTTCAGGAAAAGTAACTATCATAATGTTACTTATCTTACCTAAACGATTGAATTTTGAAAAAAAAGTTAATATGTTTAAAAAAAGACAAATAATAAAAGCAACTTTTTGCGTCTTTATAAGTGAAGTATGCTCGAGATTGACAATTGCAAATGCTGTCTTTATTTAATTGTAAACTTAAAAAAAATTATTAGTTAATGGTATAAATCCTTCAGCACCTTTATCATTAGTACTCTATTACCAACCATTTCTAATATATTTTATTTAAATAATCCATCGATAGATTATAGTGGTAGACCCACGCTGAAGACGTATTTCTCTACAGCATGAATGGGCCGGCTCGACCGGGGTAGTACCACTGTCTCACAGAAAACCAACGTAAAGTGACAGTTTACTGTCGCGTTTCGTATGGTAAGTGAGATATCCGGAGGCCTAGATTCCCCCTTCCCTTCCCTAATCCCTATTCCTTTAAGGCCGACAGCGCATACATGATACTTTCGGTATTGTGGATGTTCATGGGCGGTGGAGATCACTTAACATCAGGTGACCCACTCAGGCTCGTTTGTCGGACTATGCTATAAAAAAAACCTTCTAACAATAAACACAATGGCGGGTTGCACTATCTTTCTTCAAATACTTGTATGCCTTGCTAAAAATAATCGTTCCCCCACCCAAACTTCTAGAGAAATGAATCTTAATTTATATAAAACTAGCTTTACGCGGCATGCGTCGCAATGTCACGTAAAGTCAATTTGATTAATTGCGATCGGTTGAACGGTATTGAAGTTGATGTTCTGCAGCGCCATCTAGCGAGATCTCTTTATTTTTTTGGACCAAGAACCATCGCGGGCGTATGAAGAACAACTCACCAAAGTTTCATCATCATCGGATGAATTAAGGAGTCCATAGAGGACACACATACTCACATTAATTTTTCTTTATATAGATCAGTATTAAACATTTGATGCTACCAACTGAGCTACTCCTTCCTTTAATACTTTGTTATGTTTTATTTTTAACCTATTACATTTGCAGCAGAATGTTCCGTATAAAAAACATATTTAACGTTGTGAATGTGAATTGCTCAACGAAATTTCCGTTCTCAATTACCAAGTTATTTATGTGGTACATACAATCCGACAATTCTTTTTCGTCCTGCATTCTCTCGGTTTTCAGCAAATAACAAATAAGAGTTGATGAAAATTCTTTTGCATCAGATGCCCAGTTCTTATTTCAACAATTAATACACCCAACAGTCACACACATAGTTCTGACCCCACATTAGGTAAAACCTGTATTATGGGTATCAAGAACTACGAGGGACTACGGTCCCACAACACCCAGACCCAAAACAAATATCTATCGGTTACAAAATATTTGTCTCGGTACGGGAATCGAACCCACTGCCTCTCGTTTCACAGTCGGCAACTCGCCTACTGCACCACGGAGGCTGTTAAATGTAATGTGAGTGTCATTTAAAATACGTTTTATTTGACATACATTTTCGGTTAATTTCAATACAATATCACCATTGATGTTGTATATCAGAAAACATTCGTGATGCCGCTAGTACATCGGAATTTATTTGATTTTTTTTAATTTCAGCGATAGGGTTCCAGCGATAACCTAGTTGGTTGCGATACGAACTGTCAAGACGAAAGTCGTATATTCGAAATCTCCAGCTCTGACTTCCGTGTGTATTAAATGTTAATTATCGCTTGCTTGGAAGGAAAACAATGCGAGTAAACCTTCATAGGTGATAATTCTCATAAGAATTTCGAAGGTCGTATTAGGCCGGCATAGTGGACTAAGACCTAACCCCTCTCAATAGTAGGAGGCCCGTGCCTAGCTGTGGGACAATGTTTAATAGAGGGTTAGTATTATTATTTTTAGAATTTGACTCTGAATTTTTGTTACCGCTTACCGAATTTATTTTAAACCCTGTATAAATCCTGTTACAAAAAGGTGTGAAAAGTTGGAAGCCTCTGGCTGTCTGTGTATCTGACGGCAGTGACGCTCCTAATTTGGTGTATCAAATTCAATTTTTTTTTTTATATTCGTGGCCAATTTTGTTCGAAATGGTTCTTAGGTATATTTTACGACACTTTATCGGCATTTCAGAAATGAGTAAATATTTTCTATATGTTGTTAGGAGTTGTTAACGCATAAATCATGTAAGATATAAAGTTTTTCTATAATTTTAATCAAGTTATATTGTTGCAATATTTAATCTTCTCTCACATTCAGGATTTCTCCACTACATAGAAGATACACTACACTATACTGTAATATGATAACATTATTTATCAATTCTGTAATCGCCTATTAGCATTTCATCATAATTTTGCAATTTCTTTTTTCTATTAATAAATAAAAATCAAAAACTGATTCAAAATTTCATTTCAATTGAAGCTATATTCACTTCAATATTGATGCTCTAATGCCACATCACTCAAACGTATCGCAACAACATATTCTCTTAACAAAGGATAAAATGCAAGCTGTTTTTAACAAAAGAGTCTGGTTTACAAGCTACGAAGCCTTCTTTACAAGCGTAAAAAAGTGCAGTGAAAAGCTAAGGTTCTGTAGCTGACGTGCTCAACCTACGTTGAACAGACTTAAATGTTGTCGCAGTTTTAATTTAATCTTTAAAGAAATATTATGGAAAAACATGGTTATATAACTTGGACGGAGTTATTTTTTTAAGGACTAAGAGTATTTAGCAAATTGGTAAGTTCACTCTAAATGTTGTAATTCGACGGTGAGCGGACTATTTCATTTAAAGAATTTTTTGCTATATTGAGTTACATATTCATTTTTTTTTTATCCTAGCACGGCAAAGTGAACGCACTTCACCTGATGGTAAGCGCAGTACGGTCCAATTAGAGTATCGAGTAGCGAGAGACGATCTATCCCCCGCTACTCAACACAATCATGCCGGCCTGCTCCTTCACACTACGCCATGGGCAAGAAGGTGAAGAAGCGGTCGAGGGTCTATTGTCAGGGTACTCAGAAGGCCGCAAAATTGCCAAACATTGTACCCCAACTCTAGACTCCCAAAAACCCGGATGTACACTGGCTGATCCCGGAACGCGACACACTTGCGTGTGCCACTATGGCGGGTTTTTCACCCTGTGTACGGTGGTTGCTATCCGGGCGGATATGAATATCCTACCACCAGCATATTCGGGATCAGCATTCATTTTTCTGCATCTTTGAGCCCAGTTTCAATTATTTTGTGCATTTTTTTGGCACTCAAATCAACTGGTAAAACAGTTCTACTTTTTTCGAAGGACATTAATTTTAGAAAACAATTTACATAAATGCATGAAAATAAGTCATAAAGATGAAGTGCGTACTTACACAAGTAATATATTAATTCTACTAAAATCCACGCAGTGGTTTTTTTATAGTGTTTTTTTGCGGAAAACAAAAAACAGCCTCCGTGGCGCTGTAGGCTAGTAGCCGGCTGTGAAACGAGAGGTCGTGGGTTCGATTCCCACACCGGGACAAATGTTTGTGTGACGGACAGATATTTGTATCGGGTCTGGGTGTTGTGAGACCGAAAGTCTCTCGTAGTCCCTGATACCCACGACACAAGACCTTAGCCCTCGTAACTTAGTGTGGGGTCGGGGCTATGTGTGTGACTGTTGAGTGTTATTTATTATTTATTTATAAAATTATACGTCTCTTCTGTAACTTTTATAAAATATCGCTTAAATCGAAGCCCGAATAGCCCGACCACCGTCGATATTCATTTATGAGACTATTCCATGAATCCCTGTCCCTTCGGGGATCACAGGCGTGAGTGTATATGTATGTATAAACCCAATATTACTTTACCCGACCCGGGGATCGAACCCGAAACCTCAGCACAGCAGCATACGCAATTACCACTGCGCCACCGAGTATAAATACAAATAGAAAAATACAGACTGTAAATAACAAAGAAAGATTTATAAACGCTGACGTAATTAAAAAGTCAAATATTTCAAAGAAATGGACCATCTATTTTAGTCGTCTGAAGACAAATTTGAAAGTCGCTATCAAATTATATGACTGTACTCATTTTAGATTTATTAACATAATGCGAAGACGGATGTCGTAGGTTCGATTCTAAGTCTTAAGTCATATACCTGTCTCCAATGTCATGTATTATATAAATTATCATTCATTACATATTTACTATACTGCCTCGGTGGCGCAGTTGTAATTGCGCATGCGTTACGACTGCTGTGCTGAGGTCTCGGGTTCGATCCCCGGGTCGGGTAAAGTGATATTGGGTTTTTCTATCTAGAAATTCCTCAGTATCAGCCCGGAGTCTGGAATTAGTGCCCGGTATGGCGATAGGCTCGCCGCCTATCACATTATGGGACCGAAAATCGGCGAAAAGTGAGTGTACTGGTTACACCTCTGCCTACCCCTTTGGCTGTAAGGCTGTGAGTCTATGTGTATGTACTTGAAACAATAGGGTCTAAGTCGAAATATGTTCTGTAAATGTCGTAACACTTATAACAAAAATAAACATTTTTAAGAGCCAAGATACACTCTTGTTTGAATATTTAAAATAAATAATAACAAATCTGTCGAAATAAGTCAGGGCTACTTAAAAATATTTACTCGTGTGTGTGTATTATATATTTAATAAAAAATATTGTGAAGAAACCTGAGAATTTGATATAAGAATTCTAAAGGCATGTGAAGTCTACCAAACCCGCATTAGATCACTGTGATTAAGGTCTATTCCATTAATAGAGGTCACCTATAAATAGCAGTGGAAGTGTTTTTTTTTTAATGTCTCGATAGGCAGACGAGCAGACGGGCTACCTGATGGTAAGTAGTCACCGCCGCCCATAGACTTCTGCAATACCAGGGCACAGCAAAGCCGCTGCCTACCGTAAAGTGCCTACAGGGATAATAAATGAAAAAATCTTATTCATACTTCACTAATGAATAAAATGTAGAAACATGATACTCTATCTGGACGGCACTGCGCTTACCATCAGGTGCAGTGTGGTCGCAAAACGGCCTAACATCGTACCCTAACTCTAGACCCCCAACAAATTTCTCGTAGTTAGCTTATATTATTACAATCATGCTGACTGTTGGTAGGATATTCATATCCGCCGGATAGCGCCCACCGTACACAGGGTGTAAAACCCGCCATAGTGGCACACGCAAGTGTGTCGCGTTCCGGGATCAGCCAGTGTACATCCGGTTTTTGTCGGGGTCTAGAGTTGGGGTGCGATGTTTGGCCGTTTTGCGGCCTTCTGAGTACTCTGACACTAGACCCTCCACCGCTTCTTCACCTTCTTGCCCATGGCGTAGTGCGAAGAAGCAGGCCGGCATGATTGTGTTGAGTAGCGGGGGATAGATCGTCTCTCGCAACTCCATACTCTAATTGGACGGCACTGCGCTTACCATCAGGTGCAGTGTGGTCACTTTGCCGTGCCAGGATAAAAGAAAAAAAAAAGAATCATAAAGATTCCATGCGATATCAAACAGACAATAAGCATAGTGGCAGAGTCAGAACTCTAGATAGATATTTATGTATGGGTAAACAGGGCTAAGATCATTAACTTAAATTCACTACTTACCCTTCCGAGGATACAGTCGTGAACTTGTGTGAACAAAGAACAATTTTACAACAGCTTAAATTGAAATCCTCTCATTTTATCTGGACTAACCAAAACACCGATTTTACAAATTCATAAAATCAAATTGTAATTTATTATAATTTGTTATGAAGTACACAACAGTATGAAATTAAAATTTATTTAACTCACTACTCGAGAAATGCTGAAACTTGTTACAAACTGGAATTTATTTTGTTATTGTAATTCTTATAATGGCCGAAGGAAATATTTACAAAGTAATATCTGTTTAAAACTTTTCATGTAAATCTTAATAAGAAAGTTTATTTCATGTCCATTTTCCTTTTGGACTTTTGAGAGAGTTTTAAAGTGAGTAGATTACGTTTTTGATAATTTTTACAGCACGGAAGTCGGTCGCTGTATTAGGTTTGATTTCCAGAGGAATAAACAATTCCACTTTTAATATAATAATAATAACTCCCTCGGTGGCGCAGTTGTAATTGCGCATGCGTTACGACTGCTGTGCTGAGGTTTCGGGTTCGATCCCAGGTCGGGTAAAGTGATAATGGGTTTTTCTAGTTAGAAGTACTCAGTATCAACCTGTAGTCTGGAATTGTGCCTGGTATGGCGATAGGCTCGCCTCCTATCACATTATTGGACCGTAATAATACTAGCCCTGTATTAAACACTGTCCCACTGCTGGGCACGGGCCTCCTCTACTAATGAGAGGGGTTAGGCCTTAGTCCACCACGCTGGCCTAATGCGGGTTGGCAGACTTCTCATACCTTCGAAAAACTCTCAGATATGCAGGTTTCCTCACGATGTTTTCCTTCACCGTTAAAGCAAGCGATAATTAACATTTTACATATACATATACACTCTCGCCCGTAATTCCCGAAGGGGTAGGCAGAGGTGTAACCAGTACACCCACTTTTCGCCGAAAGGTGAGTGTACTGCTTCCCTCTCTGCCTACCCCTTTGGGTGTAAGGCGTGTATGTACTTGAAACAGTAGGGTCTTAGTCGAAATTTGTTCTATAAATGTCGTTACACTTATAAAAAAATAAACATTTTCAAGTGCCAAGATTGTATTCTTGTTTGAATATTTCAAATAAATAATAACAAATCTGTCGAAATAAGTCAGGGCTACTTAAAAATATTTACTCGCCTTGAAAACTTAAACTGACCTGAATTTATCCTATAAACTTTTTCAGCTCGCCTCTGGCTTTTAGCGAGACAATAAAGATTTCGTTTAGATTTGACACATTAATGGATATTTTTATATTAAAAACATAAAATATAGTATTTTTAAATTTGGTTTGTAGCTTTGATGATTGATATATATGTATACGTAAATATTATATTCATTTTAAGATATGCAAGCTATAGTCAAAATTGTAATATCTTTATATATATATATAATTCAACTGTACGTGTGTATGTCATGAACTCCTCCTAAACGGCTGGACCGATTTGAATGATTTTTTTTTATGCGTTTTGGTGGCGCTCTGGATGGTTTAGATTCACAAATCAGCCCGACAGATGGCGCTGCAGTCGGTGTGGCGCTGCTTTTCCGGGCGGACGACGTCTGCTGGGCCCGCTAGTTATTTATAAAATTGTGGAAATATTTTATAATAATAATAACACTTTTAGCTTGTAAATTAATAACAATTATATTATAAAACTAAACACATATGTAATTAAACCACATTTATATAACTACAAATGTAAAATCGAATAAATAATCTTATGCGTAAAGAAACATTACACCCGGAAAAAATAACTAAAACTGCAAAATGACACGCAAAAGCAACGGGCTTAACTTAGCTTCTCCGTGAAGAAATCCCGCGATACAGAAAGGCGGAAGCTATATTTTTAGCTGCGATGACGGCCAGTGTCGAATGAATACATTTTGATTTATACGTATATTGAAATGTCGGTCGGAATAATCAGGCCGTGTCTGCTAATGTATCTTTGATTTATTCATTATAGAGTTATTTGACGGAGAATTATAACCACGTTTAACATGAGATACGGACATAGACACGGGATAGATTGTCTCAAGCTACTTGATACTATAACTGGACGGCACTGCACTTACCATCAGGTGCAGTGTGGTCACTTTGCCGTGCCAGGATAAAAAAAAATATCGTTTTGGAAATTAATGGTCTTACAGAGTGTATATATCAAAGCCTACTATCGTGAGATACATCTGCCGTTCGTTTGCTAAAAGCATACTAAAAGGCCGTTGAGTGACATTTTGTCAAAGACTTATATACACAAAGTAGGTTGCGCAGTTGTAGTTGCGCATGCGTTACGACTACTGTGCTGAGGTGTCGGGTTCGAACCCCGGGTCGGGTAAAGTGATATTTGCTTTTTCTATTTATCTCAGTATTAGCCTGGAGTCTTGAATTGTGCTCGGTATCGCGTACTGGTTACACCTCTGCCTACCCCTCCGGGTTTACAGGCATGAGTGTATACAAATACACAATGTAATAAAGCAACTTTTTCTCTATCGCCCACTCTGTGTCATATTTTTCTTCATTTAAGTTACAAGATTTAAAGACTACGCTCACATCATTTTTAGAGATATATATTTCCCACATTTTAACAATATGAAATGAAGTTATAGGTACTAACGGCCGTTTAGTAAACGGTTCGTAGAAATGGCGAGGAAATTCTATGAGAGTTGCAATTCCAAATTCAAAACTAAATCGATTTTACAGATGAGTTTTAAATTTCGAAATGCGATTAATTGCAAGCTTAGAGTATTTAACACTGCCTACTCTAAGATAGCAAGATACAAGATTAATTTTAAATTTCGAATTGCAATTACCCAATTGTAATTGACACTACTGTGTCCATTCATGCCGTCAAAACTTTACATCTCTACCACTTTAAAAACATATATAGTATAGTTTTATTAGCAAATCCATTATTCATGACATGAAAGAATGTTATTTATCTCATTACGATATTATTTTGACAACGTTCCAAGTTATCGCACACTGTGTGCGTGCAATAGTGCACAACAGATGGATAATGTGCTCGAATCGTTTTAGAACTTTGGCCTTGCGCCATCATGGGTTCGGTTATAACTATTGTTGGGACACGCGGTCACATGGTATCTTCTAACTTTTTTTTAGTGCCTCGGTAGGCAGACGACCAGACGGGCCACCTGATGGTAAGTACTCACCGCCGCCCATAGAGTTCTGCAATGCCAGGGCACAACAAAGCCGCTACCTACCGTTAACTCGGAACTAACATTTTATCAGACCATTCTTCGAAGTTTATTTAATACGCACTCACGCCTGTTATGCCCAAAGTGGTAGGCAGATATGTAACCAGTAAAGGTTTCGTCGAGCTTATTAACAACCCATGATGTGATAGGGATGAGTCTATCACCATGCCGCGCACAATTTCAGACTCCGGGCTGATGCTCAGTATTTCGTGATAAAACAAACTAAATATGACAGTCTTCGTGGGCCAGTGCGAGCCGGTTGTGAAACAGGAGGCCGTGGTTTCGATTCCCGCACCGAGACAACTATTTGTGTGACATGTTTGTTTCAAGTCTGGTTGTTGTGGGACCGTAGTCCCTCGTAGTTCTTGATACCCACGATACTAGTTTGACCAGGTCAGTAAGATCTATGTGTGTTATTGTTGGGTGTATTATAATATCACTTTTACCCGACCCGCGCATCGATCCCAAGACATCATAACAGCACCCGTGTACGCAATTACAACGCCGGGGCAGTCAGTTCATTTCCAGGCAGTGTATTAGTTGTATTTGAAGAACGAAACGAGTCATGAGAGTTATAATCATGAGACTTAAGACTGACATGCCAAGGACCTTGGCGATCTAAAAATTACCTGCCCCTAACAACAGTTGAAGCGGCCGCTCGAAATGCAGCTTTTTTGAGCTTAATTCATTGTTTATATTTTTTGTTACAAAGATAAAAATATAGAAAGAAAGAAAGAAAAGATTTTTTATTGTTGGTACCTACGTAAAGAACTAACACATATTAAAAACATATACAATTAATAATATTCGCACCAACAATGGGAGTCCCTATTCAGCTTAAAGCTGCAATACAGGCTACCCCATACTGCAGCGCTGGTTTTCAATAGGGAACCCAGCCAGTGACGTACATATATTATATAAAAATAAAACCAAATAAAAAAAAACTTAAAAACTAACCAGTAAAGTTAAATACAATTTTATGTGACGAAAATAATTGTGAAATTAGCATAATGCGGTACACGCACGAACTTCAGGTCACAACATAGAGGCGGCGGGATCGAATCATCCCACACGTGCACTCACCAGACACGCAGCAGCAATCTGACCAAGTGCATGTCGCACTGCGCAGAATCAGTAAGATAGATAGACCCTTTTAGTATAAGATACACAATAGACTTCGTAGTTTTACAGAAAATCGGTAATAATAATAATACTAGACCTATATAAACATTGCCCTACTGCTGGGCACTGGCCTCCTCAAAATCAATGTGTGTATATATGTTCCCTATAAACTACAAAACGACTGGAGCGATATTGATGAAATTTTCAGGCAATGTTCAGGCAAAGACGAAATTTGGTAGCGATCGGACCAACCGATTGTTTTTTGCTTGGTTATTTTCCCTTCTAATTTATATTAAATTAGATGTTTTCTATTTTCTTCATTATTTGGAAAAAAACTGTATTAGGGCTGGTGGTTACATACATTTTAGCTTTTTTTTTTAGTGCCTCGATAGGCAGACGAGCAGACGGGCCACCTGATGGTAAGTAGTCACCGCCGCCCATAGACTTCTGCAATGCCAGGGCACAGCAAAGCCGCTGCCTACCGTTGAAGGACTACTCTCTTTAAGCCTCGTTTAAAGAAGAAGCTTTCTGGACTCTTTCTACATATAAACTTTAACTATGCCAAATCCCACGAGCCTGCGTTTTTTTTATCCTGCACGGCAAAGTGACCACACTGCACCTGATGGTAAGCGCAGGGCCGTCCAAATTAGAGTATCGAGTATCAAGAGACAATCTATTCCTCGGCTTGTTCACACTACGCCTTGGGGCAAAGGTCGAGAGTCTACTGTCAGAGTACTCAGAAGGCCGCAAAACGGCCAAATATCGTACCAACTCTAGACCCCCAATAATAAATAGATTTTCTCTGCACATACTAATAAATAGATTCGAATAAAGCGATAAGACATACTCGGATAATTCACTTTTTGATCACTTTGGCGTTTTGTTTTTCTGTCCCGACAGGAATAAATCGTTTGAACACAAATGAAATGAAAAGAAAATGCATGTTTTCTCGAATGGACCATCTGATGGCCTTCAGTTATTTTGGTATTTATTCGCGTTCAAAATACAGACATAATTCACGATTCCAAACAAATTTGTAAGTCTAAAGCATATTTGAGAATCCCTAATGTCCAACTAATTTAGGACATTATTTGCCTTCTTTATTAAATTGTTTTACAAAATTAATTTAAAATAAAGCTTCATTTGAATAAAACTAAAACTTAAAAGCGTTAATAACAGTTGTTAAATATTAATATTGTATACGCGCTGGTGAATATAATTTATACATTACATAATATGGATACGCATCCCATGTCTCGAAGAAGGGAAATGTTAAAGATGTAAATTTATTTATTTACATTACAAATAACAATTATTCACAAAAACAACAAGCGTTAGATGGCATTATCATGCTATATAGATCGAAATTTGCGATATGAAATAAAACCTAAAATGACCTTAAGCCTGCAAAGTTATATGAAATATGTGTCAAATTATAATAATAAAGAAAAAGACATAGCCCTAACCGAAAACTATGCTACGAGTTTTATATCTTGGGTATCAGGGCTTACTGTCATACCAGGAACTACGACAAACTTGCGGTCTCACAACACCCAACCGAAAAAAATATTTCTGGATCACACAAATATATGTTTCGGTGCAAAGATCGAATCCGATCTCGTTTCTTAGCTGGACTTTTACTCACTGTGCCATAGAGAATGTCAAATAGGCCTTAGGTCATTGAAGGACAGAAAACCATTATTTGTCACTAAGAAAAATATGATTAAATTGCTTTGTATATTTTTATTCCTCTCTATGGCAGACAGGTGTTGTACACATTTTAATATAATGTCATTATTTTATTCTACTGTAAAAGAAAGAAGAAGTTATGTAACTTAGATTAAAATAAATAAATTCGGTATTCATTTAAAAAAAATACATCATAATATATATTTCATAAATCGATAAAATCCAATCCATCACAGTTATCATTGTATATTTTTTACATTAATAGGTGGCTTGGCAGTCATCCAATAACGACGTGCAAAAGGCCCAGGTAGCGTCTATAATCATTGCCAAGTGTTAATGAACTTACGGTAGATTTACGGGCCGATATGGGCTTACGGGGTAGCCCAACCTTTGCTGATTTTAATCATCTTTTACTAGGGAAATAACATTTTATTCAAAAATATACAAGTAGGGCCTTAAACAAAATTAAATATGCAATAGCGACTTTTAATGGTATAGTGACTTTATTTGTAAAAAATATGCTGACATGAAAAACCTTTTTAACCGACTTCAAAAAAGGAGGAGGTTAACAATTCGTCGGATTTTGTTATGAATGCGATTAGTCGAAGACGCCTGGACCGATCCGAGAAATTCTTTTTTTGTTTAAAAGGGTATACTTCCCAGGTGGACCCACCCGTAGGCACCAAGTCAGGATCTGAGGATGGGATTCAGAAAAATCGAAGACAACCCTCAAATTTTATAGTGACGCATAATTTGTTTTTATTGAAGTCGGTGTACTTTTTATGAATTAAAACTTACTTATATCATCATTATTTCAGTACACATCTTATACGAAATGGAATATGTAATAGCGACTGTTAATGGGATTGGTGATTTGTCAGAAATACGCAGAATTATTGAGAATACCAACGAAGACAGACAACACCAAAACATTAATAATAATAATAATACAAGCCCTGTATTAAACATTGTCCCACTGCTGGGCACGGGCCTCCTCTACTAATGAGAGGGGTTAGGCCGTAGTCCACCACGCTGGCCTAATGCGGGTTGGCTGACTTCTCATACCTTCGAAAAATTCTCAGATATGCAGGTTTCCTCACGATGTTTTCCTTCACCGTTAAAGCAAGCGATAATTAACATTTTGATACACACATAACTTTAGAAAAGTTAGAGGTGTATGACACTTGGGTTTAGAACCTACGACTTTCGTCTTGACAGTCCGTACCGCAACCAACTAGGCTATCGCTGCACAAAAACATTAGCATAGTCAATTTAATAGACATACAAATAATAATGCTAATCCTACTAATATCATAAGTGCGAATGTTTGTTACTCAATCACGCTACAACGGCAGATGTGGTTAAAATTTGCCACAGAGATAGATTATAGTCTGGAATAGCACGTAGACTACTTTATCCCGGAAAAATGTACGGTTCCCGAGGGATAGTTTTGTTTTTGTTTTACATAGAAAAAGGGATCGACATGATTATTTGCATAGTGTTAATTAAGGGGTCTGAGAATGATATAGGCCACTTTTTATATCGGAAAATGCACGCTTCCTAAGGGATAGCAAAATATATAAAGGTGTAATAGCTTAAGATGCGTCCGTGGATTGTATACCTTTTCTTCCAAAAATAACCTCCACGCGGGCGGAGCGGCAGTCAACATCTAGAGATTTTTATAAATTGAATTTAATATAAAGCAAATATCGGCAACCTATCAATAGAACATCACACGAAAAATCTAAACCCAATATTATAAATCTTCTGAATATCTTTTTGCCAGACCAGATGCAAATGTTAACACATTTAGTTATTTTAGTCCACAGAGCTGTAATCGACATTGATTTTTCATTAGTACATTTCACCCAGGAAATAGACTTTGGTAAAAGCGAAAAGATTTAACGGCCCCTAAGTGCCATTAAGGATAAATCGAATAACATTTTGTTGAAATAAAGAAAAGCTTTAAATTTCTATATCTGCATAAAAAGGAACGACATTTGTCCCATAATATGAAGATATATGTACATCCTTTAATATATGGATTATTTATGAACAAATTGTGCATAATGACAAAATGCTGTGGGCGAATAGCAGATTTTGAAACAAGATTTTCAATCTCGAGGAAAAAATATTTATGTCATCTACTTTATGTCGTCTAGGTGTTGTAAAACTATTTCTCGTAGTTCCTGATACTTGTAAAGCAGATTATCCAAGTATTCCTCACCCTAGGATAACTTGCATATTGACATTCATGAAAATACACTTGTATTAGTACTATGACTGCCTCTGTGGTGCAGTTGTAAGTGCGCACGCGATGCGCTCTTGTGCTGAGGTTTCGGATTCGATCCCTGGGTCGGGTAGAGTGATATTGGGTTTTTCTGTCACGAAAGGCTCAGTATTAGCCTGGAGTCTGGAATTGCGCCCGTTATGGCTATAGGTTCGCACCTTATCACATCATGGGACGCTGATCGGTGAAATGTGAGTGTACTAGTTTCACCTTTGCCTATTACAGGCGTGAGTGTATATATACATACACACATAGCATAGATCAGCAGGTCAGCATGATTGTGTGGAGTAGTACGTGGAGAGGGATAGTTGCCTCTTGCTACTTGATACTCTACCTCGACGGCACTAGGCTTACCATTAGGTGCAGTATAGTCACGTTGTCGTGCCAGGATCATAAAAAAAAGTTAGTCAGGACACAGTGTTAAAATAAACCATTACAAAGCTGTTTGTTTCATACAACTTCTAAATGTTACCTAGGTAAAAAAAATCTCAACAAAGAGACTGCTTCTAATGCAATTTGTCGTTTAAACTCCTAGTACCATATTATTAAAAAAGTTTTTACGTGGGCGGTTGACTCTCAAATCATCAAAGTCATTTTAGTCAAAGGCATTATTGACTTGGTGATTTAATTCCACCCTTAATTATCTTCTATCTCCTATTAGTTGACCTATCACAAGCAGTCGTGATAATTTCAAATAACATAATTCACCAATCACAATTTAGTAAGAACTGACAACACACCTCTATCATAAAAGTATTGATTGAATTCAACTGATAAAATACACGAGTACCTATCTTATCGCGTTTGTTAGATATAACGCGACCTTACATAAAAGCTATAATAACAAACTTTAACGTCGTATCCGCTATAAAATTCAGTTTGTTTCCAAGGTCACCTTCACAAAATACACGACTACCAATATTATTAGTTCAAAAATTTACACGAGATTTTTTTTCGTCAGTAAGAATGTATCAATGATAGGAACGTCATAAACACCACTTCTCAGAATGTTGAACTGAACTATCCTGCATAGCACTGCACTTATTGTCACCCCGACGCATGTGCAGGACGGCATGATTGTGTTGAGTAGTGAGGGATAAATTATCTCTCGCTACTTGATACTCTAACTGGATGTCACTGCGCTTACCATCAGATGAGTCACTTCGCCGTGCCATGATAAAAAAGGAATTGCGCAGGCTTTAACGTCCTTTAAAGTGGAACAGGTGCTTTATTAGTTACTGTGAGATGTACACATAACCTCTGAATTCGTAATGTCATATATATGTAACTTACATATGTATTTGAACTCCCATATTATAATAACATTTCCGAACTTTTATTGAGGACAGCACATAGACAAGTGGGACAAATGATAGGAACTAGTCTTCACCATGAACAAATTACAATACCAGAAGAACCAGGTATGCGTTGCCAGTATTAAAAAAAGAAATGGGGATAGGAAGGGAACGGAAGGAACGAATAGAGGAGATTCCGGTCTCCAGAGATCACAGTCGTCGTACAAAATAAAACAACAAAATTTGTAAAATACTTTGAAATTAATCTTAATTAGAAAAGTCACTCAAAAATTACTCAACTTGAAAATCGACCCGCAAGAGTTCACGATTCGCAACGCAATTACACTGTGGACTCATACTGTAATTTTTAAGCAAATATTTTAGAACAAAAGCTTTCATTTTATGATAAACAACACAAAGGAACACCGAATGTTCTAGATTACATCTAATTATACCACGAATTAATTACTATAATAAACAGTGGTTTAAACAAAGGCATGTTACAGCTGATATAAATATTGTAGAAGCGATTTATCGACCAATAGAATTCAGAAAACAAACACATCACGAATTTAGTAGCCAAATGATTACGGACGAAACGCGAATGTTTTAGCTCAGTGATATATAGTCATCGAGGCGAGCCAACTAATCTATTGTGCAGACAAAATATTAAAGCTAATTTTAAGAAGCAATAGATTTAAAGGTGTCTGAACTCAAAACTATAGTATTTTTGTTTTGGGTGAATACTGGATCTATTTTGGCGGGCTGATTTTCAAACATCTGAATCAATAATCGAATAATTCCGAGGGCTATTTTGGTGATTGCCGTCATTCAATGCACTTAAATAGTGACTATATTTGCAAGAAAAAAATATACAAGCTAAACCATGAAGAACTGTCATATTTATTCAGAAAATCTAAAAAACTTGTACATATTAATGGCGAAGAAATATGTTCAAAAAAACCTAATTATTTTATACAGTTACAATCAAAATAATTAAATTTCGCTTAATACTACTTTATTCTAGTGAATTTACTATCCTAACTGATTAACCTAAACCTTTTGATTAAATAAACAAACGGTGCCAAATATTTTTAAAAACAAAATAACAAATACAAAGCATCAAAATTTGATCTCAAGCGTTGTATCTACAACATCTCAGATTTAGATCATTGACATGATCATTGATTGATTTTGAAAATTGTTACAACTCATATTTCCCCCATTCTTGCCATATCGAGGTCGACACCTAAATGTCCAATTGAAATACAGATTCTTGGATGCATATATTTTTCACCGCGTACATACTACAACTAAAGTGCAATGCCACAATCGTCTGGTGTTTACGAGTCGTAAGGTGTTCCCTCACACCTGCCGCCAACGATATGACGTTATATTGTCTGAATTCATAACAAATGCCAATATAATAACTTTGTATCTGAGACTGCCTCAGTAGCGTAGTTGTAATTGCGCATACGTTACGACTGCTGGGCTGAGGTCTTCTCGGGTTCGATTCCCGGTTCGGGTAAAGTGATGTTGGGTCGATTTAGAAATACTCAGTATCAGCCTGGAGTCTGGAATTGTGCCCGGAATTATAGGCTCGCCCCCTATCACGTTGAGGGACCGTAATGTAATCGGCGAAAAGTGGGTGGTTACACCTTTGCCTAGGCCTTCGAGGATTACAGGCGTCAGTGTATATGTATGTATATATGTATTGTATCTGAGATCCGGCAATTTGAAAATCGCTTTTTATATCCTGGCAGAGTGACCACACTGCACCTGATGGTAAGCGCAGTGCTGTCAAGGTAAGGCAATTAGCGAGAAATAACAATCACTTGCTACTCAACACAATCATGCCGGCTATATAGCTATATGTACGAAAATGAATAAGACACTTACATAAACCTCTTCTTAACCACATAAAAGAAATAAATAACATAACACAATAACGTTACACACGAAATTATAAATACCATTTTAGCCACCGAAAGTAACACGTTAATGTTTTCAGCTAAATACGCATAGCATTTTTTAGATACTCGTATTGGTTCAGAATGTAGACTAAAATACATTACTTGCTTGTGAATCAAAATTTTGCAACTGTTCGTTAGCGAGTTGAGCATGAGATCATACGTCTGGAAAAATAAACCATAACACTGATTCATTATAACACGTCTATCCACATTTGTATAAAAATATACTGTGGTATGGATATTTGAAATGAAACAATATATATTTAAGTTGGTTTGACCTTGGGTATATCCGAAATGTCACATGTTTGAAAACTACAACAGGACCTGAACGCAGTCCTGCCTTAAGAGACCTGGCGAGACAAACTCAGCGGGCTTATTTTACCGCTGGATACTACGCTGTGCGACCCAGGCCTGTGACCATCCAGCGAACTCAACTGACTTTTGGGCCGATTAATTATTTCTAGTTGATGAACTGTAATATACAAGTCGCTAATTCACTACTTAGGTCCCCACTGCCATTAGACGTTTAATAATCCAGAGAAATCTTGGATGCGTTGCCGGAAAAGAAATGAGGAATTTTAAGGGTCTTTAGCACTCTTACTAACCAAACGATACACAACTCACACGATGGTATCATAGAAATCTGATTTCTTTTCATGTTAGACATGGATATTATTGTGGACGAGATTATCTATTTATAATGTGGACCAAAACAGCAATAATTACTACATATTATCATATTCAGCATGATTGTGTTGAGTAGCGGGGGATAGACTGTCTCTCGGTATTTGATACTCTATCTGGACGGCACTGCGCTTACCATCAGATGGAGTGTGGTCACTTTGCCGCGCCAGAATAAAAAAAATAAGTTAATTTGTGGGCCTCGTTAGTCTGCTACTAGTTTACATAGGCTGAGGAGCCGGTGGAGTTCCTGGGTCTGGGTTCAAAGAGATTTGAACCTGAACTAGAATGTTCAGCAATCACAATCGAATGGGAAATTAGAATTTTGTTTTGGAAAAAAGATATTAGATGGCCTGTTGATGGACTGTTGTGAATGATAAGCTCGCCATATATCCCATAATGGAACGGAATATTCAGCTATCCGCATATGTATTACTAGCTGTTGCTCGCGGCTCCGCCCGCGTGAAGGTCATGTTTGAGACAAAAAGTATGCACTACAAAATACCAATTTTCATGCATTTAACTTCAAAAATTAAGAATTAACCCCTATTTAACCCCCCTTAGGGGTGGAATTCCCAAAAACCCTGAAATATGTGTTTTTAATTTTTAACTGTAAGGCCAAATACCAAATTTCATGCGTTTAACTGCAAAAATGACAGATTTTCATACAAATTTTCTTCCCCTATTTTACCCCCTTCGGGGTGGAATTTCCAACAATCCTGAAATATATATTTTTTATTTTTGACTAAAAGGCCAAATACTAATTTTCATAAACTTAACTTCAAAAATGACGGATTTTCATACAAACTATTATCCCCTATTTTACCCCCTTAGGGGTGGTATTTCCAAAAACCCTTCCTTAGTGGATGCCTACGTCATAAAAGGTACCTACTGTCAAAATTTCAAGTCTCTAACCCCAGCCGTTTTGGCTGTGCGTTGATCGATCAGTCAGTCACTCAGTTTCTTCTTTTATATATACAGATACTTAAAAAATTGTTTTATATCAGAATGTACTTTGTTGAAACATTAAGGGTTTTTATTATGTATTCTCAGTAGATTTCATCAACTTATTGCTATCACCAAAATCTTTTTAAACTTGTATCAGATAATTTTGACAAAAACTACGCTCATTCAAAAACATAATATTGTTCTTAGTGCCAGTAGCACTATTATCTGAGTAGCATACGAGAAGGTAGGGTTTTTCTAAAAAAAACTAATACTAGCCCTTTATTAAACATTGTCCCACTGCTGGGCACGGGCCTCCTCTACTAATGAGAGGGGTTAGGCCTTAGTCTACCACGCTGGCCTAATGCGGGTTGAAAGGGTTTTTCTATTAAAGATTATTGACTTTTCTTAGGATTGTCCGCTGTGACATCCTCCTTGGGGAGTGGGCGATTGCAAGCCTGCTGTGAAACGAAAGGCCGCAGGTCCAATCCTCGCACAAAGACAAATTTCTGTATGATCTACAAATATTTGTTTCGGGTGTTGTGGAAGCGTAGTCTCTCGTAGTTCTTGATACTTAGGTTATAAGATTAACCTAGTGTGGGTTCAGAACAGCGAATGTTAGGTAAACTATTATTACGATATCATACGAAAATTGAAAAAAAAATCACGCAGCAAAATTCATTAATATAAAAAAATTACGAAACTATGTTAACCTGTTACCAACTGCAGTCAAACAAACAAGCAAATTCAAAGAATACGCGAACACGTTTAATATGATAATGTATTTCTTTGCATATGTAGGTCGGTATATTTCCAAGTTTTGAAATAAGAGCAGCCGTTCAATGTTTATTTTCTTCGATCTTTTATAAGCCAAAAGTGTTGCACGTCTTCACTTGTTTACAAGCTATCCATCTCAAGCCAATTCTAGGATATTATCGAAACCTCGATTCAATATTCTGTGAATATTAAGTTACAGATCCGATTTGTGGATACACTTTAGTGACATAAGGGACTTACACATCTCAACAATAAATAGGGCGTACTCAACTGCCTCGGTGGCGCAGTTGTAATTACGCATGCGTTACGACTGCTATGCTGAGGTCTCGGGTTCGATCCCCGGGTCGGGTACCGTGATATTGGGTTTTTCTATCTTGCAATTCTCAGTATTAGTTCGGTGTCTGGAATTTGGGTATGGCGATAGGGTCGCCCCCTATCACATTATGGGACCGAAATAAATTCGACAAAAAGTGGGTGTACTGTTTACACCTCTGCCTACCCCTTCGGTGATTACAGGCGTGAGTGTATATGTATGTACTCAACGAAACACAATATACTGGATGATTTCTTGTATTTACGCTACACATTGAAATAAAACTAATTTTACGGACTTTATCGCGGTTTATTTATACGTTTAGTCTCGGCATTTCGAAAACTTTACAGCCTTCATGAACGCAGGACAGCGGTGAATATCGTCAAGAAAAGATATTGTAACATAACGTCCCTCATTTTTTTTCAATTTTCGTTTAATTTATTGTTGGTCCAATAAAATCGCGATGACCAATGACTGACCACGCAAAATAAAGTAGCTTTAACATAACTGAGTATGAATTATGTTTTAATATTGTGAGCTCTGGATGTTATTGTTACTATGGGCATTTAAAAGAGAATTCGCTCATTATAATGTATAAACAGAAGTCAACGTCGTATTTCGTGCATAATTAAAAGTAAAAAATGGCAAAACGAAACCGCAAATTTTTCTAACGAGCTATCGATCACTCGGCCATCTGTTGCCGGGCTGATTTATCGTGATGCGGTTCGTAAACATTTTTTTAAAAGTGCTTCATTACCGACGTCACGGTTTGTGTTCACAGAAATAGATTTGATATTGCACTACTCGCGTACCATTCGAGAAACGTTACAAAATGTCCCCGCGCCCACGCTTTATCATAAAAATAAACGATAATCTTTCTTAACTAACATTCTTGGACGCAATTAATTTTAATACATTCGGTTCAATATTTTGGGTAAGCACTAGAGTGTGATTACATGTTAATGTCGTTTTATAAGCGTTACTCAGCAGCATTCCAGTGTGACAGAAGCTCTAATGTATCTCAAGACACTTGGCTGAATTATTCAGTGTTCTAATTACACTAAACGTCTTTGTATGTAAGGGTTCGCCGAGCTTCAGAAACTTCTGTATCCTGATAGGTGAATTGTCACTTCATACTTTACGACTAGTTAATAAATCAGTTAACAAAAGCACAGCACACGTCACGTCTATCAACACATTAGCAATTGCTTCCCGGTTACTTACGTTAAACCACAGAATTAACTTTAACACTTTTTTCGCGCACGCGGTGCCAAGTGGGCAGTGGGCAGCGCCGAGCGCGGCACGGCGACGGCCGATGAATGAAGCTTTGTTATCTGTATTATAATAATAGTGATAATGACATTGCTTTACGTGGTACAGGTGTACTAACCTGGGAGCAGTCGATCGTAGTAGCGCCGGCGCACCGCACGCCTCAAATCCTCCAGACTGGCACTACGCAGTTTTCACGAACCAAGTCAGCGCTCGCCGGCTATTTATAAACGAATCGCTTATAATTTTATTGTTTGAGCGAAAACCCAGCGAAAGCGACAAGTGCGCGCGGCGGTCGGAACACTTCTAATGCCAATGGCGATGTTTCCAGGCTCTGTTCAATCCCTGAAGTATTCCAGCGTCCCCAATGCAGTTCAGAATCGAAGTAAGAGCTGAATGCGCTCCAAATGGAGCAACCTTCATTTGTCCAAAAACGAGGTTCTTGATAACGAGCGAAAAGGCATCTTCACTTGTCCGCAGTCCATCAAATCGCTATGTCAAAACATGTAGGGAGATGAAAGTCAATGGTTGAAAACAGTTTAATGACGTTGCTATGGATGTCAATGCAATTATCAGCGACTGATCAAATTAAATAATTTATTCCGTAAATAGGGTCATTATTACTTTTATATGTCAATTACATTTAAGCTAGATGACGCCGGAATTTCCTACCTAACCGTGAGAAGAAATGCTGAAACAAACACACAGGGCATAGTCTCTTTTAAAGTCCAGACATTTATATAGAATTAAGCGAATGTAGAATGTAATGTAGGGCAATTTCTGGAACGGGATATTACACTAAGAATATTTTTTATCCTGGCAAGGCAAAGTGACACCCCATTTAATGAGTCTGTTTAGAATAGTAAATAGTAGGAGAATACACGTTAGATGGCAAATTATTCCACAGCTTGATGGTACGGCAAACATACAAATTTGCGAACCTTTTGGTTCGGGACGGTACCGGCCAGCATCAACACGAAGCTGTAGCTCCGCAAGCCAATACCTACATGTTTCTCTGGTTTGCAAGGGTGAAATATTCGGAGTTTTCTAATTCTAATCATTATTTCTCACTGAGACTGCCTCGGTGGTAAATGGTACTTTGTGCTGAGGTCTCCCCGGGTCCGGTATGTGTAATATTGGGTTTTTCTATCAAAAATTACTCAGCAAAGCTCAGAGTCTGAAATCGTCCCCGTTTGGTGATAGGCCCTCATGCGACGTTAATAAGCCCCGCGAAATGTGGGTGTACTGGTTCCTCTGCCTACCCCTCCTAGAATTACAGGCGTGAGTGCGTATGTATAATAACAAAATAATTGCAAACATAAACACATAAATATTTGCTCGTAACCTTGTGTTTGACGGCCAAACCGCTCACGTGACAAATTGCCAATTGGCATTACCGACCAGCCAGTATTTGTAGCAAACAATTTCAAACGAATTTACAACATAGTTTTCCTAACTGTTTGAATTACACTACTGGATTTCAAATGCAAGTAGTTTATATTTTTTAAGCATAACTTTATAAATAGAAAAGCTCACTTGTTGGGTATAGGTATCAGATAGTCATTTATGGCGGCTCTTAATGGACCACCGTATTCATTGTGATTATTTTCTTTTTATTTATTACTGGACTGCCTCGGTGGCGCAGTTGTAATTGCGCATGCGTTTACGACTGCTATGCTGAGGTCTCGGGTTCGATCCCAGTATTAGCCCGGAGTCTGGAATCTGTGCCCGGTATGGCGATAGGTTTGCCCCCTATCACATCATGGGACCGAAATTTGGCGAAAAGTGGGTGTACTAGTTACACCTCTGCCCACCCCTTCGGGGATCACAGGCGTGAGTGTATATGTATGTATGTTATTTATTACTAACCGTTGTCCAGGGCTCCCCTGTTAGTTATTTTTTACCAAATATATATTTACCTAAATAAAAATAGTCTATAGCATTCAGGGATAATATACCTTTCAAACATTGAAAGAATTTTAGTAGTACCGGAGAATACCCCGAACATTCAAACTTAAAAAACTTTACCTCTTTATATATTAGTATAGAAGTAGTATAGATATAGATAATTTTGACTGCCACCGTGGCGCCGTAGGCGAAAGCCGGCTGTGAAACGAGAGACCGTGGGTTCGATTACCCCACCGAGGTCAATGTTTGTGTGACATATAAGTCTTGTAGATTGTATTTAAAAAAAACAGACCATAGTAGAGATGAAACGGATGGTAACTATCCGGTATCCAGCGTATGCGGCCTAAATTTACTATCCGTCCGGATACCGGATAATAAGTGAGTATCTGGCCGGATACAGGATTTAAAAAAAATATGAAATATAAAATTTAGTTACTTAATATAATCCACATAAGAAATATCTAACCACATATTTTTCTACAAAATACAATTATTTGTGCTCGTACTAAGGGAAATTTATGGCGAATGGAGACCGATTTCAAAAGGGGTCGTGTTTTCAATAAATTTAACAAGTCAAAGCGAGAGACAACCATCTTTTTTTTTATATTGGCACGGCAAAGTGACCATACTGCGCCTGATGGTAAGCGCAGTGCCGTCCAGTTAGAGTATCGAGCAGCGAGAGACAATTTATCCGCCGCTACTCAACACTATCATGCCGGCCTGCTACCTCACACTACGCCATGGGCAAGAAGGTGAAGAAGGAGAAAGCCGGCCAATCATCGTCCCCCAACTCAATACCCCCGACTTTTGCTACTCGACACAATTATGCCGGCCTGCTGAGTAGCTTTTGAACGGTTCGGTCACAACGAAACTAGTTCTAATCCAATGGCTTTACCTATCCGCTTAGACTGCAAACTGAACCAAGAGAAAAACATTACTGTATGAACAGTTAGATTATCTTTAACTGACATTAAAAGCATCGCGCTAATCGTAACAGACAGACGTGACCTTAATTATTAATAGATAGTTTATTGCTCACAGCTTTCATGGCTTGTTGAACATTACTCTAATAATAATGGTGAACGTGTGACGTAACGTACTGAAGCATTTGAAAATAAAATTTATTACGGTTATTTACGCATAGTGGGAGCTAGCAGCCTAGTTGGTTGCTGTCAATACCAAAGTCGTATGATCGAATCCCAAAATCCTAAAGTTACGTGTGTATTAAATGTTAATTATCGCTTGCTTTAACGGTGAAGGAAAACATCGTGAGAAAACCTGCATACCTGAGAATTCTCATAAGAATTTCGAAGGTATGTGAAGTCTACCAACCCGCATTAGGCAAGCATGGTGGACTGAAGCCTAAACCCCCTCTCCTTAGTAGAGGAGGCCCGTGCCCAGCAGTGGGACAATGTTTAAATTTTACGGATTATATCTCGGTTTATTTTACTTTTTTAATCCGACATTTCGAAGGCACATTCTTTATGATCACGGGGTGGACTAAGTTGAATGTCATCATGAAAGTATAGTGCAATGTTTCTACCCTCAATATTCGAATTTTCCTCCGATTGTATACATGTTTTTATCGTCATATTTCTTGATACTCACGATACATGTTTGACCTAGTGTGGGTCAGGGCTATGTGTGTGACTGTTGGGTGTATTGTTATTTAGATATTTTAATTAAATAGAGCAGTCCATACCTATTTTAGGCAGTATCGGTGGCGCAGCAGGCGAGTAGCCGGCTGTGAAAGGTTAGGCCGTAGGTTCGATTTCCGCACCCGAGACAAATGTTTGTGCTTTTTTCGTGTCTGGGTGTTGTTGACCGTAATCCCTCCCTTGTAGTTCTTGATACCCACGATATAGGTTTTAACTAGTTTGGGGTCAGAGCTATGTGTGTGGCTGTTAGGTGTATTTATTTATAAAAACAAGCAAGAACTTCGCTCTATGGTTACGGAAACTATCACGTTACATTGGTAACATGAGTTTGGAAATTAACGCCGTAGCGCCGTAGCCTCGTAGCCGCATCGATTCAAGTAACTTCGTGCATTGAAGCCTTACGTAGCACCTGGCTACAGTAAGCATTTGATGAAATTTAATATAGCAGTTACTTGCTGTAGCAAGGTGCTACGACAGCGGGGGGCTGTCAGCCCGAATCGATGCACTCCCAGTTTCGGAGCATCGTGCGACCCCGAGATGGACGGCAGCGCGTGTGGTAAGGCCTCGTTCGCTGTCGTAGTTCGGTGCGCGGGGGCTCCTAAGCCCTCCCATGGAGATGGGCCCGTACAAGGCACCGCGCAGGGGCGGTTCCGGCAGCAATTCTAGCACTCCTTAGAATACCCCGGGATCGCTCCGTAAGCGCCGAAGAAGGCCACCGCGGGGTTTTAGCTGGTAGTGTCGGGTAGGGTGTACATAGGGGGTAGGGACTCGGCCCAGCGGCTGCCCGGATAGCCATCATCCGGGCGAGGGGGATGCTGGGTCGTAAGACCGGCTAGTCCAGCATAACCGTTTTATTCTTATTCCGCTTCCCCCCGGAGCGGGCGGTAGTAATAAAACGCTTTCCCCGCGACAACAAAAAAAAAAAAAAAAAGGTGCTACGATAGGTTTCAATACAACTGATGCAGGTAATAAACTCGCTGTGTATTTCGTGTATTGTATTCGAAATGATTATATAATTAAAACCCTGCTAGACTTAACTTTTCAAAATTTAAATATTTTACATTTCTTTTATACTAGTGGTTGAAAGTCGAAAGGTCAAAACTCATTCAGTCAAAAAACTGTTTCCATTTTTTTAATATAAAATCGATTCTCTAACAGAAAAGAAAAATTTCTGAACTGTTTTGAATTGCACTATAAATAGGCATATACATCTGTTAAAGACCATATGAATATAAGAGTACTTTTTAATACAACGATAATTTATTTAATGACTTCCGGCTTAATCTACTCTACCTTAGATTTTAATGGAAATATCACTTACAAAATATTTGCTACTGCATTGACGAGTTGTAGACTCAGTAGGGGGAGATTTGTTATGAAGGGGGCAGTCTATACGAAACTAGTGGGAGTCTAGCTCGGTTTTAATCCGTGTGCGTACAGACGTTCTCTGTGTAGTTTGTGTTTAATCGATGATTGCTAATGTGAATACATACATACATACACTCACGCCTGTAATCCCCGAAGGGGTAGGCAGAGGTGTAACTAGTACACCCACTTTTCGCCGAATTTCGGTCTCATAATGTGATAGGGGGCGAGCCTATTGCCATACCGGGCACAGATTCCAGACTCCGGGCTAATACTGAGGAATTTCTAGACAGAAAAACCCAATATCACTTTACCCGACCCGGGGATCGAACCCGAGACCTCGGCACAGCAGTCGTAACGCATGCGCAATTACAACTGCGCCACCGAGGCAGTCAAGTCAGGCTAATATGAATATAGATCTGTAAAAGATCATATGAAAATAGCTATGTAAGAGATCATTATTATGAATACAGATCTGTAAAAATAAAATGACGATCGGTCACCGTTGTTCGTGCGTCATGTAAAACTGCTGGACCGATTTCAATGAAATTAGGCACACAGATAGACTATGAGCTAAATAACCTATTTTTACATAGGTTATTTTTATCTCGTTTGCAGATTCTCGCGTGAGGGAAAATATTTTATAGAGAAAAACTTTGAGTGTCCTTATTTACTGTAGGGTACTGATTTTATCATGTATCCGAAACGGCGGGCAAAAGCTAGTATCTCACAAAATAAGTGGTTGTTTTACGAGGCGATTGTATCTGTACAAGCTAAACAAGAAAACATTAGAAGAATATGCTATTTTGACAATTTGACAACAACTAATTGTATGTTTATAATTTCTGGCAATAACACAAAATTTTATTGTGGCTGATAATAGCGCCGAGGGCACTACACTATACGATTAATACCCATCTTACTTTATAATGTGTATATACAACATTATTTTTAGTATACTACAAAGCCGAAAGTAGTTTGTTGAGAATCAGTAGCACAATCCATTGCACTAATTTTTAACGTGTTATATTGGTATCCCAAAAACGTATAAAAATTTTCGTCAACCTGGTTACCTTGTTTATTACTTAATAAAAATGCGGCGCAATATGCTTAAACGGGCCCGCTTGTGTATTAGGGAAAGGGGTGGACATTTTGAACAAACAGCAGCGCGTGGCGCACGTATGCCCATGCATCGTTCAAGAAACGGGATACATTATTTTTGCATGTCACCGCGCGAGTTTTCCTTATTATTATTATGTCATATATTTATCTGATCTTTTATACCAAAATCTAATTTGGGTGTTTCGGCTTTATGGTATACAAAAACTAATCTTGTATAACTTGGGTTCGATTCCCGTATCGAGACAAATGTTTGTGTGATAGACAGATAGTTGTTTCGGATCTGGGTGTTGTGGGACCGGAATCCCTTGTAGTTGTTGACACCCACGATACAGATTTACCTAGTGTGCGGGCAGAACTATGTGTGTGACTGTTGTGTCTATTTAACCCGCGCATACTTCTGTCATTCTTTCACACACAAACATTCAATATTGAACCAAAAATTCAACTTTTATCGGCGACATCACGAATAAGTATGTCTAATAGAATTTTATTCACGTTCAGAATGGAAGAATATAAAACTGTTTTACAACGTCCGCACCATTTCTCAGTACAAACAATGTGTGCGGTATAAAAATATTACGACAGAATTAAACATGGCGATCAATGTGGTTTGACCACAACAATAAAAATACAGCTGTACGTCCCACGGACGCTAGTATAGGTAAATAGTATACATAATGCTAACTCCTGTATGTATTTTTATCCTGGCACAAGACAGTGACCACACTGCACCTGATGGTAAGCGCAGTGCTACCCAATTAGAGTATAAAGTAGCGAGAGACAATCTATCCCCCGCTACTCGACACAATCATGCCGGTCTGCTGTGTAGCTTCTTCACAGTAAAGCACCCAGGATCAGAGGAAGGAGGGAACACGATATCTGGCAAACTGTTCCATGGCTTAATGGTGCGGCAAAAATACGAATTTGCAAACCTCTTGGTGCGGACGGATAGTAGACACCACGAAGCTGTGGCTCCGCATGCCAGTGCGCCTGGTTCTGGTGTGGAGAGGATGGGATAAAATTAAACAATTCTTCAGAGCATTCGCCATGATACAGACGGTAGAACACGCTACGCGAGGAAATATACCTTCGCAGCTGTATACCCTTTATTATACAAGATACCAGTTAAACTAGCTCGTAGATCAGCTCTGCTTCAGTGGCGCAGTTGTAATTGCGTACACGGTACGACTGCTGTGCTGATTTCTCATCTCCAGAAATCCACAGTATCATTCTGGAGTCTGGAATCGTACCCGGTATGGTGATAGGCCTCTATCACATCATAAGACGGTAATAAACTCAGCAAAATATGGGTGTATAGGTAACACCTCTGCCTAAGCCATCGGGAATTATAGGCGTGAGTGAATACCGTTTGGTGGATCACCATATTATGATACCACACATGACCCACAATATCCAAAGATAAAGACAGACATGTCAGAAGAAAATGGGGATTTACGTATCCAGAAATCCCATTCACCATACGAAATGCAGCTAGCACGTTACGCAGTTAGCAGTTATACGCTATTTTTCTGTGAGACTGAGGCGCTAACTCGGTTTTAGGATATTCATGCTATAGACAAAACTTTCCATAGAAGTGGTAAACTACAGATCCTGAACAAAGTGTATCTTTAATCTATATGTAATGGTAGGCAGCGGCTTTGCTGTGCCCTGGCATTGCAGTGAAGTCTATGGGCGGCGGTGTCTACTTACCATCAGGTGGCCCGTCTGCTTGTCTGCCTATCCAGGCAGTAAAAAAAAACTCGCATAAATTTTCAACTGACCTTGAAATCGCCTGATCAGTTTCCACACCTTCAGTGTATATAAAATCTCATTGCCCAACCATTTGTAGCCTGTAGAGAAGACTCTCGTCTATATACGATTAAATTACCGTTTTCTTTAAAGACGGTTGTGGAAAAATCTATTAATGATAAGCGCGCTGTCAAGACTTTGTAAAATAATTTCAACATAATTAATGTTTGTCTCCCGGCTGTCTGTCTTGGTAAAATATCTACGCCAATGTTCTTGATTAATTTACCTCCATATAATTAGCATTTAGCAGGCCGGCATCATTTTAGCAGGCCGGCTTAATTGTTTAGAGTATTAAGGGATAGTTGCCTCTCGCTACTTTATTCTCTACCTGGACGGTACTGCACACTTCATAGGCTTGCTTGTGTCAAAACTAAAATAATTTGCTATACAGGGTGTTGTAAAGCAGGGTACTAATAAAAGCACCTTGCATAGAGTCGGTGAATAGAAACTTATTAGTAAAGTGAAAAAACAAAAATTGGAATAAAAATTATTTGTAGCGCGATTTTAAAATGTTATTGTTACTTTTAAAACTCTTGATAATGTGTCAACCGATTACCAAAGCATTAAATATACTTAAGCGATGCCAAAATAGTTCGGATTGATCATTGGCTTCAGGGATCATAAAAAGAATGATTTTATAAAATTTTCAAATTACAATTGCTTAGATAAGATGAGGTTTACGGGATTTTCAACTTTATCGATATGTTACTAATCACCAACTATACATGGTGCTTTCATTGTTACCCCCCTTTTGCAACACCCTGTATATATTATATGAATAGCTATACATATTATAGCTCTTTTACATATGTATATATACACACGTCACACACACATCATCCCAAAAGTGCCCAACGTGCCTAAAGAAGTGTTCACTTCAAAAGTTGCATCAAAACAAAGTATTTCTTAAAACACCCATATTGCAGTGTGTTCAAACTGCAAGTTTAAACTTTAGGTACTAGTATACTTTGCTTACTCTCCAACCCAACGCGCTGAAAATTCTTAAACTACTTTCAACCCGGGATATTGCAAGAAATTATAGTCATAAGCAGTATTACGTAAATTAAATGACTTTTCGAGTGTTGTATACCTGCATATGAGATCATGTGGATTGAGAGCGCTTTTGTTTCGCTTTCCAGGTGGATGAGAAGTTATCGGTCTGAGAATATGATGAAAAAACATCTAGGCAGTCATGGGGACTACTGACAGAAGTGAAAACTTAAAACTTTATATTACTACTGTGTCCTTTTTTGAAACAGCGTCCATGAAGTTGTAACTTTTTTGTTTATAATTCCTTGTCAATAATTATAGAACTTCATAGGCGTGTTTATGTTTAAAGTAGAATACCTAATCTGAACGTGACGGACACGCGAGTTCAGTGCTTTTTTCCCATCCCCAAAGTGCCAAACGTGCCTAAAGAAGTTTTCACTTAAAAAATTCACAAACAAGCGCATATATATTTCTATTCTCCGTATTTTGAAACATTATACAGCAATTTTGTATCGTGTACAAAGAAATGTCACCTTTACAGCCTCCGTGGCTCAGCCGGCTGTGAAACGAGAGGCCGCGGGTTCGATTCCCGCACCATAACAAACGTTTGTGTGATCCACTGATATTTGAGATTGGTTGTTATGAGACCGAAAATCTCTCGTTGCTGATACCCACGGTCAGGTGTGACCTAGTGTGGGGTCAGGACTATGTGAGTGACTGTTAGGTATTATTTTTGTTTTTATTTTCTCGGTATATTTTTGTTTTCTCGGTTGGTAGAGACTGTAGACTTTTTAGAAGTTTTTGCGGGGGGTAGGATATTCATATCCGCCCGGATAGCGACCACCGTACACAGGGTGTAAAACCCGCCATACTGGCACACGCAAGTGTATCGCGTTCCGGGATCAGCCAGTGTACATCCGGTTTTTGTACATGTGCATACATTTGTCCAGTGTACATCGGGGGTCTAGAGTTGGGGTACGATGTTTGGCCGTTTTGCGGCCTTCTGAGTACTCTGACACTAGACCTCCGACCACTTCTTCACCTTCTTGTCCATGGCATAGTGTGAAGAAGCAGACCGACATGATTGTGTTGAGTAGCGGGGGATAGATTGTCTTTCGCTACTCGATAGTCTATTTGGACGGCACTGCGCTTACCATCACGTGCAGTGGGGTCACATTGCCGTGACAGGATAAAAAAAGGAGTATAAATAGAATTTGGTGGAGATTCTGATACAGTAGTGCATATATGGGACCAAGAGATGTTATATTTAAAAACAAGATTGCAACCATGAGATCTCCGACAACTACCCTTATTTTAAATTAGAACAAAGTCTGTTATAGTTGTATTGTCTCAAAAAATTTGCGTATAAAATATTTATTAATAAATAATGCGCTCATTGATATTATTTGGCAACATTGTCCAAATAGACAGAACATTTTTTCCAACGTTAAGTGCTCACTCATTTAATTCTCTTTGAGTGCTTTTATAACTGACAGAGAAGCATTTTCGGAATTAACATTATTATTATAACGTAATAATAATATATACGTAATAGTAATATTGTATGTTAAAGAACTTGACAATCAAGTTATACGTATAAGACCGCCTTGGTGGCGCAGTTGTAATTGCACATGCGTTACAACTGCGGTGCTGAGGTCTCGGGTTCGATCCCCGAGTTGGGTAAGGTGATATTGGGTTTTTCTATATAGAAATACTCAGTATCAGTCCGGAGTCTGAAATTGAGACCGGTGTGGCAACCAGCTCGTCCCCTATATGGGACCGTAGTAAATTCAGCGAAAATGGGTGTACTGGTTACACCTCTGCCTACCCCTTTGGAGGTTACAGGCGTGAGGGTATATTGTATATATGTATGAAGAGCTAGACAGAATTAGACATAGTACTCCGTCATTTTGCCGAGCGTATTTACACCCCTTGATGGGGTAGAGGCAAGCCTATCGGTATGTCCCTAACAACATTCAATCAAAATCAAAATCAAAATCAAATATTTATTGAATCCATGAAATGTTATACATTATTTAGATTCTGTCAATTTTTTACTCGACCGCCAGTTCGGAATGCAGTTTCGCTAGAGAAGAACGGGCAAGAAACTTTAGCGTTGCTCTTTTTCAACATTGGTTAACAATATTTGGTAATACAATTATTATACAATTTTAATTTAATTACATTAGATTAGAGCAGCTCAATGTGTGTTAAGCTGCCTTATTGCAAGATTGTGAAATAAAACACATTACAGCACCTAGTGCCGCACATGACCATCGTGAGAGTGAAATCTCGATTTCTTAAAGCAGTTGGTCCTTACTGAAATAGTCTGAGCAGACCAGTCCACACGAGCCGCACCCGATCACGAGTAGTGACGCATGTGTCAGCCATCGGCCTCCTCAACCATGTTACAGGGAAGAGACCGACCTGGCACATGGCGCCGCAGCAAGCACAGACACTTTAGCGAGCATGACAAACCCAGACTAAATACAACAATTAAATACTAAGACAATAATATCATATAAAGTAAAGTCATGTAAGGCATATAAGTTCGCAATGTTAAGCAAATAAAATATTGGCATAACTTAATATATATAACTCTTATACAAACATATAAAGTTCCCAATAATAAGTTAATGACTAACTTCTAAGTAATAGGATAACTTATTCCCAAGCCTTTCGGTCATCTAAATATTCAGAAAATTTGTAATAGGCTTTATTACTTAGTTTTCGTTTAATAGTAGCTTTAAAGCATCTTTCATTAAGTTCTTTAATATGATTGGGAACCTTATTGTAGAAGCGTATACAAAGCCCCTTGAAAGAGTTGCCGATTTTGTGGAGCCTTGTTTTATAACTCATAAGATTATTTTTATTTCTAGTATTTACACTATGGACATCACAAATTTTTGGAAATTGTTGTATATTCTTATGAACATACATTAAATTAGCGAATATAAATTGTGATGCTACTGTCATTATATTAATTTCCTTGAATTTTTCTCTCAAAGAACTCCTAGAATTTAGCGAGTAGATAGATCTTATAGCTCGCTTTTGGAGAGTAAAGATGATATTGATGTCAGCAGCACCACCCCATAGTAGAATCCCGTAGCACATCAAACTATGGAAATACGCAAAATAGACCAACCTAGCCGTATCAGCGTCGGTCAATTGACGTATTTTACTCACAGCATAAGCTGCGGCACTTAATTTTTTGGACAATACAGATATGTGAGATCCCCATTGAAGTTTGGGATCTTATGTTATGCCTAAAAACTTGGTTGTCTCCACAAGACTCAATTTATCCCCATTCATATAAATATTGGCGTCGATCTTTTTGACATTAGGTGTTAAAAATCGAATACATTTGGTTTTCTGACTATTCAATAGTAAATTATTAACGCTAAACCAATGTACTATTTTTGCGAGCGTGTTGTTTACATCGTCAAGAACAGAATTATGTCGGCTTACTTTGAATATTAAAGAAGTATCATCTGCAAACAACACTACCTCACAGTTGTCCCTTATGCAATAAGGTAAGTCATTTATATAAACTAAGAATAGAAAGGGTCCAAGAATCGAGCCCTGTGGAACTCCCATGGTAAGAACAGACCCAGGAGATAATTTTCCATTGACGTCTACACTTTGAACCCTATTACTTAAATATGACTTAAATAACTTAAGAGCAATACCATTAATTCCATAGTGACTCAATTTCGTGACAAGTGTGTCATGGTGTACACAATCAAAGGCTTTAGATAGATCACAGAACACACCCAAAGCATCCCGTGAATCCTCCCAAGCATCAAAGATATTAGTTAGTAGCTCAACACCAGCATCAGTGGTGGAGCGACCCCTTGTAAAGCCAAATTGTTTATGATGCAACATGTTATTCCGAGAAAAATATTTTTGCATTTGCATTAACATAAGCTTCTCAAAAATTTTGCTTACCGAAGGTAGCACAGAAATAGGTCTATAATTATTGGGGTCAGCTGTACTACCCGTTTTAAAAAGAGGAATAATTTTACTCATTTTCAACTTATCAGGAAATATACCACTATTAATACAGGAATTAAATATTACAGCTAGCTGGGGCGCTATAACAGGGATAACAAAATTTAAAATTTTTGTAGATATTCCCCATAGATCACATGTATTCTTAATATTAATTGCTCTTACAACTTTTATAACGTCTGTACTATTAACACATTGGAATTCAAATGAATCTTTACACCTTGTAACATTTTCTAGTAATAATTTTTCTGCTGTGGTTGACGACGAATTTAAATTTTTTGTGGTAGAAACTGGAATATCAGTGAAAAAAGTTTCAAATGCCCTAGCTACATCTATATCAGACTTAATGATTTTATCATCAATTTTTAAGCTAAAATCGGTGTCACGAAGTTTAGCTTTTCCAGTTTCTTTGCTAATTACAGTCCATGTCGTTTTAATTTTATTTTTAGAGCTTTTTATTAAGTCACTTATGTGAATTGATTTGGCACAATGACATACTCTTTTAAAAATTTTTGAATAATTCTTAACGTAATCAATAAAATCACTATTATGATTATATGATCTTTGATGATAGAGATCATATAATTTCCTTCTACTGATATGAATTCCTATAGTGGCCCAATCGCTGAAAGTGCAATTCTTGCCTGTAGAAACTGATTTCGATGTAAAAACTGATTTAAACTCCTCACAGAAGGTGCTAAAGAAAGAATTATATAATATATTAGGATTATTATTATTTAATGTAATGTTAAATGTGTTATTTAATTTACATTTAAATTTCTCTAAGCGGGTCTTTGTTACTGGTATAACAGTGTGTTTTTTATTTGATGTCATCTGGAATTTACTACTAAATGAGATTAATTGCCCACAGTGATCAGAGTCAAGATTATTAATAATTTGTTTATTAAATGGTACTATACCTGTAAAGATATTATCTATACAGGTTGCACTTGTACTAGTTATTCTAGTTGGCTCTGAAAACAAGTGCACTAAATCAAATGACATAAAAAAACTTTTTAGTTTTACAGATAAGGAATTATTTTCTAGTAAATTTATATTAAAGTCTCCACAAACAAGCAATCTCTTATTCGATTTATTTAATTTATTCAATGTTTCTTCAAGTACATATTCAAAATTTTCATATGATGAGGTGGGTGGCCTGTATACACTGATAACAATGAGCTGCTCCAGTTCAATACATGATATTTCTGCAGTCTGCTCCACGGAGAGACTCACTATGTCCTTCCGTTCTTTAAATTTAAGTTTTTTATTTAATATTATAAGTGAGCCTCCACGTATTGCATTTTGTCTACAAAAATGGCTACCAATTGTATAATTATTAAAATTGAACATGAGCTGTTCAGATCTGAGCCAATGTTCTGTTAAACAAAGGATGTCAACATCCTTACAACCCATGAACAATTCCATCTGTAATTCTTTACCTAGTATACCCTGACTATTCTGATGAACTAGGTTTAAGATATTGTTACCTTTAGTGATAAACTTATTCTGAAAAGCAGGTAGAGTGGAATTTATATTTATTAAATTATTATTTTGACTATTATTCTTAATTAATATGTCAATATTCTTGTTTTTATTATGAATGCAAGAGGTGTCCTCTATTGTCTTTTGAACTAATTTAAATTATTTGGGATAGATACACTAGTATTATCCTCTATGTCAAGAATAGGCTGCTCAATAGAAGCAACTTGAATAGCCAATACCTTGGCTTTGTCAAAAAAATAAGGATATAGCGATTTTGCTATAAGTCTTTCAATGTCAAGTAACGCAAATGTTTTCCGAATTTGAATATATCAACACGAATGTTATCTGTTTGGACAGGGAATCGAACCCTTAACCTTACCAGCCTTACACTATAAAAATAGTTTCACCAAGAGTTAATATAAACATAGTTCACAATTATTTTTTTTTTGTCCTAACATGGCGTAGTGACCGCACTTCACCTGATGGTAAGCGCAGTACGGTCCAATTAGAGTATCGAGTAGCGAGAGACGATCTATCCCCCGCTACTCAACACAATCATGCCGGCCTGCTCCTTCACACTACGCCATGGGCAAGAAGGTGAAGAAGCGGTCGAGGGTCTATGGTCAGAGTACTTAGAAGGCCGCAAAATGGCCAACATTGTACCCCAACTCTAGACCCCCATAAAACCGGATGTACACTGGCTGATCCCGGAATGCGACACACTTGCGTGTGCCACTATGGCGGGTTTTTCACCCTGTGTACGGTGGTCGCTATCCGGGCGGATATGAAAATCCTACCGCCAGCACCAGCAAATAAAAAAATAATAAGATATTTACACGTTTGATCATTGAATGTATAAATAATGCGGCTTGGTCCGTTGAATCTCACAAGACAGCTTTGCTAATGACAATAGGTTCAGACTTCAGTTGGCTCTTTACCGATATCGTAAATAGCTTCGTAAATATTATCTCTAATGTATGACATAGATTATTTGCCAACAACGATAACTGCACATACCAATATTTCGTCATCACTGTGTAACTCGCCTTTATTTATAGTGCCGAGGGAATTAAAAAGTTTAAACATAATCTCAGCTTTATCTTTAGTCAAGCTCTCAGTAGGTCAGGGATTTTAATCTTTTGAAATCACAATTTACAGATTTGATATGCGATTGCGACATTTGTAAAGTGCTGGCTTTCGACAGGAGATTTATAATCATATTGGATCATTCTAAAAACAAAGCTTAACTCATATATTAAATTGTTTTCAGTGATATCTATTTGCAAGCTTATATTTTTTAACCGACTTCAAAAATAGGAGGAGGTTAACAATTCGTCGGAATCTTTTTTTTATGATGTTACCCAATTACTCGAAGACGCCTAGACCGATTCGAGAAATTCTTTTGTTCTTTTATTCTTTTTTGGTTTAAAAGGGTATACTTCCATTGGTCCCATTAGCACCAAGTCAGGATCTGATGATGAGATCTCAGAAAAATAAAACGCAACCGCTCAAATTTTATAGCGACGCATAATTTGTGTTTTATTGAATTCGGTGTACTTTCTATGAATTAAAAAACGTTTATAGAATGAAATGAAAAGGGATCAAATAGATCTCCTAATGGGAAATCCTATGGTACGTAAAAGTTCGTCTAGATGATTACCACTGCTTTCGCCATTTCTGCCACCAAGAAATGGAGATAAGGGATGTAGGTAATTATTTTGATCTCTTGAAATCGTACTTACCGTTAAAAGCTAGCTACCGCTTCAGGTTTTTCTTTTTATCCTGGAACGACAAAGTGACACCAAAGGTGAGCACAGTCCCGCCCAGATAGAGTATCAAGTAGCAAGAAACAAGCATTCTTTGCTACTCAACTAAATCATGCCGGCCTGCTAAGTAGCTTCTTCACACTACGCGTTAAGGGAGTCAGGATTATATAAAAAGGAAGGTACACGTGGGGCAGCAAATTTTAAGTGGTTTTCTGCGAAACCTGGTGCCAACTCGCTGGATGCAGATCATTTATGTCGCAGACGACAGTTTAAAGTGTCAATTCACCATTAAATATCTATTTCGATATTCCATCATTTATTTATTACACAGATTTATGTCTGTGATTTTCTGAATGCACTATATCCACAACAGCAGAATCAAATCAAATGGTTTTCAGTGTTGTAAAGAGAAGTTTAGACTAACATGTTATACTAATAATTAACCCAAATTATTCACCATAGCTAGCAGACACTAAAGCAAGCGGATCTGGACGACAAAGCAAGTGAAAGAGCAGCTGAGAAATGTATGATGTATACATTAATTTATCAAGGCAGTCATCAAGGCCGGTACGAACGGTGGTTATATTTTGAGAACCGATTGCGCAATACAAACTCCGTTACACAGTTCTTTGAGTAGGGACGCCGAGCGTTTTCGTGTTCTGATATATTTTCTTTTTGATGTGTCTAATTACGTATAATTAGTAAGAGCCCTGTTTGATGTAAATATTTTGTCGTCACTCCCAAATTTCAAACTTATAAACTTAATAAATATCTACAAAGTGCACATAAAAATAATTATAATATAAATATAATTATAAATTGTTACTGGTTTTAACGTGGTTATTTTATTTATTAGTATTCATGTTTCAAAACATAACAAACCATTATAAAATTTTGAAACATTACACTTTGTATTTTCTGATCCGTGTTAGGTTTGATCTGCAGTTAAAACAATTATTTGAAAATGAATAATAATGTTTCATTTTCAATAAGTAAAAGTTTTTTATTCATAAAAAGTACACCGACTTCAATAAGAAACAAATTATGCGTCACTATAAAATTTGAGGGTTGCCCTTGATTTTTCGGAGATCGCATCATCAGATCCTGACTTGGTGCCAATGGGACCACCTGGGAAGTATACCCTTTTAAACAAAGAAAGAATTTCTCGAATCGGTCCAGGCGTCTTCGAGTAATCGGGTAACATACATAAAAAAAAAGATTCCGACGAATTGTTAACCTCCTCCTTTTTTGAAGTCGGTTAATAAAAATAATTATACTTATGAAACTATTAAAATTAGGTTTTTTATAACAATTTTGTTTATAGCTTTATAAGCATAATTGCATTTTAACTTAAAATTTGGTTTAAACTTCACTTCTGATCTTTCGTGATATAGGAAAGTTTATTAACCATCTGAAATAGCCACAAATTTCAGCTGTCTAATCCTTTAAAATGTTATATATGTAGCATCGTTCCCATAAATGCATTCCCCATTAGAATAGTATATATGGCCGGCCTACATCCAAACAAAATGCTAAATCTTTTCCAAAGCCACTAATTAGCAGCGATCTTACGTTGTCTTGTCACGCAGTTTAAACGTCTGTCTCTCCCATTTCCGTGGTAAGAGATGGTATGGCCTAGTTTGCTGGTTTGATTTTTGGACTGACAACTGATGAGCTTCTATTTCTGGTTTATTTCTATGTGACTATTTTGACTACACGTGTTTATATTCTTATGAAATATGTGGTATTTTATATTGCATCAATCTGGAAATCCATACTAATACTATAAATGCGAAAGTAACTCTGTTTGTTTGTTTGTTACCTCTTCACGACTAAACGGCTGAACGGATTGTAATTAAATTTGGTAAGGGAATAGATTATATCCTGGAGAAGGACATAGGCTATTTTTCTCAAAAAACAACATTGAAAGGGGTCAAATAGATGTTCAAAATTTGTATGGGAAATCCATAATTCCTCGACTTAGGGATCTGTAAATTCATATTTAGGCTTTTGGTAGGAAATAAAGAAATACGTGATTCAATGTTTTTGAAAAATCATCCCTAAAAGGGGCAAAGTGAGGTTAAACTTATGGGGTATTCTTTAGATGCAATCTCAAGATTCAGGCACAACACCTGAGAGGCTGGACAATCGCTACAGGTGCCTCAGTGCAGAAGACAACTCCTTGGATTGTATACTTCTGCTCCCGAATATAACCTCCATGCAGGCGGAGCCGCGAGCAACAGCTAGTATTATAATAGTGTAAAATAGAAAATAGAACAATATTTCAAGCCTAATTTAAACGTACAGTATCAAGCTGCACATCGTTTGCTTTTATGGTATCACAAAATATATCAGACCAGTTAGACATTCTCCATGGCGCAATGGGCTGTGAAACGAGGAATAACGGGTTTGATTCCCACACCGAAACCAATATGTGATGAACAAATATTAGTAGATCCTGATAAGACTCGTATCTTAGTGTGGGTTAGGACTATATGTAACTATGTATAAAAACCACGTATCACTGTGTCCGTAAACACCACGAAATAGCTCAACCGATTTCAATGAAATTTGAATTATGAATGGTTGGTCCCAATCTGTATATATAAAAGAAGAAACTGACTGACTGACTGACTGACTGACTGACTGACTGACTGATCGATCAACGCACAGCCTAAACGGCTGGGGTTAGAGACTTGAAATTTTGACAGTAGGTACCTTTTATCACGTAGGCATCCACTAAGGAAGGGTTTTTGGAAATACCACCCCTAAGGGGATAAAATAGGGGATGAAAGTTTGTATGAAAATCCGTCATTTATGAAGTTAAATTCATGAAAATTAGTATTTGGCATTTTAGTTAAAAATGAAAAATATATGTTTCAGGATTTTTGGAAATTCCGCCCCTAAGGGGGTAAAATAGGAAATGAAAGTTTGTATGAAAATCCGTCATTTTTAAGTTAAACGAATGAATATTGGTATTTTGTATTGTATACTTTTTCTGCCAAACAAGACCTCCACGCGGGCGGAGCCGCGAGCAACAGCTAGTCTGTATATATAAAAGAAGCAACTGACTGACTTGACTGACTGACTGATCGATCTACGCACAGCCAAAACGGCTGGGGTTAGAGACTTGAAATTTTGACAGTAGGTACCTTTTATGACGTAGGCATCCACTAAGGAAGGGTTTTTGGAAATACCACCCCTAAGGAGGTAAAATAGGGGATGATAGTTTGTATGAAAATCCGTCATTTTTGAAGTTAAGTTTATGAAAATTAGTATTTGGCCTTTTAGTCAAAAATAAAAAATATATATTTCAGGATTTTTGGAAATTCCACCCCGAAGGGGGTAAAATAGGGGAAGAAATTTTGTATGAAAATTTGTCATTTTTGCAGTTAAACGCATGAAATTTGGTATTTGGCCTTACAGTTAAAAATTAAAAACACATATTTCAGGGTTTTTGGAAATTCCACCCCTAAGGGTTAAATAGGGTAAGAAAACTTGTATGAAAAACCAAAAAAAAAAAATTATGTTAAATGCATGAAAATTGGTATTTTGTAGTGTATACTTTTTGTCTCAAACATGACCTCCACGTGGGCGGAGCCGCGAGCAACAGCTAGTATAAAATATAGGATACCTTTTGTCTCGGTAAGCGCTGTTGTCGAGAGAAACACACCAAATAGTCACACATATAGGTCTGATCCCACACTAGGTCAAACCTGTATCGTAGGTATCAAAAACTACGGGGGGCTACGGTCCCACAACACCCAGACCCGAAACAAACATCTGTCTGTCACGCAAACATTAGTCAAATCTAATTTGTTTTTATATTTTCAAAGAAAAATGGCTGTCTCATATGATGTACAATAATGCTAAAGATGAACAAAATACATAAAACATTCCAATATCGATATGCAGCGATAGGCTAGTTGGTTGCGGTACGGACTGTCAAGAAAAAGTCGTATGTACGTTGTTTACGGTAGGCAGTGGCTTTGCTGTGCCTTGGCATTGCAGAAGTCTATAGGCATCTATGTCTACTATATCTACATACCATCAGGTGGCCCGTCTGCTCGTCTGTCTATCCAGGCAGTAAGAAAAAAAAACCTAAATGGCATACCCCTCTGACTTTTCTAAAGATACGTGTGTATTCAATTTTAATTATCGTTTGCTTTAACGGTGAAGGAAAACATCGTGAGGAAACCTGCATACCTGAGAATTCTCATAAGAATTTCGAAGATATGTGAAGTCTATCAACCCGTATTAGGCCAGCGTGGTGGACTAAGGCCTAACTCCTCTCATTAGTAGAGGAGGCCCGTGCCCAGCAGTGGGACAATGTTTAATACAGGGCTAGTATTAGTATTATTCCAATATCACATAGGGGACAGCTGGTATAAAATTATTTTACAAATTAAATGTCACTTTCTATTTTAATAATTCACATTAAGGTTTCTCTTTGTCTCCTCTAAAATAATGTTTACAACTTAATCCTTTTTAGTTCACAGTGCCAACATAACAAAATAGTAATGTTTCTATTTTACAATTTGAGGATTTTCATGTCTTAATATAAATTGGAGCGAGCCAAAAGCATCTAGGTTCATGTTTATTTAGAATTCCAAATCTGGCGCGACGGCTACAACTGCAGCGGAGTATGTTTTCAGCACACATATTAACTATAAGTTGCTCTACTTTATGGTTCAAAGCTCTTGAATAAAAAAATAAAATTGTCTATGTTTAATAATGTTTTAAGGCTGGTTATTTTGGAATTATTCAGACTTGTATTGATTGAAATAACACAGTTTATAAACTATACTAGTATTTTGTAATAAAACGAAATTTACGGATTCTATCGCGGTTTATTTTACTTTTTAACCCGACGTTTCGAAGGCTTTACAGCCTTCATGGTCACGCATGTGCACTATACTTTCATGACGACATACAACTCAGTCTCCCCCGTGACCATGAAGGCTGTAAAGCCTTCGAAACGTCGGGTTAAAAAAGTAAAATAAACCGCGATAGAATCCGTAAATTTCGTTTTATTACAATGTATAATATTCGCGTAAACATAAGAGACCATTATATACTAGTATTGCCAATGTACCTATAGTCAGTTTCAATGTTTATGCATATAAAATTACCATACTTAATATATGTGTTCTTAGAATGTTTATGGAATAACTAGCTGTTGCTCGCGGCTCCGCCCGCGTGGTCGTTATTTTTGGAAGAAAACGTATATACGATCCATGGAGGCATCTTAAGCTATTACACCTATATTTTGCTATCCCATAGAAGCGTACATTTTTGCGGCATAAAAAGCCTATGTGCTATTTCCAGACTATAAACTGTCTCTGTGCCATATTTCAGCCAGATCCGTCCAGCCGTTGTAGCGTGATTGAGTAACAAGCATCCATCCATCTAAACATTCGCATTTATAATATTAGCAGGATGACTGGGAGTCAGTAAGGACTACCGACTGGAGTCAAACTATAAAACTGTGAAATAGAAAGAAAGAAGAAAGAAAGAATGCACTCTGTATTTGGTTTAAATAGCAGTTGTTTTTAGTGGATATTCAAAGTTGTAGGTATGTAGTACGCTGGTGGTAGGATATTAATATCAGCCCGGATAGCGACCACCGTACACAGTGTGTAAAACCCAGCATAGTGGCACACGCAAGTGTGTCGGGTTCCGGGGTCAGCCAGTGTAAACGGTTCTTGCCGGGGTCGTAAAGTTAGGGTACGATGTTTGGCTATTTTACAGCCTTCTGAGTACTCTGACACTAGACAGCTTTTTCACCTCCTAGCCAATGGCGTAGTGTGAAGAAGCAGGCCGGCATGAGTGTGTTGAGAAGCGGGGGATAGATCGTATGTTGCTACTCGATACTCTAATTGGACGGCCCCGCGCTTACCATCAGGTGCAGTGTGGTCACATTTCCGTGCTAGGGTAAAAAATCCCTATGTCTATCCCCCGCTACTCAATAAATAAAAGTAATAATTTCATAATTTATAAATTAAAATCATTAACATAAGTCTATTTTTCACATTTATCGGCACTCCTAGCAACAATTACATAAATAAAATGTATAGCTACAGTTATACTGATATTACAGAAGGCTAGTGACGAACTCATAAGATTTTAAACATCTAAAAATCATAACTCACCTAAAGAAGTATTCCTTCAAATATCACGACTTCAATAACAATTTCTTGGTAGGTTGTCGAAAGAATGTAGATACGTATTTCTCAACTTGTTACATGCGTTAATAGATACATGTAGTTTCAAAATAACACCTTATTTATAATCGTGTCCATTATTTTGACAGCGCGGGTTGACCTACGCATGTACATTACAATAAAATAGCTTAAATAAATCCACCCACACGAAACAACAAGATAAATTATACAGAAACATCAAATATTTTGTTGCATAAATAAAATAGTTCTGTGTGTTCCAAATGCACGAAAAAGAAAGAAGGTAATTATCAATTAGATGCATATATTTTTGTTTTATTAGTTAGTGTATAATCATACGACTTCTCGGTAGAAGTTAACTATGAAACTGTGTTTAACCGAAAACTCATACACAATATAGTAATACCGCAATGTGAAAATTGAGGCCAAGGATATTATAATTATAATGAAAGTTATTTCGAAAAATATATTTTTTCGAAATTTGGTAGTTCTTAATAAACTCAACATATTTAATGAACTACAAATAACACTATGCGGATATATGACCAAACCATATGAGACCGAATAATAAATAAATACACCTAACAGTCGCACACATAGTCCTAACCCCACACTAGGTCAAACCTGTATCGTTGATATCAGGAACTACGAGGGACTACGGTCCCAAAACACTCATATCCAAAACAAATATCTATCGTCACGCAAACATTTGTCCCGGGTCGGTAGAACGACTTCTCGTTTCACAATCGTCTACACTTCAACTACGCCACGGAAGCTGTCATTATTAAATTAAAGTATACCTTCTGTGCCGTATTATTGTTGTGGTGACAATAATAATACGATAAACATAATTGAGACCATGCAAAATCAGATATTTATTATTGAATTTATCATGAAATGCTTAAACGTCATTGAGATTCAGTCAATCTTTTAACTCCACTGCCAGTTTGGAATGCAGTTTCTCTAAAGAAGAACGGGCAAGAAACTCTAGCGTTGCTCTTTTCGAACACCGGTCAACGATTACGATTTAAATTTGATTAGGTACATTAAATTAGAGCAGCTCAATCTATGTTAATTAAATAAAGCCTTGTTGTAATATTGCCAAATGAAACTTATTACAATACCTGCTGCAGATGTATGATCAGTAATTAAATAAAAGTATACCTTCTAAACCGTCTCATTGTTGTGGTAACATCGTCCCTGTTGGCAACAGGTTTGACTAGCGACGGCACGAAGCGTCTGGCGGTACGCATTGTGCGCTGCATGTCAATGATCCCGAATCTTTTGAATACTAGAGCAACCTCTTTACCACGCGACCGCTTTTAAATCATTTCAACACAGGTAAACGGATGCAGGTTGCTTATTTCCCCCTTGTGTGGTGGGTGAGCAGTGGCGCGTAAAGATTTGTTCGATATTTCAACTTTCAAATTTAGAATATCTATCCGTTTAATCTCTTCTATGTCTGTTAGATTCATAAGTGCTAGTAGCAAAATCTGCTAATACAATTTTAACATGTTTACGTTACACATAAAATTGCTGGTAATTGATAGCATATAAACATAGAAATTATATTTTATTGTGTAAATACGTAAAAAACCAGCGACAGTTGAGAATGGCACGGACTGCCGAAACTATAATCGTAGGTTCCAAACCAGCGCAAATGGCATACACCACTATGTTATTATCGCTTGCTATATCGAAGGAAAAGATCGCGAGGAAATCTTTATATATGGGAACACACCATTATAATTTTTAATGTATGTAATCAACCCGAACTAGGGCAGTGTGTTGCACTAAAGCCCCTCGTAGTAGAGAAGGCCCGTCCCTGATACTAGGCCAGTATAAGACTAATTATCATTATCTTATATCATCACTGTGTTGGTGGCGCAGTTGTAATTGCACATGCGTTACGACTGCTGTGCTGAGGTCTCGGGTTCGATCCCCGGGTCGGGTAAAGTGATAATGGATTTTTCTATCTAGAAATTCTCAGTATTAACCCGGAGTCTGGAATCCGTGCCCGGTGTGGCGATAGGCTCGCCCCCTATCACATTATGAGACCAAAATTCGGCGAAAAGTGGGTGTACTGGTTACACCTCTGCCTACCCCTTCGAGGATTACAGGCGTGAGTGTATATGTATATGTATGTAAGTAAGTAAGTAAATTGTTTATTGTCCAAAAACACATTTTACATATTGTAACAAAAATACAACGGTCCCCGCACTAGGCGAACCTGTATCGCGGGAGACCACATAGGTTTACAGTAAGCATTTTATAAATGTGCGAGTGGGCTGTACAAACTTGCTACTAATGGCATTGCAGAAAGAAAAAATTATAACTATGAACATTAAAGTGAAATAGTTATTTATAAATAAATAACATTGTTATAATATCATATATACATTCGTAGATATATATATATATATATACATAAATGTATAAATAAATAAAAATACGTAGACATAAACCTATATATTTATATACATAGACATAAATATATATACACATACACAGGTTCAGATTTCTGTGCTAAAATGACGTCTATTTTGTAGTGGTTAGCAAAAGTTCGGTATCTGCATAATTTAAGGAAAGGAGGTATTTCTTCAGTTTGCTAATAGCTTCATGATGGCTTAAACAACTGATAGGGCAAAGATGATTTATTTTATTGAATAAAGAGGGGAAAGAGTAGTGATTGAAGCGTTTGGCGAAAGAAGTTTTCACACGAGGAATATTTACTTTAAGCCGTCTTCTCTGTTGGGATTCAGTATATAAGGAGGAATTCTTGAACATTTTATTATACTGTAAAACTGCACACTGTATGTATAATTGACGTACCGTTAACACCTGAGACTCGTTATAAAGGAGATATGTTGGGAATCGAAAGTCTTTTCTAAACATTATTTTTAAAACGGATCTTTGAGCCTTTTCTACTAGAATCAGATTTGATTTTGCTGCACTGCCCCAGGCTGTAATGCAGTATCGGAGTAGCGACTCGCATAGGGCTTTATAGACGAGCAAAAGAGTTTCCCTTTTGGCTCCATTTCTTAGTAGCTTCATAACGGTAATGATTTTTCTTACTCTTTTAGCAAGGGCCATAATGTGTGGAAGAAATGTGAGTCTTGAATCTAAGATCACTCCCAGGTATTTTAGTGAGTCGACACGTTTAAGCGAGGGACAGTTGCAGATAGTGGAGTAGCAAGTGTGTATTTTTAGAGATAGAGGTTTAGGGGGACTTGAAGATTTAGTTTTGTGAAAGCATATTACGGAAGTTTTTTCAACATTTAAGGTCAGTAAATTAGCATTTAGATAACTAGCTACTTTATTCATCCCCTTTTCAGCTCTTGAGTAGACTGATTCCCACGTGGAATCGCGGAATAATACGACGGTGTCATCAGCGTAGCAAATTGTCTCTATTTTGTCTTCCAGATTGAAAAGCCCCATAATACCATTTATGTATAGAATAAATAGCAAAGGACCAAGGATACTCCCTTGCGGAACACCAAAAGAGGTTTCTAAGGTGTCACTCATGTTGCTGCCCACAGTGACTATTTGTCTCCTGGCAACTAAGTAACTGGTGAACCAATCCAGTGCGATACCTCGAACTCCCGAACATTCTAGCTTTCGCAGTAAAATAGCATGGGAAACTGTGTCGAACGCTTTGGAGAGATCCAAGAAAACTCCAAGGCAAGCGTTGCCATCATCTAAAGAAGAAGATATTTTATTTAGGAGGAGATTCACTGCTGTGTCTGTAGATTTACCGGTACGGAAGCCAAATTGATTAGGTGATATAAGATTTTGTCCTTCTAGAAAGTTGGAAAGTCGGTTATTAACAATTTTTTCCAAAATCTTTGAGAAATTACTTAGAAGAGAAATAGGTCTGTAATTTGAGGGATCACATTTTGAACCACTTTTAAAAATAGGGACTACTGCAGCAGTTTTCCAACACGAGGGAAATATTCCAGACGAGAAGCTCAAATTGAAGATGTGAGTAAGGGGTTCCAAAATGAAGTGACTGTACCTTTTAATAAATTTATTGTTTATTCCGTCAATTCCAGGTGCGTTATCAGATTTTATTTGGCTTATTGTGGAGGCGACTTCGGCGGTGTCGGTAGGAGTCATAAAGAAAGAGTTTGAAGGGAGGATATCACATTTTATTCCCGTGGCAAGGTCAGTTTCAGATTTACTTGTGTTTTTTAGTATTTTTTCTGCCAGTGTTTTTCCTACTTTGGAAAAGAAATCATTACAGACTGAGAGGGATTCAGAAGGGGTTTCTCTTAATTTTAGTATTTCGGGATTAATTGACGATTTAGTGTTACGTTCGCAAATAGAATTGATGGTTTTCCATAGTTTTTTAGGATTCTGTTTTGAGTCTTCCAGTCGGTTATGGTTATTCTCGGATTTTAGTTTTTTTAGCAAATCATTGAGAAAGTTACGATACCTCTTGTATGTGATTTTGAGGTCTTCGTTACGTGGATTGTTTCTGACTTGTAGGTGCAGATTATCTCTGTGTCTTTGGCATCGAATTAGGCCCGGAGTGATCCAATTTTTAAGATTATGCTTAGTTCGACTATTACTGACATAATGTGAATGGGAATTGATGAGATCTTGCAGTCTATTTGTTAAATACTCAGCTGACTCTGAAGCGTCAACAGAATCTAAAATTTTTGTCCAGTTCATGTTGTTAAGTTCTTCTTCTATTGCATCATAGTTTATTATTAGTTTACGTCGTTTGATTTTTGGAGATGAAAGGGATGAGTTGAAACCAGCCATGACCAAGTCATGGTCCGTGATACCTGTTTTACAAACAATCCCTGTTAACGTAGCTCTCGCGCTTACGAAGATATGGTCTAAGCATGCATTATTCCTTGTTGGGATTGTTATTACTGGTTTCAGGCCTAGTTCAGACATAAGGCAAAGAAAAGTTTGTGAGTTGGTGTCACGTTCATTTAATATATTAATATTTATATCTCCAGTTAAGATGATATCAGTGCGTTGTATTTGTGTGAGGTATGATTCAATAGAATCCAAAAAGGTTGAGCAGTTTTTATTTGCTGGTGAACGATAGATTCCCAACAGAGAGCTATTATCAGGAAAAATAATTTCCAGGCAGTCTGCGTCAGCTACATTTGGCTCGGAACAACTCACCTGCCAATCAGTTTTTATATAAATGACGACGCCGCCTGCTTGGTTAAGTATGTTTTTTGTGTAAAAGGACGTATATCCTGGTATATTATTAACTAGCTGTTGCTCGCGGCTCCACCCGCGTGGAGGTTATTTTCGGGAGCAGAAGTATACAATCCAAGGAGTTATTTTTTCTTGCAATTAAAATAGCCTGGTGTTTCTGTACCTATTTCTAGAATTCTTTTTTTATTAAATTAAATAGGTAATAATGTTAACATTTATTAATTAGGGATGATTGAGAGTGTTATAAACGAAGAGTAGACAAATATAATCAGAAATCTCCGAACTGCTAAGCTATCGGGAGTTACACGTGTTATTGTGATTCAACCATAAAATATAGACATTTGCTGTCGTGGAATTTTTTTTATATAATTTTAAGGAGAACATTTCCGTCATACATGATTTCTGTGTAGCTTTAACTATTAAGGCTGCACACGCGACGGAAGCTTAAAAAATGGAGTAAGTTCTCCTGTTTTCCCAACATTTCCCTTCACTGCTCTGCTCCTATTGATCGTAGCGTGATGAAAAGTATACTATAACCTGCCCAGGAGTATGAAGAACAATTGTACCAAGTTTTGTTGAAATCCGTCGAGTAGTTTTTGTTTCTATAACGAACATACAGACAGACAGACAGACAGACAGACAGACAAAAATTTTACTGATTGCATTTTTAGCGTCAGTATCGATCACTAATCACCCGCTGATAGTTATTTTGGAAATATATTTCATGTACAGAATTGTCCTCTCTACAGATTTATTATAAGTATAGATTAGAGAACATGTACCTAAATGACATTCAGTAAGAATAATTGCATCAAAGTATATATCTAATCGTTTTAACGCGACCATAAACTCAGAGAAATTCTTCTGCAAGCTCCTAATATTAAAGTTTAGCAACTTAAAGGAATGCTGACTGTTAATAACAGATTTACTTAATTCTAGTGAAGACAACGCGTGACACGGGACGGAGAGAAATTCGTCAAGATTATCTTCTAAAGTAGCCATTGATACCGATATATTAATGTTTTAGATTTGGTACTCCTGTTATTATTGAAAGCCACGCAGATGTCTAAGGCCATAGGTATATAGCATTTATAAATGTTTTTTTGTTTTAAAATATAACATGTGTTCAAGAAAACCATCATAAAATTGAATATATAAATTATATAAAATACATAATATAAATAACACCGTGATGAAGCTAATGATCTATCTATGTAATTTGTATGATTATTATACATACAGATAATATGATATATAAGGGTTACATTGTAAGGAGATTGTAAATACAAGAAGTGAATTATGTTGAACAAGTAAAACTTTAAAACTATAATAGATAATAATTGGTAGTGAATAAAGGTTATTCCTATGAGGTAGAGCTCTCTAAATGTTAATACCAGGTTTCGCCGCATCACGAAATTTGACGTCCAAGTCGTCTTGAGTGCGCAGTAAGATCGCTGGGCTTCCTTCTCTTTGACGTACATGAACGTAACCGTTGTGTGTCCAACAGAACTTGTAACCGGCAGCTTTGCTTCTTCTGCGAGCTTCACGAAATAACTGTCGATTTTCACGGGTAAGGCGCTCGTTGATATAAATGTTTGTAGGTGATAAACCTTCGGTTAGGTCTTGCGAGGTGAGATGTTTCCTAGATTTTCCTGCTTTCAGAAGCTCGTCTCGCTTAATTCGACGAGTGAAGCGGATAACTACGGGTCTCGGGTGATTCGATGGTGATTCTTTGGGGCGTTTCGGGCCAACTCTTGTGATCCAGTCAATATCTGCGTCTTGAATTTTGACACCGACCTTAGCAGCTGTCAATGTAACAATGTGATACAGGCTCTCGTTGTTGAGTTCTGGAACACCAGCCACTTCAATTTCGTTAGAAAGAGCCGCTTGTGATTGAACGTTTAGTTGTTCTTTTAGGGTTGTAACTTGAGATCGAAGCAGGACCGCGTCATTTTCGCGATCTTCAAGCAACTTGACTCTATTTTCTGACTGAGCTAGATGAGCAGTGACTTCATCCAATCTTGCATAGCATTCGCTTAGTGAAGAGGTCAGACTTACTACTTGGTCTTTCAGGTGAGACATGTCTTGTCTCATCAGTCGAATTTCAGCTGTGAGAGCTTGAAGATCAGATTTAGGATGACTGATGTTATTGTCAGAGTCATCTATGCATTTGGTATTGCGTTTTGAGCGGACTGTTACGTTGAGAGTATCGTCTTCTACCAATCCACGAAGCGGAGTCTGAGAGTTGTTCCCTCCTTTTTTCATAGAACAACGACATTTTGGGCAAATCCAGTTGTTTTTATCAGAAGGTGGGTTCGCACCAATGCAAAGATCTTGATGGTAGACAGATATACATTTCTCCACGCAGCAGACCAAATAGGCCTGTCCAGAAATTTTACCGAGGCATGCACCGCAGTTAGATATTTCTTTATTTTTTGGCATTTTTACTTATATCATCACTGTATCTATCTATATTTTTCCACTACTAGGCATAGAACACCATGACATACACCATTTAGTTCGGTCTTTAACTTTATGCATTTATGCTGTAATGTAGATCATCTACGATTAGTACTTTCTACAGTTGATGTATTGAAATCATGTCTGTTGAATATTCTGTAAACCTTTTTTATCACCAGTTTAGTTTATTATTTATATGTATCCTCTGACTGCCTCGGTGGCGCAGTTGTAATTGCGTTACGACTGCTGTGCTGAGGTCTCGGGTTCGACTCCCGGGTAAAGTGATATTGGATTTTTCTATCTAGAAATTCTCAATATTAGCCCGGAGTCTAGAATCTGTGCCCGGCATGCCGATAGGCTCGCCCCTATCACATTATGGGACCGAAATTCGACAAAAAGTGGTTTCACTGGTTACACCTCTGCCTACCCCTTCAGGGATTACAGGCGTGAGTGTATATGAATATGTATGTAGTTTTATCTATAGATCTGAAGGTCACTTCTCGTGATTAAACATTTTCAAAATATCATTCGATCGTGTTTCGGCAAGAAGAGTTTTATAATTGGCATACAACGTCAATCGAAGTGAAATGTTGAAATTAGATCAAAAGATGATAGAAAATAAAACGCATTTAAATGAACACACAGGAATATATATAGTTATTTATAATCTAATCTAATTTGGGTCGACTGTGCAGTGAATGCGAGAATTGCTTCTTTGATTTAAAACTTTAACGTAAACTTATTATAAAATTAGAGAACGGATCTTAAGCGCCCAATATTTAACTCGGTTGAAACGTCTTGATATAAATTGGTCTTTATACCATTAAACATTGCAAGACCCGTTCTCTAATTTTATAATATGTATAGAAATCGCGAAAGTCTCAAAACATTTAACGTAAACTGAAATGCCTAACTAATTCCATAGCGCATTAGTGTGAGATAAAGATTGCCTATGTGACGTATTGGTGTATTTGCTTTTCTATCAAATTCACTTCTATTTCAGAAGTGAAATATACATGTCTTTCCTATATTTTAAAATATACATACATATACACTCATGCCTGTAATCCCCGAAGGGGTAGGCAGAGGCGTAACCAGTACACCTACTTTTCGCCGAATTTATTACGGCTCCATAATGTGATAGGGGGCGAGGCTATCGCCATACCGGGCACAGATTCCAGACTCCGGGCTAATACTGGGAATTTCTGGATAGAAAAACCCAACATCACTTTACCCGACCCGGGGATCGAACCCGAGACCTAAGCCCAGCAGTACTAACGCATGCGCAACTACAACTGCGTCACCAAGGCAGTCTATATTTCACTAATACTATTTTTATAAACTATCTTTAATATAGTGCATTAGATTCATTTTTTAACTGTCAACGAGTTAAACCATTCATCATGGGTCCATAACCTTGGCAATGTTAATGGAAACGCGTATTTTTCATTCTCTTGCACTATTGCCAATTTTTTTAAATTCTTCTATTTATTTCCTCTAGCACAATTATTAGGAACTGTATGTGATTATTATGTACGTAAGTAATGTAATAATACGTGGAAATATGTAGTAATGGAACATCACAAGTGTCAAAGCGTGGGTTGAGATATCGTCCCGTGAAAAGAACTCTATGGCGTCATGTAAACATACTTATTTATAACTACCTGTTTTCCACGGCTTCACCCGCTTGAAAGCGTGCCGTGGCGCGGCAAAGTGACCACACTGCACCTGATGGTAAGCGCAGTGCCGTCCAGATAGAGTATCAAGTAGCGATCTGTAGTAGATATCTGGCTAGTAGTGAATTTATAAGTAACCTAATATTTTTCTGAATTAAAACAAGGTCTATGTGTTAATCCAGCTAATAAACTATCTGTGTGCCAAATTTCATCCAAATCCGTTCAGCCGTTTTTGCATGATTGAGTAACAAACATCCAGACATTCAAATCTATTATAGTAGAATTGGATGCTCTTTTATAACATTAGTTTGTTGTTGTAACACAGCCGTGTGCGCTATTTTTAAAAAGTATTTTTATTACTGAAATAGTTTCACTTGAAAGATATGTTGCGACCTCGTAGACAATTGATTATATTTATTCCCACTAAATAGTTTCATGAATTCCAAATAGTCAACACCTATGGAATTGGAGGGAATTCTTGTTCCAAATAGTTTATTTATTCGTGTGAATAACGACATGTGTTAAGCACTCCGTCTGACCTTAAACAGTAACAGAACCCAATACTTTGTGTTTATTTATTTACTAATTAAAACACAAAACAGAATACAGCCAAAACAATAAAAATACAAAATCATTAATAATTACTAAACTATACTGCAAAGCATGTGTCCTGATCCAATTTAAACACATAATTATGCTAGTATGTATCCACCTGCTCAAAATAAATATAGAAAAACGCCATACCGGGCACAGATTCCAAACTCCGGGCTAATACTGAGGAATTTCTAGATAGAAAAACCCAATATCACTTTACCCGGCCCGGGAATCGCATCCGAGACCTCAGTACAGCAGTCGTAACGCATGCGCAATTACAACTGCGCCACCGAGGCAGTCTATAACATATATTTTTACAAAGTACTCTATAGCATTACACTGCACACACCATCTCGAGACTTACGATGTTAAGTATCTATAACGGTAGGCAGCGGCTTTGCTGTGCCCTGGCATTACAGAAAACTATGGGCTATTTATTATTGAAATTGTACATAAAATATATTATATGATCAAAATCGAATGATATTGTTGGGCCATAAAACTACGATCACTTAAAACACACGGGCTCGTAAAACAGCCAATCGACGTGAAATATCAATGAACGGTTTTATTTGAATGAAATGTTTATGTTATTACACAGTGTATTGAACTTAACTGATTGAATGGCATTGAATTATTGAAGGTTTCATTACTCATTAGCCGTGTTATTTGGCAGCGCATGTCTCCTCGTATCTTTGTTGTATAAATCATGGAGAGTAAGTAATATAATAAGTTTGGTTTACTGCCTCTGATTTGGGATTCCATTAATGGCTTTTTACACTGAATTTCGGTATATTTTTACGGTAGGCAGCGGCTTTGCTGTGCCCTGGCATTGCAGAAGCCTATGGGCGGCGGTGACTACTTTCCATCAGGTGGCCCGTCTGCTCGTCTGCCTATCAAGGCACAAAAAGTACTTCTACAAAAGGGGGTAGGTATGAGGGTAAGGTATTTGTAGGGGTACTGACCAATTACTCAAAGTTGCTGAGCAATTCGAACCATATGTTTACAGGCCAAATTTCGCTATTTGAGCCGCTACCTAGATGAAGCTCAATTTTACTTTTCGCGATTGAAACGAAAATAATGTTTACCAATTATCGAAATTAGCTGACCAATTATGACCATTTCGTGACCAATTGAAATAATTTTAGTTCAGTTCTTCACGATTAATTTGGGCCGCTAAAATACTTTCGATGTCCTTGAAATTTTAAATGTGTTGTAGTTTTTGTAGGAGTACTGACCAATTACTTAAAGTTGCTGACCAATAGGGTGTTTGACTGGTGTAACCAAAACATATAAAACTGCACTAGGAGAAAGGATAGTGGGCAAACATATTTATTAAATACATTTTTTTATTTTAAATGTATTATATACATTTTATTTTCGTCATTAAAATTTAGAATTTTTAATCTGTATCTCTCGGTGCCAAAAACGTAGCAATACCGGCCGCCATTACTCGTGACGACATCGCACATAAACATTGCATCCTACGACAAATAAAATTGTAAGGAAGAACATATTTTTCGATGTGTAAACGTGTGGAAATGTGTTAATTTCGTCTTCAAGTCATCTATAAGAATGGAAGAAGGCATTACAAAGGCTGATAGACGAAATCTGCCACTTCTTTCTTAAAACTTTTGATTTTGGCACATGGATGAACAATTTATCAGGATTTAATGTCGAGTTTTTACACAAAAGTATTGAACAATATTTATATGCTGGCTCATTCATTTTTGCGGAAAAACTAACACATAAATGCAAATAATTTGCTATGTTGTTAGGTGTCACATAGGTCACGAATGTTTGTATATGTGCGATGACGTCACATAGAGATAATATCACGTGACAACGCGTTTTAGCCCGAAATTATATATGAAAAAATAAAATCACAGATTTTATATAAATTGAGTATATTTCCATAATAAAAATATTACGGGGGCTATAAGTCAAGAGTCCTCTATCGATGTCCATCAATTTTCAAAAATTGTCAAATACCCTATTGTGACCAATTCGTGACCAATTCGAACCATATGTTCATAGGCCAAATTTCGCTATTTGGGCCGCTAACTAGATGGAGCTCTATTTAGGCCCCAAGGTTACTAATACCAGTTCCAGTCAGTTTTGCTAAGTTGATGGATATCCCGCCATAGCTTGGTCGCCAGAGCCCCTTCTGTTGTCTAGCAGGGAGCACCACGCCACGCCACCTATTCTGACGAACCACTAGCGCGTGCTGGGAGGATTGGCTTGGGTCGGATAGATGTTTAGTTCCGTTCTCCCCTTACTCCCCAAATCATTATATCTACTCACCACCAAATGACACATTTATTTGTTAACAAAGGTCGACTTTAAACAATTTGTCTTGGATGTGTAAAATTTGTTGTACTAACGACGGAGAAATGGCAAAGCTATAAAGTTAGAGCACAGTAGGCGTGTTACTTTCCTTATCTAAAATTAGGTGCTCAATGAACCTTTACACCATACAATTTTGTGTGCAATAGAGTTCATATAAGTTCATAGAATAAGTGGCTAGGCGGATCATTTTATGAAAAACGGTCTTTATAGATAGTTTTATTTTAATGGTTTTAGAAATTTTATTTATCAAACTTATAAATGCGTGATTCTTCTTTTATAGCTAATTAACACTCCATGTTACATAATTACTTGTACACTTACTATAGCCTTGGTTAATATTCATTCAGTAATATGATACATCAGTACTCACTTCTTTAGTCCGCGGTAAAATCTTCAATATTTTGCTCAAACTGTACGTTCTCGCTATCGGTCGTTCTTAATCGGATCCTCTTACTAGAGGACCTTCACCCATCTGTATAATGGATAAAAAGTATATTATATAAAATTTTATATGTTAAACAATAAATCGCGAGCCAACCCGGCTCAAGAAATCCTGGCCTTCTTAATCGGATCTTAGACCACTAGCAGAATAAGTATATGACTCCTAAGTTTTGAAATGAAAACTTCTTTAGGCACGTTGGGCACTTTTGGGGTGGAGAAAAAGCACTGATCTGCCGTGACCGTCATGCTCAGATTATTTTACTTTTGACATAAACACGCCAGTTCTATAATTATCGAAAAGCAATCATAAACAAAAAAATTACTACTTCATGGACTCTGTTTCAAAAAAGAACACAGTAATTCCAAACTTTTAAGCTTTCACTTGTCGGTAGGCCCCAGGTAGAGTTTTTTAAATTATTTGTAGTATTCTACGCTGTGTGGAAAATGTGAATAAAGCATAAAAGCGGTTACCGTTGCGCCATAGTGAATAGACAAGGCCGCGGCGTCATACCGTAGTTAACGATTCTCGAAATACGATCAAGCCGCGCTCGCTCTTTGATAATGTCAGACCTACAGCTGTCGGATGTCTAGTGTTGAACAGATGCGGCATCATATTTGTTTTCACATGATTGTTTTACATATCAGTTTCCAAGCAGTTTTTTCTTTATGTTTAGAAATGTCGCATTTTACTATTTTTCTTTTTTAGTGGCACGCCAAAGTGACTACACTGTACCTGATGGTAGGCGCAGTGCGGTCTAATTAGAGTATCGAGTAGCGAGAGACAATATATCCCCTGCTACTCAACACAATCATATCAATCACTAAGCATACATAAACTTGTCGTTGTATTTTATTATTTGTTGTTTGATGCAGATTCAGACAGCATATTTAATTTTATACAACGTTAACATAACAAAAACCAATTGTAATCATGTGACCAATTTATGTATATACCATTCAAAAATTTAACAGCTTCGCAAAAAAATTTACATAGGTTCTGAAATCTACGATGTATTTAATGTCGCTAAAACCAGACAATACTGGGAGTACCAAATAAAAAAACGAACAAGCCTTACAGATAATGATGTGTAACATCTGACATCTCACCGCACTCAGTAGTCGAATCAAATAGCGCGCGCGCCCCCGACTTCCTGTTACACACTTCCGTCCCTTTTCACGAAATTACACCCAAACAGTAAAGTAAAGATGTGATATGATGATCACATCAAAAATAATAATAATATATTAATTTTTTTTAGAAAATATTTTTAAATATAATACTTAATATACTAAAGCTATCATGATTATTATTACAATAAGCACCTAAGAACAAACATCATTATACTGGTTACACATTCTTAGAATCTCTAAAGCGTTAGGCAGAGGTTGCAACTACACCCACGATTCTCGAGCTTATTTTCCCTGTAACGTGTTCGGTGGTCAGCCTATCGCTAATCAAACACAATGTGAAATCCTGGACAACGCATAAGCAATTTCTCGAATCGAAAGCCCTTACACGAATTTGTATTGTCCCTCTTGGGATTTTAATCTAGGGTTTTGTGTGATGTCTAAATTTTGGCAGTCGCAACGTTACAATTGATAACAAAAATATGTACAAAATGTTCAGTTAGCACTTTCTTGACTATGAAATATATTCGATAAAACATAAATTTAATGTAGATTTGAAATGTAGAAATGAAAAGTCGAACAGGACATCATCCGTTTCCCAACAAGGTAGAAGTTTTTAACATGCCACATTGACGGATATAAAAGCGAAGGAAATTGGATGATGGACGTTAGACGATTGACATACTAACAAAAGCTCAGTCAAGACCTTATACAAAACTAAGAGAATCTTGACACTGCGGTATAATTTTGTTGTGGCGCCATCTGTTGCCGTACTTCTGAACTTGTGTTGCGTGTATGTTACAATGTATATTTATTAGCGTATAAATTTTAATCACATGTAATACATTTTACCACGTCCATATCTAATATTCGGACTATTCTCGCATCCATGGCGCGTAATAAAGTTAAACATAATTTTCGATAACGGGGTAATATTTTTTATGTCTCACAAAAAGTAAAATAATTCACTTTTAAAACAATTTTTTTTTATTTTATGACATATTCTATGGGAACGTACCTTGAGTGAATCTCATTCAGGTGAGATTTCTTAACGGTGAAATTTATATTAAAACATATAGAATCAATATTGAAATATTTATTAAACCCATAAAATGTTATCTTATGTTTACGCGAATATTACGCATTGAAATAAAACATTTTTTTACAGATTTTATTTTTAACTTTTTTGTTTTTTGATGTTACTAAACCTTTTCAGCCTTCATGGTCACGGGTCAGACCCGTAAAAAATAGTTTTATTTCAATGTTAAAAATTATTTATTTTCTATCATATATATCTTATTTCTCTACCGAAGGTATGGAAAGGGTTTCGCTAGAGAAAAACGAGCAAGAAACTCTAGCGATGCTCTTTCCAAAAACTGGTTACCATATTTCGACTATATACAATAAAATAAAATTTAAATTTGTTTTGATCAACTCAATCTATGTTAATTAAGTTAGTAGTTTATTTATTCTAATATTAAATCCAGCCTACGCAGAGATAAAAACATGTTTACATAGTGTAAACAAAATATTCACACAAAACAATGAAAACAAAAAGTATTTATTCTATATTCAAATAACAATTTGCACCAGCTCAAAACACCGTGTAGCGGACTTATTCCACCACTCCTTAAGTGTCGCTGGCGGGTAACCAATGAAAAGCCAAAACTTGCTGACTAATAGTGGACTGTATTTATTGAATGTTGTTATCACAATGATCTCCGACGGACTACAAACTAATTACATTTTGCCCCATCTTATAAGGGGCTCGCAATATGTGAGCGCTCATCGGGTGCGAGACTGAACCGTCTGGCGGTCGGCCAATCAGAGAGCGGCGCTCCCTGGGCCTCCCGTCGACCAATCACGACGCGTTATTATACATCGCACCCGGTGACGCCCACTTACAACTAACAATCTGCGGCGTAGCTTCACACGCTCGAAGGCTGGCTCACTCGGCGTCTGCCGGCGCTTCGATGATGTCCGCAACACACCGTGTTTATTAAACCAACACGAACTTATATAGAAACAATTACATTTTTCCCAATACAATAAATCCTAATAACACGAAAGCTTAAATTTCCATTTTCGAAGTGACACTATCAATTTGAACTGCAGGGAAAGTAGGGGTACAAAGCGCGTGCACAGTTCGGCTTAATTAAACCGAATATCACACAATCAGATACCTATGATTGTATTTGCACCTGCCGCTTACACCACACCTTGGGGTTTAATTTGGTTTATGACTAAAGCCGAGATCCGTAAAACAAACTTCAACTTAGGCCGTGTTATTCGTCAGGTTATGACTATTGGCAAAGTTAGCTATACCAGGTATTATATTTTATCCTTCCAAATCCCTTTCATTTCCTTTCGATGTCTCCCCTCCCATTCCTACCTCTTTTTCTGATCTTCGCCCGTGAGTTTACCGACGTTTCCCTCCTTTCGTTTTCCGGCTTCTTCTTTTCTCCTTTCCCAGCCTGTCATTACCTTTGTATCCTTGCCTCCCAGCCTTCGATGGTGGTTTTTGAGTTTCCGCGTTGTTTCGTCCAGAGTCATACTGGATTGTTTTTTATTTTTATAACAAATAGGCACACAATAGTAAAGTGTGATTACGAACATCAGCAATAATGATGCTTGATTTAAGTAGTCTGCATCTACAAACGATCGCACCACGCGCATTGTCTACTATTAGTATTAAGCTAGATAGCAGTGGGTACAGTGCAGAACGGGGATCTATAGGATTTTGAAGAAAAGTGAAAGTGGTGGTAACTAGCCCCTCTCTCTCTCCTTTCCTAGCTTTAATTCCACATGATGATGGGGTCAGCTTTCCTCGTAATTTCTCTCTACTTCACCTTGTTACGGACATCTTCCTCGAAGACTCCGTATTCTATGAGATCTTTCCTCACTATGTTGCGCCATCTTCTTTTAGGCCTTCCTCTGGATCTCGTCTCGAGTATGAATATGCGGAGTATTTGGTTTCTGATATAGTCACGTGGCTTCTGCTTTATATGAGCAACGCTATAGTTTGTTGCGCGTTCTTCTCTAGCAAAACTGCATTCCAAACTGGCGGTAGAGTAAAAAAATTTACTGAATCTAAATAATTATTATACTATTTATACATTTTATGGATTCAATAAATATTTGATTTTGATTCTATGGCCAAACCATCTAAGCCGGCTTCCCTGCACGAACTAGCCATACAATGCAGATAAATATACGATATAAGTAGTGTATCCAAAATTGTAAACAATATTGTTATATTTATGTATACATGTCTGGAATGAGGAACCGTATTCCCCATAATTTCATTAACAGGATATCAAGTTCCTCAAATCCAAAACACACCAGAACTCACTTTCAAACCCACGACATAACTAATGAGATGATGAAATAAATACTCAAATAATCTGTCTTCTTTGCCGCAAGTGACAGGGTTGCCACGTTTGACGTGGGTCGGATTATACGATTTAATTAAACAGTTTAGACGCCAATATTATGCTGGAAGGTGATCCTTATTTTATGAGGATCTATTTGCTATCAACGTAATGGTGGTCGGGTCTTATAATCCGCGGAAACATCGTCAAATTGTTAATTAAGGGACAACCCTTGTGATATTGTTTTATGTATGTAGTTTTATTGCGAGACCGTTAGTATTAGATTGCGCTAATTTTAATTTTACGACTGTGCGTTATTTTGAGCTTTCACCAGCAGAAATAAAAATGTATGTGTAACTTCATAATATGTCCTCGATTTACTTTATATATAATAATATCAGGCCTGTATTCAACATTGACCCACTGCTGGGCACTGGCCTCCTCTACTAATGACAGGGGTTAGGCCTTAGTTCACCAGGCTGGCCTAATGCAGGTTGGTCGCCTCCACATACCTTTGAAATTCGTATGAGAATTCTTAGATGTGCAGGTTTCCTGACGATGTTTTCCTTCATCGTTAAAGCATGCGATAATTATCAATGACTACACCATTTGCTGGTTTCGAACATACGACTTTCGTCTCGACAGTCCGTATCGCAACCAACATGGCTATAGCTGCGATTGATTTGCTTAATCCTGTGTTAATATTTAAACTTAACTCTTTCCTGTTAATGGTTATTATGTACCTGCTGTCTTTTGTTTCTACTTTCCACTGTAAACTAGGCTATGCTTTTTCTACACCTTACCCTTGTATAATATCTTAACATTAAACAAAATAACGGATCTTTAACTTCATCATTACCATAATTAAGTAAACGCCTACAACAGTTGGAAATGACACCAAACTCAAACGTTAGGACGAAACGTTATCAAAATGACGATCAACGGTCAATAGGGGTGGAATTTACGTCGCGTCCCGTGATTACTCGTTTATGGATTAGACGTGTGTCACACGGCTCGTTAAATGGGTCGAAGTGACAACGCTAGGAGGGTTGCTATCATTTTTACAAAAGTATTGGACAGTATGGTGTTTTGGTTAGGTATAAAGTTTTTTTTTTATTATTCTGGCTCGGCAAATTGACCACAATGCACCTGATGAAATGAAATGAAATGAAATGAAATCGTTTATTGATCAAGTAGGCAATTACATAGCTCTTATGACAAGTCAGAACATTTAAAAAAGTAAAGAATTTTTAAGAAAAGCATATCAGCTTATGTATACATACATACATAGCATCATCAATACACTAGCAATTAATTATTCATAAGATATTTAACATTATTATTATTTATTTATTATTAATTAATTTTTATTTTTATATTATTAATTAATATTATTCAAGGAAATACTAGTCAAATATATATATATTTAAAAGGGTTTGATATGGACCATGGGTATTTCCAAGACGTCGCTTGTTTTAAAAGCTACCACCGGATCCAAACGCGACCCCGCCTGAGAAGACCCGGCGAAACAAACTCAGCGGGCTTACATTACCGCTGGATACTACGCGGCGCGACCCAGTCCTGAGAGAATCCAGCAAATCAAACTCAGCGGGCTTGTTTTTGGTCCGATTCATTATTTCTAGTAGATGACCTGTCACAAATTACATTGCCAATTTACTATTTTATTTTATACGCGATCGGTCGTCATATTAGTTTATTATTTTTATTTTTTAAGTGTATATAATATTACAACATGTCAGTTATTAATATTTTATAAATTTAGTTTTTATTTAATTTTGTTTTACTATTTGTATACACTAACATGGTGTAAGCTACAGGGCGCCAGGTCGCAGTGTGCAGGAAGGAACCGAATGCCAGACATCCCTATCCTCTAGATATTGTTGAACATTATAATAGCCCCTGTCCATAAGAACACGTTTAATATGAGTCTTAAACATTTTATTGGGCAAATCAATTACATTATTGGGGATTTTGTTATAAAATTTAACACAGTTACCTATAAAAGACTTTTTAGATCTTACTACTCTAAAGGAGGGTACTGTTAGTTTGTTTCTGTTTCTTGTATTAATGTTGTGAATATCACAATTTTTATAGTAATTACTTATATTTTTACGAACGTACATGATATTTTGATAGATGTATTCAGACGGCACAGTTAATATATTACTATCCTTGAATACGGATCGTAAAGAATCCCGACTACGTAGGTCGTATATAGCTCGGACTGCTCTTTTTTGTAAAATAAATATAGTATTTATATCAGCAGCTGATCCCCACAATAGAATGCCGTAAGACATAATACTGTGGAAATAAGCGAAATATACCAACCTAGCCGTTGAAACATCTGTTAGACGTTTTATTTTCCGGACTGCAAAAGCTGCAGCACTTAGTTTCACGGATAACCTTTCTATTTGAGGACCCCATTGCAATTTACTATCTAGAGTTATTCCTAAAAATACAGTTGAAGAGACTGAATCTAGTGATTCTCCGTTTAATTTTATACACGAATTTATATTAGGTACATTAGGTAATGCAAACCGAATGCATTTTGTTTTTCCTGCATTTAGTAAGAGATTGTTAGCAGAAAACCAACTTGAAATTAATTTTAAAACATTATTGGGCGTAACTAGGTCTTTATCCTTACGATTTAATTTAAATATTAAAGATGTGTCGTCAGCGAATAAGACAATGTTTGAAATCTTCTCTACCATATAAGGAAGGTCATTTATATATACTAAAAACAAAAATGGGCCCAGAATGGAACCCTGTGGAACTCCTATTTTTACTGTAGATCCTATTGATGTGACGCCATCTATAGAAACTTTTTGTTCCCGACCCGATAAATAGGACATTACAAGATCCAGAGATGAACCAGAAATTCCATAATATTTGAGTTTAACAATGAGGGTTCGGTGGTCGACGCAGTCAAAAGCTTTAGAAAGATCACAGAAAACTCCAAGAGCATCCTGAGACCCCTCCCAGGCCTCCAACACAGTTTTTATTAAAATTGAACCAGCGTCTTGAGTAGACCGACCCTTTGTAAACCCAAACTGGTTAGGATGCAATATCATATTCCTATTAAAATGAACTAGCATTTGGTTGAGCATGATTTTTTCGAAGACCTTACTAAGAGTTGGTAATATAGATATAGGTCTGTAATTAACCGCGTCATGTGCACAACCTTTCTTAAAAATGGGTATAATTTTACTAATTTTCATTAGATCAGGAAAAATACCATTAACTATACAAAGGTTAAATATATCTGCTAAAATAGGAGCAATATTTACAATGACCGCTTCTATAGCTTTAATGGACAGCCCCCATAAATCTTCAGTACCTTTTGTTTTTAGAGACTTAAAAACCTTAACTATTTCATAATATGTTACCCTTTCAAAGTAAAAATTGGGCATATTTCCCTTAACATTTTGTTTTAACAATGATTCTGCTAAAGTCGCCGATGACTGCAGGTATTTAGTGGTCTCTACAGGTATGTTAGTAAAATACTGCTCGAGATAATTGGCTACATTAAGTTTATCTGAAACCAGTTCGTCATTTAAAAGTAAAGCTATAGAGTCATTTATTCTAATTTTACCAGTTTCAGTATTAATAATGTTCCAAGTCGTTTTTATTTTATTATTAGACTGTCTTAATTTCTCACTAAGATGTGCGGCTTTAGCTTGGAGACATACTTTTTTAAATATTTTTGAATAATTTTTGACGTATTTGGAAAAATTGACATCAGGTGTATAGGACCTTTTGTCGTACAAGTCATATAAAATATCTCTACTACGTCGTATGCCTTTAGTAGCCCAAGCGTTAAAATTAGTTTTAGGGTTTAGTTTAAGGGATTTTATTTTACAAGTCTTGTTAAATTCATTGCAAATATTACTAAACAATATATTGTACAAGTCGTTAGGCCTAGAAGAATACGGGGTATATGAATATAATATAGACTTCAAATTATTACTAAAATTATCTAGATTCTTTTTTGTCAATTGCCTGCATGTAATAGATTTATTTTCAATGCATGAATTATTTTTTATTTTGACCAACTGACATTTGTGATCTGACCGAACACCTGTTGTTACGCATTTATTTGTTATATTAAAATTGGTTATAATATTATCAATGCATGTTGCCGATGCATATGTTACCCTAGTTGGCTCAAAAAACAAACATTTTAAATTAAATGAGCCAAACAACGATATAAATTTACTTTTATCCAAGGAATCAACCAGAATGTTAACATTAAAGTCTCCACAGACTAATATTTTTTTATTGTCATTAAATTTTTTAAGGATATCCTCCATTGTTGACATAAATCTCAATAAGTTAGACGACGGAGGCCTATATACGCATAATATAATGTATAATTCGGTTTCTGCACATGCAACCTCAAAAACCCGCTCAACAGAAAGGTGAGAGATATCCCTTCTTTCCTTAAACTGTCATGACGGATAGACACGCCGGCGGCGCGTACACTAGCAACACTCGCCGTTCTTGCATGCAATTTTTAACTTTAATGCTATGGAAATAAAAGCTTGTTGCTTTACTCCCGACTTTTTTTTTAATATCCTTTCTGACTGGAGGGGTTAAATTTAACATTATCTCTAACTAATATTAGGGCTCCCCCACCCTCTGCCGACGCTCTATTGAACGAGCTGGCGACCCTGAAGCCATTCACATTGAAGCTCATATGGTGCGCCTTCAGCCAGGTTTCTGTAAAACATAAGATGTCAATTTTATATGTGTCAATAAAAAGTTCAATTTCTAAAATTTTGCCAGAGAAGCGGTTTATATTTTGATGACATAAAACTAAATTACTGTCATTCTTCTCTGTTGTCACCCTTAAATGTTTAAATTATTACTTAAATTACTATTCACCACATTTATTTTAGTAACATTACTAATAGTGGTGGTCCCTGAAAACTTTGTCATATTACTTATGACTGTGTTTATATAATAAGCTACTGATGTAGCAGTTAAATTTAAAACTCTTTTAGATAGATACAATGTACCTCTTGTCAATTTCCCTTTACCAATAAATATATTGGTGTCAAAAAAAGAGAATTTGTCATTATTATGATTAATTAAAAATTGCATATGCCGATTCAGCATATAAATATCATTATTTACCCTATCAGACACATTGTCCAGATATGGGAAGGCACACAATATGATCCTACCGCAATTTAAATCTAACATTGCCTTAAAGCAGTCAGTTAAATCTTTTTTATTTAAATTTTGACTATTCCCGACCAGAAGTGTCAAACACGATTCAATATTATATTTTTTATGTATTCAATTTTCTACTATTTGTTTAAAACTTAATCCCGGAGTACAATAATTTACTAAAGAGTGACTTAGGCTATTTTTAAGTAATGCCTTTACCTATGTCATCTGAGTATATTATAAGATTAGAATTTATATTATTTACATTAGCACTAACACTTGCAACAGAATGGCTTTGTTTTATTTGCAAAATTGGAGGTGTCCTTTCACTTTGAACAGGTATAGTTGGCAAGGCATTTAACAATTGATTTGACACTGACAGTAGTTCAACCTGATTGTTTTCCACAAGATGTGATTTATTTACAGGTGTTAATGTATCACTGACCAAATCATGTAGATTATTTTCATACTCTATGGTTAACTGTTTTAAATCATTTTTTGAAGATAAATATTTATTATAAGTAATATTTAATGAATCCTCCAATGTTTTAATTTCCGTGAGCAAACGCTCAGTATCAATCTTATAAATATTTTTACTATCTTCTAATTTTATTTCATAATTTTCAAGTTTTGCTATTAAGGCCCTACGTTGCTTCCTAAGTTCCAAGTTAGTTTTATTATATCCTTTTTTTAATTTTAACAATTTAATTTTCTTAATAATTTTATTAAATTTTATGTATTTTTTAATTTTATTATGACTCAACATATGGACATTTGCTTTATGAGTTACTGAATTATTTACTTTCCATTCTGTAGTTTTGGTAGATATTGTTTGTATATTAGGATCTAAGCTGGAGTACATTAGTTCATTATATAAGCTTTGGTTTGACAATATCTGGGAATGCATTTTTTCATTTTCAAATTCTAAAAGTTTTTCTTTTGTAACACTTAATTCTTGCTGTAGATCTCTAATTTTATTTAAAGATTCCTCATATAATGAGCTACAGTGCACAAATGAGTCTGTCACCGCTTGGAGTTTAATGGTAAGTGCAGTGCCGTCTAATTAGAGTATCGAGTAACGAGAGATAATCTATCCCCCGCTACTCAACACAATCATGCCGGCCTGCTTCTTTGCACTATGCCATGGGCAAGAAGGTGAAGCAGCGGTCGAGGGTTCAGTGTCAGAGTACTCAGAAGGCCGCAAAACGGCCAAACATCGTACCCCAACTCTAGACCCCCGAAAAAACCGGATGTACACAGGCTGATCCCGGAACACGACACACTTGCGTGTGCCACTATGGTGGGTTTTATACCCTGTGTATGGTGGTCCCTATCCGGGCGGATATGAATATCCCGCCACCAGCAAAATGTGAACAATGTTTTCTATTTTCACCTCAATTCAAACAATAACGTACTCAATCTCAAAGCACAGAATCCGAGCGTGTGCCAGATTACACTTCGGGGTCACATTCGGGTCGAAAGGTAATGGCTACGCTCTTTGTATCTCTGGAGACGACTGACAGTTTAATATCTTACACTACACTGCAGCTGTTGTTACTATAGCCATAGCATAGACAAAAGAGAAATATCGGGGAAATATATAGTCTAAATATCTATAGTTAGAGAAGATGTATCTAATACTAACATTATAAAAGGCTAATATTTAGTGTTAGGAACATCAACAAAACTATGCAAGATGGATATTTAAAAGGCACAAATACAATGTTTATAATTTACTAGCTGTTGCTCGCGGCTCCGCCCGCGTGGAGGTCATGTCATTTGGGGGTTATTGTCACTCGCGTCCGTAGGCTTTACTCTAGTTCCCCTACACGTGACCCCTGGGTAGTGCTAAATGAGTGACACATCTTACTGGTGGTAGGCTTCGGCCGTGGCTAGTGACCACCCACCGGACAAAGCCGTGCCGCCAAACGGCTTGCCGTGTTCCGGCGCGATGTTCGGTGATGCCATTTAGGGAGACGGGTCGGAATAGTTGCTGAATGCAGTTGGGCTAATCTGACGCAATTTGATAACGCCGCATTGGGAGACTAGTCGTGGAGGGTAGCGGGATCCGAGGCACGGTGCACCGCTGGCCGACCGCAGGTAGTTGGGGGCCCAAGTAGTGTGCTAGCCACACACGAAAGGCTGCCCCGCCAACTGACGAAAAATCCCGGGATGCGCCAACGTGCCGGTCGGCGACCGGATGAGAGGGCCCGATGGACATCCCGGGGGGGCTCGGGCGTCCCCGCAGTCTCCAGACTAGTCCCCCTTCTGTGTGGTATTTCATCTTGTGTCTGAAGGTTAACAGCATTAAGTCTCGTTCCACTACCGTCCTACCTTCATTCGCTCTTCCAAAAAACATGAAAAATTCTAAGAATAAGAGAATGTTTCCACAGCGGCAGCACTCCCTCTCACTAAAAGTGCACCTTACCAACATCCGAGGATTGCACTCAAATCTCGTCGCGGTCCATCACCACCTGGAGACTGAAAGACCCGCTCTCTTATTCCTCTCAGAGACGCAGATAAGATGTCCGTCTGACGTGGCGTACCTTTCTTACCCAGGGTTTACTCTGGAGCACAATTTTAAGCCACATGCGGGTGTGTGCTTGTACGCCCGTGATGACATCTGTTGTCGGCGTCTCTGTAATCTTGAAGATCCCAGATTCTCTGTTATTTGGGTACTGGTGGATACAGGAATTGAGAAAATTCTTTATTCCTGTGTATACCGGTCGCACAGCGGAGATCAGGAGACGACTAGGCTCACAGAATACCTTAGTGAGGCGGCGGATGCGGCACAAAGGCGGTACCCTTGTGCACAACTAGTGCTACTGGGGGATTTTAATGCCCACCACCAAGAGTGGCTTTTCCCATACCAGTGCACCGACCATGCTGGGAGAGAAACGCGGAAGCTAGCGCTGACGCTAAATCTCACTCAGTTGGTCCAGGTGGCAACAAGGGTCCCGGATGTTGACACGCACACAGCCAATTGCTTGGACCTTCTGTTGACAACTGATCCAGACCACTACTCAGTGTCGGTTTCATCACCCTTGGGTAGCTCCGACCATTGTCTGGTGAAATCTGTATCTGTCTAGTCACCGCCCGATTCCAGCCCTAGAGGCACCCGGCGGGTGTGGCGATACAAGTCAGCAGATTGGGATGAGATGCGAGCTTTCTTTGCATCTTATCCTTGGCGCCCCACTTGCTTCTCTTCTGAAGACCCTTCAGCTTGCGCGGATGCTGTGACGGATGTGCTGCGTCAGGGTATGGAGTACTACATTCCATTCTCTGACGTAGCAACGTCAGGCGGGACTCGCCCATGGTTCGGGGCTGAGTGTGGACGCGCTGAAGCGCGGAAGCATGCGGCATACCTGGCATGGGTTGATGCTCGAAACCGCAAAGCAAAGTACTTGCGCCTAAAGAAGAGAGCATTTAACAAGGCTGCCAAATCCTGCAAGAAGACTCTACGGCAAGCTCGATTTGACCACATAAGCCAAATTGGGAAGAAACTAGCTTCATACCCAGCGGGCAGTAAAGCGTTTTGGTCCCTGGCAAAATCAGTTGAATCGAACTTCCGTCGCCCCTCACTTCCTCCACTGCTGAGACCCGACGGGTCTTTGGCTCACTCTGCTGAAGAGAAAGCAAACTTGTTTGCTTCTCTTTTTGCTGAATCTTCGCGTTTAGACACTGCTGGCGAAGTCCCTCCTAGTCTACCAGTTTGCGAGACACATATGTCGGAAATTCGCATTCGTCAGACTGAGGTAAGAAGAACGCTGCGTAATCTGGACGTGAATAAAGCCAATGGCCCAGATGGGATTCCAGCAATTGTACTGAAAACTTGTGCGCCTGAGCTCTCTCCTATTCTGACTTGCCTGTTTCGTCTCTCTCTGGTCACTGGGCAAGTGCCTAAAGCCTGGAAGCAAGCTAACGTGCAACCCGTGCCCAAAAAAGGTAGTCGTGCTGAGCCTGCCAACTATAGGCCCATCTCGGTTACGTCCATACTTTGCAAAAGTATGGAACGTGTACTGAATGGCAGACTCATGGCATACCTAGAAGCGAATGACCTCCTAAGTGACCGACAATACGGATTTCGCCGAAACCGGTCAACTGGAGACCTTCTAGCGTATGCCACTCACATCTGGAGCGAGGCTGTCGAGAGGCATGGGGAAGCGCTTGCCGTTTCACTCGACATCTCGAAGGCCTTCGACAGAGTGTGGCACGATAGCCTCTTAAGCAAGCTTCCTTCATATGGCTTGCCCACTGGATTGTGTGCATGGATATCGGACTTATTGAGGGAACGATTGATTCGAGTGGTCATTGATGGCTGCTCCTCCGATCTATTGGCTATCAATGCCGGGGTACCTCAGGGGTCGGTACTTTCTGCGACTCTATTCCTGCTGCATATCAATGATCTGCTTAAGCCCGGTACTTTTGGGTACGCAGACGACAGCACAGTGGTAGAAAGTTACATATCTAATGCACGAACCAGTGGAGTCCAAGTCCAGTCCCTCAGGGAGGCCTTGGTAGAACGCTTGAACTTGTCCTTAAAGGCAGTCTCCGATTGGGGCGATGCCAACCTGGTCAAGTTTAATGCCACTAAGACCCAGGCTTGTCTATTCTCTGCTAAACGGAGTCCCTTCGAACTGACTCCTACTTTCAGAGATGTGTCCGTACCGATAACTGACCACCTAGAGATTCTGGGCGTAACTTTGTCTCCAACTCTCAGTTTTGGCTCCTACATTGAGCATAAAGCTCAATTGGCTGCCAAGAAGCTGGCTATCCTTGCGAAGGTGAGACGGTACTTCACGCCGGGACAGCTGCTCGATCTGTATTAAGCCCAAGTCCGGTCGTGCATGGAGTACTGCTCTCATCTTTGGGATGGATCGGCCAAGTACCAGCTTGAGGCGTTGGAGGCCATCGAAAGACGCGCCAAGAGGCTCATAGGCAACGATTCCATAGTCGAGGCAAGGCTGCAAAGCCTTGAACACAGACGAAAAGTTGCTAGTTTATCGGTTTTCTACCGGATACATTTCGGCGAGTGTGCCTTGGAATTACACAATTTAATTCCCCCAACCCCTTTCTATCATCGGACGACAAGAGACTCGGCGAAGCGTCATCGATACATGGTTGATATTCCACCAGCGCGCACGAAGCGTTTTGCTAGTACATTTATCATGCGCACCGCTAGAGAGTGGAACTCTTTGCCGGAGTCTATATTTCCCGAAAATTATAATCTGGGTATCTTTAAGTCAAGAGTGAATAGGTATCTTCTAGGCAAGCGTGCTCCACCGTAGACCACATCATCACTTACCATCAGGCGAGATAGTGGTCAAACGCAAGCCTATTTAGGTAAAAAAAAAAAAAAAAAAAATGTTTGGGAGAAAAAGTATACAATACAAAATACCAATTCAAATTTCATGCGTTTAACTTAAAAATGACGGATTTTCATACAAACTTTCATTCCCTATTTTACCCCCTTAGGGGCGGAATTTCCAACAATCCTGAAACATATATTTTTTATTTTTAACTAAAATGCCAAATACTAATTTTCATGAATTTAACTTCAAAAATGACGGACTTTCATACAAACTTTCATCCCCTATTTTACCCCCTTAGGGGTGGTATTTCCAAAAACCCTTCCTTAGTGGATGCCTACGTGATAAAAGGTACCTACTGTCAAAATTTCAAGTCTCTAACCCCAGCCGTTTAGGCTGTGCGTTGATCGATCAGTCAGTCAGTCAGTCAGTTTCTTCTTTTATATATACAGATTGATTGATTTACACGGCACTGTTACACATCTCAGTGCTTAATATTAACACACACGCATGTCAGGATTCACTTAAGGCTTCTCTTTATAATTAATCTACCAGCATTACCCTCTAAGCTGAACTACGCGGCCATTGAACTGATTACTATTAACTCTTACAACACCGAACCACGAATATACTGGCTATCGTCTCGTCTACTTTACAAAACAACTGAACCAACTGAACTGAACACCGGAGCGCGGAAGGCCCTCCGTTTTATATTAAACATTTACTACTCCCCCTTTGGTTGTCATTATTAATCTACCCCCAACTAGTCCCCTAAATACCTCCGTTATACCTTCGGTATTTCCAATAATAGGAAATACCCTAATATTAGGTAGTGTTAAAATTGATTCCCAAATTATTACAAAAACAAAATTTATTTATTGAATCCATAAAATGTTATGTTTTATTTAGATCAGTCAAGCATTTTTTACTCTACCGCCAGTTCAGAATGTAGTTTCGCTCTAGAAGAAGGGGCAAGAAACTCTAGCGTTGCTCATTGGCGAACACCGGTTAACAATATTTGGTCATCCAATCAACATAAAAGTTGCCTAATAATGAATCGAACTCACGGCCGGCTACTCGCCCGCTGTGCCACATAGGCTGTGCAATGCATTCTATAGCTAAAACGTCCTAGAGATTTATGCATGAGTATAGGCGTTGTGAAATTAGTGCAGACGGGCAGTGTTCAAAGAAACTATCGCTAAATCTTTCAAATGCGCGAATATATTACAGGCACATACAAGTGTAAATTCGCAAGGAATTCGTGCTGAACAAAGATGTTTTCGTCACACACAACGTCACGGTTATATCTCGCCAAATAAACGTTTACGTCAACATATTGCGGATGAAAATAAAGTTTGCTCGCATAGGGTTCCGCGACACTAACTTTAAAACCATTCCTCCACTATATATCGTGATACGCAACGACAGCGGTAGCTCTGGTTTATAGGCGATTGTATAGCTAAAATATGCAACCGAGACAAAAGACTGGGTCACACTCATAAGCATAGAGAACGGGTCTGAGCAATATCCTCACAAAATTGAACACTTTGTAGAAAGAGACAAAGCAACTGTGCGGCCAATACCTATTCCTTTTCGCTCCTGCAAGTCTGTGACGTAGACTAATTAAAATTCTAGAAAAAACTGCTGGCGGTACGTTTGTTTTATCTCTCTCACAATTTTTGCCTGTATTCCCTTAATAGCTGGATTTAGAGCGATCAGTCTATCTCTATGGTCGCGCTACAGTTTACCTATAATTGGATACAGAGCAGAAGTGATGTTGTCACCTGTTTCAAGTTGCACATGATACGCGTCATTCCACTGCTCCATCTTTATTAAATACAATTCTATCGTTTGAAGCTATTGGCTATTGGCTAGTACTGAAAGTATCCTCAATCATCGATTTGTTTCTATCTGAAAAAAATTATAACAAATATCTCCTAAGAATTTATTAATTAACTTTTTCATGCGTATTCAGCACAAGAGATATAAACAGATGTGCAATGATTGCAAAACCTTTTTTGGAGTCAGATAAATTAATATTATCCTGGTGATAAAATTCAATAAATTTTTTCGTCGTTTGTCGTCTTCTTTGTCGTTCCCTCACTAATGAGGATCGTGATATAAATATGTTTTTCTTGGGAAATTAGTGCATTGGTTTCCTCTTTCTTTCTGCACCAGATATTTTAGGTGCTATTAAGTCCCAGGGTCTCTGATACGTCTTCCAGTCGGTTTCCCGGGTTGGTTGATGGTTATCCAGTCATAGCTCGGTCGCCAGAGTCCCTTCTGTTGTCTAGCAGGGAGCACCAGGCCTAGGGGCGGCATTTATTCTTATGAACAACTAGCGCGTACAGGGGTTGGCTTGGGTCGGATAGATGCTTGGCTCCGTTCTCCCCTCCCCTTACTTCCCCCAATATTTCAATGCTTAATATAACAACACTTAAGCGAGCTCTTTTTTATGTGTACATTTCATATATGTGATTGGTCAGATAATGTTTCGCACGTTCATGAACCAATGACGTATACAAAAATGTAAAGAACCTAAAGGGATATGCACAATGCGCACTTTGGCATATTTCAGTTTGTTATTGGTCGTGCAGCCAATCTCGCGGACTATAAATTTCCAGTTATATGTCACACAAAAAAATACAATTTCAAAAATTCAAATTCACAGAAAAATTCAAAAGTCTTTGTGTAATGACGTTTGAACTATCTATTTACAGAAACTGGAAGTCTTTTATAGACCCACGCATACAGTAATAAGTACGGACAAACTAATGATCATTCTATTAAAAGACATTGCATTTGAGATTTCTTCAAGAGAAAAAATCATAGTACCATTTGTATCAAAATATCCGTAACATTCGATTTGCTGGAACTTTTGGATTGCCTCGATGACGCAGTTGTCACTGGACTGATACGCACTACGACTGCTGTACTGAGTTCTCGGGCTGGATTCCCAGGTCGGGTAAAAGGTTAACAGGTTTTTATATCACGAAATACTCAGTATCAGACTGGAGTCTGAAATCGTGTCGGTATGGCTCGGCCCCTATCACGTCATAGGACGTTAATAAGCTCGGTGAAATATGAGTGTACTGGTTACACCTCTCCCTACACCTTCAGGGATTCTAGAGTTGGATTCCTAAATCAGTCCACATTTCCAACCAATGTATGTAGTTTTATTAACATGGAACTGTATTTAGATCTGATCAAGCGAAGGTATCTCCAGGACATAAATTCAATGCATGCCTTTGTTTATTTGTTTCATTCTTGTCTACTCGTTTTCTTCGTGTTCATAGTAGAATAAACCTCTCGCTAGTCTGTATCCTAAAACGAATTAATTTCAGTAGTTTGTATAGACTACATATCTTAAAAACCGATAATCTTTCTTATTGATTCGCCGAATAAATTTTCACCCCATTACGTTAAAAAGTGTTTTTTCGCAACACCATCGCAGCGTAGCGGCGCAGCCGGCGCAGCGCAGCGTATGATAAAATTCATAATATTTATTGAGGAATAAATAACTTAAACAATATTTTATGCATTTATTTCTATTGATTACATTATAAGTTACTGAATACAATTTATGGTGTGAAAGCGTCGATCGAACGGCGCCGAAAGAAAATCTCGCTCTACCTTGATTAAAGGCTAGGGCCGGCGCTGATTGGAATACTTCTAAAAGAGCTCTATAATAATAATTAGAAGTGTTCGCAACGGCTATATATTGAAAACGCGTTACAACGATACGCTACTTTTAAAACGCCTATTATTTTTTACGCTATAATATATTAGTATAATATATCACATCGCTTCGTAGAACGACGCGATAAGATTATCGACACAAAGCACGCCGTGCGCTGTTAAACATTACCTTTTTAATAATTATTTATATGGACCTATTTATTTATTTATTTTGGGTTATAATTATTTTTTAAACAATTCTGTATACAATTTGTACCCGATGATAACCTGTTTTGTTTGTTATAAATAAAAATAAAATAGAAAAATAAAATTTAATTCATCATCATCATGTCAGCCGAAGGACGTCCACTGCTGGACATAGGCCTCCCCCAAAGAGTGCCACAATGACCGGTCCTGCGCCACCCGCATCCAGCGGACTCCCGCGACCTTTACCAGGTGATCAGTCCACCTTGTGGGGGGTCTACCCACGCTACGCCTTCCGGTACGTGGTCGCCATTCGAGAACCTTTCCGCCCCAACGGCTATCGGTTCTACGCGCAATGTGCCCCGCCCACTGCCACTTAAGTTTAGCGATTCGGAGGGCTATATCGGTTACTTTGGTTCTTCTGCGGATGACCTCATTTCTGATGCGATCACGCAGAGAGACTCCCAGCATAGCCCTCTCCATTGCCCTTTGGGTTACTTTGAGCCTTCTTATGAGGCCCATAGTAAGGGACCACGTTTCAGTTCCGTATTTCATCACTGGCAACACATACTGGTCAAAGACTTTCGTCTTGAGACATTGCGGAATATTGGACGAAAAGATGTGCCGTAGCTTCCCGAATGCTGCCCAACCGAGTCGGATTCGACGATTAACCTCTTTCTCTTATTAATTTATTTACACGAAACTAACTTTTATTACCATTTTTATAATCATCAAATAAACCAACAGCGATTTCACAACTCAATTTATTAAAACATATATCACCGACACCGCAAACTACTTCATACAAGTCCAACGAAACGAAGTCATCCGCAGTGATTATATTCAAAAAATAATCTAACGTGTACGAAAGAATATATTAGCGCAGAACATAAAAATATTACATTGCCTATTGTTTTTACTATTCAATTGAATACAGTTCTTATACGGTTTATCTTAGAGCATAATTTGGCATGTGACAAAAATATTATTCAACAAAGTGTTAGTGGACATCTACTGGGCCGTTGCGTTTCGTCACTTTCTCAGTGTGCGTATGCAGTGTGTATGTGATGGATGTCGATTGTGTGCCCGTAGCCGGCGGTTTTGGTCGCATGTAATAAAAATAATCGTTCCATATAAATAACGCTTGCCTGATGTAATAAATAATAGGCTATATGATTATGTATAAATAATAGGCTATTTTATCGGTTATCTAATATAACGAACACTCCTAATAATAATACTAGCCCTGTATTAAACATTGTTCCACTACTGGGTACGGTTCTACTCTACTAAAAAGAGCTCTATGAAATGTCTATATCAAAAATGTCGCTATCAAATATTATTAACAGCTTCTTTTATAGTTACCGTATGTTTCGTTTGAAGAATTATTAATATAGATAGTAATTTCGGAGAAAACTCATTATGTCTGAGCATAGAACAGGTCATAAAAATGTTTTGTTATCCTAAGCCGAGGAAGTTTACTACTAAGGCGAGGTTCACACAAGGTGATTTTTTCAATGATATGACACCAAAAATGATATATACGTTTACTATAATAGTGCGTTCACAAAGGTTTATACTGCAAAAAACTTTAATGCCAATTTATAAAAAGTCATACTACAGTTTAAATATCTTACAGTTGGTCTATGAAAGCTTTTAAATGTAGCACACATAGTAAGAAACTATCCCGACCACACACCGGCCACCGTAAATCCTGTACGCCAGTGTCAGTGGCATGCAATTTTCGACACCGAACAGAGCTCTAAGCTAGGCAAGGCTCAGGGAATGCGCAAATATATTTATCCCGTAACGAGGTTAATCAAATAAAAATATAGGACGAAGTTGAAAATATAACTTGTGGACATAGCGAGGCGCAAAGTACACACTACCCACCAAAGTCATTTGTCCTAGAGTTGCCAACCGTCCTGTTTTTGCAAGACATGACCTGATTCTTAAACTGTCCTGGATAGTTTTTAAAGCACCCTGATAAGGTCCTGTATTTTAAAATTCGTACGCCACTTTTGCAATCCTTACGTTAAGGGCCTCGCGGCTCGTGAGATTTCGCGCTGTTTTAAAACAAACACGCGTCCAGTTTTTAAACTGAATTGTCCTGGTTTGTCCAATTTCAAATCCTTGTTTTTGAAATTAGAGGTTGGTAAACCTACTTTATTCGTGATCTACGTTCTCTTTCAAGCTTATAAACATTGGTGTGAACGTTTGTCAATATCAAATGATGAAGAATCTGTAATATATTAGACTGTGGACATAATGTGCTGAGTGATAAGACACATAAACACAATACAACGCAAAAGTGCACTGCAAGCAGTGAGACAACTAGTGACTCGCACCATCGTGTTATGCTTCAACCATATTATTATGGTAATTAAGACATAGTAATAATGAATCGGTTCACACTTTGAGGACAGTCTTACAACAAGAAATTTAAATATATCTTAAGCACGTATTTAATATTACAAATCCGTGCTTAACCATTGGTTTGGATTACACATACTTTACAATGTTTAAATTTAAACAATCGGAGCTGTCAACCTTAACGTGCAATTTTTTGAATAATTTTAAAACATTTCTTATAAATAGCAATATATAATATAGTGTATTAAAAAAAGGAAATTGTCCAAGTAAGTTTTTGGTTTTGCTCACAGTCTGAAATTGTAAGATATTTAGCTAAACAAAATAAACACATTTTTGTAGCTTGAACCAGTTTTTGTCAAGTGTTTAAATCTCAACGCTTGTAAGCTAAACGAGCTAGAGCTGTTTATTATAACTTTTGTATTAAGATCGTTAATCTCTCGCATAAACAATAAACTCTGAAAACATACCTAACACACATTTTTGACCTTCGTGAAATATTGTGTGCGTGTGAACGGAACTTAGTTCAAGTGGAACTTTTACTGCTAAGTTTTACTACTCTGTTACTCTTTAACGTTGTAGTGTTCTTGTAATGGATTGTTAGTGACTAATATACTTGTTTGTGCTTATAATGAGTTTATCTATGTCAACGAATTTAGCTCTGTTCACAGTTAAAACTGATTCAAAGCGCATGTTCTGCTTTATTTACACAACCTTCAGTATTGTTACACGGTTTATTAATAAATAAATAACACCCAACAGTCACACACATAGCCTCGACCCCACACTAAGATACGAGTCTTGTATTGTGGGTATCAGGGACTACGAGAGACTTTCGGTCTCACAACACCCAGACCCCGGACACGAATATCTGTCTGTCCCATAAACAATTGTCCCGGTGTGGGAATCGAACCCTCGGCCTCTCGTTTCACAGCCGGCTACTCGCTAACTGAACAATGGAGGCTGGTTTATATTAGCTTCACCTATGTCTATGTTTGTTTGTATGTAACGGAATCTTTCAACGTAATTTTCACCACCTTCCAGACGTCCGATTTACTTGAAAATTAGCAAGGACCGATGGCAAAACAATATTTTCATAACTTTGGCCTTATATACCAGGATCACTATGATAATAAAAAATATGAAAATGATAGATCATATTATTTGTTACCATGTGGTCTTGATTTGAAATCGAGTGGATTATAAGTACTTTTGATGCTGTTTTGAGACTGAAAACAGGAAACCAAAATTATAAATTAACAAAATAAAAACATGCCTTGATAGCTATATAGGGGGTGCTTTTTACTATATCCTGATAATAACCCCACGTTTTTTTTACAATAAAATTGATTGAATTATTTCTACTTTTTGTTTAACTAGCTATTAAAGCCTTTTTTTTTAAACTGTACTTTATTTAAATTGTTTCGTGTCGAAAGAATATTCACTTATATAGTAATTTGTACGCATAACTAAGAAATCAATAATGTATCAGTGTACGTTACTTACTAACTTTGACGATCTAAATGGAAACTTCTTGTGAAATTCAAAATACACGGTATTGGGTGACGAAACATTATGGGATTTTTTAAGAGTTTAAATGATATAATTGTTCACATTCTCATTACAACTGTTTGATTCATTTCACCATTTTGTCTTAAGCTTGTTTTTGAGGTTAGTGACATTTACAATTTGAGTTCTATGAGCTCATATAACGTACAGTCTCATAGCTGATTTCTAATTTAACAGTAATGTACTTGGTGAATTATTCCAAAAAAATCTATACAATAATTTATGAACTTATGAATTCATAAATGTGTTGAAAAAAAATCTAAAAAGAAATTTCCATAAAACCAACGGAGAAAAATATTTTAAATGAAAATTAAACATAATTCTAAATAAAAGATAGCCAAAGTTTAAATTATGAAAGTTCTTCACAAGTAACCGGGTTTACGAAATCAAAAATCAATGTGTGTTTCTAAATTTATTTAAAAAATATAATTATACCTTATATCTATGGTTTAAACAAAATATAAAATCTATACTTATGTATATAAATCATATAATACCTAAATATAATATGATATTATCAGAAAAGATCACACTGACTAGATTGCCACACCCCTTGTCTGTTTTCAGAGATTATTTATTTGCTGTAATAGTATAGAGCCTTTTAAATGTTGTCATTTAAAATAAATTATATTATGTCAGTAATGAGCTAACAAAATAGAGTAATAAAAATTATAAAAAAATTAATTAAAGGTCGCATAGACATTTTATAGAAAATATTTTATTTATTTAAAACTGTTTAATTTGGTTCCTTTGCCTTGCATTTAAAACTTTACACTTTACTATTACAACAATAAACATCTTACATTTTTGTTAATTACAAATACAAAACCACTTCGAAATCAGGAATTTCTACGAAAACAAATCAGGATTGCTTTGTTAGTTAACCGAAAATCGCTTTATGTTAATCTTTCCAAAATATTATATAATACATACTACATGTATACATACAATAAATATATATCGGTCGTTAGATGTTAGAAGAGGAAACTATATAAAAGGGAACATAAGATACAAAGTTACTCAGACATGACTATATAAATATGTGACAAATACATTAAAAGGAATTTCTGTCAAATGTTTACCATACAGACCAACATTGGACATAATTAATTGTTCCCAATTAACATCTTTGGTCCCACCTCGGCCATCCCGACCGCCAATTATGATTGTTCTACTTTTGGTATTACCTGAGTAACCCCACATCTTATTGATAATAAAATAAATACACAATAAAATATGTAAATATTGTATATGTGTTAGTGACGTATTTATAAAAATATAATCACATTTATAAGCGTAACCTAACCTAACCTTTTGGTAACTTAATATTGAACTTATAGGTACGATTGCTTTACTGAAAACACTATAAGTAATTTGGGACCTCTTTTTTTTAGAGAATAAAAAAATACTTTATGTATTAAAGATAGGCAAAGGTGCAAAAAAATACAGCCACGGATTGCCAATGACATTTCTGTCCTGTGATATGATCCGGATCGCCATGTTAAATTGATATTTTGAACGGTTTGTTGCAACTCTTCACTCCCAAATTAACAATTTATAAAATGTATGACCAGAAAGTGTAGGCAATAAGTTTTATTTAGAACAATAAGGTTTCATTTTTCACTTTCTGATCCATGAAATATACTGGCAAGATCTGCAATCTGTTAAATAGTGTTTGATAAAACATACATTTAATGCAGACTCGCAAAATAGAAGTGAAAGGTGTTAAACATGGTGATCGCTACCACTAGACCAATTAAGCGACAATTAAATAACAAAGTGTAGCAAAAAGAGATAATAATAATTAATAATTAACATGGATTAATACAATCTTAATAATTAATATTAATTAATTCTTTGTGCACATTGTGTGTATTCATCGTTAATTATCGCTTGATTTAACGGTGAAGAAAAACATTGTAAAGAAACCTGCATACCTGAGAATTCAGCATAAGAAATTCAAAGGCAAGTCAAGTATATCAACCCGTTTTAGACCAGCTTTGTGGACTAAGAATTAACCCCTCAATGTATTAAACAGAGTTTGTATTATTTCACAAATTCGGTAGTTTCATTATTGGGTTGTTACTTAAATTAGTATATTCAGCATAAAATATACATTATTATCCTATGTTAAATGTTTTAAATACTCAATAATACTAGTCGAATAATTTATTAAATAACTAATATGTTCTTTGGTAAGTTAGCTGTATCGATGAGCATTAATATAAGTAAGATCACGCAAAGCATTAACCCATTCGCAGTTTCGTTTTATATACAAAAATAATATTAATAAAATACATTATTTTTAAATATTAAATATAGCTATTATATTCTATAAATTAATTCTAATAATATTTTAATTCGTTCTAATAATATGTTGAAGTATTTGCAACAAATTCTCTTTAAGTAAAAAAATATTAGTACGTTCCTTTTAGTACTACAATTTAATAATTCATTATCTTTGTACACTAATTTAAATATTTGAATTGTTCTCGAACATAATAAGTAATGTTATCTCAAAAAGACATACTATAATGAAAAACATACTTAATTAGTCTGTTAATGTTAAATGAGATAATATTATGTTACCTATTTTCTTTTCTGTTTAGAGAAATTATTCCAAACAGTTCTTAATTTAAATATTTCTAATACTATACATCTGTGAAGCCGTGTTTCTTCTCCATGTTTCGAATCTTGTCATCTTGGGTGTTTGTGATTATTTGCAGTACTTTAAACGCTTTCGATTGACGCGGGCTTCCTTCCATTGTAAACTTGTGGTAGTATACACTGAAAATACATAGAGAATATGATTAAAATTGTACCATAAACAATTTGAATATATGTGTTATTTTCGATTCACAGCACCCAATGCGAAACGTGACTAATACGTAGCAAAGATACAGCTTAGTATGTTCCATGACCCGATGAAACCCTTACAGAAATGAGATTTAAAAATACGTCTCACAAACCCTTAAAGTAATAGATTTTTTTTATAACAGTTAACAAAATTACAATTTTCAAATGGTAAAACAAAATAATAAACTAATTTCTAAATCCCAATTGCATAATGTCGTCCCTGTAAGTCTTTGAGGAGTGTCCTTATTTTGTATATATACACAAAATATAGTATGTACATATACATGAGACCACGCATCAGGATACAATGCGCCATAATCGATCCATAATTGAGCCAGATATCGTGTAAAAAACGTGTTAATTACTTCTTTGAGTTGCTCATATAATTGGTGCATTTCGTCTAAAAGTGTACAAAGTGTGTCTCACTACGTAAGTGATCCCTATTTTATTTGTGCATGATTCTTCTATTGATTACACTATTTAGTTAACAGTGTTTAGTAGTATTGTAGTACATTGCAATATAAAACGTTACGTTATGCCATCTTTGCTGTAAATAGCGTAGATTTATCTGAGATTCCTTGAGCGGCCATCAAAATATCTAAACGAGACCTTGCATGTATGCTGTGATTTTTACTTTGTCTGCCGCAGGTAAATGGTATTTTTGACCTACGTATTAGACACATTTTTGCTGGTAGTTGTGAATTGAAATTTAGTAATAACAAGAGACACATCTAAAGATTTATTTACAACATTATTTTTTGAATGTTAATATTATATTAAACAACAATTCAGAGCAGGTTTTTCTTCATGTGACGTCGCCCATTTCTTGCATTTACCTAATTAGTAATTATTATACTTGATTGATACAAAAAAGTAGAAAGCATTAATAGTGAATATCAAAAAACTCGTGATCAACGCATCATCAATTAATACCACATCAAATAAACGAAGCGAAATGATTCGATTAGTGAAATGAACATAATTAGAGCGTGTTTGCAAAGCGTGTGCCGCTAATTATAAAGCAAATGGTACTCTGACTCATACGAAGCGGTGCAATAAAAATATGTTTACTTTGGATCAGCAAACATGCTCCTTAGTACCGGCCACCGAAGCTGAAACGAATAGAGATTTCAGTTCTCTGTAATATAATTTTGCAGTAGGAGTGGGCGTTGAATCAACGAACCGTTTTTTTAAACTGTTTTTCTATTGTTAACGAGTCAACCGTTTTCTCTGTACTGCAATACTAGTTGAATTTATCAACCTGTTTCATTCAACGTCGTTGAATCAACGACAGATGCGAACAAACCTGGCGCACAGATAAACTAGTTGAATTTATCAACTGTTTCATTATTAACTGTGTTTCATTCAACGTCGTTGAGAGACGTATAGATCTGTGGACGTTTCTGCAAACCAGTTAAAAAAGTCAACTGGTTTTTCAACCGTTTATAGGAAACGGTTTCATTTGGTTAACGCAAAAACCGTCAACGACCCACCTCTACGCTGCAGATGTAACCAAAGTGCTAACGTAGGACATACGGCGTGCCATAATAAGTGTGTGGATTGTTTGCACATTGTCAATAGAAGACTGTGAATACGTATATTGAAGCTCAAATTGTAGGATTTTTGTGCATCTTTACTTAATACATTGTGTGGTTGATATGGGCCAGTGACAATACTTATCAATACATACTCTTTTACTTAGAAAAACAGGTTGAATTTTGTATTTGATAGATTCTGAACGACCATTGTACTAGTCATAGCTCAGATTAGTTATACAGAATTTATTGCCACATCGATAGTGATCATTTTACTTATAAGGAACATTCGTCCTATGAATAGTATAGCAAAAGCATCGTTATTCAGTTTTGACAATCACACCCCGTAGACAGTTTTGTCTACATCATGAATCAGCTCTGCTCCGCTCTGCTCGACCGGATAATTAACACTGTCTCACAGGATACTGGCATGAAGTAACAGATTGCTGTCGCGTTTCGTACAATGAATGCCATTTCTGAAGGCTCAAATCCCTCTACCTTTCACATTCTTTCTTATTATTTACGGCCTGCTAAGCAACTATAGTTCTTCTGGTATTTTGAGTGTTCATGGAGGGTGAATATTTCTTATCCTCAGGGGACCTACTTGTTTGTATGACAGCCTCTGCCATAGAAAAACTAGAAGGTTCGCATGGCATATTCAGTAGGCCGTATGATTGTGTCGAGTACCGATATAGCTGTCTCTCGCTACTTGATATTTTAAATTGACGACCCTGCGCTTACCATCAAGTGCATTGTGGTCTCTTTGCCATGCCAGAATAAAAAAAGATTTTGCAATCATTTTGGACTGTACTAACTTTATAATCAACTTTAGTGCTTTGGTGAACACTACAAATCAACTCTTCTTAAGTAACCACTAAAGGATTTACAGACAACTAACCTTTTATTTGCCCCGCCATTCCCTTCAACCTGTATAGGAATGATCCTGGTTTTCGGCTGTTCTTGGTTCTGGAAAGTTCTGTTAAGTGTGGGTAACTCGTGTTGCGGCTGTCCATCGTCTAACCTTACCAACTGCGGTGATAGGACCCTCATAATGCGTTGTGTCGGCGGTGAGAATGGCGAGCGAGATTGGTCATTCGGGTTTGGGTTCATCCCAATAGTGATTCTAAGCTGAGGTTGTGGTTGCCCTGACCTACCCGCATCTTTAATTTCTGTGCTGGACACCTCCATTTGAATCGGGATAACTCGACTTCCCTGTGTGCTGGGACCGTTATCTTTAGGCAAGCTCTTCCGGTTTTCTGAAGGTCTTGTTGACCAGCTCGGTTGCGCAGTTTGCTGGTGTTTAGGAGGACTGACCACTTCACGAGCACCTCTTTGTACCTCATTGCTTTTTCTGATCCATTCTGGTTCTGTATTTGTGTCTCTCGGTGGTGTTGCTAACTCCCTAGGGTCACTTGTAGTGTTTTCTAACTGTCTTTGGCACCACGCAGGAGGTGGCGTTTTGGTTTTCTCTTTTTGTGTTTTTACCCATGGTGGTATCGATTTAGGACTTTCAGGGCAATAATACACTGGCTCTTGATTGACATATACTGCTTCTTTTTGCGGAGGCGTGTTGAAATCTGGTTGTGTGTTTTGTTTTCTAGGTGTTACCGGTATCGACATTGTGGACTGGAAACGAGGAGGTTCATTTCTGGAAGGTGGAGATCTTTCGACCTCGTTTGACCTCCAGGGTGCAGTGGTTTCTTGCACTCCATTATTATTGTTATCCTGATTATTAACCCAAGGTGGATTGTATTGTTTTTGCTGTTGATTTTTCGCCTCTTGTGACCATGGTGGTACGTAAGGTTTCTCATTATTGTTATTAGCATCGTTTGATTTCTGTGGTGCATTGTACGTTTGTTGGACATTAGCATTGTGGTTGTTATAAGCTGGCTGTATGTTTTCTGCTTCTTTTGGATATCTGTTTAATGTATTGGTTCTCCAGGGCGCAGTATTTGATTCAATCTGAGGGCTTTGTTGTTTAACATTCCTTACATTATTGTGAATTATATTATTGTTAACAGAATCTTGGTTTCTTTGACCGGCACGTGGAAGCGTGTGGAATACAGGTCCAGAACTATTTGGAGGACTTTGGTTCTGGAAGTTTTGTGAATATTGTGGTGTGCTTGGTGAAAATGGACCTCGGTTGAATTGAGGTGATTGCTGCGCATTGCTGTTTGCACTGGCGGGTGAATCTCTCCTCTCTGGCTGTCTCCAGTTATTGTTAGGAGCAGGAGAGTAGGGAGAATTGTTACTCAGTGGTGATTGGTTGTTGAACGGCTGTGGACTCTTGTTGAATTGAGAGTCCTGTCGTTGCAATATCTCCCTTGTTGGAGGTGATCCGTTTATGATCGGAGAAGATGATTTCTGATGAGCATATTGCGCTTCGGGTCTGTAAATCGGGCTCTCAGGGTGATTTTGGTTATTCGACCTTTGGAAGTTATTTTGCCCTTGAGGAGTGTAACTGTGCGGCTGCTGTTGTGAGAATGTCGATGGAGGCATTTTAACAGTTAATGGACTCGGCACTTTCTCAACATATTTAGGAACCGGCCCCATTCTTTGCAGTTCGGCTTTTTCGTTTTCCCAATGATATGGACTGCGAGTTTTCCTCAACATTCCAATTGGATTTTCTGGTATATCAATTTTGGGTCGTTCACCAGGTGCTAAAGGTTTAGGTTCATTTGAATTCGGTACTTTGATAACTATAGGTGGCGGTGGCGGTGGGGCTGGTGCTTTAGGAGGAGGAGGTGGTGGGGGAGGAACTCCTCCTTGAGGTCCTCCTTGTGGGTGGTAACCAGCGTGATTAGCTTGATCATGGTCTTCGTAAGACCGTTGCCTTGCCATTCGTCTGGCCATGCTTGGAGTTCGAATTTGGGAGAGATCTAAACCTCCTGGAGTGTAGGTGAAGGGCTTCTTGTCCTTCGTCATCATGGCGTTTTGGATGCATGCTGGTGGCTCGATGGATCCCATTGGCTGGAAACGATAAAAATAATTTGAGAAAATATATTTAATATTTTTATTATCTTTGTATTTACAGTATAAGTAGTGAAGTAAATAGTTTTACTTTGGACAGGTTTAAAATTTTAGAAATAAACATCTTCATAATGTTCTATATAAACATTTAGCCAGGTTAGTCTAAAGTAAGATTAAAAAATCATTATCTAAATACTGTTTTTAATGGACATGATTTGGAAAAATAGGCATCAAATTCATCTCAATCAGTCGCGTCATTGAGATGAATTTGAAATTCAGTATTCGTAATCGAGATCTAGTGGAACTAGTTCAACAATCAAAATACCTAGTAAGTAGTTGGATTTTTTACAAAATGTACTTACATTGACGTTACTTTTGCCGAAGTTGGGAATTCTGCCCATGTGTCCAGGCATCGGGCCTGCGTACCTGGAAGATGGCCAATTTTCGGGTTATTTTCGCTCGACATCGTCGATTGCCGACACTTGCTCGCTGTCCGCGAGACTGGGCGGGAATTGTTGGCCTATTCCACTTTACTGTTTTAACTAATGGCTTCACAATAACACTTTACTCATTTGATTTTTTTCCTTTAGTAATCAATGGAATAAGTATATTAGATTCGATTACTGATGTTTACATTTTCATTGCTTATACTTGTATCAAACCTTTTAGAAAACTTTTACATTATTAATTACTCTTTGTTTGTCTCATGAAAAAAGATAAAACATCATAAAGATTTTTCTCCTAAGTAATCAACTGACTAGAAATGAACTTTAGACATGTAGAATATTCTGTACAACAAACAGTGGTTTGTTACACATAACATAATATTTTTCTACATACGTGTAATAAATACATCATACTCAGACGAAGTTTCAAGGTAAGAAAAATATTTGCGGACGCGAAAATGCACACCACGTTTGTTTTACTTTAAAATAGTAATATTTCATAAGAAATAGATACAGCTTTCACGAGAATAGCCGTAAAGAAAGATCATCCTGGATCTTATGGTATTAATCAATCTTTATATGTAGAGGAAAAGCACCTAATTATGTAAACATATCTAATTTCGGAACAAAAAAAAATCTCGGCGGTTTTTATTATGGTATGGTACCTATTTATTATAAACTATGGTATTATTGATTATTTTTTATGACCATTAGATAGTGCTTCAACTTATTTACTGATTGATACAAAAGAGGAGCTATAACGTAATTCCAATAATTATGTTCAAAATTCTTACCCGTTAGCCGCCATTTTGTTCGTTTCAGTTCGAAATCACCAATCTATGCACCGCTACAGCTTTGATATCTGAAATGAGATCATGTTTAGTTAATGTTTTGGTAATGTCGGCGCATGAGTTACTCCATGCTGCTGTTCTGAAGGTCGGCCTCTAGGTAAAACGCTATTTGTGGATAACCGTAATAAACTAAGGTCGGACGGATGAAACAGATTCTTTCGTGTTTTTCGAACGATTTTAAAACTTATATTACTTATTATATATTACTATTTTGATTTTTATGTTTGTGGCATTTCTATATCACCTTTAGCTATATCCATAGACATAATATTACTTGAAATATTATTAGGGAATTTTTTATCAAATTACATATTCTAATTGCTGGATAAAGTTCGAATAAGTTATAACAAAAATATAATAAAAAAATAAAAGAGGGTTACTCTTGACACTCGATTTCAATTTAAAATCGGGATTGGGTTCGAAAACTGTACAATTGGCACTCTTGAACGCAACACCAGCGCACGATTTAACTGAATACGGCGGATTTTTGGTAACTAGAATATAGTGGAATGTGTTCACACTAGTCATGTGACCAAGGCCTTAAACGCTTTTTTAACCGACTTCAAAAAAGGAGGAGGTTAACAATTCGTCGGAATCTTTTTTTTTATGTATGTTACCCGATTACTCGAAGACGCCTGGACTGATTCGAGAAATTCTTTTTTTTGTTTAAAAGGGTATACTTCCCAGGTGGTCCCATTGACACCAAGTCAGGATCTGATGATGGGATCTCAGAAATATCAAGGAAAAACGAATAATTTGTTTTTTATTGAAGTCGGTATACTTTTTATGAATTATCAATATATATAGAGCTACTTTACCGAAACAATTAGCTCCTAAATTACATCAATATGATAAGTTAAATCATTTTACTATTGAGCCAAATATAGACAATTTAAATATTAGTAAGTATTTACATTCCTTTGTCTACTTCTTTTGGAATAAATTAAAAAATAAATGGCAATAATGATAACCTTGAACGAATAGTGTGAAGGGTGTGTAGAAGTGTTGCTGGTGGTAGGATATTCATATCCGCCTGGATAACGACCACCGTACACAGGGTGTAAAACCCGCCATAGTGACACACGCAAATGTGTCGCGTTCCGGGATCAGCCAGTGTACATCCGGTTTTTCTCGGGGGTCTAGAGTTGGGGTATAATGTTTGGCCATTTTCCGGCCTTCTGAGAACTCTGGCAATAGACCCTCGACCGCTTCTTCACCTTCTTGCCCATGGCGTAGTGTGAAGAACTAGTATGATCGTGTTGAGTAGCGAGGGATAGATTGTCTCTCATTACTCTATACTCTAATTTGACAGCACTGCGCTTACCATCAGGTGCAGTGTGGTCACTTTGCCGTGCCAGCATAAAAAATACATCTTGACACGAATCTGCTATAGCCCGCATATATCGTATCCAATTACACCGCTATGAAAATGTCAAAATGCATACAAGCATGGCAAAATGTTAAGCACGTTCTCTGCCAGACTAGAGATATGGGTATAAAATTTTGGCACTCTCTCGATAATTATAGTCAATGGCAGCACGCCAGTTTTATATTTAGGCAACTGCGCACCCCATTCCTATACGATGTAACAAATCGCATATCATATTTAGATTACGTGCATACTTGTTGATGCAAGGTTTCGAGTGTGTATTATTTGTTCTTATTTTTTTGTATGAAGTCTGTTTTTCCAAAAGGGTAAAGGTACAATTAATGCAGTCAATGTTAGAATAATAAATACACTCAACAGTCACACACATAGTTCTGACCCCCCACTACCTGTATCGTGGGTATCAAGAACTATGAGGGACTACGGTCCCACAACACCCAGACCCGAAACAAATATCTGTCTGGCATACAAACATTGTCTCGGTGAAACGGTGGCACACAAACTTAGGTGAATTGTATACCGAAAGGGAATAGGCATTTAAGGCCTTCAGCAACAGTTTACAGTCTCTAATGTGTAGTCTAGAGTTGGGGTACGATGTATGATTTCTATATACAACAGTCAAGTTTGACTCAAGGCTTACGATCAGTTGCTTGTCTGACGTCACTCCTGACTTAACACCCTATATTGCGTTTATAAGATACCGAATAAAAGGTAAGCACTACCCAATTTATTATTTTGGTATTATTTTTAAAGCAGAATTTCGATAAAAATCTGAAGCCATACCGTAAAGTAACTAGCATGATGTAAAATAATTTAATGCTAGTAAATATACGAAATAGCTTACTTAATTACCATATATTGAGCTGCTTTAGAGCTGCTTTGGGAGAGGCCTACGTCCAACAGTGGACTGACACCGGCTGATGATGATGAGCTGCTTTAATCTAATGTAAATAAATTTAAATCGAATATTAATTGTATGACAAATATTGTTGGAAAAGAGCAACGCTAGAGTTTCTTGCTCGTTCTTCTCTAGCGAAACTGCATTCCAAACTGACGTTAGAATAAAAAAAATGACTAAATAATGTACATTTCAAAGATTCGATAAATATTTGATTTTTATTTATATGTCATCAGTAAGAAATATTTTCATAGCTTGTGGGAATGTAAAGAGCCAAAAATCAGACTGGACTAGAAGCAAGCTCCTAGACAACACTTAGCAACGAAGGTTATAATATAATATCTTCCAATTTGTCATACATATGATGTCATGACACGATTCTTACGTGGTTAGGTTATGAACCATCATTACATCATTCATCGTCATACATTTTGATTTAACGTAAAGGTATAATTCAAAGTTGCATCACAGATTCCTATCAACAGCTCGATCTTCAAATTCCTTCAAGTTAATATAACTTGAAGGAATTTGAAGATGAAAAATGACAATAAAAATGTGATTCAGTTAATATGAAGTTTATTATGCCTAATAGTTCAAACCAATACAATATTTATAACTGACTAGCTTTTGCCCGCGGCTTCGCCCGCGTGATTGTTATTTTTGAAAGAAAAGGTATAAACTCCATGAAGACATGTTAAGCCTTTACATATTTCCGGAATAAAAAATATCTTATGTGCTATTCCAGACTACAATCTATCTCTGTGCTAAATTTCAACCAGACCCGTCCTGCCGTTGTAGCGGATTGGGTAACAAACATCCATCCATCCAAACATTTTATATTAGTAGTAAGATTAAGAAGTCCGCTATGACAACTAGTTTGTGTAATATGATTGTGTCAAGTAGCGAGGTATAGATTGTCTTTGGCTACTTGATACTCTAACTGGACTGCACTGCGCTTACCATCAGGTACAGTGTGGTCACTTTTCCGTGCCAGGATAAATAAAAACTATATGATGAGTGAGATATCTGGAGATCAGATCTGCTGAATACTCATTCCTCTACTTAAAATCGGCAATGTACTCATGATTGGTTTAGTATTGTGATTCTTTAAAGGCTACGGATTTACTCTACTATGCTTGCTATACCTATAGTATATAAATGATTACTGTAAATTTTTTCATTATTGTTTCTGTCACTAAGGATGATTAACTGACTCTGAGTATTGCAATTTTTAAATCGTTATTGAAGGATAAATTAATGAGCCGCTACTGACTGAAAGCGGTGGTTATCAATTTCTAGCACATGAGAGACGCAATGTCAAGACTGTTGCCATTATATTGAACAGCACTATATTTATCATCAGATGCAGTGTCTTTTAAATGCCAAGATTTTAAAAGTCCTGTCATAGCACTAACGCTTGTATACAACAACTACACTTTCATATGTTGATTTCTGTGTACGTGATTGGGTTGGCTTTGTTTGGCGCCAAAATTAACCAATGACGTATAGAAATCTATGCATAGCCAAGAGCTCTCTTAAGTATAAGTGAACAAGAGTGTTACACATTGTTATCTCAGTATTCTATATTTGAATATATTTGTATTAGTCATCGGTAAACAAATAAATCATGATGTTAATATATAAATTTATCATTACCTGTTTATTCTATGAGAATTATTTCTATTTTTGTTTCTAATGTCCCAATTTTGTACGTATCATAAATATAAATAGTGTGAACGAAATCTCGAATGAGTATTATTAAAATGTTTAAGAGTCATTGGCACATATAAAAAGCCTATTATTTCCATGTGCCAAATACCAAATCTTCTAAAGTAGTAACTGATGATATTACATTTTAAACTAGACTTGAGCTTTGACTGCCTTGGTGGCGCAGTTGTAATTGCGCATGCGTTACAACCGGTGTGCTGAGGTCTCGGGTTCGATCCCCGGGTCGGGTAAAGTGATATTGGGTTTTTCTATCTAGAAATTCTCAGTATTAGCCCGGAGTCAGGAACCTGTGCCCGGTATGGCGATAGGCTCGCCCCCTATCACATTATGGGACCGAAATTTGGCGAAAAGTGGGTGTACTGGTTACACCTCTGCCTACCCCTTCGGGGATTATAGGCGTGAGTGTATATGTATGTATGTACTTGAGCTTTCAAATTTTAGTTCATGTTACTTATTATCACAGAGTGGGAGTGTAAATGGCTGTTTCAATTATAGAACAGTTTCTGAAAACATTATAAGCGATGTAGCTTGCCTTAGATGGGCTTTGTATCATTTCTTGGGGTGCCCAAATGAAGGGTAAAGATTTTTTGATAAAGACGTTCGGGGCCTGTGTAGCCCGGGGCCCCCTATCACTGATATGGCTGATACGGCGGTAGCTACGCCCATGTTATAAGCTGAAGTTGTGGCTTAGTCAATATCGAGACTAACTATAGAACAGGTACGTAACACTTGTAAAACCCTTATAACTAGGGCCGGGTTCAGTGACGAATTAAGATTTACACAGCGATAAATTTAGAGTGGCAAAATAATACACCAATATGACGTTTTCGCACTTTCTATCTGCAATGAAAGGTGCAATCCAGAAATTCAGTATGTGTCCATAAATTCAAAGAAGTATTTTTTGATAACACTATAGTGGAATATAGCAATGCTGAACTATTACATAACGATCATTCCTAAAACCATTTTATTGTCTTTCGTAAGATAAGATTTAGATTTTATTATCCTTTTTTTATTATTCTGGCACGGCTTAGTGACCACACTGCACCTGATGGTAAGTGCAGTGCGGTCGTCCAATTAGAGTATCGAGTAGCGAGTGACAATCTATCCCCCGCTACTCAACACAATCATGCCGGCCTGCTTCTTCACACTACGCCATGGGCAAGAAGGTGAAGAAGCGGTCGAGGGTCTATTGTCAGAGTAATCAGAAGGCCGCAAAACGACCAAACATCGTACCCCAATTCTAGACCCTCGACAAAAACCGGATGTACACAGGCAGATCCCGGAAAGCGACTCCTAGCCTCTTATTGATACTTGGACCTTGCAATCTCCCACTTAATTATTATTAACTTATGAAGTTTAGGCTTTCTGAGGAATATGTACAGATATATGTGTAGATTCAGAAGTGCGTTTTATATTTTCTTTTAATATATTTTTCATCCTAGATAATATATCAGCCAACATAACTAACTGACTCTACTGTTATTATTGATTATTGATATGTTAGAGAAAAAAACAACTCTTTCACTCTCTTACTAGCAGCTGCTTGTAGCTTTCGATCTATTTCTAGAATAAACAGTATGTGTTATAGCCTACTAGGTATTGTCCGATAATAGATTCCTTCCAAAATGTTATTTAATTAAAAAAATCATCACAATCGAATAATTGACGCAGAAACACGGATGGGACAATAAAGACAATCATTTTTTATAAATTTAAGTATGTTTCCTCGAGTTTGCTTTAAATAGTACTAAAACCCGCATTCAACTATTTTTACCAGATCCCGTTCAATTTACTAGATATATAATTTAATAGATATACAGCCGAGACTGTACAGTTTTATTGTGTGGGAAATTTAGAAAGGAATCAAAATGAATATTCTTTTAAGTTCGCACGTTTGATTCCCTTTATATGAATTATTTGGTACACCGTATGTCATCAGATAAAGTCATTAATTGTGACACCTTTCCTTTCCTTTTCTCCACATATTGGTGACTCCAAAGTAATTTATAATCTGCTTGGGTCACCACGCCTAACTGAAAATCGTTCACACCGACTTCAATTAACAAAAAATTATGCGTCCCTATAAAATTTGAGGGTTGCCCTCGATTTTTCTGAGATCCCATCATCAGATCCTAACTTGGTTCCAATGAGACCACCTGGGCAGTATACCCTTTTAAACAATAAAAGAATTTCTCGGTCCAGGCGTTTTTGAGTAATCGGGGAACATATATAAAAAAGCGACGGATTGAGAACCTCCTACTTTTTTGAAGTCGGTTAAAAAAGAGCCTAAAGAGGATTTTTTTTTATTTATTTATTTATTTATCTTAAACAATTTTTAACTGAAATCCGGCCCTGTTTATAATCGAAATGAAACGAACCGTTTCATATGCTACTATTGTTAGCGTTGTAAGTAGGTCGCGGCGCAAGCGCACCCGCGCCAGGTGGGCTCCGGTATTTGTCGTCCATTAATAAAATACATAATTTAGACAAGGAAAAGGATTTATATGATACTTTACAGGCTGGACTTGTTTTCGAACGAAGAATTTTTCGAATATTTTTGTACTACACTATGTCAATCTTTTTTTTTTTAGTGCCTCGGTGGCACAGTTGTAATTGCACATTACGACTGCTGTGCTGAGGTCTCGGGTTCGACCCCGGGTCGGGTAAAGTGATATTAGGTTTTTCTATTTAGAAATACTCGGTATCAGCCCGGAGTCTGGAATTGTGTCCGGTATGGCGAAAGGCTCGTCTCGAAGTTCGGCGAAAAGTGGGGTAGGCATAGATGTAACTGGTTGCACCTATGCCTACCCCTTCGGGAATTACAGGCGTGAGTGTATATGTATGTATCTCAATCTAGGTAGATTGACTATTAGCACGCCGGGATCGTGACTTAACAAAGTAAAGTTGTTTTTAATTTCGTTTTCATCTGATGTAGAAAAAAAATTAGAATTTTACTATTTTATGAAATTTACAATAATATGTGTATAATATTTATTGATTAATATTATTTATTCTTCTCTAAGCAGTAATATAATAAATATAAAAACTGTTCAACCCTACATTCCCGCCAAAACATATATTTTTTAAATGATGTAGTTGGCTGAAGGTCATACACAAACATTATTTGTAAATGAAAAATAATATGCGTCTAAAATAACTCGGGTAAGTAATTTTAAAACAAAGACAATAAATATATTTAAAACCCCGTGTCCGAATATTTTATTTATTTATCGTATGAGCGACAAATCACCGCCGTGCCAACATTTTTTTGGCGACGCACCTGTGTTCCTCACCTTGGCGGACTGTAGGTTCATACACCCGAATTAAAAGGTGTTAAAAAGTGTTTACTAGCTCAAAATTCCTATAATTCTGCTTTGCTGTGCCCTAGCATTGCAGAAGTCTATGGACAGTGTCCACTTATCATCAGGGGCCAGCCTGCTTGACTGCATAACCAGGCAGTAAAAAAAAACAGATTGGAAAGTTGGCACTGGGCAAATAATAATTAACCAGTAATACATTATTACGAATTGAGACAAGAAAGATTAATTAGACAATATATTTCCTATTGTTATCCAGAAGACATATAGACTAAATATACATACACAAGATCACGCTTGTATCCGTAGGGATTGGCAGAGGTGTGTACTTGAGACATGGTTCACACAGCCAGTTTCCGTCTCATGATGTGATAGGATGCAAGGCAATCGCCATATCAGGCACAAATTCGAATCCCACGTAATGAATCAATTGTAAATTGTAATTATACGATATAGGATTTGAACCTACGACCTGATCGGGCTCTTAGCCTATGTACACTGCTACTAGACTACTGAGGTGAATCGTAAGGTTCTTTACGGCACGAAAAGGAATTCTTGGTATGTTCCTGTGATATCTTTATTAAATTCAGACGAAATATGCAGACTTTATTGGGCTTCCGCAATATGTTGCGCAAGATCTCATACATATTTTCTGCACACCAAGCAGATATATTTAACCTAGTCCACACGCACAAGACGAAGTATGTCTTTGCACAGTCTGACAAAAATCAATAAGCATGCATAATGTGAAATGCAACACTTGAAGGTAGACTCAATTTGGGGCATCGAATGTATAATATAGTGCCAAATATATGTGCAATTTCAAGGCGCCTCGCTTGCACAGTTGGGAAAAGTTCCCTCGATCTCAATTTAGGCGGGACAGTATTCCCGCTAAAATGGTCCAAGGCGGGATTATACGTAATGGCGGCTTAACTTGGACAGGTCTTGCATTGCGCTATATTTCCAATCTCCAGGTGCAAGCCGTTCACATGACATAATGCAGTACATTATGATTAATTACAATGCACCTGTGCCAAGACCTTTTACGCTTCTTTTAAATGTTAACGTAGCGATGAACATTCGCTGGCGGCCATATTGCTTTTTGTTCTCAAATGTCATGGAATTAATGCTATTTGACCCCATCGGACGAAAGATGATTTTATGTTGTTGTAAAACATAAATGAATATGCCTATATTTAAGAGTATGCAAAAATGCCCATGCTAGACTCAAAATTTACTAACAATTTTTCGTTCCTTGATGTGATAAAGAAAATATTGCTGTGGTATATGATCTTAGATAAATCGTTAGCTATTCAAATAATTTAATTTTCTATCCCAAAATGGCTAATTTCACATCAATTATGTGTGTAGTAAGATTGAAAATTGAATGATTATACCCGTCACATTAGTCACCCGTCATGGTTCTCTAGAAAAGATTATCCAATACTGGATCACATAGACCAAAATTTCCCTGTTAACAGCCAACTTTTTTTTACTGTGTAAAGAAAGATATGATTTAGAAAGGACATTGTCCAAAGTCGCCTATGAATCAACAGAGATTTAACTTATACCATAATTCTTGGCTTATTTTATGCCCTTTATTCCAAATACTAGAATTTAACGAACACTTCATATTAAAAAGATAAAAAAAAAATTGGCATTTTATTGATTTTGCGATGTTACTTGGATCCCCAAAAAATAATCAAATTCTTCTTTAAGCGCTTAATCTATAAATCGTCCGTAATGCTAGAAAAAAGGCTAAGGCGCTTAATTCGCTGAAAGTAAACGGAAATAGCGCAAACATTTTTTTGATTTAACGCCTTGTGTCAGTTGTTACTTGTCATGTTCGTCAGAGTAATAAGTAAATAGTGTTCTGTGATCATGTTTATTGTTTTTAAGTCATTTGCTTGTTGTTCAGTGGATCGTTTTTGTTGTGTTTGAGTGTGTTTATCTTTTAAAACTATGTAGATAAATAACAGTTATAATGTAGGTAGTTGCCTACCTATAATACTAAACTAACATACTTTGATAAGGCAGGTAAAACCGTAAAAAATATATTAGCTTCTTACTTCGTGAAATCATTGTCATTGATATAATTATGATTTACCTATTATTAGGTAATTATTCAGTAGTTAGAATCTAAATGTCAAATAAAACCGAATTAGCTCAAATGTTGGTATTGTGCCACTGTATTGAAGGCATGTTGACATTAAGAATATAACCTAAAATAGAAAACATTTTTGTTAATAAATAAACTCATAGAAGTGTCCGTTGTTTAGATCAACTTTTATGGATTTATAGGTGTTCTTTAGAACCCGAAAGTATTTTTTCTAAGGCTGTTGGTTCTTAGGCGAACTTTGTATGGGCGCTGAGCAATGTCCTTTCAATATAACCTTTAATGATGATATGATAATGTAGCATATCGAGTCCGTGTGGTAGGATATTCATAACTGCCCGGATGGCGACCACCGTACACAGGGTGTAAACCATGGCGGTGGCACACATCCGGTTTATGTCGGGGGTCTAGTGTTGGGGTACGATGTTTGGCCGTTTTGCGGCCTTGTAAGTACTATGACACAAGACCCTCGACCGCGTCTTCATCTTCTTGCCCATGGCGTGGTGTGAAGAAGCAAGCCGGCATGATTGTGAGGAGTAGCGGGGGATTATCTCTCGCTACTCGATACTTTAATTGGACGGCACTCCGCTTACTATCAGGAGCATTGTAGTCACTTTGCCGTGCCAGGATAAAAAAACTAAATTGGATATGTAGGTCCTTAGATTTAAAACGCCACATGAGTTAACGGTACATAGGTATTTTCTAGGATATTCACTCAAGCCCTTACGCTGGCATTACAGCTAAGTTTATGAGGTGTATAATTGAAACACCTATAAAAAATAAAATGGATGCCAGGTGGCCCGTGCTTCTGTTTATAGCCAAGTTTATTGAGTTTTTCTCGCATAGGAGTTTTGAAAAACTGCATGTATTGCTCGGATTTGGTTTTACACTTATGCGAAATGTATATATTGTTACACCTCTGCATGCATCTTTACAAGGGATTACTGATTCACTAACTACACTGAATATGTGATAAATAAAAAACGTAAAAGTAACCATTTTTGTGCTATTAATAAATTTAAAGAGAGTACACTCTCTTAATTCCCACTTTCAATTAATTATACTTACTTTTCCTTTCACTACTGTCTCAGAACATCCACCCGAAAAAATATTAATTGTAAGTCCTACAATAATTTGTGGGGATCGAATCGACCAGCCGTTTTACAGCCGGCTACTTGCCCACTACGCCAATGAGGTTGTCATTCAAATTACGTTTGCTTCCGCAGCACACATCTGCCTCATGACCTCTCTCAAATGTCACATAAATTACACAAAGAAACTCTATCCATGCAAACGAAGTTTTAAAATGTTTTATGTTGTCTAACATAATTTTTAGAGATTTCTATTGTCCCTATCTTTATTAGAATTCAAATATTAAATTAGAAATTTTAATATTATTTAAATCAGATAATCTACATTTGTAAAATGATGACATTGCGTGCAGACCAATTTCTTATTTTTTTTTTCTGAGTAATATAGTGGTATTTTTAACAATATTTAATGCTAACGCTATCATTATTTCTTTGTACTTTCTATTAATGTGAAGTGTTTTAATAAAATACAGCTTTTAATAATTAACCAGCGTACCTAGGATGCGAGACCCGTCGGCAATTATAAGAAGTGCCTTTTCAGTTAACCGTATAGCTCTATGAAGTTACTGCTAAAAACTTTAATATTTATTTTAATATTTAAAACGGTATTTGAATGTAACTATTGAATTCGTAAACATATACACAACCAGACAGACGTTGATGTCCTAAATTTAGATAAAGATATTTACTCTACGGTTTTATAGTGTATGAATAAACCTAAAAATAAATAATTTATGTTCTTAGAATGACGATGGTGAGATAGCCTTTGATATATAAATGTTATTCAGAAGTCAGTCATTTGCTTTTGTGCTTATATCAACACAATTTTAATATTCACGTTTTTAAAAAAAAAAAGTTAAGTGAAATATGCCTATAAACCCTATGGTTGACAGTTTAACAATGATTACCAAATACCAATACCGTAAATACAATATATCAAGAACAATAATATTTTTGCATAATATGATTTCAAATTGTTTTTTTTATGGCTACAAGCACTGTTTCAAATTGTTACCAACTCTATCATTATGTCGATAGGCAAAGGTATATAGTACGTACTGCCAAAGTCAAGCAAAAACAATTGTTTTCATAAAAAATCCTTTTTAAATGGAAAAGCAAACGGTTCAAACCCATAGAGCCTCGTCAATCGTTTATCGATATCAATGTTTTTTTGCAGTAAGACCTAAGCCAAGTCTTCATTTTATCCTTTCAATATGGTTTTTCTTATGTAAGGAAACCTTAATGATTTATGACAGATTTATTTCGTCGGATAAATACATATATTTATCGATATAAATCTGTCATTTATCATCTAATCTTGACGAGATTGGTCAGCATCCGTCGGTTGCGCGCGCGCATCTAAATGCGAGCTTTGAGTCAGCATTAGTCACAACTTACGTACACATCAATGCACGTGCCTAATAACGCGTTACGCTTTTTTAATGTTAAGGCATAATGCAATCGCAGCCTTTGTCGTACGAGATGAAAATAGATTTGTGACACTCGACAGATATAGATACAAAATTTATTATTACTAAACGTTTTCTATTTTAAGAATCAACGCAGATATGTATTAAAATATAATCAGCTAATTATTTTTTAATTAATATTTTATTAGTTAATTTTACAAAATAAAAAAAACTTTTCTGGCTCTACATTACATGTCCATCTATTTTGTTCAAGTATGTAAGTAAGTTTTTATGTAAACTTAGTATGAGAGAAAATATTGTAAACTTTTATTATTTATTTCACCCTAAACATTATTTGCTACAGTATGAAAATAAGAGCATCCTTAAATAAATGCAACTTAATAGACAGATTTAGTAAATTAATATAAATAGAATTTAAATTGTTAATGCATGTTTTATTTCTGAATAATTAATTCTTCATAATTCGTCATAGTGAAAATAGATTCACACTTTATTAATAAATCATATCAAATTATATATAACACGGTTCAAAATATTTTATTAAAAGAATACAAAAATTATTTTTAGCCTAATGTCCTTGACTTACCTTATAAATATCACAAACAAAAAAATCCGAAATGTAACACAGCACTAAGAACTTGCAAATATTTGAATTTTTAAAAATGGAATAGAGTTCGTAAACACGGCCGCGTGTTGCGAATAATGCGGGTGTGGTAGCTAGCGTTCGTTCGTTCGGATGCGCTGCCGGGCGCCCGGGCAGTCGGCGGCAGTCGACGTTGCTGGACTACACGGCACGGGACTCGGGATAGGTAGGGATGCGCATTACCGCACTTATCGGTATGGAGTATGAATAATTTTGTATTTCGAATCGGTACTTAAGGTGGGGATGGTCTTGTTTGTTTTTTGATAATGAAATCGTTTGGCTGATAGATATATTGTTTTTCATCTTTACATTTCAAAACATTAAGAAGGCGAGTTGTTAACGAGTTATGAATGAACGTTATATTGTCTTAGCACGACATTGTAAATACATTAAGGACACTGTAATTAATACCTTAACAACTCACGTAGGAGATCTTTTCTCTTAAAGAAAAGTCGCCCACGTCAGTTGTCTAAGCTACAAAATACGCTGAAAGAATCGACTACTCAACACAGTCATGCCGGCCTGCTGAGTGGCTTCTTCACACTACGCCTAAAGGACCCATGATCATAGAAAGGAGGGCCAACATATTTGTTATTCGATGTCATTCGTAGTTTTTATGATTTATATGAAATCCTTAACGGTAGAAATAATGATGAAGTAGTAAGTGAGTGTGAGTAGGTTATGTGCGTATTTTAAACCTACAATCGAACAATATTTAAGCTGTGCGTTAATATTTATGTCAAGAAACTTTCCATTTCATGAATCACACGAGCTGATGCTATCTCGCTTAAGGCATGAATATTAAATAACAAAGCTCAGTAAAGTTTTATATTTTTCACAAAATTATTCATCGTTTGTTTATTTACATGTAAAACTTACACTCTAAATATTTTAATAATACTGTTTACATAAAATCGTGGCAAATAACAAGTTGTCACCTATAAAATATTATGGAAGTTTATAAAAACATACATTCTATGAGTTCCACACAATAATTAAATAAGTGTAATAGCGATAATAATATGTAAGATATTTTTTTAGGCTGAAAGGCAAAGTGACTATAAACTACACTTTATTTATCCTGGCATAGCAAAATTACCACACTGAACACTGCACCTGATGATAAGCGCAGTGCCGTCCAGGTAGAGTATCAAGTAGTGAGAGGCAACCATCCCTTACTACTTGACACAACTGTGCCGACCTGCTGAATAGCCCTTAACATTACTACATACAACTTATTACTTGATAAATTACTTTACTTTGTAATAAATACCGATAGGAGACTTTTCATCTCAGAATTACTTCTAGAATTATGCTGGTGTGATATAAATAATCCAATGGCTGGATCAGCAAGCTGTCTTCGTCTTCGTCGGTACGAAACACTATGAGGGGCTTATCACAATTTGTACGATGGCCAACGCATACACAATTTCGTTCACTTTGCGGATATTAATGGTTGGTATTGAAAGTTTACCATAAGATCACCTACTTCTGCTTCTTCATTACTTTTTGTTCGACAACAGTTATAAAACTAAATATAATTAATAAAAGTCGGCTTTCAAGACCTCTAGACATCCTGGTTAAATAGAAGAAAACAGTAAGAGAGTCATCATCAAATTCAAATACTTAACTGCGAAAATTTATCAGCTATTGTGACGGCATCAGTACTATTCAGTATAAGTAGGTACACAAGCTACGTTTGATAAGTCTAAATCTTTAATAGGTCAATACAGTTAGTTACAATACAGATAACAATATTTCACCTGTAAAAATCGAAGGTGTGCCATGGATATCTTTAATATCGATAAACGTTCGGATAATTGCAGTTGTCCAACACTAGAAGCCACGAGTTTTATTTTGACTGAAACGTCCAATGGCGAATTGCTTTGCCTTTCATACTCTTGACGTATTTTGGCGGCAAAATGTATGGAACCTACTATAGAGTAGGAACGGTAGGCAGCGGCTTTGCTGTGCCCTGGCATTGCAGAAGTCTATGGGCGGCGGTGACTACTTACCATCAGGTGGCCCGTCTGCTCGTCTGCCTATTGAGGCACTAAAAAAAAAAGTTTTCTAGACTACAGTAGAGACATCTTATAAACTACGAAATGCTGTCATGCAAATACCACTCCCAACTTTAATTAATTAGACTTACTACATACATATACACTCACGCCTGTAATCCCCGAAGGGGTAGGCAGAGGTGTAACCAGTACACCCACTTTTCGCCGAATTTCGGTCCCATAATGTGATAGGGGGCGAGCCTATCGCCACACCGGGCACCATTCCAGACTCCGGGTTAATACTGAGTATTTATAGGTAGAAAAACCCAATATCACTTTACCCGACCCGGAGATCGAACCCGAGACCTCAGCACAGCAATCGTAACGCATGCGCAATTACAACTGCGCCACCGAGGCAGTCGGTACGACTGCTGTGCTGAGGTCTCGGGTTCGATATCACTACAATATCACTTTACCCGACCCGGGGGGGTGATATTGGGAATTTCTATCCCGAAATGCTTAGTATTGGCTCGGAGTCTGGAATTGTGTCCGGTATAGCGATAGGCTCGCGCCCTATCACATCATGACGGTAATAATCTCGGCCAAATGTGGGTCTACTAGTTACACGTCTGCCTACCCCATTCGGTGAATTTAGGCGTGAGTGTATATGTATATAGTTTGTACGACCAGCACCTTCCAGAGATAAAATATACATGACGCACCCTCTCTCACCCAGCGCTTACGTAAATGGCAAGTGCATTATACACAGTCAGGTCATAAGTATTGTCACACAGTAAAAACTTTTATTTTAGAATGCTGGCCACAAAAAAGTTTATTGAATTAGAATTTCAAATTGTTCATGAAAATAAAAATGTATACTTTTTAGAATTTTACTCATTTTTAAATATGGAGTGGACGCTTAAAGAAGACCGTGTTGCAGTAATTGCGTTGCATCGTTGCGGTTACGCGCCAATTCAAATTTTTGACATACTGAAAAATTTGAATATAACCAAAACATTCGTTTATCGTACCATCAAACGATACTATGAAGACTCTAGTGTAGATGACAGGTCAAGAAGTGGTCGCCCTCGGTCTGTTAGGACTCCAGCAGTGATAAAAGCTGTGAAGGCGCGAATTCAAAGAAATCCCAAACGTAAGCAGAAACTGTTGACCCTTCAGATGGGGTTAAGCAGAACCACGGTGAAAAGGGTGTTAAATGAAGACTTAGGGCTTCGGGCATATCGAAGAAAAACAGGACATCGTTTGAATGCTCGTCTAATGGACCTGAGACTGAAGAGATGCCGCGCTTTGTTGAAGCGGTACGCGGGAAAAAAATATCGGGAAATTATTTTTTCAGATGAAAAAATTTTTACCGTAGAAGAGAGCTACAACAAACAAAATGATAAGGTGTACGCACACAGTAGTGAAGAAGCGAGCAACCATATTCCGCGTGTCCAACGAGGTCATTTTCCATCCTCGCTCATGGTATGGTTGGGAGTTTCTTATTGGGGCTTAACAGAGGTACATTTTTGTGAGAAAGGTGTAAAAACGAATGCAGTTGTGTATCAAAGTACAGTCCTGACGAACCTTGTGGAACCTGTTTCTCATACCATGTTCAATAACAGGCACTGGGTATTCCAACAAGATTCGGCGCCAGCTCATAGAGCGAAGAGCACACAAGACTGGCTGGCGGCGCGTGAAATCGACTTCATCCGGCACGAAGACTGGCCCTCCTCCAGTCCAGATTTGAATCCGTTAGATTACAAGATATGGCAACACTTGGAGGAAAAGGCGTGCTCAAAGCCTCATCCCAATTTGGAGTCACTCAAGACATCCTTGATTAAGGCAGCCGCCGATATTGACATGGACCTCGTTCGTGCTGCGATAGACAACTGGCCGCGCAGATTGAAGGCCTGTATTCAAAATCACGGAGGTCATTTTGAATAAACTTTAGTGTCATAAGAATCTATGTTTTGTTAAGTTCATTTTGGTATATAAATGGTTACATAATGAATAAACTTGTTTCAATTATTTTATATTAAACATGTGACAGAATTTATGACCTGACTACTTAGAGTAGGCAACCAAAAGGAGACGCCATTACGCTCGAATCTTGAACAAAAAATTCAGCAATGTCGGTGGGGGGCTTCGTACACCTACAAATAAACATGTGCACACAAATGCAAAATGTAATCACGTCTCTACGCACGCACACTACACCATTTCATACAACTCTGGCAAATTTATGCACACAGTTACAAATTTATCTTGGTGTCTAATGTATTTACAGTGTCATATATTGACAACTGTGTAAAAACAGTAGAGCGTAGCAATGTCGATATGAGGTATAGATAGCGTTGTCCTTATCTATCGATAGATAAAATAAAACAATTATAATTTATGAAATGTTTTAAGATTATTTTTTATGTGTATCATCTTTTCTATCGCTTTCTTGCAATCTCTGGGTGTGATTTCGTGAAAGGGAAGTAGGGTGGTATAGTTAAAAAAGTGTAAATTAATATTTCTAATTTAATCGAAATGCTGTAAAGATAATAAAGGTAATAATAGTGAGAAAAATACAAGCCAAATAAGCACAAATAAAAGAAAATAGAAAATGAATTTTAAATAATACGCCTTTAATTTATTTAAAATGGATATCCAGCTGTTGTTACATTACTTAGGACTAAGTTATAATGAGGTAACAATAATTTTACTATTAATGAACAACATTTTCAGAATCCGACTCCGCCTCCGCCCGCGTGGAAGTTGTTTTTGAGAGAAAAGGCATACAATCCATGGAGGCATATTATGCTATTACATCCCTCTAGCATCTGCCTAGTAGCCGGAAGCCGGGCGGTCACTATGCGGAGACGCGAGGATCTTGTATTTGAGCTCAACCAGACCCTAGATCTCATATTTTCGCAGGATATCAGGGATAGGATTCTATTCAATGCCAGGCAAACATATGTGTGCGCGTTTTCATGCCACAAATCCCCCTTTTCTCCAGTCTCCACTTTCAGGGTGTTCCAATGACACTGCAGAAGGATGTTAGGATCTTAAGGTATAGATATCGGATTTCATTTTGCGGCGGCGATTTCTAACGCCCGGTTAGCGTATATTAGCGTGATGCTAATATAAAGCGCAGGTACAGCCGGGAATGGAATACTGCTTCCACCTCTGTTACGGTTCCGATAATTGCTTGCTCGATGGTTGATCTGGATTGCAGCGACGGGCCATCCGCATTATGAATGATGCAGACGTGACCAACAGCTTCGGCGCCTGGTGCACTCGTATCTCTCAGATAGATACATAGTGTATCCGGGCGCCAACGGTTGGCACCGAAGAGCGATGGCCTGCGGTGTTCCACAAGGCTCAGTCTTGGGCCCTCTCTTGTGGAACATCGGCTACGATTGGGTGCTCCGTGGTACCTACCCCCGAGGTGTCGCTGTCGTCTGTTACGCGGACGACACACTAGTGACAGCGTCGGCCAGATCTTTCCAGGAGGCCACCCTGCTCGCCTCGTTCGCAACCGAACAGGTGGTGGGCAGGATTCGGCGACTGGGCCTTTAGGTGGCCCTCAACAAAACCGAGGGAGGCCCTTTGTTTTCACAGGCCTCGGATTCGGCCACCTTTTGAGCCCCACATAAGTGTGGAGGGGGTGCGGATTCCCATCGGCTGTAAAATGAAGTACTTGGGATTGATTTTGGACAGCCGGTGGGATTTCCGTGCCCATTTCAAGGAGTTGTCGCCGAAATTGGTGCGGGCAGCGGGCGCGCTCGGACGCCTGCTGCCGAACCTGGAGGGACCTAATAGCCCTTGCCGAAGTTTATACGCTGGAGTCGTGCGGTCAATGGCCCTGTACGGATGTCCCGTATGGGCCGAGTCCCTGAACGCCCGCTGCGTCGCCCTGCTGCGCAAACCGCAGCGTTTGGTGGCGCAGCGAATAGTAAGGGGCTACCGCACGGTCTCCCTCGAGGCGGCCTGCGTATTGGCCAGCACACTCCCTTGGGAGTTGGACGCCAAACTCCTCTCGTCAGCGTTCCTCTGGCGGGAGGAGGCGTCCAGCCGCCGTCAGGAGAGACTGGCCCCGAGGGAGATTGCGGCCCGGTTTCGCAGAACCGCCGTGGAGGAGTGGCATACCAGGCCGGAGAGCCCGACTGCGGGCTTGAGGACTGTCGCGGCAGTGCGTCCTGTCCTAAAGAGATGGCTAGACAGGCGCCACGGGGCGCCTACGTTCCGACTGACACAGGTATTAACGGACCATGGGTGTTTCGGTTCGTTCCTGTGTCGGATCGGAAAGGAGGTGTCCGCCGTGTGCCACCACTGTGGCAACTGCCGCGAAGACACGGCCCAACATACGTTGGAGGAGTGCCCAGCCTGGGACGAAGAGCGCAGCGCTCTCAGAGCAGTCGTCGGAGGAGACCTCTCGCTGCCGGCCGTGGTGACGTCCATGGTCGCCAGCCGGAGGTCCTGGCGTGCGGTGGCCCACTTCTGCGAGAACGTCATCTCGCAGAAGGAGAGTGCTGAGAGGGATCGGGAACGATATGATCCCTCCCGCCGCCAGAGAAGACGTAGGAGGCGCCAGGTGGACGACTGACCGGCGTCTCCCGCCCTGTGGAATGGGGGCGTTTGAATTCCACCACGGTAACCCCTGCCTGTCGTACGAGGCGACTAATAGGGGCCATCGGGGGTCGCGGGCGCGCAGCGGAGGGCTGTCAGCCCGTATCGATGCACTCCCAAATTCGGAGCATCGTGCGACCCCGAGATGGACGGCAGCGCGTGTGGTAAGGCCTCGTTCGCTGTCGTTGTTCGGTGCGCGGGGGCTCCTTAGCCCTCCATGGAGATGGGCTGCTACGCAGCACCGCGCAGGGGCGATTCCGGCTGCAATTCTAGCACTCCTTAGAATACCCCGGGATCGCTCCGTAAGCGCCGAAGAAGGCCACCGCGGGGTTTTAGCTGGTAGTGTCGGGTGGGTTGTATTGTAGGGGTTAGGGACTCGGCCCAGCGGCAGCACGGATAGCCATCATCCGTGCGAGGGGGATGCTGGGTCGTAAGACCGGCTAGTCCAGCATACCCGTTTTATTCTTAATCCGCTTCCCTCCGGAGCGGGCGGCAGTAATAAAACGCTTTCCCCGCGACAACAAAAAAAAAAAAGACGTGACCAACAGCTTAGAGCTGCTACAGCTGCCCTGGGACATTTCTTCGCTTAGCATGTTCTACCGTCTGTAACGCGTACCGGCTTGCGGAGCTACAACACCGTGGTGTCTATTATCCTAGCCTGAACCAAGAGGTTCGCGAATTTGTATCTTAGCCGCACCATCAAGTCGTGGAAAAGTTTGCCAGCGCACGTGTTCCCTGTATTCACGGGTTTATTAAGCGTACTGGGAAGAAGCTTCTGACTGACTGAAATGATTGTGTCACTTTGCGAGGGATGTTTGTCCTCGCTACTTGATAGTCTACTTGGACAGTACTGCGCTTACTATCGGATACAATGTGGTCACTTTAACGTGCCAGGATAAAAAAATCGTTTTAGTTGTACTCGTATACAGCGAAATTATATTAAAAACATCGAATATTACGCAAGCACCTTAATGATAATAAAAATAATGTTGTCATGTATACGTACACTATGTACATATTCATCGACCCACTGCTGGGCACGCGTGGCGTCCTCTATTGAAAACAATAATTCACATCAAGCGATTGCTAATTTTACCGCTAAATCCTAAAATCTAATTTTGGCCTGCAACTGAGATCTAAATGTACATACATATACACTCACGCCTGTATTCCGCGAAGGGGTAAGCAAAGGTGTATCCATTACACTCACTTTTCGCCGAAGTTATTACGGTCCCATATACGGTCCCATGATAGGGGGCGAGCCTATCGCCATATCGAGCACAATTCCAGACTCCGGTCTGATACTGAGAATTTCTAAATAGAAAAACCCAATATCACTTTACCCGACCCGGGGTTCGGACCCGAGACCTCAGCACAGCAGTCGTAACGCATGCCCAATTACAACTGCCCCACCGAGGCAGTCTAATATTAGTCAGGCAGATCTAAATGTATTAGATGATTTTATTAACTCGTGAAGAATCATGACATGTCGATTTAGATTTTTTGTTATCCTGGCACCTTTAAGTGACCACACTGCACCCGATGGTATTATAATATTAAGATTATATTAAGATAGTATGCATACATAAGTAAGCACTCACACCTGTAACCTCCGAATCGGCGGGTAGAGGTGTAAGAGGTGTGTACATTTCGGAGAGTTTATTACCGTCCCATAAAGTGATGGGGGTGAATCTATCGCCACACCGGATACTATTCCAGACCGCGCCGGGCTGATACTGAGTATAAAGATGAAAAATCTATTATCATTTTACCCGACCGTGGTATCGAACCCGCGACCTCACGCACAGAGGTCATACTGCGTATGCAGATACAACTGAGCTACCGAGACAATCTTATCTTACACTTATTATAGATCTTGAATGTCCCAAAAGTCGACGTCAAGCCGGAACCGGGTGAAAAGGCAAGTCATACCGGTTATCAAAAAATAAAAAAAATCTAAGTTGCATGTTTTTAAAATTATAGGCATGGCCCGCGATTTTTCAAAGTATAATCCTAACTTTGCGCATTTGTGTGATCTTACGTAAGAACTATTGAGACTCCCTCCCACCCCTTGTAAGAAAAAGTTAGTCATGATCGACTCCCCCCTACATCATCTTACGTAATAAATGAATGGCGCCAAAATTCATACCTAAAAATTTTTTAAATATACCGGATACATTTTTAGGATCAAATTTTTTTGACAATTACTTTATTCTGGTTTTGGTATATTTTGTGACATTCCTAGAGTGTTAGAACTATTTACGTTAAAAGTATGTGTTTAGAAGACAGTCCAGATGGATTAGTAATTTTATCGATAACCTTTATAAGTTTATCTACAACACTATTTGAGTCTTGCATAAACGACAGTGTTACCACATAAACCACCCAAAATGCCAGTGTAATAAAGTTTATGAAATTGTAAACTTAGTCAATATGTCAACTCTCCTAATATTTTTAAATAAAAAATTAAGTTAAGGAAGCATAAATAAAGCAATCCCACTAATATTATAATTGCGTATGTTTGGATGGATGCATGGTTGTTTGATATCCAATCACGCTACAACGGCTGGACGGATCTACTTAAAATTTTGCACAGAGATAGATATAGTCTGGAAAAGCACATAGGCTACTTTTTATCCCGGAGAAATGTACAGTTCCCATTGGATAGTTTAGTTTTTCACAGAGCAAGGGATCGACATGATTTTTTGCATAGTGGCAGTTTAGGGATCAGAAAATGACAAAGACCACTTTTATCTCGAAAAATAGCAAAAGTGGGATAGCAAAATATAGAAGGTTAATATGTTAAAATGCGCGGGCGTTGCCGCGGGCAACATCTAGTTAAAATAGAATATTAAAAAAACAACTTGCTTTTAAGATATTGAATGCAAATAAATTTTGCACTACTGTGGCTAAAAGTTTAACCTGGCAACATTTATTACCCGATGATAATTTTTAGAAATTATATGTTTTGTTGCTTTTAAGGATAATATTACTTTAAAAAAATACGTCCAGGTGAAAAATAATGTTGTATTTTTGTAAGTTTGATGTGTCAGATCTATTTTTACATGTTAATACCGCTATAGGCAGGCATTTTGAGGGAGCTCAATTCGCTTGTGATGTCACTTTTTTAGTGGCGGATCACGAAGCGCAACTAGTTTTATAGAACGTGTATGAGCACCGTGCTCTTACATTTGTCAAACGGGGTAAGCGCTCAATGGCGTCTCCAGTGTTAAATACTCTAAGCCTGACTAGGTATAATAATAATGTATAGTGTTTGAATATTAATCAGATTGCTTACTCTTGGTTGAATATTAATTATTTAAGTGGTAGAGCCACGCTGTAGACATATTTGTCTACAGCATGAATGGCCCGGCTCAACCGGGGTAGTACCACTGTCTCGCAGAAAACAACATAAAGTTCACTGTCGTATTTCGTATGGTAAGTGAGATATCCGGAGGACCAGATTCCCCTTTCCCTTCCCTAATCCCTATTCCTGACCTTTAAGGCCGACAGCGCATACATGATACTTTCGGTATTGTGTATGTTCATGGGCGGTGGAGATCACTTAACATCAGGTGTCCCACTGGCTCGTTTGTCAAACTATGATATAAAAAAAAACTGATATTGGTAGCATTTTGAACGTTAAGCGACATTTCTACTTAAAATTCCTTATTACTCTAATATTGTACGTAAACTAAGAACCTGGTGATCTTGGGATTTCTAGTGGAATAGTTTTTTTCAGTTATAACACACAATATTACTAAGGTTAATAACAGAGGAGTATCTTGCCTTAGACGGGCCGTGTATCAAAATTTGTTGTGGGCCCAAATTTAGGGTTCAATGTTGAGGTGAGATTATAGACATTTTACGAATTTTTGCTTTCACACGTTCGGGGTCTCTGTAGCCCAGGGGCTCCATATTATTGATACGGCTAATACGGCTGTAGCTATACCCCTTGTTAATTACAATACTTTTGGTATCATGTCGGCTGCACATGCAAAACGAACTCTTGCTTAAATAAAATAAAATATCTTTTGACTTATCTCGCCCACACATTATAAATACTGTTTAGCCAGGATCGACGATGGCACGCAGTTTTCGACACCGAGTTATGAAACTCGGCATGCCTCTGGGAATGCTGGACAATCTTTTTTCTGTAGTGAAATTCATCAAATAGTAATATTTTTGGTTTGAAGACTTTACATATAATTCTAGACACAAATATTCAGACTTACTGATTAAATGTTTGGTATATATAATACACTGCCCTATTGCTGGGTATATTTTCTACTAATGAGAGGGCTCAGACCTTAATTCAACACATTGGGTACTTTTCTGTACGATTAATGTACGACACATGTCTTCAAACGATTTTGAATCCGTGACTTTCGGTTTATCAATCTCTATCTGTCCTTGATCGTGTTAAAATATGAAACAGTGTCGTAAAATGCCATTGCTGATCCTTGAACAGGAGTAACAGTATGACAGACACCCCTGTGGGCAGGATAGTCTTAAACCGAAGGTGGTGGTAGGATATTCATATCCGCCCGGATAGCGACCACCGTACACAGGGTGTAAAACCCGCCATAGTGACACACGCAAGTGTGTCGCGTTCCGGAGTCAGCCAGTGTACATCCGCTTTTTGTCTGGGGTCTAGAGTTGAGATACAATGTTTGGCCGTTTTGCGGCTTTCTGAGTATTCTGACACTAGACCCTCGACCGCTTCTTCACCTTCTTGCCCATGGCGTAGTGTAAAGAAGAAGGACGGCTTGATTGTGTTGAGTCGCGGGGGATCGATTGTCTCTCGCTACTCGATACAATAATTGGACGGTACTGCGTTTACCATCAGGTGCAGTGTGGTGACTTTGCCGTGCCAGGATAAAAAAAACGAGAATTCCATGAGTAGTCTCAATATCACAGGTTATTAGCCTAATACGAGATACATAACTTAAAATAAGCATGATAAATTCAAAATTCTTTATAATTTGTATTAACATTCATTAAGGACTGCCTTGGTGGCGCAGTTGTAATTGCGCAGCCGTTATGACTGCTGTGCTGAGATCTCGGATTCGATCCCCGGGTCGGGTAAAGTGATATTGGGTTTTCTATCTGGAAATACTCAGTATCAGCCCGGAGTCTGGAATTGTGCCCGGTATGGTGATAGGTTCGCCCCCTCTCACATCATGGGACAGTAATAAGCTCGGGAAAAGTGGGTATACTGGTTACACCTCTGCCTACCCCTTCGGGGATTACAGGCATGAGTGTATATGTATGTATATTCATTAGGTACGTTAGGAAGTTCGTGTCGTGATTAACCTCCGCGCCGCCTCGAGTGACGCACATGTAATTTGACGTAAGTACTTTAATCTACGAAAGCTTTGAGCTAAAATGTGTAACACAGGATAAGTGCGAAGTTATTCAGTTATCTCTGGTTAAAGTAGTTGATCTTTATATCTATCTTCTATATGACTTGGTTAACGGAAGGCAGCGGCTTTGCTGTGCCCTGGCATTGCAGAAGTCTATGGGCCATAGGCCATAGACGCCCATAGACTTCTGCAATGCCAGGGTACAACAAAATCGCTGCCTACACAATTGGCTTAAATTATATCCTAATAATAATAACACTAGCTATATTAAACATTGTCCTACAGCTGGGCACGGGCGGGCCTTCTCTACTAATGAGAGGGGTTAGGCCTTAGTCCACCACGCTGGCCTAATGCGGGTTGGTAGACTTCACATACCTATAAAATTCTTATGAGAATTCTCAGGTATGCTGGTTGCTGATGCTCCTCACGATGTTTTCCTTCACCGTTAAAGCAAGCGATAATTAACATTTAATACACACGTAACTTTAGAAAAGTCAGCGGTGTATGCCATTTGGGTTTCGAACATACGACTTTCGTCTAAACACTCCGTACCGCAACGAACTAGGCAATCGCTTGCTTTTAAATGATATCCTAACTTCATGTTAATCTCTTGGGTTTGTAAATATCCAATTCAATTTTATTCATTGCGAAATAAAGACAATATAGCGTCCCAGGGCTTTGCTGAGCTCCATAGCTCAGAGTTTATTTATTTATCAAAATAACACTGCCACGTTGTATATACTGCTTACAATACTTAGGTATAATTTATAAACATGCCTTGGTGGCGAAGTTGTAATTGTGCATACGTTACGACTGCTGTTTAGAAATACTCAGTATCAGCCCGGAGTCTGGAATTGTGGCCGGTATGGCGATAGGCTTGCCCTCTATCACATTATGGAACCGAAATTCGGCGAAAAGTAGGTGTACTGATTACACCTCTGCCTACCCCTTCGAGGATTACAGGCGTGAGTGTTTATTTATGTACTTATAAACATCACATATGACAATATGATATGAACAATAATTTTGGCGCACATAACGTTTCTTTTTTATCCGGGCACGGCAAAGTGACCACACTGCACCTGATGGTAAGCGCAGAGCCGTCCAATTAGAGTATAAAGTAGCGAGAGATAATCTATCCCTCGCTACACAATACAATCATGCCGGAAAAAATATTGTGCTTTTTAATTATAACAAACTTTACAAGGACCCGTCGTTATTGACATTTTGATCAAAATTACGAACGGAAATGCCTTACACGTTTTTGTGTTCTTACCTGCGTGTGAGTCATCGATCCAGATGCCAATAGTTGTTTATGTTCACGCACTTTATCTTAATACTTGTCTATTATAATATCTATGGTTCTAAGAACTTTCACACCTTTCTTGCCTTCTTAGAAACGCATTTTTAACCCATTGAAGATGGGTGACTCATAATTTTTAACTAAGATTTTCTTTAAGTGAAGTTAAACATCGTAATCACAATACTATCATGATTGTTCGCGGAATGAAGCATGAATCCAGCAATTAAATTAATGTCAGGGGCGGTATCTTCGTAAATGGTTATAGACACATCAACTCTAATCGTCCTGGAATATTTAAACACAATAGAAGCTGTTGAAAATATAATATCTTGAAATATCTGCTATGGAGGAAAGTGGTTAATTTATATTTCCAACTCCTCTCTACTCTATTCAATTTGATTAGTTTATTGCAGAATAAAGACATTCCCAGATACTCGCCGAGCTTCCCCGCTCCGTGTTAAATGTATGCTATTGACGATCCTGGCTTACAGGAGTTACAGTGGCGTGTGTGTCAGCGGTATAGTCTCGTATCTGTCTTTTTCGGCTATTTTGAATATAAATAACACGTAACAGTCACACACATAGCCCCGATCCCACAATAAGATCCGAGTCTTGTGTCGTGGTCTCACAACACCCAGACCCGACACAGATATCTGTCTGTTACACGAACATTTGTCCCGGTGTGGGAAACGAACCCACTGCCTCTCGTTTCACAGCCGGCTACTCGCCTAATTAATTAATTACTTTACTTGGTAATTTATCTCTTAATAGGTACTAAAAATAAATATCTCAAACCGTAGTAATCATCATAAAAGACACGAAGTTCATTTTTCATAATAAGAACAGTGCCTAACCCAAAAATAAATGATCTACTGACAAGCAAAATGTAATAATACTAGCTTTTGTCCGCGAGTTCGTCCTCGTTGAATGAGTTTGTCTCTATTATTATTATTATATTCTGAATTTCTATACAAACTGTCATCCCCTACTTCACCCTTTTAAGAGATGATTTAAAAATAATAAAGAACCGTAATTCCGTCCTTAGGGTTATAAGTATCTTCATACTTAATTTCATCAAAATAGGCTCAGTGGTTTAGCCGTCAAAACGAAAAAATGCACCCTTTATAGGGTGAAATTTCCAAAAATCCGTTCTCAGTCTACATTGCGAAATGGGTAACTATGCTAAATTTCAAGTCAATCGTGTGTTTAGATTTACAGATATCGTGATGAGTCAGTCAATTGTATTTCGCTTATATATATTTAGAAGATAATAAATAGCAATGGCCTTTTGATTTGCTTTGAAAAATATTTTACATTTTATTTTAGTGGTTGAATTTATAAATTTTGTTCAAGCGCAATCACGATATTAAGTTTCAATTACATTAGACGAGGAAAATATTATTTCTCATACAAACTTTGATGTCCCTTACGGATCGAATTTCAGAAAAATATTTTTTAAACTATGCCTACTATGTATACAATACCACATTTATAAATTCCTGTCTTACGGTTTGGGCTGAGTGGTGATGAGAACACTAGTCAGAAGTTTCGTCTTCAAAATATCTTTATGCCGGTCCGTCTATCGCGGGATAAAATTTTCCGGAATAATGTAGCTTTCCATAGGTGAAGGTTTTTTTTAAACCGGTTAAGTAGTTGAGTTTATCCATTACAAAAATCAAATATGTCTTCTTTATAATATTAGTGTAGACAAGGTTTCAACCAGTTTTGCATACGTGATCTATCCTTGGGAACTGCAGGGAACTAAAATACCTATGGAAAAAATCACTTTCAGCATTTCCTGATTTTTCCAGACGATTTATCTTTCTGGAAACTTTATTCGAATTTTTACGAACATAAAAAAATGCGTATAGGTTCAGCCGTTCTCAAGTGCCATGCGTTTACCACGATGGTGGCAAACAAGCTTACAGCCCGCCTGATGGTAAGCGGTTACCGTAACCTACGGACGCTTGCAACACATGTGACATGTGCGTTGCCGACCCTTCATGAACCTATTTACTCTCTTCTTAAAAAACCCCATACTGTAGTCCCCTTGTAAAGCCAACAACATCAACAGTTACATATTTTATTTATATATAGGTTAAATATTTTTTTATATTGGGAGGCAACAATATCGTCGTAGCAAGCTGCACAAAACAACTTATTTGCGTACAATTTGTCAATCAGATAAAAAATGAATTATAATTCTTAAAAATAAGCAGTGAGGAAACATTAGTATAAAATAGCTCGGCCGTAAAGTGAAAAACATGTAAACAGGGTCGGCCTCGCGCGCTAAATATATCGCACTGTATTTCGGAATATTCCCACAGCTCACCGCCAGACATTCTTATGAATATTTAACGGCTGGACAATCCGCAAATCCTCACTAAGGCTAGCTTAATAAAAACTTTTAAAGCAGATTTAAATTGTTCTAAAATAAACTTTGTTTCAGTTTCAATATTATTCGTTCTTCTATTTACCTGTTGGGCTGACTACCTAGACGCACTTAATAACCATATATGTTTCTATTTCTATAAATCGATGTGTGTATGTATGTTCACTATGGACTCCAAAACGGCTGGAGCGATTTCGATGAAATTTTCAGACAATCTTCAGATGAGCCCAGCGGCTGATTCTGTTAAGTTTAGTAGCGATCGGATCAACAGTTTTTTTTTGGCTTTTTGGTAAATTTACGTCATATTTTTCCTACGGGTGGGACGCTTTGATTAATAAATACACTCTACAAATGCAACGTTTCATAAATGCTGTCATAGATTTATCATAAATAAGTTAAATGAGTTAGCTCAGTCATTTTTATGCCTTTGTTGTAAGGTTTTTATAACAGTGACCGGCAAACGAGCCACTGGGTCACCTGATGATGTGTGACTTTCACCGTCCATATACACGCCTATTTTAGAACTTTTGATGCGTCACTGAATCTCAAATAAATGGGAATTTTGGAAAAGGAGAGGGACTAGGACCTCTGAAATTCTCACACACCGTATAAAATGCAATGGGAAGCTGTTACTTCCCGACTGCTTTCTGTTTCATTCCTCCCGTTGGTAAAACTCTCTACAGAGTGGCTCTACACCTTTAAAAGAGAAATTAGTAAGAAGTAGATAAATATTTTCTTATTACTCTTACACTCGTATTATTAACAAGACATTACTTCGTCTCAAGCAGTTACTTAAGTCTACTTGTCCAAGTAATGCTAAAGTTTGCTTAGCCAAACAAGCTTATGTCAAACGATTCTTCATTGGTAAGAATTTATAACTATAAAACAGAATCTTTCATTATGTAACTATTATATAATAATACTAGCCCTATATCAAACATTGTCCCACTGTTGGGCACGAGCCTCCTCTATTAATGAGAGGGGTTAGGCCTTAGTCCACCACGCTGGCCTAATGCGGGTTGGTAGACTTCACATACCTTCGAAATTCGTATAAGAATTCTCAGATATGCAGGTTTCCTTCACCGTTAAAGCAAGCTACAATTAACATTTAATACACACATAACTTTAGAAAAGTCAGAGGTGTATGTTACTTGGGTTTCGAACATACGACTTTCGTCTTGGCAGTCCGTAACACAACCAACTAGGCTATCGCTGCTAGTAACTATTACTCAAGTAAGAAGTTTTTCTCAATTACAGATACGAGTGTTAGAGCATGGATCAATGTCTAAATGCACCTATCATAAAATCGAAAAATAGCACAGGTTCCAAACCAGACAATATGAAATACATCTCTGGCTTTTTGAAGTAACGTGTGTTTTCATTGTTAATTATCGCTTGATTTAAGGGTAAAGGCAACCAATATATCTGAGAATTCTCCATACGAATTACGAAGTGATGTGAAACCCCTCTCGTGGAAGCCCGTGTTGTGGGACAGTATTCAATACAGAGCTAATATTATTATGAACAGAATGAACCACTCCACATAGTTACAAAAACAGTTTATCAAATATTGCGAGTTAACACAAAAAAACAAGTTTAGTTTAAGCCTCGGTACATGAACATGAAAAGAGACGGTCATACGAATAAAATGTGAGGGCCAGTGTCGATCCACAGGTCACACACGAAAATAACCGAGTCGAGTGGGTTTTCCACGGTCACACACAAAATATTGTGTCACATGTTAACCGCACACTCACAGTAAAAACTATGTAATGTGCGCACAGAGTCGTGTGTGTTTCAACAGTTGGAAAACCAGTGCTCGTGCTCTGGCTGTGTTGGAATGGTGCCGATCTGAGTGAGTCGCAAGGTATTTATAGTGAAATGACCAATGACGAATGCTCGGTGTTGGATAAGAGATTTGAGCGATAAATAAAATAACACCGGTGTGTCAAGGAAAAGGATTAAAAATATTTCGAGGTCTTTACATCTCTAAGGTTGTCATAATTTCGGAGGTATTATAGTTGGTGGGACATTCTCGAAGAATGCTGATGTACATTAGTATTCGACTAATGACCATTGTACACCTGGTGAATAACCCGCCGTAGTCTCCGGTTCTGGCTATCTACCAGTATGTTTTATATCCACTTATTATAAGTTATAATTCTGCCGACAATCGCCCAAGATGAACAGAATGTACTTACTCTATTAGAGCGCAGCGGGTACTTAGTGGCGATTTGATTGGTGCAGATTGCACACCAAACATAAATTAGCTGTAATGTTATATAACCCGGAAATAAAGCACTACCTAATAGGCAGTATTTTTTTAACCAAGTTTATTTTGTCGAAAGACGATGCCTGTGAAGGAACACTAGATATTAGTTATAATAATACAAGCCCTGCATTATACATTGTCCCACTGCTGGACACGAGACTCCTCTACTAATGAAAGGGGATAGGCTCCCAATACTAGATTATCGAAAACCTTATTTAAAAATAATCAATTCGTCTATCGCCTTTAACTTAAATCACCTGGACGACAAAAACTTTAAACGTAGGTACTATAAATCTCGCCAGTATGAATAATGAGTATTATAATTACCACAAAAATAGAAGAAAAATATAAAAGCTAAATACAAATGCTTTGACATACACAAAACAAATAATATATTTTGATTTTTCGTAATATGGAAGCATACAGTATTTTAGCCTGAAGTACATGCATGCTTTTTACTTAGTAATATTTATTAAATTAGATTATTAATTTACTATTTATTCATTAAGTCGCAGATATCTTGTATACAAATATCCGTATGCGTAGGCAGAATATCTATTTCTGCCAAGCAACAGTGTGTAAGCAATGCTATTATTGTGAGACATTGAGGCCAGTCAAATTACTGAGCATTATACGACTTAACATCTTATATCTCAGGAACCTTACGCTATGCAGTGCCATCCAGTATCGAACGATCAGTGGCAGTAAGACCATCAGGGGCTCGAGGCGTCGAAACTAAATGAACTACCCCCACCTGCTTTTGCAGACAACTCTACATTGAGTTGCTCTGATCTAATGTAATTAAACTGAAATCGTATATTAATTGTATGACCAAATATTGTTAACCGGTGTGAAAAGAGCAACGCTTGAGTTTCTTGCCCGTTCTTCTCTAACTGCATTCCGAACTGGCGGTAGAGTAAAAAATTTACTGAATCTAAATGATGTATAACATTTCATGGATACAATAAATATTTGTTTTTAAACAAATTTGGCCTTAATACAAAACGTGTATTAATTTTATGGCTAAATTGACATGTCACTATGGGTTGCCACAGGTTAACTTTTAAGTGAATATGGACAGAAAAATGTAAGCGAGATAATACGTACATGCGGCCCGCAGTTGTCTTTTTCTAGTTTTGATTGGTTAACGTCACAGACTTGCAGGAGCGAGCAGAAATAGGTATTGGCCGCACAGTTGCTTTGTCTCTTTCTACAAAGTGGTAATTTTTTTAAGGATATTGCACTGTCCATTCTTTTTGTCTATGCAATGACTTCAGTACACGTATTACATAATACGTTGAATTAACATACATATATACACTCACGCCTGTAATCCCCGAAGGGGTAGGCAGAGGTAACCAGTACACACACTTTGCGCCGAATTTATCACCGTCCCAATATGTGGTAGGGGGTGAGCCTATCACCATACCGGGCACAATTCCGGCCTCCGGGCTTCCTAGATAGAAAAACCCAATATCACTATAACCCGACCCGGGGATCGAACCTGAGACCTCAGCATGTCGTAACGCATGCGCAATCACAACTGCGCCACCGAGGCACGTTGAATTAAATTTGTCACTAAACCTGTTTTACCAAATCAAACACCTGACCATTCTCAACCCGGGCAACTCGAGCAAAACAAGGTAAATAAAACCATGGCTAGAGGAATAACCTTTATATTCATTTGTTCGTAGTTTCACTCTTAACTATGCGCTTAGGGCTATGTTAAACCGTCCGGAAATCTACATCCTTCAACACATTGTCAGAAACACGTCAAATAAAACAATACGTCAAAACATAGCTCGTGAGAGACGATTGCGAGGGCTCTGTTATACATTGACCGTCTTTACATGTACTTGAGAAATTGTTTTAGGTAGAAAAATATATACCTATCAGTAGATGAGCGTCCACAGAATAAATGCATTTTTAATGCCTGGATAGGCAGACGAGCAGACGGGCCACCTTATAGTAAGTAGTCACTGCCGCCCATAGACTTCTGCAATGCCAGGGCACAACAGAGCCGCTGCCTATCGTTTTCAAACCAGGGTTATTTCTAAATAGCTTAAAAACTGTTGTTATTTCGAATGGAACTACCAATATCCCACGGCCAACTTGCGACCATGGCCGATGAATTTGATTGCTTTACCGTACACAGGGTGTAAAACCCGCCATAGGGGCACACGCAAGTGTGTCGCGTTCCGTGATCAGCCAGTGTACATCCGGTTTTTGTCGGGGGGTCTAGAGTTGGAGTATTGGGAAGCTGACCGGCATGATTGTGTTGAGTAGCGAGGGATAGATGGGATAGGGAGTCTCTCGCTACGCGATACTCTAATTGGACGGCACTGCGCTTGCCATCAGGTGCAGTGTGGTGACATTGCCGAGCCAGGATAAAAAAAAATGTCGGGAAATAAATGGCTATTCGTACTATTAAATATTGGGCTATTAAGGCCCGTTCTATAATTTGATAATATTAATAAGTGTTTTACACTCTTATATTTGTATCTGAGATTTTTTTTTTTTTATCCTGGCGCGGCAAAGTGACCACACTGCACCTGATGGCAAGCGCAGTGTCGTCCAATTAGAGTATCGCATAGCGAGAGACTCCCTATCCCATCTATCCCTCGCTACTCAACACAATCATGCCGGTCAGCTTCCCAATACCCCAACTCTAGACCCCCCGTATTTGACAAAGGCCTAGCTCACTTTCCGAAAATAAAACATTTACTCCTTTTTGTTACCTTAAACCAGTATACAGTATAATTATTGTTTACATAAGCTCACGCTTTTATCAAAAAGGTAGGCAGTGATTTGATGCTTCTTTAATAAGTACAAAAAGTAATCATAATGATTTTGATTTTTTTTCTAACTTGCTGTGGACGCTCAACCTTAGCTTCATTATCAAATACCCAAAATACATTTGAATATATAAAAAAGTCACAACTTGTTCAAAACAAGACCATAGCGAATGTACACAAGCGACAATATTTATTTGAAACGTTAATGTAACATCATTACAACTTTGGATAACTTCGGTATAACTCCAATAATAACCGACGGCCAACGTCGTCGGCATTCTAGTGTTTTTTTTACTGCCTGTAGAGACAGACGAGCAGACGGGCCACCTGATGGTAAGTAGTAACCACCCATAGACTTCTGCAATGGCAGGGCACAAAGCCGCTGCCTACCGAGTGTAGACTTTGGCAGTAAATACCGTTATGACTAATGCAAGGTGAAGGCAGAACATTTTATTTAAGAAGTAATTTGAAAGGATTTTTTAACCCCACTTGGTCAACCCAGTGTAAGGGAACGTACACATATTATGTGACCCGTATAGGGAGGGGAGGTCTTCAAAATACCACGCTTGGTCACAGGGGCGGGGGAGGGTCATAGGTTTTCTTCGCGTAGTCAATATGCTTTGGGAAAATCACGCGCTTTTTCGAGCTATATTCAAGGCGCGCAGCGTTTAGCATTTTTAAACTCTCATGTGGCAAACACTGACCCAGATATGCCAAAAAGTATTTTTTAAGTATCTGTTTCCAAAAAATGATTTAAAAAAACCATATTTCTGAATTACTACGTGAAAACTAGAGGGGGCGGGGGGTTGGCATATACTACGCGTGGTCAGGGGGGTTGGGGTACAAGATTGTAAATTGTAAAAAGGATCACGTAGTATGGGTACGTTCCCTAACAAGAACTACGAGGGACTACGTTCCACAACACCCAGACCCGAAACAAATATCCGTCTTTCACACAATCATTTGTCTAGGTGCGGGAATCGAACCCATCTCGTTTCACAGCCGGCTCGCCCGCTGCATCACGGAGGCTATAAATTTTTTATACTATATTAGAGTTATTGTTGGTCGTTTGTTTTATATATGATTTTTTTAAAAACCAAATAAAATAAACTAATCGATTCTGTACAGGCTATAACAATTTAGGATTATGTCTGTTAAATCTCTTATTTCAATACGTTTGTACTATTTGGGGGTCGGTATAAAGAATGCCAACGACGCTATCAAGCCAATGGTTTAATAAACTTGATCAAGAGAACATGAAACTGCCAGCACAATAACTGTGGTATGTAGAATTTCACAAATACTTTATCATTTCAAAACTTGAACATCATTTTAAAAACCTTACCACATATTTTTCATTTTTTTAACATCTAAAAACCCTTTGAATCCCTTTTGATCACTATAAAGAGGTATTTTCGATACAAACGTATGTGAAAGCTATTTATTTTAGTGAATATAATGTCTAAACACCGAGTCGTATATTTCGATACGACGTCGGTTTTTTTCACATTGTACTATTTACACAACTTTAAAAACTTGTTATATCGCTAAACCTTGGTAACAACATAAGAATCCGATGGAATAAACTAAATCATTAAAAGCAATAACAAAAATAATATATTGTGATGATAGGCTACGTCTATTAATCGATATGAAAACACCTTGTTATTGCGTGATTATAAATCAATGGGCCCCACGTAAACTATCGAAATTGAAAAAATTACATTTTCGTTTTATTGCACTAATGGCAAGTGGAGATAAAGTTTTTTTTTTATAGCATAGTCCGACAAACAAGCCAGTGGGTCACTTGATGTTAAGTGATCTCCACCGCCCATGAACATCCACAATACCGAAAGTATCATGTATGCGGTGTCGGCCTTAAAGGACAGGAATAGGGATTAGGGAAGGGAAGGGGGAATCTGGGCCTCCGGATATCTCACTTACCATACGAAACGCGACAGTAAACTGTCACTTTACGTTGGTTTTCTGTGAGACAGTGGTACTACCCCGGTCGAGCCGGCCCATTCATGCTGTAGACAAATATGTCTACAGCGTGGCTCTACCACTCAGAAAATGATTATTGTATATAATAATATTGTACTAATTTTTATACCTTCAAATGTTTTTCAATTGAACTGAATTGATAGCGCGTAAAGTATACGTATTAAAACATCGAAAGTGACAACTTCAATGTTTTTTTTTTTCAATTTTTTAATTTTTTTCAATTTCGATAGTTTATGTGGGGACCGTCGAAATCTGGAAGCATATTCCTCGGTTAGGGATCATCTATAGTTATTTTGTCACAGACAAAAGCTCGTTTGCATATGTTGAGTGAATTGAGACAGTAGTAATGAAAATAAAGGCAGGCATGAAGACTGTAGACACAAGTGAAAACTAAAAGACAGTCCATGAAGCATTTTTCTTTGTTTTTTTATTGCTTGTCAATTATAGAACTTCATAGGCTTATGTCAAAAGTAAATCTGAGCTTGACGGCCACGTGAATTCAGTGTTATTTCCCCATCCCAAAAGTGCCCAAAGAAGTTACCACTTCGAAAAATGTTGTATTTTTCATTAGCTGCCACGTTAATATTTTTATCGACTGGCTTGCCAATATTTTATCGATACTAGGGTAACAAGTATTAAAAACTAATAAAAACGTTATACATAAAGTAAAAGTCATTTTTTACTGTCGGTTGCAATTAACTGCACCAAGTCACTCAACGCGATGCCATTTAATATAAATTGTACAAAAAATCGAAAAACACTAACTCTTCACTAACTAACATGAACCATAAAATCATTCAAACAAAGACAATTATAAATCTGCCAAGTAATAATAATAATTAAAGCAAAAAATCTTAAGCAAACGACAAGAAAAAATCTCATTACACTTTAAAGTTTCAGAAACACCACAAGTATAATTATATTATCTTATTTCAATAATCTTACAACATAGGACTTCGTACACAAAATATGTCATTTCATTCTTAAATTAGTTACGTCTATGTGTACCGATTCGTAATAAGGGGGCGTCCATAAATTACTTGAAGATTTTAGAGGGGTCGAGCCAAAACTCACCCAATCTCTAGAGCAAAATGTCACGACATCTCACCAAGGCGAGGGAGGGAAAAAATCACTAAAATCGCCTCACGTAATTTATGGACGGCCCCTAACATTTCAAACGAGAGAAATTTATTATTTCTTTATAGTTAATTTATAGCCAACCTTCGAATACGCGCTCGCCTTACATATAAACAGGTTTTGTTAGCACATCACAGATCAATCAATAAACAATATTAGAGAAATTGCATGAACTTTGTAGGTGTTTTGTCGGGGTAGGGGGACGATGTTTGGCCATTTGGCGGCCTTCCGAGTACTCTGACACTAGCCCCCTCGACCGCTTCTTCACCTTCTTGCCCATGGCGTAGTGTGAAGAAGCAGGCCGGCATGATTGTGTTGAGTAGCGGGGGATATATTGTATCTTGCTACTCGATATTCTAATTGGATGGCACTGCCCTTACCATCAGGTGCAGTGTGGTCACTTTACCGAGACAGTAAAAACAAAAAAAAACATGTCGAGCACAAGTACTTTTTAACAAATAAATTGCAACGACACAATAGGGTAGTCGACACGATTTTTTTAATTATTTCAATCAACAATACATTACCTAAAACTTATTATCGAAAGAATTTTATGAATCCGAACAAAAATAAGTAACTTAGACGCCCTTCAAATCTGCTGGTAGGGGTAATTGTCAAATGGCTTAAAGGATGCATGATATGAGCCGTGACGTCACCTCTGAATGGGCCATTACTGTGCAGTTGTGCGAGGGAGATAGTGATATGTTCCCACTACGCACCCATTTTTGCTCATACCAATATTTAAAATAAATATTGTGAACTAATTTTTCAAGCAATTTTGATTCTGTTTTCGCAAAAGGGTTTCTTTTGAGTATTATATTCGGTTGCATATCGAATAATGTACAAAATTAAACACAGGAAAATACTCTATTAAGATATTTCAAAGATATCGATACGCAATCACACCTTTCCCCGAAGAAGTAAGCAGAGGTGTAACCAGTACACCCACGTTTCGACGAGCTTATGACCATCCCATGATGTGATAGGGTGCGATCGCCATACCCGGCACAATTTCAGACTCCGGGCTGATGCTGATTTTAAGAAAACCCAATATCACTTTTATCCGACCCGAAGATCAAATAGAGACCTCAGAACAGCAGTCGTAGCGCGTGCATAACTACTGCGCCATCGAGGCAATATTATGAATCTGATGACATTCAAAACTTAGTTCTGCATTTTTACTTATGGATACTTTTTTCATTAATTCTTTTTAATTTTGTCTCACTCATATTCCGCCAAATAGTGTAAAAGGTTGAAAGTTTCTCGAAATTCAATCGACATTTGGTTCATGTAATTTCACTAAGTAGGCACATCACGCTAACAAAAATACAGCCTTCCACCGCGCTACCCGATAACGCCACTATCCGTTTAAACCTACCATAAATTACAAATTCAAATAGTAGAGGTAGGCGATTATCGATTCAAATAACAACATTCTATGGTGAGAATATATCGATTATTATGTACTGTGATTACTAAACATTTTGCTGGTGCACATTATATTGTTGGATTTGATGATAAAGAATCGATTATAATATTTAATGATAGTTATAGAATCGATGATAAGATTCGTTGGTAATTTTACAATCGATTATTGATGACGAAAGCTTAATTACTTAATAATGATAAAATCATAATCGCTCACCTCTAATATTATCTTACAATACCTTAAGACTACGTAAAAGCTAATTCCCATTTGGCTTCTTTCAAGTTGAACCATAATTATGTCTTGTCATATTCAAGCTATTCTACTTAAAGAGAAAAATGCCTTATTTTGGTATTGCTGTTACAAAAATTCGTATAACATCGTCTTTACAATACACATTACGACATTTATTAAGCGATAGACTTGAGAGTGAATGTTACTGGGTGCAACGCTCCAACGCTCGACCAATCAGAGCGCGTTTCAACAACTGCGCGAGGCGTGTTCTGATTGGCTGAAATTTTGCCTTCACGAGGCAGTCTTGTTCAGACGCACTTTTATGAATAATTCTATCCAATTTAATTATGTAAAAATATATTGATTGATGATCAGAATATTTTAATATTCAACGTTGGATACAACAGTATACAATCGATTCTAACTTTGTCGACCAATCGTATCGATATAAATACTAACATCTACATAATTATAAACGTCACTACCGTATTGTGAAAAATATATTTCTGAGATCCCTTTATGTTCTTTAGTTTGTTCCGTCTCAATACTGTTATATTTTAAATTACATTGCGGCATCTTTTAACAATAATGTCGATACAATAAATAAATTCTGAGTTTTGGTACATTTGTACTTGTCACATGGTTGATTTACGCCATCTTGTTTTCCCATATTTTTGTGTTGATTATTTAAACACTTTATTTTACCGCCTTCACAATATTGCGTTTTAAGGCTCCTTGATCTATTTCAATAATACTTTCAAAGCCGCTGCATTACTTAGTATACACAAGACATAAATTATAAGTTCACCTTTCTTATAAAACGAGCGATGTACTTCATCCACAATGCGCAATATTAGTTTCATTAAATTTCCATTTTTATTCCAGTGTTTTATTTTTTTATAACACCGAGGTCCGTACATAAAATCAATAGAGAAAAATATCTTACAAAAACACAAAACAATAGTTGTCCACTCAGTATGTATAAAAAAATACTTAATATTTTACGCAAGACCTCTTAAAACGTAGTTTCTACGATAATAAAACGATAAACATCGGAAGACCAAACGATAAATAATTTTGGAAGACAAAGGCCGAAACACAATTTTGTATTCATAATAAAATAAATGCTATTCATATGGCAATAATTAAACCAAATGGCATATTACCCACTATCAGTGGAACCGATTTAATTTTCAAGTCGTATCGACTTAGGTATAAAAACTAAGACACTATCAAAGTTCAAAAGCACTTATAGGGACGTGTAACAATCGAAAACACCTAACATTAAAAAATCTTATCGATAATTATACTATCGACATCGAATCAGTTTGAAAATTATTGCTTTAATATAGAAAACAACCGATAGTGAATAATACAGCATTGTTTGTTTTTTTCTGTGACGTCACTGAGGGCACGTTCGGAAACTGCGCGACACTTGTCGTCCAGAAACAATATTGCACACGGCACAATCGCTCGAAGGCCTCAAAAGAAGCCGATCAACTCCTACTCGATGGTGGTCCGCGGCCCATCGATAGGCATCGTGTGCAGCACCTCGTCCAGGAGTTGCAGGGCTCTGGAACAACATTTATTTTATTTATTTATTTAAATCTTTATACTACGTGTAACGGGATTAACGCACATCCTCAGACACCCCAATTTAAAATTATTATTACAATCATAATTCATGTATTGAAATTAGACTGCGATGAATATAAATATTGTTTTGTTATGAAATTAGTTGTACTAATTTTCGACATAAAGTTCGTAATTTTAATTATTTGATTTTTTAAAGTGTTCGTTTATTATCGCATTATTTTCGCATTATCGCATTATTTACCTGAGTGTTAATTATTTTTGAAAAAAAAATAGTCTATTAAATTTTTTTTGATATCGATTCTGTCGCTTATTCTGAACAAACTACTTTCAGAGTGTGCATTAATCATGTTACATGTTGTATACACAAAATGTATAAAGGCGGACTTAATGCCAGAGACATTCTCTGCCAGTCTACCTACGGGTGATGCAAAGACAAGACAATATGGGTGTACGTACAGACATACAGTACGAAAGAATATATTGACAATCAGTGTTACGACACAAGATACCAATACATAAACAAATGTACCTAATAAAATATACGTATACATAAATACTAAATATGTAGAGCAGAATATATTAGATATGATAATAATATATAATACTAGTAGACACAGACATACACACAAATATAATAAATATATATCAGCTAAAGTTGTAATATTGCCACACCATTAGCGAAGAGCATCCGAACTTTTGACTTTTTAACAACATCGATATTTAAAATACTCTGAAATGTAAAATGCCGGTGGTAGGATTTCATAACCGCCTGTATAGCGACCACCATACACAGGGTGTAAAACCCGCCATAGTGGCACACACATGTGTGTCGCGTTCCGGGATCAACCAGTGTACATCCGGTTTTTGTCGGGGGTCCAGAGTTGGTACGACGTTTGGCCGTGTTTCGGCCTTTTGAGTACTCTGACACTAGACCCTCGACCGCTTCTTCATATTCTTGCCCATGGCGTAGTGTTAAGAGGCAGGCCGGCATGATTGTGTTAAGTAGCGGGGGATAGATTGTCTCTACTTAATACTCTAGTTGAACGGCACTGCGTTTACCATTAGTGGTAGTGTGGTCACTTTACCGTGCCAGGATAAAAAAATTGAAATTATTGTAATTTATTGAGGAAACGCAAACAATTGTATTACACAATATAGTTACAGATAGTACGAGATCCGGCTGCAAAATCTCTACGTTCATCGCGTAGTTAATTAAATTCACATTTTTACATACATTTATGATTAGGAGAATACATTGATAACAGGGTGCCAGTCAATAAGTGGCCGCAAGTAATTTTAATTAAATTAAAGTTAATACTACGCGATGAACGTAGAGATTTTGCAGCCGGATCTTAGACTAAGAGTATGGGTAAATATTACCACCCACCACGTTTTCCAGTACAAGTCTTCAATATGAAATAAAATAAAATATTAACTAAATTTATAAAATATTAATAAATTACATGTCGTAATATTGAATACACTTAAAATATAACAAATAATAAACTATGACGACCGATCGCGTATAAAATATAAAACAATAAATTGGCAATTAATATGTGACAGGTCATCTACTAGAAATAATGAACCGGACCAAAAACAAGCCCGCTGAGTTTGATTTGCTGGATTCTCTCAGGACTGGGTCGCGCCGCGTAGTATCCAGCGGTAATATAAGCCCGCTGAGTTTGTTTCGCCGGGTCTTCTCAGGCGGGTTCGCGTTTGGATCCGGTGGTAGCTTTTAAAACGTGCGACGTCTCGGAAATACCCATGGTCCATATCAGACCCATTTAAAAATATGTATATTTGACTGGTATTTCTTTGAATAACATTAAAAATAAAAATTATAAACACCTTATAAATGAATAAAGTGATTGCTAGTGTATTGATGATGCTATGTATACATAAGCTGATATGCTTTTTTTAAAATTTCTTTACTTTTTTAATGTTCTGACTTGTCATAAGAGCTATGTAATTGCCTACATGATCAATAAACGATTTCATTTCATTTCATTTCGTATGATCAATGGTGCAAATCTAAGTTCGTTTGACGTTAGGCAGTAAAGAACCTGGTAGCTGGGATGTTGTAAATAGTTTTGCCTAGAGTATTGATGGGTCGGTTCGACTGAGACAATAACATTATCGTGAGACTGCTAAACTCCCACTGCATTTCGTACCAACATAGTGATAGAGTCAGGTTTTACACATTTTTTCATCTATTTTAATTATTGACAGCCTATAGGGAGTCTAGATTTCTTTCAAGAAGAAACTATAATCAAAGTTTTTACCTTTAAGTTCGTGACCTTAGTTGATATTTTATAGACATTGCTTGGTATGCATGGTCGAATAAATAAGTGGTTTTGATGTGTGGCCATCGACTTGCACTTATTTTCACAGACATTAATTGTGTCTATATAAAAAGACCACAATATAGTAAGAGAGAAATAAGTTAAATGATACCTGTGCAGATGCACCTCGACCCAGCAAGGTGTCTCCTTGATGGAGGTGCGAGGGTAGTCAGGACCCCAGCCTTTCACGAACGACAGCCGCACGATACACAATCGCCTGAGATCATCGACACCGATACCAGCCGCAGCCGTCAAACCTAAATAAACAAAACAATCATATAAATAAATAAATAACACCCAACAGTCACACACATAGCCCCGACCCCACACTAAGATACGAGTCTTGTGTTGTGGGTATCAGGGACCTAGAGAGACGCACGGTCTCACAACACCCAGACCCCGGACACAAATATCTGTCTGCCACACAAACATTTGTCCCGGTGTGGGAATCGAACCCACGGCATCTCGTTTCACAGCCGGCTACCCGCCAACTGCGCCTGCGGAGGCTGTCGTTATAAATCTGTAAGTCATTGTATTTATATGGAAAAATATAAAGTATTTAATTTCATTGATTTTTATTAGAGAAACAAATAATATAATAATACTAGCCCTGTATTTAACATTGTCCCACTGCTGGGCACGGGCCTCCTCTACTAATGAGAGGGGTTAGGCCTTAATCTACCACGCTGGCCTAATGCGGGTTGGCAGACTTCTCATACCTTCGAAAAATTCTTAGATATGCAGGTTTCCTCACGATGTTTTCCTTCACCGTTAAAGCAAGCGATAGTAAACATTTTAATACACACATAACCTTAGAAAAGTCAGAGGTGTATGCCACTTGGGTTTCGAACCTACGACTTTCGTCTTGGCAGTCCGTACCACAACCAACTAGGCTATCGCTGCTGTTAGAGAAACAGCAGAAGCAATAATACATAACGAATAACAATATCACGTAAATTAACAGACGCCGCTATATACACACATACACACACAGATATAAAGTATGACTATGTGTGGTAAAATACGTTCATGTTATTAATGAGGTCATTTTCAAGATATAAAAGCCTAAGTTTCAAATCTCTAGTTAAAATAAAACGAATTTTATAAATTATATATTTTTCAGTCAGACTGGGTCGACTCCGTATTTCCGTAACCATGAGAGCTGTAATGTTTGCCGAAACGTCGAGACTTAAAAGTTAGATAACACGGGAGAAAATCCGTAAAATTATTTTTATTACAATGTATAATAGGTTGATCTTGAAGTTAAAAAACTGTAGTAATTGGGAAGGAAAAAGCTATAAAAATACGATTTTTCCTTCCCAATTACTACAGTTTTTTATTAGATTTACACAATTAACACATCTACTTCGTAAAAGATTTATATCAAGTTAGTAATGTAATAGATGATTACAGATGTTACTGACATTTATTAAGCGTGGGATGCTGTGGCTGTATGTGCCCCGCCACGGCTGCGGCCTGCGCTGCGGCGGCCGCCTGTGCTGTCGCGGCTTGTGTCTGCATCTGTCTGTGGCACTGTCGCAGGTCGAACACCTGCGAATTAACGTAAACAGTTTATAATAATATTAGCCATCAGAATATTTTTGAATCATCACAACATTGTTTTCATTTTACTTTTATATGTACGAGAATATTTATCGATAGTGATAGATGAACCATTGGCGCCAGGCTGTCTTCGTCCGGCCACAGACTGCCTTTTATGTAGGCTGAATTTTAGTAGGTACTTTCTATCGACCACAGCGCCACCTGTCTGTCAGAATCAATCCCATCTTTCGAACTGGAACCAACCATACACATTTACAAATCCTCATTGAAATTGGGTGAGCGGCTTCCATATACATCATATAAATAAGCATTTGCTCTAATATGAGCAAATAAACAGAGGGCAACATTTTAAGAAAACAATTCGATCATCATCACTTTGCCTACAAAGTTCAGCCACATAAAACATATGAATTTAGCAACCAAATAAGCCCATTCTTTTGACAATACTAGTAAGACAGGACAAAATTAATTAGTGTCAATGTGACATTAACATGGACTGCCTCGGTGGCACAGTTGTAAATGCGCATGCATTACGACTGCTGTGCTCGGGTTCGATCCCCGGGTCGGGTAAAGTGATATTGGGTTTTTCTATCTAGAAATTCTCAGTATTATTCCGGAGTCTGGAACCTGTGCCCGGTATGGCGATAGGCTCGCCCCCTAACACATTATGAGACCGAAATTCGGCGAAAAGCGGGTGTACTGGTTACACCTCTGCCTACCCCTTCGGGGACTTCAGGCGTGAGTGTATGTGTGGGTGTGTGTAAAATTGTTACGGAGCTGGGTTGTTTAAAAACTTGCAATCAGGTACGTCGATATTTTTTACTTCTGTCATGCTCGAATGGTTGCTTAAAAGATATTTTAGCAATTGAACAATGACAATCAAACATGGCAGGCAATTCAGCATAATTGTTGTTCGAATGAAACAATGTTATAAGTCGTCCCAACTTTGCCTCTCATGTGTATGAGTGTCGTGAGTATGATTACTACCTTGATGCAAGCGGAGGGGTATATCTTGTGCACGGCGTCCCCGGGCGCGCGGCCCGCCTCCCGGTCCAGGTAGTACGACTGCACGAACACCGAGTGGTCGGACAGGCAGCGCAGCCACACGTCGCCCTCGCCGCGCAGGTCCAGCTGCACGCCCTTACCGATGTGCAGTCTGAACACACACAACGCACACAACACACACATCAATCAATCAACAGTCACACAAACTTTTTTTTTATTGTAATATGGTGCCATTCGCAGGGTCGCCGTGTATTATGGCGACTAACTGTAACTCGGCGTAACAGACCAAAGTGACGTAATAAAAGATGCACTTATTTGAACAGAATGTATTTATGCTTCGTATAATAAAGAGAGTATGATAACATAGAGAGCGCTAAAACATATTACAGCATAAGCAATATGCATCATTAGTTGTAGTAAATTATAAAATGTAGCGGCAAAGTATGAAATCGGTTAATTCACATACTTCATTATTCTGGCACGGCAAAGTGTATTAGAGTATCAAGTAGCGAGAGACAATCTATCCCGCGCTACTCAACACAATCATGCCGGCCTGTAGCTTCACACACATAACCCCGACCCACACTAAGATACGAGTCTTGAGAGACGCACGGCCTCACAACACCCAGGCCCCGGACACAAATATCTGTCTGTCACACAAACATTTGCCCTGGGGTGGGAATCGAACCCACGGCCTCTCGTTTCGTAGCCGGCTACTACTATGGGCGGCGGTGACTACTTACCATCAGGTGGCCCGTCTGCTCGTCTGCCTATCCTATTAATTAATTACCTTGCACGCTCGCTCTGTTCTGTCCTGTGTACGTTACTGAGGGCTCCTAAACAAAATCTATTGCCTCCCGAGGGATCTACATAGCCATCCACCTGAAATATAAAATTAAACTTTAATTTCTACAGTTCATAATAATAAATATTCCTATTTCCTATGCCTGTCTCGGGGGCGTAGTTGTAATTGCGCGTGCGCTACGACTGCTGTGCTCAGGTCTCGAGTTCGATCCCTGAGTCGGGTAAAGTGATATTGGATTCTTCTATCTAGAAATTCTCAGTATTAGCCCAGAGTCTGGAATGTGTGCCCGGCAAGGCGATAGGCTCGCCCCCTATCACATTATGGGACCGAATTTTGAAAGTAGTGTGTGAATATTCCTATAATATTCAACATTGGTAATATTTTGTTAATAAATAAAAATAAAATAAAATAAAAATCTTTATTCATCATGTAGCCATATAAAAAGCACTTATGACAGGTCAAAACACAAATGGACATTCTCCATACGGAATGAGTAATCATGGTTAATAGCGTAGGAACTTGGAATCCACCGTCAAGGGCTGGTAGGCAGGGATACAACGACGAGGATATGACTGGAAAAGGAGAAAAGAGGATGACCGGAAAATGAAAAGAATCATGATCTTCGGTAAAGGAAGTCACGGGAGATGATGATCAGGAGAAGGGACAGGAACGGGCGGGGAGAAGTTGAAAGGAAACTGGATTTGGAAGGAAAGTTATCCCTAGTCTAGCTAACCTGCCAGCCAGCAATGTAATAAGTGGGTTAACAATAAAACTAACCGGTGCCTATAATAACCTAATATATCCTAACCTAACACCTAATATATCTGACCATAAATTACAATATTTCATATGGTTTGTAATAAAACGAAATTTACGGATTCTATCGCGGTTTATTTTACTTTTTTTTTTAAGAAATATAGGGACCCGCGTAAAATAACATATAGCTGACGTAATACACCGACGCTCTACGAAGTCTGCAGTTGCTGAACATTCAGAGGAAAGCTCCAAGCATTATCTTCGATTTGACAAACCACAAATCCTTGCCAAAGAACACCGATTCCTGCCTAGGATGATCCGCGAGGCTATTAAAATTAAAAAACATCCAAATTTCAATAGAGAAGATGGTTGGAAGCTAGCACCAGCCTGGGATCCAATTATACATTTAATTAAATCGGAACCCAAAAGACCAACTGCCAGACCTCAAGACATTGTGAGCTCTTTCTGCGTAGATCGGACTACACGAAATAAAAATTAAATATCAACTATATGGAGGGTAGAAACATTGCACTATACTTTCGTGACGACATACAACTCAGTCTCCCCCGTGACCATGAAGGCTGTAAAGCCTTCGAAACGTCGGGTTAAAAAAGTAAAATAATACAGTTGGTGTTTTGGTGGGAAGAAAAAAGTTGGTTTATAAAAATGCAAATTAAATCTTGAAAACTTATGTTTTGTGTTTATTAAGGATAATATTTTAATAATACCTAGTCAGGTCATAAATTCTGTCACATGTTTAATATAAAATAATTGAAACAAGTTTATTCATTATGTAACCATTTATATACCAAAATGAACTTAACAAAACATAGATTCTTATGACACTAAAGTTTATTCAAAATGACCTCCGTGATTTTGAATACAGGCCTTCAATCTGCGCGGCCAGTTGTCTATCGCAGCACGAACGAGGTCCATGTCAATATCGGCGGCTGCCTTAATCAAGGATGTCTTGAGTGACTCTAAATTGGGATGAGGCTTTGAGCACGCCTTTTCCTCCAAGTGTTGCCATATCTTGTAATCTAACGGATTCAAATCTGGACTGGAGGAGGGCCAGTCTTCGTGCCGGATGAAGTAGATTTCACGCGCCGCCAGCCAGTCTTGTGTGCTCTTCGCTCTATGAGCTGGCGCCGAATCTTGTTGGAATACCCAGTGCCTGTTATTGAACATGGTATGAGAAACAGGTTCCACAAGGTTCGTCAGGACTGTATTTTGATACACAACTGCATTCGTTTTTACACCTTTCTCACAAAAATGTACCTCTGTTAAGCCCCAATAAGAAACTCCCAACCATACCATGAGCGAGGATGGAAAATGACCTCGTTGGACACGCGGAATACGGTTGCTCGCTTCTTCACTACTGTGTGCGTACACCTTATCATTTTGTTTGTTGTAGCTCTCTTCTACGGTAAAATTTTTTTCATCTGAAAAAAGAATTTCCCGATATTTTTTTCCCGCGTACCGTAGACGAGCATTCAAACGATGTCCTGTTTTTCTTCGATATGCCCGAAGCCCTAAGTCTTCATTTAACACCCTTTTCACCGTGGTTCTGCTTAACCCCATCTGAAGGGCCAACAGTTTCTGCTTACGTTTGGGATTTCTTTGAATTCGCGCCTTCATAGCTTTTATCACTGCTGGAGTCCTAACAGACCGAGGGCGACCACTTCTTGACCTGTCATCTACACTAGAGTCTTCATTGTATCGTTTGATGGTACGATAAACGAATCTTTTGGTTATATTCAATTTTTTCAGTATGTCAAAAATTTGAATTGGCGCGTAACCGCAACGATGCAACGCAATTACTGCAACACGGTCTTCTTTAAGCGTCCACTCCATATTTAAAAATGAGTAAAATTCTAAAAAGTATACATTTTTATTTTCATGAACAATTTGAAATTCGAATTCAATAAACTTTTTTGTGGCCAGCATTCTAAAATAAAAGTTTTTACTGTGTGACAATACTTATGACCTGACTGTGTATAGACCATGAAGAATAAAACAAAACGGTTTCCCAAAAGCAGTTAACTATAAAAATGAAATAATATTTCATTTTACATATATCATTCAGATATTTTTTTAAACACCTTACCGTAACATTAGGTCTACTGGAGGGAACTTTGAATGTCTCTCCGACTTGTGTGTCCAACTCGAAGTATGCCACAGAACACCAGTATTCCGGAGCAGGCTGACTTGACAGAAGACCACCAGGATTGCCATTGTCTGAAAAAGAAAATATAAATTTCCAAACAAGCTTACAAAAAATTACTTTATAATTTTTTTATATTTTATTACTACTTTTCCATTTTTTAGTCTAATCATATAATTTTATTTCTACTGTTTTTTAAGCCTCATTGTTAAAAAAATCACCTACATTTACATGTTATATTTGTACTAAATAATGCTAATTGTAATCTCGGGTCCTAAATATATAATTTTTTTATAATAGGGTAGTTGACTCGATTTTTTTTATTAATTTAATCTACAATTTACTTTACCATTATCGAAAGAATTTTATGAATCCCAACATAAATAAGTAAATTAGACGCCATTCAAATCTGATGAAAGTATAATGGTCAAATGACAGTAAAAGGATGCATGATATGTACCGTGACGTCACGGTACTCAGACTCCCCATTACTGTGTCGTTGTGCGAGGGAGATAGCGATGTGTTCCCAAAACGCAACCATTTTCGCTCATGCCTGTGAGTATTTGAGTGATAATAGCAATATTTAAAATAAATATTGTGACCTCATATTTCAAGCAATTTTGATTCTATTTTCGCAAAAGAGTTTCTTTTGAGTATTATACACACACACACATACACTCACGTGTAGGCGTTTGTTTCTTTTGAGTATTATATTCGGTTGCATATAGAATAATGTACAAAATTAAACACAGGAAACTACCATGTTACGTATATGACACTTACAATAATGATGATGATGCGCCGGCGCATCTAGCGGCACTGGCGGCGCGGCGGGGGGCGGGGCCAAGCTCTGCGTATACGTCAACGTGTTGTTACCCGTCCATGTGCCTACAACACAAAAATATTTTCTCAGACACATTATTTTTTTTTATTGCCTCGATAGGCAGACGAGCAGACGGGCCACCTGATGGTAAGTAGTCACCGCCGCCCATAGACTTCTGCAATACTAGGGCACAGCAAAGCCGCTGCCCACCGTTTTATTTCATTGTGTACTATTCGCGTAAACATTAAAAACCAGTAGGTAGGTCTTAAGTAATTTTTGAATCGCTTCTTCTCTTTCTTATTATATACCACAGAAAAGGTTTTTTTAATTTCGTTTATGGTTAGTTTTTTACAGTCTCCTAGAGTAGCCGTCTATGAAATAAAAGTTTTTTTATTCATAAAGAGTACACCGACTTCAATAAAAAACAAATTATGCGTCAGTAGTATAGGGATTCGACGATTCCTGAGCACAAATCTAGGCCCGATCTAGGTCGAGCTAGGGAGCTAGTGTCCCTAGACTTGCTCCAGAATCCAGGTACCCTACTACCCGCGAATAGGTTCCCGAACAGGACTCGGCAGCCGCGAATTAAATTTATATCAACCGCGAATTAAATTTATACCAACCGCGAATTAAATTTATATCAACCGCGAATTAAATTTATATCAACCGCGAATTTAATTCATATCAACCGCGAATTTCATTAATATCAGCCGCGAATAAAATTGATATCACACGCGAATTTGATATATATCAAAGGAGATTTTATACCTGTCTCGAATTTTATTTATATTTAAAAATTTTACGTTTGTCAGCCAGCTTGGTCTCATCTTTGTTTGTATGCAGGTATGAATCCCTTTTTCTATGAAGTTACGCTTGTCTTCCTACGGTAATAGTCATGTCTCAACGTGTCTGTATAATTTCTTAGTAGTAGTCTTGCCTGCGTTTCAAAGCTTCATTGTTCATAAGGGAAAGCTATTAAAATTAGTGACGGTATCTATTCTTTGAATATAACAATAGACCACACGGTGCTATTCATGTGAGTCTCTATAAGTTTTAGGTAGCCATTGTCCATAAGAGAAATCGGGTAATTTATTAGGTACATCAATCAAATGTAATGACAAAGCAGTATTACCTATTTTCAAAGCTTCATTGTTCATATGGGCAAGCGGTGTTAAAATTAATTACGGTACACGTATTTCCTACGGTAATAGTCATGTCTCAACGTGTCTGTATAATTTCTTAGTAGTAGTCTTGCCTGCGTTTCAAAGCTTCATTGTTCATAAGGGAAAGCTATTAAAATTAGTGACGGTATCTATTCTTTGAATATAACAATAGACCACACGGTGCTATTCATGTGAGTCTCTATAAGTTTTAGGTAGCCATTGTCCATAAGAGAAATCGGGTAATTTATTAGGTACATCAATCAAATGTAATGACAAAGCAGTATTACCTATTTTCAAAGCTTCATTGTTCATATGGGCAAGCGGTGTTAAAATTAATTACGGTACACGTATTTCCTACGGTAATAGTCATGTCTCAACGTGTCTGTATAATTTCTTAGTAGTAGTCTTGCCTGCGTTTCAAAGCTTCATTGTTCATAAGGGAAAGCTATTAAAATTAGTGACGGTATCTATTCTTTGAATATAACAATAGACCACACGGTGCTATTCATGTGAGTCTCTATAAGTTTTAGGTAGCCATTGTCCATAAGAGAAATCGGGTAATTTATTAGGTACATCAATCAAATGTAATGACAAAGCAGTATTACCTATTTTCAAAGCTTCATTGTTCATATGGGCAAGCGGTGTTAAAATTAATTACGGTACACGTATTGTTTGAATATACCAACGGACCACATGGGGTTGTTAATGTCACCCTTAAGCAATGAGTTTTGGGAACCCATTGTCCATAAGAGAAATCGAATACCGGTCTATCGTATCAGTTTTTGCTTTTGCTACAGCAAAATGACCCTTAGCTGCCGTATAAAAGCGATGACAAAAATTATACTACACCGTATTCCACAGTGTGCTCTTCACCACAAATGAACTCCGGTTGTTTGTATAGTGAATTTTTAAATAGTGACTCTGCTGCAAAATGAATGTAAGTACCTATGTATAATTCGATGTAATATAATATTAATTATGTTTTATTTACTGTTAATATTGTCTTTTGACCTCAGATTGTTTTAATCAATTGTTGATGATGTATATATTTTTATGTATCCCATATTGCTACACTCCTCTCTATGCCAATACTTATAATAGTTTACTTTTTGTTTCAGTTCGCTGATAATGCTTTCAAAAACTATTATTATGCAGATAACGACGATGATGGTCAGCTCAGCGACGAGGAAGGCACCCTGGCATACAAAGTTAAAAAAGCAATAGCAAAGAGATCAAATTGCATCGACGACTTCTTCGAAAAACCTAAGAAGAAAAAGAAGGTGGCAAAAAAGTCGTCAAGTGTCGGTCGCTCTTCCAGTGGTGGAGTTTCATACATCACGTCGAATAAGGACGACATCGCCGATGCATCTCATCTTATAAAGATTGAGATATATGATGTCAACAAGATAAAAAATATCGCTCCGATGGAACACTGGAAACATGCTGAGGTGCGTGTTAAATATTACGCAGAAGCCGACGCAGACAAAAACTTGCAGTCAGTGAGAGATACAATATTTAATATCACCAAGCACTTGGCTACGAAAGAGGACTGTGTGAAATATTTTATAGACACTGATAAATAAGATAGTGCGTAAGCTTATGTGTAAGTGAGTGTTTAAGGACGTTGAGTTATTGTAGTATAAGTTATTATAACTCATTGTGCATGTTAATACTAATTTAGAATATTAATATTTTGTCATGATCATAATTTGGATTTTAATTAATTGTAAACATTTAGTGTTGTAAGTGAGTGTTTAAGGTCATTGTGTTATTGTAGTATAAGTTATTATAACTCATTGTGCATGTTAATACTAATCTAGAAAATTAATATTTGGTCATGATCATAATTTGGATTGTAAATTAATTGTAAACATTTAAGAATTATTTGTAAGAATTTGTATATTATTTAATAGTAATAACTTACTTCATTGTAACAACGGTGTAATGCATTGAGTTAGCACTATATAAACTTTTTAATTTTTCTCTAACATATTTATTGTTAAGCATACTATTTTACCATGCATACATTACGCTGTGATGTCTACGACTCAGAGCTCGTCATGCTTCTTAATAACATTGAACCATTGGATCTGATGTCATCACAATTCGATGAAGGGCTTTACGAACTTTGTGAGGAAATAGACCAAAACCATTTTGAAATGTGAGTATTATAACATGTTTATACAAGTTTCTGTGAACCATGTAGAGGGGATACATTTTTAAGTATTTAAAACGTTAGATTCATCTTTTCGAACTCATTCTGTACGTTTGTTCTCATTGTATTTTTTTACCAAACATTAAAAATGTATCACGCTCTTGAGTTACAGAGTTTATGTTTGTCCCAAAGTGAAATTGCAAGTTTAAACAAAAATCTTATTTTACACAAGTTTCATCGTTTTATACGACTTTGGTTCATACAAAATTTATTACCCGAGTCAATGATGAAAGATCCTGATTTTATTCCGTATTATACACCATGTGCAGGACATAAAATGTTGAATTTGTCTCATTCCGATAAAGATGAAATTGATGGTGTTTTATCAATGCAAGCATATTGTTTGCAATGTAAAAATGTTAGTACTTATGGGAAAAAATGAGCATTATTATTATTATTATTGTAGTTAGGTTCTATATTTTATTTATTTTTGTTTTTCGATCAGACTTAATCAACATGGGAGTGGTGTACGAAAGAGATCAGCATCGACGATGTTAACTGAAGCGGAACCAGCGAAGAAGAGGACAAATACTTATCTTGAAGCTCCTTCATCATCAACATCGTTACCAACGTCGAATTCAAATGTAAGTACAGAAAATAATGATAAAATTCAATGTCCCGACTGTCACGTATTTGTAATGAAAAAATATATGACTAACCATTTAAAGAGTAATACTCATAAAAACAATTTACTACGGAATGATAATGAATTAAGGGATGTTCAAATAATTGATAGTGCTTTTGGTAATAGAATTCTTACATATAGAATCATGTCTAATAAAACATCGAACCATCAATTTGAAACGCCTGAATTATTTTTACAAAAAACTAAAGAAGTAATATATAAATTACTGACACGTTCTATTCTAGAACACTCTGTTCTAAAAGTAAATTTTATTCTTAATGCAGATTTTACACAGGAAACCAAAAATTTATTTAACACTTTTGACTTTCAAATCTCCAATTATCTTATTTGTCAAGGTGATGATAAGGATATAATTTTTCCATCTATAACAACCGAAATAACAAACAAAATGGCGAATTTTGAAAAAAAGGGTAGTGGATGGACTTTAGTTAAAATAAATCACTTAGATATGAATATAAACAAGTTTAACCCATTACGAGGATCATCATATATAGACTTACCGTTAGATATAAAATATAAGAAAGCTGTAATTAACGTTCAAAATAATGATCACGAGTGCTTTCGTTGGGCTGTATTGTCAGGATTGTATCCGGCTTCTCAAAGTTCTAATAGAGTGTCATCTTATATAAAACATAAAAATAGATTAAAATTTGATAAATTATCTTTTCCTTTCAAAATTAATGATATTCATAAATTTGAAAAACTAAACAATATAAGTATTAATGTTTTTGGTTTACACTATGATTCAATAAAAAAGTCAAATAAAGTTGTAGGTCCATTACACTTAACGAAACATAGAAAAACCACTCACTTAAACTTATTGTATATATCTCGCGGTACCAACGGTCATTATTGTTATATTAAAAATCTTTCGAGGTTAGCATCTAAACAGTTATCAACATCCGAACATGCAGTTCATATTTGCGATGGTTGTTTATTACATTTCACATCACGGGATAATTTACAGCGTCATCAAGCAAATGACTGTTTTAACGTTTGCATTAATTTACCATCGGAACATGATAACAAAAGGAATTGGTTTAATGAATTAATCCCATCAAATCAAATCTCTTTCAATAATTATGAACGTAAACTAAAGGTTCCTTTTGTTGTATATGCTGATTTTGAAGCATTTTTAAATCCAATAGAAAGTTGTTCTAACAATCCAAATATATCATCCACAACGAACATTCAAAAACATGAGATGTATAGTTTTGGATATTATGTTAAGTGTTCGTACGATGACAACTTTTCGATATATCGATCGTATAATGGAAAAGATTGTGCAAACCAATTTATGAAATTTATCAAAACAGATTTAGAAAATATATGTAAAAAAAACACTTTTGTCAAATCTCCATTACCATTAACGTATGAAAATAAAATAAATATTTCTCAAAGTAAGTTGTGTTATGTCTGTGAAAGTAACTTAAATGAAGATGTCACAATAATATACAATTGGCATACTGGTGGTTATGAAGGAGTCGCTCATTCACTTTGTTCTGAAAAATACAAAACACCTAATTTTGTACCAGTATTTTTTCACAATTTAAGTAATTATGATGCTCACTTTATAGTTCATGGTCTTAATTTTGACGAAGGTGATATAGAACTTATTCCTGAGAATAAAGAGAAATATATATCTTTTTCGAAGGTTCTGCATATTAATAATCGTGCAGTGAAACTTAGATTTCTTGATTCTTTAAAATTTATGTCTAGTAGTCTTGATAAATTAGCTCAAAACTTACTACCTAATCAATTCCGCGAACTCAAATTAAACTATCCACGCGAAGATGACTTTAAGCGTTTAATAAGGAAAGGTGTTTATCCTTATGAATACATGACTTCATTTGATTCTTTAAAAATAACTTCCCTTCCTGCTCGCGATGAATTCTACAGTTCTTTAAATGATAATCATATTTCAGAAAATGATTACCATCATGCTCAAGATGTATGGAATCACTTTGATTGTAAAAACATGGGTGATTATTCTGATCTTTATTTAAAAACCGACGTTTTATTATTAACAGATATATTTGAAAATTTTAGGAACGTTTGTCTTAAAACTTATGAATTGGATCCTGCTCATTATTATACAGCACCTGGATTGAGTTGGGATGCTATGTTAATTTATACTAAAATTAATTTAGAACTCCTAACAGATATTGACAAAATTACTTTTATTGCGAACAATATTAGGGGAGGTATATCACAGTGTAGTAACAGACATGCAAAAGCAAATAACCTATTTATGACTGATTATGATTCTGATAAACCATCTTCCTTTCTCATGTATCTAGACGCAAATAACCTTTACGGTTGGGCTATGTCTCAATGTCTTCCAACAGGTAAATTTGAATGGGTAGATGTAAATACAGATTTTAACATCCCCGATGATGCCGAATATGGTTATATTTTAGAAGTAGATTTAGAATATCCAAAAATCTTACATAATTGTCATTCAGATTTTCCCTTTTGCCCTGAAAATATATGCCTAGGGAATACCAAAAATACAAAACTGATTCCAAATCTAAAAGATAAAAAGAAGTATGTTATCCATTACAGAAATCTTAAACAATGTTTAAAAAATGGTTTGAAAATACTTAAAATACATAGAATTCTTAAATTTGAACAATCTGCATGGTTAAAATGTTACATAGATTTAAATACACGTATGCGTTCTTTGGCAACCTCAGATTTTGAAAAAGATTTTTACAAACTTATGAATAATTCAGTTTTCGGGAAAACAATGGAAAATGTTATAAAACGCGTAAACGTTAAATTAGTGAACCATTGGTTGAATCGTGGGAAAACTCAGGGAGCTCAATCTTTGATTGCAAAACCTGAGTTTCACAGTCTATCCATTTTTTCTGAAAATTTAGTTGCAGTGCAATTAAAGAAAACTAGTGTTATATACAATAAACCAATTTATCTGGGGTTTTGTATATTGGATCTTTCAAAAACATTAATGTACACATTTCATTACGATTACATGAAAGAAAAATATCGAGATAATATTAAATTACTTTATACGGACACTGACAGTCTAATCTATCAAATATTTACAGAAAATTTCTATGCTGATATAAAAACTGATTTAGAAAACTATTTTGACACCTCTGACTATCCATCTAATAATGAATATGGTTTACCTTTAATAAATAAAAAACGGTTAGGGTTTTTTAAAGATGAAACTAACGGTAAAATTTTAAAAGAGTTTGTAGGCCTGCGATCAAAAATGTATGCATTAGATGTGCAAAATAAATGTATATGTAAAGCAAAAGGCGTTAATAAATGTATCACAAAAAAGTTTTGTCTTAATGATTATAAATCATGTTTATATGAAAACAAAACTCAGTATAGTGAAATGCTAAGATTTAAATCAATTAAACACATAATGTATACTCAAAAAATAAACAAAATATCTCTATCACATAATGATACAAAACGGTATTTATTAGAAAATTCCACTGATACTCTTGCTTGGGGTCATTATAAGATAAAGGACATTTAATTTTTTTTCATATTTTCTGTACAATGATAAGAATTATTTATTTATATTATTGTGTATTATTAAATTAAAGCACTGTAATTATAGCTGTTATCAGATTATTGTGTGCTTAATTGGGCCTATGACTGAAGAGGTTGGTGTTGCTTTCTAGATCACTGGGTATTTGTGAAGCACCAGTAGAGTGGTAACGGGCGGCGTAAATTATAAAATCAAATACATATAATACATTTAATTTTAACGAAATGTTTTATTCATTCCAATACCTCTTCAGAGTTTACACGTATATTCAAAATGATTCATTTTATTCATCCTTTTACTGCCATAGTCGCAGGTCCAACTGGATGTGGAAAATCTAATTTTGTTACAAATTTCATTAAATATATTAAAGAAATATGTAATAAAAACTTCAGTCAAATAACTTGGTGTTTTGATGAAATGCAGCCTTTGTATAATCTACCAAACGTGAATTATTATCAAGGCATACCAGATTTGAATATGTTTGATGGAAATGAACCAAACCTCATTATTATTGATGACCTTATGAGGGAATCTGATGGTCGTGTTGTTGATATATTTACCAAAGGTAGTCATCATAGAAACTTAAGTGTGTTTTACATAACTCAAAATTTATTTCACCAAGGTAAAGGTCAAAGAGACATTTCGTTGAATTCAAGCTATATAATTTATTTCAAAAACCCTCGCGACAAAACTCAAATTCGTTATTTGGCACGACAAGTTTCACCGGAAAATAACAAATTTGTCGAAGATGCCTACAGAGATTCTACTAAGGAAGCACATGGATACCTAATGATAGATCTAAAACAAGATACCTGCGATATTTGTCGAATAAAAACAAAAATATTTCCATCCGATGGTTATTGCACGGTATACATCCCTAAAAAAGAGTTTAAATATATCAAGAATCAACAAATACCCGTCATTTACAAATGATGGATCGACACCTCAAGACGCATAAAGATTTATTAAACGCACTGTATAAACTCAAGCCGAAACATCAACAAGCTCTTTTAAAAGCCTGTAACGAAAAAGAAATTAATTTTATTTGTGAGTGCATTCATAACGTTCTACAAGGAAATATAAAGCTTGAAGAAAAATCTAAGAATAAGCTACATAAATTTAAAAATATACTTCGTAAATTAGTACGTAAAAGCACAAATAAAATAAGAAAGAATATAATAGTTCAAAAGGGTGGTGCTTTTTTACCGATTATATTGGGATCTATTTTAAGTGGTTTAATAAGTGGTCTTGTTTAAAATGGATCATGCAAAAAAAATGTTATTAGTTGAACCAGGTTTAATAGATAAATTAAATCAAAGTAGAAATGAAAATCCTACCACGCGGTTGGATGCTGAAATGCAAAACATTTTGAATAGTAATATGGAAGACCGAAAAAAATGTAAATTGTACTTACAAATTTTACAAAGGTATCTCCATTTCACGGAAGAAGATCGAAAACCTTTTGAGCTCCCTATAATAACTCAAAATAATGATTTTACTGAACCAATGGATAAAAGTGAAAATCCAAATATAAATAACGACATCAAAATTAAAGATCTAGTTGCCAGTCAGACATCACGTAACCAAGAGAAAAAGCAAGATAATTGTGTGGATGAAAAAAATCCTCTCTACACAAGAAATCAAATTCTAAGCTTGATACCTAAATCATACGTAAAAAGAGGTGAGTTGTTATTGGATTCGCTATCATTGAGTAAAAACAAATTTTTTTGGAACGATGATGGTACGGTAATTATAGACAACGAAGTAATTCCTGAAAGTAATATTATAGATTTAGTAAATGATACACTGCGACCATTAAAAAGAAATGATCCAATTGGTTGGGAAAAATTTGCTAAAGCATTGAAGGATTTAAAAATACCATTAACCTATATCGGAAATCCCAAAAGACGTGAGTACATAGTGCAACTTCAAAAAGATATTGAAGATTCTTCACCAAAACACAAAGAGCTATATTATACTCCAAAAAGCGACGACAAGCATATAAGAAAAATAAAGAAAAAGATAGATTGGGAAAAATGGACCCCTTATTAGAAATAAATAGACTATATTATGATGTGTCACACCCAGCTGGATATAGCAGTATTGATAAATTATCACAAGCTATGAAAGGTAAAATGAATAAAGAAGATGTTAAAAAATGGTTGCAAGCCCAGGAAACGTACACGCTTCATAAACCAGTACATAGAAAGTTCCCACGAAACAAATATATCTTATCTAATATAAATGAACTATGGCAAGTTGATTTAAGTGATATGAGAACTTATTCTAAAGATAATAAAGGTTTTAATTATATTCTTTGTGTTATTGATGTCTTCAGCAAATATGCATATGCTAGATCATTGAAAAAGAAAAATTCTGAAACTATAAAAACTTGTTTCGAAAGTATATTTAAGGAAGCTAACATAACTCCTACACACATACAATCTGATAAAGGTACTGAATTCGTTTCAAAAGATGTACAAAGATACTTGAAATCTAAAAATATAAATTACTATACAACAAATAATCCAGATATTAAGGCAAGCATTGTAGAAAGATTTCAAAGAACGCTAAAAATGAAAATGTGGCGTTATTTCACACATAAGAATACACATAAATATATTGATATTTTACATGATTTGATTTACTCTTACAATCACAGTTTTCACTCTAGTATTAAGATGTGTCCTTGTGATGTGAATTCCAGTAATATAATAACCGTGTGGACAAATTTGTATGATAAAGGAAGTACAAAAAAATCACTTAAAACTACGTTACCTAAGTTTTATATTGGTGATCATGTAAGAATAACCAAGTATAAACATATCTTTCAAAAAGGTTACGAATCTAATTGGAGTGATGAAATATTTGTGATATCCTCTATAATAGACCGATCTCCGTGGTCTGTATACACTATCAAAGATTTAGAAGGGGAAGAGGTAGTAGGAACATTTTATGAACGAGAGTTACAGAAGGTGATTTATGACCCCACCATAGAACATAAGATAGATAAAATAATTCGCTCTCGCTACACGGGCGACAGACAAGAACTGTTAGTTAAGTGGAAAGGTTATCCGAATAAATTTAATAGTTGGATTTCAGTTTCTAGTTTAAAACAAATATGAATAAAGACTTTTATTTAACTTTACTTAGCAATAGTTCAATGGAATATTTTCCTGACAACAAATCATCTATTTTTTCAACTAAATTACCGAAAGCCATCATACTCGAGGGGGAGTGGTGTGTGGGAATTGTTGAATTTCAATATCCATGCACTATGTTTACTGTTCAAGATCATGAGAATATTATGTACATAACGAAATTGATGAAGATGCCTAATGAAGTAAATCCTTCTACAGTGTACTATAAGCATTATATACCTGCCACAAACTATGATAATATCAACCATATTTTAACAGCATTGAATAGTATTCGAGAAAAAATTAAATTTACCTATGATAATATATCTAAGTTTGTATACGTTTCTGTGTTAGACGAATCGATAAAATCTGTAACATTATCACCCAAATTAAGTTTACAATTAGGATATGAACCAGGTAGAAACCTTGCTGAAAAAAATTTTGCAAAATGTCCAGCTAATTTGCATTTAGGATTGCCATCTCAGTTATTCGTTTATTGTGATATAGTTGAACCTCAAATTGTTGGTGATGTAATGACTCCTCTTCTAAGAATCATACCATTGGACCCTTCAAAATACATATATGGGGCCAATAAAATGCATGTTTTTTCACCACCTCATTATTTATCTGTAATGCGTAGAGAATTTGATACCATTGAAATAGATATAAGGTCAAGCACTGGTCAAAAGATACCATTCCAATTTGGAACAGTGTGTGTTAAACTACATTTCAAAAAACTATAATGTATTCTCAACACAAGAACACATGCCCTTACGAACGCTATTATTCTCATCAAGCTGGGTCGGGTATAGGAGTGATTTATAAAGGAGCACCATATCAAAAGGGTCATGGGATTGGTAGTTTTCTTGGGGGTTTATTTAGATCAGTTTTGCCATTACTATCTAGTGGTGTCCGCGCTGTTGGTAAGGAGGCATTGAGTGCTGGTGTAGGTCTTTTAACGGATATGGTTAGTGCCCGACCTATGGAAGATTCAATAAAAGCACGTCTTAAAGAAGTCGGTTCAAATTTAAAAAGAAAAGCAGATGAAAAAATAGATAGAATTAATATGTCTGGATCGGGATATATAACAAAACGAAAACGAGTATCTGCATTCAGTCCATCGCTGACTGCGAAAGGGAAAGCTATAAAAAAATTGAAAATTAGATCCAAACAAATTAAAGATATATTTTGTAATTAATCAAAATGTCTTTTTTACATAGTCATTCCTGTGAATGTATTAAGTCGGAATTGGATTTATTTGCATTACCATCTACTCAGACTAGTATTGAAAGTGGAATATGGATCCACTACAAACCAATTTCATCACTTGCTGATGATGGTCCCATAGAATTTCAAGTACCTGGAGCAGGTGACGACTACATAGACCTATCACATACATTAATTCACATAAAAGCTAAAATATTGAATCAAGATAACACTAAACTAATGTCATCTACAGTTGTAGCTCCAGTTAATAATTGGTTACATTCACTCTTTAATCAACTTGATGTTTACTTAAATCAAAAACTTGTATCACCACCCAATAACACATATGCCTACCGTGCTTACATAGAAAATTTGTTGAACTATGCTCCGGCAGCTAAGGAATCTCATCTTACTTGTGCCCTATGGTATGAAGATACAGCTGGAAAAATGAATTCTACCGATGAAACTAATAAAGGATTTGGTAAAAGACAAGAGTTGGCTAACGAAAGTAAAGAAATTGAAATGATTGGACACCTACATGGTGATTTGTTCAACCAAGAAAAGTTTTTGATAAATGGTGTTGATATGTGTGTTAAATTAGTTCGTTCTCGAGAAAATTTCAATTTAATGGCTTCTACAGTTGATCTTAAATTAAAAGTGTGTATTACGGATGCAACTTTGATTATTCGTAGAGCCCGCATCAATCCTTCTGTTTTACTTGCCCATCAAAAAGTCTTAGCATCTACAACTGCCAAATACCCAATTACACGTGCAGAAGTCAAAGTTTTAACTATACCATCAGGAGTTCAAGGAAAAACTCTTGATAACATTTTCCTTGGTCAAGTACCTAAAAGATGTATAGTTGGATTTGTGAATAATGCCGCATTTAATGGGAACCTTACTAAAAACCCATTCAACTTTGAAAATTACAATATTAATACATTTTGTTTGTATATAGATGGTCATCAAATACCCTCAAAAGCTCTACAACCTTCGTTTGATAACAATGTTTATACTACAGTCTATCATACTTTGTTTTCCGGGACTGGTATACATTTTCTTAACGAAGGTAATGGAATATCCCGTGAGAAATATGCTAATGGATACTGTATGTTAGCGTTTGATTTGACGCCTGATTTATCAGCAAACTCTTCTGGTCATTGGAATCTTATAAAGCATGGGAGTGTGAGATTAGAAGTTCGTTTCGAATCAGCTCTAACACAAACTATTAATTGTATTGTATATGCAGAGTTTGATAATGTTATAGAAATAGACAAAAATCGCAATATTTCGGTAGACTATAGTAGCTAAGAAAAAAATGATTGTATTATGTATTGTATAATAATATGTTTAATTGTATGGTATATTTTTATTATGGTTTGTTTGTTTATTGTGGACTAATCAATAAAATAAATATAAATTATATTAGTTTTTTATTATGACTATTCTTGCAACCCTCTTCAACTGGTTACTTTAATTATGAAGTACTATAATAACCTATTTCACTGTTATTCCATAACACTACTTCTTTAACATTCGACCGGATAACGCTTCTTTTTTTTATAAAATGAACACAACAGAGATAACGAATTACTTGAGGAAAATAGATTCATCCATCCAATATAATGTGTATGCAGCCAATAGATTACCAATACACGTAGTAACTCCTACTTACATAATAAGCAACCTAGATCCAAATAATAAACCGGGTTCTCACTGGATCGCCATACATATAGATAAAAACGGGATTGGTCAGTACTTCGATTCATATGGTCGACCACCTCAAGGCTATCATCGAATGTTTTTAGCAAGGAATTCTAGGATGTGGAATTATAATACTAATCGAATCCAAAACGACTTTACAATCGTTTGTGGAGAGTATTGTATAATGTATTTATATTACAAATATCATGGTATGAGTTTAAAAGATTTTCAAAAATTATTTGATACCAATACAATGTGTAATGATGTATTATTATCGGGATTGTTTAAGTCATGTTTTAAAATAAATAAATAAAATACGAATAAAGAGTTTATTATATCTTTTATTCATTACTAATAACCTTACTTAATCATATATACAAATTCTTACAAATAATTCTTAAATGTTTACAATTAATTTACAATCCAAATTATGATCATGACCAAATATTAATTTTCTAGATTAGTATTAACATGCACAATGAGTTATAATAACTTATACTACAATAACACAATGACCTTAAACACTCACTTACAACACTAAATGTTTACAATTAATTAAAATCCAAATTATGATCATGACAAAATATTAATATTCTAAATTAGTATTAACATGCACAATGAGTTATAATAACTTATACTACAATAACTCAACGTCCTTAAACACTCACTTACACATAAGCTTACGCACTATCTTATTTATCAGTGTCTATAAAATATTTCACACAGTCCTCTTTCGTAGCCAAGTGCTTGGTGATATTAAATATTGTATCTCTCACTGACTGCAAGTTTTTGTCTGCGTCGGCTTCTGCGTAATATTTAACACCCACCTCAGCATGTTTCCAGTGTTCCATCGGAGCGATATTTTTTATCTTGTTGACATCATATATCTCAATCTTTATAAGATGAGATGCATCGGCGATGTCGTCCTTATTCGACGTGATGTATGAAACTCCACCACTGGAAGAGCGACCGACACTTGACGACTTTTTTGCCACCTTCTTTTTCTTCTTAGGTTTTTCGAAGAAGTCGTCGATGCAATTTGATCTCTTTGCTATTGCTTTTTTAACTTTGTATGCCAGGGTGCCTTCCTCGTCGCTGAGCTGACCATCATCGTCGTTATCTGCATAATAATAGTTTTTGAAAGCATTATCAGCGAACTGAAACAAAAAGTAAACTATTATAAGTATTGGCATAGAGAGGAGTGTAGCAATATGGGATACATAAAAATATATACATCATCAACAATTGATTAAAACAATCTGAGGTCAAAAGACAATATTAACAGTAAATAAAACATAATTAATATTATATTACATCGAATTATACATAGGTACTTACATTCATTTTGCAGCAGAGTCACTATTTAAAAATTCACTATACAAACAACCGGAGTTCATTTGTGGTGAAGAGCACACTGTGGAATACGGTGTAGTATAATTTTTGTCATCGCTTTTATACGGCAGCTAAGGGTCATTTTGCTGTAGCAAAAGCAAAAACTGATACGATAGACCGGTATTCGATTTCTCTTATGGACAATGGGTTCCCAAAACTCATTGCTTAAGGGTGACATTAACAACCCCATGTGGTCCGTTGGTATATTCAAACAATACGTGTACCGTAATTAATTTTAACACCGCTTGCCCATATGAACAATGAAGCTTTGAAAATAGGTAATACTGCTTTGTCATTACATTTGATTGATGTACCTAATAAATTACCCGATTTCTCTTATGGACAATGGCTACCTAAAACTTATAGAGACTCACATGAATAGCACCGTGTGGTCTATTGTTATATTCAAAGAATAGATACCGTCACTAATTTTAATAGCTTTCCCTTATGAACAATGAAGCTTTGAAACGCAGGCAAGACTACTACTAAGAAATTATACAGACACGTTGAGACATGACTATTACCGTAGGAAATACGTGTACCGTAATTAATTTTAACACCGCTTGCCCATATGAACAATGAAGCTTTGAAAATAGGTAATACTGCTTTGTCATTACATTTGATTGATGTACCTAATAAATTACCCGATTTCTCTTATGGACAATGGCTACCTAAAACTTATAGAGACTCACATGAATAGCACCGTGTGGTCTATTGTTATATTCAAAGAATAGATACCGTCACTAATTTTAATAGCTTTCCCTTATGAACAATGAAGCTTTGAAACGCAGGCAAGACTACTACTAAGAAATTATACAGACACGTTGAGACATGACTATTACCGTAGGAAATACGTGTACCGTAATTAATTTTAACACCGCTTGCCCATATGAACAATGAAGCTTTGAAAATAGGTAATACTGCTTTGTCATTACATTTGATTGATGTACCTAATAAATTACCCGATTTCTCTTATGGACAATGGCTACCTAAAACTTATAGAGACTCACATGAATAGCACCGTGTGGTCTATTGTTATATTCAAAGAATAGATACCGTCACTAATTTTAATAGCTTTCCCTTATGAACAATGAAGCTTTGAAACGCAGGCAAGACTACTACTAAGAAATTATACAGACACGTTGAGACATGACTATTACCGTAGGAAGACAAGCGTAACTTCATAGAAAAAGGGATTCATACCTGCATACAAACAAAGATGAGACCAAGCTGGCTGACAAACGTAAAATTTTTAAATATAAATAAAATTCGAGACAGGTATAAAATCTCCTTTGATATATATCAAATTCGCGTGTGATATCAATTTTATTCGCGGCTGATATTAATTAAATTCGCGGTTGATATGAATTAAATTCGCGGTTGATATAAATTTAATTCGCGGTTGATATAAATTTAATTCGCGGTTGGTATAAATTTAATTCGCGGTTGATATAAATTTAATTCGCGGCTGCCGAGTCCTGTTCGGGAACCTATTCGCGGGTAGTAGGGTACCTGGATTCTGGAGCAAGTCTAGGGACACTAGCTCCCTAGCTCGACCTAGATCGGGCCTAGATTTGTGCTCAGGAATCGTCGAATCCCTATACTACTTGCGTCACTATAAAATTTGAGGTTTCCCTTGATTTTTCTGAGATCCCATCATCAGATCCTGACTTGGTGCCAACGGGACCACCTGGGAAGTATACCCTTTTAAACAAAAAAAGAATTTCTCGAATCGGTCCAGGCGTCTTCGAGTAATCGGGTAACATACATTAAAAAAAAGTTTCCGACGAATTGTTAACCTCCTCCTTTTTTGAAGTCGGTTAAAAAGCCCGAAAAGAGAACACAAACAAGATCTAAGTGCGGGGCCGTATGTTGGTCATCATTCCTGATCAACCTTGGTGTCTAGTAAATATAAATTTGTGTGACTGAAAGGTCATCAATCAAGCAGTTGTGTCTCCTTAAATGAATCCCATTTATTATATACGTCCAAACTACCAGATTCTTCGACCATTACCAGACTTTTGTAGTTGGCATTTACCTTCATTTGCACATTGAGTTATACACTGCTTGGTGGTTATCAACTTGTGACTTTGAGATTGAGTTTTACCTTGTTGCTGTTGTTGCTGCTGTTGCTGTTGTTGCTGCTGCTGCTGTTGCTGCTGTTGTTGTTGCTGCTGTTGTTGTTGTTGTTGTTGTTGTTGTTGTTGCTGTTGCTGCTGTTGCTGCTGTTGGTTCTGGTGCTGATGTTGCAACGGACTGGGCTGCGGCGCGGGACTGGTGGTCACGAAGCCGTTCTGTTGAGATCCTTCGACCGACACTGGCGACACTGCGCCTGCTGTCAAATATTTTTTGTCTCACTGTTTGAACTTATAAAAAAATATTATTACAATGCAATTAAATTTTTATTGTTATTATATATATTTTATGTAATAAGTACATGAGTTGACATTGAATAAAATGTCAACTCTTGTCTATTAGTACTTTTGACATCCAAAAATTATGTAAAATCTACACAAGGAAAAAATAGTGACCATATTATGTGAATACATTAAATAGGTCCATGACACAGCATGAACCCTCTTAACCGTTGAATATGTATGTGGCTTGTGGAAAAGACGAAAAAGATGTATCAGGTTCATAATATATTGCATACAATAATGTCTGCCAACCTTTATGGGATACAGGCTTGAGTGCGTATAATAAACTTAAACAGCTTTAATATATAAGAACTTTACCGGGTAGAGTTTGGTTAAGCTGAGTTTCTGTTGGAGTCTGTTCCGGTGCAAAGAAATTTGTATTTGCACTGTCTATTAAAGGCGTTGTCGCACCCGGTGACATGCTGACTGGCATCGCCGCTAAACAAAACACAACAAACTGTAAAATACTACCATTACACCCCACTTTCTTCATCTAACACGTATCAGCATTAAAAATAAATCGTAAAAAACACGTGCAAAAAAATATGAAAGCTTACAATGGTTCATTCTTTTTGGCAGCCACATAGCTCTCGCGTCCATCGTGTCAGGCGGTTCCAGTTTCGGCGCTATAGTCCTTTGCACCATGGCCATTTGTTGGGGACTCGGTATTGACATCCCCTGGCTTATCGAAGGCATCTGAGGCGCACCAGGCGACATCTGCGTTGATGCTGAGGCCATTCTCGGTGATGCCATCTGAGGCACGTTGGTTCCCATCTGTGGTGTGCCGGGTCCCATTTGAGGTGTCCCTGGACCAAGTTGAGGCGTGCCAGGCCCGATTTGAGGCGTCCCCGGGCCAAGTTGAGGCGTTCCTGGAATCATTTGTGGCGTCCCCGGACGTAACTGAGGCGGGCCTGGTACCATCTGTGGTGAAGGCATTTGTCCCGCGTGATTTTGCATCATCTGCGGTGATGGCGAGTGGCCCATTTGTTGCGGTGTGAGTTGGGGCGGTGCACCCGGCGGTCTGATGGTCGGCCGCGGCGCGTGCGATGCGTGCGGTGAGTGCGACGCGTGCGACACGTGCGGCGCATGCGTCGGTGAAAACAAGTTCGGTACGCCATCTGGCGCTATCGGCACGGAAAGAGAAACGCAAAATAAAATCTACATGCATTGCGAAAATAAAAAAATAAACGGCTTTTCAAACCTAATGCTTCACAAACACATATTGAAAGTGTCTAAAAATGTATTATAAACAATATAAGATAACGTGTTTTTGAATTTCTCAAAAATTTCCTTTTACATTTCCAGACACTTTCATAGCCTTACGAAAACCACTAAAACATGGACTCACTTTGTCCCTGATTTATGATAATATTGGTTGATTGGAACTGTTGATGATGATGCGGGATAGTTGAGTGATGATGTCTCGGACTAGTAGCGTGATGCTGTATCGTAACCAATTCTCCTGTATCCATGTCCATACCGTTACCACCTAAGCCTGCGGTATATTCGTCCTTCACTAATCTACTGGGCCCCGACTGCAACGACAGACCTGATAAATCTGAAAAAATTAACACGGACAATTAAAAAAATACATTTATCGTGGGTAATTGGGCTTAGTGACTACGTACTAAGATGTGAATAGATATCTTGGTTCAAACGAATGTGCTATTTTCACTACACTAATGTCATCACGGCGGAGTCGCTAAATCACATATGCTAGAATAAATTTATTTATTTATTTATTTAAAACTTTATATACACAAAATGTATAAAGGAGTACTTTAGACTTTAGATTTTAGTCCATAGTAAAGACAACTTAATGACCAAACAAACATGACCTATCAAATGGAACAATGGCTATCTCTTTAAATACTATCCAAAGCTGAAAAACTTCCTGAAAATATTCATAGTTTTCTGAAATATTTCTCAATGCACTCAATGAGAACTACTTCCAATGGTAACTTGAAGTATCCTACATATTAGGAAAGATAAATATATTCCTTAAGGATTCTTAGCCTTCTATTAAGGCTCTTGAGTCACCATGCTGGTCTCTGGTTACTTACAACTAATATTTCTAGAATTTTCTGGGTGTCACCCCTAATTAGTGCTTTTATTTAAAATAAACTGAATTAGTTTTTTAGAGCTGGTTATCATTGATAATTATCTTGATAAATATAAACTGAGTTAAATTCAGAATCATCAAGTCTAGTATCAATCTAGTCAATATAAATCAGAAGTACAGGTTTGTAAATTTTAATCTGGACATTGTAGCCAAATAAATAATATATTACCTTTATTATTAAAAGTAAATTTACCAACGTGATTCCACTAAAATAACGATCAATAAGTAATAAGATAATTTCAAACCCAGAGCAGACTTAACACATCCAAAACTTAACCAAACTGATATGTGTGAAGATCAAATAAAGAAATCATTTTAGACTTTCATGATGGGGTAGTCCCAGCTGCCACATGCATTGTGCAAATAACAAAAACTAGACATCTGGCTAGAGCAAAGCACAAAACCTGTTTAGCATACAATCACATTGCATTGATTCCTTAACAGTCTATTGATCTAGTGTATGGATTTCAAATATGGAGTGTACTTGGCTGAGTAAAAAGTTTAGTAAGTTTTTTTTTATTCTGGCATGGCAAAGTGACCACACTGCACCTGATGGTAAGCGCTGTGCCGTGCCGTGCCGTCCAATTAGAGTATTAAGTAGCGGGAGACAACAGTACAAATGTTCTGTATATGTTAAGTGACATATACATATACACTCACGCCTATAATCCCCGAAGGGGTAGGCAGAGGTGTAACCAGTACACCCAGTTTTCGCCGAATTTTTCGGTCCCGTAATGTGATAGGGGGCGAGCCTATCGCCATACTGGGCACAGGTTCCAGACTCCGGGCTAATACTGAGAATTTCTAGATAGAAAAACCCAATATTGTATTGTTAAGTGACATTTAATATCTAAGGAAGCAAGGTATTGTATAACCATGATGGATTTATAGAATCTTTTAATAATAAAGTAAAAATTATAATATACTATATGTTTGTTTATTTGTAATTATTGCTACACTTTTTTATATTCAACTTTTATTTTTTTAACTACATGAACTGGTAAACTTGTAGGATTTAAGACTCAAGTTTATAACTTTACAATTTTAAAACTTAACTTCATTAGTCATTTTCACAAAATGAGTAAAAATTTTCGACTTATAGATTTCATATTTAAAGAGCATGAATTAAAATAAAATTATTTTCAAGTTTTATTTAAAATTCATTATTTTAAACATACATAAAGTGTGTTTTTATTTAATGCAGCATGCAGTTTGCATAAATTATTAAAACTATAGAACCAATTAATTCCAGAATTACCTGGTTTACTATCTAAGCAAGATTATAGAGTGCAGTATTTATTATTCAATTGCCAATTACTTCAGAATGTATGTATAAATGAATTTATGATTTGTCATGTAATAATATAAATGTTTTTATAAAATAAAAGTAAGTACTCAAACAGGATATTTTTTTACAAAATTTTAATTCATGAACCACTTTTTATTGTCATCTAATCACATGACTAGTATTGCAATATGATAGATAATTTTTTACTTTGAAATATAATCCAGACATTGAAATTATATCTCTAATCCATGTTTGCAAAGCACAAAAAATGTCACACACTTAAAGTAATTGCATACTTCATACATTGAATTTTAGCATTCTTTTACAATGAGACCAGCCAATAATTAAGTGCATCACTTGATGGTAAATGATGTCCTTCACACTTAAACATCGACAATACCAGAATAATCTGCGTGTGTTACCAACTTGAGATGTGATACCTTGAGAAATCACACTTACTGTCTTTTATTTGAGACACTGGTACTGTTAGAGCCATTTCATTCATGCTTCATGCTTTTTTACTACTACAAACCTACTTGATATTATTAAAAAACGTCTTCAAGTTTGTCATTAATTTATCACATAAACATGCTAAATAATTAATCCAGCACTTACCGATGCCAGGTGAGACAACTCTTTCATAATGGTACGGATTGACACAAACTGAATCGCATTTCAAATCAAATGCAAACTGACAGAATTTAACATGTTTCAGCTCGTTTTTGTGCAGATCTGGCCATCGCCAAATACGAGCATAAATCACGTGAGGAAAGCCTTTACGTCCTGCAACCTGCAACAATACATTTGTATATATTAAATTGTGTAAACATTTTCAACGTCTCAACTTTTTCGTATAATAGACAATGGAATAATAAGATAAATCATTACAGTATATTAATTTATTTTACACACATATGCAAACAAATTATCCTTTGTACGTAAAAATCATGTGTGCATATCTTAATAATCATTTTTCTGAATGACTTGAGTGGTTAATATCATCTTCCTATGATATATAGATATATTTTTATTCTTTATTAAGGGCTTTTTCACTTAGTGACCATGTCGCCCTGGTAAAGATACATATAAATACATACATGAACTTATAACACAGATATTATAACTTATAAATTAATTTGTATAACATTCTGGCCAAATCTGTTTGAGGCTCTGCCAGAATGCTGTTACAAGCCCCCAGTTCTGTCAATATGATGATTCATAGTTATGATAATATAACATATAGCACTATAGTAATTTTATTTGTAAAAGAAACAATTATTTATGTATTTGTTTGGACCTGATACAAATTGAGACTGTTACTAATAAAATATATGTCATTTTGTAGTTCATATTCTCTAGATATAGTTTATTTTTAATTCTAGCATGGCAAAGTGAACACACTGCACCTGATGGTAAGTGCAGTGCCGTCCAGTTAGAGTATTAATTAGTGAGAGACAATCTATCCCTTGCTACTCAACACAATCATGCTGGCCTGCAATTTTTTTTTGTTAATTCTACTGCAATATTGAGATATATAAAATAAAAGTTATGTCAATGATCAACACTATTTATTGCCAAGATGTCCTCCTGGGTCAGCTAGTGTAAATAATGTATACATTTTATAGTAAGTTTTCTTGCACAATGTTGTGCAATATCTGTACTTTAAAATGAGTGAGGATCAAAGTAGAATAATTTAGCATGCAGATTGCTTTTTTGTGACTATTATGTTATTATAATTTAATATACAAATATCCATAGATATAATTAAAAAGTAGTGATGTTGACAATCTCTGTGGTGCAGCGGGCGAGTAACCGACTGTGAAACAAGAGGATGTGGGTTCTATTCAGTCACTGAGACAAATGTCACTATGTGATTTTTTTCAGGTCTGGGTGTTGTAGGACATATAGTCCCTTGTAGTTCTTGATACCCATGATACAAGTTGGGCCTAGTGTGAGATCAGGCCTATGTGTAACTAATTTAGTGTTTTTTTTAAATGCATTAGCTAAAACTGTACCTGTAGTCTGCCATCCAGAGTCCTCTGTATAGTAACACATTTACTTGGATGTGCTCCATTGGTAGTTATTGCTGTGATAAGAGAGTCCAGCTCATCTCGTTTCTCCTTCAGTTTCTTAACTAGTGACTCTATGGCTCGTTTGGAGAAACCCTCACTCTCACCCCCCTGGCGATGACACATGAGGGAGTGGACTATACTGAGGCATGCATCTGCCGATGTTGGGGCTGTGGTATTCATGGCTAAAAATAGGACCATATTAAAAAATATATCAATTATTATTACATTTATACACATAGACAGCCTCCATGGCGCCACGAGCGAGTAACCAGCTGTGAAACGTGAGGCTGTGGGTTCGATTCCCGTCAAATATTTGTGTGACAGTCAGATATTTGTTTCGGGTCTGGGTATTGTGGGACCATAGTCCCTTGTAGTTCTTGATACCCATGATACAGGTTTTACCTAATGTGGGGTCAAAAGTATGTGTGTGACTGTTGGGTGTATTTATTTATATTATAATATTGTAGCTAAAACCATAACTTATAAATTAATTAATATTAAATTATATAATAAATAATTAAATTATCAAATAAAGCTTTAGTGACTGATGTAAATTATTGATTATTTATATTCAAAAATTTTATGTCATAAGTACATCCTTAAGTTACGAAGTAATTTCAAGTCACTATTACGATAAGTCATATCGTAATTTCATAATCGCCGACACAGCACGAGCTTTCTGATAAAAATCAAAACAACACTCAATAGATGTGTTGAAGTGTATTATTAATAAATTGTACTTTTTGTTTAACTTATTAATTGCTGTGAATATTGTAAATTTTATGCTCAAGATTAAATAATAATGTAAACCGTTTAAAATATAACTAAATTAATGACTATTAAACGTCGGAAGGAATTTTAAGAATTCGTCCCTTTATAAGCTTATGAATTAATGTAAATTGATGGCTGATATGCCAATTATGGCAAATATTCAAACTAATTTAATTAATATTCTACAAGATAACATCAATAATACACGAAAAAGACGAAAATACCCTGAAATTTAAACGATCTTCATCACGAGATTAAAGCCTTACGAAAGTTACCTGGTTACTTCTGTTGTTTTTACTCTTGTATTTTACAAACAATAAACTTCACATAAAACTACAAAATCATCGATAAATTATGAAAATTAAATTCCTTTATTGCGAGATGATACCAAAACAGAAAGCGACATTTTGACTGTCCATAGACAAAGCGTAGGGTTGTAACGGGTAGCAATTTAATATTAACCAAAGAGCATTTAATACTATTATAACTAATTTGAGTGCAGAATCTAAACCCGACTAGATATAAATATTTTTTACGGTTTTTTTCAGTAGTATTATAATGCTCTTTGCGGTTTATTATCTGTGATCATGGTTTTTAACTTCATGGCGAAAAATAATACAACATACAGCTTCATTTACAATAATGTTTATAGTTGTACAAAGTAGTTTACCAAATTGAATAAATAAATTTTGTATCCAATAATGTTAATTAAAGATAAAAACAGTCTTGATGTAGAGGTAGAATCTTGAACGAAAGGTAAAATGATTAAGTGGAGTAGGCAGATTTTACGTACGACTAGACAGTATTGTCAAAAGACTATAGCCTGTATACTGGCACTTAAAAAAGTTCAGTTAGGTGATGACAGCGATTTTTGACAAATTCTGGTTTTTAGTTTCTTCAAAAAAACCAAAACGACATAAAAATAATATAGGAATAAAACTTAATAATATCTTCCGTAATATTTTTTGTAAATATGGTGATTAAGAAAGGACCTTATTTATAAAATAATTAACAGTCGCCAATAAAGTGGGTGGTTTCCGTTCGTATTAATTGGAATGTTATTTGTGTCATGCCCGCAAAATCGACGTATTTTGCTGATAATGATAAAAATTGTTTAAAAAATGAAAGGTGTCGATAATTCTCCAGTTAACCGAGAAGGAATGACAAACAAACCTATAGTGACATGTAAGTTTTGTTTTAAATGTAAAGGTTACATGAATTTGGCTGTAAATCAAAACAATCTGTTTTTGTGTCAGGCGCGGGAGATTGGAATTTATTCTGTACTTTGGAGGCGCCGCTGGTGGCGGCGATCCCGCAAGACTCTTGCGAATGGAGGCGGTCATACGGCCGCGCTACCAAATCTGTTTATTTGGAGGCGTCATTTATTAAATACAATAATGACAAGGCTCAGCCAGAGGCGAACCTGCTAAAACGCCCCATATTGCACGTTTACTGGACAGACTGTATGGTATGTTGCATTATTTTATGTCATTTTCTGTATTAACATATAAAAGTTAACACAGTAAAGTAAAAAAAAAAAATTGCATAATTAAGAAAATTAGTTTTCCTTATATATTTTGTTTTAGAATATGTATTTCAAATAAATATTTCTAATTTTCCCTAATCCTGGCTTAAGTTTCCAATTTAGTTTTGTTTTATTTCATTATTAGACTATATAAGAGATCCATTAACAAAATAATTGAAAAATTTAATTTCATGGGCTTGGGAAATATTGTTATATTTTTCTAATTGACATGTGATGATATAATAGTAATGATATACATTTTTTATTTAGTAATCATTTTCAACTTTTTCATCTGAAAATATTAAGGCTGCAGTTTGGTTTTGCAATTTTGTATTAGAAAAATATCTGTAAAAAATGTGGAACTTTCTGATTTTGTATTAACACAATTTTGTTAATATTTTTAAACAATAATAATAGTTGTTAGAGCATCATAAATCAGAATTTTCTCAAATAATTGTAAAGAATCTTTACTTGAGAATAAAACTCTTACGAGCTGAATAATAATTATTTTTAGAAATTAATTGTAGGTCTAAAACTTTTTCTTATCTTAGCAATTGAATTTTTAAATTAAAATCGGGAATATAATAAAAATTAAATTGCATCTAGAAGATGACAACTACCATTTACAACCCAGATTAATCCAAAAAATCATCAATGGTAACTGATTTGTTTAATATAATAAATACCAAATATCACCATTGAGTAATTTCCACATACAGGACATAGAATACTACAAAACTACATTAAGAGAAGATGTAGAGACATGGCTCAAACAGCTTGAGAAAGCTGGCATCACTGACTGGATGATCGTACAAGTGGAGACATATGATATTCGGAAAACAAATAAACTACTCCCAAGGACCACAGTTTTAGACAAAATCAAAGGGGATTTTGCGATAAAACAAACAGAGGACAGGTTTATTTCGGTTATTAATCCTATAAAATCTGAAGCCAGGAGTGCAGAGTCATGGAGAGCTTTGGTGGCAAAAATGAGGCACTTTGTTTTAGTTGCGTATAACAAGGCGTTGATAAAGTTTGAGGAATATATGAGAGAGCAGAGGGAGAAACGAAATGATCCAGAGTGGGATTTTTGTAAATATTTCCTTCTACAGGTTGGTAAAAACTTTTACTGGCAATATATATCAATATTTAGTGTGAATCAAACAATCTGTAATCAGAAAAGCCGAAATAAAAAGCATAGTTTATAATTTTTTTGTCATTATTAAAAATACTCAACAGGTTTTCACATTCATGAATGATTCATAAGAGTGCTTTTAACATAAATACAGTTTGAAACTAAAAAAGTTTTGTTTCATAATTTTTTAATCAACAACAGTCGTCTGAGTGCTTTACCAAATACCACGGCGGCAAACAAGATTACTGCCCGCCTGATGGTAAGCAGTTACCGTAGCCTATAGACGCTCACAACACCAGGAGCATCACATGCGTGTTGCCGACCCTAAAATGTGTTAAGTATTGATAAATTATTCTACATTGATGTACATGTTATTCTTATAATATTTTCTTTGTTCACAGGAACAACTGGCATTTGTATTAGAAATGCTAGGATTGTATGATGAAGCTTTAGTACAATATGACGAGTTGGACGCCTTATTCTCACAATTTGTGCTCAATTCCAATGTAACGGAGAGTCCAAAATGGCTCGACACTTTTAGACAGCCTGTGACATCCTGGCAAGCAGTAAGACTGACAGCTTTAGTGCCACAACATTTAAGAGAACTGATAATAAAAAAGAAGGCTTCACTGCTGGACTTCCGGAGCTATCTGTTTCAAAGACAAAGTGCCATGTTATTGCTTACTTGTAAACCGTGGGAGGTGAGTCTATACTTTAACTAATACTGTACTTCATAGGCATACCATAGTAACATTTGTTTTTAAAATTTCAAATTTTTTTTTTTTGCTTCATTGAAATTGTAAAACCAAGTTATCCATGATGGTATAAAGCACTATATCCTGAAATGTAAATGATTACTTAATTTCAATAACTTTTCAACAATCTTTGAATATTGTTTTCAAAGTATACGCCCATTTTTGCCTTTCCTGTAAAATTTATAGTTTAGCATTATATGCCATAAAACCATATACCTCTAAGGAAAAGAATTTATCTGGATCAAATCAAATAGTTTTTTTATACTGTTAGGAGAGAAATTCCTCGAATTTTAATTAAAATGATGCCTTCTTAGATTGGACATTTTTGATGTATTTATAGTACCTTCATATTGTAAACGTAACTTTTGCTTGCATTGACTAAGAGATTTTACAAACATTTCTTTCGAAAATATTACAGTCAAAAGTCACATGCAACCCAAAAAAAAAGTTGCCCATGTTTTAATACGGAATATGGTCTATTTGTGTGTCTAATGGAAACTACCTGAACTTGATCCGAGATCAATGACAAATGGATTGTCATTTACAACAGAAGTTTAACAAAAATAACCATTGTAATAATAACCATACAGAAAAATAACTTACTTATGTAAAAAATAATGATATCATGTTAGGAGGGGGGGGGGGGGCAAGTTTAATATAGGGCTGGCCTATATTAAACTTGCCCCACTGCTGGGCACAGGCCTCCTCTACTAATGAGAGGTACTTAAAAAATACTACATTATAAATATAAAAATATTTTAATGGAGCATATCTTATGAATATTTTACAATACAGTTTTTGTGTAGGCTACAAAAAGTTAGAGCCTTCTAATTATCTAATTAAAATATTTAGAATATAGATGTACACAATTAAGTTTTGATATGTGTATTGCTTTCTTCTAAAATAAAAATAATTGTATTAATATTTTAATTTACCTACAATGTAACACTACAGTGCACATTCTTAGGCACATATAACTTCATATGTCGGTGTTATGATCTTCATAGTTCTTAATAGTGCCGGTATAGCAATAGCGCACTAGGCGAGATTGGCATACGACGCCCGCTATTCGCTATCCAAATCCGTGCGAAAAAATTAAAGAGACAAACAAGGGAAAGAATGTAGTTATAAAATACACAGTAGTAGAAGTGTTCTTGTTTATTGATTTCGACACCAGATTAACGGAAATTTAAGACTTTTATGGTGAACTGGCCGCTGCTAAGTATATCACCGTCGCCCCTTCGTTTTTGGGGTCTCGGTTGCGGTTACCCAACCGCGCCCACCCCTAACGCCGGCCCTGGTTCTTGTTACAAGTTACCCATAATATAAACTGCGCTAGTTTAAGTATATATGCATGTAGATGTCATCTCCAATAGACACCTTTTCATTAAATTTATTATTTATAGGGACATTCCTTAGACGTAATATTTACGCGACTCGCGTTCCGGGATCAGTGTACATCCGGTTTTTGTCGGGGGGTCTAGATTTGGGGCACGATGTATGATGCCTTCTGAGTACTCTGACACTAGACCCTCGACACCTTCTTGCCCATGGCGCAGTGTGAAGAAGCAGGTCGTCGTAATTGTGTGAAGTAGCGAGGGATAGATTGTCTCTCGCTACTCGATACTCTAATTGGACGGCACTGCGCTTACCATCCGGTGTAGTGTGGTAACTTTGCCGTGCCAGGATAAAAAAAAACAATTCAGTATCCAATATTGACTAACCTAGTATCATTCATACCAAACGTAAAGGATCACGACCCAGTGCTCCTCACTTGAACGTATTATTATGCAGGCGTCAATTGCCATGATTTGTACTATAATTACATGCCGTTGTGACTCAGTCAACCGGTACTGAGTAGAAAATGATGTGTGACCTTAAAACCTTGGTATGTTATTGACATGACTTTTTTATTTTCATCCATCCATAAAACTACAGAGTCGCGCAATACAAACGCGATATTAGTACATATGAAATTAATAAGAGAAAATCTGCTGAACATTGCACGTTAATTGTTTCAAACCAATTTATCTGCGTTGAGAAATTACCGAAACGAACACAAACTGGTCTGTATCACGTTAATCACAATTACTGCTAAATAACTTTCAGTATTGAGTATTCAAAAGGAATTTCGTCGGTCGACAAATATTTCACTAACGAAGCGCGGATTCAGAACTTCATTTGGTGGTCTATTTTTCTATACACAGAAGGGTGCCACTGATACCATACGGAGCAGGGAAGTAAGGCACTTATGACTCAGAATAAATTGGCTCAAAGTTAGAGTTGATAGAGTTAGAGATTTACTGACACAAAATTGGGGGGCGCAAAATTTTATGGAATGTATTTTAACCGACTTCAAAAAAAGGAGGATGTTCTCAATTCGTCGGAATTTTTTTTGATGTATGTAAAAAAAAAAATGTTACTCGATTACTCAAAGACGCCTGGACCGATACGAGAAATTACTTTTTGTTTAAAAGGGTATTCTTCCCTGGTGGTCCGATTGGCAGCAAGTCAAGATCTGATAATGGGATCTCAGTAAAATCGAAGGCAACCCTCAAATTTTATAGGGACGACGCAAGTCGCTTTACGTTTTATGAATTAAAAATCTTTTTAATTCTATAGACAGAAGGGTGCCACTGATACGATAGGGAAGGGAAGGAAGGCACTTATGATTCAGAATAAATTGTATCAATTTAGTGCTGGTGGTAGGATATTCATATCCGCCCGGATAGCGACCACCGTACACAAGGTGTAAAACCCGCCATAGTGGCACACGCAAGTGTGTCGCGTTCCGGTATCACCTAGTGTACACCCAGTTTTGTCGGGGGTCTAGAGTTGAGGTACAATGTTTGGCCGTTTTGCGGCCTTCTGGGCACTCTGACACTAGACCGTCGACCGCTTCTTCACCTTCTTGCCATGGCTTAGTGTAAAGAAGCAGGCCGGCATGCTTGTGTTGAGTAGCGAGGGATAGATTGTCTCTGGCTACTCTAATTGGACGGCACTGCGCTTACCATCAGGTGCAGTGTGGTCACTTTGCCGTAACAAGATAAAAAATAACACAGATTTACTGAACCCAAAATTGAGGGGCCATAAAGTTTATGGAATGCATTTTACGTTAGAATTCTTCCTATACTTCTAATGTACTTGATATGTCCTGCCACCTCCCCAGGCATCCACCTGTTCCAACTGCACCATACACGTTACGTAAACTGATATCCAAGTGCATCGTTGTGTAATATATAGAATGGATATTTCGCAAGTCACTCGTACTTTCATTACAATTTCTTGTTCCCTCTCACTAGTGTGTGGTTAGACTTTTTGATATTTCACGCGAGTTCTATAAATTACGTAGACTCAGTTGCTGGGGGTAGTATATTCATATCCGCCCGGATAGCGACCACCGTCCACAGGGTGTAAGACCCACCATAGTGGCACACACAACTGTGTCGCGTTCTTGGATCAGCTTTTATACAACCGTTTTTTGTCGGGGGTCTAGAGTTGGGGTACAATTGTACAGTTTTCGAATTCAATCTCAATTTTAAATTGGAATCGAGAGTCAAGAGTAACCCTCCAGGCCGCCCCGTGACCAATACGTGATCAATAAATAGTATGACGTCGCCGATGTCAAATTGCTAAGCAATTCTATATCGCCAGGAAACGATTGCTCCATATAAGGCCGAGGAGGTGTTAAAGAGGTCACTTGGCTTACATACATATATACACATACGCTTTTTAACGTCACTAGTAAAATTGTCTGTAATTTATAAGCTTGTTATCGCTTGACACTAACAATATGATTATAAAGAAACCTAGATATTGTAATTCAATATTTTCCCCGTGGTTAGCCATCTGTGACGCGATTAACCCACCATTCGTAACGTGTAGTTTGACATACGTTTTGGATTTGTAGCATGAAATTGATTTGTAAGTGGCTCAATAATGTGAGAAAATTATAGCTTACGAATCGTTTTTACGGTACTAAAATTTATACAGTAGAATCCGGATCAAATAAAACTGAGGGTATTCAGTATAATCGAATTCAAAGTCACATTAAACAATATGTAAATATTAATCCACTTTTATTATGTAATGGATTTTACAGTTTTAATTTACATTGCGGTATAAAAAAATTACAAGGTGTCATGACGATGAATTACATAATAAGTATTATATTATATTTTGGTTGGAAATTACTTGTTATTAGTTTTTTACGTAATGATGTATGGGTGATGGATGGATGAATGGGTTCGATTCCCGCACCGTGACAAATGTTTGTGTGACAGACAGATATTTGTTTCAGGTCTGGGTGTTGTGGGACCGTAGTCCCTTGTAGTTGTTGATACCCACGACACAGGTTTTACCTAGTGTGGGGCCAGAACTATGTTTGTGACGGTTGGGTGTATTTATTGTTATATTAGCCTCCGTGGCGCAGTTGCCAAGTAGCCGGCTGTGAAACGAGAGGCCGTGGGTTCGATTCCCACACCGGGAGAATGTTTGTGTGACAGACAAATATTTGTGACCGGGGTCTGGGTGTTGTGAGACCGAAAGTCTCTCGTAGTCCCTGATACCCACAACACATGATTTGTATCTTAGTGTGGGGTCGAGGCTATGTGTGTCACTGTTGGGTGTTATTTATTTATTATCTTGCTCTTCTTTCTCAGTACCATCCAACTTATCAATGATTTCTTGTATCAGTTAATGTTTAGAAACCAGGGTCATTACTATCGCTGTTCAGCCACTAGTGGACATAGATTTCTAACTCAAAGCATAAATAAAACCAAAAGACAACAGTTGAACGTTGTCAAGCAAAATGAAACACTTTCGCGCAAATAAGTGAGAGCGGGATTGCGCGGTTAGAAGCGGGAATAAAATCGTAATATATTTGTGCGCAGTCAAAACATTTTAAGCGATTAGAGCTGGGACATAATATGAGTCCGGATAATCAAATATCCGGATAATTGGTGTTTGGATAATCGGCATTCTACTGTTTTTATATAAGTTTTTATACTGTTATTCTAATTTAATATTGTGATTTAACTATAAAATTTACAAATAGAATTTAGAACGTTGGAAATCCAAAATAAACATAATAACTGAAATAAATGGGATTTGATCATTTTTTGTTTCTATGCATACCACAAACACACTTACCCTTACTATAAACATCGTTTATACTTTATCTACATCTACAGTTTGTACAAAGTTTTGCCTTGCTTTCTCTGTTGGTAAATGTACATACATACATACATATACACTCACGCCTATAATCCTCGAAGGGGTAGGCAGAGGTGTAACCAGTACACCCACTTTTCGCCGAATTTCAGTCCCATAATGTGATAGGGGGCGAGCCTATCGCCATACCGGGCACAGGTTCCAGACTCCGGGCTAATACTGAGAATTTCTAGATAGAAAAACCCAATATCACTTTACCCGACCCGGGGATCGAACCCGAGACCTCAGCACAGCGGTTATAACGCATGCGCAATTACAACTGCGCCACCAAGGCGGTGGTAAATGTCACTCACTGAAACAAAAAACACTGTACCTATAGTTGTTTAAAACCACTATAACTAGCTTCGAAATACAATTCGACGGTTAGCGGGCTGTTTGATTTAAGCAACATTTTTGAAAAGTTACAAGAGGCCGGTTTAAATTTTTTTTGTTTTTTTTTTTGGAAAAAAAATCGCTATAAAAAACTATTGCGTGGATTTTAGTAGAATTTATATATAACTGGTGTAAGCACGTAGTGCATCTTTATTTATTTTAATGCATATATGAGCATTGCTGTTTTACTAGTTGTTTTGAGCGCCTAAAAAAAAAAAGCAACATACAGTCGAATTGAGAACCTCCTCCTTTTTTGAAGTCGGTTAATAATGAACCTAATGCAAAAAGAACCACTGGAATACTACTTAATTATAAGGAGTTCCCCTCTCCAGGTCCGAAGATATTTATCAGATCTTCATGTTGTATTCCTGGGATCAACCTATCAATACGTTTTTTCCAATGAAAAAGAAATCACTAAAATCGGTTAAAATCTGCTGAAGATATTAGAATTTACGTGTATTTTAATTTTATCACCCCCCTCCCTCACCCCCACCCCTTTTACCCTCTCTCACTGAAACTTAACTTTTATAATGAACGTAATGCAAAAAGAACCACTGGAATACTACTTAATTTTAAGGAGTTACCCTCTCCAGCTCCGAAGATATTCATCAGATCTTCACCATATTTTTATGGGACCAAATGACAAGCACCAGCTTTCAATCAAAGAAAGAATGGTCGAAATCGGTTCACACAGTACAGAGAAACGAGGTAACAAACATAAAAAAAAAAAAAAGCAACATACAGTCGAATTGAGAACCTCCTCCTTTTTTGAAGTCGGTTAAAAAGTGCACAAACAGTTAAAACTAGGATCAAAAAAAGCAGAAAATGTTGGTAATTCCGAATATATATAACTCAATATCTCGAAATATGGCGCGACTATTTGATAGTCCGCCAACCGTCAATATATAAAACTTTATTAACTACGTGGCCGTGGGTTACATTTAAATTCTCTTCCCTTCGATTATGACCTTTTAAGGATGCGATAAAAACCATTGATAATAATAAATACATAGGTGGGTGATGATATTTTATCATAAGTTTATTTTGTTATGTCTCTTTTTTTAAATCACTTATTATAGCCAAGTCTTATTATTATATTATAATAGCGGGTACTTAGTATTTCTTCTACCAGAAATGTTGTAGCTTTTTAACGGACTTCAAAAAAAGGTGGAGGTTCTCAATTCGTCGGAATCTTTTTTTCATGTTTGTTCCCCGATTACTCGAAGACGCCTGGACCGATTCGAGAAATTCTTTTTTTGTTTAAAAGGGTATACTTCCCAGGTGATCCCATTGGCACTAAGTCAGGATCTGATCATGGGATCTCAGAAAAATTTAATGTAACCTTCAAATTTTATAATTTGTTTTTTATTGGAGTCGGTGTACCTTTTATGAATCATCAGCAAACTTATTGATCAGAATCCATACAGTCGCTATAGTATAACATTCTGAGTTCGTCGTAAACTTTGTCGACACTCGAATGATCTCACAACAGCCTGTCAGAAGTGTTATATCCGTTGCTGCAGATCGCATCCCGTTGCCTATCGACCGTGCACAGTACAGCAGTTGAGCTGCGGGTGGTGTCCGGCGCTGGTGGTGTGCCGGGTGCTGCGGCGTGCTGGGCGGTGCTGGCATGTGCGGAGACGCTAGGCGCGTGCGAGAGACTGGCAGCTGCCGCCGCCGCCGCCGCGCCCGCCGCCTCAGAGTTGTGTGCACGTGCGCATGCGCCGCTGTTACATCATGCTAAGGACAAGGTAACACATACTCACACGTTTATATAGTGGCAGTTATTAATACTATCTACAGTTAACGACAAAAGTTGCTTAACAATGTCAAAAATCCAGAAATAGGGAACACTGAAACTGTCACAACATAAGGTGGTTAACACCCAATAGTTACAATTGTTGGTTGACGTCATAGAAAGAAAATTATCTGAACAAAAGAGCTGGTAATACAAAATTAGTTAAAACATTAATAAAATGTGAGTTATTATTCCTTGTTAATGACATTTTGTTGCATTGCCCAGAAGTTTTAATAGACGATAACGCTAACTGATTTTTATTTAATTTTTTTTGGTAATCGACGATGTGTTTTCGTAGGGTAATTCTATGAATTAGATTAAGATCTGATGAGGGAGTATGAGGTGTGAGGTCATAAATGAAAACTTTTCAAAGGACAATAGCAACGGCTAGATAAAGAAACGGAGTGACAGGGAGACAGCGAGAGAGAATGTCAGAGAGAAGTGGGTTAAAGTGGAAGTGTGTATGTGTGAGAGAGAGAGAAAAACTATGAGAGAGTGAGAGTGTAAAATATTAAGCGAGTGTCAAAGTCTGCAAGAGTTTACAGAGAAAAAGTGGGAGTTAGAGTGAGAGAGATTGAGATAGAGGCATAGACAGATATACAGAGAGAGTAAGAGAGTGAGTTAATAGAGTGAGAGTAAGAGTTAGAAAGAGGGAGAGTGAAAGTAAGATAGTAAGAGTGAGAGTAAGATAGTATACCTTACATAGATATTCAGGTGCCGTACAGGCGAAGTTACCCTCTCGCACGTTTTAAAAAAAATTACATAATGTGTACCGAATATAGTAGAATAAGGTCTCAAATCATATATACTGTAGTTACACGAGCTAGGCAAGCTGTGCGGCCTGCTGCCTGGGTCTCCTGCGCCGACATCTGAACAGCTCCATCTAGTGGTGATGCTGTCTGCCGGTATGGGAGACAGTGAGCCGGCCAGCACGAGGCCTACACCAACGGATAGGCTTAAGGAAGCGCTATGCAGTGCGGAATCATTCCAGCAGTACTATTTGGAGTTGGCTGAACTTGCTATGGGCACGTACAAACATATTGGGAGGTTAAGGTGCGTACAATTAATGTTGTGTGTTGAAGCTATTTATTTTTGCATGATTGTGTCCAGGAGCGAGGAATAGTTATTAGGGGTTAGGCCTTAATCCATCGTGCTAGCTTAATGCGGGTTACTAGACTTCACATGCCTTCAAAATTCTTATGCGAATTCTCAGGTACGTAGGTTTCCTCACAATGTCTTCTTTCACCGTTAAAGCAAGCGATAATTAACATTTAATACACACGTAACAGAGGTGTATACCATTTGGGTTTCGAACATACGACTGTCATCTTAACAGTCCGTACCGCAACCAACTAGGCTATCGCTGCTTGTTAAAATATATTAAATACCTAGAAATATAATTTGATTTGTGCAGAAGTGAGTATTCGGCTGTGAAAGACAGGCCGTGGGTTCAATCCCCGCACTGAGACAAATGTTTGTGTGATCCGCAAATACGTGTCGGGCCTGGATGATGTGGGAATGAAAGTATTTCGTAGTTCCTGATATTCATGACATAAGACACGTGGCTTAATGTCCGATTAAGACTAAGTGGGACATTGTTGAAAGCTGTTATTATTTAATATTATATATTCATGATATTTTGAGGTTCTCCAAATATTGAGATGTCCCTAGATTTATAGGCCCGTTTATATCCCGGGTGGGATCTGGGGTTTTCATAGTTTTCGACATATTATAATAAATGAATATCTAATTTATTTTAGATTCGCACGTCTTATTGGGCGCGATTTGGCCGCCTTCTATTCAGAGTTAGGCGAGACGAGTAAAGCTGTGGTGTTTTTGATGGACGCGTTGCGTTCTTATGAAGAGCAAGGATGGAAGGAACTGGCAGCGCAGACCAGGCTTGAACTAGTCGCCGCTGCTAAGAAAATGAACGATATGGACAGGTGAGATGTGTGAGAAAGTAGTCTGGACTCTGGACTGGCTCGTGTTATTTTATACTAATGCTTCCTCACTGCTCAGAATTATAATTCTTAAAAATATTAAGAATTATAATTCTCTTTTTATCTGATTGACAAATTGTACGCAAATAAGTTGTTTTGTGCAGCTTGCTACGAAGATATTGTTGCCTCCCTCATTCAATATAAAATAATTTAATTTATATATATAAATAAAATATGTAACTGTTGATACTGATGGTGTTCCAAGGGAAATACAGTATGGGGTTCCTTAAGAAGGGAGTAAATAGGATTTTGAAGGGTTGGCAATGCGCATGTGATGCTCCTGGTGTTGCAAGCGTGCACAGGCTACGGTAACCGCTTACCATCAGGCTGGCCGTAAGCTTGTTTGCCATCGTGGTATAAGAAAATGTTACTGATGTATTAAAATTAGGTTTTGAAAGAAGAAATAAATATTTTATTTACAAGCATTTAGTTATATAGGTAAAACTAAAAAAAACAGTAAATAGAAATTACCAAACATGTAAAATCACAGGGTATTTTTCTTTCCTTTACACCATAGCACACTTACCTAGCTTTAGTACATAAAATAAGAGACATTTTGTGCTCATAACAAATACGGCCATCTTAATATCTAAAGAAGTAACATTGGCAAGCTGCTTCTTTAGATAATAGAAATGATCGATATTTATTGATGCTAACTCCTATAAAACAGCGATACATTGATATGTGTGTAATATCGGGTCATCGTAATTTCCTTATTCAAATAGTTAATTCGATAAAATTTCGGTGTTCTCTAACATGCTAAGCCACAAAATTTATCGACTAACTAGCTGTTGCTCGCGGCTCCGCCCGCGTGGAAGTTGTGTTTGGGAGAAAAAGTATATAATACAAAATACCAATTTTCATGCGTTTAATTTAAAAAATGACGGATTTTCAACTCCTATTTTACACCCTTAGGGGTGGAATTTCCGAAAATCCTGGAATATACATTTTTTATTTTTAACTAAAATGCCAAATACAAATTTTCATGTATTTAACTTCAAAAATGACGGATTTTCATACAAACTTTCATCCCCTATTTTACCCCCTTAGGCGTGGTATTTCCAAAAACCCTTCTTTAGTGGATGCCTACGCCATAAAAGGTATCTACTGTAAAAAATTCAAGTCTCTAACCCCAGCCGTTTAGGCTGTGCGTTGATCGATCAGTCAGTCAGTCAGTCAGTCAGTTTCTTCTTTTATATATACAGATGAGAGGGGTCAGGCCTTAGTCCACCACACTGGCCTAATGCGTATTGGCAGACTTTGCACACCTTCTTAATTCTAAATATAAATAGATACATTAAAATTTCAGATATACAAAATTATCCGCCACAATAGCCAGCACTTCAGAATTAGAAATACTAGTCAGAAACTTTTACTACGAAGAAATGATGAAGACCATACGAGACGAATTAAGCAAAAAACCAGACACAGTTTTATCAGAACTAAATGAATGTTTCAAAATCATTTCAGTGGCGTTATTGCCATCGGAAAGAGGGCTTTATATCACCGACAATAAGGTTCAATGTAGAATGGTAGTTGAGAGTAGTTTGCCGAAAGATGTCGCTTGTACGAAAGCCGCGATAAGTATAGAAGTATGTAATAAGACGGAGAAACGCACTCCGGTCAAACATAAGACTGATTTAACCGTTAGCGGTAGTGTAGGGACACAGACTAACTCACCGAAGAAAGTTACGGATGAGCCGGATACGGCTACTTTAGTTTCTAGGTAAGGATTTTTTTATAAGACTTAAATTCCATAATATTTAAAGTATGTCACGTATATGTCCTTTAAACGAGGCTTAAGAAGAGTAGTCCTTAATTGGTTGGCAGCGGCTCTGTTGTGCTCTGGCATTGCAGAAGTCTATGAGCGGCGGTGACTACTTACCATCAGGTGGCCCGTCTGCTCGTCTGCCTAATCAGGCATTAAAAAAATGTGTTTGAAGTAACTATATACTGTCTTATCCCCGTATTCGCAAACATATAAGTGTCCTCTCTACTATAATGAGATTTTTGTATTTGTTGAGCGAAATATCTGTGCTCGTCCGTTTTTGTTGAGCAACAAATTTGTATACAAGGTTGGAGTTATGTGTACCATAATATCTACCATAATGCCTACGCATAGTAAAGAAGACACTTAAATGTTGTTATGTCGACCAAATAAATTAGGTGACAATTTAGTGAAGTTTATTTGAATTATAATAATGAACACAAATAAAACATATTTATTTAAAACATAATTTCAGCATAAGACTCGAAGATTTAAAACCGAAGAATCCATTATTGAATCCGTTACAAATCACCTCACAACTTCACTACAAAGAGGACAAGACTTTACAAAAGGTCACCGTCGAATGTCACAACCCCAAGGTCACTTTAAGACGGTCAGACAGCAGCAAATACCGAAAACCATCAGCCACTACGAGAAATGACTATCAAAATTGTTTCACCAAAGAAAATTTTACATTACAACCCGGATTGAATGATATATTACTAGAATTTACAGGACAACAGTGTGGCACGTTTAAATTGGGGCAGATTTCTTTGGTAGTTGAGGAAAAACTGGAATTTCTGTCTAATGTAGTGATAGGGAGTAAGGTTGGGTTCGAAGTGGTCACTCAAGGTATAAACGTGTATTTGAATAAAGTTGAACCGAAGAAGGATTTGGTGGCCGGCTTGGAGCATGCTATGGAGTTGGTCGTTACTAGTGGGAGTTCACGTATTGAAGAGGTGAGTGAAGAATTTGATTGACAAAGTGGTTTCTAGAAAAATTGGTGTTTAATAACTGCTTTTTTAACTTATTGCCAAGATGAAATAGTATATACTTATAAGTTGAACTTACATTATAGACCCTAGAACATACATACATACATATACACTCACGCCCGTACCCATGGGGGTAGGCAGAGACTATTGAGTGCCACAAGCTACGATCCTGACACACTTCTTTCGCTTCTTCCACATTCATACATCTTCTCATACATTTACGACGGTTGGAGGTACTTCTGATTTGCCCTTTTAGGAGAAGATCGTTTATCTGATTCGTAAACTTTCTCCTTGGGCGCCCTCTACCCACTCTTCCAGTCACATTTGCACGATAAATAGCTTTCGTAAATCGCCTTTCATCCATCCTCTCCATGTGGCCAAACCATCTCAGCATACCTCTTTCTATCTTAGTCACCACATCATTCTTCAACTCACAACGATCTCTTATCACACTATTCCTCATGCGATCAGCAAGGGTGACTCCACACATACTTCGTAAGGAACGCATCTCCACCGCATTAACTCCACTTTCATGCTTCTTCTGCCACACCCAACTTTCACTTCCATACATAAGTGTCGGTACCAGCACACCATTATGAACAGCCATTCGCGCCTTTTGTGACACCGCCTGGCTGCTCATTATCGCGTGCAAGGCACCATTCACTTTATTACCTGCCATCACTCTCCTTTCAATATCCCTCTCATATTTCCCATTTCTGGTTAACACGCTTCCCAAATAAACAAACTCTTTCAATTGTTCCACTCTCATACCATCTATATTTATGTTACATTACGTAACATCTTCCTCTCTTTCTATCACCATAACTTTCGTCTTCTTCCATTAATTTTCATTCCCTTCTCCTTAAACGACTCATTCACTACATTTAACATGTCTTGTGGCTCCCCCACCGATGACGCAAGCAATACCTGGTCATCGGCGTAGAGAAGACACTTGACATGCAACTCATTCATTCCCAGTCCACATTCCATATCTTTCAAAACTGTCAAACAGCTGTCCATATAAAGATTAAAGAGCCATGGAGACGCAACACATCCCTGTCTAACACCTCTAGAAATGTTAAACCAGTCTGAGTGCGCTCCATTTACCCTTATACATGCTTTGGAGTCCTTGTACAAAGACTTCAAAGCACTCACTAGGCGGCTCTCAATCCCATATGTTAGTGACAGTGTTGACCACAGTTCATCCCTCGGCACACGATCATAAGCCTTTTCCAAATCTACGAAGGCACAGTACACCTTTTTAGACTTGGCCAAGTGTTTTTCAACGATGCATCCTATGGAAATGACTTGATCAGTGCAACCCATTCCTCTTCTAAATCCTGCTTGCACATCCCATATTTTTTCTTCACTATCATTAATTACTCGTGTGATCAAGATCTTTGCATACAATTTACCGACGACGCTGAGAAGAATTATGCCTTGATAATTTTTGCATTCTTGCTGTGACCCTTTGCTTTTATAAAGCGGAACAATGACGGCTTTACACCAGTCTTCTGGCACTCGACCATTGCTCCAACATATTAAAAAAGTAGCCACAACAATTTTGCCACTATACTTTTGCCGCTTCTCAACATTTCGACAGTAACCCTGTCATACCCTGCAGCCTTGCCTATCTTCATATAGTTCAACGCATTCATTATTTCATCTTCCGTAATCACCTTGTCTGCATCGCTTTTTGAGTGAGCCGAGTCTATAGCATCCTAGAACCTAGGAATAGCTATTAATATAAAATATAGGATATGCTCAAGCCTGTCTTCCTGAAGGTAGGTACAGGTATAACTAGTGTGCTATGGTTCACACTAAGGATACGCCATTTCGGACACAAATCCCAACTCCGGGCCTTTTGATTGCTCAACTGGAATTAGATGCGGGGACCTAAATGAAATTATAAATTTCAGAATACTTTATAGCGTAGTTGAGACAGCTTATTCAAGCTGCCTCAAAATAAGGCAGTTTCTCAATCTAAGGCTGCCTCAATTATAACTAATATTCGTTTCCAGAACGCAACTATCCAGTTGAAGTCATCATCTGGTCTGCTGATCCGGCTGGCCCAACAAGGTCCAGCGGTGATGTGTCGCGAGGCGAGCGTGTCGGTGCCTCCCTGCCCACCCTTCAGCACCACCAGCGTGCCACTCACACTGTTCGCCAGTCTGCAGCCCAGGAGGGAGAAGACTGTCGAGCATACGGTATTCAATACTTGGTTTAAAGTAGAGTTGCCAACCGTCCTGTTTTCCCAGGACATATCCTGGTTTTTTAAGCAGCGTCCTGGGTTTTTAAAGCGCCCTGATAAGGTCCTGTATTTTAAAATTAGCACACCACTTTTGCAATCCTTATTTTTTGCGTCTCGGCTCGCAATAAATGCGTCCTGTTTTTAAATTGAAATGTCCTGGTTTTTCTAACTTCAAAAACTCAAAATCCTAGTATTTGAATTCCGGGGATGGCAACCCTATTTTAAATTTATAGAAAATATACCTTTTCCATATAATTTTTTTTGTGCCTTGATAGGCAGACGAGCAGACGGGCCACCTGATGGTAAGTAGTCACCGCCGCCCATAGACTTCTGCTATACCAGGGCACAGCAAAACCGCTGTCTACCGTAATAAATATTTCCAGCCCCTTTTATTTGTCCCACTAGGGGCCTGAATTTGAAATTTTTATTTCTTTAAGTTTGTCGAGGCCTTAAGTCCACCACGCTGACCTAATGCTGGTTGGTAGACTTCACCTTCGAGATTCTTATTAAGAATTCTCAGACATGCAGGTTTCCTCAAGATGTTTTCCTTAGCTGTTAAAGCAAGCGAGTTATGAAGCATAACTTTAGAAAAATGAGAGGTGTATCAGAGTTCTCACTCTATCTCTATCTCAGTCTGTCGTTGATTAAATAATAACTAGATGATGTTGCCCGCGTGGACGTTATTTTTAGAAGAAAAGGTAAACAATCAATGGAGACATCTTAAGCTATTACACTTATCAATATTTTGCTATCCCATAGGAAGCGTGCATTTTTCCTAAACTGCCACTATGCAATAAATCATCTCGATCCCTCGCTCTGTGAAAAACTAAACTATCCCACGGGAACTGTACATTTTTTCGGGATAAACAGTATCCTATGTGCTATTCCAGACTATGATCTATCTTTTTTTTTTTTAGTGCCTCGATTGGCAGACGAGCAGACGGGCCACCTGATGGTAAGTAGTCACCGCCGCCCATAGACTTCTGCAATACCAGGGCACAGCAAAGCCGCTGCCTACCTACCGCTATCTGTGTGCCAAATCTTAACCAAATCCATCTAGCCGTTGTAGTGTGATTAAGTAACAAACATCCATCCATCCAAACATTCGCATTTATAATATTAGTAGGATAGTAGGATTTAACGACATAATGTCATTGTTTTCCAGGTCTGGCTGACGTGTCCATGGTGGGAGTCGGTAACGGAAGTGCCCCTCCACTTCTCCCCGCCCATGATAGCGTCCTGGCGCCTTCTCACTTCCAACACTCGCAAGTTCATTCACGTCACGTTAAAGTCTACGGTCGCACATCTCATACAGTTCGTGCTGATTGATCCGAAGTTAGAGTGTGACGGAAATAACACTGTGTCGGATTTGAACCCGAAGAAGGGTGAGAATATGGTGAGTAATATAGCATATGGTAGTCCATCAGGTTTCTCTCGGTTGGAGACCATCCCGAACGGTCTCGAACCGAGAGCAACCAAAATGGACTAAAAACATAGGAAAATAAAAAAAATTTAGGAATAAAAATTACTAGATATATAATTACCATTAACAACAATTAATGGAGAAACATAGGTATAAAAAACATAGCATCATCGTCTATGCGTAAATCCTAAATTAACAATACAACAAATTTGTGACTTATACTGTCAACAGATGGTACTGTTAATTTTTTGGCATAACCTATAATTTTAAAATTTAATATTTTATTTATTTCGTCCATATGATATGCATATAGCAATAAAAAAATATATCGACCGTTGTCGGACTGTTTGATTTAGGCGAAATTTTTTCGATATTGAGATACATCTTTAGAATTATATTTTCCGTATCTTTTGAGCCTAGTTTCATTTTTTTGTGCACATTTTTGGTGCTCAATTCGACTGGTATTTTTTCAGGGCACATTTATTTTAGAAAATAATGTTCGTAAGTGCATGAAAATAAATCATAAAGATGCAGTACGTGTTTACACAAGTAATATATTAATTCTACTAAAATCCACGCAATAATTTTTTTCTACTGTTTTTTTTTTCGAAAAACAAAAAAACTTTAAACCTCTTTTCAAAAATGACGTTCAAATCAAATAGCCCGCCTACCGTCGATATGATTGTTTCTACAAATGCCTCCTTTGAAACTTAATTTTTATATGACATGGAAGTTATTTTTGCGCGAACAAGTAACAATCCTTTAATATGCATTTTCACTACTTTAAAGGCAAATCTGAAGATGTCGTGATGTATAGACTCTACTTATTTATACATCGAAAGTAAACTTTTACAGCATCCCAAATGTTCACAGATGGTGGCGTCAGATGGCACCACAGCATCATTCATGTGGGAGCTACTTAAAGACCCGTTAGTCCGAGCGGGGCCGATGAAAGCGACCTTCACAGTACAATACAAAATGGTGAACGGATTGGAACCCGCACGCACTTTCACGTGTCCGTTCGATATACAAGACTACACGACATTGTTCGTGATTAGGACCAAGTTAGAGCCGAGTAAGGGCTCGGACTTCTGTAGGGCGTCGCAGATGTGCTGCTTGCAGCTGAATGTACAGAGGGTATGTACAATGAAAATATTCATAACCACTCGCCTATCAAAAGCATATTAAAAAGTAATAAAGTAGGGATAATACATACAAGCAAAAATCAATTTTATTTCTATAATATTAAAGTTATTAATAGCATGTAAGAACGGCGAGTGTTGCCAGTATTTTTGGTATGCCGGCAAGCCATTGACATATGACTGGTTATTATACGGTACTATGATACTTTGCAATGATAGTGGTCAGTTAATATAATAAAGTTGATTATAACTAAATGGAAATATTTCTAAATTTTAATTTACAAAATAGTACCGTAATTAGTTTTATACGACAATAGATGGCGCTTCCTAAAATCGACTGCGCGTAATCCTAAATTCACAATACAACAAATTAGTTAATTATATTCTCAGTAGATGGCACTGTTAATTTTTCATATTTATTGGCAAATCCGATGACATTTTAAAATATTTCTCTAATAGCGGTAAACATACGCTTTAAAATAGTGTTTGAATCATTAAATTTTATGAAGAATAGGGTAGTTTCCTGTGCAGTGCTGAGCCAAAAATGTGAACATCTCACTATCTCCCTCGCACAACGGCACAGTAATGACCATTCTGATAACCGTTACGTCACGGCTCATATCATGCGTCCTTTAACACGTTGACTGCGGCGCACACACACGGTGTGTTTTTATTTTGCTACGCGCATGACAAGAGTGCGGCCGGCACACACCAGGTGTGTTTTTATTGCGCGACGCCTGTGCGGGCGGCACACGCGAGGTGCGTTGTAAATAAATATATACAAAGATTGTGGCTTCACCCACGTATTTTTATTTAATATTTTATTACTTGTCTTAGATAGCCATGGTTTGATTTATATTTATAGGAATGATTATCCTAAATGTTAAAGCTAACTAGAGCGAGTTATTTCGATAAATCTTACGAATATAAGTATATACTCAAATTTCATACATAAAATTTATTTCAAACACGTAAAAGATCACCTTTTTATTACATCTAAACAGGGACACAAATTTTAACAAAATACAATAACAGCTTTGGTTGCTCTAAATAAATAATGGTAATAATATCTAGTTTTATTTTAAGTTTTAAATTAAATAGATGCGCAATTACTGTATTGCAAGTAATTCAACAGAGTACCATAAATACGAGGCGAAAAGTGGCTTATAAATTTGCACGGCCAGACATGGTTTTTAGCTTAGCGATATATACAACACGCCCGGCGCATGGCGCCGCACTGGCGTTCGGGATTGTTACGCGCGTGCGGGAAACGCACCTAGCGTGTGCCAGCCGCATAGGCGTATCGTCGCAATTTTTGGCGCCGCAGTCAACGTGTTAAGTCATTTGATAATTACCCCTTCCTGCAGATCTGAATGGTGTCTAATTCTTTCGATAATAGGTTATAGGTAATGTAACGTGTTTATTTAAAATAATAAAAAAAATGTATCAACTACCCGATTGTGTGAATATATCGTTGTGCAGGTTAACGAGACTGAATACACGTCGCTCATGTACGAAGTGCTGGCCGATCAATCCATGTGGGCTGTGCTGGGCAGGACCGCAGGTAAAAATTAAATACTTCTTATGTGTTTTTTTTTTATGTACCACGGTGGTGGTAAACAATCTTACGGCCCGCCTGATGGTAAGCCTATGGACCGTACCGTAGCCTATGGACGCTTCCAACACCAGGAGCATCACATGCGCGTTGCCGACCATTACACATTAATTTTAGAAATTGAATACCATAAAGAGATTTCCATTGTAACCCACAAAAGAGGCTAACCAACCATCCCAATGACCTGCCAGTCCAGTTGATGGTGCCAGGATCAAACGCGACTGAAACGGCGTATTGTCTTGAACCTGCTGCTGGTGATAGTATATTCATATCCGCCCGGATAGCGACCACCGTACACAGGGTGTAAAACCCGCCATAGTGGCACACGCAAGTGTGTCACGTTCCGGGATCAGCCAGTGTACAGAGTCTAGAGTTGGGGTACGATGTTTGACCGTGTTGTAGCCTTCTGAGTACTCTAGACTCTCGACCGCTTCTTCACCTCCTTGCCCCATGGCGTAGTGTGAAGAAGCCACACAGCAGGCCGGCATGATTGTGTTCAGTAGCGAGGCATAGTTAGTCTCTCACTTGATACTCTAATTGGACGGCACTTCGCTTACCATCGGATGCAGTGTGGTCACTTTGCCGTGACAGGATAAAAATCCTGGGCCAAATATCTATATCTGGTCCACGTTTTTTTTTCGATAATTATTGACAAGCAATCATAAACAAAAAAAAATACTACTTCATGGACGCTGTTTCAAAAAAGAGCACAGTAATTTCAAAGTTCAAGTTGTCACTTCTGTCGGCAGTCCCCGTTTGATATTTTTGTTAACCGACTTCAAAAAAAGGAGGAGGTTAACAATTCGTTGGAATCTTTTTTTTTATGTATGTTCCCCGATTACTCGAAGACGCCTGGACCGATTCGAGAAATTCTTTTTTTTATTTAAAAGAGTATACTTTCCAGGTGGTCCCATTGGCACCAAGTCAGGATCTGATGATGGGATCTCAAAAAAATCAAGGGCAACCCTCAAATTTTATAGTGACACATAATTTATTTTTTATTGAAATCGGTGTACATTTTATGAATAAAAAACTTTTAGTTACTTTATATCACATGTTTAGACATAATAATAAAGTTACTTATAGACTTTAATACCATGAATTGTTTATTTCTAGGTGTGATAACAATGGAATCGAACTGCACAGAGCCGCAGTGTGTGACTCTGGATGTGATGCCACTGGTGGCTGGATACCTGCCTCTGCCCACTGTCAGACTGTCCAAATACATAGCAGCTAATACCAAAGGTCAGTTACACATATACATACTAGGTAGGCAGAGATGTAACCAGTACACCCACTTTTCGCCTAATTTATTACGGTACCATAATGCGATAGGCGTCGAGCCTATCGCCATACCGGGCACAATTACAGACACCGGGCTGATACTAAGTATTTCTAAATAAAAAAAACCCAATGTCACTTTCCCCGAAGATGTTTTTTTTCATTTGATGGCCTCAGTGGCGCAGTTGGCGAGTAGCTGGCTGTGAAACGGGAGCTCGGGGGTTGGATTCCCACACCGGGACAAATGTTTGTGTGACAGACAGATATTAGTGTCCGGGGTCTGGGTGTTGTGAGACCGTGCATCTCTCTAGGTCCCTGATACCCACAACCCAAGGCTCGTATGTTAGTGTGGGTTCGGAGCTGTGTGTGTGACTGTTGGGTGTTATTTATTTATTGGGATTGATTTTTTTCTGACCCATCATCAAAAGTATCATTAGTACTATCTTCGTTTTCGGGAGGGTTTCCCTAACACCCGGTAGACTATAGATGCCATATCCATATCCAGAGGAATGTATAAAATAAATTTCCAGATCCAAAGAAGGACATCTCTGCCCACCCCCGGTTGGAGCCGTTCAGCCCAGGCCAGGTGTACCACGCGGGCAAGGCCAAGCAGGTGCACGTGCTGCCTCCAGTGCCCAAGGAACATCTGGAGCATACCTCCAACTGAATGTAAGTTATCTATACAAGGTTAGACTAGAGTTGCCAACCGTCCTGTTTTCCCAGGACATGTCCTGGTTTTTTAAGGTCCTGGTGCCCTGATAAGGTCCTGTATTTTACAATTAGCACACCACTTTTGCAATCCTTACTTTCCTGGCGTTGCGACTGTTTCCTGTGTTTAATTTTGTACATTGTTCTTTTGCAACCGAATATAATACGCACAAGAAACCCTTTGGTATCAGCAAAAATTGGTGCGTAGTGGGAACATCTCACTATCTCCCTCGCACAGCTGCACATTAATGGCCATTCTAAATTTCGTGGAAAAAATGGTGTTGTTAAACAACTTTAGAATTATTTTTTTAAAGACCCAATAATTTCTTTTTTTTATCCTGGCACGGCAAAGTGACCACACTGCACCTGATGGTAAGTGCAGTGCCGTCCAGTTAGAGTAGCGAGAGACAATCCCCCGCTACTCACTACTCAATCATGCCGGCCTACTTCTTCACACTGCGCCATGAGCAAGAAGCGGTCGAGGGTCTAGTGTCAGAGTACTCAGAAGGCCGCAACAAGGCCAAACATCGAATCCCGACTCTCTAGTCCCCCGACAAAAACCGGATGTACACTGGCTGATCCCGGAACGCGACACACTTGCGTGTGGCAGGTTTTATACCCTGTCTAGGGTGGTAGCTAACCGGGCGGATATGAATATCCTATCACCAGCAGTTTTTTTTATCCTAGCACTGCACCTGATAGAGCGCAGTGTCGTCCAGTTAGAGAATGAAGTAGCGAGCGTTAACTATACCTTGCTACTCGACACAATCATGGCGGCCTGCTGAGTAACTTCTTCGCACAATTTTAATTCGGTTTTTCTGTGTTCTTTTAGATGGCTGCGGATTTATAGACAGGAGCTGAATCGCTAGGCATTTTCTGTAGATTTGCGTTGAATATTTGTTACTATAAGATATAATCAAATTTTGCATCATATGCTGTGTTGAAAATACTCAAAAAAATATTTCGATGTGTTTTAGCTGTGTTAAAATTACAAAAAAAATAATGTGTTTGTGAAAAAAATTCGTCCATAAGAACTTCATATGAATGTTGCAATTCTCGTTTCGATCACTGATATTCTAAAGAAAACAGCTCAACTCTTGTCCAACGTTATATTTATAATGTCTTCTGTACATTTATGTAGAGTATTCTGTGTTGTTTAAAACCATGCCAGTATACATTAATATTATACTAAAATGATACCAGCCTTGTATTAAATGTCCCACTGCTAGGCACGGGCCTACTAATAAGAGAGGTGAGGGGTTTGTCGAGATGAAAAATTAATGAGGTTATTAAAAAAAAGCTAACAGGATAGTTTCCTGTGTTTATTTTTGTACATTATTTGATATGCAACCTAATATAATACGCAAAAATGAGTTCACAATATTTATTTTAATAAGTTTGAGCAAAAATGGGTGCATAGTGGGAACAACTATCTCCCTCGCACAACGGCAGAGTAATGGCCATTCTGAGAGGTGACGTCACGGCCCATATCGTGCATCCTTTTACTGTCATTTGATAATTACCCCTTTCAGCAGATTTGCATGGCGTGTAATTTACTTATTTTTGTTCGGATTCATAAACTTCTTTTGATAATAGGTTTTAGATAATGTCACTTGTTGATTAAAATAATAAAAAAATAGTACCAACTAACCTTTTGAGAACCCTTTACATCACTATGTGGCAAGTCTGTACACATTCAAACTGACAAACTTTGTATCTTTATAATAATTGTGTTAATTGGGTCAGCAGATTTATCAGAAATTTCTTTTGTAAGGATGTTCCGAAATTGATTTTTAAACATTTGATCTGAACGCTCAGGAAGTAAGAGAATATAATATATTTTACAAACACGATCATTAAATATCTTACATACCTTACTGGAATCCTTAAACAATCCTAGACCACTTTCGGCACCATTACTTCTTATTACATTATTATATTAAGTTAACTAAACTGGTTACACTCTGGATGTACTACATACATACATATACACTCACGCCTGTAATCCCCGAAGGGGTAGGCAGAGGTGTAACCAGTACACCCACTTTTCGCCGAATTTCGGTCCCATAATGTGATAGGGGGCGAGCCTATCGCCATACCGGGCACAGGTTCCAGACTCCGGGCTAATACTGAGAATTTCTAGATAGAAAAACCCAAAATCACTTTACCCGACCCGGGGATCGAACCCGAGACCCCAGCACAGCAGTCGTAACGCATGCGCAATTACAACTGCGCCACCGAGGTAGTCTGGATGTACTATGAACTGGTAAAACAAACTGCTAATCGACTGATTGGTAAAACTCACCTACACCCCCACTCAGTTCGCAATTATTGATGTACCCGCCGCTACTCTCCAAAATACCTTTGATGTACCCTCGACATTTCTACTAAAAGGGAACTACCCTAGCACTTATTACAATAATCCTAACACTTTGAACAATTAATGTCCCTCAATCACAATTTGATATATGTTCTGCAGCCTTGAAACAATTCGATCACAAATAATGACGTAGGAATATATTACCCTCCATTTTATTCATAACTGTCAAACAGTCTATGATATTTAATATTAACGTCACGGCTTCATTGAGGACATAAACGATTTACTGAAATACAATAAATCAGGACGCCATTAACTTGTATGGAATGCCACATGAAATGTTAATGAGTCATGAATACATTACTAAATGTGAAGTGCTACAATATTAAGTTATTCTTTATTCATCGATTCGATATTTTTCAATTTTGTTTGTTGTTATCGCATAGTGGAAGTATGCTGGTCCCATTACCTGCTGATTTATATATATTCGGAAATGTTAAACCTGTCAAGTATCATCGGGCCATATTTGGCCGCGATAAAACTGGCAATACTCGCCGTTATTGACGTTCGTGTTAAGCGTATTTGTAACGTTAATATTATGGAAATAATGTTGATTTTGGCTTGTATTTTTACTCATAACTTATTACCTTTTCCGGACACCGGTGTCCTTGTGATGCTTGAGGTTAAAAATAGAAAAAGTAAATCCAAGCAGTTTTTTTATATACTGGCAAGGCAAAGTGACCACCGGATGTACATTGGCTGATCCCGAAACGCGACACACTTGCGTGTGCCACTATGGCGGGTTTTACACCCTGTGTACGGTGGTCGCTATCCGGGCGGATATGAATATCCTACCACCACCCTATAACCAGTTTTTATAAAATGAATCAAGATGACCAATTATGACAAGTAGAGAACGCAACCATAGTTACAAATCTATGCCATTGTGTACTATTTAAGATTATTTGAAATTTCTTTGAAGTTCAATATAATCATTTTTAAATTATTTTTATATGTTTTGGGAGGGCAAGCGCGCTAATGGATCACCCGGTGATAAACCCACAACTTCAGAGAAATAGTCCGCTGTTTCAAAAAACAACACATTAATTGCAAAGTTATAAGTTTTCACTTCTGTCGGTCGTGATGAATGATTGCGTATTTTTTTTTGTGTTTGTAAATTTTTCCTGGCATGGAAAATTATGTGTAAAGCATAGGACCATCATACATGTGATAAAACATATGCTTCGTAAGGTTGTATATGTATTGTGTAATATACTCAAATATTATAGTCTATTTGTATGTAACTCAAACTGTTAGCTCTCGCTACTTATATATAATGTACTATATAAACAATAGACATATATATTTAGATGTGCCCTTTACAAAAATCAATGCACTGAAATGCAATACTGAAAGGAGATCCGCAGGTTTCTGTAAACTGGGCTAAGTGGTGAACACAAATGCGGTATGGTGTTTAACAACAAGGATATGACACACTTTAACTACGATAAAGTATTTTTGAGCCAGGTCATAGAGTTTCGAAGTTTTATCAACTTAAAGATATACAAAAACTACTATTTTCTACCATATTCAATGAATAAGATTTTCATCAGATATGATCTCCTTAACGATTATAATTATAAATAACTATGTACCTTTCAAGATAGGAATACGTTGTATAAAGTATATCCGCCAATAGAAACAATTAGTGCGTTATAATAGCCAAGGGTCGCCGTAAAGTATAAACACAAAATAACCGGCACCACAAAACGAAAACACATTGCTCTCGCGGCAAATCACATACCACAGATTAAGAATTAGTAGCAAGCTAGAGATTGAAAATAGACAGCTGTTAAAAACTTCAAGTGTAAATTATCATTCGATCAATATTGCAATAATAAAATCGAGGAATCACCCGAGTCATTTTATTTTAGTGTATTTTCTTTTGATTAATAAATGTTTGAACAAATGCCTTTCTAATGTACTTGCAATATTATGCTTCTATAGTTTTTGCCAACATTCAATGTCGTTTAACAAAAATTGAAAGAATATCGATTATCGATATTAGTTTAATTTGCAAATCGATACAATATTTACAAAAGCTATAGCAACTCCACGATCATTTACAATAAAAAATGGTAGAAATATTTTTGTGTTATCGTTATATTTCTTCTAAATCTGATTGCATCTGTGTAGGATGAAATAAAAAATGAGAAATAAAGTAAAAAAAATATAAATGTTTTTTTGCTTATTAAGAATATCTTGTCCATGCTATTCCAAATCTGCCGCTCTCCTTTTTGTATTTTCCTTTAAATTACTGAGGTAAAATTCCCACAAATTGGGTGAACTATTTGTGTAATCCCATTTGCTTCGAGTCCTGTAGTTATGGGACCATAAGTCCCTGTTACTAATACTATCGACAAAACATAAAACTTAGTGCCCCAAAATGCGTTGAATACTATATGTCTGACTGTCTTGAAATATTTTTTATCTATATAATTAATAATCTTAGGGCACATCTAAATACAAAATCTATAGTAATAATTATAGTTAATGTCGTAAATGTTTCACGTTTAGCATAATTATATTTGGTGTACTTTAAGAGTTTATTTTTGCTGTATATCTATGTTTACTGGTGTATAGTATTATATCTCAACTAGATGTAGGTAAAGACAATGAATTTTGTTTGTTATTTTTATCTGGAAACTGTTCTTAATTATTTTATAGTTAAAATTGAGGGCAGCTTCTTGCATATCTAGCTGTCCGGTAATTCATTTCATACCTATAATGGACATCTTGAAACATGTTTATAGTCCGCACGCAACTGCTAGTCACCTCCTTGATTGTGTTGGTTATGTTGATGGCACGAAGGAAAGTGACGATGTCAATGAGATGTCTAGCATTCACGCGCGGACTGAAGCACTTGCTTTTATAAAATATAAACAAGCATCATATTATACTGAAGATGATTTCTAACTTATGTACATTAACCTATTTTGTATAATGATAATATTTATTTTGTTTGTATAGCTTGTATTTAGATTTCGAGAGGATAAAATATGCGGCATTGAATCCAAAAAAATCTGCCGCATCATTTTAGTTAAAGCATATTTTGTATTAATAAGTTTATAATAATGATTATCTGTGTTAAGACATCGTAATATTTCAAGTTACTTTCTCATTTTGATACTATATTTTTATTAACAAACGCCATACTTGTTTCGCAACAACGATTGTTTCGTCTGCCTAGTCCTATCTCGTCTTCGCATTATATTTATGTAAATACTATTTGGTGCTAGAATAACTCGTGTTACACCGAATCTGTTTTCATAAGATTTTGTTATTTTCATCAACTTTTTGTATATTTTGTTAAGTTACTGTTAAGCGTCATTACTTCCGTACATATATCCTTACTTATAAATATTTTACATAATTAGTGTTGACTCTTTGACGAGATTTAAAACACAAGAAGTAAGTAAAACATACACTAAAGTGATTTAAAATGTTTATAAGTAAATGAAATAAATGTGACATTTAAAATAGTTTTTATATATAAGGCATTGTGTTCTGCGAAAGAAAGACTTTTATTACGAGCTTGCTTATCGAAGTAAGTTTTATTTCGTGCATACCTACTATAAGGTGTATGCCCAAATATATAGACAATTGAAATCCTTGAAAACATAAGTAAACACAAGGTCTTCAGAAATATAAAGCCATACTCAATATTTTATATTTTTTAATTTGTGTGAGGTTTAGATTGTTATTTATAGTCGATAAATCGACTTATATGTAACTTATCTTCAGCTGGAGCTCTTCACTATTCATTAAGTTCAACTTGTATATGACTAGCTCTCGAATATGTTACAACTTCCGATTGCGATCACACCATACTGAATGTATAAGTTAAATCTGATATGAAGAGAAGAAAAATAACATGACTTGGTATTGGTATGCACCCTAACTACCCTGTAGAAAAATCACGAGATGCTTAGTACTATCAATAGTTTGACAAATATGTGCAAGTGCTATGTGTGTGACATTTTAATTAGTTAGCCCAATATCGATGCATCAATTGCGTCATATTGACTGTTGTACTCTACTTATTATCACATATAGTCATTACACAAACGTCATGTACACAGCACCGCACAAATGGGCTGAACTAACGTTACCATATATACAATTAGTATGAAAATGTATAGATTAGCAGATATGGCTTTAGATATGCTTGTCGATCGATTTTTGTTTGTTAGTTTTACATTTCTAATTGGTTTCTGCTTCTGCAGCCTTGTGACATTTTATAGAATAATTTCATTTTCATACACCTTTATTTAACTCAGAGGACCCTTAATATTATCAGCTACTAACCAGTAATAAAGTACTAGTATACAAAACAATGATAGATCTAGAAATTCGCAAAAGTTTTGAGGAGGTTGGTGAAAATGGATATTACAATGCTATTTCACCAGAGACATCTTGTTGATTTTTAACTTTATTAATTTATACCAACGAAAATACCTAATGTTTTGTAATATAATTTAGTTACAATAGTGTTAGTGAAAAATATTTTAATGGTTCATTGGTACCTCAATAAGAAAAAAGCAATATTTGAAACTTCGCAAAATTGTAATGCTCTTTCTTCACTAAATAATAATTAATTAGTTTTTAATGGTTAATATGATATCCCATTAAATTATTTAACGGTTTCAAAGACTTTTTCATTAACTATTTACTGCTCTGCTACACGTGCTCAATGCAATTTTTTACTGTTACATATAAAAAGTTAATTTAAATTATATTATTGTAGAAGCTTATATAATTGTGAGGATTGGTGGGTTAGATATTTTTCGGCCATAAGAACCTAAGGCATAATGTTGATGTAAATAGGTACATTTAATCTGTATAACTGGAGATTGTATTTATGTTTCATACTATGTGTAATATTTAGAAATATGAATATAATGTTTATTGTTAACGTAGTAATTTTATTTTGAACTCCTCTTGAGCAATTTGAAAACATTGTTCATGGCGCCGGTTGGTAGGCTATTAGATTTTAGCGACACTTTGGATAGTTATGGGAGAGGATTATGGTTTTTTTTTTTTGAAAAATATTCACAATAAAAATACTATTGTGTGGATTTTAGTAGAATTAATATAATACTTGTGTAAGAACATAATGCATCTTTATGGCCTATTTTCATACACTGAGCTTTTATGAGCATTATTTTCTAAAATAAATGTGCCCTGAAAAACATTACCCCTGTTTTACCTGTTGATTTGAGCGCCATAAGTGCACAACAAAATTTAAAGAAAGCTCAAAAGATGCAGAAAAATTAGTTAATTCCGAATAATATGTATATAACACAATAATGCAAAAAAAATGACGCATAAATCAAATAGCCCGCCAACCGTCGATATATATATGATATACACGGAAATTTCCTTTGCAAAAGTATACATTATAAGTTGAACATACTATTATAAATTAAATTATTGTTTCTTGGACTTCGGCGTAACCAAGCCAAACCGTTTTTTTTAATCAAAACACGTTCGATAAATTAGTTAATTAGTCGATTTTTAGTATAGAATGTTGATGTGCATCACTATTATATGCAACATTCCAAAACAAATTTGACAGCTCGTGAATCGTGATTGGTCGACAAACGTTTATGTTGGTAGTTGTCCAACTTGACTTGCGATTGTGATTGTGTAGTAACGAAATTGATAAGTTTGTTTTGTCTAAAAAATATGGTCCTAAATTAGTAAATTTCGCATGATAATGAGATAAATCATAGAACACCGACATATACATTTTCATCGAACAAAGTGAATTTAGCACAAACGCAATGAATTTGGTGCGGCTTATGTTGTGAAAATGAGAAGTGTTACGTTCGGATCATTGGATGTCACACGCGATATAAATCTTCGAAGGGGTCTAAACGAAGAATCGTAACATTTTCAACCGTGGATACGTTACATGCACGCAGCGGGAATGACAATAATGGCAGTTTCTGTTGGCGAAATTTGCGAGAATACTAAGTTGGCCAGGGAGATGGCACTGATGGGCAATTACGAATCGGCGCTGGTGTACTACGAGGGCACGGTACAGATGATCCATAGGCTGTTGATCACGATAGCCGACCCGACGCGCAAGTCCAAGTGGCAGTTGGTGAGTTAAATATTTTGTTATGTATATTTCCAAAGTTCCGTGTGGTTTGCCTTGAAGGCAGTCGTTTCCTTTTATGATAAGTGGTAATTATTGGCGGTTGTGGAAAGAAGGCGGAAGGCCACCCACGGCCTCGGAATAGATTTCCATGCCTGTGTGTATACAATTCTATGTTTTGTTAATACATCTGGGTCAATAGCTTGTTGATATAGTGACAATTGATATTTATAATCAAACATGTTACATACTCATTAAGACTAAAGATTTTAAATCATATAAAAAGTGCTACATTTTAAATTTGGTGTTTTTTTACACCTACAAAAAAATTCTAGACACTTTAGCAATGCATGGTACATATACCTAATTTGAAATTGATTCAAAATAAAACTTATTTTTATCATTCAATGGTATACTTTAAGAAATCACAACAAATTTATATATTGTAAATTAACTATATAGCTCTTAAGTCAACTGCCAATTCGCAGTGCTCCAATACATTAACATATAAACAATAAATAATAACAAATGATAAATAAAATACCCAACATATAGTCCAGATACAAGTCTTGTGTCGTAAGAATCAAGAATTAGGGACTACGATCTCACAACACCCAGACCCAAAACAAAAATCTGTCTGTCACTCAAACATTTGTTTCCGTGCGGGAATCGAACCCACAGCGTCTTATTCCACATGCGGCTACTCACTTGCTGCACCACAGAAGCTGTCAAAGTAGCACTTCGCACAATCTTTATGAGTTACATTTCCACTATTTTAATTTGAATACTAGTCAATGTCATTTACACTATGATACTAAACTAAAAAAACATATGTGTGTTACTATGTCAGTTGAGAGGGAAACGCACAAATTTTAAGTATAATGAAATGAAAAGCATGAAATTCGGTATTTGGCCTTACAGTCAAAAATTAAAAACATATATTTCAGAGTTTTTGGAAATTCCACCCCTAAGGGGATTAAATAGGGTAAGAAAGTTTTGTATGAAAATCCTTCATTTTTGAAGTTAAATTCATGAAAATTGGTATTAATTTTATTGGTATTAATAATTAATTATTTTGTAGTGTATACTTTTTGTCTCAAACATGACCTCCATGCGGGCGGAGCCGCGAGCAACAGCTAGTAGCTCATAAGTCAACTCCCAATTCGCAGTGCTCAATTACATTAACATATAAACAATAAATCGGAATCGAACCCACAGCCTCTTATTCCACAGCTGGCTGCTCACCTGCTGCACCACAGACCCTGTCAAAGTAGCACTCGGCACATTCTTTATGAGTTACATTTCCACTCTTTTAATTTGAATACTAGTCAATGTCATTTACACTATGATACTAAACTTAAACACCATATGTGTGTAACTATGTCAGTTGAGAGGGAAACGCACATATTTTAAGTATAATGAACCTTAGGTGCTTGAGATAAATGTTTTGTGGTAAATGACATAAGCATGCATAATTGTTTGTTGTAATGTAGAACAGGTTACTTAATCTACGAATTTCTTGATAATGTTTTGAATGTGTGTTACATTAATGTTTTGTAGAAAATATGGCTTTTTAAGATATAAAAACTGACTGGTAAACATTTGATCACTACTGAAAGTAAAAAATGAAATATCAGTTATTTCAGGACTGCATGATTATATTAAGTAGCGAGGGATAAATTGGCTCTTGTTACTTGACATGCGGGGATGGCACTTACCAGGTGCAGCGTGGTCACTTTGCCATGCCAAAATTAAAAAAAATTATATTTGAAAATTTCAAATACCTATCTGAAAAATCATTCATAATTCTAGCCTAACAAAAGTGAGTATTTTAAAACTAAAATTTAAACAATATTAAAAATGGACTCGGAAATAAATGAAAATATTAAATATACTATTTTAAGGCTCAGTATATAAGTTTATGGCTGATAATATACAATTTTGCATATAAACATAATTTGCTACTATTGATATTATTTTATTCTTTTTAAATGGCATAAGTTTGAAATATGATAAAATGGTACTGTATTTTAAATTATTTAAATATTTGTATCCCTTACAAGTTATATTTGCAACTTCTATGATTACATATTGTAGATTTTGAAGTGTGTTTTGAGGTGTGTTTTGTTGTTTGAATGGTGTAAAATAACCATTTTTAAGTATACTTTGTATTATAAGCTTTTACTGATGATTTCATTGTAATTTAACATTATTAAATAAATGCAGTAATTTTTTAAAGGACTCAAGACATATTTACTAAGCCTTTGTATTGAGTCTAAATAACCAGATTGTGCTTTTTCATTAATAATATTTTTTATCATTGTCTCTAATAGGAAATAAGGGAATAACTATTCTTAATCAACTCATCTTATCCTTAAACCATCTGTTCAAGTTAAGCACAAATAAGGCAATGTATATAATAGGTAAATGGTAATATGCAAATGGTATTAACATATAAGAAACACTGTAATTTAATATGTATAAAGGAAGCTCTCAATGGAAAACTATAGTGCACATTATTATTGATAAATACAACTTTATACGGGTAAATACATACCGCTTCGTGACTGAAGAATGTTTGAATAAACTTAGACCTTAAATACATATGTTTAGCTGTAATTACTAAGGTGTAAAATTACTTTTTTTTTTTTTATTAAACTTGGGTATATTAAAGTCAAGAGTGAATAGGTAACTTCTAGGTAAGCGTGCTCCACCGTAGACCACATCATCACTTATCATCAGCCGAGAAGCCTATTCAATTAATGGTAAAAAAAGTGTAATCACCAGAAATATAAACTAATATTTGTCCACTTTTCAATTTCTATTGTAATTTTGAGTAATTGACACATTTTAATGGGACAGCCGACAAGTCTTTAAAAAGAAACACCGTTCAATCCCCACACCAAGACAAATGTTTGTATGTTCAGGTGTTGTGGGACCACAGTTGTATGTAGTTGTTGATACCCACAATACAGGTTTGATCTAGTATGGGGTAAGGATTTTGTGTATGACTATTGTTATGAAAAAGGAATTATTTGAAAAGGCTCACTCTTTACATTCATAAACAATACTATAAAATCAATCTACTTATGAGGGGTTTTGTTTTTATAAAGTGTAAAATATCTTTATTTCCTAACATTCATCTACTACATGTAACGGGAATAACGCACATCCTCAGACACCCCAATTTAAAAATATTATTACAATCATAATTCATGTATTGAAATTAGACTGCGATCAGTATAAATATTGTTTTTTATGAAATTGTACTAATTTTCGGCATAAAGTAATTTTAATTATTTGATTTTTTAAAGTGTTCTTTTATAATTGCAATTAAGAAAGACTTTATCGCATCGAGTTATGTCTCAGTTTCGTTTGTCTTGAACGTTAAATTAAAGGGTGACTATTATTTACTAAGAGTTAATTATTTTTTGAAAAAAAAAATCGTCTATTAAAAAAATATTGATATCGATTCTGTCGCTTATTCTGAACAAACTACTTTCAGAGTGTGCGTTAATCATGTTACATGTTACATCTGTATATATAAAAGAAGAAACTGACTGACTGACTGACTGACTGACTGACTGACTGACTGATCGATCAACGCACAGCCTAAACGGCTGGGGTTAGAGACTTGAAATTTTGACAGTAGGTACCTTTTATCACGTAGGCATCCACTAAGGAAGGGTTTATGGAAATACCACCCCTAAGGGGGTAAAATAGGGGATGAAAGTTTGTATGAAAATCCGTCATATTTGAAGTTAAATTCATGAAAATTAGTATTTGGCATTTTAGTTAAAAATAAAAAATATATGTTTCAGGATTTTTGGAAATTCCGCCCCTAAGGGGGTAAAATAGGGAATGAAAGTTTGTATGAAAATCTGTCATTTTTGCAGTGAAACGCATGAAATTTGGTATTTGGCCTTACAGTTAAAAATTAAAAACACATATTTCAGGGTTTTTGGAAATTCCACCCCTAAGGGGGTTAAATAGGGTAAGAAAGTTTGTATGAAAATCCTTCATTTTTGAAGTTAAATGCATGAAAGTTGGTATTTTGTAGTGTATACTTTTTGTCTCAAACATGACCTCCACTCGGGCGGAGCCGCGAGCAACAGCTAGTGTTGTATAAAACAATACAATTAAATAAATTTTAATCAGTGCAAAGCATTTTGTTCATGCATGTCACATGTTAAATTGTATTTTCTTTAAAATTCAATGCATTTCGGTTTATTAAAAGACATGAAACTCATTTCAACTAATTACAATAAAGTTTAAATGGATTATTACATAATTTATTTTGTAATGTAATTATAACTAAGTACTGCATCTTAATTGCGAATTTATTGCATTGTCGGTTTTTATTTCCTTAATGAAAGCAATTCTGTTTTGTATTATTATACCTAGTCAGGTCATAAATTCTGTCACATGTTTAATATAAAATAATTGAAACAAGTTTATTCATTATGTAACCATTTATATACCAAAATGAACTTAACAAAACATAGATTCTTATGACACTAAAGTTTATTCAAAATGACCTCCGTGATTTTGAATACAGGCCTTCAATCTGCGCGGCCAGTTGTCTATCGCAGCATGAACGAGGTCCATGTCAATATCGGCGGCTGCCTTAATCAAGGATGTCTTGAGTGACTCCAAATTGGGATGAGGCTTTGAGCACGCCTTTTCCTCCAAGTTTTGCCATATCTTGTAATCTAACGGATTCAAAACTGGACTGGAGGAGGGCTAGTCTTCGTGCCGGATGAAGTCGATTTCACGCGCCGCCAGCCAGTCTTGTGTGCTCTTCGCTCTATGAGCTGGCGCCGAATCTTGTTGGAATACCCAGTGCCTGTTATTGAACATGGTATGAGAAACAGGTTCCACAAGGTTCGTCAGGACTGTATTTTGATACACAACTGCATTCGTTTTTACACCTTTCTCACAAAAATGTACCTCTGTTAAGCCCCAATAAGAAACTCCCAACCATACCATGAGCGAGGATGGAAAATGACCTCGTTGGACACGCGGAATACGGTTGCTCGCTTCTTCACTACTGTGTGCGTACACCTTATCATTTTGTTTGTTGTAGCTCTCTTCTACGGTAAAAATTTTTTCATCTGAAAAAAGAATTTCCCGATATTTTTTTCCCGCGTACCGCTTCAACAAAGCGCGGCATCTCTTCAGTCTCAGGTCCATTAGACGAGCATTCAAACGATGTCCTGTTTTTCTTCGATATACCCGAAGCCCTAAGTCTTCATTTAACACCCTTTTCACCGTGGTTCTGCTTAACCCCATCTGAAGGGCCAACAGTTTCTGCTTACGTTTGGGATTTCTTTGAATTCGCGCCTTCACAGCTTTTATCACTGCTGGAGTCCTAACAGACCGAGGGCGACTACTTCTTGACCTGTCATCTACACTAGAGTCTTCATTGTATCGTTTGATGGTACGATAAACGAATCTTTTGGTTATATTCAAATTTTTCAGTATGTCAAAAATTTGAATTGGCGCGTAACCGCAACGATACAACGCAATTACTGCAACACGGTATTCTTTAAGCGTCCACTCCATATTTAAAAATGAGTAAAATTCTAAAAAGCATACATTTTTATTTTCATGAACAATTTGAATTTCGAATTCAATAAACTTTTTTGTGGCCAGCATTCTAAAATAAAAGTTTTTACTATGTGACAATACTTATGACCTGACTGTGTATTTTCTAATCTCTTTTATGTAAATGTGCTACTGCTTACATAATATCTATGTGTTTCTGTTAAACATTTACTGCATAATGCCGTCTCAGATAAGAATGTTTGCTAAGATAATATATTTCCGTGTTGTACGCAGTGAGGTGAGCAGTGACGAACCGCCGATAAACCCTGCGACTATATTGTGCTGTTTATGATTAAGACGCATGAGTGAATCAGTGTTGTGGATTTAGGGGTGACGCACGATGTACTGGTTGAAAGGAGTCTATTTTCAACATGCCTAAGTTTTCCAAATACTTAAATGTACAAAGTTACTCATGTTGGCCATCTGATACATGAGTAAGGATGAGGTGTTTGCTTTGAATTAAAAAATTATAGCGTTATTTTTTCAATTCTATGAGTTATGCTCGAATTTGACTTTAAACTCACTGAGGTGTTGGTAGGATATTCATATGCGCCCGGAAAGCGATCACAGTACACAGGGTGTAAAAACCGCCACAGTGGCTCATGGAAGTGTTTTGCATTCCGGGATCAGCTACTGAACATCCGGTTTTTGTCGAGGGTCTAGAGTTAGGGTACGATGTTTGGCCGTTTTGCGGCCTTCTGAGTACACTGACACTAGATCCTCGACCGCTTCGTCGCCTTCTTGCCCATGGCGTAGTGTGTAGAAGTAGGCCGGCATGGTTGTGTTGAGTAGCGAGGGATAGATTGTCTCTCGCTACTCAATACGTTAATTGGACGGCACTGAGCTTACCTTCCGGTGCAGTGTGGTCACTTTGCCATGCCAGGATAAAACAGGTACTCTAGAACCAGATCATATTAATTTTCGTAAGACTAAAGCCAAATACCTCATAAAAATGTTATCGCTGTGTAACAACACAATTTGTTACTCAACAGAACTATAATAGATAAATTAATATTTCAAGATCGTCCATTGACATAGTTTTGCCTCTGTTCAATGTAACTACAGCGTGTTTATTTATCGTATCGAATGTCCATTGGCGTCGCAAAAAAGTCAATCAGAAACAATAACGTATCGCATCCTGTCAATGAGCCCTTACAAAGTTAATGAGTCAAGCTGACGACACTCGATTCAATCGGACCAACGCGATACACAATCGTATTTACGTGTGTCCATTGTGTCCGTGAAAATGTGTAAACATCCTTTATATGGTTTACTGAAGTTTCGATAGAGTGTGGATTTACATATTTTCAGATATAAGAGTTTTTAAATCTTGGCCATGCAAAGTGACCTTACTGCACCTGATGGTAAGCGTAGTGCCGTCTTATTACAGTATCAAGGACCGAGAAATAATCTACACCTCGCTACTCAACACAATCATACCGGCCTGCTGTGTGGCTTCTTCACACTACGCCAAGGAGGTGAAGAAGCGGTCGAGGGTCTGGTGTCAGAGTACTCAGAAACATCGTTTCGCAACTCTAGATCCGCGACAAAAACCGGATGTACACAGGCTGGCCCTGGACAGCGACACACTTGCCTTTGCCAACGGGGTGACGGGGTATAACGGGGTTTACACCCTGTGTACGGCGGTCGCTATCCGGATGCCTATGAATATCCTACCACCAGCAATTGTATAACGTTTCGCCAAAAACCTCATCAGAATCGGGTCAGTCGTTTCTACTTGATACGTGTTCAAACAAATGCAACAAAATGATTGCTTTTCGTCGTCTTTATATTGCTCATTTATTTACTATGAAATGAAATTGAAATGAAATATACGCAAACATATTTATAATGATGTATATATCCGAATGAACCAATCCATCTGTGATCGGTATTGATAATATCGATTACAAATAAAAAATGATACGCTCATTGAATCGTCACGTCTGGGTAATAGATACGTAACGTAATTACTGTTTATGATGTAATGTGAAATATTTAAACTTCACGAACATTTCATTTAAAAGCTGACAATTTAACAGCAAAACGGGACGTGATAATGTCTTACTGAGACCAGTAGGCCTACTCTTGAAATCAATTCCAATCTCGAACTCCATACAGTTTCAATTCCAATCTAGAAAATATTGGAACTCGTAACTCACTCAACTAAATGAAATAGAATATTTACGAACTAGCGATCGTAAATACTTTATTTTATTTAGTTACTTAAAATTCCGCCGTATTCAGTTAAATCGAGCGCTGGTGTTGCGTTCAAGAGTGCCAATAGTACAGTTTTCGAACCCAATATCAATTTTAAACTGGAATCGAGTGTCAAGAGTAACCCTCCTGGTATTACCTATTAATGTTTTCATCCATTTTTTTATCCTGGCACGGCAAAGTGACCCTACATCCAGTTAGAGTATCAAGTAGCGAGAAACAATCTATCCCTCGCTACTCAACACAATCATGCCAGCCTGCTGTCTAGCTTCTTCACACTACGCCATGTTACATGTTATTTTCATGTTTAGGATTTTATTTAAATAATTCTAGTGCATTTGAAAAAATTCCGCTTGGACTGAAAGTTGCGTAATTAAGTTATATTTAACACTAGCTTTTGCCCGCGACTCCGCCTTATCGTAGTTATTTTCGAAAGAAAATATATAAAATCCACGGAGTCATTTTAACCTTTCACATTCATACTAATAATGATAAACGTGAAAGTAACTCTGTTTGTATGTATTTTGTTTGTTACCTTTTCACTTTTCTTTTCTTTGATAGATTATATTGTATATTCTGTAATACAAGCTTATAGCTTAGTACAGATACAGAAATTTAATTTTTCATGAAAATATGTTTGAGATATATACTCAGCAATACATGTAACTCTTATATGGAAATAAAAAAATATGTGGATGTCATGTTTGGGAGAAAAGTATACAATACAAAATACTCATGCGTTTAACTTAAAAAATGACGGATTTTCATACAATCTTTCATCCCCTATTTTACCCCCTTAGAGGCGGAATTTCCAAAAATCCTGAAACATATATTTTTTATTTTTAACTAAAAGGCAAAATACTAATTTTCATGAATTTAACTTCAAAAATGACTGATTTTTCATACAAACTTTCATCCCCTATTTTACCTCCTTAGGGGTGGTATTTCCAAAAACCCTTCCTTAGTGGATGCCTACGTCATAAAAGGTACCTACTGTCAAAATTTCAAGTCTCTAACCCCAGCCGTTTAGGCTGTGCGTTGATCGATCAGTCAGTCAGTCAGACAGTTTCTTCTTTTATATATACAGATATATTTTTAATATAGCGATTGGTTCAGCAGATATAAGGTTTGTTGTATGAGGAATTTCTTAGAACTTAACGTAATTTTAACAACTGCGTGTCGTCTCCCCTTAATAATATAAATTATACCTATCACTGCTCATTTCGCTAATATTACCAATTGCGAATATAATTAAACAAAAGCAACGCGCCCATTATAATTAAATTAAAAAGCTATTAAACGTTCATTTAAAAAACATAAACGCTCCATCGTTAATTGAATGACCTATAAATTAAATGTAGCGTGGCATCGGCGTGAACGTTTCCATTTTAGTTTTCGTACACAAGTGCAAATTCGACTTGATTTGCATCTTTGCTATTTGATACAGGTTATAGTAGAACGAGAGCTAGTGTCAATAATCATTTTATAATTTTAGGTGATTAGTCGAAATTCGAGAGTTAAATATGTAAAACAGAGCGGATGTCCTTATTATTAGGTTTTGAGTCTTCACTGATATTGTGCACAGTGAAGAACCACTTTTCATCACAATCACACTCATCAGTCATCACATTTAACTATTGTACTACATTATGAAAATAAAGAACAATCAAGTCAGACTATAACTGAAACAAATAGATGACTTTATATTTGTTTAGCTTTTGCTCCCGGCTTCGTCCGCGTGGTAGCTTTTTTTGAAAGGAATGGTATAAAGTCCTTGGAGACATCTTAAGATATTATATCTTTTTATATTATGCTATCCCATAGGAACCGTGCATTTTCCGGGATAAAGTCCAGGTCGTTCTCAGATCTCTCAACTATGCAAAAAATCATGTCGATTCGTTGCTCTGTGTAAAACATAACGGAACTATCCCACGGGAACCGTACATTTTTCCAGGATAAAATGTAGCCTATGTGCTATTCCAGTGTATAATCTATCTTTGTGCCAAATTTCAACCAGATCCGTCCAGCCGTTCTGACGTGATTGAGTAACAAACATCCAAACATTCGCATTTATAATAGTAGTAAGATTACAAGAAAGGTTTAATGATAGTCCATACTTGACTTCGGTTAAAACACCACTTACACGACGATATAAATAAACAAATGAGCACTTGCTTGTAAACGACTTCATATATTTCATTTTCACTTTATTTCTGAAACAACTCATGTATTAATCTCTTATAGCGCATATGCAAAGAGCTCAAATTTACACGCATTCGTTTATTTGCATTATAACATAGATATGAGTTCGCCAAGTTGTTCAAACAAACAGTACACACCTTTGAAACTCATCTTAATCATCGCAATTCGCAGTTGCTTTCTAATCAATCTTGGCAACTGCGGATGAATTAGGGTTACCAACCCCGGAATTCAAATACTAGGATTTGAAGTTAGAAAACCAGGACAATTCAGTTTAAAAACAGGACGCATATTTGTTTTAAAATAGCGTAAAAACTTGCGAGCCGAGACAAAAGTAAGGATTGCAAAAGTGGTGTGCGAATTTTAAAATACAGGACCTTATCAAGGTGCTTTAAAAACCCAGGACGCTGCTTAACAACTATCCAGGACACGCTAAAAACCAGGATATGTCGTGGGAAAACAGGACGGTTGGCAACTCTAGGATGAATGGACCTTGTGTGAGTACATTACAGGATCGTTGACCGGTCTTCGAGCCATACAATTGAGTAATTTATTCTTGTTTGTCGAGGTTACATCTCTCATCTCTGAAGCATACAATAGCTTTATTTTTTCAAGAATAAACATAACCGATCTTTGGAGAGACCTGTAAATCAGTGGGTAACACATAACTTTTCGATAAATGAGTTGTAGGAACTTTATGTCGAATCTTTGATGCAGATCCAAAACCGTTATTATTTCAAGACTTAATCTGAAGCTGGCAAGACCACAATAAGCTGTCTAGGCAAATGAGAGTCTAAAAACGTTTACATATTATGATATTAGACTCAATGAATCAATCTTCAGGTCATCTCATCCAGCAATCACTAGCCACCTTTTGCATGTCTGTATCTAAATGAATTCCTTTTATCAGTTCTTAAATATAAAAATTACTATCGCCGGCTTTTTAGGTTTCTAAAATATTTCACATTGTTTCAACAAACATTGTATTTGCCCCGTATCATGGGTAGGGAACGGGTCATTTCCATGAAACTCGAGAATTTGGTTTAAAGCGTCTACAAGATTGAATTGTCTATATAACTCTTACAGTATTCTTAATTATTCAGCGCAAAGATTTTAAAAAAATATTTTAGCATGAAAGTCATTTAAATTATATTTATCCAATTCCGTAAAGTCATAATTAGAAACACTTCCACAATAGTTTCGTCCGTTTTATAAAACACATTTTTTTGTCAAGTGATTAATCATCCAGGAAATAACTTACCTACTAAACTTTCTTAATATAAAGCGTGACACAAGAAGCAAAAAGATAAAATTATAATTTAATTTATCAACTAAATACGATATTTCACGTTAATTTTTTTCCACTTACTCATCATTGTCAAAGCAATTTAAAACCGGTTCGGAAATGACTAGCATTCCATACCATAGGATATGTATGAACAATAAATGACAAAATATTCCAATTTTTTTTTACCTTTACAAAACATATGTTCAACTCGGTTTTTTGCTTTACTACATTGTGACATGTCTTGCTTTCGTGATTGACGTGAAGAGAATTCAATATCGATTATTGCAAATTAGTTTTTTGCGTATGGATGTATGTATATCACGATCGGTGGAAAGAAATGCCGTGAGAAGAACGTGCCAAGCATGTTATAGGAATGTTGATGAGTGAACATCTATAATAGTGTTCGATACAATCACATGACAATTTCTCGCGTCAAGAATTAATTTGTGCGAAGTTTGATTTTGGTAAACGATCATATTCAGCTCTCTGATGTTTGAAAATAGAATACATAAATTCTGGCTATTATCTAGAAAAAGTGGCAAATAACCAAATTGTTCAACGCATATCCAGCACTATGAAAACAATTTGAAACCTCCAATCGGTTGCAAAGTTAAATTTAGAAAGTTACAGAGTGTTTGGATTTACACTGACTGATTCCATAATGCGACCGTAGTTGTGGATTCTAGCTATTTTTATTGGAACTATCCATGAGGGTACAGGTCACCCGAAGTCTGAACAGGATTAATAATATTTAGTTTACAAAGTGCGTGCAAAGTCAACCGAAAACGATTTTGCCTTGGCTTACAGATTAGATACAGTAAGCCTGTCCTATAGAGAAAATAAAAATAATTAGCGTATAATAAATTTTCATTTTAGGCGAAAAGTAAAGTTTCGCTTCTCACATTAACAATGTTTATCGTCAGGAGTCATTCCATTTCCGACATTTCCTCGCTTCAGGTCGTTGCTACTCTGAATCATGCTAACACCCACGTCAGCCCATCATACATCGTCTCTTTGTGTATCAGCATATCATGTGTGGATGTAGTTGCTCAGTAGTATCAAGACAATTTGTATTCATAATAGAAGTTAATACAAAAATCGATTTACAGATGAGTCTCTAATACTCTATTATAAAAGAGCACCCGACCCCAAGCGGCTTACAAATAACTTTCTTGCTATGTTGAATACGATGAAGGATTGCCTGCAGTCATTTTCTGGAATGCTCAGTCTGTCAAAAAATAATGGTTGAATACAATGATACATCACAATATTATGACATGTTTAAAAGTCTTATATATTGACGTCCATGCCATCGAATTCTCCATATAAAATATTCTTTAAGCACTTAGAAGCATTGTTACTGATCAGTCCAGTATCGACATTATTACTGATGTCAAGAAAGTAAATTATATTATCCGCAACATAATCCCAGCTCATTACAGAGGCTCGTATTATGCGGTTTACGGGTTTCCGCGTGATCGGGAAACAAAACAAACGTTACGACACTTGTTTATTGCATTAGCGAGATTACTTAACAAAGTCACGTTGTAAGTTGCGTTCGAGGAAAATAAACTTGCAACTGGTAACTCTCAATTTTTCAAGGTCAATAGTAAAGCGCTCTGCATTATTCAAGATGGCGTTTGCTTAAATGGTAAGACGAGTGAGATGCCGTTGGTTCTGTGCGATTGGTAAATTAGTGACATTGTTTTCTCACGTTTACCGGTAACTCGATGTCCTTTGATTATGATCTTGTGAAATGTATAATATGAAGTTATGCTAAGTTCAGGTTCTGCAGAATGAAGTCCGTGATTATCATTATCAACATTTATAGGTTGAATGATTCCTTACACGTCCTTCATTTTTATTTTCTGCCGAACTATTCAAACCTTTCCACGATTTATATCGCCATATTGTTTTTTATGAATCGTGATATAGATTGGGTTTATAGAAAATATACATTCTAGATTATACTCAAGCTGCTCCTAATTTGGAGTTCCCTTACAAACACATCGTAACTGATATAAAATATATGTTTTTATAGACCTGCTTGGAATGCAAGGCAAGGGTGTTGATTTAAGTTTTCTTGCGCAAGGCGTTAAAGTTGTGGAGGTGGAATAACATTACGATCAATAATTTATGGAAATACGCAAATAGGATCGTGAGCTAGCTTGGACTGTACTAATGTCGTGTACACGCTTAATACTTATGTTCACACGGTACAACTTTTCAAGAGAAGATTTAAGGGCACTTTCCAAATCTACCCTTTTAAGTTGAAGTATATTTCAATGAAAATACTTAATGACGAAGGTATTCGAGTTGTTGAGCGTGAGTAATTAGTCAAGCCGGCCCGGTTTTCTGTTCCAAGAAATCAAGAAACACGTTTGGCTTTGTATCCTTCACAGATATACTCGCCTTTAATGGACTTAATGTGTGTTTCGTTGAGATTAAACAGTATACCACTATGTGAGTATTGTGCCCAGTTAATGGATAGAAAGTAATACAGCACGATATCGAAAAAAACGATTGTATAGATCTATGATTCCATTTTCTTTTATAATAAACTTCACGTTTTTATTTCACGTCTTCGACATCTTACAATAACCGTTGTATAAAGATCATAATCTAGGATCAAAAGATTATTATTTTTATTTATATATCCATAGAAAAATAGAACAATACTACAAAAAGATTCGTAAAAAAGAAAGACAATGGTTCAAGTCGTGTCATTTATAAAGTAACTGTAACTGTGTAACTGTGTAACTTAGTGATGTTGTTCTTGTGAGCTGATCTAAAAATAGCATGCAGACATCAGTGTCCGTTATTAACGAGATCTCAATTAGCTGAGGTTACCGTGGCAACCTTGCGAAACTTTGTATTTGCATTTACGTTTTATGTGTACTGTGTAATTAATTATTTGTAGTAATGACTACATGTCTTAATAAATAACTTTTTAATGTATACTATTAAAATAGATTATGATAATCTTTGTTTTGGCTGATAAGAAGAAATCAAGGAATTTAAATCCAGCAAAACGTTTTCAAAGCATTCAATATTAATGATATTAGAGATTAGAGACATCAATAATAATCTAGGAGGGGATAATTTTAAAGTTAACATGTACATTGTTCATATTATAATGTATAAATATACATATGTAACTCCTTGCTTCTGAATCGTAACTGGGAAAAATAAAGCATTAAAACGAAAACCCAAGTTTGAGAACGCTTATAACATAGCAAGTTTGAGTGATTTTATAACACAAAACGAAAGTGAATATACTTCAATTACATAAAATACAATTTAAATCGATTCACGGCCACCAGACACCTTGTAAAGAAAACCGAAACACTTGTGTTAATGTCCTTGTCGATCGATATGGCCGGTGTTTTTGTTCACGTGAAGCCTCACAAAGACTTTTTTTACACAATCGAGTTTATTTATCGGGCTGACGTAATCTAGGAGTCGGGCTTTGTAGCCCAACGCTAGTCGAGAACTTTTTGTGCTATCGAAAGTCTGTAGCAAAAAGCAGCACTTAAATAAAAAGATTTCTCACTTGCGTAAGGACAAGCTGCCGATGAGAATGGAAAATTTAGAGCAGAGGTTCGTGTTGTGAGATTCTGTTTTTAGTACTCTCACTAGATTGCAAACTAAAGCGATTTAAGCAAGTAAAATATTGTATTCACTAAAGCGAACTGTAGTGATGCCATTTTAAGGATACTTTATGGGGCAATGGACTTTAATAGACTGTTCTATTATAGTGGATTGAAGACGATCTGTTTCGTCCACTATACTATATTGCGTAGGCATCGATTCAAGTCTAGTTAATACTTGGGACTTTTGATATACTGTTTGATTCAATTACCCAATTTTGAAATAAGGATTTGCTCGTAACCTCATTTCTCACACCTATTTGTGTCCACTTTTCTATTCTAATAACATAGATCTTTCGCTTCGGAAAGTTTCAAACTAATTTTATCCCTCTTCTGTATAGCGATAAAATGCATAGTTTACATTCAACCACACGAGCCCTGTGCCCATAACTCCTTCATTCTCTTTAGTGGAATCTTATAACATCACAAGAAGTCGCTCTTATATTAGAAATGTTATTGCTTCATTAGCGCTTGGGAATTTGTTTACGCGTTTAAATTTCTCCACTCGCAGTTCAAAATTAAAAGCTGGTATAACTTCTAGAGTGTTCCATTATGTGAAATTTTGTTCGATTGTAACGAAATAGTTTTTTTTTATATATACAAGAAAACGCCAGTGATGTTGTTAAATTACTGTCAAATAGAAACAAGTCTGATGGTCGGGTCTAATTGATTAAATGGAAATTCGACCTCAAACGTAATTGGACATTTTAATGTTCCAGCCTACATTTTAATAACAGTTTAATTACAATTTATTAATGTACCCTTTTTCGAGGACGTTATTGGTTATCTGAATGCGTATCTCGTTAAAAATACTTCAATGGATTTTGAATATTTATTAATGGATCAGCGTGAACCATGAAGTCGCACTGCACATCTAATTCTGAGGCAAGGCTGCAAAGCCTTGAACACAGACGTAAAGTTGCTAGTTTATCGGTATTTTACCGGATACATTTTGGCGAGTGTGCCTTGGAATTACATAATTTAATTCCCCCAACCCCTTTCCATCATCGGACGACAAGAGACTCGGCGAAGCGTCATCGATACATGGTTGATATTCCACCAGTGCGCACGAAGCGTTTTGCTAGTACATTTATCATGCGCACCGCTAGAGAGTGGAACTCTTTGCCGGAGTCTATATTTCCCGAAAATTATAACCTGGGTATCTTCAAGTCAAGAGTGAATAGGTATCTTCTAGGCAAGCGTGCTCCACCGTAGACCACATCATCACTTTCCATCAGGCGAGATTGTGGTCAAACGCAAGCCTATTTCGATAAAAAAAAAAAAAATTAATTCACAACATAGTGTTACAATTCGCGGCTACAATGTACATCTAATGTGTTTTACTGTGTGTGAAGTATTTAGTATGTAAATGACGTTCGAATTTACAAGTGCATAAACCTTTTAAAAATATTTAAGTGTTTTTTTTGTATCATTGATGTTACGCTATAATGAGCACATGCTGGGGAGGTAACATACTTTATTAGGTCGTGTCTGGTCCATCTGGGTTGGTAATATGTGCCAATACTTTTATCTATTTCTGTCATCAAGCAGCTTAACAGCGTGTAAGCACTGTTTGTTCGGGTTTGAAAGAAATTAAATCCGCTGAAATTAATCCACGGACATTATGAAATTTAACATCTTTTGACGTGCACAGCTCAGTGTTATGTGGCACCGTTGTTTGTAGTCCATTAGGCGTATCACACTTAACTATGAGATAATCGTATGGTTGTCAAGCTGACTCGTAACACATGCTGTATTCAATGAATTCAGCGTGTATCACTACTACATAAAATGTATGTAATATGGGACCGTAGTCTCTCCTAGTTCTTGATACCCACAGGTTTGACCTAGTACTAGGTCAGGACTATGTGGGTGCCACTTATTATTATTATCTAATATTTGTCGTCGAAAAGAGCAGCGATGGCACAGTAAACTGCCGGAATTTTTCGGCTCAATACCAGCCTCAACGCACTTGGCTTTTCGAATGTATTCATTGACAATTATCGCTCGAATAGTAAAGGAACACGCAATGAGGAAACAATAAGAATCCATAAAAATTTCTAATGTACTTTTTCTAATCCCTTTCTACTGAAAGTAGAGGCAAAGTGTGCCCTCAATGGAACAGTGCATAATATAAGACCGATATTGCTAATAGTCGTAGTAATTTGTCAAGTCAGAATAAAAAATAAAGATATGCTGACTGTATAAGAGCAAAAGGTCGCACTGCATAATAAACAAGAAATTGGATACGGCACGCACTGGAACGAATAAACTGCATGATTTCATAATAAAACTGGGTCTTTTCCTTGTTACCGCGATTTTTACGCTGAACTCGAATTCGTGTTGGATTTATTTTGGGCTGTGTGATTTTGTTGACTGAATATTATTTTGTTGCCTTTATACATAGTCCGAGCTAAATGTTTTTATATTCAATGAGGTTTCAAGCATATTCACATTTCGATGTAGAATTTTGCTTGACTACATAAGTTAATAGAATTATGCCAATGTGTACTAAACTTTACAACTTTTGTGTATGGCTCTCTATGAGGGACTTGTCATAAAAATCCGATGCAACAATACGCGGCTGTCTAAATATTTAGGAATTCTCATTTACTAGATAATTTGATATAATTAGGATTGACTTAATTTAAAACTACCGATGTAGCTGTCTTGGTTAACTTAAGCGCAGACAGACTTAAAGGACCTAATTAATATGAAACATACTATCTATAATATTTCTTTGACCTTATGCTACGCTAGTGGCTAGACCAATTTGCATGGTAATTTATACATTCCACTTGACACTGACAATGATGCATACGATAAAAACCAGTATTAAGCCGCGTTTGACGGCTACTGAGACAATAGCCAGCGATATGTCCGCTTTGTATGTAATAGGGTAGTTTCCTATGTTTTATTTTGTATATCATATAACATACACCCGAAAATAATACGAAACATAAACACTTTTGTAAAAACGGAATCACAATTGATTCAAAAAGAATGCTGGAATTCTATATCTTAGTATAAGCAAAAGTGCGTGCGTAGTGAGAACATCTCACTATCTCCTTCGCACGACTACACCGTAATGGCCACTACGAGCGATGACGTCATAAATCACATTGTTCGTCCATTTTCTGTCGTTTGATAATGACCCCTTCCACCAGATTTGAAATTTTTCGGGGTTGGGTTAAATTTGTTTCGATAATAGCTTTTAGTTAATGTAAGTTTAGTAACTTTTAATCTGTTTTTAAGTGATAGAAAATATCAACTATTTGTTTCGAGATTGGGAACAGTGTTGCGTCGCGCCGCATCCTATCTCAGTTGCATATCTCAAAACGTACCACGGTCGCTGTAATAAGTCATGTGGGGTGTTTATCTCTTGCGTCCTAGATAAATAGACTTTGAAACAACCACTTGTGTCAATATTTTCATGCCATGTCGCTTTGAGGTGTTCGTGTTTAAGTATTTTTTTCGCCCATTCATATTACCCGGTTATTTGGTAAACATTGGGCATATGTTTCGACGGTTGTACATCGCAATCATCGCATAATGAGTTACAGCAACCCAAGGTATATAAATACTAGTTATTGCCCGCGGCTCCGCCCGCGTGTAGGTTATTTTTGGAAGAAGAGGTACACAAGAGATACAATTCATGGAGGCATCTTAAGCTCCACCTTCACAGCTACCTTTACATACATACATACATACATATACATATACACTCACGCCCGTATCCCATGGGGGTAGGCAGAGACTATTGAGTGCCACAAGCTACGATCCTGACACACTTCTTTCGCCTCTTCCACATTCATACATCTTCTCATACATTTACGACGGTTGGAGGTACTTCTGATCTGCCCTTTTAGGAGAAGATCGTTTATCTGATTCGTAAACGTTCTCCTTGGGCGCCCTCTACCCACTCTTCCAGTCACATTTGCACGGTAAATAGCTTTCGTAAATCGCCTTTCATCCATCCTCTCCATGTGGCCAAACCATCTCAGCATACCTCTTTCTATCTTAGTCACCACATCATTCTTCAACTCACAACGATCTCTTATCACACTATTCCTCATGCGATCAGCAAGGGTGACTCCACACATACTCCGTAAGGAACGCATCTCCACCGCATTAACTCCACTTTCATGCTTCTTCTGCCACACCCAACTTTCACTTCCATACATAAGTGTCGGTACCAGCACACCATTATGAACAGCCATTCGCGCCTTTTGTGACACCGCCTGGCTGCTCATTATCGCGTGCAAGGCACCATTCACTTTATTACCTGCCATCACTCTCCTTTCAATATCCCTCTCATATTTCCCATTTCTGGTTAACACGCTTCCCAAATAAACAAACTCTTTCACTTGTTCCACTCTCTCACCATCTATATTTATGTTACATTCCGTAACATCTTCCTCTCTTTCTATCACCATAACTTTCGTCTTACTTCCATTAATTTTCATTCCCTTCTCCTTAAACGACTCATTCACTACATTTAACATGTCTTGTAGCTCCCCCACCGATGACGCAAGCAATACCTGGTCATCGGCGTAGAGAAGACACTTGACATGCAACTCATTCATTCCCAGTCCACATTCCATATCTTTCAAAACTGTCAAACAGCTGTCCATATAAAGATTAAAGAGCCATGGAGACGCAACACATCCCTGTCTAACACCTCTAGAAATGTTAAACCAGTCTGAGTGCGCTCCATTTACCCTTATACATGCTTTGGAGTCCTTGTACAAAGACTTCAAAGCACTCACTAGGCGGCTCTCAATCCCATATGTTAGTGACAGTGTTAACCACAGTTCATCCCTCGGCACACGATCATAAGCCTTTTCCAAATCTACGAAGGCACAGTACACCTTTTTGGACTTGGCCAAGTGTTTTTCAACGATGCACCTTATGGAAAAGACTTGATCAGTGCAACCCATTCCTCTTCTAAATCCTGCTTGCACATCCCATATTTTTTCTTCACTATCATTCATCACTCGTGTGATCAAGATCTTTGCATACAATTTACCGACGACGCTGAGAAGACTTATGCCTCGATAGTTTTTGCATTCTTGCTGTGACCCTTTGCCTTTATAAAGCGGAACAATAACGGCTTTACACCAGTCTTCTGGCACTCGACCATTGCTCCAACATATATTAAAAAGTAGCCACAACAATTTTGCCACTATACTTTTGCCGCTTCTCAACATTTCGACAGTAACCCTGTCATACCCTGCAGCCTTGCCTATCTTCATATAGTTCAACGCATTCATTATTTCATCTTCCGTAATCACCTTGTCTGCATCGCTTTTTGAGTGAGCCGAGTCTATAGCATCCTGTCTATTAGCTATGCTCTCATCGCTACACTCAAAAAGATTTTTAAAATACTTTTTCCACCGATGCAAGACTTCCCTTTCATTGCTCAACATTCTCCCATCCTCACTCCTAATCACGCCTAACTTAGACGCCCCTGATGATCCCCTAGCTAACCGTACCTGTTTCCAGAACAGTTTGATATTTGCATTGAAATCACCAGAAAGCTTTTTCTCAAGCGTTCCTTTCTTACTTTCTTTCTTTCTAGCAACTACATTCTTAACTCTCTTTTTTGCTTCAGCATAAATGCCCACTGCTTTTATTCTTTGCGGATCTGTGTTCCCTACCACATTCATGAATCCTTTCGCTTTTATAGCTAGTAAATCTAGCCATGCCTTTTTCTTCGCTTCCACGACCTCTTTCACTTCATTATCCCACCATTTATCATCAATCAATCTTTCCTTCCGCTTTGCTACTCCACATACCTTAGTAGCTGCTCCAACCAGACTGGTCTTCACAGTTTCCCAAACCACATCCATTCTACCCTCATATTCATCTTCCCATATGTGCGACGTCTTAACTCGCAACTCTTCCAAATATCTTTCTTGCACATCTATCTCTTTCAACTTTTCGACTTTGATGCGACTGAAGCTTGTTGTCGATGTTTGCGGCCTGTGTCGCCAGCATTTGAACAGACCACTAATTCGGCCTACAACTAAATAGTGATCCGTTCCTACGCTAACTCCACGAAAGCTTCTCGTATCGACAACTTGTCTTTTGAGCCTACGGTCTACAATAACAAAGTCGATCACGCTTCTGCTTCCATTCCTCTCCCATGTATACTTATGGATCTCCTTGTGGTTAAACATACTGTTTGTCACTACAAGGTCCTTCTCCAAACACACCTCTAACAAACTCATGCCATTCTCATTTATTCTCTCGTCACCATACTGTCCTAAAACACCTTCCAAACCATCTCTTTTCACTCCGACCCAACTGTTAAAATCACCTATCTTAACTATCTTTTCATTACTTCCGCAAATGTTCAGAGTTCCTCTCACACTTTCCCAAAAATTCTTCCTCTCCGACTCAGAGCAACCCATGTCTGGCGCGTAAACCGCCAGCACAAAAATTCGGTATAGCCCAATTTTGAGTCGAATCCAGAGAAGTCTGGGACTTATACATTCGTACCCTTTCATAAAGTGAGCTAATCGGTCGGAAACGACAATACCGACACCCTGACGAGCACGCTCGGTTTCTGGGACTCCTGACCAAACTGCCGTTAAATCTCCATGTTGCGTTATTTCGCTTCCTTTCCTTTTAGTCTCACTCAAACTCAAAATATCAATCTGCCTTTCTTTCATCACCTGACACACTTCATCCATCTTATCTCTCATCCCTCCCTGTATATTTAGCGTAGCTATGCGGCATCCCGCAGCCCGCTTTTCGCCTCGTGGGATACAGTGGCGTGATGTGTGGCGAACAGCATCGCCGCCTCCGAGTTTAAATACTTTCCTCATTTAGTTCCCACGATTAGCAAGCTACCTTTACATTTTTCTATATTTTGCTATCCCATAGACAGCGTCCTTTTCCGGGATAAAAAGTGGACTATGTCATTTTCTGATCCCTTTACTGCCACTATGCAAAAAATCATGTCGATCCCTTGCTCTGTGAATAAATAAGCTATCCCACGGGAACTGTAAATTATTCCGGGATAAAAAGTAGCCCATGTGCTATTCCAAACTATAATCTATCTCTGAGCCAAATCTCCACCAGATCCTTCCAGCTGTTGTAGCGTGATTGATTAACAAATATCCATCGTAAGTAGTAGGTTTATGAATTTGTTTTTTTTAGTGCCGCGATAGACAGACGAGCAGACGGGCCACCTGATGGTAAGTAGTCACGGCCGCCCATAGACTTCTGCAATGCCAGGGCACAGCAAGGCCACTGCCTACCGTTAAATTATGAAATTAAGGAGAGACTTTGTTTTTTTTAGTAATCTTTAACTTTGGTGACAATTTGTCTTAAGACTTTCATCAGGAACTAGCAAACATAAGGTTTGAAAGACGATTTTATGTAAAGACGCCCATACAGTAACAACTTATCTTTACGATCAATCAGAAACACGAAGGAGTGCATAATATTCTAAATGATAGTAACAACTTTCCTTTACGATTAAAATCAAGAGCAAAAAATCGCGTACATCGATGAAATTTTATCTATACATTACGAACAATAATGTTTTTTGCTCCTCTCGTATGCAATGTTGCATGATTAATCAACAGAACGTAAATAGATCGGTTGTTAAACGATTAAATTACCAATCGTAGTTGCAATTAAAATGTTACACTTTTACCACTCGCCTCGTGTTAGTCATTTTTTGTACGCCATGATTTTGCATACGTAGACGGCACATAATTATGTATTTTCTTTTTCTTTTCATTGTCGTATGCATGTGTCAAATGTCTTTGTAATTACTTAATTAATTACACGCATATTCGACAGTCTCCGTGGCGCAGTAGGCGACTAGCCGCCTGTGAGAACGAGAGGCCGTGGGTTCGATTCCCACGCCGGGATAAATGTTTGTGTGACAGACAGATATTTTTGTCCGGGGTCTGGGTGTTGTGAGACCGAATGTCTCTCGTTGTCCTGATACCCGCGATACAAGATCGTATCCTAGTGTGGGATCGGGGCTTTGTGTGACTGTTGGGTGTTTTTTTTTTAAGGTTTGGTCTTTGGTGCGTGAAAGATTATACGAATTGCATCGGTGGCGCAGTTGTAATTGCGTGCGCGATACGACTGCTGTGCTAAGGTCTCGGGTGCGATCCCCGGGTCGGGTAAAGTGATATTGAGTTTTTCTATCACTGAATACTCAACATCAGCGTGAAGTCTGGATTGTGCCCGGTATGGCGACATGCTCGCCCCCTGTCACATTATGGGATGATATTAAGCTCGGCGAAATGTAGATGTACTGGTTACACCTCTGCCTGACTCTTGGGGGATTACTGGCATGAGTGCATATGTTTGTAATATTATACGGCAAAGGTATACTGATTAAGTAATACGCTATTATCACTTGTATTGTAGTAACTTAACAAATCATTCCGTGCTACAATTAATTCTATATCGGTCCAGGAAATTTCTAGTTTTCAAAGTCTCATTGTACACTGGACAAAAAAGGTTTCATGACATAAAAAGCACTGGTGACAATCGATAAATTGAATAGCCTCAACAGCAGAGACTGGAAAAATGTTATTTCATATCAGCAGTGCAATGTATTATAGGGGTTAGGGACTCGGCACAGCGGCTGCTCGGATTGCCATCATCCGAGGGGGTGCTGGGTCGTAAGACCGGCTAGTCCAGCATAACCGTTTCATTCTAATTCCCCCCCCGGCCGGCAGTAATAAAACGCTAAACCTGCGATAAAAATAAGGTAAGTAAGCATATTACTAAAATATTAATAAAATTCAGATCAATTAACTTTCTAATTTACAAAATGTATACCTAAGATTTTTAAAATTTTAATGACCACTTAACAAACTTTCTCTAGACTAGATCAAAATTAGAAATAACGTATAGACGGAAATGCTCTGAGACGATTTTTTTTATCGTATACTGATAAACGAGAACACCATCTGTTCTTGTGAAAATAAAATAAAATTATATTAAAAGTGAATCTATATCTATAGATTGTAGTCACAATAATACATGCCGAGATTAAATGTCTAGAATAAATTGCAGTGATACAAAAACAAAGAATATCCACCGAGCCATAATCACCCTTATAATCGCAAGTATAAACTAGTTTACAGAACTCGCTTTCGATGGACACACAGGTGATTCAACAATACTCAGAATACAAGTTTATCCTTATTATCTTTATCTTATAAGATTGCTGATCTAATAAAAATGCAATAAAACTAACTTCATCGTGTTGAGTTCATTTCATAAAATCTGTGTACATTGCTTTTAACATACCTACATATAGCAGTCGTATAGCTAAAGCTAAATCATCATCATCATTATCATCATGTCAGCCGAAGGACGTCCACTGCTGGACATAGGCCTTCCCAAAGAGTGCCACAATGACCGTCCCTGCGCCACCCGCATCCAGCGGACTCCGGCGACCTTTACCAGCTCATCAGTCCTCCTTGTGGGGGGTCTACCCACGCTGCGCCTTCCGGTACGTGGTCGCCATTCCAGAACCTTTCTGCCCCAACGGCCATCGGTTCTACGCGCAATGTGCCTAAAGCTAAATGATATCGTTTATTGATTGATTAATAATTAATAATTAGGCAATTAAATAACTCTTGTGACAAAGAATATCTTATATTTTTTTGACTTTGACTTTGACATTGCATATAATATCTATCTATAAATAAAAATTTATGTCAGCATGTTTGACCTCTATGGACTCTTAAATTATTCGTCCGTTTATGATGAAACTCTGGTGAGTCGTTCTTCATACGCCCACGATGGTTCCTGGACCAAAAAATAAAAAGAACTCGCTAGATGGCGCTGCAGAACATCTACTTCAATACCGTTCAACCGATCGCAATTAATCAAATTTACTTTATGTGGTATTGCAACGCAGGCCGGGTGCAGCTTATTACATATACATATATTTACATACGTAGCGTTCTTTGAGGTCATCATTGTTATATAAAATTAATTTTATACTATTTATATAATATTCTTACCTTGGAAATAAAATCGAAGTCTAATATTTTATGTGGCTTTGATGTGGACTATATGTATTTCTAAAACGTTGCATGCATTAAAATGAGTACCAAGTCCTAACATGACGCTATCTGAGAAACTGACGACGACGCTATCTTAGCTATCATTCATATTCGCCCGGATAGCGGCACACACAAGTGTGTCGCGTTCCGGATCCAGCCAGTGTACATCCGGTTTTCGTCGGGGGTCTTGAGTTGCGGTACGATGTTTAGTCGTTTTGCGGCCTTCTGAGTACTCTGACACTAGACCCTCGACCTCTTCTTCACCTTATTGCCCATGGCTTAGTGTGAAGAAGTAGGCCAGAATTATTGTGTTGAGTAGCGGGGGATGGATTGTATCTCGCTACACGATACTCTAATCGGACGGCACTGCGCTTACCATCAGGTGCAGTGTGGTCACTTTGCCGTGCCAGGACAAAAAAAACAAACTCAAGAGGGCTTACTTTACCTCTGGATATTATGCGGCGCGACCCAGACATGAGAAGATCCAGAAATCGAAACTCGAGAGTCAAATATTACTTCGTGTATTATTTGGTATGTCAAAATTCATGTCTGTTACCGACTAGCATTTTTTTCAGAAATCATTCCGGTACACACATGTGAACAGTTCGTCTGTTCCGTTTGGCCTTCGTGTATAAACGCCTTTAGACCCAAATCCCGTATGTCCATATTATGTCGTCACTTTCATTGTTCACGCTCAAGGCACTTATGTCTCGAACCATACATAGTAGCTATACAATTCCTTCGTATGATCTAACAGTTATATAATACTCTTTGATATACGCTTGACAATTAATAACCATACATATTAACTTTTCCCTTAAAACCGTTCGAACAAAACAAAAACACTTGCTCTGGATATTAGTATGTACCTGCTATTGTGAACAAAACTATATGATTATCAATTTATATAAACTATCATAGTATTGTTAAATAAACACACCCTACAGTCACACACATAGTTCTGACCCCACACTTGGTAAAACATGTATCGTAGATCATCAAGAACTACGAGGCACTACGGTCCCACATCACCCAGACTCGAAACAAATATCTGTAACACAAAAGTTTTTCTCAGTGTGGGAATCAAACCCACGGCCTCTCGTTTCACAACCGGCTACTCGCTCGATGCGCTACGGAAGGTGATCACGGCAATATATGCTAGTGACTAGATTCGCTAGCGTATTTAAAGAATATTTGCTTGTACCCTTCTATATACCGATGGTACCTCGCATTACCATACGCCAGATACTCTAACACCTCGTGACAAGGAAATTAACCATATTTACTCAACTATGTAAATGTGTAACAATAGTTTACGTAATAGCATAATTTGTTATGTAACTTATGTATCATTGAAGCAATTATAATGTAAATTAAAATGAATACATACTTACATATACACTCACGCCTGTAATTCCCGAAGGGGTAGGCAGAGGTGTAACCAGTACACCCACTTTTCGCCGAACTTGGGTCCCATAATGTGATAGGGGGCGAGCCTATCGCCATACCGGGCACAGGTTCCAGACTTCGGACTAATACTGAGAATTTCTAGATAGCAAAAACCAATATTACTTTACCCGACCAGGGGATCGAACCCGAGACCTCAGCACAGCAGTTGTAACGCATGCGCCACCGAGGCAGTCTATAAAATGAATAATATATAAGTTAATATATGTGTTAACTTCTAGTCACTTATGAATGAGTTTTGAGGCAAACGTAACTCGTATGTGAAGTAACTCGTATTCGAATCCTTATAGCAGTTGTATTTTAGTAACGGAGTTTTTTTTTTTTTTAGTTCCTCGATAGGCAGACGAGCAGACGGGCCACCTGATGGTAAGTAGTCACCGCCGCCCATAGACTTCTGCAATACCAGGGCACAGCAAAGCCGCTGCCTACCAAAGTTTATCAGAGTTTATCAAGAAATAAAAGACGATGTATACCAGCTGTATTGTAATAACTAATCACAGACATTATCATGCAATAATTCATAACAATTATAACTCCGCACACGTAATGCGATGCGGCCGCCCAGCAGTCTCACACCAACCTTCCGCGCAAACAGTACTTGATTAATGCATTGGAAACTATCGCACCTCAAACAGACCTGTCCTTTCAGTGCGGTGTTTAGGTCACTTCGTCTAAATCAGTGGCTGGATGTCCGCCAAGCATTTGTTCTATTGTCGAGTTCCTCCGTCATGGTCGTTTTATAGTGAGGCGTGTGTAGAGTTGCCAACCGTCCTGCTTTTCCAGGACATGACCGGGTTTTCTGGTCCTGGAAGGATTTTAAGCAGCGTCCTGTGTTTTTAAAGTGCACTGATATGGTTCTTTTATTTAATATTAGCATTATATTATATTAACATTACCGGCGGCATCACGGATCCCGAGTGAAAAAGTGTTTTAAAACAAAGACGCGTCCTGTAGGCATACTCTAGAAATCAATTCCAATCTCGAACTCTATACAGTTTCAATTCCAATCTAGAAGATATTTGAACTCGTAACTCACTCAACTAAATGAAATAGAATATTTACGAACTAGCGATCGTAAATATAGGCCAACTGCGTTCAAGAGTGCCAATTGTACAGTTTTCGAACCCAATCTCAATTTTAAATTGGAGTTGAGTGTCAAGAGTAATCCTCCAGTTTTTAAACTGAATTGTCCTGATTTGTACAAATTGAAAGTTTTTGAAATTCTGGATTGGTAACCCTAGTGTATTGCCACTGCCTGACAGCCGGCTAGGGTCGTTGAACCCCTGAATAAGGTATATCGGTCTCGTTGTGACGCACGCGGGGTGTTCAATTCCGTACAGTCGGCGGCGTAGGATCGACATCTACCGTACCGTCACCTGCGCAACTTGCGTTGACGTTTGTTTGGTGAAAGTGAGGGTGGTTGTGTTTTTAATTTTTGTACGGCCTTAGGTTAATTAGATAAGTGAACTCGGTCAAGGTGTTTCGAGCGCGAAATAGGTGGAAATTCATGTCGGTTCGGTTACGTGACCGGAAATCGTACGGTTACCCAACGGTTTCGTGATGTGTGGGAAGTGCCTAACATTTCTTTCATTGTGAGCCGAGAGAACGCTGTGATAATCGCTTAGAGATCGACATTTCACTTTTGTGCTCACAAAGAAGAAATTGCTTACGTATGTATCAATGACGTATCTTTTACCATTACCGTTATCAAGATGTTGTAGAACATAATTGTTTATCGCTTTGCGGCTTTGTATTGCTCCGTTGTAATTGTTTCAAAGTATTATGTGTATTATGCTAGTAATGTTGAAGTTTATTGTTCAGTATATTTGTATATTTCTCATAATTATCTCCTATAGGAAAAACAATATAAAAAGCAGTGATGGCCTAGTTGGTTGCGGTACAGACTGTCAAGACGAAAGTCGTATGTTCGAAACCCAAATGGCATACACCTCTGACTTTTCTAAAGTGATGTGTGTATTAAATGTTAATTATCGCTTGCTTTAACGGTGAAGGAAAACATCGTGAGGAAACCTGCATACCTGTAATTCTCGTAAGAATTTGGAAGGTATGTGAAGTCTACCAGCCCGCATTAGGCCAGCGTGGTGGACTAAGGCCTAACCCCTCTCATTAGTACAGGAGGCCCGAGCCTAGCAGTGGGACAATATTTAGTACAAGGCTAGTATCTCCTATAGGAAATAATATTCCTATCTACCGCAAGTAGAACTATATGTCACCAGGATTATGGTAATTGTGTCCTAGTTTCATAATACCTTCGCTTAGATTTACTATTAGTGTAGGTGTAAAACATTCAGAACTTGCCAAATATAAATATTCAACAGTTTGGTTACTTAAGTTATAGAGGGGGTATACTAAGATAAAGAAGTCGGTTGAAGCCAACCATAGATATGTATATTTTTGTGGCAATGAAAATATTGTACTAATATTATTTGACAGCCTCCGTGGCGCAGTAGGCGAGTAGTCGGCTGTGAAACGTGAGGCCGTGGATTCGATTCCCACGCCGGGGCAAATGTTTGTGTGACAGACAGGCATTTGTGTCCGGGATCTGGGTGATGTCAAACCGAAAGTAGTGTGGGGTTGGAGCTATGTGTGTGACTGTTGAGTGTTATTTATTATTATTATTATATACACAGACTATGTTTGAATGTGTCTGGTTACTTACCACTCTGGTACTAAAATGAATCAGATACTCTCCGGCTATCTAAAACCCAGTAGACCTATGAAAGCAACTTTGATAATCATAAATCCTGCCCACACACTATAATAACAGGCAAATGACCAATTCAAAACTACAAAATGATACATAATAAAAGAGAGAACCGTTTGTATAGCCAAATTTTATATTTTAAAAAAATGGAATAGGCTTTGACTAGTTAACATTATTTAAATATTGTTAATATTTTAACCCGTGTTAAACTACTGCTTACATTTACTGCTCATATTATGGGTACTCCCACAATATGAGCACTATGAGCTCTTTGCGATATGCGTATATGTCTGTACACTCTATATACATCTGTAACTTGTTTTGTGTGATCAATATTTTGACTTCAATACGTCATAATCTAAGCGTTATCGAATGTAGAAATAGAACATATACATATACACTCACGCCTGTAAACCCCAAAGGGGTAGGCAGAGGTGTACACTAGTACACCCACTTTTCGCCGAATTTCGGTTCCATAATGTGATAGGGTGCGAGCCTATCGCCATACCGGGCACATATTCCAGACTCCGGACTGATACTGAGAATTTCTAGATAGAAAAACCCAACATCACTTTACCCGACCCGGGGATCGAACACGAGACCTCAGCGCAGCAGACGTAACGCATGCGCAATTACAACTGCGCCACCGAGGCAGCCTAGTAGAAATAGAAAAGCTTTTATATTGCCATTGGGCTAGGACATCAGATAAGCTGTAATATAGTATACACTATATACCATAAAGCTATCATGAAAGACGCGTCATATACATATAGAGTAGCTAATGGATATATTACATCACATGATAATATTTCCATAATGCCGTTGTCACGAATCTTCGAAAGATCAGAAAACACGATTGACTAGATGAGCTGGGTTACAGATTTAAATGGATTAGTTTATTTTTCAATAAACTCTAATACATAAGTGGAAGAGCCACGCTGTAGACATATTTGTCTCCAGCATGAATGGGCCGGCTCGGCCGGGGTAGTACCACTGTCTCACAGAAAACCAACGTAAAGTTCACTGTCGCGTTTCGTATGGTAAGTGAGATATCCGGATGCCCAGATTCCCCCTTTCCTTCCCTAATCCCTATTCCTGTCCTTCAAGGCCGACAGCGCATACATGACACTTTTGGTATTGTTGATGTTCATGGGCGGTGGAGATCACTTAACATCAGGTAACCCACCGGCTCGTTTGTCGGACTATGCTATAAAAAAAAAACTCGCCTATAAAGAACGCAAATATATTTTTGTGTACATCCGGATTTGCAGTTTTTCAAATGGATTTGCTTGTAAATTCTAAATTTTAAATCTTTCTTATCAAATAAATAAATATTTATACCTAATAGTAGGTAGTTTTAATATATTGTAGCCACTTAAGTCGAATTTATTTTAATGGTCAGGGAAATTGCTATACATCCTTGATAGCCTCCGTGGCGCAGCGGGCGATTATCCGGCTGTGAAACGAGAGGCGGTGGGTTCGATTCCCGCACCGAGACAAATGTATGTGTGAGAGACAGATATTTGTTTCGGGTCTGGGTGTTGTGGTACCGTAGTCCCTCGTAGTTGTTGATATCCACGATACAGGTTTTACCTAGTGTGGGATCAGAACTAGGTATGTGTCTGACTGTTGAGTGTATATATTTATCTAGTATAACCGGCTTAGTCGAATCTGCTATTCGTTCTGTCATTATATTCTTTACACCAAGCTACTTTCCACAAAATCGTATAATTTATCAGACGACCCACTTGAACTATTGCCCCCTCGTAAAAACATAGAAGTGCTGCTTTATTTAATCAATACATTTGTGGTGCAGGTACAAAAGCAGATGGCTCGCGAGTACGAGCAGCTGAAGGCGACGGTGGCGACGCTACAAATGTTCCAGCACGAAGGAGAGAAGGCCATCACACCACTCACTGGCAGTAAGTTCATTTATATCACACTAGCTGTTGCTCGCGGCTCCGCCCGCGTGGAGCTCATGTTTGGGAGAAAAAGTATACAATACAAAGTACCACTTTTCATCCGTTTAACTTCAAAATGACTGATTTTCATACAAATTTCATTCCCTAATTTATCCCCTTAGGGTTGGAATTTCCAAAAATCCTGAAATATAGTTTTTATTTTTAACTAGAAGGCCAAATACTAATTTTCATGAATTTAACTAAAAAAAATACGTATTTTCATATAAACTTTCATCCCCTATTTACTCCCTTAGGGGTGGTATTTCCAAAAACCCTTCCTTAGTCGATGCCTACGTCATAAAATGTACCTACTGTCAAAATTTCAAGTCTAACCCCAGCCGTTTAGGCTGTGCGTAGATATGTCAGTCAGTTTCTTGTTTTATATATTTATACAGATACAGTTTATGTATATTAAATAAAAAAAATAAACAATAAAACGTCTAAAATATCTATTTATGAATGTTCTGAATCGTTGAAAACTTTTTGGCTGTTACAAATAGTCGTACTAGAAATAACAATCAGATAAAACAATCTGTAACAGACTTGTTTAACATTTCAGTTGTAAAATCGTGATAGAACCGCTTTGTGTTTGCGTTTTACATTTGACACATCATAGGTCAGACATTCTGGTTTATTCGAGAACATTACATACTATTAGTATAGAATGAGCCATATTCTATGCCATTAAATATGGCGATTAATTGTGAACGTTCAGAAATTGAAGAAAATACATTTTTTTTATACTGGTTTCTTATATTTACGCGAATATTATACATTGAAATAAAACGAAGTTTACGGATTATATCGCGGTTTATTTTACTTTTTTAACCCGACGTTTCGAAGACTTTACAGCCTTCATGGTCACGGGGGAGACTGAGTTGTATGTCATCTCGATAGTGTAGTGCAGTGTTTCTACCCTCAATGTAGTTGATGTTACATTTTTATTTTGATGTAGTCCGATCTACGCAGAAAGAGCTCACACTCGCTGCAAAGCTTCACAGGATCACCCGTTTGGCATATCTGAAGATTGCCTGAAATTTCATCAAAATCTCTCTAGCCGTTTTGGAGTCCATATGGAACATACATACACACATCGATTTTTATATATAGATTAGGCGAACAATCAGTTTGAAATTTTTTAAACGTCTGAATAACTAGGGGCAGATAGTTCGCTCGTCTAATAGTAAGCGCCACATATTATTGATTCTTAAAAAAACCTGCCCAATATTTTTGCCTCTAGTTTTTAGTTAGTACTATTAAAATGATTCCATAGATAGCTCTATTAATAAATTCTACAATGACACCAATGATATTGTATTAAAAAGAGGAAATCATTGAATGACACAATGTTTTAGTACTATATACTTTTCTGTTACATAATTTTTGCCAAACAATAGTAGTTATATTAACTACATTGACACGACAAACGCTTCATAAATTGCACACGTTTTTAACATAACTGCTAAATAAAAAATACACAAAACATCTCGTATAATATGGAGGATTAAATGGTTATTTAAATTTTCTAATAGTAACAAAAATACGTACTGCCAAATAACTTATTAAATCATACATCAATAAATACACCCAACAGTCACACACATAGTCAAACACACTAGGTCAAACCTGTATCGTGGGTATCAAGAACTACCAGGGAACTACGATCCCACAACACTCCGAAACGAATATCTGTCAGTCACACAAATATTTGTCTCGGTACGGGAATCGAATCCACGGCTTCTCGCTTCACAGCCGGCTACTCACCCATTGCGCCACGGAGGCTGTTAATTTATTCACAATATTTTTTCACAACTTATGTTTGATTCATGTTTAACCAGTAATATGTAAGTAAAAAGAACCAATTACTCAGACATATGTATAGAAGACTATCATCTATACGACCTATGAAAAGCCATTAATAAAAAATTACCCGCATGTGAATACCCAGTAGAGTTTTACATGTGCCTGCGTATCTATTCAACCGATAACACCGAACAAAATACTTGACAACAATGGTCAATAATAAATTACAGTGAATTCGACGAAACCTTTACTAAAAGTTCATCAAACCGTTAAAACGTTCGATATATCTACGAATATAACAAAACTGTTCATTTTACTGTGTTAGATATAAAGTGAAATAGTTTCTGTGTGCTATCGTAGATCAAACAAAACAGCTATTTAGATTGTCTAGATGTTTCTTATCTTTAGTTAATTTCGCGCGCCCCAATTTCCTCGAATGTTATAACAATCCGGAACAATGGGTTGTATTCTTGATCGCAGAACTGATACTATGTATTCCAATACTGACTTCAATATGCCCCATTTTTAACCGACTTCAAAAAAGGAGGATGTTCTCAATTCGTCGGAATCTTTTTTTATGTATGTTCCCCGATTACTCGAAGATTCAAGAAATTCTTTTTTTGTTTAAAAGGGTATACTTCCCAAGTGGTCCCATTGGCACCAAGTCTGGATCTGATGATGGGATCTCAGAAATATCAAAGGCAACCCTCAAATGTTATAGTGACGCATAATTTGTTTTCTTATTGAAGTCTGTGTACTTTTTATGAATTAAAAAACTTTTTTATGCTCTTACAAGACACTTGTGAGTAAAGTAAGTACTTGGGATCATGTTGCTAGTGGCGAAGGCTCCAAACAACACGCATCATCCAGTTTATTTAATTACGGTATCCCCAATACGTATTTTATAATAATACTAGCCCTGTGTTAAACATTGTCCCACTGCCGGACACGGGTCTACTAATAAGAGGGGTTAGGCCTTAGTCCACCACGCTGGCCTAATGTGAGTTGGTAGACTTCACACACCTTCGAAATTCTATTGAAAATTCTCAGGTATGCAGGTTTCCACACGAAGTTTTCCTTCATTGTAAAAGAAACCGATAATGAGTAATGAATATACACGTAACTTTAGAAAAGTCAAAGGTGTATGCCATTTGGGCTGGTTTCGAACATACGACTTTTTCGTTTCGACAGTCCGTACCAACTAGACTATCGCTACGTGTTTTATACAACATAATTATTATATTAGGTCGTAATATTGATAGTATTGTCTCTAACCTTCATCCTCCACCACTTCCTTCCACACCACACCTACCGAGCCCCGGTAACCAGGCTTTGGCAGTAACCAAGACTACCAAAGACAACACTATCTACAGATTACTGTTTGTCCGAAATCTTTCCCATTTCGCCCATAATATTTAAAATTCATCGAACGACATTTAAAACCTAAAATCGGAAACTAACACGTTATTTGAAGTCAATAAGTGAGATTTCCTATAGCCCAAATTTATTTACCCTTTCTTTCCTCTTTCTTTAAGACCGGCAACGCACCAATGATACTTGTTTTTTGGGTATTCATGGCGTTAATCACTTAACTTTAGTTTGCTCGTTATTCGGTCATTGCTATAAATTAAAAAGTTTTTTATTCATAAAAAGTACACCGACTTCAATAAAAAACAAATTATGCGTCACTATAAAATTTGAGGGTTGCCCTTGATTTGTTTGAGATCCCATCATCACCACCAATCCTGACTTGGTGCCAATGGGACCACCTGGGAAGTATACCCTTTTAAACAAAAAAAGAATTTCTCGAATCGGTCCAGGCGTCTTCGGGTTATCAGGTAACTCCTCCTCACCTCCTCCTTTTTTGAAGTCGGTTAAAAAGCTATAAAGCAACACCAAATAACAATCAACTGTCGACACCGAAAAAAGTGTTACGATCCATCATAAATTCGAACCACACACCCGTCGAACGTTCGCCAGCTAGACTATAAAAGTTCAACGCACGTCATCGAACTCTAGACGTCTACTTGACCTTCGTGTCGTGTTCTACAGCCATGTCCGCTATTATGTCACGCCTCGACATGGTACAATGGTAGGGAAGCGATTTCAACCGTCGCTACATGGAGAAATTACACGGACTGTTGATTCCTGTTGGGTGGTAATCAATATACAATGAAGCTTCGTTTAGATTGATGAAGTAGACGTTATGCAGACTTTTTGGATTTGTTTCGTAAATGATATCAAATCATTTAATTGATCTAGAAAATATCTATATCAGAAATGTCTCTATGAAATATTATTTAGGTGCAGTAGGCGAGTAGCCGGTTGTGAAACGAGATGCCGTGGGTTCGATTCCCACACCGGGACAAATGTTTGTGTGACACAGATATTTGTGTCGGGTCTAGGTATTGTGGGACCAAAAGTCTCTCGTAGTCCCTGATTCCACGATACAAGACTCGTATCTTAGTGTGGGCTATATGTGTGGCTGTTGGGTGTTATTAACCAATTAGGCCACTAGGGACACTTTAAATATTATAATAATGTTAAAGTCTACTGGTAGGTACTTCGGAAATGCCCACTGGTCTAAGAAGAATCACCAAGAAACTCAGCTGTGGGTCTTTTGTAATGTGTCATTACATGATAATGGTTAAAAAATACTGATTTCGATTAATAGAATGGATACATATGTATTGAATAGGATGTAAGGACTTAAGTACATAGTCTACATAGTACATCAAGTCATTACTTTAATTCTTTATTTTTGTATAACAAAAGCTAGCTACCGGTGATGTAGGTCACGTTATAAGTGTTCTCCATCCTCCACCGTCCATGAACACTCGCAATACCAGAAGAATTATTGGTTACTTGACTAGATTTAAGAAAAGTCTCTGAGTTCAAGTTTTCCCCATACCAATCCACAACTAATGTGTATAAGGCATGGGGACGCCATATTCAAATGTCGCTTCATTCAAAATTTACACTGGTAGACGAAATTGATCACAACTTGGCGTTGCCACATAAATTAGAAATAAATAGATATCCCTGACATCGAGATACTATATGTATGACTTTTTAATTTTACTATAAAAAATAAAATGTCATCAAAGTTGACAAACAAAACTTATAAATATTCAATAAGAAATTAAAATCGATGAAATGCTTTTTTTATTCAAATAATACAAGTATATTGAAACTGTCCGAATTTAGTTGAAGTTTTTATTGTGAGATTTATTTCATGCATCTAAATTATGAATTTGATACGGTGATGCATAATGTGTTCTACATTTATGTCATAGCTTTAAATACGTACGTCGACTTGTTCTTTTATCGTAAACGTTACAATGTTTATCGCTGATTATTATCTTATTATGCATAATAATCATGTACATCTAGCACAATATTTCATAATAGTATGAAATGTTAATATGTATGAATCCACCAAATGAAACTATAAATAAATAATAATAAATACACCCAAGAGTCATACACATAGTTCTGACCCCACACAAGGTCAAACTTGTATCATGGGTATCAAGAACTACGAGGACTATGGCCCCACAGCACCCAGACCCGAAACAAAAATCGGTCTATCGGATTAACATTCGTTTTGGTGCGGGAATCCAACCCACGGCCTCTCGCTCCACTGCCAGCTCCTCGCCCAGGTGTATCATATACGCTGTCAAAACTAGAGATAAGGGTTTTTTTGCATGTAACCGCACCTTTTGGTCATGCAGAGAGATTATTTTGATTTATCTACGCCCAGACCAACTCGCAGTACATATAAAACTGAAATTCTGGCATTATAATGACAAAGATATCTGCGGAGATTTTTTTTAATTTAAATCCTGAAAGAGTTACAAGGCTTTACAGTTACATTTCAATTTTTGTATGTGAAATAATACTTTTATCTAAAATTTGCTTGAAACTTGGTATTCGCGATCTTCGATCCCCAAACTCTAATGGGAGATGGGGGTGGAATAGTTTGTATATTAGTGTGGAAAATAATACTTTTTATATCAAGCGAGCTGTATCACGGGCTATTCCTAGTTGCTAAGTATACATAAGTTTTCGGCGTTGCGACACCTAATTTAGCCACTATATAGTTGAAAGTTTTTTCCAGTTGTGTTAATAGCTATAAGTCCCTACTGTTGTTTTTCTGTACGTGTCTCAGTTTTAACATAAAGGCACGATGATACTTTGACACGCATGTAACATATGTTAGCAATAAAAATATGGCACTAGATAACTTTTGTGCCTAACCACTCTGCTGGTGGTAGGATATTCATATCCATTCGGATAGCAACCACCTTACACAGTGTGTAAAACCCGCCATAGTGGCACACGCAAGTGTGTCGCATTCCGGGGTCAGCCAGTGTAAAAAATCAAATCTTAAAATATAATATGATAAAATCGTCTAATTATATATTTTTTAAATTATACTACTATGTACAAAGTCATTTGACATCAAATATATATCAATCACGCTTAGGTATGTTTTTTCCATTCTTCTCTTATATATAAAGCTGAAGAGTTTGTTTGTTTGTTTGTTTGTTTGTTTGTTTATTTGAACGCGCTAATCTCAGGAACTACTGGTTCGAATTGAAAAATTATTTTAGTGTTGGATAGTCCATTTATCGAAGAGCGCTATAGGCTATATATCATCACGCTTTGACCAATAGAAGCGGAGCAGCAATGAAAAATGTTGCAAAAACGGGGAAAATTTATTCCTTTTGAGAGCTTCCGTTGCGTGCGCTGCGTAAACGGTTAAAGTTACGTAACAATCATGTATGACGGAATTTTTCCTCTTTAAAAGTTCTAAAAAAAAGTCCGTGATAACATATGTCTATCTTTTTCGGTTGGCTCACTATAAACTATTTAATGGTTATCGAATTTGTTCTGAAACAATGCATTATTTGGGAAGGGGTTTTTATAAACATGGTATTAATCCTTATCCAAATAAATACTTTATTTATCACAAGTATTTAATTTTGAACAAAGTTGCCCTTAAGTCATTTGATTTCAATCAATATCTTAGAAGATTAAAAAAATATATATCTTGAAGGGGTGAAATAGGGGTTGAAAGTTTGTATGGGCAATCCGTAATACCTCAACTTAGGGATCTGAAAATTCATATTTAGGCTTTTGGTGAGAAATAAAGAAATACGTGTTTGAACGTTTCTACTAAATCATCCCTAAAAGGGGCGACGTGATGGGTTAACTTATGAGGTATTCTGTAAATGCAATCTCAAGCTTCAGGCACAACACTTGAGAGTAAGGACGATCGTTATAGGTGCCTCAGTGCAGAAGACAACTCCTTGGATTGTATACTTCTGCTCCCGATGATAACTTCCACGGGGGCGAGCAACAGCTAGTTTTTTTATAAAATAAGAGAAGACAAAGGTTCTCCTCCGTGGGTGCAGATTTGTCACTTTTAGATAATTCGTGCTCTTATTTTATATCATGACATTTTATTAAAGTGCTGTCAAATGCCGATTGCAATTAGCGTTATCTAGATCACAAATATTAACTTTACGCAAACCACGCTCAAATGCGTTCTCAATTGGAACTCGATCGTGCATGCGAAGAAGATAAGCGACTTTCACGATTAAATGTCGATTAATTTGCCTACCCATCGGTTTTATTAATTACATGACTTCTATCGTTCGTGGCTTCGTTTATTACTTTTTAATATCAATTTCAATATATAATCGATTATCGATCAACGCAGCACTAAAAAATAGTCGATAATTAGTTTGACTTTGACTCTGAATAGATTCATTCGTTCTATATTTTAACTATTCCTTATGTTTTAATAAAAAACGGAAATTAAACCACACCCGATTTTTTACATCACCTATTTTATACGGTATTTTATAAGGTATTCTTAATTAGCTTCAGATTAAATTTAAAAGATTTATTTATGTCGCAAAAGACCATTTCCTGTAATCGATATCAGATCAACAATTTAGGTCGACATGACAATTTAAAATTCGAACATCATGACCAAAACGACATTCGCGTCTGAAAGTTGCTCAGGCAACTTTCTGCGACCTATTTTTTTACTCAATTATCTTAATTAGGGAGAATACGCTGTACCGCTCCGGGATAAAAGGAATGAGTATGTAAGGGGAAGCCTGAAAGTAATTGTAAAAAGATGACTAGATTAGCCTGGTATGGGCATGTGATGAGGAGGGATGAAAGGCATGTGACAAGACTGGTTGTCAATATGAATGTGGATGGACGAAAGAGTTGACCTAAAAAGAGATGGATGGATTGCGTGAATGAGGACATGCGCATGATAGGAGTGAATGCAGATGTGACGGATGATGGGGCTGCATGGAGAGTTCAAACCATTTGTGCCGACGACACTTAGTGTGGGATACGGCCAGATAGATAATGACGCTGTATCGCTGCGAGTTATTTCGAGTTTCTGTTTACAACGGCCTTTTTTTCAGACTACGAGGACCTGCCGACGCGAGACATGTGGGGACCAGCGCCACACGAGATCGATCCGGATATATGGCCCCCGCCTCCTGACAGAGATCCCAACGCGTGGCCACCGCCCACCAATGTTGAACACAAGTGAGTGACTGAATGCTACCCACGCATCTCTAAAAACCGTTGGGTATATATCACTTAAATTAGTACCGTAACAATAAACCATTCTTATAATGTCAATGACCTGCCAATTAGTGACTTTTATCCAGACAACCAGGTAATGCAATTCAAGAACTTACGACCAGAGACAGGTTTCATATTCTCTCAATGGTCAGCAGAACTATACCGGTCTCACTAATTGTTTCTTTATGCTTTGCTTAAGGATCACAATATTTCCTTAAGTAATTGTGTTGAGTAGCTAGGGATAAATTGTTTCTCGCTACTTGATATTCTAACTGGATGGCAGCGGCAATGCGCTTACCATCAGGTGCAGTGTGGTCACTTTGTCGTGCCAGGATAAAATAAAACGCTATAAAAAATTATGCGATGCATAATTTCTCGTAATATATTTTACTGCACTGTATACCATAGGTATATATTTTCTAAGATCTTGCTGTACGAAAAGGAGGTATTGTAATTATTTATTTTCCGATATCTGACATAAATTAAAAATTCTCATCTAATTTTAAGGTATTTTTATTGGACAAAAATGTCAGGCATTACCATTGATATATAGAAGGGGATATCATACAAGATCACGTGACCTGAAGCCAAATTTTTCCCTAAAATGGCGTCGACTTCGCCCACAGCAAATTGTGATGCATATTTGTTTCGATCTTATAGTCTTTTGTACCACAACCGAAAATTTTAAACAATTGCGTATACTGTACTCTTTTTGACATAAGTAAATTGCAACGAGTTGGAATGAGAGAGCAATGTTTCTATTAGTGAAGTTCATATTTGCAACATATTTGTTGAACTAGAAATTATATAGGCAAATAAGTGCTTATCCCCTTCTATATATCAATGGACATTACGCTCGTTGCATTTGGCAGCTATGGAGGTTAAATTGATTACCCTAAGCCGTTGCGGTTTCAGGCCCTCTATGACCAATTGTTTGGCCACCAAATTAAAACCCTTAATGAGAAAATCTAATATTGTCTGTTAATAGGGTTTTCGTTATGTTGTAACCATCAGATTAAGTAAACTTACATAAAACAAATTGAATTTTTACAATTTTCTTTTTGTCAAATATAATTCTGCCGGGTTTGTTTTATAATCTCTTAATTAATCATATTTTTTCTTAAACTTTGAGAAGTAATGTAGCGTATTTAGACAGCCTCCGTGGCGCAGCGGGCGAGTAGCTGGCTGTGAAACGAGAGGCCGTGGGTTCGATTCCCGCATCCAGACAAATGTTTGTGTGACAGACAGAAATTTATTCGGGTCCAGTTGTTGGTGGAACTGTAGTTCCTCGCAGTTCTTGATACTCAAGACACAGGTTTTTATATTGTGTCAGAACTACGTGTGTAATTGCTGGGTGTATTAATTATTATTTTTATTTAAATTTGACAGTCAAGTAGCCAATTATATACAAACTTCACATCTAAGAAAATGTTTGTTCTGTACGATAGATGGCGTTAATAAATATGTATTCCACACATCCATTCTTTGACCCTTTCTTTGAAAAGCGGATGTGTGGATCGTTGTTATTAATTATTACTTTTTACGAGTGCACGTTTGACGTGAACAGGACGTGGTAGCCAAGGAATATAAATTAAGGGCTCGCCTTGAAGGGCTAACAAAACGCGTGTATTGTAAGTGTTTTAATTATCGTAATGTGATTGGCATCCACGTGCCAGAACACAAAAATATATTGAAGCAACTGAAAATAATTAAATTATTATAAAATATTAAAAAGGTTTTTTTTATCCTGGCACGGCAAAGTGACCACACTGCACCTGATGGTGAGCGGAGTGCGGTCCAATTAGAGTATCGAGTAGCGAGAGACAATCTATCCCTCGCTACTCAACACAATCTTGCCGGGCTGCTTCTTCACACTACGCCATGGGCAAGAAGGTGAAGAAGCGGTCGAGGGTCTAGTGTCAGAGTACTCAGAAGGCCGCGAGACGGCCAAACATCGTACCCCAACTCTAGACCTACGTCTACGTCTACTACGTAGTGACATACGTCACTATTCCAATATATTCTTATTTCCAGAGGTCCCCCCGCGATGAAGTCAGCTCGGAACAACCCTCGTACCGCCAGAACAGATAACAAGAGAACGACCCCGGCGCAACGGAACGCTACCACCTCTCACAGGAAGACGTCAGACATTAGAAATCCTAAATTAACGGCCAACAAGGCTCATAGTGGTAAGTAAAGTAATTTTATATTACTCAGAACATACCTTAAGGTAGGGCGAGTGGAGGAACCGCTTTCGGTCATAGATCAGGTGTGCTTATATTTTGTTTTGGCCCTATTAACTTGTCGGACGTTAATTCTATAGTGGTCTATAGAATAATTTTCGCAACAATTTAAAAAGCACAGACACTCTTTTAGGTACTAGTAAAATATTTTTTCTGGCTGTATACGGTTACGGTTAAACACCTTTGGAACGTTGTCTCTTATTCAATGCTATATATCCTTTTCTTTATAAATTTATCAACCATCATATATCATATTATACCACATAGCTGAAATACGAAATGATACGAAAAAATATTATCTTAAAATGAATACTAAACATTTTGCTCAATTATCTGTAAATAACTAGTGACGACTTCCCTTTTGAAAATTTTACGCTTCATCACTGTCGTTATTGTAAATATAGAATACCAATTAGTCATGTTTTGTGTTATAATAAAAAAAAACATTAAATATAGACCGCGACAGGTCGACATGGCAATCGGGGTATGAAGTGAGGCGCGGGGAAGGGGTCACTCCGCATACCCGCACATCGCCCGCGACGTCTTAGTCGTAGCGCTGCACGACGCACAAGTCTGCGTTTATCGATATAGATCTCGCTCACATTGTTCTTTGTCGTTGTGTATTAAAATGACTTCGGTCGGTCCTCGTCACGTGTTAAACCAAAAAACCAATAATTAATTCTTAAGCACGACAACTAATCCGAAGAGCATTAGAAAATTGTGACATTAAAAGACAATTATTATAATTACCCTGTCAATCAGACATTGCATATGGCTGCGTTTTACACCGGGTTTTTAGAACTTTGCCTAGAATACAATCCGAATCGAAATTAGCAGGACCCAATAAACAATTAAAGTCGCCCATAATTGATATTGATTGTGATATATAAAATATTATTATAAAATATTTTACTTATAATAAACCTTATTTAATTAATTTTAGTCTTATTTTCTTGCATTGCAATAAAATAAATATCGATATAAACTACCTGCTACATTTTGCCACATCACTAGAAAATTGCCATGTCGAGCTGTCGCTTTCAAAAGAAAAATGTTTATGTATAGATCTGTAAAAAATAACATTATTATTTTTGGTGTTGCTAGCAAAAACAAAAGACACGAGCAACAAGGAGCACACACACAGCAACACAGGCGGCAAGGAGAAGCAGGACAGAGACAACAACAACGGTGACACCGATGATGAGAAACACAAAGAGGAGGAGAGGAGGTTCGAACCACCATCCGCCGCTGATGGGGACCTTGTAGACATGCTCGGTGAGGACTCAACACTTAGCGAACACTAGTACTTATACTTAGTATCTTTAAGTCAAAAGAGAATAGGCATGTTCTAGGCAAGCGTGTTCCGTAGACCACATCATCACTTACCATCAGGTGAGATAGTGGTCAAAAGCAAGCCTATTTAGGTAAAAAAGTACACTATTGTACTGTTACACTACTACAGTGTTACACTGTTACACTTATACACTGTTACTCTACTGCTACTCACTACTACACACTCATACAGCATGGCGAGTAGTTCAGTTGAGTCGAGTCCGACACAGGCGCAAAACCCCAATACGATCGGAAATGGAGGTGAGACGACGGGAGGTCCTGGGTCCTTTAGGCATAGTGTGAAGAAGCTACTCAGCATGTCGGCATGATTGTATCAAGTAGCGAGGTATAGTTGACTCTCGCTATTTGATACTATAACTGGACGACACTATGCACCATCCGGTGCAGTTATGCCGTGCTAGTATTAATAAAAAAAAAAGTAGCACGAAGTCAATCGAAGAGCCTCGTCAACTTTAAGAAAACTACAATAGAAATGTAGTGGACGTATAATAATATTCTAATACAGATCGAATTGTTTGTGCACGTAGGGCTATTGACATAATAGTTTATCCTTCCACGTCTTACGTGTGTCTTATAAATATGTGAATTGGATTTGTGATAGTGAGACGTCAATTGCCAGTTGTCACCCTATAATTTTATAATACTGCCGGGCTCGGCAGACGTCGCCCTGCCCGTAAAAGCTACAGTAACATACACACGTACAATAGAATTATATATATAAAGATAGCGATAACACTTTATCACATGACACATATATGCAACGCTTTTCGAAGACCCAACAGACCAGACCAATGGTGTTGGAAAAACCTTTGTTTCTTTATCTGGAAATTAAACTGAGGATTTATAATTAAATATATATTTCCTTTATTTACAGAAAGAGATATAGTACAAAAGAATCCTAACATAAGATGGGACGACATAGCGGACTTGGCGGAGGCGAAGCGACTGCTCGAAGAGGCGGTGGTGTTGCCAATGTGGATGCCGGACTTTTTCAAAGTTAGTTCGTAATCATTCAGTGTATACAATTATATTAATGATACATTTCGTTCTGACATCGACATTTTGACAGCTTCCGTGTCGCTGTAGGCGAGTAGCCGGCTGTGAAACGGGATGCCGTGGGTTAGATTCTCACACCGGGACAAATGTTTGTGTGACAGACAGATATTAGTGTCCGGTGTCTAGGTGTTGCGAGACCGTGCGTCTCTCGTAGTCCCTGATACCCACAACACAAGACTCTTATCTTAGTGTGGGGTCGGGGCTATGTGTGTGACTGTTGGGTGTCATTCATTTATTTATTCATTCTATTTACATATACACTCACGCCTGTAAGCCTCGAAACGGTAGGCAGAGGTGTAACCAATTACACCCACTTTGCGCCAAATTTATTACGGTCCCATAATATGATAGGGGGCGATATCGCCATACCGGGCACAATTCCACACGTCGTGCTGATACTGAGTATTTCTAAACAAAAAAACCTAATATCACTTTTCCTGACCCGGGAATCGAACCCGAGACCTCAACACAGCGGTCGTAAAGCATGCGCAATTACAACTGCACCACCGAGGCAGTGATATTAATGATGATTCATAAAAATATTGGTTGACAGTATTTGCACTACACTAAATATTATTTGGACTAGATTAGCTAGGAATAGTTGTGTTTTTTTGGTGTACTGTAATTTCAGAAATTAGTATTCATTTTATTCACATAATACTTAAAAGTGTCTGGACTTTAAATCAAGACACATATATTTTTTTCTTACTGCTTCGATAGGCAGGCGAGCAGATGGGCCACCTGATGGTAAGTCACCGCCGCCCATAGACTTCTGCAATGCCAGGGCACAGACAAGCCGCTGCCTATCGTTGAAGGACTACTATGCATAACGAGTTTATTTCGACATTAATTATGTTAGGGTTACTCGGACAAAAAATGCCGGGCGTCATCTAGTTCAAAAAATAATTGTCATTTAAAATTTATATGTATACTATAGCGGGCTCGGCAGACGTCGTCCTGCCCGTAAAAGCAGCGCCACACCGACTGCAGCGCCATCTGCCCGGCTGATTTGTGAATCTAAACCATCCAGGGTGGGTGGCGACCCAAAAAAATTCATTCAAATCGGTCCAGCCGTTTAGGAGGAGTTCAGTGACATACACACGTACAGTAGAATTATATATATAAAGATGTTCTTATTTACAGAATCATTGTTTTAGACTTTAGTGTTGTATTTCAATATTTCCTGTAAGTGATGTATGATGCAGGGCATCCGTCGTCCATGGAAGGGCGTGCTGATGGTGGGTCCGCCTGGCACGGGGAAGACCATGCTGGCCAAGGCCGTGGCCACCGAGTGCGGGACCACATTCTTCAACGTCTCCTCCTCGACTCTCACCAGCAAGTACCGCGGCGAGTCGGAGAAACTCGTGCGGCTGCTCTTTGAAATGGTAACTATGTACAACCAACTTAATATCGTTGGCTTAATTGTAAAATTCTACTAGAGAGAAAAATAACTATTATTGAAGTTAAACTTCTTTAGAATCGTTGTGATTTGAAACTCGATGAAACGAAAAAGCGTCAGTAAAAAGAGACAAACACATAAATCTATAGGGCTTAGTTAGTAGTAAGAGAGAATGAGAGCCTACTAGAGAGTAGGATCGAGTCGGATCGCGTGGGATCGAATGGGATCGAGTGGGATCGATTGGGATGGGGTGGGATCGAGTGGAATCGAATCGGTTACTGTCATTGACGTAGTTCTTTAATGGTTTTGAAATATTTTAATAGTTAGTACTTAGTATGTGTGTGAATACGCGTGTATGTGCCTGCGTAGTACAAAGCTTACTCGTAGGTAACTTTTCTGAAGTTTCACTTCTACCGTGTGTAAATTGCACACACAGTTTTATTTTTGAAGTTATGTTTCTTTAGGCGCGTTATGAAAAAATGATGAGAGTGAAATTTTAAAATGCGCGTGACACAAAAGTAACACCTCTGAAGTTGTCCTGAGTACCAGGCTTGTAGAAATGTAAGGAGACGAGCTAGAAACTTCGGTATGAATTATAAAATTTAAATTAATCATTTAAATGTGGCCAGTACGTTATTTATTTATTGAAAAGAATAGTAACAGCTTTTTACAATATTGTGTAATTATTTAGGAATGTAAATTTTCTAGCCAATAACAACTATTCATATTTAACATTTTAACATAGTCGGTACGAGAAAAGTATTAATAAGAAAAACAACAAAAATCTAATGTAATTCAACACTGCTTAACACAATCATTTGTATTACAACAATTAATTGTCACTGTTTATTAGGTACTAGCTGTTGCTCGCGGCTCCGCCCGCGTGGAGGTCATGTTTGGGAGAAAAAGTATACAATACAAAATACCAATATTCATGTGTTTAACTTAAAAATGTCGGATTTTCATACAAACTTTCATTCCTTAAATTACCCCCTTAGGGGCGGAATTTCTAAAAATCCTGAAACATATATTTTTTATTTTTAACTAAAATGCCAAATACTAATTTTCATGAATTTATCTTCAAAAATGACGGATTTTCATACAAACTTTCATCCCCTATTTTACCCCCTTAGGGGTGGTATTTCCAAAAACCCTTCCTTAGTGGATGCCTACGTGATAAAAGGTACCTACTGTCAAAATTTCAAGTCTCTAACCCCAGCCGTTTAGGCTGTGCGTTGATCGATCAGTCAGTCAGTCAGTCAGTCAGTTTCTTCTTTTATATATACAGATTATGAAAGACCGAATTAGTACTGTACAGTAATATTATTTAGGTCTTTCTTGATACTATAAAGTACTGGCCATTAAAAATATTTTGTTATTCTTTTTTATTATTTGGGTCTTTCATAATACTTACATTTCTAGGGACTTCTAGATGCTTCTAGGTAATAAAAATGCAAGGTTTGTTTGTTTCTACATACTTCTTGGGTACGTCATCATACGTCACTGTCATTATTTACTTTAAGTACCGGGCTGGCATAAATATAAGGAGATTTGTTTTAGTATTTCGGTCTTGCATAATACTGTAACATATGTACTGGCCACAATTATTTTGTTTTTCTTTTCAGTAATTCGGTCTTGCATAATACTATAACATACTGACAACAATAATTTTTTGAAGGTATACTTTATAAAATTATGAGAGTGAAATTTTAAGATGCGCGCGTACTATGAACTATCCGTATGTATTATTTATTGATATAAATTAAAATACTATTAATATTAATTAGTAAAATTATTAATATTTGAATGCAATTAAAAGTTATTTTTAATGCTGGCAAAGAAGTATAACTTCTCACGCGCGTACATAAGTACACACACCCAATTTTTTAATTTTATAAACGGTTTAAATCATTTTTATTATACAACAATATTCAATTTTGTGTTATAATGAGGGAAATAAGAACTATTCCATTGGAACAGTTAAAGGAATGTGCACTAGATGGCATGAAAAAACCAACATAGATTTTTTCGGAGGTACGAGTTTTGATAATAGACTAGTTGGAAAACCGTTTTAGTTTATTCTTCATGGTCTATATTATTAAAATATTGTCATTAATAAACATATTTAACATAAGTTTTCAAGATTTAATTTTCATTTTTATTAACCAACTTTATTTTTCCCACCAAAACGCTACCAACTGTCATGGCCTTTCGTGTGACGTGACCATCCAAAAAATGCACAACTAATAGATGTTTGGCTCAGCGTTTTCTTAAATGTGTCGAACGGTGACGTCATGCCTGACTGATTTGTGTTTCATGTCACGTGACAAAATGCTTTATTTTTGCATATTTGTTTCTTGAAAATATAAAATAATCACTTATAAATTAAGAAATTAGTTTAATTTTCGATACTTTTAGACTAAAATCTATACTAATATTATAAAGAGGAAAGATTTGTATGTAAGTATGTTTGTAACGAGTTGGCTCATAAAATACTGGACCAAAAATGATTTTATAAAGAGTATAAGATAACCTCCACGCGGGCGGAGCCGCGAGCAACAGCTAGTCTATTATAAAAACAAAGTTCTATCAGGTTTTCACTTACTGTCAACTACCCTATTGCCTGCAGTCTGAGTTATGGTGTAAGATTTGTATTGACTCTGATTGTGTGTTCCTCGTCGCAGGCCCGTTTCTACGCGCCGAGTACGATCTTCATAGACGAGATCGACTCGTTGTGTTCCCGGCGCGGGTCCGACTCCGAGCACGAGGCGTCGCGGCGGGTCAAGTCGGAGCTGCTCGTGCAGATGGACGGGCTCGGCTCTGCCACCGACGAACCCACCAAGGTAATACTATTTTTAAATTAAAAAAAAAACGCGTCATTGCATTATTTACTGACCCTTGCCTGCCTACCACCACCTCTTAGAGCAGTCTTGCTATAATATAACAATACGAATTCATTATACAAAATCGCATTATTACAACAAGACTGCTCTAGGAGGGGGTAGGTAGGGGGTGGTAGGCCGCCTGAACTTATAGTAAACCTGTCGGACTAAGTCCATCGAAGGCCCTAAGCAGTAAAACCAAATATCCCTCAATCTGCTGGTCATAAATCCCTGTTGTAAAATGATGTCGATATTGGGGGCGCCAAATCTCGAGGAGTTATTAGATTTAGAAATCCCCAAAACCAGAGACAAAATCCGCCGTTCTGCCCCTTCCACCCTCTGACAGCTACTGTGTAAACCACAAATAAGTATTCTGAATGTCTATATATAATATAAATCAGTTCAAGAATCGTCTTGACAATTACCTCAAAGTTAAAAAATCTATTTAGGGACTTAATAACGGTAGTGTAATGGTAGATACAGGCATTATCAATGTCACGATAACCGTCTGTCTGAATAATAAATAAATTGTAAATTCAAATTTAACATCTACACCAGCAATTCCAAAGTATGGGTGAGCCCTGAAAAATAACACAGTACATCGACCGATCGGGACTGAAAACTTGCAGTCCTTGTATTTAAGTATCAAGATTTTTTGTTGTAATTAAATCTCTTTTTTTCTGATTAAAGAAGTCCTGCATACATATAATTTTGCCACTTTTTTATTCATGACATATAAGAGGTAAGTCCCGAATTTAAAAAAAATATTCGGTGGGTCATTGCCCGGCTAACTTTGGTCCACACTGGTCAACAAGTTTCATCATACTAATCTGTGCCCACAGGTAGTGATGGTACTGGCAGCAACGAACTTCCCCTGGGACATAGACGAGGCGCTACGTCGCAGGCTAGAGAAGCGCATCTACATCCCGCTGCCGACGCAGGAGGGCAGGGAGGCCTTGCTGCTCATCAACCTCAGGGAGGTGAAGGTGGACGCCGAGGTGGACCTGCGAGCCATCGCCAAGAAGCTCGACGGTTACTCCGGCGCGGACATCACTAATGTTTGCAGGTATCTTATTTAAAATTACATTAATACTAGCGGACCATGCAGACGTCGTCCTGCCCGTAAAAGCAGCGCCGCGCCGACTGCAACGCCATCTGCCGGGCTGATTTGTGAATCTAAACCATCCAGGGCGCCACCCAAACGCATACAAAAAAATCATTCAAATCGGTCCAGCCGTTTAGGAGGAGTTCAGTGACGTACACACGTACAGTAGAATTATATATATAAAGATAACTTAGTTGGTAGTGGTACAGACTGGCGAGACGAAAGCTGTATGATCGAAACCAACCCAAATAGCATTCACTGACTTCTCAAGTTATGTGTATATTCATTGTTAATGATCGCTTACATTAGGGTTGCCAATCCCGAAATTCAAATACCAGGATTTTTGAAGTTAGAAAAACCAGGACAATTCAATTTAAAAACGCATCTTTTGCGAGCCGAGATGCACCCCCCAGGGGTTGCAAAAGTAGTGTGCTAATTTAAAAATATAGGACCTTATCAGGGCGCTTTAAAAACCCAGGACGCTGCCTAAAAACCCAGGACGCTACCTAAAAACCCAGGACGCTGCTTAAAAACTATCCAGGACGTCCCAGGACACTCTAAAAACCAGGACATGTCCTGGGAAAACAGGACGGTTCGCAACTCTAGCTTACATTAACGGTGAAGGAAACATCGTAAGGAAACCAGCATACCTGAGAATTCTCATACGAATATCAGTATTTTATTTTATCCTGGCACGGCAAACTGACCACTTTACACCTGATGGTAAGAGTAGTGCGGTCCAATTAGAGTATCGAGTAGCGAGAGACAATCTATCCCCGCAGCTCAACACAATCATGCCGGCCTGCTTCTTCACACTACGCCATGGGCAAGGTGAAGAAGTATTGACTGAATATTTCTAAATGGAAAAACCCAATATTAGAAAGAAAGAAATATTTTATTTATTATAAGCAGTATTACAGTAAACGGAGTGAAATTAAAACTAAACAATAAACTTAAAAAAATCAACATGCTTATAATAAATACGGCCCCAACTCAGCGTGTGCTGGTATAAATTACCAGTGCTGGTCTTACGTTGGGCCGTTTGGTGATTTCACGGGCACAAAACCGCTTCTCACTTACGTAGCGTACTTAGCGTTCGCCATGATTAACGTTAAACTATATATATACTATTAATTGACCCAACTGGGGGATCGAACTCGAGACCTTAGCGCAGAAGCCTTAAGGCATGTGCAATTACAACTGCGCCACCGAGGCAGTCTGTAAATGCATATTGTAATTAATAATACTAGAACAAAAATCAATACAAACCTCTTTAATTACAGAGACGCGTCAATGATGTCGATGAGACGCAAAATAGCGGGACTGAAGCCGGAGCAGATCAAACAACTTGCCAAGGAGGAGCTGGACCTCCCCGTCACCAAGCAGGACTTCATGGAGGCATTGGCCAAGTGCAACAAGTCGGTCTCCAAGGGGGACATACAGAAATATCTCTCCTGGATGATGGAATTCGGCTCCTCCTGATTGGAAATATAATGTGTAGTGTCTTACAAACTTAACAACGATAAACTTAAAATATCCATTAACAACGGAGCCATCTGTGATTTCTTTTTAAAATACAGTAGATAAGTGTATTTTAATAAGGAGTTGACATGTGTGTAATATGTGAAATTGCCTTATGAACTCAATATGTTAAGTTAACGAAGCAACTTTTGGACTGTTTCAGTATTAAAATGTGTATAAATTATGGGCATGTCGGAGATTATTCATAAATGAGTGAGAATATATATTGGTGACTTATTGAACGGATCATTCCTGTGCGGAACTAAAAGATGTAAATATGCTTTTTTGAAAATCAATAGGGTTTTATCTAAAGTTAGAGTAATGCGTATGACTCTGCCATTTAAATAGTTTGAATTTGAAGCACAATAAATGTTATGTATATAATAAGCAAGCTAGATACGAATTCAGGAGCTTAACATTCGCTGATCCGTCATCACATTGTTGAAAAATTGTTCAAAACACAGTGAGCATTGTACTTAATTGGTTTAAATTTGAGATTTATACTTAGTTATAATTTTATGCCATAATTAATTTATATTGTACTTTTATAGATTTTTTTATTTCAAAACGTATGTTACTGTAGGAGATGAATTTTATATTTATATTTAGTGATTCGCTCAATTAAATTAGAGGAATTTTCGTTAGATGTGTTTATGGCCGCCGACATAGAATACAGTTTTATTAATGACTAACCACCTGAGTACGCGTACCTATAACGTTTAAAACCACTAATGCCTGCGCGACAAATATAATAAGTGATATGTATAGAAATGTGTTCATACAACGTTGACAGACGACAGACTACGCTAATACAAAACTAAATAACTCGTCATAATTGGTGAAGATGAAAATATTTTTGCATCCAAATTAACAAATCTTGTATAATGATAAAACAAAAATAAATCAATTGACTAAATGTGTTGTTTTTTTTTGTCCAGTATCGATAGTATGTATGCAATTTTGACAGCCTCTGTGGCGCAACGGGCGAGTAGCCGGCTGTGAACCGAGAGACCGTGGATTCGATTCCCGCATCGAGAAAAATATTTGTTTTGGGTCTGGGTGTTGTGGGACCGTAGTCCTTCAAAGTTCTTACCCACAATACAGGTTTTACCTAGTGTGGGATCAGAACTATGTGTGTGACTGTTGGGTGTATTTATTTATAAAAGAAAAGATACAAATACTCTATTAATTTTACCGCATAATCTGTATGAGCGCTTCTCTGGCGCAGTTGTAATTCCGACTGCTGCGATGAGGTCTCAGGTTCGATCCCTGGGTCGGGTTAAGTGATGTTAGGTTTTATATTTAGAAATACTCATTATCAGCCATTGAGCCATAGCCATTGAATGTAGCGTTAAGCTCGCCCCCTATCACATGGAACCGTAACAAATTCAGCGAAAAGTGGGAGCACTGGTTACACCCCTGCCTACCGGCTACCTCTTCGGGGATTATAGGCGTGAGTGTATATGTATTTAAATAACTGTATATAAATTAAACGGTAGGCAGCGGCTTTGCTGTGCCCTGGCATTGCAGAAGTCTATGGGCGGCGGTGACTACTTACCATCAGGTGGCCCGTCTGCTCGTCTGCCTATCAAGGCACTAAAAAAAAAATTCATAGATGCAAATGCAACAGCAGTGAAAACTGATATTCTAAAATGTTACATATTTTGAATGAGAATACTAACTAAACTTGTATAGAATACTCGGGATAGATCCAATTCGGGGCGCAACTAAAAGCAATTTTCTTGTATCATCACATACCTAATATACACAAACCAAGAAAAAGTCTTATTCATGATTAGCTACTAGAGGGATATCCACACATATTTTTGGACTAGGTTGTGGTTAACATCAGAGACAGAAAAAATTGTTTGCAAACATTTCATTAAGTATATAGGTACCTACTTATAGGGTCGTTTAGAACCAAAGTCGGCAAAGTAAGCTTTTGGGCAAAAATTAGAAAAATATTTGATAACATAGGATATTAAAATCTGGACTGACTATAGGAACGTTTTATAGTCAAAGAGGCCCATAACCCCTTCTAAAGTGCAGGTAGAAAAATGTGAGAGAGATAAAGGCAACGAGAGAGAGAACGAGATTAGTCTACCTCACAGACTTGGATTCCGAGCGAAAAGAAGGTCTCTTTCAACAAATTTTTGGAGGATATTGTTCTTATTATAAAATTTGGAACGGGTCTTAATCGCGCAATATTTTAATGGTATAAATACCACAATTATTTCCCGACGTTTCGACCGAGTTGCATCGGCCGTGGTCACGGGCTGACTGAGTGAGAATTTAGTGCCGTCTTCGTAAGGTGGGCTTTCGTGTGGTGGGAGTATCGGTAACCAGTTTAGTGGGGGTTTTGATAACTACCTTCCCTTGGTTTTTATTTTTATCACAAATACTGTAGTTACTTCGACAAACCACACTGACAGTATCCTCGCGCTGAAGAGTTGACTCATTCTGACGACGCGGTTTACATATACTTATGACAGGATTCCATGTTGTTGACAAACGGTATCCATCCTCTCGGTTGAAATTCTGATGTTTTTTGATTTCTACCGCTTCACGTACTATTCTGGAGTAATAATGGCGATCGGTGGATAGAACCTGTGGTTGGTGTAGTTCTATCCAATGATTAGGTCCAGCCTCCAGCAAATGCTCAGCCACCGCTGATTTGTTGATCTGGCGGTTTTTTACAGCTGTAATGTGTTCCTTGACCCTTTCAGCGATCGTTCTTTTGGTCTGGCCGATGTAGGAACTACCACAACTGCAATTCACCTTATAAACACCAGGAGTTTGTAAGGGAATTACATCTTTTGGAGTACGCAAGTGGTTCGATATTTTTGCGAGCGGACTATATACAGTCTTAATGGAGTATTGTTTGAGTACTGTTCCAATTTTGTCCGTGACTCCTTTTATATATGGCATGTATGCTGGGGCTCTGCTGACCTCAGGAAGACGCTCCCTCTTCTTGGGACGGCGTATCTTTCCTTTGTATCCGTTACTCTTCAGTACGTTCTGAACATGTGTGAGCTCACTTTCTAGATGTTCAGAGTCACAGAGGTCATATGCTCTATTTGTCAACGATGTCACAACGGATTCCAAATGCCGTGGATGGTGGTGCGAGTAGGCATTGAGATACCTGTCAGTGTGTGTTGGTTTTCTGTATACAGTGTGTCCTATGGAACCATCTTTTCTCACCATTACTTTCACATCGAGAAAAGGTAACGTTCTGTCTACCTCCATTTCATAACTGAATCGGATCTTTGGATGTATGGAGTTCAACCGGTTCGCGAATTGTTCTACTTCATGCTTGTTGCCATGCATGATGCAGAATACATCATCGACATACCTCTTCCACAATTTAACATTATATGTTTGTGTGTCTATGGATTGCTCGAAATATTCCATCCAGATGTTGGCCATTACCGGTGCTACTGGGCTGCCCATAGCTACTCCGTCAATCTGAAGGTAATGTTGCCCTTGATATAAGAAGTAATTACCTTCTAAACAGCTCTTTAATAGATCCATGTATTCGTTAGACAGACCGTTTTCCTCCAATTTGCTCTCGATGACCTCAAGACAATCTTGAATGGGAACGTTGGTGAATAATGACTCTACGTCAAAACTCACCATCACTTCGTCTGGACCCACCGTTACACTCTTGATGATGTCCACGAAATGGCGAGAATCTTTCACAAAAGATGTAGTCTTGCCCACTAATGGTTGCAGTATCTTACTTATGTGTTTCGCCAAATGATATGTTGGTGAATTGATTTGACTCACAATTGGACGTAAAGGTACATTGCCTTTGTGGATTTTAGGCAAACCATATAGCTTCGGCGATTGTACTATTTGAGGACTGTGTAAGTGCCGAAACACATCTTCTGTGAATAAGTCTTCATGGTCCTTAATGAGTGCTCTTATGCGTTTTGTTACTCTGGCAGTCGGGTTATAAGACACTGGTTTGTAAACTGAAGTGTCACTTAACAAATCCATTACTTTTCTGTCGTATTCATTGGAGTTTAACACCACGGTAGCGTTTCCCTTGTCGGCTTTTAGCACCAAAATATTCGTGTTATCACGTAGCGTTTTTAATGCTAGACGCTCTTCCGTCGTGATATTGTGTTTAGGTGGTTTTGATTTCCGTAAAATAACGGCAACATCCTGTCTAAGCGTATCTGCATCATTAGACGGTAGCTTGTTACGCGCTATCACCTCCTCGATGCCACATATGACATTTTCGTATGGAATTCGTTTAGGTGTTAAGGCAAAATTTAACCCTTTTACCAATACGCTCTGTGTGGCACTGTCTAGATTTTGATTTGACAAATTGATCACCGTCTCTTGTTTGGTAGGCTGTGCTATTGGACCAATTCTCTTGTGGTCACGGCTTTTCAACTTGTCAAATTTAGCATTATGTTGTGTTATGCTCAGATCGTAAATACGGCTAGCTTGCTTGTAAGATACCCGATCACACAAGTCAAAATCACTAGCTGACAGCACCTCACTACACTTTATATGCACATTATAAAGGTCACACTGTACATTATTTAACTTGTACTGACAGTTACGAATTAATTGTTTCAAAAGACGAACACTAGCATTGTGTAGAATTCCTTCGGAATATGGAATGTCTTTTCGCGGCTTGATACGCACTCCTGTAGGTACCAAGTCACAATCGCGGCACTTAGTGAGGAAACTTAGCGAAGTTTCTAGGCGTACACGTTTTTTCCGAAGGGATTCAAGGTGTTTTATTAATATAACACATTCCTGCCCGTAGCGGTTTGCAATAAATGTTTTTAGACTCTCGCGATTTGAATACATATTATAAAATTTGGAACGGGTCTTAATCGCGCAATATTTTAATGGTATAAATACCACAATTATTTCCCGACGTTTCGACCGAGTTGCATCGGCCGTGGTCACGGGCTGACTGAGTGAGAATTTAGTGCCGTCTTCGTAAGGTGGGCTTTCGTGTGGTGGGAGTATCGGTAACCAGTTTAGTGGGGGTTTTGATAACTACCTTCCCTTGGTTTTTATTTTTATCACAAATACTGTAGTTACTTCGACAAACCACACTGACAGTATCCTCGCGCTGAAGAGTTGACTCATTCTGACGACGCGGTTTACATATACTTATGACAGGATTCCATGTTGTTGACAACATACCATTAAAATATTGCGCGATTAAGACCCGTTCCAAATTTTATAATATGTATTCAAATCGCGAGAGTCTAAAAACGGATATTGTTCTGCCCAGTTTTCTATGTCTATCTCTAAAACCCATGACAAAAGTTGTTTTAGAACCAAATATGGCAAATGTGTTCTGTGATGGGAATCGTCCAAATCTCAAAATCGAAAAGGAAACCAATTTGTTAATTTATTGTGATTATTTAATATTTTCTAGACATAAATATGTTAAAATAAAGCATTTTGTCACGTCACATGAATTACCCAACCGGCGTAGCTTCTCTAAGTAATCTGTGCCCAACCGTCATTCATGCATGACGTAACCGTTCTAAACATGTAAATCGCGGAGCCAAACGTCTATTATAATCATGTCATCAATCATCATCATCACATAAATTTTATTTACTTAGTTAATATTTTTATTACGTGACATTGGCAAAATTGTGGAGTTGTTCCTCCGCAGAGGCCATTAAAGCAAAAGAAGAAGAAGAAGTTTTGCGGATGGTAACGTCAAACGAGAGGCCATGACAGTTGGTAGTGTTTTGGTGGCAAAAATAAAATTGGTCTATAAAAATGCAAATTAAATCTTGAAAACTTATGTATTATGTTTATTAATGATAATATTTTAATAATATAAAACGGTCAACTAGCCTATTGTCTTTCATACAAAAGTTAACGGTTTTTTTTTAATTGCCAAAATATAAGTCTGCGCTGTGCCCTACTTTGCCGGCTTTGTGCTTTGACTCTATACGACTCATATATACTTTTAATCTGGTATTGTTCGTCGATAGCTAGATTAGTCCATTGAAATGTTACATGAGCTTTACATTTTTTAGAGGATCCAATTTAATTTTTGAGATATGTGTAGGGTTTCAATAGAAGCTAACCCCAAGTTTGTGGGGTTGCCACTCTTGTCCCCCGGCTGCCATCTTGGAAAAAGGGGTGCAAGCACCTTTTTCGTGATATCTCGGAAACTATGCGTCCTACAAAAAATTCGTAAACACATAATTTCTAGCAAATCGCTTTGCCTACAAATATTATTATATAAGTTTTTGCCCTAAATTTAAAGAAGTTATAAGCTAAAAAGTAAGAAAAATTTTCTTTTTTACTCTATAACTTTTTTATACACTTTACAAAAAAATTACCTCAGACCAATCTTGCAGATTTTTTTTTTTTTTTTTTATCGTGGCTCGGCAAAGTGACCACACTGCACCTGATGGTAAGTGCAGTGCCGTCCAGTTATAGTATCAAGCAGATGGTTTTTTGAGGATTTTTTTTTCTATATTTTTTTTTTCATTCAAATAAAACGCTGTTACAGCGCTCCAAAGTTGACCGGGTTCACTAATGCTCATGAGAATCCCATCCAATCCCATGAGAATCGTTTTGACCGGATTCTCATGAGCGTTAGTGAACCCAGTCAACTGTGACAGCGTTTCAATTAAATGAATGAAATTAAAAAAAGCTAGAGAAAAAAATTCCCTCATAAAACCATCTACAAGATTGGTCTGAGGTAATTTTTTTGTAAAGTGTGTAAAAAATAGTTATAGAGCAAAAAAGAAATTTTTTATAGAATTTTTCTCACTTTTTAGCTTATAACTTCTTTAAATTTAGGGCAAAAACTTATATAATAATATTTGTAGGCAAAGCGATTTGCTAGAAATTATGTGTTTACGAATTTTTTCTAGGACGCATAGTTTCCGAGACCCCTTTTTCCAAGATGGCGGCCGGGGGACAATGGCGGCAACCCCACAAACTTGGGGTTAAGCTTCTATTGACCCCCTACACATGCCCCAAAAATAAAATTGCGTCCTCTAAAAAATGTAAAGCTCATGTAACATTTCAATGGACTAGATAGATACGACGCGGATCTAGATCTATGGATCTATCACGTCGGGGTCACCACTGTAGAGGAACGGGTGACAGTATTCCTCTAGCGAAGAGAAAGATCTCTACTCTCTAGTCAGGCTGGCAGGCGTGTGCAGCTTGGGCCCAATTATATGAATGAAAACTGAACTATAGAATGGAACTTCTTATAGATATAAATAGTAAAACAAGGTGCGGGCACAACCAATGGTAGGAAACTAAAATACCACTGAAAAAATATTTTTTGCTGATCCCGAAACTACTGCGTGAATCGTGGGTGTACATGTAGCGCGTTGATGTCAATTGCCACTATTTTAATAATGTATACTTATGAATAAACTCAGTGTTAACTAAATATTTTATACTCTCAATGGCCAACATTTGATATTGTTAAGCTGAATTGATAAATGTTTATTTCAATAAAATACATATACGCTTTACCAGTGCAGCCTTAGCCTAAACGAACGATAATTAGTTTATTGCATTGATAAATAAATATTTTATATGTAGTAGTCGATATATTTATTACTGGGAGTCGATTTTAAATAAATCATAAACAGTTATAGACGAAAGTGAGTATATCCCTACTTTGTTTATTTTATTCGTAGAAAATATAATACCTGTGTTTAATAAATTATATTATATTTATTTTTATTAAGTTATCTTTATGTTAAGTTTTATATAATTTTTAAACTTAGACTATCCATAAATATTATATGCAATACGGCAATGCCAAGGCATTTGTTTTTATCTGTGCTTGTTTTCAAACAATGAGAAACCTTGAAAATTATTTTATTACTTAGGTCGTTGCGATTGGTTTTGATATAAAATAAAAGTAATATACTTTTGAAATATAAAGATTCAGAGTATTATTTTATAATTTTGAATTAAAATTAAAAAATACTCAATATAAACTCCTTGTAACAGCACCATTTCCGCTAATGTGTGAAGTGAAGTTTGCAACGAAAGCATTGGCGCCAGCGGAACTTGTCAGAATTTTGGTAATATTGGCACCACTGCAGTAACTACGTGGTCGCAATAGTACAAAAATGTAAACATGTACAGATAATAATTTAGGTAACTTTCATAGGTATGAGAAGATTAGGGTATATTGATTTATAAAAATTATAATTTAATGAAAATATGCTAAAAGTCGGAGGTACCTACTTGTCCTTGTTTACGATTAACTGTAACATTTATTTTTCGTAACCGTAGTGAATATAGTCAAAAGCGTCGTCAAGCGCTGCAGAATTTCAAGTCCGTAATGGCGGACGCTAATAATTTTGGAAGTTTCGTGATTCTATTGTTCTGTTTTTAAGTTTTTCGCCGGTTTACGGATACGGGAATGAGTTTAAACATAAGTGAACGTATGCGGAGTGTTATTAACGTGCTAGTGATATGATATGTTCTGTTATGACGTGACAAAAGCGCCTGCTAGATATGTAACCTTTTCCCTAACCTCGTTTGCGCCAATGAAGTAGATATGTGATCGATGTGTGTGCGTCGATGAACGATATTTCGTCCGTTTCGCGTTACATTCTGTGTGTAGTTAATCTGTTTATTAGTGATGGAAGTGTCCGCGTCGCGGTTTTGCAATCCGACGCCCGATTTCGATGTAACGTAAGTGAGCCGGTCGATCGCCAGAGCGAGTGTAAGCAGGGACGGCCGTTGCCAGCCGAACATGGCTGCGACGCAGGCAGAGTCCCAGCGTAGCGAAGCGAACGTTGAGCAGAATCCATCGGAACAGCTCAGTGAATCTCGGAACGCTCTGTTACAAAACGGCACCGACAAGTCCGTCGGGCGCGTTCCGCCCGATGGCGTCGTGAACACAAAGAGTAAACCGCCTATGTCGGCCGAACCGGGCCAGCCACGCGACGGCGGTGAGGCGCCTGGCCACGACCGACCCGGAGAGCGGCCGCTGGTGGACCAGTACGGCCAGTATAGGTATCCAGAAGGCGGCGATCCGTATTACGCGCCGCGAGGTGGTTTTCCCGGCAAACCGCGGCCACCGCCGCAGCAACCGCGCTTCTTTGCGGGACAATCGGTGTCGCAGGCGCCAGGGCCCACGCCGACGTTAAACTCGTTGCTGCAGTCGAGCGGAGGCCCGCCGCACCGCTATCCGAATAGCTATGAGCAGCCGCCAGGGGGCTACGGGCCCGCGCCAGGCCCCGGCTGGCCGCCGCGTCCTATGCCGCCCTACAATCCTCAAGGAAGCCCTTATAGAAATTCTACGGTAAGATTTTATACATATATTTTTAATAAAATATACAAACAATTTTAATAGGTAGGTTTTTCAAGGCAACTTGTGGAATAAATACTCAATATATAATTATTTGGGGTTTTAGGTATTACTTTGATCTTTTCTGAATATATCTGTGTAGAATATGTAAATGAAGTCTGGTTTATGGTGGTATTTGTGTGTACTTCATTTTTGTTAATTTCGTTAGATTATTTTGAATTAGAAGTTATTTTTCCTAGCAATATTATTATAACTATTTTTTAAAAGAAATAACACATACAATCAATTCATGTTTTTTTAAAGCACAAAATGTAAATACCCAAGAATTTTACAGAAATGTGCTTCAAAGTCTATTTATTGTTATCAGTCAAATAGTTATGAAATATAATACAAAAAAATAAAATATATCAAAGCTAAATAATTTTAAAACAATAATTATTAAAAATAACAAAGAATGGGTAGTTACTTCAGATTCCAAATATTTTACTTTTCTTTTCTTTGTAATTTTCAAACTATTATTTGTTAAAATTATAAAAAAAAGTTTTAATTATTAAATTTGGAAATATATTATCATGAACTAATTGTAACCTGAGATATGCCAGGCATAAGGAAGTTGGAGCAGATGAATTAACATATCTATTTGAATGTTTTACTTCAATATAAATAAATACATAAAAACTAATTTCTAACAAACATGCACCAATACTGAAATTTTTCTATGGCTATGGATGTTTTTACAAATGATTCTAAAAACCAAAGAACATAGTAATTGTGCAAACAGTATTTCTTAATATCCCATAAGAATCTATAACATTAATTATAGATTTTTTACTTAGTTTTTAGTGTGCTCTCAGCATAAAATATTAATCAATATAAATATTTACTCACCGTTTATGAATCTAATTACACTTATGGGACATTGCTGTGAGTTTGTTTTATGCAAATCCCTAAGTTATATTTTATAATAGATACCCATAATGATATTATAAATGCAAAAGTAACAACGGTAGGCAGCAGCTTTGCTGTGCCCTGATTGTCTCTTAACGTCAGGTGGCCCATCTGGTTGTCTGCCTATCGAGGAACAAAAAAAAAGTAACTGTTGTTTGTTACCGCTTCACAACGAAACGGCTGAACGGATCACAATGAATTTTGGCAAGGAGATTGATTATATACTGGGGAAGGACATAGGCTACCTTTTGTTATAAAAAATAATCTTGACGGGGCAAAACAGGTGTCGAAAATGTGAATGGGCAACCCATAATTCCTCTGTCTATGCAAATGGGCCATTAATAATGTGAGTTTGTTTAACACAATCTTTGGAATTTATAAGATGAATGATTTGTATCAAACTCATTTGTTTTTTCATAAAAAATCACAAATCTAGTTTTTCTTTAATTACAGTACTATGTGCCACAATATCATATTATATACACATTTACATCTCTCATAGAATTTATATGATTTGGTAGTTTAATAATCGTTTTAAATTAAGTTGCAAGAAAAATTTTGTAGTATTTACATACAAATCGTAGGAAAACAAATTTTTATGAATTTAAACCTCCATAACTCCTAAACCTTTAAAATTTATTATTTATGAGATAGAAAATTTAACAAAATAAAATAATAATTTCTGTATTGTACTTTAGCGACACATACATTGATTTAAGCGCCATCTATTGAACAAACATAGCGAGTATGGTAAATCTATATTTAGTGAATAGTTCAAGTCCTCATTCTACTTGCCATAACATTGTAAGGATTCATTATTTTAGGACAAATTGATTTTATGTTCCAATAACAACCAAGAAGATGACGGCATATCAAGATAAAATAATTAATTATTATTGTCTCTAATTATAGTACAATGATAGATATATAATAGAAATGAAACATGCCATAGTATCTCAATCTCATGAATCTTACTGGGTGTACTTAAAATGTAATTTCACATTTCCCCTTACTATTGTAATGTGACATATAATTGAAAAATGGGCCGATTTTCAGATTACAGATTTAATTTAGTGTATATTAATTTATGCAGTCATCTATGCAAAAAAAGAAATCTCAGCACTAATGAGTCCACAATTTTATCCCTTGAGATCTTTAGTAGCTAAATTAACGTTGCCATGGTCATGATGTGCTGTTAACCTTGTCTAAAAACTTTCCATATTCTGGACACAGTACAGAGCTGCGAGCGCAACAGACCGATAGACACTCGTAGTTGGCGTTCACTTCGCTCGTTAGAGGAAAAAAAAGGCAAAAAGACTCGTCGAGGAATAACAAAACGAGTCCGACACTGTTAGCAGATATAAAAACGAAAGCGCGCGGCGATAGTGAAAGTTTGATGTGTAGGCAAATATTACTCGGTTCCAGGCGGAGATTTGTGCGTTCGCGTCTCAGTGCCAAAAGGGCTAAAGTGTAGGGAGATGCGAGGCATCACCGCCGTTCCGCCACTGCCACTCCTACATACATTATTTAGAGCCAACGACGGCGGGACATGTGTTTGACGGATCAACGTGAATGGAGTCTGACATCTGACTCGTGTACCTATCGTGCTTGATGTTTGCTTTAAGCTCGCTTCTCCTTTATTGTCCCAATATGTTTCGAATGCGGATTTTTTCAGTGAATTAAAAGCATATGAACAATGTATTCACCCTGTTTTCAACGGGGCCCTTTATGATACGAAGAGTTTTTGTTTGTATGAAAAATGTGTAGGTATGTTTTTTCTTTACAGTGCTTTCCTACACATACACTTACGCCTGTACTCCCCGAAGGGGTAGACAGAGGTGTAGCCAGTACACCCACTTTTCGCCGAATTTCAGTCCTATAATGTGATAGGGGGCGAGCCTATCGGCATATCGGGCACAGTTTCCAGACTCCGGGCTAATACTGAGAATTTCAAGATAGAAAAACCCAATATCATTTTACCCGACCCGGGGATCGAACCCGAGACCTCAGCGCAGCAGCAGTCGTAACGCATGCGCAATTACAACTGCGCCACTGAGTCAGTACTTTTCTATCATAACATTTACTCGGTCTTATTTAGGTGGTTTCTTGTTTGCTTCAAACTACGTCTATTTAGTACACAATGAGTTCAATGTTGAATCTCGGTAAGTGTTTGCGGTATTCCACAACCGGCGGCCATAAAACAATGCATCGGCCACGTGCCTGTTTACACTTTCGAGTTCATATTCAAGGTCGTACGCATTTGTAAGGATGTACCTGTGTAGGCTGGTGAATAAATACCGGTAATGTAACATTTTCCCACTTCCCACGTGGTGCCCGGACTTCCGGCCGACATAGCCTTTTACGATGTGTCACACTATATTATTGACACGCGTGCAGCATATATTACAGGAATTGTAAACATTATATATATTTCACGGGATTCTGTTTCGGAGAATTCGTGGTGGATATTTTTTATTCGATTTTAGCTAGGTTAGTTCAATGTCTTCTATGTAAATTCAGTCTCATTCTCCGGTATGCTTGAGCTGTGAATTAGTATCTAACAAATTATTTAATACCATTGAGTTTGTCTCGCTCTAACGTCGCTTGCACATACATTACAGACGATGCGATACGCATATGGGGCGTACACACAACATATATGTCAGATTCAAACCGTGGGCGTCGTTATCGAAATCATAATGACGTGACGGTGATTATTTATGAATGGCTCAAATAGCCGAGCATTGTAGAATTAGTCATTTATCTCGACTTGTTGTTTACCCACAATCGTGTTAGATAGTTGTCGATAAGGAGACACGTGGTTGGCGGGGTCGTCGACCCGACATACTCGTGCTCGCCGACAGCTCGGTAATAATAATAAAATGTTTCCGTGCGACTGGTTCAAGGGCGAGCCGCTGATATCGGCGCCCGCTATATTTAGATTTAGCTGTGTGATGTGAGTGTGTGTGCGTTTTCTATATGTATACAATTGTCTTGCATCCTATCCGTGGCCCGTTTACACACGTGCTCGCAACTCTTTATGTTAACCTATTCGAGTTTCTAGCTCCCTTACTATCGACACCGCACGATACCACCTATCGTGCAGTGACATTACCTATGGTGTCAAGATTAGTAATATCAGATCATAGGTACGAAATACGAGATGGAAAAAAAGGAGATTACTAGATCATCATGAATATAATATTTAATTTTAATTATGAGTGACTGAGTCTGTCAGCTATCATGGAGTTTTCAACTACAATGATAGTAGCTGGAGTAGCAGATACTAATGTTTAATACATATGCCTGTAGTTTTGGAAGGGATAGCCAGAGCTTTAAGCAATAGACCCACATTTCTCATGATATACGATATCGGGCACAAATCTAGATATTGGGCTGATATCGGTATACTCAGATAGGAACTAGGACTCTTGATAGGAAAACCTAATATCATTTTTACCCGTCCCTGGGATCGAACCCGTAACCTCAGCATAGCAGTCGTACCACGTTCAAAATTAAAACTGCGCCTCCAAGGCACTCTGATGTTCAGTAGTTTCGTATTATTCGATGAGTTAAAACTTTTTTATAGTGAGAGCATAGTTTTCCGCCAAGACTAAAGTCATCAGAGAAAACTGTACATATATTTGTTTTGTTAATAGCGCATAAACCATGAAATGCCAAGTTATGCAAATACGACTAAATATAATGCTAGAGAAAGCGACACCAGCATCTTTAATGTATGTGGATATATCAATAACTCTTATACGGTGTATCAAGGATAGGCCACTTATTTCGTTCCTCCGTTTTGTGGGACCTGGTCTGGGTATTGTGGGACCGTACTCCCCCGTAGTTGTTGATACCCACGATACAGGTTTTACCTAGTGTGGAGCCAGAACTATGTGTGTGACTATTGGTTGCATTTTATCAATTTCAGTATTATAATTCAGCTACATTTAATTTCCCCAATAAAATATGATCTACGCTTGAAGGTTAGCATAGAACCATCCTATTACGTAGTGTAGGTCAAAGTTGCTCAGAAATCGACATCGCAACCAGACCAAACAATAGACAAGTAATAAAATTACCTATTCTGCAGTTGGTACACATGTAGGGCGGTAAGTCGAGTCGTTGTGCGTAGTGCAACCCGAGTAAATTCCGCTCTCACTTTCGTATCGCAATAGCGGCGATGTGTACATGAAAACGAGATGAATGGGTCGACTGAGACCGTTCATTCCGAGTCCGTGATGTGGATTTCGTAAAATCAATGCGAGCCGTCTCGGGCCCGCCGCGTGCCGCCGTATAATCGTGTCATTGTGCTGTGCTTGGATAATGAACACGGCCTCGATCGTCTACAGACCACTGCCGACTACACCAGGTCACCGACCGGTTAACGGCCATCTATTAAAATTTCACTTGGCATGTGCCAATTTGATAGCGCCGCGGACGTGAGAACCACGTTAAACGATTTGTTGACCGACTTAATTAAACGTGATGAGCCATTTGTACTATTCTCAGATAGTTATCATTTGTTTTTTTATCAATTCTTTTTCTGTTTGCCGAGCAATGAGAGCGTCGTATCAACAGTTCATATTATTTATATTTGTAAATATCAAAGATAAAAATAGACTAGTTTTATCGTTATGCCTTTTTTATTTGATATCGTGACGCGCGCAACGTAAAACATTACGTATTATGACTGTGTGAATGTGATGCCGAAATATACGTACCTCTAAGAGCTCTCTAAATTCTTCTTCCCCTATAGAATCGTATTTGTATAAAGAGTATAAGATCTCATGTTGAAAATGTTACTCAATATTGCTGACGGTAGGCAGCGGTTACGGTAGGAAGCGGCTTTGCTGTGCCCTGGCATTGCAGAAGTCTATGGGCGGTGGTGTCTCCTTACCATCAGGTAGTTCGTCTACTCCTCTGTCTATCCAAGCAGGAAAAAAAATCAATGTAAAAACGATGTATATAAACATTTTTATAACCTACAATGTTAACTGCTATATTTGGCAGAGCACCGATTACAAAAAACACCTGTTTCAATACATAATGTATTGATATGATAATTAGTTTGTATGCATACTCATACTCGGGTCACATGTTACGAGATGAGTGCCTGCGCCTTGCGTTTACCGATCTCGCCGTTTCGTATTGGCGAACAAAAACATCAGTCGTCACGCGGCCTGCATTCATTCATAAAATATGTTGAATGTTATAATGGGGTCGTTAAACTGCGGTGACGTCACGTAATTGCCGGCTCCCTTTGCTGGTCGCTGGTGGAAATCAAAACGACGGATTAATGACAAGGGAGCTTCGTGTAGGTCAAGCATTACATCAACCGATGGATTATCTAACTGTGACATACTTCTAAGTAGGGTTAGTATGTTTACCGGCTAGCGCCCTTTGTTGTGGTGTAATAAATTGGATGATTGAAATTGGTCGGAGAAATTCCCCTCATCTTTATTGACATAAGGGGCATTTCACGTGAAGCGGACAACTAAAAAAAAGTGAGGTTCTGAAATTCGTTCATATTAGACATACTTATACTTCTAGGTCATATGAACGTGTACACATAATATTTTTTTTATTTTAGGTTTAGTTGTTAAGATAAGGGTTTCTAAAGATTTCATCTGACTGCGGGAAGGGTTTTTTGGAATTTTATTTTCATATTGAAGTAAATTATAATAAAATAATAAATGCAGTAGTTTTTATAGAAAACTTACTGTTCTTTTTGATTTTGGACTCGGATTCTAAATTTGAATTTTTTTTCTAGTTATAAACCGGAAGTAAATATTTCAATCGTTTTTTTTAATAACTTGGACCGCTTTAATTTTATTTATTTTTCTGCAAAATAAAGCTATATGTCTATAAATTGTGCCATAAAAATTGCAGAATGGGTTTGGAATTAGTTTAGGAAATAAATCAATTTGAGTACGTACATGTCACACTGGACGCTTGCTCAAGTTAGCTGGTTTTTACAAAAAATGGCATACTTCATAGTAAAACTGCTGCGACGTCACGTGTTTATGCATAAAGACAAATATTCTGAACTAGTTTTACACTTGATACCCATAAATTATTAATAATGATTTACAACTAAACGAAAAAATACTGTCTCAAAAGAAAAATATTTAAATTTTTATTTTTTCCATATTTATTATGCCAATCAACACTAGTCCATTTTATAACCATGTCTCCTGTAAATCTAACAAAACCGTGGTACGGTTCTGTCCCTGGAATAGTTACTGATGTTTGTAATCGTGGTTGGAGAAAAAATCTTCGGAATTCGGAAATAATAAACAAGTTATGAATGACCGGCGCGCGCGCACGACCGGAACCGACACGTCGGTGCAACTGCGGGGAGGGGGAAGGGGGTCTGTAACTCTTTTTTTTATCTTTATTTGGAACAACAAACAGCAGTACAATATGTCTTAACTAAAAGTGTTATTTCATATTTATACATTATTGTACTACCCACACCATTGTCCCCAAATTAACTATACAATATACAAAGAAAAAACTCAATGCAATCAAAACGAAAAAACAATTATAGGCTAATTTTAACTTTTTTACTAATATGTTTATATTTATATTATTCCATTTTTCATTATTTTATACAATAATACTCACGAAAGACTACTTTTAATACAACTCAGTTAATCTAGCTCAGTGGATATCTCTGTAACTAGTTTTTTGTACTTTTTTGTACGAGGTTGTAGTACGAATAAATCAAGTTCGGTAAAATAATCATTGTACGATCTCATCAGCCGACCTCAAGGTGCACGTTCACCGGCATTAGTACGACAGAATTTTGGAAAAAATAAGTTACGATAATATTTGTTACATTTACGTGGCGCTTTTGAAGGAACTGCGTAGGATATCTCGTTATTAAGGCTAATACAATCAAATTTGTTTTGATAGATGTTGTACAACATCATTTGATCCAAGAACATTCTTCTCGCCTTAAGTGATGTAAGGGAAAACTTCGCCAACAAGTTTGTATACGGAGATCTTGCACGAAAACATTAATAATTAACAACTCGTGCTGTGTGACCGGCTCGTTTGTAAATTGTTACTACGCGCAGAGCGAGTGTCCACACTTATTGCTTTTAGTAGATAATTTTTACAAAATTAGAATGATAATCGAGTACCAAGAACACTCTAACAGTATGTACGTTGTATTACCAGTTAATCTGTATCATTAAAAATGATTCACAACTAAATGAAACAATATTGTATCAAAAGAAAAACATTGTAAATTATATTTTTTTAATTTATCTTAAACAAAAAATCTATTCCAGGGAGAAAACCGAATAGAATAGATTTACAGGAGACATGGTTATAAAATGGACTAGTGTTGATTGGCATAATAAATATGGAAAAAATAAAAATTTAAATATTTTTCTTTTGAGACAGTATTTTTTCGTTTAGTTGTAAATCATTATTAATAATTTATGGGTATCAAGTGTAAAACTAGTTCAGAATATTTGTCTTTATGCATAAACACGTGACGTCGCAGCAGTTTTACTATGAAGTATGCCATTTTTTGTAAAAACCAGCTAACTTGAGCAAGCGTCCAGTGTGACATGTACGTACTCAAATTGATTTATTTCCTAAACTAATTCCAAACCCATTCTGCAATTTTTATGGCACAATTTATAGACATATGGCTTTATTTTGCAGGAAAATAAATAAAATTAAAGCGGTCCAAGTTATTAAAAAAAACGATTGAAATATTTACTTCCGGTTTATAACTAGAAAAAAAATTCAAATTTAGAATCCGAGTCCAAAATCAAAAAGAACAGTAAGTTTTCTATAAAAACTACTGCATTTATTATTTTATTATAATTTACTTCAATATGAAAATAAAATTCCAAAAAACCCTTCCCGCAGTCAGATGAAATCTTTAGAATCCCATATCTTAACAACTAAACCTAAAATAAAAAAAATATTATGTGTACACGTTCATATGACCTAGAAGTATAAGTATGTCTAATATGAATGAATTTTAGAACCTCACTTTTTTTTCGTTGTCCGCTTCACGTGAAATGCCCCATAATTAATATCACATTACTTCGTTTTATTGCTATTGATAAACTAGACAACTACTTAAACTAGTTTACATAAATAAATAAATAACACCCAACAGTCAGATATATAGCCTCGATCCCAAACTAAGATACGAGTCTTGTGTTGTGGGTATTAGGGACTACGAGAGACTTTCGCTCTCACAACACCCAGACCCCGGACACAAATATCTGTCTGTCACACAGCCATTTGTCCCGGTGTGGGACTCGAACCCACGGCCTCTCGTTTCACAGCCGGATACTCGCCAACTGCGCCACGGAGGCTGTCAAAATTATTTTAATACTAGCTGTTGCTCGCGGCTCCGCCCGCGCGGTGGTTATTTTCGGGAGCAGCAGAAGTATACAATCCTAGGAGTTGTCCTCTGCACTGAGGCAACTGTAGCGATTGTCCAGCCTCTCAGTTGTTGTGCCTGAATCTTGAGATTGCATCTAAAGAATACCTCATAAGTTTAACCTAACTTTGCCCCTTTCAGGGATGATTTTTTAAAAACCTTGAAACACGTATTTATATATTTCCTACCAAAAGCCTAAATATGAATTTACAGATCCTTAAGTCGAGGAATTATGCATTTCCCATACAAATTTTGAACCCTTTCAAGGTTGTTTTTTGAGAAAAAAGATAGCCCATGTCCTTCTCCAGGATATAATCTATTCCCTTACCAAATTTCATTACAATCCGATCAGCCGTTTAGTCGTGAAGAGGTAACAAACAAACAGAGTTACTTTCGCATTTATAGTATAAGTATGGATTCATGAATCTGTAGCAATCGTCAATGTCGATGCATCAAGTGTACTACTAGGTTTTTAATAACCCTTGAACTTAAATTTACAGCGAAAATCGTGTACCGTCTCTAATAGACAGAATTTACCGCCAGTAGCGCACATTTCCATTGCCAAGGACTTGCACAGTAATGCAATGCGAATAAATTTAATTTTATTCAACATACGCACTGTCTCGTGCCGTTTGGGAATCCCTGTTTTGTATCAATTATGATCATAACAAACATCCAACGACTTAATAAAGTAAACATTAAATATTTATTGTGGTAAGATACTTATGCTTTCAAACGAAATAATTAGCGTACTATTTCCCACCTACTCAAATCATTATCGTAATAGTTTTATTGGACACGTATTATATAATATACAATCTATAGAACTGGTTACTTTATGTGTGAGCATGCTTACTTTGTGGTTTTTATGTTTTATTAATATCAATGCGCTCATTCATAAAATATGAATTGGATAATAAAATCAAATAGATGTTCTCATTAAATTATCGTAAAAACAACCGCCCGCTTCTTTAAAAGGCTTTATAGAATTTTTATAAGTTGTAATGCTTAAAATTGGCATACCACAAATACACCCAACATTCGTATTAACATTCCTGACCCCACACTAGATCAAATCTGTATGGTATGTATCTAGAACTACGATGGATTACGGACCTACAACACACAGACGTGAAATAAATATCTGTCTGGCATACAAATATTTGACTTTGTGCTGGAATTGGACCCACGGCCTCTAGTTTCACAGCCGGCTACTCGCCCCACGCCTCGGTCGCTGTAAAATTATTTAGCTATAGTGTCTCGCAGACGCTACAATAACCTAAGAAGGTTTCACGATAGGCAGCGGCTTTGCTGTGCCGTGGCATTGCTGAAGTATATGTGCGGCGGTGACTACTTTCCATGAGGTGGCCCGTCTGCTCGTCTGCCTGTAATTATTCCAAAGTAGATATAGAATTTTAGTGTGAAATACAACATTTCATCACGCTAACTGAGAACACGGCTGACAGGTGACGAAAAATATTACAGGTAAAAGACACCTCATCCCACCTAAAGGCGAATAAGTATTTCTTCACTCGACGGTCTGTCAGCACATAACAGGGAGGGTGTCTATACATTGAGGCATGTCTACATTAAAAGGTCACGAGTACGACCGCCATTCTCATACCTACCTACCTACGCAGATACTATGTACCTAGAGGGAGTTCTTTATTGAACTGTCTTGGGCGGGGAAAGGGGTCGGTTTATTAGGTCAGTAGCACTTGTGTTTTGTTTGTTTACATTTTTTTAAGTGTTGTTTATTTAATTGATTTGTAAGATAGTATTTACATAAAAATGCTTTACTCGCTATTAAGATGTTTTTGAATATCTTAGTCATTTCTGAAGTTACAGAAAAACATTCGCTATTTACTAACTTTTTGTTAAAGTCATAACTTTTTGTGTATAGTTATACATAATTTATTAATTCATTTATGAAATTTATTTTTAATTACCTTTTATAATGTATGTCTAATTTACTGTGACTGCCTCGGTGGCGCAGTTGTAATTGCGCATGCTTTACGATTTACGACTGCTGTGCTGAGGTCTCGGGTTCGATCCCCGGGTCGGGTAAAGTGATATTGGGTTTTTCTCTCTAGAAATTCCTCAGTATTAGCCCGGAGTCTGGAATCTGTGCCCGGTATGGCGATAGGCTCGCCCCCTATCACATTATGGGACCGAAATTCGGCGAAAAGTGGGTGTACTGGTTACACCTCTGCCTACCCCTTCGGGGATCACAGGCGTGAGTGTATATGTGTGTATGTGTGTCTAATTTACATACATAGATGTGCTGGCGCAATTTTTGCAGTCGGGAATATATTATTTAATAAATTTACGATTAAATCTACTATTCGAATTTCAGTGCTAATTTGTCAATACGGCCAGTTTAATTTGTTTTTAGTAACAACTCGCAACCGTTTTTAGTAATCTCTAGTGTATCTACAAGTAATAACGATGTAAAAATTAGTAGCTCTGATTTTATTTTAGTTTGTTTTGTTACAGTTATGTGAACGTTAGACCTACATGTTGGTGTAATTAGTGGCCATGTTCTTAAAATTGTCTTTGATTTGCCAATTAATTAAGACTTAGTGGGATCAAAGTTAGGCAGTCAAATCGAACTGGAAAAGCAAAGTTTTATCTATTTAACTCCGTATGCCGACTTCAAATGTTCCGATTAAAAACTGGCACAATGTATGTTAGTCTATAGTGCATTCTAAATTTTGTAAAATCAAAGCAAAAATAGTTGTTTTATGTGATATGTTCAGCCTGTCAAATTGTCTCTAGTTAGAGTATCGAGTAGCGAGAGACAATCTATCCCCCGCTACTCAAAACAATCATGCCGGCCGTTTGAGTACTCTGGACAGTAGACCCTTGACTGCTTCTTCCCCTTCTTGCCTATAGGCGTAGTGCAAAGAAGCAGTCAAGGGTCTAGTGTCCAGAGTACTCAAAAGGCCGCAAAATGGCCAAAAATCGCAACCCAACTCTAGACCTCCGACAAAAACAGGATGTACACAAACGTATCTTGTATCAAAGAAATTTGAAGTATCCTTTTTCTTTTCCTGTTAAAACTGTATTAATTCTCGTCTTCCGCAGCCACCGTTGTAAGATGAATAATTCAAACGAGTGTTAATAATGCGCGTCTTACTCCATCCGAGTGTCGTGCTAGTGAAAACTTATCCTCGTAATTGACTTCGTTTGGTTATGTAAATGTTTACTTGTCACCTTAGATGCTAGTGCAAGCCACCTGTTGCCCAACCGCCGCGGCCGCCTAGTTACAGCGCGCTTGACATTCACAGGGGCTCGTGACGGCGCGGACCGAAATAACTCGCCGTAACCGACCGCATAACACGGCGTAATGCTCTTTCTATTTATAGTGTTTTATAATTATATACAGACATTTGTATTTACCTTCCGCAACTCCTTGACGTCGGCGCTACAGCTGGTAATTCACACTGCAACATTCGCGTCATGTGTTTGTTCTGGTTCACCTGTTTGTGCGTTTTTTTGTTTTATATGTGATTGTGGATTAGTCGGTTTTACGAAATCTGCTTCCGAGAGAACATACATTTTAAATCCGAATCCTGAATACTCATACTGTGTTATCCTGTTCTCCGTGGTTAGAGGATAGAGATTAGTGTGGCTTGAAAGTTACAATAGTCCTAAAAACAGGTTAAAAAGATGCCTGTAGTTTTAGCCTAAGATCCAAACACTGACTGATAATGATACCGATATTATTATGCTATTTAATGTGCCTTGTTTGATACTGCGAATATTGTTTTTAGCTTTAGCGTGCATTGTAATATATCCAGAATAAAGGCCAAAATAAATAAATAGCAAGAAACGGCCACTCGCATGCGATAAACTCTCCTTGTGTAACTTCGGCTTTAGAGAATTACTACTAGTTACTCAGTCAGTACCTATTAAAGTAAAATAAAAACATGTTACTTTTTTATCTCTGCACTAATTCACAACAAGCACACAATTTAAATTATATTGGAATAGTGATACTATTTCATACAGAATCTAACAATATTTGTATTAAGATTTTCAAGTATGATTATTAATACGAATTGAAACCAATTTATTATGTTTCGAGTACGTGGTTGTGTTGTATTCCTTTGTTGTATTACGTCCGATCTTTATAGAGTAGCGGCTAGTTGCATTTCTTAGGACATGTCAGTTTTGTCATTATTAATGACTGCCCAAGTATCACTCGTCAGTGAGATAAACATACATAAAAACATTGGAAAAACATAAACCTCCTTCCTGAGGCAGTTGGGCAAAAATAGAGATTGGTTAATACTATTCTCTGCAATTATCAACGACAACGTCTTAGTCATTTCTTAATTGAATTAAAATCTATCACTGTATTCCGTTCTACCGAACCGTCTCAGACTAACTGGCGCGGTGCGAACGAAAACAAATATCCAAACATTATTCTTTAACACTGATTTATTATAAGCGAGCAAGTTATTTGTAGCCGGTGTGGTCGGTCGAAACAGATGATACGATGAATAACAGTTTACGTGCCATTGTTGATACCCGACGCGTAAAAAAAGTAAACCGGTCAGTGGACCTTTTACCGTTCCAACAGTAGTACTAAAGATGAAGGAGATAATAATACCAATAATAGTGAATTTCATTCAGTCTTTCTCACCGCCAACAATATAGTTATGGTTGGACGTTTTTTGTGTAGATACGCAAAGGGATAGCCCGACGGCGTTTAATATGTAAAGGAAGGCAAGGTTACACACGCACACATCGGCGGCGTGTTTGTACAAGATGCGTTTGTAGTGGAGGGAATCCCCAACTTTTTACAAACACAATCAAAGTTATGTAATGTTTGCTCGTATCCGTCGGCGCACACCAACTGCCACTGTTTGTACGAATGCCAATGTTATACATTACAGGCCTCTTGTATTAGTCATAGGTCATTAACATTGCTGTTAAATCGTGTTTACATTTCTTCATAACAATACTGTTTTAAAATTTACACGGTTCGTTCGTGTTGGATGAATGGATCGCTTGTCCTGCATTTTGTGTGTATTTTTAAGATGAACTTTTATATGACGATATGAAGTTGCTGTAAATGTCGTGTTCTAATATGAATCGATTGTTTCCATTTCTTTTTATCCTGGCATGGAATGTGCCCAGTGTGACTGCACCTGATGGGAAGCGCAGTGCCGTCCAGTTAGTGTATTAGTGTATCAAGAAGCGATCTAGTGTCCAGAGGCCGCAACACGGCCAAACATCGTACCCTAACTCTAGACCACCGACGAAAATAGGATGTAGATTGGCTCATCCTGAAACCCGACACACTTCGGTGTGCCACTATGGCGGGTTTTACACCCTGTGTAAGGTGGCCATATCCGGGCGGATATGAATATCCTACCACCAGTACGGTGTAGTAGTGTAGTAGCCGATCTCACGTGTTTCGAAGATTTCTTGTATAATTCTATACAATTTTTTATCGCATATACGTTGGTTGTTGCTTGTTGCATTCTTGCCAATCAAATTAAAGAATAAACAGCGGTTTTAACCAAAGTTCATTCATCTCAATATATTACAACGAAAGCGTCGCCTGAATGCGTTTCAGTTCGAAAATGATCGCAAAGCTAATTTGTATATAATAGCGTTACTGATAAGAACTCTATTTGCGTGCAGCAAATAGAGTTCTTCAAATTGCACATGGCCACGGTGTTAAGTCAAACTTAAACGCTCTCTCGACCGTTCTGAGTACAAAAAAGGATGTGCGGGCGCAAGACTCAAAGGTGCAAAAAATATACATACTCATCACGTCAGAGTTATAAGCGCATTGCAACAAACATTGGAATCGTTTTGAAACCTTAGTTTCAACATTCACAAAATTTCATTGAATTAGTTATGCGATTTTGGAGATTTACGAACAGTGACACATGGTTTTTAGTATATTAAGACAACACATTTTAATCTTTACTACGTCCACACAATTTTCGACAAATAATAAAATTTATTGGCGACGTTCTTGCTCGACCGCTTTCGATTTAAAAGTTTGCTAGAAATTGGGCAATCCTGATAAAGGGTATCGCGTGCTACGCTCTAGGACACGCGCGAAAACAAATTGGAATAAATTTGTCTGAAAACATACAAACCTGTCATTCTTTTGGTGTAAGAATCGCGTAAACAACAATCAGCGCGCCTGTTCAGTGTTCAGTCCTTGCCTATTTTAGCAGACATTACGCTTTTATTTCTTTGAAGTACTTGTGTAACACTCGAGTACCTGCACATTTTCATCTCGAGACAGCTACCAGCTCGTAGGATTGAGAATGTTTTATTGTATAAGATAACCACGTTCCGTTTGAAATGGCCGAGGCGTCCGAAAATAGCAGCCAATATGTATAAATTAGTATCAGGGTTATCGTTAGGTCGTTGGTAATGACATAATGCCGATGTAAGTAGGTGAATGCGCTCGTTCCGCGGGCCGCATAGGAATCCGGTCACATAACTAACGGCACACACTTGCAATGTCGCGTTTGATACAGTTGCAGTTTGCGCCTGAGCACCGCCCACCATGTTAATATTTACTTATGTTGGACTCACACTAGTGATGCGCTGTTGTATCCATGCTTTAGAGCATGTGAAAATTTCCTAGCATTTTTTAGTGACACTAAATGTGTAGATGTATTACAAATTATTGATCATTGTGTGAATACTTGGTTTTATATTTTTTCTGTATTTTATATTACACTATAAAATAATAATACTAGCCCTGTATTAAACATTGTCCCACTGCTGGGCACGGGCCTCCTCTACTAATGAGAGGGGTTAGGCCTTAGTCCACCACGCTGGCCTAATGCGGGTTGGTAGACTTCACATACCTTCGAAATTCTTATAAGAATTCTCAGGTATGCAGGTTTCCTCACGATGTTTTCCTTCACCGTTAAAGCAAGCTATAATTAACATTTAATACACACATAACTTTAGAAAAGTCAGAGGTTTGGGTTGGGTCACTTGGGTTTCGAACATACGACTTTCGTCTTGGCAGTCCGTACCGCAACCAACTAGGCTATCGATGCATTTTGATTTAAATAACAATAATTATTACACTATAATTATTGTTATTTAATTTTAAATAAGTATTCCGCCTCGTAAGGTTTGTGCCAAAATACTTGAGTGGAGTGATCAATGAGTTCCTGGGCACGAATTCTAGAAGTTAGTCATGAGTTTTTATTTGACTAATTGCACATGAAATGCCGGGGATCGGAATTTGTGGCGCGCGATGTGTATCTAGGTTCGCCACCATCATTTCCGGTGTGTTTTTTATGGAGGTCCCGGAATCCTTCTGTAGTGTTCATGGAGACAACCATGGGGTTTATAGCCGATAAAAATCCGGCATACCCCGTCGCTAAGACGGGAATTCTAGAGGATTTCCCCATAAAAAAAAATGTTCGCCACCATCATATGGTACGGATATAATTTTGGAAACCCGTAGTTGTTCTAGATGCATCTCTGGTTGCTTCTTCGGGAATACACACGTGAGCCTATGTTAAAAAGTTCTAATTAATAAAATTTAAATATAAAAATGGAACATTTTTTTATTGAAAAATGTTCATCAAATCAAACTCAATTTTCATAAAAAGGCAATGGTTCAGGATGCAATTAGCAATGTTTATGAGATTATGACTATCGCATTGTAATTATGTATATGCATATTTTGGGTTTTATTTTATAGCACTCGCATTACATAAAGTTGTTGTTTTATTACCATAGAAAGCATTCTTATTGAGTTAATTTATTACTATTTCAGGCAATGGAAATTCTTTGAATTTAAATAATAGCAGTATGAATTGTATTTGTAATTAACGTAGTTTCAATGTTGCTTACTTCGTTAATAATTTTTCAAGCAATTTTATGGTATAACTGTTTAGGTTTTAAAATAAATATTTGGTTTTTATACTACAATGATTAATCAAAGAAGAGAGATATTTCAGAAGCACAAATAGAATTCTTGTTGGTTAGCTGTTTGAATCATATTCTTTATGTATTATATACTCAGCCTGTTGCCGTCCACTGTTGGACGTAGGCCTCCCCAAGTGAACGCCAACCATCCCGGTCTTGGGTAGCCCGCGTCCACCCGCTACCCGCCACCTTCTTCAAGTCGTCGGTCCATCGTGCAGCAGGGCGTCCCACACTACGTTTGCCTAAACGCGATCTCCACTCCAACACATGTCTGCTCCATCGGCTATCTGTCTGTCTGCAGACGTGACCAGCCCACTTCCACTTTAGCGTGCTAATTTTGCTTTATGTATTAGTCTTTTGAAAATCATTCAATACAAATTAATACTTCTAGTTAGCATTGTGATTTGTGAAGCCACCTAAGTGACAGTGATGTGTGTGTAATTTTATGAAGGCGTGCGTGCGCGTCATTTTCGAAATTCATATTCTATAGCAATTTATTACAGTAATATGAAAAATACATATGTCAATAATAACTAATATAATGGACTATATAAGGCCTAACCCCTCCCATTAGTAGAGCAGGCCCGTGCCCAGCAGTGAGACAATGTTTAATACAGGGCTATTATTATTTATTGTTATATTTCAATAATATTACAGTAATATTATTATGATGATTAAGTATAATCCTATGTCCTTCATACTTTGTATGTCTTAAGAATGACTATCTATGAAATACATAGCGTTACGCTAAACATGCGCATACGAGTACATCACGTTTACGCGGTATGCGTTGTTAACTTAGAGTACGTGCGTCTTCGTGAATTGCACAAAATATGGTAATGTTGTTCTTGCTTATAAGGTTAATGTTGTGATATAAATATTTAGGTAGTCGACATAAAGTTTTTATTTCTATGAATTATTAATAAAATGTATACTTCCTTTAAGATAGAACATACTATACTTACATAGCCCATAACAAACTGAAATGACCACACAGTGCCGTGGTTATATCCCAGTACACAGTCTCCGTTCCCGCTTGGACGTGATAAAAGCCCGTAGTTATTCTATATTAATAAGCACAAACATATTTTTCAGATAACTCATAGCACCATATAATTAATTGATTCAATTTATTTCCAAGTACAACATTGCCTACGTAACAAGCACATGTTATGATGCTAAATTATGACATCAACATTCCATTTATGTAAACTGTGTCTTACATTTAAGTCACAACGACACTTAACAGCTGATTTTACTACGAACCCGCTTATTCACACACATAATCGTTTTGTAGGCCTTCACACGTAATGTGACGTTTTCTTTATTGTATACAAATTGGCCTCCTTTTCCTTTTAAGGATTTCTATGAATAACACACTGACGTTCGTGATTTACTTTTATTAATATACATTGACATAACTCGTTTAACAACATGAAGTACGAAGTCGATAAAAATATGGAAACTATTATTGAATATACATTTTTTTGTAATGTGTCATTTATATATATTACTAGCTGCACCCGGCATGCGTTGCAATGCCACGTAAAGAAAATTTTATTAATTGCGATCGGTTAAACGGTATTGAAGTTGCTGTTCTGCGGCGTCATCTAGCTAGTTCTTTTTTTTTTGCGCCAGGAAACATCGTGGGCGTATGAAGAACAACTGACCAAAGTTTTATCATAGTCCGATGATTTTTTTAGGAGTCCACAGAGGACAAACTTACTTCATTGATTTTTATTTATATAAATTGACTTGACAATTTATTTCCATTTGAGTAACTTCTAAAAAATTAAAAGAATTAAGGATAAAATGCAGATAAGCATACATATACACTAACGCTTGTAAGGGGGTAGGCATAAGTGTAAACTGTACACCCACTTTTCGCAGAATTTCGGTCCCAGGGCGAGCCTATCGCCGTACCGGGCACAGGTTCTAGACTCCGGGCTAATACTGAGAATTTTTAGATAGAAAACCCAATACCACTTTACCCGAACCCGGGGATCAAAACAATCAAAACTTACATTCAACTTATTTCTAAGTTTGGACTTATGACATTATAATTTGAGAATTCATAGTAGCGATGAGCACAAAATACGTCGATTCTATCATTGAGACAATTGATTCTCTATCACTCGATATAATCTTCAATAACGGACAGAGTAATTTGCTTGAATGAGAACTCTCCTATCGTTTATCTTGATATACTTTTTATGATCTTTCTAAAAATGACAACTTTAAACATTAGTTTCTTTTAGGTTGCATTTGGTTTGTGATGTGAAAATTTGCAGAACCACGCGTACTGGCTTGCGGAGCCACAGCTTCTTGGTGTCTACTACCCTGTCCCGAACCAAGAGGTTCCCAAATTCGTAGTTTCGCGGAACTATCAAGCTGTGGAACAGTTTGCCAGCTACCGTGTTACCTCTTTCCTATGATCCTGGGTCCTTTAGGCGTAGTGTGAAGAAGCTACACAGCAGGCTGGCATGATTGTGTTGAGTAGCGAGGGATAGATTCTCGCTACTTGATACTCTAACTGGACGGCACTGCACTTACTATCAGATGCAGTGTGGTCACTTTGCCGTGTCTGGATAAAAAAAGTAAAAAAATACTACATTACCTAATACTAGTATTGAATTTGAAGCGTGATTTTTTATTTCACCCCCAGATAGGGCGGCAAATCAATCTTTGGTTCCCTCAACACATATGAAAAATATTGGCATGATACATATCCCCACGTTAAATTTATTTTCCTATGGGAGTAACGTACGCTATAGAATATATGAAGTAGGCACTTTCACACACATCCATTCCCTTAGGGTTCCGTGCATAAAGAATAAAAGCGAAATGTTTACGATGATATTTCTGTATGTCTGTCATAATCGTTTAGACATTATTTCATTCACACATAGTTCTGGCCCCACACTAGGTAAAACCTGTATCATGGGTGTCAAGAACTACGAGGGATTACGGTCCCACAACACCCAGACCCGAAACAAAGATCTATCCGTCGCGCAAACATTTACCTCGGTGCGGGAATTGAACCTAGGGCCTCCCGTTTCACAGCCGGCTGCGCCACGAAGGCTGTCAAAGCTTGATTGAATACTTCCCAGAAACTGCTTGGATTAAGAGTCATTGAGCTGTGTTATTTTATTTTAGAAGATTATATGTATATACTATGTGCATACATAATTTACTACACGCCTAGGAGACGCTATAAAAATCACACAATCAGCTGGAAGTATTAACTTTCCTTACAGGAAATTTAAAAATATATATATTACCTATACAAATAAATTATTATAACTGTAAAGACTATTTGCTCGTTAATCCTTAAGCCTTTCAAATTGATCAACTATGGAGATAAATTACTTTTGGTAAATTTGAAATCCTTATGAAAAAATAATTTAATGATCTGAATAAGTATTATGTAAATTAGGGTATCGGTTAAACACAATATTGTATTTCAAAGAATCTTCATGCATGTAATTTCATTTTCCGCCTTGCAGCTGTTTTTCGCATCGCTATCGAAAAGAATACCTTCACGTTACCTTTAGGTTTCTTTGTGGTTTTTGATAGCCTTGTCCCGATTTTTAAGCTACAATTTCAACAATTACCAGGCAGTTACAATTCCTTTTGAGTTACAAACTTAACTTTTACTTTACATCGAAATGAATAATGAATATTTGGGAACTTAATGTTTGAGAGTGCCCCGTTAACCGAGGAATTAGAGTTCCTTCATCTCGGTTCAATTATATTTCTGAGAAATAATAATATATAATAATACTAGCCTTGTCTTAAACATTGTCCCACTGCTGGGCACGGGCCTACTCTACTATTGAGAGAGGATAGGCCTTAGTCCACCACGCTGGCATAATGCTGGTTGGTAGACTTCACATACCTTCGAAATTCTTATAAGAATTCTCAGGTATGCAGGTTTCCTCACGATGTTTTTCTTCACCGTTTCTGAGAAATATTTTTTGTTATTATTGATCATTTTATCTAAGTAGCTACTCTAATGGTTAAGATTTTCCATTATAAAAAAATATAATAATAAAACATATAGTATATTATTTGCAGGTATAAAACTGCAATAAATATTTGCTCAATATTTACTTTTTAAAACAAAGGCCATAACCTCCAAATATCATACATTTATCCTGCCTTTTAAAGTACTATACATTTTGATGTTTCAGTAATAACATTAAATAAATTATGTTTTTAAAATCTAAAGTAGCTAATAAATGTAACACTCTAAAATTATATGTAGTCACTTCGGGTTTTTCTCTTGATGACATAGACATAGACAAATAAGAGAAAACGCAAGCGAAATGGAACTATTTTCCCATTCCAAATGTCTGTTTTTTTACTTCACGACAGGTATTACTTTACCGAAAGTAATGTCTCCCATGTGTATACTTATCTCGTTGATATAAAGTAACAAGTGTTCGTGTAGGACGGGGGCTTACATAATGATTTCTTGTGACTGCAGAACCCTAAAAGGTCTCTCGTATTTGTAAATGGAGTGTTACAAGACCTTCATGCCGTTTCATTGTTAAGTCAGTGGGTCACTTCGACGGCATAATTTTTTTGCTTTGTTGTTATAAATCTGAGCGTATCCGACCTTGGCAGGCTTTCTTGTCGTATGCTATTAACTTGTAAGAAATTTATTAGATGGGAGTTATGAGTTATTGTTTCCTTCACATATATTGGCATAAATAGATGCGTGTAGGAGCAAATAGGATAGGTGCGTACCGGGCGGGAGGATTGCGCGGGCTGCGCACCTACCCGCGGGTCAATTACTGCATAAATCAATACGGATGTCGCCCTATGCGGTGGCTCTTTGTTCCAACCAAGTGGAGATACGAGGCCCGTCTCGGCGGCTCCAGCTCTGTCCGGAAAACTCGCTGAGGTATCGCGGGGTCGGATGATTACTTATTAACGTAGGTGGAGGCTGGCTGGCGCGGGCGGGTCGCTTTGAGCTCGTCGCGCGATCGATGCCGAGTCGACCAATAGCGCGACGCCGCCCCCCGTCGCCCGCACCCTGCGCAACCCTCGCCGTTCTTCGCACGAGCCGCACCCCGCAACACCGCCCCCATAAATCATTGAATCCGCCATAAAACACCCCAATGTTCGTAAAAATGTAACACTAATTGGCGAACACGAATCTCTTACCTTCTGGACAACTACATCCGGTAGTCTTCAGAACAAGGCCGCAGTTTGAAGACATAAAACACAGATCAAAGAGTAATACCGATCCCCTTTACCCGTTTCGCTTCGCAGCGCGGGGGCTTGTACGAATAATTGAATTTCCATCATGGAATAAAATGAGAGCTGAAAACTGAAGCGGCTTTGTTGGCATGCTAAATTATTTTGGACGTTAATTATTTAGGTATGGCATCTACCGGATAATTGACAATAGCATATTGGGCTTTTATGTTACCCATAAACGAATTAACTTACTCAAAATACAGCATATTGTTGACAAATGAACGTGCTTAGTTATCCTTTTGCCACTAAAGTTGTTGACATATAATATTTTTTCGTATCGTTTTATAGAATTTGTTTTAATTTTCTGATTACCAACATTCATAGCCCTAATGTAGAAACGAAAAGCGTTTTTAAGTGTATATATTTTTTTATTACGAAAGTAACAGAGTATGCGTTTTTTATTGCAGCCGCCGCGTGGATACGGCGCGCCCCCTTACGGCGGTGCCCCGGGGGGACCGCAGCAACCCCCCGGAGCGTATGGCCCTCCAGGATCGTACCCTCAGCGATATCCACCGCCACCGGGGCCCCCGGGCGCACCCAGCTCGAGACCGCCCTTCTCGCCACATCAGGTTAGTTTTTGAATGACAACTTGAGTGCTATCAGCTATAATTTCCCCTTTGCAGTTTGCAATTTAATCTATAGAAATAAATGTTTAAGTACTGTTTGTTGATAAACTCACTTGAGAACGACTGGACTGATTTGATTATTGTTTTTTAAATGTTCGTTATAAGAATAAGGTTATTATGGAAAGGAATATGGGAAAAGCTCTATTAAAAGTACTATTTTTCAATGGGATTTCAATCCCTACGGTACTTGTAAATATAATCATGCGTGCGAAGCTGCGGGCAAAAGATAGTGTAATAAATTTTTTAGTGCTTACCGAGAGCTAATTAATAAATTGGTAGTAGCAAAATAATAACCACATTACGTATGTACAAAACCATGCCATGTGAAACTTTAAAATAGATTGTTAACATCATTTATAATATGTATCTCATTAACTATGGTTATTAATTATCACACGATTCCCAAATGGTATTTCGAATTAATATTATTAATATGTGGTCGATCAATGTTCGTGGATATCCACACGCTAATTAGTTCCGATAGATGACCGAGATACCAAGGTGATCGGTGCCGAGCCATTCCGCCTCAAATCTTGTTATTAATTAAACACGCTGTCGTTATTACTCGCAGAATATTAATGAGAGATTAAAAGTAAAGGAAATACATTTGTTTGTGTCATGAGACCAGATTGTTTAGTATTGTTTAAGCGGAAATAATTAAAATAGTGGGGATGGTATTTTCTCCGTCATGGCCCAAACATGTTTTGGGAGAATGTTGCCGTGACGAGTGATGTGAAAGTCGACACGTCATTAATTCCATCAACAAAACTCATTGAAAAGTCAGCTTACGTTCACGACGCCAAGTTGAGTTCGAAGAACTATGATGTTTGTTTTCCGAGAAAATGATGTAACGAGTTTTCTTCTTTGACTTTTCCGGAAATAGCTCGGGTTTTGTACTTCCTGGAAGTGCCCTTGACCTAGTTGGTTCAATTATTATGTAGGCTTAAAAAAACACTCGCCAACGCAATCGTCGAAACTAAAATCGGTCTCAAAGAAACATTAAAAGCTGAGGCGGAAAACAAATATAAAGGTTTTTTATGGGCCATTCAGAAAAGTTGGCAGTCAGTTTAATATTTAAATGTTATACTTAAATGAAACTACTTATCACTAACCAAAAGCTTGAATATAAACCATCAGATACTTATCCATTTCAGTCTTATTTTTTAAGGCTGATTGACCGCTCACGATGTTAACTAAGCTCTTGATTTAATCTTGTAATATGTTATAAATTTCACACTTATTATTAAACCATCATTATCTACAACCTGTAGAATCCCACTGCTGGGTATTAGCCTCTCCTGTTATGGCACATGCCACGGTCCTGAGCCAGTCCCATCCAGATTCGACCTCGATCTTAACCAGGTCTTCAACCCATCTTGCTGCTGCGCTTTCCTTGTTTCGGCCACCATTCAGTTAGTCGCTTACTCCACCTACCATCACCTCGCCTAGCCATTAGTGAATATTAATCAAAATATTTTTTGAATTTTAATATTTGTAAAACAAAACCATATTATGAAAAACGCAAAATAGCGTTAGTACTCGGGGTAATAAACGTTGTCTCTTCATAATAAACAAATTGCCCTAGGAAAAAATTACTCAGTAATATTTTATGTGACTATTTAAAACGGTACGCACGAACAGCAATAGCATAGCTTTTGGAATGATACGGACTATCGAGTAGAAAGTCATAGATTCGAAATCAATTTGTGAGGCATGCACCTCGTTACTTTTCGAAGTTACATGTGTATTAATTATCAATTGTCGCTGTCGAAGAGCGAAAACATCATGAAGAAACCTGCTAAACTGCGATTTCTCCAATAAGAATATCAGAAGTCTGTCAACCCGCATACGCCAGCGTGGTCGAATGACCTAACTTAACCCCTCTCAATAATAGAGGGGAACGTAACCAGCATTGAGACACTAAAATGCAGTTCTTAGCTTATTGTTTATAGTTTTAGAATTTTAATTTTATTGTTATTTTAGTTCGTATTTCATTTTTGTGCGCCGCTGTCTATTTCCCGTAGTTTTTGGTTCTCTTCATACCTAAATTGTCTGGAAGAAATTGCTCTCAGAGCGAAATCCGTCCATTGTCTGTCATAGGTTATGTTCTTCTATTTTTTTTTATCCTAGCACGGCAAAGTGACCGCACTTCACCTGATGGTAAGCGCAGTACGGTCCAATTAGAGTATCGAGTAACGAGAGACGATCTATCCCCCGCTATTCAACACAATCATGCCGGTCTGCTCATTCACACTACGCCATGGGCATGAAGGTGAAGAAGCGGTCGAGGGTCTATTGTCAGAGTACTCAGAAGGCCAACATTGTACCCCAACTCTAGACCCCCAAAAAACCGGATGTACACTGGCTGATCCCGGAACGCAACACACTTGCGTGTGCCACTATGGCGGGTAGTGGTATGAATATCCTACCACCATCACCATTTTATATTTGATTTAATTTAACATGGTTTACAAAACAATACAATAATATAATAAAGTATTTGTATTGTACTATTTTACAGGGCTATTATTACTATCATAAGCAGCGAATACTTTGTTCCTAAAAGTAAATCTAAAATAATAAATATTATTATTATAAACTAATCAGATCAATATAGTCAACCATTAATTATCGAATTGTAAAGTCTGAATGACAATTACCGTTTAAAGTGTAGGAACTCTCAGGTGTATCATATACTAACAGAAGAAGTGCTCACAAAAATGAGCTCCGCTACATTACCCAAGTACTTAATAGAAAATTAAAATAAATAAAAACGTTTAAAAACTATGCGGCCACGAGACGTCTTAAACACACCAAACCTTTACCACGGTAAATTTTTCTATGGGCCGTACTGCAATTTGCAAAATTGTTACTACAAATTGTACAAATATAATTACATATATTACGACGGAATAGAAGCAGTAATAGCTGATGTTTGTTTTTTTTTATTTTGTGTGGGATAATTCGAAAACATGGTGCAATTGTAAAGACCGACACGGTTTGGTTCAGTCGCAATATTTCCACCAGTTTACTATATTACGACAAACCACCAATGAAATGTATTTCTCCGGATTTAATAATATATATTAGCTATCATATCAATCACTATGAAAAAGAAAAAGCCACTAATATATCGCGATGCCATATATTTTTCAAAGCAATGTATCCTTTACGGTTGCATGTACGACTGGACGGTTGTCCCGTTATTCAAAGGTGATATCAGACACATACAAATCCAGGGACATTGTACGACAATCCATCTTGTCGATTCTACAATTTAGACATAGAACAAGCGACTCAGCCCTGGGCCGTGGATATCATTTATACATTCGATTCCAGCTGAGAACAAGACTTTAATAAATTGTCTTTGTTGCGAGCTTGCCGCTGGGGCGCCTCTCGCAAAAACAGGATACGTTAAACTTAGCATTCGACACTATATTTTTTTGAATTTTACGGTTCAGATTGTTTGATTTGAAGTTTATAAGCCTTTATTTAGAGCAAAGAAATGGTAATAATGTTAGCCCTTTTCTTGTGTAGGTTCTTTTGTGACAGACATTCAATCCTTAAAATAAAAGTTAATGCTTATAGTAAACTAGCTTTTGCCCGCGGCTACGCCCGCGTGATGGTTATTTTTGAAAGAAAAGGTATAAAATCTATGGAGACCTCTTAAGCTATTACATCTTCCTGTATTATGCTATCCCGTAGGAACCGTGCTTTTTCTGGAATAAAAAAAAACACTATGCAAAAAATCATGTGGATGCCTTGGTCTGTCTAAAACAAAACCAAGACTATCCCACGGGAACCGTATTTTTTTCCAGGATTAACGTAGCCTTTGTGCTATTCCAGACTATACTCTATCTCTGTGCCAAATTTCTACCAGATCCGTCGAGCCGTTGTAGCCTGACTGAAATAACAAACATCCATCCTTCCAAACATTCGCATTTCTAATATTAGTAGGATTATTGATAAACCCCCGATAAAAGAGTTAATATAAACTTTCATCGTCTATTTTACCCCCTTAGGGGTGAAATTTCCAAAAACCCTGTAATACATATTTTTTATTGAAAGACCAATACCAATATTCATACGTTTAACTTAAAAAATAACAGATTTTCATAAAAAAAATCTTTCTATTTTACCCCCTTAGGGGTGGAATTTCCAAAAACCTGAAATATTTATTTTAATTTTTTAAATTAAAAGCCAAATACCAATTTTCATACGTTTAACTTCAAAAATGACGTATTTTCATACAAACTTTCTTCCCCTATTTTACCCCCATAGGGGTGGAAATACCAAAAATCCTGAAATACGTATTTTTTATTTTGAACTGAAAGGTCAAATACCAATTTTTATGCGTTTAACTTCAAAAATGCCGGATTTTCATACAAACTATCATCCCCTTTTTTACCCCCTTAGGGGTGGTATTTCCAAAAACCCTTCCTTAGTGGATGCCTACGTCATAAAAGGTACCTCCTGTCAAAATTTCAAGTCTCTAACCCCAGCCGTTTTGGCTGTGCGTTGATCGATCAGTCAGTTTCTTCTTTTATATATACAGATTGACTTGAATGGGTTTTGAGTACAAAGTAGAGAATAGTCTCTTATAAATCGTGTCTTAAAATCTTTATTCAGTTAATTAATCGCATGTTCCATGTGAAAAATATCTTTAAGATTGTAGCCCAGGCCAAGTTAATGGCATTTATGATTTCAGCATAATCAACTTATCAAAAATATTATCTATCTTGAGGTATCTTACGGCCGAGATCAGTGTGGTAAAGAGTTTTAACGGATAATGGTCTATTTTTTTATTGTCCTCCCAGGCCAGTAGACTTTTTTCAAAGTAAGACTCGAGTGACTTTAGAATCAAATCTAGGATAAAGAGAGGCCAAAATAAAACACACTAAAGAGAGATAATTTATAGAATTTCGAGATCAAAAGAGAACTAGCTACATTTTCCTCATCAGAAAATCTATAGATATTGTTCAGACTCACATAGTAACAATGAATCGGCTGTGACACTGCCCAATTTATTGATTAACTTCAGCACAGCGCTGCATCGCATCGATGTGCCGCGTAATTAAAACCGAAAAATTGCCTTTTCGGCTAGTTTGATACAAATTCTACTTTATGAATATATGAAATTTCGTTTTCGTCGAATTGATAAAAAAAATGTTTTATTTTTATATTGATAACAACTATAGTCTATACCCCATACTGTGGGCATCATATTTACTAACTCTTTCACTTAGCGCTTTGAATAAAAATTTACATAAACGTATAGCACTTTTACGCAAGTTTTAAAAATATAAGAGGGCCCTTGTTTGATGTACACTTTTACTTCTACTATACAAGTCTGTATGAAATTTATATTTTAACAAACATAATTTTACTGACTGCAGATAAAATCTTGTCGAGAATATTTTTTCGGATTAAGTGGAAGTAAAAACTTATTTTCAATAAAACAATTTCTATGCACTTTGCAGTCAATCATCTTATAAATTGGAAACTTTGGAGTAAAGACATAAAGGCGTACATCAATTACGGTCTTGGTATATAAAAAAAATATAATGTACTAATCGGTAATCATTTTATAGATCAAATAAAAATGGACGTGTATAGATATCATTATGTAAATAATAGTATCTAAAAATAACAATTAACAAATCTATATTTATGTGATGTCTATAAATGAATTCACATAATCAAAATTTAATGATTTACTTGTATGGCAGACACGCAATGTCGGATTGAATATAAAACAGAAAAACTCATACTAAAGTACATTCATAAACTCATTGGTTAATTACTATTATATCATAATACGTAACAACCACAGGAATTACTAGTGTAATGCATCATGTAGGTGGATGTTATCACAAAATGATTGTAGCTAGTCTTCTTAGAAACATTCATCGCTGCGGTGTCATGTTATACGATTCATATTCAAGTCCGAAACTAGAGAGCCGACTCGAATGTTTCTTAGAACCGTTGAGCCGGCGGCGTCGCGTCGGAGTCTCATCCACTCACGTGAACATAAACGTTCTATCATACTTAAGTCTCCTTCGAGCGAACACGGCTCTAAAGTCTATCGGTATAAGTTCTAACTTAGCTTGGCCTGTATGATACGCTCGAATGACGTAAGCCGCTCCGCGCGCTCGCTGACGTAAGCTCGTTGTGCAACGAAGCCCGAGGTACGTTTGAAGCAGGGCTCTTAGAACGAACTCGTGTAGAAATCGGTGTTAAGAAACGATTCCTCGATGAACACAAACGTTTTGAAACTACGGCCAACCGAGTTTGGCTACTGAATACATTTTAATTTAGTCAAATTGTCAATTTAAATGACATTGTGATGTGACACGTGGTCGTTTTTTGTGTCATATTTTATTCATAAGTATATTATATTTTCATATGTATGAATTATTTATAAATTTTTTATGCGGAATATATTATGTTCTACGTAATACTTAGATTGTGCAATCGTTCCTTAAACAAGCTCTATAATCTATAGCGTTTGGTTCAGCGATGTAGATCGCACTATGAAAATATTTTTTATCTGATACCTATTTAGTTGAAATAAGTATACTAAATACATAAAAAAACGGTGTTAAAGGCGGGAATAAACCACTTTTGACAGCCTCCGTGTCGTAGTTGGCTAGTAGCCGGCTGTGAAACGAGATGCCGTGGGTTCGATTTCCACACCGGGACAAATGTTTGTGTGACAGACAGATATTTGTGTCCGGGGTATGGGTGTTGTGAGACCGAAAGTCTCTCGTTAGTCCCCGATACCCACAACACAAGGCTCGTATCTTAGCGTGGGGTCGAGGCTTTGTGTGTGACTGTTGGGCGTTATTTATTTATCAATAATCCTAGAAAATAAAAATGGTCCTTAGTGAAAATCCATTATTTTTTGTCCCGTCAGCTAAATACCTAACATTCGATTTAAATTCATTTTTTTTATATTCAGTGGAAATAATTATCCTTCCTTGGGAGCAATCGGGAAAAACGTTGTTTGAGTACATAAACAATTTATTATATTGTTTTGAAGTTGGTGTGATAATATTTTACAATAGGATTGAGCAAATTAGTTTCAAGGAACAGTAAACAACACTTTCATCGTTAGATTTATGTATTTGTTTGACCGTTATTATTCTATAGGTAATGTAGGTGTCTGTTCTCTTATTTCTAGGAGATTTTTTCAATAAAGTTTATTTTTGTTAGAACATATAGACTGGATTTCCTAAATTGTAAAACAGGTGCTTATGGTTCCGATAAATTTAATCGGTAAGGTACTAAAAGGGGCTAGTTTAATGTAATATTAAATAATTTTTACTACTCTACTATCCATAATTTGGTGTAAGTAAATTTTATATTATATGCAGTTGTCCGAACGTGAATATACTATTAAGGTTTTAAATTTAAGGGAGCTTTATTGGCGCCCAATTCTAAGTGCGCTCTATGCTATGCGTAGATTTATTTATATGTCACATTGGGTAATTTATGGCGCCAAACGAAAATGGTATAGTATAAAACATAATTAACGCATAGCAGAGGTATTTTAAGTTTTATTTTCGCACACGGTCGTAAAAGCCCAACCCACTGCGCCTAAATTTTGTTATGTATTTTAAGGTATAAAAGAAAAAGTTGAGAATATTTTTTTTAACTTAAACATCTCTGTCTATGTATTAGTTGTCTCTCAATGTAAAGCTTTAAAGCAGCAACTACATAAATCTAATGTCCAAATTAGTTGTACAATAACAACATACACTTGTCCGCTTTTTAAGACTGATCTCCAGACTAATGACCTTGACATTTAGTCTATGCGCTTCATCAAAATAGCAACCTTAACGTCAAACCGCGCGGCCAAGATGGAGTGTGGCAATAACTTTTAATGGCTTTTACTTGTTATTTTAATTTTTTATGAGGTACGTCATAGCACATTCCAGAAACTCGTGAATAGTATGAGAAGTTTTCACAGATATTACTGTATTTCTATGCAATTTGATTTGATAAATTAGGTAAAAACCAGTCTCTATTTTATTTATATTTTTGCAGAATCACTTGGATATGTAATCAATACTTAAAATTCCATAATAATGCCATAAATTCACATATTTTCTAAACTCTATACGGCAATCAATTCATAGGGCTGGCTAGGAAATTCTTGTAATCCAGCGTTGTTTTTATTTGAGTCTAGTAACAGGTTTAACAATTAAAGCATGTAAAGAGTAGCTTCATAACAAGCTAAGAAAAAAATATTTTCTAAATGTCTGCTGCACATTCTTGCAGCTTTGCAACATCTTTGATTATACCACCAGTAATCTTCTACATACATAAGATGAGAGTCGAGAGACGTCGCAACGCGGTAATAAATAAAACTGCCCTGAAATAATTGAATATATACTGGCTGACACCGGAAGGTGATTCTCTGGAACCAGTTGTTATCACAATAAAAGCACTTTTTTTAAAGAATCCATAGATTGCTACACATTATTTAGATTCCAACAATCTTTTTTACTCTGCCCGTTTGAAATATAGTTTTGCTATTAAAGTATTGGGAAGAAACACTAACGTTGCTCGTATCAAATGGGTTTATAATATTTACACTACATTCAAAATACAGTTTCCATTATAATAGTTTACAGCAATTAATAATAAATAAAGCCAACATTCGATCACATAGTTCTGACCCTACAGTAGGTTAAATATGTGTCGTCAGTATCAAGAATGATTAGGGGCTACGTGTTCGCAACACGCAGATCCGAAACGGATATTTGTGGATAAAAACCATTTGTCTCGGTGAATCTAACTCGTGGCCTCTCATTTCACAGCCGGTTGTTCACCCACTGCGCCACAGAGGTTGGTTAAATGGTTCAATGTTAAGTTGATTTATTGTGGGGTCTATGCGGGATTTTCACCATGTGTACAGTGATCACTATCCAAGTATAAATGTGATCAAGTACACCAATCAGCACTGCACGCGATCGTGTAATAAACACATAATTTTATCTGAGACTTTGAAGACTTCAACTCAATCCCGATACTAATATTTTTCTTAATTAACAAATAATAAATAATCTTTTGTGTCTATAATGTTAAATAATGATCGAGTTAGGTATATGCTAAGATATATTATACTAGTGGTCCGGGGCAGACGTTGTGCTTCTATAAACCGCTTTCTTTGTGGACCGAATATCAGTTAAACAAATAAAGACATTCAGATCTCACAACAGTTTTTGCTGGTGGTAGGATATTCATATCCGCCCGGATAGCGACCACCGTACACAGGGTGAAAAACCCGCCATAGTGGCATACGCAAGTGTGTCGCGTTCCGGGATCAGCCAGTGTACATCCGGTTTTTGGGGGTCTAGAGTTGGGGTACAATGTTTGGCTATTTTGCGGCCTTCTGAGTACTCTGACAATAGACCCTCGACAGCTTCTTCACCTTCTTGCCCATGGCGTAGTGTGAAAGAGCAGGCCGGCATGATTGTGTTGAGTAGCGGGGGATAGATCGTCTTTCGCTACTCTAATTGGACCGTACTGCGCTTACCATCAGGTGAAGTGCGGTCACTTTGCCGTGCTAGGATAAAAAAAAAACAGTGCCATCCATCGGATATAAAACAATCCCTGGAGTTATCTTAAGCTATTACATCTTTCTATCTTTTGCTACATAATAATATATATATAGATACAGGGTGAGGTGACAGAAATAGTATTCGTGTGAAGTCTGACTATTGAAAGCCTTCATGACGCAGTGGGCGAGTACCCGGCTGTGTAATGAGAGGCCGCGGGTTCGATTTTCAGCCGAGAGAAATGTTTGTGTGATCCACATATATTTGTATCGGATCTGGAATTGGATGTTGTGTGATCAAATGTCTCTGGTAGTTCCTGATACCCACGACACAAGATAATAATAATTGTATCTTACTGTGTTGTTTCACTGTTGGGTGTTAGATATTTACCATGATCGGCTTTTTATCCTACAAAAGGCTGCAGAGAAAGCATGGTCGTAGGACCTTGTAACGGAGCAATAGTTTTCAGATTTGTTTGAAGTTTGGCGCTGGGGCTTTGGATGTGTTTCTGACTTATCGGTCTAGATCGATCTGCCTACCAAAATAGCTATGATTGTAAGATCTAATAGTTCCGCTGCACTTATTAGATCACTTGATTGTAAGTGATCTTCACAGCCTATGAACACTCAAAATATTAGAAGAATCATGGGTGCATGGCCAGCTTTAAAAGAATGGGGATTGAAAAGGGGCCTTTGGCCTCCGGAAATCTCACTCACCGTAACAAACACAACAGCAAGCTGTCACTTCTCCTGGATTTAGTGGGAGACAGTGTTAATAACCTTGAGCTGACCCCATTCATGCTGCAGAGAAAACTTTATAGTGTGGTTCTACTGGAAATGCAAAAGGTGTGTGCACAAGCAACTGCTAGAGGTGTATCCGCGCTCACAATTATACTAACAATGAGTGGCGTCAGTTGTAAATGTTGGGTGGGTAGGTAGGTGGTATAGTCTTAAGTGCGCATTTTGCGGACTCGGAGATATGGCCCGCATCCGGGTGCAATGAATGCGACGACGGTTTCAAGGGCGCGCCTCAGGTGATGACGTACGCGCACCCCACTGACACCCCCCACTTCCCCCCTCAACACGTCTCCCGCGGGTGTTCCGGCACCCACCTAATAATGCACGTCTACGCCCTGTCTGCCGCGTCCGCACTCGTTGCAACCTTGAGTGCTCTCGGGGACACCCCCGTTCGTACCTCGGAATGAGACTTATAAAAAAAACTTCACAAAACTTTGAAACAATCGTCCAACTCTGGTTTGTTACTATCACTTTTGCTGATCCAATCAGGTCACCCCAGGTCATTAGCACAGATAGGGTGGCTAATATTTTGAAAATACTGTTCATATGTAATTATCGACACATCAATGTGCGAGGTTATTGTTTGATATTAGACTGATGATAATGTGCTTTAAATTAGATTTTGCGTAGTTGATAGCGCGTTGATAGCTCTCTAATTATCATAATAATAGTAGAAGTGTGTGGGTGGGGTAAGGGGTTGCCGCCCCGTCAGCTGAGCGAAAACGAAAGTAAACAGAACTCGGTCAAAGGGTTTGTACTCACCTACCCGCAATATTTATGTGGGTACATGGTACGTTGATGGAGGGGGATTACCTCCACACCCGATCCAGTCACACCCTCCTTTGATGGATAGGTTGGCGACCGGCGCGGATGTTCGAAACTCCGCCAAACTGAGCAGTAAAGCAAACGTCTCTGTTGCCGTGCTACGCTTTACTACGGATTACGGATACTATATCGCAAAAATATTCAACCACAACTCGCAAAGATATTCTTTATGTTTATTTTTGGAACTAATAGATACTAGGCTCTTTACGAAGGGATACGAGCTTCATTTTAAGTCTGAAATAGCAAACATTTATTGTAAATTTCTTTCTTTTCACATATTCTCCTTAAGTTCTGTCTTTAAATACTGCTTTTTGTGCCTTTAATCTACAAACGACTGAAGAATTGGATTATGTTTATTTGTTTTATATTGTTCCTTAACATGATTTAATTTCATCCGAGAATTGTTATAATTTAGTTATTTTTGATAACAGTATTCTTTACTGATTTCTAAAATGAAGTTCAACCTAGAACCTTTCAACTAAGGGCATTACGTCACCAAGCGCCGGCTTTTGCCGTGACACTAATGGGAGTGATAATAGCTCGTTGCGTATCGTCAGGTACTGAATAGGTTTCGGCTTTGCCGACAAATGAGGCGCAGCATATCCAATTACGGCAGCGAGAGGCCAAAGGCGACCCTTTAGTCGGTACCCATTACGCTATAGACGCTCTAAGCTGATTAAAACATTACTCTTTTGAAATCAAATTTCGATACCGTAATTTTAGCTTTAACCGTCAAATTTAATCAATGTTAATAAACCCATTTCGGGACAAGTTGTCGTTTACGAATTAGCGAGGCCTTCATTCAGTCCGCATGTACATGTTATTATTTTGTTATCGCGAACAATACGTAATGGGGAGACGGAGAGGGCATGACGTAACGATTATTCAATTATCGTCAGCCGGTAGGGGAAAACATAAAAAGTGAATGACTCCTCTTGACCTGAATTAGTAAATATCAGGCCAACCTTATCTGCAACCTTGACACTTGACGCGGAAACTGAATGTTGAGTGCAGCTAAGTGAAAGCATTGTGTGGCTGTGTGATGCAATTGGTCTCGACTGTCGAGTCTGCAGCGATCTGTGTCGAGGACGCTCTCTGTTGAATATAAAATTAAAACTATGTTTTATACCTTACATTATTTAACACAGAGACACGTGTTGAATAATGAACTCGACTACAGTGAGAAGTAATTGATAAAACACAAGCATGTGGCGAGCTTATACTGGCTGAGATTATTTCGTTTAGCGAAGTTTTTAGCTTATAGATATTAGGATATACTAGCGGTCTTATTCATAATGAGTTATCGGAGCTTTATAAGACCGTTAATAGGAGCTTGTTACAAAATGTTTATTCATAATGGCTCAATAGAGATAACACGCTCAATATTTATTAACAAGCTCCTAGTAACGGCCTTATAAAGCTCCGATAACTCATTATGAATAAGACCGTTAGTGTTTAGTGCTAGATTATGATATACTGACTCATTGATTTACTATGAACTATTCCAAATTACATTCATAAATAAATTTATTTGTCGCGATTTTATCGTTTATTTTTATTTTATTGTCATTTTTATTCAACAATCTTTGCAGACCGTGCCTTCACTAAGAATTGGCTGTGTTCAAATAGTACGTTGCTCATTTTAATAATATTTTAATTGATTATGTATAAATTCATTACACATTAGAAATAGAACCATCAAAAGTTTTTAATTCATAAAAAATACACCAACATTAATAAAAAACAAATTATGCCTACTCATAAAATTTGACTGTTGCCCTCCATTTTTCTGATATCCCATCATCAGATCCTGACTTGGTGCCGATGGGACCACCTGGCAAGTATACCCTTTTATAAAAACAGAATTTGTTGAATCGGTCCAGGCGTCTTCGAGTAATCGGGGAACATACATAAAAAAAGGTTCCGACGTATTGAGAACCTCCTCCTTTTTTTGAAAAATATGTCTCGTTGCGATACGAGTTACAAGAACAATACCGCTAGATAAATAATGCGTCTTTCGCGCACCACCACGTCGGCAAAGACAATGCAATGTAGATGCATTGCGGTGCACTCGTTTGCAAGTAAACGCGTGTGCATAATGGATGCACGGTCAAGGTCGGGCATGGCCACCGACCTGCCTCTTGCACGTGTCCGATTGTTTTATACCACCTACTTGCTTGTATTGTGTGAGATAGTAGAAACTTTGCCGTTAGTTTAACGTGTCATTGAAACTTTCAAGCTTAAGATTCAAATGTGAACGTAATTTATTCGCTAAGTAATCACGATGAATGATTATTGAATTATAATGTTTAGAATTAATCAGAATTATTTGAATTGGATACTTATCAATCAATATTACACATATTACTTTTATATAAGAGCCGCCACTTGAATATTGACTGCCTTCTTGTAAGAGTTTATCTTTAACATCTAACTTACATATATCTGCCTTTACTAAATGTATGGTCCTGTGTCTTAAAGGTTCGACTACCTACTATCCACTACTCAACATAAGCATTTCCCAGCTTGCGCCGTCTTTGACCATACTCCGCTTTCCTCATCCAGCTGCCTCACGAAATCTCAGATCGCCAGCCTATTGGGCACGAGGTTGGACCACATTGCATTTCTGGTTTCCACTAGGTCTCCGCTACAAATCAGCAAATATTACTAATGTCGCTATTTGTAGCTGTAGGGGCCGCAAGGTGCCGGAGTAAACCCCATTGCAACATACTAATTCGTCGGACTATTCACTTATCGACATAACATGTCGGTATCTTCTCCTTTTTCATCAGATACAGCAGCACCCGCTCCATAGGTCGTTGAGTTACCAAAGTCTACACCGATTTTAGGACTTTAGACAACCAAGGCACATCGTTAAGAGTCCTACTATCCGTAAGTCTATCAACGGTAGGCAGCGGCTTTGCTGTGCCCTGGTATTGCAGAAGTCTATGGGCGGCGGTGACTACTTACCATGAGGTGGCCCGTCTGCTCGTCTGTCATCGAGGCACTAAAAAAAGTCTGATGTTATCTTTATACATCGTCTACTTGAAAAGTCTATGTCACCCGTTACCTGTCTAAAAACCTAAACTATGCTCGTGTTTCCATTTACGATTATAGCTAAATGGTCGTTGAGTTTAGTAATAAATTTGTCATAATTGATTCCAGCAGCTGTCTCAAGTGTATTGTAAGTTTTTAGGTTTCCCCAAGTAATAATTCATCTAAATCACTCACACTGGGTATCACGTAGTGACTAAATCTTTGATCGGGAAGAAAGTAGCGCAATAAAAATTGTTATAGTAGGCAATAAGATGTGGCGATCTGAATTCGGCGGTGTGTGCGCGTTTCTCTTGAAAATATAACGTTTAATATCTGCAGCAGCAGCAGCTAAATCATCATTGTTTTATGAGTGTTCTTAAAACGGGTTATAATGGAACTTTTGTCGTATATTTGCTAATAATATTTCTTTGCTTTTTTATTTTCTACTCTGTTTGAATGTTATTTATTTTGAGTTTTGAGTATTCTACAGTAGTCCATTGATTGTCAAATATAAAGAATTTATCTGAAGATACTCCTACCGAAGTATTAAATCAGAGGTAAAATTTCCAATTTCGTATTGCATTCATTTATTCCATCGACTCACCTATACACTGCAACAACATTGTGTTGACTGCTGTAAAGTTTTATGTGTCTGTAATTATTTTTTAAAGTATAATTTTATTGTACGCAATGGGTATGGTATTGAATGTTAAATTCAGATCTCGACAACAACGCCAAACTATCTAAGACTGTCCTATCTTTTATGTTGGACCCAACCACACACATACAGAAAAAATTTCATTCAAATTTGTTAAGTGGTTTTAAAGTCTATAATCGACCTAGGTAGAAACAATTTTATCATAGACGTTGTCATTTGCTCGCAGGGTTATGAACGTGGCGGTTCGCCACAGCCACCATCGCAGCCGACGGGCGCACCGAGTCCGGGCGCACCTCAAAACGCGCCCGGAGGTCTATCGCCGAATCAGGATACGCAGCACCCGCCGCATATGCAACCTCATGGGGCGCAACCACCGCCACATCAGGTCAGTCATACATTACATTTAACAATAGTCGGAGTTTGGTTTGAATCGACTTTTTTTTTATCCTGTGCCAGGCAAAATTACCACTGCACCTGATGGTATGCGCAGTGCCGTATAATTAGAGTATCGAGTAGCGAGAGACAATCTATACCCCGCTACTCAACACAATCATGCCGGGCTACTTCTTCACACTACGCAATGGGCATGAAGGTGAAGAAGCGGTCGAGGGCCTGACACTAGTGTCAGTACTCAAAAGGCCGCAAAACGGCCAACGATCGTAGCCCAACTCTAGACCCCCGACAGACTACTGTACTTCGGACTACTGTGGGCTTAAGACCCCTATAAGCACCCTGCCCTACCTCATAACGGCGTGTGATACACCATAAATTATAATTTTTAGATAAGGTTATTTATCTTCTCCATTGATAAGAAAACGTTGTTGATTCCCGACCTTGATAATTGGAGGTCCGTATTAGGAAGGGGGCAAATGTAAAAAGAGTCACATGAATACTAATGACAAATCGCTTGAAACCCGAACAGAGAAAGCATCTGTTTAAAAAAAAAAATACTATGTTATTTGAAACTCATCAAAACTTAATTAATTATATTTTGTGTATATTACTTGAAAAAACTATACAGGGATTTCTTGCTAAACAACGTCATCTTAATATACAGCTTCAATGTACCCGTAAAAGATCTGAGGACTTTTTTATTCGAGACAAAAGTATTATTAAAAATGACACCTAAATAAATAAAGACCGATAAAACACACGATTCGGAAAAAATTACCTCAAATTGATTTCAAGTATGTATCTTTGTAAGCTGGCCATGTAAATGTCAATAGGACCATCGCAACAGGACAAAAATACTTTATCTCATATCAATAACATTATACCGAATCAGTTTCTAAAATCAATAATTAATTGTATTTCATTAAATGCTGATTTATGGGATATATCCTCGACGATACACGAGCATCGCGTAATTTATTCACATATAATAAAGCACTACTATTCAAAACGACGCGACGTTTGGGTTTTTCTTATTGCTGTTTGAATGTTGATAACAAAAACCCGTGTTGTGTAGGGAAACTGCATCATGAATAACAATTCGTTCCCGGCGTTGTCTCTACATTATTTCTAAATTGTTGACGTTTTTGTTAATTTATTTTTAGCTCGAACATCTGCTGATTCTTTTTTTTTATCCTGGCACGGCAAAATGACCACACTGCACCTGATGGTAAGTGCAGTGCCGTCCAGTTAAAGTATCAAGTAGCGAGAGACAATCTATCCCTCGCTACTCAATACAATCATGCCGGCCTGCTGTGTAGATTCTTCACACTGCGCCTAAAGGACTCAGGATCATAGGAAGAAGGGAACACGGTAGCTGGCAAACTGTTCCACAGCTTGATGGTGCGGCAAAAATACTAGTTTGCGAACCCCTTGGTTAGTAGATACTACGAAGATGTGAAGGGAGGGAGAGGATGGGATAAGATCAAACAATTCTTCTTCGTGTTCTTTGTGGCTATGTGATATAAAATTATTTTAAATATGTAGAAATTATTTTATATCTCGTTTATTTATTGCTTAACCCTCTATAACGTATGGTAGACTACAGGCAACATAGCGTTTCACCCTCCTAAATTCCCCTAGTAACTATTAGTTCGTCTGGTCAAGCATTGTAGAACGTCATATACACTCCGTTCTATCAATCAAGTACAAGAAAATTAAACTAGATATCGCTATTTGTTTTAAACGACGAGTTGCCGGTAGTGAAGTGAATAATTTCAAATAGTCGGTGCGTAATAAAATATAAAAAACAATAAAAAATAGTTATTACGTTTGTTGGTGCTTGTTTTTGTGAAATTATATAAGGTAAGTGTTCAAAGTTTACTATATCACTGTATTTTTTAAAATATTTTATCGTTATTTATGTATAGGTGACATTTAATGTTTGTGTCTTGTAGGCTACATTATCCGGAAAGGGTAACTACCTTGTATGAATACTGCGAATATTTATATGAGATATTATTTTGTTTTAGGATCGCTGACCGACTTTGCCTTCATGAAAACGATATCACCTGCGCACTCCAAGGTCCACTTAGTAGTGGGATAGTGTGGTGTATCCTGATTTTGGAGAGTTGATTGAAGAGTCTTTGGGGGCTGAATTTGATATGGACGCGTTAGTAGACCACTTGAATGATGAGGACCGTAACTCCAATGCTGGGGTAGAAGTAGAACCCATCCCGTCTAGTTCAGACATTCCAGGTACCTCGGGCCCCCCGTAAAACGACGAAACCTGAAAAGCTAACATAACGGTGGAAAAAGAAACATCTAGAGATGAATTCACAGCAGCTGGTTTTTACTGGCAACGAGTCATTGATATTTATGATATCTTGGATCTTGAAACTCCTATACAGTTATTTCTTCACTAATTTCCACCAGAACTTCGGAAAAAATCGTGTTCTTCGAAAAAAGTGACAAACCTCTACTTAGTACAGAAGATCCGAACAACATTTTTCGTTTATCGGAGACAGAAATCCGTCAATTTATAGGTGTGGTATATATCATGTCACAGAATCAGCTACCCAGAGTGACCAAACATTGGAGTTCCCTTCTAGGCACAGCTCCAATTCAACATACCATGCCTTCTAATAAATTTGATAAGATTAGACAATATCTGCATTTTAATGAAAACCCTAAATGTCTTCCTAGGAGCCACCCTGATGCTGATAGGACCTTCAAAATTCGCCCAGTCACTGATGCCTTGAACGAAGCATACGCCAAAGTTCCATTACAAAAACAACTTTGCGTAGATGAGTAAATGTCCACTACAAAAGCGCGGTATATGCTGAAAAGATACAACCCCATGAAACCTCATAAGTGGGGTTACAAATATATGTTTTGAGTGGTGTTTCCTGTTTCCCCTATACGACAGAGATTGAAACTGGCAAAGAGTATGTAGTTCGAGCTGACGAGCCCGATTTAGGAGCCTCTTCGAACATAGTAGTAGTCACTGGCCCCCATGGACAGAAAAAAAATACATTGTAATACCCAAAGTGGATTCACTCATACGGTGTGTGAGAAGTGCGGCGTAGCATTATGCTATACCAAAAACAAAAATTGGTTCAGGAACTTCCATCTGCTGTAACCAATTTTAATTCTTCTCAATTTTGTCTTATTTTCTTTACCATTGTAACTCATTGTTGCCTGTGAGCTACACTCCCTTTTTTTGTAATATTATGTTTAATTATTATACAATTATAAAATTTAAAAGATACGTATTTTTTTAAAGAAATTAACTTATCCGATTCCATGAAAAATATGTAGTTTGAAGGTTTTGAGTTATAGAGGGTTAAGAGATAATGCACTATTGCTTGTGTACATTTGGTGTCTAAAGTAACTTCTGTAAGTTACTTTAGAAGTTTTGCTGGTGGTAGGATATTCATACCCGCCCGGTCCCTAAGCCCGGTCGCCAGACCATCGTACACGAGGTGTAAAACCCGCCATAATGGCATACGCAAGTGTGTCGCGTTTCGGGGTCAGTCAGTGTACATCTGGTTTTTGTCGGGGGTCTAGAGCTGGGTAACCGTGTTGCGGCCTTCTGAGTACTGAGTTCTGACAATCCCCTCGATCGCTTCTTCACCTCCTTGCCTCATGGCTTAGTGTGAATAAGCTACACAACAGGCCGGCATGATTGTGTTGAGTAGCGAGGGATAGATTGTTTCTCGCTACTTGATGCTCTAACTGGACGGAACTGTTACCATCAGGTGCAGCGTGGTCACTTGGCTGTGTCAGGATAAAAAAAAAGTTGCTTAACTGACAGCTTAGTATAGATTTTTTGCGCCTTAGATTATCACAATTCTTCATCAAGATACATGGAGTTTTGAAAAAATAATGTTTAAACTTGTTTGTGTAATAAGGTAAAGCGCTTATCGGACCTGTATGCAGAAACAAATGTGAAAATGTTAGAAATGTAAATTATAATTTGAGTTAAAAGTAGGAAATAATTTTGTATAAAATATAATTATTACTGTAATATACAGTGTAAACTCTATATAGCGACACTGAAGGGACTGTGCATTTTAAGGCGTTATAGAGAGTTGTCGTTAAATGGAGAGAAGAAACATCAGAATTAGAAAAATAAAAAGTTTATTTCTGACTATTGTTAGTAGTTATGTGCATAAAAAAGAATGTTATTTGAACGCTATTGAGTATAGTCTGTTATTTTTGTCTGACGTCTTTTGCTGCACCAGTAATTTTGTTGTATTTTTTTAGTTATTTTATTAATATCTAGCAATACTGAGGCATCTTGGTTATAAAGGAAATATTTTTCCAATAATTTTGCTGCTTCCAGAGCTTCTTTAATGCTCGGCGGAAGCTCAGGCTCATCCGTCTCATCTTCTTCATCACCTTGTTCTTGATCCTCAGTTTTTCTCACTGAATCCAAAATTTCTTCGTCTGTGAGTGAAGCCGTTGTAAGCAGGCGGTCGTCCACTTCAATGTAGGTTTGAAGATTTACCGTATTTCCTGCCATGTTGAATTGTTTAATCCACTCAGTTAATGGAAGGTCGTCGTCGCTTTCAAACTCAGATTCTGTTTCCACCTCATCACTCGTAGAATTGGTACAAAGTCCAGCATGTCGAAAAGAGTGCTGTATAGTTGTGGGTGTCACTTCTTCCCAGGCTTTAGATAAAAAATTTACTGCATGCAGCATATTAACAGAAGTTTTACCCTCAGATTCGACTAGCTCCATCAATAATTTCCTTCTGTAGTGACCCTTGAGGCTTTTAATCACACTCTGGTCCATTGGCTGTAAGACACTAGTCGTATTTGGAGGAAGAAATGCCAACTCTATGTTTTGAAGGTTTGATATAAAAGGGTGGGCAGGGCAGTTGTCAACAAGAAGTAAAATTTTTCGTCCCTTTAATTCTGCATCCCACTTTCGCACTTCTTCTTCAAAAAGTTGACTGGTCATCCAAGCTGATTTATTAGCTTTATACGTCACTGGCAATTTTTTGATGTTCTTAAAACAGCGCGGATTTTTCGATTTGCCTATTATTAGTAGCTTTTTTTTCTCTGTGCCATCCATATTAGCAGCCACAAGCACCGTAATACGTTCCTTGGAAAGCTTTCCTCCCACACACTTTTCCCCTTTAAATTTCAGAGTTTTATCTGGAGTCAACTTATAGAAAATTCCTGCTTCATCAGCATTGAAAATGTCACTTGGGGCGTATTTTTCTATGAATTTTGACCACACTCTGTTAATCCAATCATGAGTCACATTTGTATCAACACTTCGTGCTTCCCCACTTATTTTACCATAGTTGATATGATGACGCTGCTTGAATTTTCCGAGCCATCCTTCTGATGCTTTGAAAGAAGTTAAACCAAGTTCAGCAGCAAAATTCTCCGCCTTAGCTTTCACGAGCGGCCCCGAGATAGGCATATTATTCTGGCGCTGTCGATGAAACCATGATAGTACAGCTTTATCCAAATCTTCGTATATAGGTTTCTTTAATTTTTTGGAAGATTTTCCCTCGCCCGCAGCGTGGAGGATTTTTTCTTTATTTTTCCATATTGTGGACACGGTAGAGCGACTAAATCCAAAGCGTTTGCCAACATCACTTATCTTCTCTCCCGTTTCTATTGCGCGTATCAGTAAAACTTTTTCGTCAATACACAGTGATTTTCTTTTAGTAGCCATGTTTACAGTTTGCAAGTTTGTGAGCAACTAAGAATATGATAAGGTATAGATAATCCATGACTCCTAGTTATGAATCATGGTCAATAACAGTCTACACGTGCAAGCAATCCCAATTTGTAAACAAAAGAATGAATTTCTTAGAAAGTTCGGTATGCATGATGCCGACAGTCGAGTTTATTGCGGGCTAGGATAATAAAGCGACAATAGATCGTACACAGCTGCGCAGTTTTTACTAATTTTAGCAACTTAATTGTTGTCGTTATTGAGAGTGGGTGTAATGCTATATAGAGTGAAACATTGTATGAAAAACAAGCTAAACCAACCAAAGCCAATTGATTTCGACGCTTAAGAGAGTTTGTCGTTAAATAGAGTGACGTTACATGGAGTTTACACTGTATATTATTTTACTTATCTAATAATTAATCTACATTATGATAAAAAAAACTTGGAAAACATATTTCTAAACAATGCATAGAATGAATTATACATTAATTAAATTTATTTTATATAAATAAAATTTATTTTATGATTATTATACATATACATACATATACACTCACGCCTATAATCCCCGAAGGGGTAGGCAGAGGTGTAACCAGTACATCCACTTTTCGCCAAATTTCGGTCCCATAATGTGATAGGGGGCGAGCCTATTGCCATACCGGGCACAGGTTCCAGACTCCGGGCTAATACTGGGAATTTCTAGATAGAAAAACCCAATATCACTTTACCCGACCCGGGGATCGAACCCGAGACCTCAGCACAGCGGTTGTACCGCATGCGCAATTACAACTGCGCCACCAAGGCAGCATGATTATTATAAGATTTCATAATTTATCGTTTTCTGCTCCATAATAATATATCCTAAAATTGTAATTTAAAATCTTGTTAAGTTATAGTAAAGTCCGATGACTGCCTCCACAATTATCGAATGCTTAAATCTCTTTTTAAACTTGTTATTAGATTATATTCATACCAGATGAAAGGCATCTCGCGGCACATTTATTTCACTTTTTTTTGTATTCATTCAATAATAAAATTTTGGCAATAATTATTAAAGTTATAAAGAAATCGTTGTTCAACATAATAAGAGTGACAGTTTGATTTCTCGTATGTTTAAACTCCTGACTGGATAAACAAGACACCTGTACGTCGCACAATCACAGCCACGATAAGTAAAAACTGGATGGAGCAGGAAGCAAAAAAATGACCTAGGTAATGGAAAGAACAAGTTTGAAACGTGCGTAGTCACTATAGACCGACAAAAACCGAACGTAAGAACTCTTCAGCGTTAACAAAACAATATTCTGTCATACTTTGAGCGGGCTGCAAATATTGTGGCCCGAACTACGGGAATAGATGAACGGTCTGTTAGAATTTTTTATACATGATTTGAAAATATTTATTATAAACTAAAGAAAATAAGTTTAACCGCAATATCATAGTCGGATACTCTCTTACTCTCTGTTCTTTAAATAGTAATGAGACGTATTCTATTACCATTTGTAATAAGTATATCTCGGATGATTGTTACTTTTGTCGGGGGTCTAGAGTTCGAGTACAATGTTTGGCCGTATTGAGACTTTCTGAGTTCTCTGGCACTAGACCCTCGACCGCTTTTTCACATTCTTGCCCATGGCGTAGGGTGAAGAAGCAGGAAGATGCTAGTGTTTAGTAGCGGGGGATAGATCGTCTCTCGCTACTCGATACTCTAATTGGACGACACTGCGCTTACCATCAGGTGCAGTGTCGTCAATTTGCCGACGCAAAATTGAAATTCAAATTGCCAGGATAAAAAAATACTTGTAATATTCGTATACATAAGAACGCTAAAAGGCGCAATGTTTGCGTTCAGTTTATCGCGACCGATATCACAGAGCTCGTCGGCGCTGCGACGGCGGAAATTTTTGATAATTTTGGCCGAGTTTACTGCGACTGTGTACTGTGATTCCGCTCGCAAGCCTCAGTTGGCACTTGGCACTCACCACGTGACTGCGTTAGCTATAGCACACGCTAAACAACCGCAAATAACCGTTGCTCCATATTGGAATACACTGGATTCAATCACGAACGAATGACTGCCACAAACTATCTAAAGATTCGATTTAATATAACCATATTATACTTTAAACTTTAACTGTCTTTTGTCGGATGTCTACTATAGAAAATTGAATTCAAACTACCTGTTTACAAAGACGATTGTCGGTTCTGAAATATAAGTTGTACTTGTACCGTAGTATAATGTTTTGAATGAACTTTTGTAGTGTTTCAATACTTCGTTTGTAGCTACTATATAGATTCATAGAATCTCTATCCTTTGATAGTTCGGTGATATCTATCGTCAAACTTGAATATTGATTGTTTAAGATTTTTGTATTAGGTCTATTCACGTTTCGATACAATTCCTAAGTAACATCGATTGTTTTTGTTGTCTCGAAGCATTGACAGTCAGCAACTAGAATTGTAATTACACTTGACATTTTGTTTTCTCTCTCTGGCTGTATTATCTGTTACATCGCGTTTGTGCGATCGTAGATACGAATCTGTGTAGCTTCAACAAAAATTGAACCCGCTTTATATGGAAAGTATTGTAGGTATAATCCGCAGTGCTCGGCGGATGGAAGTTTGGCTATGAACTTTACTGTTATGGATACACATTAACTGCTGCAGAATGTACGAAAGCCCTCGTTGTTAGCAATTTTTAAAAATTACCTTCCCCAACCATAACTATTTCAATAAACCGTCTATGGTCATACCGCTCTTAATGGACAACTTTTACTTTCGTTATGTTTGTTTCCTGTTAGGTTGCGCTTCCCCATCTTATTTAGGTATTATAATGGTCTTTGTAGGATATAACCACAGAATTCTTAGTGTTACGCAGCTTGTAATATAAACATTTTGCGTCGGATATAATATTAATAAATGTTGGCCAACTGCATTTAACTTATAACTACTACTAGTTTGAGCTCCTAACATTTTTGACATTTTGTTATAATTTATTTAATCAGTGTATCTCTTTTAAAAATAAGTCGAGATAGCTCGGGTAAAATAACAGATTCGAACAAGCCCAAAAGGTATCCCTCGTTCCTTCCTCCATCCTTTTGTAAGTGATGTGGGTTAAGTTTTTTTTTATATTATACTGGCACGGGTAAGTGACCACAATGCATCTGATGGTAAGCGCAGTGCCGTCCAATTAGTGTAGCAGTAGCGACATACATTCTATTCCCTGCTACTCAACACAATCATGCCGGCCTGCTTCTTTACACTACGCCTTGGGCAAGAAGGTCAAGAAGCGGTCGAGGGTCTAGTGTCAGAGTACTCAGAAGGCCGCAAAACTGCCAAACATTGTACCTCAACTCTAGTACCGCGAAAAAAAACCGGATGTACACTGGCTGATACATAGAAAATAGTAATAATAATAATACATGATAGTTATACTTATCTCTTGTTTCAACGGTGAAGGAAAACATTTTGAGGAAACAGCATACCTAAAAGTTGCTCTATAGAACACAGATATCACAAAAAAGTATTATGTATCAGGTTTGCCAACCCTCATTGGGCCAGCGTGGTGGAATAAGAGAGACATTGTATAGACAAATAAGCGAAACTTGTGGCCGAATCCCACAAGCGATACATGTCAAATTCAACCACAGACATAGATTTACATAGACATCGCAAGCATACCTCGTCCGCGTGCTGAGATCTTAAACAAGCCTAATCTGATTTAGTTTGCATTCGGCGTCAGTGCAGTAACGCATTAGATTGACATGATTACTAAAATCGTTTCGTGGCGTAAATTATTATAATAACTCCACTAAAATGTTTCAAGGGAGTATCTTATCGAAAATGTCTTTTGTGTAATTTACAACAGGAATTTAAATGTGACACGTTTGATTTCATTAAGATTGAAGTACCTAGTTTAGATGTGTATTTAGTCCTATGAATTAGATACAGTCAGACCCAGAATACGAAAGGCGTTCACTAACTCTCCAGGCCATTTAAGATTCACCAAACGCAAAGACTAATTCGAAATGAAAGCGTAGATTTGGTGGTTACACCTCTTTACCCCACGGCGTAGTGTCAAGAAGCTACACAGCAGGCTGGCATGATTGTGTTGAGTAGCGAGGGATAGATTGTTTCTCGCTACTTTATACTCTAACAAGAAGGCACTACGCTTACCATAGATGCAGTGTGGTCACTTTGCAGTGCCAGGATAAAAAGATAATATTGTGAATAGCGTGTTCAACAATGCGTGTTACCTCTTGGTGATCTCAAAAACTTACCAATTGGAAGAGGAAATCCTGTACTTGATTATGGCGTTTCTATGTTATTAGTTCTAAACATAACATCAGCGCAGTATAATCATTACGTTAGTTACGAATTTAACTATGGGTATAGTTGAATTTGTATAACTTTTAATAGTAAATTATAACTCAAATAGTTTTAAATAAAGGTCGATCTTGAAAGTATTTATTGAGAATACTCGAAACAGCCATTGTAAATAAACACTTTAGGAAAGGAGATAGATATTCACAAACCATATTTCCAAATTCCAACGCGGTTTTTTTATTGTTTTATTCGCATGATTTGAACATCAAATATTTTTTTCATTTTTTATTACAAATATTCTCCTCCGTGGCGCAGCGGGTGAGTAGCCGGCTGAGAAACGACAGGCCATGGGTTCGAGTCCCGCACCGAGACAAATGTTTGTGCGACAGATAGATATTTGTTTCGGGTCTGGGTTTTGTAGCATCGTAGTCCCTATGGTTCTTGATATTCACGATACAGGTTTTTACCTAGTATGGGGTCAGAACTATGTGTGTGACTGTTGGGCGTATTTATCGAACACATTAAGGAATTAATTAATTATTTCCTGTGTATATAAAGTGTTCAAACTAATGAATGTTGAAGGGAAGAACATTGCTGCACTTAATGTTGCAAAATAGCGCAGAATAATACAAGTTTGTTAACAAAACGTTGACAAATTGTTGTAGTCAAATACTTGTAAAGGAGTTAAGAAATGGCTAACAAACGTCGGAGGACTCATTAAATGCAATGTTTCGAATAAAGTTTTGCTTTTTGATAAGTTTTTATAGCCTAATAGTAAATTATTCACCAACTTTATACCAACTATCATTATGATAAATATTATGTGCGTGGCACATTGTCTTCAGAACACGTTGCAGATTGGTTTAGTGTGGCTTATACGACCGAATATGTCTGATATCAACCCTTTTTATTGGTTAGCAATATACGTATTCGAAAAAGCAAAGTCAAGAAATGTTTATCTGTTGCTCACGAAGCCGCGTGCCACGGAAAGTGTTTCATAAATTTTCATTACTGTTTGTTAACCGTGTCGGTCTCCTGAACTCGTTCCTTAGCGAAACTTACTAATATTTACGACGATCAGTGAGAAAATTACGTCTTCACCCGGTTAGCTCTATAACGGAAGTTCATCTTCTTTTTATGCGCTCTAAAGATGCAATAAATTATGTACTCGAAAACGGTTTACTTTCCCCATTAGCGATGGAGTGTTTATCATGGTAACGACTTTATTGTTATCACACGTTTGTATTATAGAGTCACGATTTATGTTTTAAATATTTTTTAAACAAAAGGTATAAAATCCATGATGTCTATCTTAAGCTATTACACCTTTCTATTTCTTTTTGCTATCCAATAGGAAGCGTGCATTTTTGCGGGATAAAAAGTAGCCTGTCATTTTATGATCCCTAAACTGCCACTATTGAAAAAATCATGTCGATCCTTTGCTCTGTGAAAAACTAAGCTATCCCACGGGAACTGTACATTTTTCCGGGATAAAAAGTAGCCTATGTGCTATTCCAGACTATAATATATATCTGTGCCAAATTTTAAACTAGATCCGTCCAGCCGTTTTGATGTGATTGAGTAACAAACATCCATCCAAACATTCGCATTTATAATATTAGTAGGATTATTATAATCAGTGATTGTATTACAATAATGTGCATAGATCTGGGAATCCAACGAGCGCAAGACTGTTTTTATCACAACTGATAATAGCTATGTCACTCTATGACTTGAGCGTATGATAATGTAATTATAGTTTTTACTACTGTCTATTAGGAAGCATGGATGATCTATAATTCTTATTGTTTTAATTTAAAAAACCGTAGCGAGTTCAATAGGTAATATGACAATTCCCTTCATTTCGACAGAAGTACAAGGTACTGGCATAGGGCTTGGTCTAATTTTGGCTTGAAAAAGGCAATTGGTCGGAAAATTTGTCTTTTGTAGGAAAAAGCATAGAATTAGGCTTAGAATCTACAGATCTACTGAATATTTCTATTGTTGTACCACCCGAATCACATTATAGAAAATGCAAAACTTGTTGTCGTGAAAAGGAAGTTACAAATTGTGGATTCGTTTCGGAATAAAAGAGGGATCATGACCTTTTATTTATCAAGTCATGAAAGTCGCACGTTGTACATTCCTTTCGGTGTAACTTTTTTATGGAACAAAATAGCGCGCTCGTGACTCGTTCGACATCGTGGACTATTGGTTCAGTACAGTGTAGCCGATGCGAGCCGTCGAGCACGAGTCAATTTTGGCACGGTGTGCACAGTTTGCACGGTTTTGCAGTTCGCCTCGCGCGATTTGCATATTTCTGTATTCCCAGTACGAAGTGTCGCATGTATCCCACGTGGCCAGACCGCGGCGCCGTCGGCTCTCCTGCGCCTCGTAATGGAGATGTGGCACATGCTTGCACATTTGCATGTCGGCTGGCGGCCAGTCGCATTCGCCAGTTGCGAGTTCTATTTTTTCATAAACTCCATCTATACTGACGGGTTTGCCTATATAACATTTCAGTGTAGCTGTATTAGCAAATTTAATATATAGGTAGTTGACTGTTTTTGCACCGGTAGATAAAGTTAATCGTGACCTGTAAAAAGTGGCCTAATTTACTAAATAAATGATTTGATTTGGCAAACAGTTTTATTTTATTCTGCATGGTCTATATTATTAAAATATTATCATCAATTAACATAAAAAATTCGTGTGACGTGACCATCCGCAAAACTAGTAGACGTTTGTGACTGTGATGATGACGGGTGTTTCATGACACGTGACAAAATGCTTTATTTTTACATATTTGTTTCTTGAAAATATTAAATAATCACATATAAATTCACAAATTGGTTTAATTATCGATATTTTTAGTCTAAAATCTATTATAAAAAACATAACTCTATCATGTTTTCACTTACTGAAAACTACCCTATTGGAATACAATCCAAAAGGAGTTGTTTACGATATTGAAATTTGCTCATGGTATGGTAATAGTATTTCAGGATAAGTAAAAAACAAATTGTTTTATCATTAACAAAAAGATAAATTCATCCGTCAGAGTATTGCACCGAAACATAATTAAATGTCACTTTATGACATAGCCGTACTATGGTGTGGAACTCGCTAATCCTCTGGGATGCAGCGTCCTCTGTCAATTTTATATATGGCACTAGAGCAGACGACCCGGCCCGTCGCGCTGACTACGGCGGCCGCTACAATTTATGCTAACATAAACCCGCCATCGACGCCAACTCGATTGAAACATAACAAAGCTTTACGAACTTACCCTTGTTACACCTCTATGCATTCGAATTCTACCCACGCCTAAAGGAATTCCAGTGCTAAATCAAACTTAGTAATTAAAATTCTATCCTCCGTATCAGTCGGCATTGTTGGCGTGGAACGTTTCCTTTCTGCGTCCGTAACACGCTCGTTGAGTTCTTTCGATATAATTATGAAATGAATTATGTACGGATTGCGTTATTATTGTATTATCGTCGCTATCTGCCGAAACGACATAAGTCTCAAGTCGGTTTCAGGCTTAACGAAACTCAGGCCGGCACGGCACAGCGTGGCGCGGTTAATACTCCACAATGTCAGTTGAGAATTTTGAGAGTCAAGGGCCATTCCGGCATCGTGATCGCTCGAGAGTCGTACGCTCGAAATGAAACGTCGTATCTTATTTTATGATTAGCGGCTCGAAAGCGCTTTGTAATTTTGTTAGTTCCGCCTTTCTGGTGCCGGGGCGAGCTCGCCGAGTGGAGATCGATGCGAGCGTGGCGTGCGAGTGGGAGAGGGACGGGAATAGTCGATGAGAGCGGCGTCCTGCTTGCTCGCGCCGCCTACCAGGCAGCCATGTTGCGCTCGACCTGCGCTCGCCCGACCGCCATTGTAGCATTCGTACTTGTAGCTAGTGCTGTCCGCGCCTTCGATGTTCTATGTTTTATATCGTGCGACGTATTTTACTGTCACACACATTTACACTTTTTCAACATTTCACATCGCTCAGTAATTACTTCTATAATAGGATTAGATACAAAACCAATATATTAGTTGATACTTTAATATATTGGCATTTATGCCATTCATAATAATCTCTTCAATCAAGTTGTAAAAGTATTACTATAAGGTTTTGCTACAATGGTATGAGTTTTTTTTTACTCCACAGAAAAAAAAACGAAATGTTATGCTCAAAAATTGATGTATAAATAAATACCAGAGTAATAAATCTGAGGTAATATGCGCGCCCAGGGCTGGGAGCAAATAGAGAGGCACTCAAGAATGTCGATAAAACTAGTCGATGGATAAGATACTCAGTGAAGTTATAGCGCGAGGCTGGAATTAAAATGTCAGACGTGCGGCGGCGCTGCGAGCGCGATGGCGCGCGGTGGGGGGGAGGGTGGTGTATACTCGCACCGCACCGCGCGGAGCGGGCGGACAGCGTTATTAATAACCATAAGCCTGCAGACGCACGAACGTCCAGAGGGGCCATGCCGGCACCACCGACCGAGCAGTAATGAGGAATCACTAATTATATTTTACTGGACTTTGGTATAATACCAACGCAAATAAATACACTGGAGATATATCTCCGCTTTTATACACCGAGTACCAACGCTTTAGTAGGTACACTCGTGATTAATCTTGTTGTCTTTTTTACTATATTTTTATACTTGATGTTGGCAAACGAACAACTCAGTCACTTAATGGCAAGTGACTACCGCTAATGAACACCTCCAACACTAGAGGAATCTGTATTTGATGGCTTACTTTTAACGGAAGGAATAGAGGTTGAAGACAGGAAGGGGGGTGGGACCCGACGAAATGCAAGCTGCTACTTTACTTAGGTTTTCTGTTGTATAGTATAACTAGCCTAGTTGAGTTGACCTATTCACGCAGCAAACAAAGCTGTCTACAGTCTGGGTAACTTTAGCCCTGAAAATTTGAATTTAATTGAAAACCAACGTAAAGTGACAGTTCACTGTCGCGTTTCGTATGGTAAGTGAGATATCCGGAGGCCCAGATTCCCCCTTCCCTTCCCTAATCCCTATTCCTGTCCTTTAAGGCCGACAGCGCATACGTGATACTTTCGGTATTGTGGATGTTCATGGGCGGTGGAGATCACTTAACATCAGGTGACCCACTGGCTCGTTTGTCGGATTATGATATATAAAAAAAATTATATACATGTATAGAATTCTAGTTTCATATAATATATTGGCTGGTGTGGACGCAAATTCATTAATTAACCAATGTTTATTATAAAAAAATAATAATCAATTTAATTTTCTCACGCTACGAGAACGGGCTCACCAGTCGACTCTATACGTTCTTAGGCCATCGACATCGCCAATAAAAACTTCAGTATATTTCATTGTCAAGAATATATATTTGTCAAAGGCCGCGCGATTAATTACGTGACGTATCTGAAGTCAGCAATAGGGAGATTTCCTTTCAGCCATTCATTCATTCGGTCCGAGTTTGTCTTTATTCAATTAATTGCATTTTATATTTTCGTTTTTTAACTACTCGTTCTTTATTTGTTATTGCGTCTCTTATAAGTTTCAAAGCATTAGTTTCGTAAACATTTTCAATAGCAAACTATTTGAATTCAAAAACTAAACTATTTGAGTCTCACAAGTGTCCACAGTAGAATAGCGAATATGCGACATTTGATATCGTGTCGTTGTTTTTACTCTACACATAAAGAGCCAACTTATCGTTGGTAGCACTCTGCTCTCATAATAACATTCTGCAAAATGCTCTGGATTCTCGGAACTTTACTGTGGCAGGCTCGCTCTCAGTTAGAAACCTCTAAAGCGCTGACTGCGGAGCGCGCATTCTCTCTTGCGGCGGAGTCACCGCGCAGGGCTGTCGGAAAATGCCGAGTTGGATAAATTATGCCGCTCGCTCCCCTTTTGCAGTCTCCGCAAAATAATGCAATTCAATTGTTAAGAGAGGAGCAACTGACATTTGTCTTGGCCATTGTACTTTAGCCGTGTTATTGCGATTATGGTGGCGCATTATCGTTGCATGTACACAACCCTAGTCTAAGGTTGACGCTAGTGTAGCTAGACGATGACACAATTTAGCGCCAGTTATAGGTGATGTTCGCGATAGCTAACTATGGAGTACGGTTTTCTGCCGCGCTGCGTGAGACCGCCTCGCGACTTACTCGGTGACACTTCGTTTCAACGCTACTGTTTTCTCATTTGTGTTTTCGATTTAATGTATTTGAATCAGCATTTATATTTAAACCACTGTTAAAGTGTGCAAGTTTATCTCTCATATTGATAGCTATTACGTAGGTTTTGTTACACTTGGTGACAATAATATAAAGTTCTCCCTGAATATGAAATAAAATAGCATTATTTAAATATTTTTAAGTTGTTTATTAATTAAATGCTCTGTTTATAATTTTTTTTATTTGTCTTGTAAGGTTTTTAGTTGGTCTGTTCCGCTAGTTTTAGTATAACTTGTACATATATTTCACACATTTTCTCGGGGAATATTATAATGATTATTACAAGGTTAGAGATTAAGATCAATATTATATCTTTAAACCAATAAATTACTGATAATTAACAAATAGTTATCGATTATATTATGTATCGATATTAGCGATCCTTCTTATAAACGACTTAAAAAGTTTCCTAGTTCGAAATATTTTTATTTTTGCTCTTTTATATGGACACATTTTATCCTGCGCCGAATATATTTTTTATATGGTTATTACTGCCATTTGGTCTCATATACATTTTGTTAAGATCTGATGCCGATGTACGTACGACGGACGGACGGAAGTAGAAACCAGTTTCTGAAAGAGCAACGCTAGAGTTTCTTGCCCGTTCTTCTCTAGCGAAACTGCATTCCGTACCGGCGGTAGAGTAAATTTTCGGAATCCAAATAATGTATAACATTTTATGCATTTAATATTTTGATTTTGTTTTTTGAAAATGATTTTAACTCGGAACGAACAACCAAACGAACCAAAAGTGGAGGTATTTTTTTGTTTGTGAAGTAGGTTGTTAAATTTATCGAATTTATTTTTTACGAGTAAGTAGGTTAATGGTGACTATACTATTTATTTATAGTTTAAGTACGTTTCACCATGCGTTAGGTATATAAATCATTTATTTTTAATTACTAAGTTATGACTAACGGATTATAAAAAAATTACATAAATGGATGAAGGAATATGTGTCTAGTGAAACTAAACTTAAAAAATTATACGTGTCAATTTTGATATAATACATGGCATCAAACTAGTTCAAGTCTTGTAAGTCCATCTTGGAGTTTCTCAATTACACTTCAGTTTTATGACTGACTGCCTCGGTGGCGCAGTTGTAATTGTGCATGCGTTACGACTGCTGTGCTGAGGTCTCGGGTTCGATCCCCGGGTTGGGTAAAGTGATATTAGGTTTTTCTATCTAGAAACTCCTCAGTATTAGCCCGGAGTCTGGAATCTGTGCCGGGTATGGCGATAGGCTCGCCCACATTATGTGCGGTCACATTATGGGACCGAAATTCGGCGAAAAGTGGGTGTACTGGTTACGCTTCTGCCTACCGCGGATTACAGGCGTGAGTGTATGTGTATGTGTACTTCAGTTTTATATAATATTTGTTCACGTTCATATCAACACAACACCCAAAATGTAAAAGCATTATACTTTCGAACCAATATCTCAATGGTACACAAGAGCGCTTTCACACGTAATGTATTTATTTTTTGTAGTTGTCGCACATCTCGACGTTCAACTTCACACGTATCACCTTTTTATATTTCACTGAGCGAAGTTGTGAATAAAATATTCCCTCCAAAAGTTGGACTGTAAGCAGTCAGTGTAAATCTCGACGAGCACTGTTCAATGGCTCAAAGAGACTTAAATTCGAAACGCCGTCGCTTTGACTCTATTCACAGACCAAACGAGATGGTCTCTACTGTCTACTCTCTGCAAACACTCGATTGTATTTGTTTATCTTTGATAAATGTTAGATGCTTGTTTGTAATGTCCAGTTAATATTAAAATAAACAAATCTTCGCAGTTATTTAGCGATAAGAAATAGTATCTTCTGTAATGAACGACTTTTTTTTATATTGATAAAATTTACAGCATAAGATGTAGACAAAAAGTGAATACGCTTAACTAAAAGCACATTAACGGTAGGCAGCGGCTTTGCTGTGCCCTGGTATTGCAGAAGTCTATGGGCGGCGGTCTGTCTGTCTCTCGTCTAGTCTAGTCGTCTATCAAGGCACAAAAAAAACAAAACGTTAAGTAATCGGAATAAAAGTAATAATTTCATGAATTATATTCTATTTTATATATACAACTATTATATGTATATAATATTTAAATTTTTTATTTTATATTTAAATTATTGCTTAAAGTCGCAAATGGAATTGTATCGAAAGTTTCTGATGAAATCTATTTTTTATTTGTGTTTAATTCTACAGACTAACATAATCGTGAATAATGTAAACTATGTATTAATGCAGATTTTATTATATACTATATATAAATGGATGCCACTAATACATTAAGACATATGTTTTGTTTTAAATAAACATGAATGCAAATTTGAGTTATTGATGCGTTTTAACAATGATTATGCAAGAAAAAACATTTGAGATGTGGTAGAAGATGGTTTGATCGAATACTGAATACCGAATAACTGATGAAACTTCACATGCGATAGATATTTAGACTCTGTTGGGAAGAAAAGATCCAACTAACGTTTTCATACTTAGAGTAAAGCTTAAAGTTTGACAGCGAATTTAAAAAGTACATGCACTAACCAATTTAAAATTAGTTGAATAATAAAATATAAAAAGTTTTTTTAATTAAATGTCATCAAATTGCCTGGATCTTTTGTGGGCATATGAAACTCGATTAGGAGATTATGGCTATGTATTTAACTCAATTTCATAAAAAATGTTGGTTGGATCTTTTCTGCTTAACATGGTCCATTGTTCGGACAGCCGCGAGCGCGTTGCAAACCAGAACGTAAACTACGTCAGAGGATTTTTAGGTTCGCGTATACGAGATCAACTGTTGCTACAAAGAAACTAGTATTTATTCATCATGTTACACTGCGACATTTATTGAAATCTTTATAAAATATTTTTCTTAGACTTGTTTTTATTTGCCTATTAATTTCTTTATTTATCAATACTTTCATTTATTGGGATTATATTAAAAAAAATGTAATTGCACGAATATCCGGTGTCCGTCGGATATAGAGCTGCAATCCGGTATGTAGCCGGATCATAAATCTAGACCGGACACGCTGAATGCCGGACATCCTTTCAATCTTTATTGATATCTTATCAGATAAAAATTGATACACTCTATGCTGGAATGGACGGTAGGCAGTGGTTTTGCTGTGCCCTGGCATTGCAGAAGTTTCTGGGTGACGGTGTCTACTAACCATCAGGTGGCCTGTCTGCACGTGTGTCTATCCGGGCAGTAAAAAATAAGAATATAATGTTGATCAATATCTTGTATTGAGCGTAATCTAGTGACAAGAGTGGGTCATAAAAGTTGTTAGTTTTGTTTACAGCACGAATGGCCCGGCTCGACCGGATAACAGCATGTTATTATATTTCGTACTTACTTAAGATGGGTATATTGTTATTTGAATCCGACAGTAGTTACCATTGGTATGGTACAATATATTAAACATTTACAACGCCTTTCCATAATCGGACGACAAATGACACGGTGAAGCGTCATCGATACATGGTTGATATTCCACCAGTGCGCACGAAGCGTTTGCTAGTACATTTATCATGCGCACCGCTAGAGAGTGGAACTCTTTGCCGGAGTCTATATTTCGCGAAAATTGTAACCTGGGTATCTTTAAGTCAAGAGTGAATAGATATCTTCTATGCAAGCGTGCTCCACCGTAGACTATATTATCACTTACCATCGGGCGAGATAATGGTCAAAGGCAAGCCTATTTATGTAAAAAAATATTGTCACTCTAATAAATGAATTTTCAACATTATAATAACAATGTTTAACTTGCGATATAACAAGTCAATACAAACTGTTTTATCGCGATAAAAAATACAAAATAATGCCGATGTCATCATCCAACACATATGCGAGTACCATAAGTAGGGCAGTGAAAATTTCAATTATTCATCTGGCAACACCGATCCGCTCCGACCCGGCCTGCTTGTATCTCACATCTAAACGTATGGTTATTGCATATAATTTGGTATTCGATACGTAACGGCGCTTCTGCCTTCATAGCTATGTATATTAATGCAGTATAAGCGATCGTTATCTACAAGCTATGTAGATAATACCGGTTTGACTTGACGCTTCCGATAATCTGCACATGTAAGCGACAGGGACTTAGTTCGGACGGCGACATGTGCGCTTAAATACACTATTTGCTATACTTCACGTCAGTGCTGAACGGGTCTTAGCGTTTTATTAAAGAAAATATTTATAGTTCAATGCGTATGGATTTCGAATTGTAGGTACATATCTGGTAAGTAAGAAATGCACACACAGTGAAACCTTTTGGAAAACGAATTTAGTGGACGCCGGGAATTTATTTTATTTTTATTACGACATTAGGAAAGAGAAATTCAATATTATACGAAATATTTAGGAGTTAATGATGTACAAGAAAACTTTCAAGTTGATTATTTACAGTATAATGGCGGGGAGGGGGAGGTTAAGGCTATAATCTAGTCCCATAAATAAATAAAAAACGGGACACTAAATAACCGAATCAGAAAAGTTTATATCTAAAAAGTAAACAAATATTGTCTAATAATAAGTGTTTATATAATTAGATATCAAGCAATTTAAATTTACAGAAAAAAATATATGTTTATATATGTTTTGTCTTTTAATTTCAATTTATAACTTTTGGACATCGGGGTGTATGAATTAGAATAAAATCCAAAATTATTTGTCATTTAATTATATTATGGCGTATTATAGTTTGCTTTTTAAGTAATTTTTGTATGTGAGGAGGGCTGTGGGTGTTGTGTATATTACTTTATTCCACTGACAAAGTAATTAATGCTCTTATTTTGTGCCTTATTCAAGAATCACTGATAACCAAGCTATAAAATGTAGAACTTATATAAGAAGAGCAAAATACAAATTCTACTAGAATTGATAAGAGACACAATCTCAGCTCGTTTGGTAGGCGGTTGATTTATTCCCGATTGCAATGCCGATATCGACGAACACAAGGTAGTTACATTGTAAATATACACAAGACTTTATTATACTAGTGTTCGACGTATACACATTACAAAACTGAAAAACCCAATTTAATGTTCCCAATATAAAAATGATATAATTTATTAAAAGGAATCATGAGATCTGTTTCAATTGTTTTATCTTTACTGTAAATTTAAATAGTAGGTTGTATTTAGTCTTGCTTCATTCGAAGGACAACTATGATACAACTACATAACTTGACGTTTTGTTTCCACATGCTCGTAGATGCAACTAACAATTTTTTTTTTATTTTTTTTTTAATAAAACGAGCCAGTGGGTCACCTGATGGTAAGTGATCTCCACCGCCCATGAACATCCACAATACCGAAAGTATCATGTATGCGCTGTCGGCCTTAAAGGACAGGAATAGGGATTAGGGAAGGGAAGGGGGAATTTGGGCCTCCGGATATCTCACTTACCATACGAAACGCGACAGTGAACTCTCACTTTACGTTGGTTTTCTGTGAGACAGTGGTACTACCCCGGTCGAGCCGGCCCATTCATGCTGTAGACAAATATGTCTACAGCGTGGCTCTACCACTTCAAAATTTCTGTACCCCTTGTAAGTTATATGACAACGCCTGTATCCCAGAAACGCTAGCCAGAGGTGCAACTAGTAAAATAAGTTTGCCGATCACATGATGTAAGACGTGGTGAGTAAATCGTCATATCCGGCGCAAATTCCAATTCCGAACAACTCTTGTACCTTTTATCGAATCGAAAATTCTAACACTAATTGTAACCAGTGTGGTCTGGGATCTGAACCCAAAATCTCACTGGTTTCACAGCTTAAGTATACTGCCACCAGACCAATGTGACGATATATATGTATAAGTGCTCAGATTTTTATATAATAAAACAGTCTTAATTAGTAAGTGCATCACATAAAAACGGCTAAACGGATTCCGATGCAGGTTTATAACCAGGTTTAATTTATGACATCATATACCGTGTCTGCTGCATCCTCCGGGGGTGGTACTAAACGAATCAAACGATTGCCTTAAGTACATCTTTTGATTGCAGAAACTTTAAATTATCAATAAAATCAAAATAGAAACATTTATTTGAAAGCATAGGTACAGTGGTCTTATATAATACTACATGTTGTCCGCGGCTCCGGCCGCGTGGAGGTTATTTTTGGAAGAAACGATATACAATCCATGGAGGCATATTAAGCTATTACACCTTTCTATATTTTGCTATCCCATAGGAAGCGTGTATTATTTCGGGATAAAAAGTGGCCTTTGTCATATTCTGATCCCTTAACTGCCACTATGCAAAAAATCAAGTCGAAAAGCTCTGTGAAAAACTAATATCCTTCCGGGATAAAATGTAGCCTATGTGCTATACCAGACTATAATCTATCTATGTGCCAAATTTCAACCAGATCCGTCCAGCCGATGTGGCGTGATTGAGTAACAAACATCCATCCATCCAAACATTCACATTTATAATATTAGTAGGAAGTAAGATTGCATTAATTCGCAATGCTTTGCCGTTAATTAGGCATACAATACTTTGCATGATGGCTTATATTAAAGTCATGCATGATATAGTCGTACTCTATAAGAAAGTATTAATATAAGCATTAGAACTGATAAACAATATAAGAAAACCACTAATAAAATATTTTCTATCACTTACAAAAAAAAACAAATGCTTTATTAAGACCTTTAAAATACTAGAATCATTTAAGTAGTTTAGAACAGAGTAATAACATTTGCTTATGAGTAAATCAATTAATTTAGTTCTAAATTAAGCTATTTTATTGAACAGGGGTATCTGATTGAATATTTTGGGAGCCAAACAGAATAAACTCTCGTATTAGAGGGTACCATATAAATTATTATTATTAATAATTATTAAGCTTATGGTTTGTATTACAGACAACTTTACACAGTAGCAGTTTGTCTGAATTGATTGTTTGAGGTCAAGTTTATAGCACCTGTTATATTTATTATCAATTTGTTCCAGGGTTACCCTCCACCGCCGAGGCCACCGCAGACGTCCACGCCGAACGCACACGATCCAGACTCTGTAAGTGATAACTTATTAACATTAGTTTGTTGTCCTACTCTAATACTATGATCTGGCTCTATACCGCGGAGACATTTAGGGGCTGGTTGATGATTGGTACGGTAATATGGTGATTGACTCGATTTTTTTAATTATTTCAATCAACAAGTTACATTATATAAATCCTATTATCGAAAGAATTTTATGAATCCAAACAAAAATAAATAAATTAGACGCCATTCAAATCTGCTGGAAGGAGTAATTGTCAAATGACAGTAAAAGGATGCATGATATGAGCCATGACGTCACCTGTCAGAATGACCATTACTGTGCCGTTGTACGAGGGAGATAGTGAGACATTACTACGCACCCATTTTTGCTCATAGCAATATTTAAAATATATATAGTGAACTCATTGTTGAAGCAAATTTGGTTCTGTTTTCACAAAAGGGTTTCTTTTGCGTATTATATTCGGTTGCATATGGAATAATCAATTTGAATCAAGCGTGACTTAACTACTGATGGTTTTGAACCTTACCAAAGTTACCGTCGCGTCGGGTTTTGTCTTTTTATTCAGAGTTTAGTAAACTTGCCTAACGATTTACCTAATGATAGGTGATCTCTACTACCCATCTACAATACCAGAAGAATCATGGATGCGTTGCTAGAAGCAAGGAATAGGGATGTAGAGTACTCAGAGTGTTCTGACTGCGTTAGTAAGGACTTACCGTTAAAGAAATCGAGAATTTCATCAGTCTCACGAGGGCCATGTACGGAAAGTTTTATTTCAGAATATTACTATAAGGCAACTTAATAAACATACATTGAGCTGCTCTAATCTAACGTAATCAAACTTGAATCGTTCATTGTATGACCAAATATTGTTAACCGTTGTTTGAAAGAGTTTCTTTTCCGTTCTTCTCTAGCGTAACTACATTCCGAAGTAGTGGTAAAGTGAAAAAATTTACTGAATCCAGATAATCTATAGCATTTTATGGATTCAATATTCTTATTTTTATCCTGAGGCGGCAGAGTGACTACACTGCACCTGATGGTAAGCGCAGTGCCGTCATGTTAGAGTGTCGAGTGGCGATAAGATTCGAGTACTATCTTACTGAACAGTCATGCAAGCATCGTATAAAATAAAAAGCTATCACTTAACTCCGGCTTTCTGTGAGGCTTTTGTCTTACCCCAGTCGAGCCGGTTCTTTGATTGTAGACACAAATTCTACGGCGAGAGTAGTATTTCCATCGAGGGAAGATACCAATTATTTTACTAGGTCACCTTACCCTTTTAAACAAAAGCAATCACAATCAATTGTAAGATATTAATAACACTATCTTATAACTGGATTTGGAGCTATTTCGGAAATGACCGTGTGTTTTATTTTTAACATGATATCTGTGCACATATTCTGATTAGGCAAAGGTTAATTTATTTATATATTGCACGTGTAAAATAAACAAATCAATTCGATACACGTTATTTATTGTTTGTCTGAATATTTATTATTTAATAGCTGTAAGCTATTTGTGTCTCCGACGTAGCTAAAAAAATCTCGCACGTGTAATGAAGCAATGTTGACATATTTGGTAGTAAAATTAGCTGAGTTTCAAGTCGTATACGAATAAAATCTTGCATACTGCATGCTACATCGCGTCGCGTTGCACTCTCAGGGATCTACTTGTATTATGCAAAAATCCTCTCAGTGCCCGGCCCGGACAGCCGGCCTTCCACCACTTTCAGAGCAGTCTTGTTGTAATATTACAATGCGATTTTGTACCATGATTTCTTATTGCGATATTACAACGATAGATACAAGAGGTGGTGGTAGGCTGCCAGCTCGTAAACTTAGTTAATATAGACTGACTGCCTCGGTGGCGCAGTTGCGCATGCGTTATGACTGCTGTGCTCAGGTCTCGGGTTTGATCCCCGGGTCATTTTGGGTATTTCTATTTAGAAATACTCAGTATCAGCCTGGAGTCTGGAATTGTGCCCGGTATGGCGATAGGCTCTCGCCCCCTATCACATTATGGGACCGGCGAAAAGGGGGTGTACTGGTTACACCTCTGCCTACCCATTCGGGATTACAGGCGTGAGTGTATATATATGTATGTAGTTAATATAGCACTCTATCATAAACTTTCACTATTTTCGCTTTTATCGAAAATAAGCAATATTTCATGTTTATTAATTCAAATGGCGCTGTAAAAATGACACGAAACGGCCATTAGTGGTAACGCAAGGTGACAAGGCACAGAATGAGATGGCCCGACAATCAATCAGCGGCGACGTGCGCTCGATGAGTCAAGGGAGCGCATATTAAAAAGCTATCAACCGCGAAGTGCGAACCACTCCACGGCCTCGCGTCCAATAGTTTTGAAACGTGAAAAAAGTGCATTTCCCTTATCTTTTTTGCTGGTGGCAGGATATTCATATTCGCCCAGATAGCGAACACCGTACACAGGGTGTAAAATCCACCATAATGGCACACGCTGGTGTGTCGCGTTACGGGATCAGCCAGTGTACACCTTCTTGCCCATGACGTAGTGTGAAGAAGCAAGCCGGCATGATTGTATTGAGTAGCGGGGATAGATCGTCCCTCGCTACTCGATACTCACCATCTTTTGGATATCAGCACTCTGTTTATGTTGAGGTGTAGAAATGATGACGAGTTTTAACTGACGTCACAGAAGGAAAGGATTTAGAGTTGTTGCGTAGTTTTTTTAGATTTATGTACACAGATTCCCCATTGCGGATGGTGAACCGATTTTAATAGAACGTTTATTCAACATTTTGTTCACATGTTTAGAAAACTTGTACCAATAGCGGGTTTTCCTGTATTCATGTAGTACTTTAGGTATGTTAAATTCTCTGAGATAAGACAATGAATCACTATCTGAATAAACTTGGGAAGTCTGAATGAAATGAATCACGGCTCGCATCGGATCCGGGTAAACGGCATTACTTCTGTTTCGTTGGTACAAAAATAGATTTGAGCGACATGATTAGGTAATTTAAAATATTAATACAGTGGTAAATTACTTATATACAATTAAGATGAATTTTTATTTGGTGGCCTATAATGGCTTTAAGGTATTTTTTCTGACAGAACCAGAATTAAGTAATAACAAATTTTGACGTGTTACCGTAGCATGCACATTGGTACTTGCTTACTTTGCTTGCTTGTTAACTTGCTCAACCGATGTATTTTGATTTGTTGATGGCCCTTAAGATCTATTGTGAATGTTTCTACCAGTAAGAAAACTAATTTTATATTTCAATTTAGTTAAACCGAGAACCACTTTAAAATGCATTAGGTCTAAATAAAGTTAGAAATATATATTTTTTTCACATTATATCATTCAGCAAAGAATTTAAGGTTCTTGTTTGTAAAAATGTTACTTATTTGGTAATTTTTAAAAAACAGGACATTATTAGCAATAAAGCGAGTAATTTTTTAAATTCCAATGTTAAGTTCGATTATTTTTGCTAACTTTTCACTACATGCCTGAAAGAGCGTCAAATACAGATGGGTTAATAAACTGACATTAGGGGTTAGTCGGGTTTATGATTCATATTAATAGCGAGATGGATTTTGCGTGGGTTTCGGCGGTCTATATTAAGTTTATCCGCGTAAACCTACCTAGCTTTATAGCCTTTGCTGACATTATGCATGTGTTAGTTAACATTTCAACAACACATTACCATGTTAATGCGTTGATATATATATGAATATCTTTTGATGTGTGTGATATAGATAGGTACTCTTCATTCATTACCGATTAAATAGGTAGATATATCCTCAGTGAAGTTATAACAGTGCGAAAGTCTAAAATTGGTACATTACAAGAGGAAAAAAACAACAGCCAATTTTATATAAACGCAGCCAAGCCAAACCACATAATACATTAATATTGAGTACTTGTTAACAAAACTGCATAGTAATTTCCAATCATAAACAATAAGAATATTTTTTTTGTTTGACTTCGTTTACACAGTTTTTATCTCCTTTGGAGAGTGAGTTTCGCAATCTTATAGCTTATATCCTAACTGATGATATGTTAGAGACTAACTTATTTAGAGCTTACTTAAGAGTCGATCCTAAATATTCTAAATGTTCATAATGTTATCTATAAATCCTATTTAGGCAAGGTCTATGTTAGGCCAATTGTGACTAATGGAAATCATTTTATGGCTAAGTTAGGTTTGAAATAAGTCGTTGTCAATATTTAGTGCGAACGGATATTAACACCGAATTAAATCATAAAAACCACGTGTTTTATGACTCATTATGATAGTAGTCGCATAAAAACTAAAGTAAAACCGACATTCCTTTTTTACAATAATAAACATGCGGTAATTTAATTTATAAATCACATGCCTACGGTCGACAAAAAACTATTCTAAATAAGCTTTTAAGCACCAACAAATTATTTCCATTAATGTAACATTAATCGAATGTAATATTTTTTGTGCGGACGTACCTTGTACAATGAGGCTCAGCATTAACAAAATGTTGTGCTGTGTACACTAGAGGTGGGTCGTTGACGGTTTTTGCGTTAACGAAATGAAACCGTTTCCTATAAACGGTCAACTAGTTGAAATACCAGTTGACGTTTTTAACTGGTTTGCAGAAACGTCCACAGATCTATACGTTAATTTCCCGTTTTGTTAGCGTATCTCGTTGATTCAACGACGTAGAATGAAACAGGTTGATAAATTCAACTAGTTTTGCGGTAAAGAGAAAACGGTTGACTCGTTAACAGTAGAAAAACAGTTTAAAAAACGGTTCGTTGATACAACGCCCACTCCTAGTGTAGACTAATGGCTGAATAATGTAGGCACCTAGTCGCGTAAAGAACAAACGTACAGCGTGCTCGTTTCCGCGCCTAATGAAGCTGTGTTCCTCTCTACATCTCGACTCGAGTGCGTCTATTTGTTTATTTTTATGACACGTTTACATCACACGTAATCTCGTCGTATTCATGAAAAAAGGTTTTCGGTTTACATTTAACATTTATGCGTCATTATTTTAGATATTTTGCATAGAAACAAATCTTCTGTGTTGATACTGATCTGGACAGTCTCCGTGGCGCAGTAGGCGAGTAGCCGGCTGTGAGACGAGAGGCTATGGGTTCGATTCCCTCACCGGCACAAATGTTTATGTTACAGACAGATATTTGTGTATGGGTGTTGTGAGGCCGAAAGTCTCTCGTAGTTCCTGATACCCACAACACAAGACTCGTATCTTAGTGTGGGATCGGGGCTATGTGTGTGACTGTTGGGTGTTATTAATTTATTTGCTGTACAAACTGGTAATCATTTTAGATTAGTACTCTCCTTCATATATTGTTACGCGTAAAAAACTAATCAAAAAGGCTCTACACATTTTAATTAAATTTTCAAGAAGACCTTAACATCCTTTTTGAGTGCTCCATGAGTTTAATTTTTCTGGTATTTTAACTGAAACGTTTCTTTAATGTTTGTGCACTAATCTCTGTGTTAGTATAAACTATGTAACATTTATCAAAGTGATTGACGGGCTCATTACGTGTTAATTAATAGAAATTACTGGTGGCACCCTCGCGGCCCACTGCCGTCCACACGTGTCTCGCAACTTCTCCGCCTACGAAACTGACGGCCTGTGGATAATAGTTTTTTTATACTTCTATGAAATTAAATGAAATCGTTTATTGATCATGTAGGCAATTACATAGCTCTTATGACAAGTCAGTACATTAAAAAATGTAAAGAAATTTGACAAAAAGCATATAAGCTTATGTATACTACCTTACTCGCGACTCTGTCCGCGTGAAATTCGATTTTTAACTGAAAACTTACGTTTATATGAAATCGAGAGTGTCGAGAATTTTGCTAACTAGATTCATATTGGTGTATTTCAGAATTAGATCAGTAGATACAGAGATTACGGCAATTAACAAACTCACTGTCATAAACTTACAAATTTCAGTGTTTTTATTACGTTAGTGTAAATAAAAAAGCTTTAAAAACAAGTGTTGAACTTAAATGACCTTAATACATTCTTGTTTGTTTGTATTCCTTTATTTCATTCACACTTGTTCAGAAGTAATTACACATTACATACATGAGAGTGGAAGTCTGCCGAGTCTATATTTCCCGAAAATTATAACCTGGGTATCTTTAAGTCAAGAGTGAATAGGTATCTTCTAGGCAAGCTTGCTCCACCGTAGACCACATCATCACTTACCATCAGGCGAGATAGAGTTCAAGCGCAAGCCTATTTAGAAAAAAAAATGAATTGTTCTATTGAATAACATCAGAAGTGCCTGTGTACATTCTAACATAAATATGATTTGGGCGTTATTAATAAATCCAAAGCGGCGAACGATCGCCAGTATAAACGTGGTATCTTCATTAGCGCACATGTGGTCTGCAAGAAGAGCGTTTCGTGAATGTCAGCGCGCCACGCCTGCTCGCCTGCCCGCCTGCCACGCTATTTGTGGACGCGCACTCCATATACAGAGTTAACAGGCCGTTTGCCGAGACACCCGACTATAACCATGTTTGCTAAATTGTACCGGCACGCACCAAAATAAATAAATACACCAACCACACAGTCACACAGATAGTTCAGACCCGGTAAAACCTGTATCGTGGGTATCAAGAACTACGAGGCTCTACGGTCCCACAACACCCAGACCCGAAACAAATATTTGTCACACAAACATTTTGTCTCGGTGAGGGAATCGAACCCACGGCGTTTCACAGCCGGCTACTCGCCCGCTGTGCCACGGAGCCTATCCGCACGCTTGTAATCACAAGTAAACGTTATTTATACACATCTATTGTTACAAAGTGAAAAATGAAAGCAATCTCCTATGCATTCACAACGCGCCGGGGGAGGCGTGTGCGCCTCCAAATTGACTGCATTACTCTAAATTAGTGTGTGTACGTATAGCGGTGCTCCTTTACGGTGAAAGGGTTGTGTTATCGACGATCTTGTGGGGCCCATCAGTGGGTATAACTTAAAAAAACAATGTAAGCACTTCACGTCATAAAAAGTACTACTACGTTACTCAGCAAAGTTATTTACATTCGTGCTTTAAAATAATGTAGGACAATTTTGATAAATTCCATTCGCTTATTTAGAGTGAAGTCATTAGCAGTCTGTTAGAACATACTCTGAGGGTAGCGAGAAAAGTACAAATCCCACGGGTGCACCCGCTTTTCGACTTGTCTGTACATGTGTTGCGATTGTCGTATTATATATATTTTTTATTATTTATTAAAGACACATTACAGAATATAATCAAAAGCAAAATAAAATACACAGAGTTAGTGATTCTAATCTAGATTGCACTCCAAAATTTGTGCCCAAAACATGAGTATAAAATAAAATATGAACGCAAAAATTACACCTTGAACAATGCAATTAAACTGCCTACCTTAAAACAAATAAAATTACAAAATATGCAAAATTAAAACAAAACTTTCTTATAGATTTTATAAACTTCTGATATCTGAGGGCACTCCATGTGATTTCCAAGTTTGCGTTTAGTGCACTTTGATGTATTGTAACTTATCTAGCAGAATATACAATAATGTAGATGGTAGGTCAAGGTTTTGGAGATACATATCATTATTAACTTGATAAATCTTTAATGCCTCGGTGGCGCAGTTGTAATTGCGCATGCGTTACAACCGCTGTGCTGAGGTCTCTGGTTCGATCCCCGGGTCGGGTAAAGTGATATTGGGTTTTTCTATCTAGAAATTCTCAGTATTAGCCCGGAGTCTGGAACCTGTGCCCGGTATGGCGATAGGCTCGCCCCCTATCACATTATGGGACCGAAATTCGGCGAAAAGTGGGTGTACTGGTTACACCTCTGCCTACCCCTTCGGGGATTACAGGCGTGAGTGTATATGTATGTATGTAACTTGATAAATCTTTAATATACTAAAGGATAGTTTAGTTCGTTACTCGAAATCTTAAACATCTGTGTAGCCTGATATAGCTAGAAAAGAACAATGTTGTAATAAAGTATTTACAGCTCAAAATAGATGAACAACAAAAGTAATCTCCAGTTCAAAATTACATTGAATTTATCAAAAGTAAATATTGTTCAAAACTTCCAACCCTAAAATGTTGTGTAGTGATAGAGAGCGAGGCTGTTTGATGTTGATTGATACCGTTAGGCGGGCGCGCATTGTCTCGCCGGCCCGCCCGGGGGAACCCAAATGAGTGGAATTATTAATCCGAGGCCCGTTCGACGATGTGACGCTTTTTGTAATGAATGTAGTGAGTGCGTTTCACATGGCACCCGAAACGAGGGGGTTGGCGCCCCTCACCACCCTGCACCACCCCGCGACTACCCTTACGTGCCGGTAGGTCTCCCCCGTCTCCATTGTCGATCCTTTTTAATGCGAATTCTGAAATCACAACGCTCGAGATTCCTTTATTATTAACTATATTCAATAGGTCAGCTGTTGCACTTGCCAAATGAGTTCACGTCGCGTCGGATCGCTCTTGGAAAGTTTGTTCGGTAGTTTCTTTGGCCCGACATTATCTGAACATAGTTTAAGTGAATTTTATACGTGAGAGTACGAGATTACACTAGATAAGCGGTAGGCAGCGGTTTTTTTTTTTTTTTTTATCCTAGCACGGCAAATTGACCGCACTTCACCTGATGGTAAGCGCAGTACGGTCCAATTAGAGTATCGAGTAGCGAGAGACGATCTATCCCCCGCTACTCAACACAATCATGCCGGCCTGCTCCTTCACACTACGCCATGGGCAAGAAGGTGAAGAAGCGGTCGAGGGTCTATTGTCAGAGTACTCAGAAGGCCGCAAAATGGCCAAACATTGTAGCCCAACTCTAGACCCCCAAAAAACCGGATGTACACTGGCTGATCCCGGAACGCGACACACTTGCGTGTGCCACTATGGCGGGTTTTTCACCCTGTGTACGGTGGTTGCTATCCGGGCGGATATGAATATCCTACCACCAGCTCCCTGCTTTGCTGTTCCCTGGCATTGCAGAAGTCTTAGGGCGGCGGTGACTACTTACCATCAGGTGGCCCGTCTACGCGTCTGCTCGACTGCCTATCCAGGAACTAAAAAAAAAAAAGATATTTTAAAAGACACACGAACTTATTTTTGTTATATTAGGCCTTTGTTTCATAGCTCTACATGTTACTAAGTTCGTAATGAGTCAATTAGTTATGTAGTGTAGATATTACATTTAAGAGGTTAATATTATTAACAGGTTTTATGATTAGAAAGACTACATTTTTATTCACTCATGAACTTCTGCGAATATCTGCATAATGTTATTGACAACTAAATAAGTAAAAGTTTTTTAATTCATAAAAAGTACACCGACTTCAATAAAAAACAAATTATGCGTCACTATTAAATTTGAGGGTTACCCTGGATTTTTCTGAGATCCCATCATCGGATCTTGACTTGGTGCCAATGGGACCACCTGGGAAGTATACCTTTTTAAACCAAAAAAGAATTTCTCGAATCGGTTCAGGCGTCTTCGAGTATTCGGGTAACATACATAAAAAAAAGATTCCGACGAATTGTTAACCTCCTCCTTTTTTGAAGTCGGTTAAAAAGGGTTAGAAATTAAAGTACTTCTTATTCATATGTGTTTTCGTAATGTCGCAAATTCAGTTACTCAAGTTGACAAAGCAATGGGTGTCATTGTTAAAATATCCTTTTATAACATTCTACGTTGGGTGAGAGTGATCCACATACAAAACGGCTCATTACAATAAGAATAGGGACCGCTAAATCACGTTTCTAGACGAATTTCACCCTTGAATATTCATTTTTTATATTACAGTCATTTGAATATTTTTTGAAACTAACATTGGCACATTTGTGCTATTAAGCCCTTTTGAATAGTAAATTGATGATTATAAATACTACGCCGAGTTTCTTAGCGCTCTGGTTGGTTGATTGTTTCACTCTTCATTATAAAAACGTATTTGTATACCGTAGTGCCTCACGACGCGCTTGTTCTACTGTAAAGTGAATTAAAGTAATACATAGATCAAAATAAACAATGGAGTTACAAAAATAGTTGATTATTGACAGCCTCCGTGGCGCAGCGGGCGAGTAGCCGGCTGTGGAACCAGAGGACGTGGGTTCGATTCCCATACCGAGACAAATGTTTTTGTGATAGACAGATATTTGTTTCGGGTCTGGGTGTTGTGGGACCGTAGTCCCTCGTAGTTCTTGAAACCCACGCGACAGGTTTTACCTAGTGTGGGATCAGAGCTATGTGTGTGGCTGTTGGGTGTATTTATTTTATTTATTTATTGACATACTAAGTTTCTGCAAGCAATCTGTTGATATGTCTTATTATTTCTATGCAGGCTTATAATTAGTTGAAATAGTTAGCACAGAATAGTAAATAGTATATTACTAGTTTGTATTGTGGATAAATTTTCATGGAATTTTCTTGGAATTTGTGCAACAGGGACGCGTAAGAAGTCGCAAGTAATATGTAATATCGATATAGAAACGCAGAGCTTCTCGCCGGGTGCACGTTCATAACATAACAAACGAGATTGAGTGGGGCGGCGCGGCGCCGTGTACTGTAGACGCAAATGAATGACGGTAACAGCGCGCACAGTAATCAGCCGTCGGGCGCCGTGCGTTTGCATGTAAAAACAAAGCAAATATAATTTCACTATGCTACGCGAAACATTTTCAGACAACATTTTCTCTACGACGAAATTAACTTGTAAATGATTTATATTTCACTCGCTGTGTGTGCCATATGGATGCGTTTTTGGAGAAAGAAACTTTTTATATGGAAATTATATGGCCCTTTCAGGACGCATGTAGAAGGTTAGGTTCCCGATTTTTGCTAATGTTATTTTGTCTTATGTCTAAAACAGGCTGGCGGATGGTTTCACCGGGATATTACCGCTACCTCATAAAAAATGACAACCTGTAGTTGTTACTGGGTTTTGTAGTTTGTGAAATTTCTGAAGGTACAAATATTTTCGTCTTCTCAATCCCCAGTCTCTTTGCTTTTAATGTCTACAACGACCCCAGATTTCCCTGGTATTGTGTTCATAGAGTGTAGAGATTACTTACCGGGAGGTGACAACTTGCACACATGTTGGCATTTTTTTATAAAAAAATGCAATCTATCGAGATACAAGTATGACAAAACCATAATATATTTCTAGTTAAAATTTGTTAAACGTTTCGATTTAAAAAAAACAAATAACTCATAGGAGCGAGTAAAGTTCGTCGCACTCACCTCTTCGTTTTTCGGAAGCCGCTCAACTTTTCCGTCTGAGAATTCGTTCCTATTTATTCGGCTCGTCTACCTGAATTTTGCACAGGGTTGTTTTACAATATATTTTCCAGATGTAAAATGAAAGCTTTTGGAATTGGGCTACCGAATTCTACCTTATAGGTTCGGTCGCGACTATTTAATATTGTATACAACAATATGTGATCACCACTGCCTATGAAGATGCGTAGTATCAGAAAAATCATGGATGTGGCCTACAAGAAAAGTCCATATGCCACACATTACATTACATCAGCCACTGGGAAAGGGATTTGGTCCCTTGAAAATCTCACTTATGAAAACCAACAACAAGAACAAGTAGAAAAACATCAATGATTACAAAACATTCGTGATCATGTGCGCAACATAAGCGTAGGTTGAAAGACGGTGATAGCATACATACACACACGTGACCTTAAACTCAATCCACTACGATATAATCGACTGCTGTCTGTTATAGTAACAGCCCAAGAGAAAACGGTGTTTGGGTAAATATGTTATGAACTTGGTATTTCCTCAATGGCTGTATAACTCAATCTCCGGTCTCTTGGTTGTTCCAGTATTAAATTAATTTATCTAACGCCCACTTCAAATGACACAGGGAAGCAAATTGTTTCAAGGCTTAAAAGGGGTGTTATTTTCAATCTATTGTGTTGTGCGTTTAATATTTTAGAGTTTATGGAATTTAGTGAAATCGAAAAAAGTTGTCATTAGTTGTCTATGATTTCACTTTTTTTTAATTTGTATTATTTTATTTAGGTACAGGAAACATACCGCCCTAAAATATATTAAATAATTATAGATACTTACAGCTAACTCTTATACCAATAAAGTTTCTAATAGAAAAATACTTTCTGCGTCAACAAGATTTTTTCGAATTGGAATTCCTCATGATAAGTTCTGAACATTTTTCTATGTATCTTTACATTTGTTTACCGGCTATATTGAAGCGATTAAAACCCAAAGGTTATTATTATCAACGTACTTCATAATAGAAGACAGTATTTAGTTTATAAAATATACGCTCACACTTTAAATTAAATATCTGCCCGTTTCGCAAAATGAATATAAATTTTTCATTGATATAATTTTATCGCGGTGGAGTGTATTTTATTTAGCCTTTCGGACAGACGGACGGAGTGGCCACGTTCGTTTCGAATGTAATTATTGCTGTCCGATTTCGATAATGCTTCACGGGACCGCTGCCGAACAAAATGTGGTCGGCAATTCGTTTTGTTGTATTTTAATAATTTATACGACTCACAAAACAGATAAAGCTTTTTCATGTTATTTTCAATTTTCTGTTCCATTCTGTCGGCCTGTCAGTTTAACGTTGATGTGTAGTGCATATACCTATCTGTTTAAATAAAGTTGTATTTTTTTTTTATCCTGGCACGGCAAAGTGACCACACTGCACCTGATGGTAAGCGCAGTGCGGTCCAATTAGAGTATCAAGTATAAACAATATATTATAAACTATATATTATATATACTTATAAGTGCGAGTTTTGATTATCACAACCTTACCTCTATATAGAGTAGCGAGTTATTTCTTTAGTTAATATACACTTATGGGGTTTTGGTCACAACCGGGAGCTGTCGTCAACTAATTACTGGAACTCTTCCCTGGAATAATTGCTTTATATTATTAGACGATGATGTATGTCTATATGTATATAATAAATATGCGCTTAAAAAACCCACACCGTCAATGCAGCAGCACTAAACATTCACTAAAATACTCTGTTTCCTATAAATGTGACTTGTATCTTTTGTGACCTTTTCCGAAAGTAGCAATAACACAAGGGGACCTGTTCTAAACCCGGTACCGTCATTTCACTAGTTTGGTGAGCCAATAAAAAGATTTAGCCAAATTACGGGAACTGTAGGTCGGGTGCGCGCTTTAATCGGGCTGTAAAAACACCGGATAGGCAGTAACAAGGCCGTAAACCGGACCCAGCGCTCCATAACCGAACCAACTGCCCCTTGATACTTGCATACTAAACATTGCATTAACTGGCTTATTAACCGTCATATACCTGCATGACCACCATACAATGTAACATCAAATTGTTTCTGCAAGTATTTATGACCATGTGAAGTCTGATCTTGATCCAAACAGTGCCATCAACTTTGTAAGTAAAGAATATCTGCTCATTTAACTCGTTTAAAATACATGTGAAATTAAAGCAAAGAAATAGTCGGACTGTTGTGCTTTTATATAAACCACCTTCTTATGTTAGGAACATCAACAAAACTTCAAGATGGATATTTAAAAAGGCACAAATACAATGTTTATCATTTTATTGACTGATTTACGTAACACTGTTACACGTCTCAGGGCTTATTAACACAACCGCATGTCAGGATTGATTTGATTGGCTTCTCTTTATAATTAATCTACAAGCATTACCCTCTAAGCTGAACTACACGACCATTGTTTTAACTGTTTACACACATGCTAACCCGCGTATGAACCACTAATATCCTGGCTGTCACCTAGTCTTCAACTGAACTCAACTGAACACCGAAGCGCGGAAGGCAATCCGTTTTATGCTAAACATTTACTACTCCCCACTTGGGTTGTCATTATTAATGCACCCCCAACTAGTCTCCTAAATACCTCCGATATACCTTCGGTATTTCTAATAATAGGAAATACCCTAATAAGGTAAATCTATTTGTGTACTAAAATTTTAAAGAGTTATGTTACGTGTTTATAAATATTGTACTCTATTTTCTGTGAACGATTTACTGTCCAGGTTATGTATAAAATATATTACGTTAAATTCCACGTACACCGTTGCGTGCCACCGTCGCGTCGTACCGATGCTGCCAGTTTATCAATTTTATGTTCTCAGAAAACGGTTACCAGCTGCGTATCCAATAACGAATGTCGGCGAACGTTACTGTTAGCATTTTACATAGAATATATCAACAACACGACTAAAAATGTTTCTCGATAACTCTTCATTTAACTTAGTGTAAGTCACTTAATTATTAATGTATTAAAAAAAATGTATTGACTGCCTCGGTGGCGCAGTTGTAATTGCGCATGTGTTACGACTGCTGCTGTGTTGAGGTCTCGGGTTCGATCACCGGATTGGGTAAAGTTATATTGGTCTTTTCTATCTTGAAATTCTCAGTATTAGCCCGGAGTCCGGAAATTGTGCCCGGTATGGCGATAGGCTCCCTATCACATTATGGGACCGAAATTCGGCGAAAAGTGGGTGTACTGGCTACACCTCTGCCTACCCCTTATTACAGGAGGATTACAGGCGTGAGTGCATGTGTGTCTGTGTGTGTGTAAAAAAATGTACAAAATATTTTTATAGCTTCATGTAGAATTTCAAGGGCCGTGATTATGAAAAGACTTGAGCTTTGGAAAAAGACCTAATGTTATCAGCATGGAAACGGAAAAACCTTATTTAAAATGACGTGTTAATTTACCTAAAGCTTAATTAAGCAGTACAGGTTGGGACCAGTTGGAATTCGTGTAAAATTATTCCTATCCTAACACAGTGAAGTGGAAAAGGCAGTAGTTTAGTCGTAATGTTACATAGACCATGTTAAAGACAATCGGGCATTGTTAAAAATCAATTCACTCCAGTTTTAATTTAGAATACAACATAACATTACTGTGTGTAAGCGCTATTACGTCGTAATATTATGAATGCGTTGTACATTTTCATCATAAAACACTACCGTGTGTTGTTTTATAGCACGGACGCAGCCCTGCGAACAGGGTCGATCATCCACCGTGTTGGGTGGCCGTAAACTAATCCGAGACCACCCTTCGAGTTTGTTTATGAATTTTCACATAATAACAACATGTTTTGACGTGATGTGTGATTAGGAAACGAAGTGGATTAAAACTATCTAGTACGCTAACCGTGTGGATGGATACCATAAGTAGTATTTTTTATCCTGGCACGGCAAAGTGACCACACTGCATCTGATGGTAAGCGCAGTGCCGTCCAATTAGAGTAGCGAGAGACAATCTATCTCCCGCTACTCAACACAATCATGCCGGCCTACTTCTTCACGGTGAAGAAGCGGTCGAGGGTCTAATGTCAGAATATTCAGAAGGCCGCAGCAAAACGGCCAAACATCGTACCCCAACTCTAGACCTACGACAAAAACCAGATGTACACTGGCTGATCCCGGAACGCGACACACTTGCGTGTGCCACTATGGCGGGTTTTACACCCTGTGTACGGTGGTCGCTATCCGGACGGATATGAATATCCTACCACCAGCAGCAGGGTTTCAATAATTTTAATGAGATATTCCTCTTAACAATTTAAACAAATGTTATCAACATGTGCCCTACACAACAAGCACATTAATTTAAAGTCGATAAACAAGTCGAAAGTAGTTTATATACATAATCACATTCTTAATGGTCATTTCGCCTTATTGGCTCAGTAGTGGCACTACTGCGATGGGTATTTGAGTTTTGTGAAAGAAGAGAGTTCCTGTGGTTGGTATTAATGCCTACATTAGTTGGTATTAAAACATTGCGTTTAAAAGATAATATTATGTTGCATTTGCCGCTACATTGCATTAAGAACTACTAATATAAAAGCTACCTCTGAAATCTTGTAACGCGATACCAATATATTCGATAAGCTAGTCCACACAAACGTCCATTGATAACTTAAAATGTTTATATTGTATCGACAGCAAATCCTCTTACAAATAGGGTTATAAAAACTACGCGAACTCGATCTCAGGACGATTTTTAGCGAGCCTTTAAGCAACGTGGTTTATTGTGATCGCGACGGCAATGACCCGGCGACCCTCGGTGGCTGTGACGCAACGCTGTCACCGCATACATCAATCACGACCATTAATTGTGACGTTTCCCGACCTGTGACACTAGGCATTCGCCGCTCGCAATCACACAGCGACCTCCGCACACATGACCCACACCTTAGATACGTGTTACGAAAACCGTTTGCCGGTCGGTTTCATTATTCAAAGAATTACGTATTGCAAACTACGACACTGTCCGCGGCGCATTGTGCTGGCACACGTGCATCGTTCCATTGAAGCGGTATTCGCATGCGGCGAATTTATTTTATTAACCGACTTCAAAAAAGGAGGTTCTCAATTAGTCGAAATCTTTTTTTAATGTATGTTCCCAAATTACTCGAAGACGCCTGGACGATTCGAGAAACACTTTTTTTGTTTAAAAGGGTGGTCCCATTGGCACTAAGTCAGGATCTGATGATGGTATCTCAGAAAAATTGAGGGCAACCTTCAAATTTTATAAGGACGCATAATTTGTTTTTTATTGAAGTCGGTGTACTTTTTATGAATTAAAAAACTTTACTTATACACTATACGTTTGTTGTGTGCAATTAAAAAGTTTCATCGTATCGAATTTGCTATCGTGTTTATTAGGCCGTTAAATTGTAATGTGACGGTCGAACAGTCCATTTATTATTTAAATGCATGTGTAATTGAATACTAATATATTATCTATTGTTTGTTAGGTGACGGGGTAACATGTGAATATATTATGTAATGTTTAGAACCTAATCAGTTTTAGTTACTGCATTTGAATACGAGACTGAAGCTTTAACTCTATGGTATGGTATGCTATGGTAACTTATTCCCGCAGTTCTATTTGTGTCAGTAGGTTTACTATAAAAGACTAAATATCTAGTATCTGCAGAATATTATTTTGTTACAAAATTTATCAGGCAGTCGCATAATAACTCATGAAAGTTTCATTTTATCGTTTGAATGGTTTATGAACGCATAGAAGGCAAACAAACAACTAAATATTTTGATATATTTATTATTTATATATAGTTTATCGGCTCTATCACTAATTCTTTTGTTCTATTTACATGTAACTGATTACTATTTACTTGTTTTATCTTATTCGCCTTTACACGATTCTCATAAACCGACGTCGCGTTGGGTTGATGCATCCATCTTTTATATGGAAGGATATTTAACTTATTATCGTCTTTAGCACCATCGACCTCATTACAAACGATATGTAGACATAAATTACAGGCTAACACGTTCCTAAAATGCCTATTTCACGGTAATGTCCCTCAGTGGTTAAGCAGAAACTAGTTTTTACACCTTGTTTTGTCAACATAATGCAACTATGTAACAAAAACTCACGTTTGTATCCTCGAAACCGCAGACAGATGTACTCGTACAACTAGTGCACTCATGGTTGACCGAGCTGATAAAGTTCTCATAATTGTAGTGGCGAATCTATCACCAGCAACCAATCGGTGATATTTCCGAATCAAAAATTCGTATTTTTGCCGCACTATAAAGCTGTGGAGCAGTTTGCCAGCTACCGTGTTCCCTTCTTCCTATGATCCTGGGTCCTTTAGGCGTAGTGTGAAGAAGCTAAACAGCAGGCCGGCATGATTGTGTTGAGTAGCGAGGGATAGACTGTCTCACGCTACTTCATACTCTGTATGGACGGCACTGCGTTTACCATCAGGTGCAGTGTGGTCACTATGCCGCGCTAGAATAAATAATCTCGGTCTTAGTACGCTACCAAGATGCGATGTATGTTGTTCAGAAGAGTTGCGTCCACTAAGGGAATTGGAGTATGCATGCAACCGGGCAATGATGTCATCTGATTGCAATGGGCGGGCACGCCTCTGTCGTCGCCGAATCGTGACCAACGCTACTGAACAGTCTGGCGCATGTTACATATTATTTATAAGTCGAATAGCTGTTTATTCCATAAAATAAACAATTGTTTTATAGAATCGTTCAGCGGTTGAATTTGTCTGCCTTCTCACGTTAACTAATTCATTATGAATCTTTCGCTTTAGTCGAGTTCATCAATAGCTACAGTAAAAGTACCCGGATGTTTAGTTGTATGATTAATCAAATCTAATATCCTAGTCTGTGTTATCTATTGTCTGCGCTGAGGCCTTGCCCATTTGAGTGCCATGTATGCATCATGCAGTTGCAGATCCTAAAATGGATACTATCGCACGCTTGTTGTGAGCTCACGCGTCAAGTCGGTTCTGTGTATTGAGCGTGCGGACATGTTCACTTAAGCAGGTTTAAATCAGGGCCAAGAAACACGGTATTGTATTTAACTAGCAGCTTGCTTGAATTCCTACGAGTAAACATTGCCGATCATTTATTTATCTTGAAAATCCTATCGTGAATTACATTTGACTGACTCTCGCGTTTATATATGTACTTTGAATAGTGTGTCCGCTCTGCCTTCATCATGACCAATGTCCTCTTTTTGTCACAAGAGTGTCTTAGAATATAGAATAAAATGTAATTCTTACCGATCTTTCCCTGCAATGTAACATCTAAGTAAGCACAACGGCAAGAAGTTATATGTTATAAAAAATGATTAACATTCCCTATAAGTAAACTGATTTAAAACGATGTACACACAAGTCAGCGTTTGATTTATCGTGTTTAAACACATTATTATACAGAAATTTAAAGGTGGCCTCTTCCTGTTGGCACACATCCAACGGGGTATCCCCCGGCATTTACCAGACGATTTAATAATTATGTACTTTTATGTGGGTTAATGTATGTCTACACACTGTTTGTATTTGTATTCATTCATTCGAGACAGCTTTGACGTTCAAAGACGAAGCGGGGCACGTTTGCTTATTTCACAGATGTAGGTGAATGTCACGCCGCACCCATCGACGTTTTGTGCAAGTTGTTTGTGTATACGTATAGGTACGTTGTTAGTTGTAGAACCGCTGCATCCACCCGTTTCTTGTTCGAAAGCGAGAGTTTCAAGTTTCTCGGGAGTACGCTCTGCGTCTACGAATCCACCGACATCACACTTGCACAGCTTTTGTGTTTTGCATAGCGTATTTCTATAGCCGACGTCGCTTCGAGACTCGGGACCGAGGGAAACACCCCTTTGACAACAATGTGTTTTTATGACACCATTGTTATTGTAATGTATTACGTTAGTGTTTATATCTTTATGACGCGTGTGACGTGGACGACTTCTGTATGTTATAATAAAAGGCCTTTACAACGACCACGCCCACGCTGCGCGTTTATCTGCAGTGAAACGATTTTCGTCACACGATTCCGATAGCTAGGTCATGGATGTAATTCAATTCTGTCAAATGTCCTTGGAAACGTCACGAAATGAAAGTGATAATGTTATTCATTGTGGCGTATGATAATGTACGCCAGTGTCAGGTGATGTCGACGACGTGGATCGATGCTCAGGTGAGAGTCGTCAGGCGAAAAGCGTAGGAGGCGCACGGAAGCGCGGGGGATGCCTTTAGATAATAAATAACGAGTGCAACGATTGCGACCGCCGAGCTCGGGGATAAGAGGGGTCAGGGGAGAGGGCCCGACCATTTTAATGTCCCGCCGCCAGACTTTATATTAAACATTCGACCTTGGCAGTGGCCTACATCGACACCCGGGACACGCACACACACCCACTCTTCTCGTCACGAAAAGAAAAGTTCATTCAGTGTTTCGGCACTTGTCGACGCTATAAATAATACGCGTGACGTGTTTACTCATCTAGCACGCTATTTGAACATCGTCGCTTTATCTTTTTTTGTGTTCCGCTGACTTGGTTGAAGGTCTATGTGTTCGTGATCATGTGCCCGAATGTGGTAGTTTTTTCATCATCCACAGTTGTCAATTCGTATTGTTTCATAATCTGCGCTGTTGCTCCACACCACTGAGAGCGATGATCGTCTGTTCTATTTTTTTTAGTGCCTCGATAGGCGGACGAGCAGACGGGCCACCTGATGGTAAGTAGTCACCGCCCATAGATTTCTGCAAATCCGTTGCCTACCGTTCTATTTCCCACTGCTATTAATACACATTTCTATCACGTAAATTGTTTGCGACGGTCCCGCATTTTGTTTTGTTCGCACAAAATGTAATGAGCTATTTTCATATTTCTTGTTTTTGCTCTCGTAAATTATCTACATCGGGCATATAAATTTTATCTGAATACATCGGGGACACTCCCGATGATAAAGGTTCCGATTTTGCTAAGCTACAAAATAAACTTGAAATGATAATATTTCGTTGATCCGTACTGTTTGATAGTGTTAGTATCAACACATCTATTATGAAAACATATTTTTTTGCAAAATATAACCATTCTATACATATTATTTTTATAATTACCTTAGTTGCTTTAAATAAAATAATAATGAAACTAGTTGTTAACATTATGCCAAAACGAAATAAACATTAAAGAAACTTTAAACGAAGCCAATGCGTCGTCATTATATCAAAGTACCGAACGAGTTTTTATAAAGACATTTTAAGGTTTTAAAAGCTTTATCGACTGTTATTTCGAGTCTTTTAATTTGGGTTAACTTTTTAATTCGAGAGCGCTGCCCACTTGCATATCCGCAATTCTCTTTTGATCACCGTCTAAAGAGGTCTGATTTTTATGCTGCTATAAATAATCGCTATTGTAAACGCGTTATTTACTATAACGGTATATTATGTGTTAATTCTTATAACGGTATATGTATTATAATATGTTGTATTTGGTTTTTTTTTTCAAACAGAATTTATACATTTATGATAACAATGATTCATCTAAAATATGACATCACAATATATTATGCAGTATGTATGTATAAAGTGTATATTGTTTTATTATATTTATTAATATTTTGGTACAATAGTTAAATGTATCTGAATTTTGTTTTATAATTCCACACTTTTTATTCATAGAAGTAGTTTTTATTTATCAGATACCGTGTTAAGTTTTAATATAAATCCTTATTAAATATAATCTCATTTTACTACTGTAATACGAATACTTAGAAAACCACCAAGAGATGGCAGCACAGTCGATTTACATCGCGCTATGGTTTACGAGACTGCCGTTGTATAACTGTGTCCGACGCCAAATATAATGTATCGAGTAGCAGTTAAAGAGCTTTCAAGCATTGGAACTCTCGCATCGATCATCATCGAGTAAACACTTGTAATAAAAGAGCTTTCAAGCAATTGGAACTCTCGCGAACGATCATAGTATTGTATCCGAATCTTGTACTTGTCTTACGTTTAATAAACTTTCTTCAAGCATCTTATAACTGGCGCTCATCGTGGACCCGACTGCAAGAAAACCGGAACTACGACCAACTACGAGAACCAATTTTTTCGTCGTTAGCCACGCCGCACACCCTGAAACGATGACTTCTGTCAATTTAACCGCTGATCATCTGAAGGAGTTACTGGCAGCGATCACTTCCGCAGCAGTCCAAACCCAAAACAAAGATAAGAAAAAATCTTTTATTAAATGTGCAGCAAGATTTGATGGATCGCATTCTACAAAGGATGTTGAATCATTATTAGCAACGGTGACGGTCTTCAAAAATATTGAAGAAATAGAAGATACGGACGCTCTCGAAGGCCTCCCACTTCTACTCACCGGAGAAGCTAATGTTAAGTGGTGCTGGAGCAATGAACAAAAACTTGCTTACAACAAACTACGCTCTTTACTAACTTCACCACCTATCTTAAGCCAAGCTGATGCTACAAAACCCTACATAATTGAAACAGATGCCAGCAATTACGCCATCGGAGCTGTTTTAGTCCGGGGGGAGGGTGTACCAGAACATCCAGTTGAATTCGCAAGTCGCCTACTAAATAAGGCCGAACGAAATTATTCCACGACAGAGAGGGAAGACTACGTGAGCGGTCATCAAAAGCAAATTAAAGGTGAATCTTCAGTTCAAGAGCCTGTCTACCTCGTCGGGGCGTCGTCGGAGCCAGAGGGGGAGACTGTAATACGAATACTTAGAAAACCACCAAGAGATGGCAGCACAGTCGATTTACATCGCGCTATGGTTTACGAGACTGCCGTTGTATAACTGTGTCCGACGCCAAATATAATGTATCGAGTAGCAGTTAAAGAGCTTTCAAGCATTGGAACTCTCGCATCGATCATCATCGAGTAAACACTTGTAATAAAAGAGCTTTCAAGCCATTGGAACTCTCGCAACGATCATATTATTGTAACCGAATCTTGTACTTGTCTTACGTTTAATAAACTTTCTTTAAACATCTTATACTACAAGATAATTTATAAACATTTTTCACTCGCCAAACAAACCCACTGTTCATTAATATCGTAAAATGCTAAAGTTTGTGACTTTGTTTGCTATCTTTGAAATACTGGTCCGTAAATGAAAATTATTTTATCAATACGAATCAGCATTACCCCTAAATGCTTTAGGCAACCTAATATTATACTTTAAAAAGTTAATTGTTTAAGAACGGGCGGCGCCGCGAGCAAAGGCTAATGTAAAATAAAATCTGTACGAAACGCACGTGCTATCATGTTTTAATTCGTCTCGGATGTGTAACTGTAATTACTACCAGTTACAATATTATGTAACGAGTTTACCGTTATTGTTATTGCGTGTAGCGGGTGAGTAATGTGGGCCAGTGACGAGAACAGAGCCAGGGTCGAGATGCCATTGACGCTTCTTTCGACTTACATAACGATAACGTATTGTTTCGACAAACAAGGACGTAAAGGATGCGACACAGCACAATGCAACTACAGATGTGTCGGTCCACATGAAAAAAAAAACATCGCAAGCTTGCAGCGACCCACCTAAAGTCGTTTATTTATAGTATACACCTACAGAATATTATGTATATATATTTTTTTTATTTACCCAAGTATTTCTTGTTACGTAAGTTTATTGACAGCACCGCCGTTAATTCAATTGATTTTATTCCTCTCCATGCATGGTTGTCTGGAAGGGATCGTTCTTAGCGATAAAACCGCTAATTTGTAACATCTAAATAAGCTGATATGACCTGTTTTTGTATATTGTGGTTTAACAATAAACTATTATATTATTATTATTTATCTTATTATTATGACACATTTGTCAGTTTTTCTATACCCTATTATAATTATACATTAATGAACCATGCGGTTTATTTACACCAGCCAAATATAAATACGCGTACATGCTGCACCGATTCATCAACATTAATTGCTATCGCAACTGTTATAATGACACGAGTTAATGAATTATTCGCAGATAAATAATTTCGCATCCAACAAAACGGGAATGTTTCATTAAATTTAATTTTGCGCTATATAGTGACAAAGCATATTTTCAAAACAAACTGTGTACGCCGGCCGATGCCGCGGTGTCGGTTGTGCAGTGGAGCCAGTGGATGCAGGTGTACAGTATCACTACCAAACTGGTCGGGCATCCGGTCCCGGTTGCTCGCAGCACCAAACAGATGGCGCCACCAGTTACACACTTGTACTTAGTTTTTCATTCCACTACATTCACCAGCAGCAACTATATTCTTTGTTCTCATGTTTTGTTTTTTTTTTCTTATGTGTACTAATGCATTCCAGAATTATTCTATGCTCTAAATTTGAATCTAGAGCAGGTCATGTCTACGTTTATTGTAGCTATAGTTAGTTTTAGTTTATAGTTTATTTTAAGTGTAAAAAATGTATTTGTGGAACAAACAATGATCACTCGTTAATCAATAGTTAAATCATATGCAAACAGCAGTTTGCGAAAGGTTCTGCATTGAAATACATTATCGGTCATAAGACAAATTGTCTAATTACGGGCCGGTTCTGAGCGCTTATGTAACTAACGGCGGCATAATCTTAATCGAGCCCGCGGAATGCGATCGTAAACACGCTCGCTAACCCACTAAAACATATTTCTTTTATTTTGCGAAGCGGCTTTGGTATGGGCACGACTTACTTCAGACCACGTTTAAAATCGGACTTGATTGCAGTGCACCGCTTCCACGCTTTCGCTGATTATATTTTTGAGACCAGCTTGGAAATAACTCGTACCTCGTTACGGTGTATTTAAATAAGCGGTAGCAGTAATTTGACAATAAATCAATCATACATTTGATTTATGTTTGATCCAATTATAATATTATCTTTTCGGTTATTGTATTTTGTTACCTGGATACCGTTATTTATCATACATTTTTATTTTTAGAACTAGCGATGTATACTACGTGTAACGGGAATAACGCACATCCTCAGACACCCCAATTTAAAAATATTATTACAATCATAATTCATGTATTGAAATTAGGCTGCGATGAATATAAATATTGTTTTTTATGTAATTAGTTGTACTAATTTTCGACATAAAGTTCGTAATTTTAATTATTAGATTTTTTAAAGTGTTCGTTTATTATTGCATTTAGAAAAGACTTTATCGCATAGAGTTATGTTTCAGTTTCGTTTGTCTTGAACGTTAAATTAAAGGCTGACTATTATTTACCTGAGTGTTAATTATTTTTGAAAAAAAAAAACGTGTATTAAAAAATTGTTGATATCGATTCAGTCTCTTATTCTGAAGAAACTACTTTCAGAGTGTGCATTAAACATGTTACATGTTGTATATACACTTTACTCTAGAATACGTTTAATTTGTTATCATTATTGGCGTATTTAGTTGATGATCATTAAACGTCCTTCGCTAATGATGGAATCGTTATAAACGTCGCCTTCCCGGCGCCTCGTCCCATCAAATTGGAGTTATTAAGTTTTTTTCGTTGTGTGTGTGTTTTTTGTATGTCACTTGTCAATGCATTTTTGTATCATATAGTTAATATCTAGTGAATATTAAAAAGAAAAGAGCGAATTTAAAGAAAATTTTATGACTGATTAAGACGACTTATATCCGAATACTCTTTAATTATTATTATTATTAATTTTAATTAAAATTAATGTTTTGGTCGTATTTAAAGCCGTTAAATGCCAGAAAATTCCAGGGAAACCCCGTAATAACCTGTTTAGAAGTATATCATATATATTGCTTTTTCCTAATTTAATATTTATTTTATTGTCTATAATGTAACTTTAAAGCTACAAATGTAATTTTAATAAAATTATATAATTTTATAATTTGGGTATATGTATTTAATAAAGTACTTTAGAGTTTAATAAAGTAATTGCATTCGTAGCTGGAATGATGACATAATTTATACGAATTTGCCATCGAGGCACGCATATGTAGAAAACTAATATTTAACGTACATATATATAAAGCGAACGTGGACACTGCGCATATGCATTGACCCGCATTCCCAATAGGCCATCACTATTTGCATTGCGACACTAATGAGATATACTGTGGCTGATGTCAATATTACTGTTGGTTCACGCACGCCGATCGATATTCTCTAATTAGCAATTTGGTATCTTGTAGACGTTCGGTGGTTCGATGGAGCGCATGGTTTCTGTGTAAATTGCGTTATCTCTGACATTAACACCTCAATTCTATTTATTATCAATGATAACCACGCGATCTCTCGAATTAAGTCACACACACATACATACACAAAATTGGTCGCCGTGATATCTAACTCACACATACGCACTAAAAGCGTTTATTGTACCAGACGCAAATGTATTTGTAAATTGTAACGTTTCATAACACGTTTGTGTTTGTGTAGATATCTGTGTGTCGCGATTCGCGATCGAGATGTTTTTATTGTGAACGCGTGTGATTGATTACACGTTCCTATTGAATATTGCGTTTATTTATATATTTTTTACGTGCATTATAGGTTATTATGGCATTCATATATGCAAGCTGTGGAAGTTTTCGAATCAAATGAAGTGCATACGAGCGAGGCTAAATTAAATCTTCAATGCTCTCGTTACAAAGTAACGACGGAGCGAACAAATAACTGGTCGAGTTGGATAGTTGAATGCGTGCAGTTGAGTGTTTGGAGGCGAGTGGCGACCCCCCGCTCGATGTTGCCGGTGTGCGGCGCGGCTTGCCCTCGCTCGTCGGTACTTCGGTAGCTATACATATGGGTCGGAGCGAGCGCGGCGTGCCGGCGCAATATCAGCCCGGTGAAATCGCTCGCCCGCCCGCTCCGTCGCACCGCACGCCTCGCCTGCGCCAGTCGCCGTGCGCCAACTGAAACGCGCGCACTGCTAGCGCAATCGAACGTACAATATTCCACACGAGTCTCTCGTTCTCTGCCAGCTCCCAACGCCGCCATCGCCCCAGCTCCGCACCTATTTACTCGCGCCGGTCGATCGTTCCAAACATTTCGCTTCGACTCAAAATTGTCATCTTAGTAACTTTGGCTGTACACAGTCGTTAGTGTGTGTGTGTGTGTATCCGTGTGCGGGCGCGTGAGTGTGTGTTCGAGAGAGGTGCATGTGCGCAACTCGCCCTAATTTGTGATTCGGTGACATTAGCGAAAGGATTCAACGTAGCAGCACCAGTAAAGGGAAGGATTCAAGACGGCCGTCAGCATAAGGCTGCCTGCGAACACAGTAAGTATCGCGTCGGCCGTATGACTCAATGTAAAATGGGACGATTGTTATCTGGTGCAGATGTGTGAGTGGGCGTACCGACGCGCGGCTGTGTGTTGTGTGCGTGACATCCGACCGCCTCCGTGCCGCCTGGCCGTTGTGTGCGTTGGCTCAATATTCAGTTCTATTTTGTGGCGGAGCAGCTAGATGTTTGTTTTTATTAACATATGACCAACGACTGCTGTCACTCCGTTTGAATTTAAGGTCTGACTTGGGCAAAGCCTAATCTATATTTGCGTTAACAATTACTGTTATACGTTATTTGATTAGAATTTAAAATTTGTAAACTAGCTTAACTCTACTAAACACTAACTCATTTAATGAGATTGATCTTGATCAATATTATGTTTAAAAAGGCTCTGTGATGTGTATACTTTCATTTCTATTTTGTTCACATGCCGTCGGCAACTCTACATTGAAATTAAATAATATTCGTTTATTGCTCATGTACACAGTAAATAGATTAATGACAGATCAGTACAATAATAATGAATGTGACAGATCAGTACAATAATAATGAATGTACCCCAAAGTATAATACCTATTATTTATACATACATGGTCGTCGCCTCTACATCAGTCACAACGAATAATACAGTATAATGGTACATATCTAAATCTTGTTGTTATTTATTTCATTATTTTCGCGGTTCACCTCAGATTCAATGGTGCTGCAATAATTGAATTAAAATGTAAATTATAAACCCGAACGGACTATGCATTCGTTAAATAAACCAAGAAGAAAATTAAATTAAGCCACCACTCAAAAGATACCATACCATAGCGAATCATTTCAATAAATAATGAAAAGCAAAGCTATCAGTGTATAAAAAAAATCCAAACCTGTCTAGTACGAGTCAGTCAGTGACGTGGAAAGGTTTTATCCTGTTCCATTTACCGTGGATATTATTATAACAGAATAAGAATTTTATATTTGAGTATTGGTCTGTGTCGAAAATTAGAGGAGAGGAATGCTTGAATTTCGTGTATCATCTTTAATATTTCTATAACCGTGTATTTTAAAATTAAACCAAAAATTTATTCAAAATCAGATTTCGCATCCGTGATTGGTTTTTATAAGTACTCGTGTATAAGTACCAAATTTCAATGTTTTTTGGCCATTATATTCAGATTAATTCCAGCAATATAATAATACTAGCCCTGTATTAAACATCGTCTCACTGCTGGGCACGGGCCTCCTCTACTAATGAGAGGGGTTAGGCCTTAGTCCACCACGCTGGCCTAATGCGGGTTGGTAGACTTTACATACCTTCGAAATTCATATAAGAATTTTCAGGTAGAATTTTATGGCGATAGGCTCGCCCCCTATCACATTATGGGACTGAAATTCGGCGAAAAGTGGGTGTACTTGTTACACCTCTGCCTACCCCTTCGGGGATTACAGGCGTGAGTGTATATGTATGTATGTATATAATTTTCAGGTATGCAGGTTTCCTCACGATGTTTTCCTTCACCGTTAAAGCAAGTGATAATTAACATTTAATACACACATAACTTTAGAAAAGTCAGAGGTGTATGCCACTTGGGTTTCGAACACACGACTTTCGTCTTGGCAGTCCGTACCGCTACCAACTAGGCTATCGTTGAAATAAAAATTCCAGCAAGCATGTACAAAAACACAAGAGTCATCATAAAGTATATTTATCCGATATTAGAAAACCCGATATTTTGTCGGGGGTCTGGAGTTGGGGTATAATGGCCATTTTGCGGCCTTCTTAGTACTCTGACACTTGACCATCGACCGCTTCTTCACCTTCTTGCCCATGGCGTAGTGTGAAGAAGCAGGCCGGCATGAGTGTGTTGAGTAGCGGGGGATAGATCATCTCTCGCTACTCAGTACTCTATTTGGACCGCACTGCGCTTACCATCAGGTACAGTGCACTTTGCCGTGCCAGGATAAAAAAAAACCCTAAAAAGAGTAATCATACTACAATTATAAATGCGAATGTTTGGAGGGATGGAGGGATGGATGTTTGTTACTCAATCACGCTAGAATGGCTAAACGGATCTGGTTGAAATTTAGCACAGAGATAGATTATATTCTGGAATAGCACATTGGCAACTTTTTATCCTGGAAAAAAGTACAATTCCCATGGGATAGTGTAGTTTTTACAGACCAAGGACTCACATGATTTTTTGCAATAGGCAAGTTTAGTCAGTTAAGTAAGTTAGTTTAGGGATCAGAAAATGACATAGGCTACTTTTTATCGGCTTATACAAAATGCACGCTTCCTATGGGATAGCAAAATATAGAAAAGTGTAATAGCTTAAGATGCCTCCATGAATTTGTATACGTTTTCTTCCAATAATAACCTCTACGCGGGCGGACACTCGGGCAACATCTAGTATATGAAATAAATTCTAAAATAATTATATTATACAATTTTCATCTTAGTCTCGATATCATTCATTGTTTCAGTGTCGCGATATTGTTTATATGATAATTCATTACAGTCGCTAGTAGTCATAAAGTATATGATTTTCGATATTTGAAGACTCGTGGTTTTTACATTTAAATTGTGTTTATTGTTATAAATACTTTAGCTTGTTCTTTGACTCAGATAATACACTAAAATGTATAGGTTTAGACAAATTACGTAAAAAAGGTATGTCTACGGTAAAAACATATACAGATTGTATACAGATTTCCAATATCTGCGGAACCCAAAATATCACAGATAAATCAAGAAATATGTAGATGATAGAAAATCAAGACTCTACCATTGCGGATTTGTAATATTATATTGCACAGACTCTGTGTATCTTAAGAATGATAGTCGATCTTGCATCATATAATTGTGATTGTCATCTTCAAACTAAGCAGTTTGTATAATGAAAAATACAGTGGTTAGTTAAGGTTACGTTATTGAGTATAAATCTTTTTTGTCTTATGAAATGACTGCAGAGAGCAGAGCATTGTTATCGGCGCGCGTGTGTTGCGCTGATACACTTGGTACGCGTTTCTGATTATTTAATGCGATCTCACGCTCGACATGCTCAAAAATAAAATGTCTTAACAGGCAGCGACGTGACGAATCAATCGTCGATTTTATTCGTGTTACCGTAAAAACTATAATGCCGGTGAAAACGGCGGCGTATCGCACATTCCTCCGCCGATCCGACGGTGGCTCATACAAATTATACGACGTATGTTACGTATAGGTAGATAGGTGGGCCGTCATTATTTATGTTCTCTAACAGTCGGCTCAGTGGTGTGGGTTAAAATCGGAGCAGTCAGCTGATCGTGCATGTGTGTGTGCGTTCTTCGGGAAACACCTTTCGATGACGTGTGCGAGATCCGTTTAATTGGACATTCACATTGTTCCCTGCATGTTGTTTTTTTATCGTCGTACCGATTGATATGTTTGGAAAAAATGTGACGTAATGTTATGACAGTTTTATACGATAATGGACGTAGAGACGGACGGTGTCATCCTATCTGGGGATGGGTTTCTCATTTTGAATAGGTTAATGTGCGGAGATCATTGAACTTTATAATGTAGAATATAATAATAGTGATAGAGACTACATTGTTGTACAATGTTAGGTCATTGTATAAACTAAGAATTTTAGTTTTGTTCTAGGTTCAAGCTGAAGTTTCGCGCGGCTCCGTCGGGCCCGGCGCTGATATAAGATTTTTTAATAATGTGACAATGACACCTTGTTTTTATTGGATTATTTGAGAGTTATTTGAAACAAAAAATGAATTCAATTAGCACATAATGTAATTTTTACAATTTTGTGTAAAATACAGATATCTAACGACGCAATATCAATAATGCTAGGTTTCACTTTGTCTGAACTCTCAAGGAACATTTTCATTTTATATAAATTTGGTATTGTCTATGTTAGAAAACTTTTGAGGAAAGTTATAAATGGTTCGCTATAATAAAATCTTAAAGTACGTTAGAATCTAGTACATGCTATGTTAGGTTACAAACTTTTCTGTCTTCGCGTAAGATGAACTCGTTGGTTAAACAGTTGTGTCTTATGTTGGTGACAAGTATTTTGGAACATTGGACTTAAGTGCATACGTACATAGATAATTCATTATCTAATACACGTTGTAACTATTAATTTTATAAGTGGTCTTGCAAACGGAACACCTCAAACCGTCCGCAATTTAAATATAAGCAACCTGGCCAAGTTATTTTTTATCCTGGCACAGCAAAGTGACCACGACGCACCTGATGGTAAGCGCAGTCCCGTCCAATTAAAGTATCGAGTAGCAAAAGACAATCTATCCCTCGCTACTCAACACAATCATGCCGGCCTGCTTTTTCACACTATACCATGGGCAAGAAGGTGAAGAAGCGGTCGAGGGTCTAGAGTACTCAAAAGGCCGGAAAACGGCCAAACATCGTAACCTAACTCTAGACCCCCGACAAAAGTTAATTTGGAAGTGAGGTATTCACCCGGCAAAGTATCCCGTTTCCATTATTTTATTTGCTCCACGAAGGTGTCACGTGAGCCGGCGTCGCCGTGTCGAGTGCTTCGGGTTTTAATTAATTCGGCACTACGTTATTAACTCGTCACGTTACAATCGAACAATAGTAGAAGTTGGCCGGGAAAGTTGAGCATCGACACGGCTCCGGCACCACCCCCTCGCCACCCTCCTCGTCACAAATAAATAAGCCAGAGCCGACAACAATAATAATAATTCGCCCGGGCCCGATCAGCTGTTTCGCCGACACCGACCCCGACAAACAGGTGGCCTATAAAGACATTCAATAAAGTGTGTACCACTTGCCTTCGTTGCGGAACTGTTTATTTTGCACGAGCACTTGCACATAAACACGTCCGTCCGCATACGTCCCGAACGGAACGCTCGTTGGTTACATTCTTGCGATCGTCCTCTATGACTATGGCTATAAACTGACCGCTAAAGTATGCTAGTTAAGGAATATAATCAATAAGGGTAGGTATAGGAGATTAGACATGAAATAATAAAGAAAGAATAGGTAAGGGATCTCGGGGATGCATTAGGTCTCTGTCATATATATCGATAGGGGAACGAGAGTGGGGCATAGCGCCCCACAAAAAAAAGGTATAATAGACTATCGTTTTACTTACTAGTAATAAATATTACCACTTACATCATGAAAACATCCAGGCATCCATTACTTCAAGTTCAGCATGAATAAACCCTTTTAGGTGTATAACATATATTGTGGTAAAAAGGAAAATAAAGTATTATTTTTAGTCTTAGTAGAAAATATATCTGAAGTAATTCAGGTGAATTAACGATTTCCAACGAATCTGTGTTCAATTCTTGTTATGTTCATTTTAAACGAAATCCTAGTCGCACATCCTGTGTTACTGACTAACAGAATATGACACGAGGAAATGACCGCTCTAAATATGATAATCATAGATAGAAATGTTTTCGGATTCATTATAATCTCTGAGTCATACAAGTCTCCACAGAAATTATGTTACTGGGCTTAGATTACGGTTACACCGCATCGTTAAATATCCAAGTTTCACACGTGAATGGTAACTTGCCACACAATTTATAATTGGCGTCCGTTGCCGGTTATAAATGCGTGAATGGACCAGATTGGGCGGAAATTGTTTTATACGAGACCTGTACTTGAGATCGATACGTCTTATTCGTATCGTGGGCTTTATGTTCAAATATGTTGTAACTTGAATAGATACTATAAGAGTGGACTTTGGGGTAATTATATGTCGGGAGGCATACCCCGTTTGCGTGACATAATCTTCGAGTTCACCAACTATGAGAAGGAATTTTAACAATCTAATGGTAGGCAGCGGCTTTGCTGTGCCCTGGTATTGCAGAAGTCTATTGACGGCGGTGACTACTTACCATCAGGTGGCCTGTCTACTCGTCTGCCTAGCTACTCGCTAGACAGACTCAAAAAAATGTTCATTCAGAAAATTACCAGTTAAGAATTTGGTCTTGTCTTATCCATTAACAGGCAATATATTCTTCTTATGTATCACTCAATTGATTAAACGAAATATTGTATGTTTAATTTGGTAATGTTTGTTGTTCTTTTGTTTTCCGTCTCCTCTAATTTTGCTTTCATTCGGTCATGCCTTTCATGTTGACCAAATTTATGAATATTATAACCAGTTTTCACGTACTTTCGAATTACTCGGTAATGATGATTTAAAACAGACCGTCCATTCTCACAATTTCAATGAAAATGAGTGTAATATAACTTTTCTTTGCCACTCTTCATTTATCTCTCGGTAAATTGTACGGGATAAAACAATTTCCAGTTCTATGAATAACACCGTAAAATGTTATTCCGCACTCGCACACTTAGAGCGGCACTAAAGGACGCGCCGTATAAATAGGAAAGTGTCGACAGCCGGAAATGAATAAGTTAGTGTGCAATCGGTTCGCTCGTCTCACGCAGCATTTCGCTCTCGATATAACACGCGTTGCCGATGACGAGCTTGTTATGTAATGTAAATGTTTACGTACCTACTACACGTGGCCGGCACCACGTGCCCCGCCCGAGAACACTAGCCTTGTGAATTATTTATTTACGACAACATTTTCGCACGCCGGTCGACGAACTCTTCAATGATCTTGGAACTGATTAATCTCGGCATGTCTCATATGATATTATTGCTTATGTTAGTGCAAAGTACAGCTATCGTACACCCAACATGAAGTCGATATGGCTGTGTAGTGTTCTATTCATTCCGATCTATGATACTGGACAAAGTGGGATTATTTTGTAAGTGTGTAGAATCTCAATATAAATCACTGCGAACTGTAACGTCAGTCTCTAAGTGATCCAACCACTTCGATATGTACCATCCCTATTGAAAATCTTAAAGTTATACAAACCATCTTTGTGTCATATCAGTCTTTTATAAAGTAAATCTGAGCGACTTGTAATGTGTGTAGAAGTGTTTACATTATTTTTATTCAATAAAAAAGTGATAGAGCATCGGTAGAGTCACATTTTCACCACTGATGAAAGATCAAGTTGAAATGAAATTTTTCTATGTTTCTATTCTATTTCGCCGTATCTAAAACTGTTTCTATCCAAATGTTTAGTCCTAAATACCAATTAATATAAATATTTTTTATCGAAGTATCAAAATAAAATAACAAAGTAGTATCCTTAGTCGCCTGAATCACAAGACGAACAGCTCGCTCCTAATGTTAAACGCCACGCCTGTCCATAAACGGTAATAACTACTGAGACGGTTGAATTACAAACTGCACTGCGCTTGTCACCCAGAGACTGTAGTTTCACTGGCTTCAATCTCTTTCAAAATGGATTATATCTGTGCTGCTTGGACGTAGAAATAGATAAAACAGTGGCATACCTACTGAGAAGCTCTCTCTGCACACGAGAGCTCTACTACCTAATAAAAAAAATAGCAAAGATATCTTCTATGATAACTCCAAGTTATATTTTTTTTTGACTTTGTCTGCATCAACTGAACAATCCCAATTGTAGAGCGACAGTGAATTTTTTTTGAACTACTCGATTCTACACAAATTTTATTGTTTACGCTATACCAGCTTTTTGCTATTTCTGCTATCAACCATTATATCATAACGTAGCTGTAACACGAACCCATCCCTTATTTACTAACGAACCATAACATATCTGGCAAGAACGTGAATAGAGTACGAAATGAACCGTGCGCGCTCGATGCACAGAAACATTGCGGTGTAGGGGATTTGCGGTCATTTAGACCCGGCCCGTCTCCATCAGTGGTCTATTTAAAGCTCTCCCTACACGCATCGAGCCGGTGCTCCCGTGCCACTGACCTAGCCTACCAGATATTAATATAATGTGGCCGGCCATTAATCATGCTCGGTAAGTATACCCGTCGAGATTGTGACGAATCTAATTAGGTTTCGCGGGTGGTGGACTACGGATATGGTAGTGATAAGACGACCTGCTATATGGAACGTGGCATCTGTGTGTTTTGTATATGCACCTTTGTAAATGATTATCTGGTCAATATTGTAACGATTGCACGTGCGAAGAAAAAAATGCTTATTTCGATAACTTATAAATATTTATATTCCTGTGGGACTCCAAGTCTCCTTTTAAACAAGTATTTGCTTATATTAGGAGATTTCGCTCTTCTAGAACTATAAGTTTACATAATATAAGATATTAAAACATAACATATTATTATTACTAAAAATGACATGAGAAGAATTAGACTGTCGTTGATCTTCTTCCAAAATGTCATGTCCTATTCTTCTTCTCTAAAATGTCTTTAGTAGAAGAGGCTCTGGAAACAATGGTATTTTCAAACAATGTTTATGACCATGCCCAGCTGTGAATGTATAATACAGGTGCATATTATTTTGTGATACGTAAGAGCAAAGAACACTACGTCTTTGAGAGATATCAATATGTAGAGCATCAAGAAAAAGAACCTTGTGATTTTGTTGATTTGCACTAGACCATGACAGTTTTGTTTGGACTCTCCATTTATGTGCAGCTTGCTTTACAACCACGTATATGCTCTTTATATTGGACTTGTTACTAGTTGATAGCGTTCACTTAATGGTTATTTATTCAGCTAAAACCACGATATATGAACAAAATTATCTCATATTGACTAATAGTGTCTATATTACTTTATAAAGAGCCAGAAGAGTTACTTTTTACAAAGTGGTCATACTGTGATATTTTACAGTATAAATGTACCGGCTCTACCAGGGTAGGCTAGCACTGACTCGCAGAAAACCGTGTTGATTAACGGTCATTTTCGCTTAACATTTTTACAAGAAAATTTTATGCTAGAAGAACGTGTGAACGCCCTCTCTACTTGGTGATATATGAATTTTAGGGAGACATACTCTAAAATCGATTAATTTAGATAAACATTGGTAACCTAAAATATAGTAGCTCTACCGTGGCAAACTACGTTCGTCAAGCCATCACTTTAACCGCATTCCTATGGCACGTTGTGTGTGTGCTTTACGCGTGTGTCTCCTATGTGCATAGTGAGGCCCGTTGGCACTAGTACATAGTACATATCGCGCGGTGCCGAGCCGCCGTGCAGGAGCACAACGGGAACGATTTTGTGTTTATTTGTGTCGGGATTTGGGCCAAGTGCACTCGGTCAATTTGAGCCAATCTCGAGCGTGCTTGACACAGCTCACAACATAACACGACGCAACGCTTCCCGTTTTCGTTCGATGGCTAACAGCTGATCGAACGGTGCACTGTTTGTGTTCACTTGACGGAAGAATGTATAAATAATTACAGTTTGCTCACGGCGGAACAGTAGGCGAACTGACTGGTCGCTAACTAACAGAGTATGCAAATTGAACACTGACAATGTAGAGCTTTGTTCATCTGTGATTTTACTAGTGACAATAGATTTATTTACTTGAAAGAATTTTCTTGGGATAAAAATATTTTTAATAAATCAAAGCTGTGATAACCTACATAGTAGTTCACCATAATTACATTACAACTGCACACAAAATGACCTAGTCCATTTATGTATTTTATGCTAAAAAGCTATAACTAAAGCTGTAACTATACAATTGAGATTATTAATAATTATGAAATTCAGGTGGAATATTAGTGCTGTAATGAGCTCTAATTGTATAAGAGTATAATTTCGTATCGAAATATGAATTCGCCTCAGGCACATTAGGTAGGCAATATCTAGCACTGAAGCTATTAAGGCAGTGCACAAACAGATACAACATCTAGATAAAGCCGGTCGGCACGTCCCGACAGCTTCCAACAATAATAATTAATTGACTCGTCCGTTCGTTATCGTGCTTTTATATTGACGTTCCCGAGCGAGCAAGCGAACGAGGCGCATTCGGAATGAAATTTCCATAAAAACTTTTGTGCTCCGGCGGACGTTGCGAGCGCACGTTAAAATCGTCGGCTGGCAATAAAACAGCGGCCGGTGCGGCGAGGCGCGACCGAGCGCGGCAGCGCGCTACGAGCGAGCGGGATGCCGCTATAGATAATGGACTCTGTACGGAATGAAGAACGCGCCTGCCGCCCGCCGCTGCGCCGCCGAGCGAACGAGCCGGAGCACACAGCAAAAACATCGCCGCAGTTATCGCGCTCGCCTCGCCTTGCCAGTTGCCTCGTACACTGTACAGTACAACCCCCCTCCGCCCTCCCGCCCCGCGCCGCACCCCGCGCCCCGCCGCGGCCTGCCTGCGACCTCACCGCTCCGCACCCCTTCGCCCCGCTCACCACCGCTGCCCGCCGGACTCGTCCGAGCGACGCCTGACTCCGGTGCCTCTCGCAGCCGAGCTAACCTCCACAACGGGGGGTCGCGAGTTGCTTCATCGGACTTGCTCGCGTGTTGTGAACACTATATACGCGTTGGACGGTTGCACCGTCCGCGGTGCCATCGCATCGCATAGCTCCACATTAACTTGGAAAAGCTTCGTCTTACGCGATTCGTTTGACAGTTTGGTACGGTTCGGCTCGAACGCGTTCACCGTTACACGATACAATTGAAAGGGACCGCCGCGCCGATTGATTTACAAGCACCGAGCGTTGGCTGATTTGATACGGTACGTACCTCGTTATCATGTATGTGTTATCGTCATCTGTTTGGATTTGGACCTATCTTGCTTGTGCATCTCGGACGTGCTATGATTGGGTATTCATATTATATGAATATATTTGATATTGCCCCATGACTGTAACATAATTGGTGTTATTGCATTTCGCGAGTTGTTATTTACAGTCAGGTATTTGGTTGCAGCGGCATTGTTCTCGTTGATACCAGCGTTGCTTTATTGCCGCGTTACCGCAAGTGGCCGAGCTCTATTCAGCGGAACGTGCCATTGTCGGCATTACCGCTCGAGGTTGCAGTGTCAAGGTGTATCGCTGAGCCCGTGAATGCAATATGCGTTATCTGCGAGCTCTATGTTAATGAGCTTTGTCACTCAACCGTCAACGTGCTTTTTTCTGTTTAGTTGTTCCGACATGTGTTATGGTTTATGTTATTGTTTTTTTTTGTTTATTTAATTGTTGAAACGTTTTCATAAAACTAAGATTGCTTGCCAAGAGCGTGCAGTTAATTTATATAGGTATAATTATATAGTCGTAGGCATGGGATTTTGTCGGGGGTCTAGAGTTGAGGTACGACTGCCGCCTTTTGAGTATTCTGACACTAGACCCTCGACCGCTTCTTCGCCTTCTTGCCCATGGCGTAGTGTGAAAAAGTAGGACGGCATGATTGTGTTGATTAGCGGGGATAGATTGTCTCTCGCTACTCGAGACTAATTGGACGGCACTGCGCTTACCATCAGATGCAGTGTGGTCACTTTGCCTTGCCAGGATAAAGAAAAACCTTGCACCATGACGTAGTGTGAAGAAGCAGGCCGGCATGATTGTGTTGAGTAGCGGGGGATAGATTGTCTCTCGCTACTCGATACTCTAATTGGACGGCACTGCGCTTACCATCAGGTGTAGTGTGTTCACTTTGCCGTGCCAGGATAAAAATAATATCAGGTTTAGGTTTCCTCTCTTTGATGTGATTTTGATAAGTGATTTGAGCAATGCAAACTAAGTTACATCCCATGTTGTCATATTTTTATCTTTTCTTTTTCTTGTAGTCTCTACATTAACCGAAATAGAATTTCGAATAATATTTGAGTGGATTCCATCGAATGTAGGCATGATAAAAGTATATTAACATTGTATAGGTAATACAATTAAGTGTATTGTCAAATTTTCACAGAAATTTTCCGATATGATGGTATCTGGCCACTTTTAATTAAGAAAATTATATTTAATTATTCAAGGTAGCTCAATTTCTCAGAGCGGCTCCTTTGAAGGATAATATTTATTAGTCTTAACAAACAAATATTCGGCTATTATTCGGTATTCGGCCTATTAGGCAACTTTTATCCTATTCGGCCGTATACCGAATCTTTAATTAATATGTTTATTCTATTGAAATCTTTAAAGTTTTAGAAGCTTCTTCTTGTTTAAGTTAAAAAAGGCTGAAGTACAACGTCTCTAGTACCATATTAGTACACCTCAAGATGAACCGTTCAGTATTGTTTCTATGATACTGCACTCACTCTATCACTGCACCTCATATCAAATAACCAACACCAACTCGATACAAGCTATATTATACATAAATATCACTCACGCCTGTAATCCCATAAGGTGTAGGCATAGGTGTAACCAGTACACCCACTTTTCGCCGAATTCAATACGGTCCCATAATGTGACAGGGGGCAAGCCTATCGCCAAACCCGGCACAATTCCAGACTTCGAACTGATACTGAGTATTCCTAAATAGAAAAACCCATTTTGACTCGGGGATCGAATCCGTGATCTCAGCACAGCAGTCATAACGTATATGCAAATACAACTGCGCCACCGAGGCAGTCTAAGCTTTTGTAATAAACCGAATACGGTTCGTCGTCACCTCATAGTCACTGCGTTTACGTCTTTGTTTTCCCAGTTTCGTTCTGACAGAGAAATTACCGTAGATCCAATAATACCTTCACAATCTCAACATTGAAAGCCGGTTAACCGATCCACTTATTGATTTGTTTCATATTAAAACAGTATATTTATAAACTTCCGGGTTTAGTTTAAATATCCATAAAATAAAACAAAGACGTGAAAGTTGGGGCTTTGTTGTTTCGAGTTACTTACAGTAACTTGAGACAACAAATTTGCGCTGTTGCCTTTATTGCTCTACCATCTCTACTGTCCTTTTCTATAGATATTAGTAGCATACAGCAGGCGGCCTACCTCCACCTCTTAGAACAGTATTGTTTTAACATTCTGACTCGCGTATCAAAAGGATATTAAAAATTTGGTAGTACGGAGTAAATAGAAGCCAAAATCAATTTTATTGCCATAACATTAAAGTTGAAAATAGAATAGAAAAACGGCGAGTGTGCCAGCATTTTTGGCGCGCCGGCATACCATTTGATACGTGACTGGTTATAGAGCGAGTTCGTGGTATAAAATCGCATTATAACAAGACTGCTCTTAGAGGTGGTGGTAGGCCGCAGATCACTTAACCCACCAAATTAATGTTTGTAATGAAGCTAAATATCTACCGAATAATAAGGCTATTTGACTGTATCTGGCAGTTTTTGTATAGGCTGGTTGTGACTAAAATGACTTGATTAATTTTGCCGTACAATATTATAAATGTAATAAATACAACATTTTAATTTGAATGCAATATATGAATGTATAAAACTTTATGTGCGTTTCAAGATTTCCACATTATAATTAGAATTAAATGTTTCAAAGTGAATAAATAGCACTGTGCCAACTGTCAAAAACACAATTGGAGTTGATGAATTTTCAAAAATCTGCCTGCCTCGGTGGCGCAGTTGTAATTGCGCATGCGTTACGACTGTTGTGCTGAGGTCTCGGGTTCGATCGCCGGGTCGGGTAAAGTGATATTGGGTTTTTCTATCTAGAAATTCCTCAGTATTAGCCCGGAGTCTGGAATTTGTGCCCAGTATGGCGATAGGCTCGCCCCCTATCACATTATGGGACCGAAATTCGGCGAAAAGTGGGTGTACTCGTTACACCTCTGCCTACCCCTTCGGGGATTACAGGCGTGAGTATATATGTATGATTGAGTTTAGTAAGACGAATAAACAAAAAGCAGTGAATTCGATGGACTGTACCTTTAATAATTTTTCGCTAAGAGGCGATTGTGGACATTGCTTGCTTGTAGCTCACACTAGAGTCTCAAAATATGTCATCTCGTATAAGCAATTATCCGCGGGACTGGCGTGGCTCGCGCCAGTTCTAGTGTCAAATCGATTGTAACATGCGGACCAAGCCGTGAAACGAAATTGCTACGTGAAAAATTAATATGCGAGCTCAAAACGAGCAGACTTCGTTCCGTGCAGACTGGCCTGCATTACATAACGTTCTGAGAAATAACCAGTCTGAATATCTTACCAATGTTTATGCATAGTCATCGTGACAGTGGTTTTAACCCGAGTTGACGTTTAACAGAAATATTGGTGTTAAATTACGGGATTACCCGTGTTGGTATCGCGAAAATACATAAAACATGGATATTTTTTATTGTTTTGGAATAAAACCTTTGTATAATTCCGTTACGCCGACTAAGGCTTTAGTGCTCGATAGTACCAATATTGGTCCAACGTCATTTCATTAGTGATATAGTCGCACGTAGCCACTTTTATCTACAGCATGAATATATCGGCTGTGTCGAGGTAGTACCATTGTCTTACAGAAAACCTACGTTAAAGAGCTGTTTTTTAATTTCCTTCTTACGACCAGTGAGATTGCCAGCGAAAAATACCAAACTTATCTCAATGCATCACTGAATTACATCACAATGTATTCAGATGAATGTTTTAAAAGATACATTTATAGATATAAAAATGTGCACCCTCCGATGGCGAGGTCTAGGACCCGAACCACCGGCGATTAGGATCCCAGAGAGAAAAACCTCCTGACAATACGTGCCGTGTCCAATAGTACTGCCTTTTGTATCTGGCATTTGACCCAACGACCAATTGAGAGCCTCTTAAGTTGTTGGTCGAGGCTGTTTGATATAAGCCCATTGGCATAAACTCAGGACAATGATAGCCAACATTCTTCATGGCAACAGCCTCGTGAGCCAGATCTAAATATTTGGACCTTTTGTCTTTTTCAGCTTTAACAAGGTTATCCTCATGCTGAATTATTCATTTTTCATTTTATTATTATTAACATTTACAGCATTTACATTTTATTGGTCGCATCGGGCGAGTAGCTGGTTGTAACACGTGAGTGCGCGGGTCCGAATCCCCACTATCCGTGTTGTAGGAGCAAAAAGTTCTTCGTAAGTTCCTAATACCAACGATAAATGATTCGTATCTTAGCATGGGATGACGACTAGGTAGGCAGCGGCTTTGCTGTGCCCTGGTATTGCAGAAGTCTATGGGTGGCGGTGACTACTTACCATCAGGTGGCCCGTCTGCTCGTCTGCCTATAGAGGCACGAAAACAAACCTATAGACAATCACTGTTGTGTATATTTGTTTCTAAGCCATGTCTGATACTGATGTTTGTGTTGCAGGATCTGACCGGTCAGAACAGCAATGACTCCGGCGGGAGCGGAGGCGCGGGGCGCGCTACCACGCCGCACCTGAGGCCGACGCCCAGTCCCACCGGCTCCAGCGGCTCTCGCTCCATGTCACCAGCTGTCGGTAAGTGAACGTTTCCCAAAACAACAACTGAAGACGTCACGTCAAAATATCACCAGTTAATTTCACAATATATGGGAACAAAATGCGTACTCGTGTTGCTCTATTGTACAAATCGTCTCTAGGCTATATTCTCGATTGGTCATCTGCAATAACAAAATAATTTCTTACAAGAAGACATCTTTGAATCGCATTATTGAGAAAATATAATTTGTAATGACCCCATATGGTATAGAGAAGATGCCATGGCAAGAATACTTGAGAACACTTGTTACCGGCAATTTGTAATATTTGGATGGAATGGATTTTTCATAAAGAATGTTATAAAATATTATGAGTTACTAAATATGGCATTTGATAGCTCAACACTTTGCCAGCTTCCTTCTTAGTTTACATTATGACTTACCAAAGACCAAAATCAGCAAAATGTTTTTGCATGACGATCACTCTTTCAACATTAATTTCGATGATTAGCCGTCACTAATGACACCGATAATGCAGTGGATATCTATAAATAAGTTGTTATTTACACGTTTGTGAATCGAAAGTGCATAACCCATAACGATAACTAAACGGTGCGTTCGTCCCTCGTGCTGATAGAAAATCGACCTTATCACTTTCGAAATAAGGACTGAGCAAAATATTGGCAAGTTTAGTTGTATGCTTTGTTTTGTCACGGGTGTGTTGATCAGATTCGTTGTGCATACTCCGTCACCGGTAGACACGGGCTTTCCCGACATTGACCCACATAGAGCGGGCGCCCAGAGTACGCCGTATTTTGCCCCTTTTGCGGGCGCGAACCACCCCAGCCCGCCCACCTTATGTACGAGTCGGGGTGGTCGCGGTACATAAGGCCTCGTGAAAAACTTACCCCCACCGACTGTCGGGGCGAGCACGCAAAACAGGACCTTCCACCCCTGAGGGCCGACGAGACGATCTTATGTGCCGGACCGCCGACGAGCCGCGACCCCGGCACTCCGCGACACCGAACACAAAACCCAACACCGTATCACAACAATACCTCCGCTTCGAACATACCTACCTATCATATCAACGAATCGATTTCAACGGAGATATTAAACGAAACAAATTGCGAGAAACAACAAACCAATCGCACACAATTAACTTCAGAAGTGCTAATCATGTATTAAAAACGTGTCAATGAGGTGTCATTGAACCCGACGTGTAATGCAAAGATTTCAATAACGCCCCTGTAGGGGTTCCCTCAGAGTGACCTTGACGGGTTCACCCAACGGGGACGCCGCATCTTATATACTTACCCACTGTCACGATTTGCTCGATATAGGTAGGTGTGTATATAGTAGGTGGGTACTTTTGCCTTTCATCTGATTCTCGAGTAATACGAGTTACTACAAGCTCCATTCATGGAACGTTGAATAAATTATGAGCTTGTTTAGATAATCTGTTGTAACCCAATGGTAAGGCCGCTTTTCTTGTATTGTCTAACCGGGCGCGCTTTGTTAGCGATCTGCTGTTTGACCTATTGAAAGCTATTTGTGTTGAATGTGTTCCAAGTTTCAAGTTTGTTGATAGTTAATACACTTTCGTATGTGTGGTGTAGCTGTACTGTTTGTTATAATAATATCTTGTAACGATATGAACAGCTATCTAATGAGAGGTCAAGTGGTAGTGAAATATTGGAGACAGTCAAGCTATATACTGTGTGAGCAATTTCCGTACTGAATGTTTCAAGTATATAACCATTCTGCATCATATTCTCCTACCTGCATCGCTTTCCTCATTGCTGAGGGTCGTGGCCTCCTCCATGAATATCTATCACTATAATGTTCTTCTATCTGTCACGAGTTCCGGCAACTCGAATAGCATCATGGTCTGTCATGGAAAGATTGTGGCGGATTTGGTCGGACCAACGTGTTGGGTTGCGACTTCTCTCTCTTTGGCCACCTCCACTTTGCCAGTGACCATGAGTTTTTCCAGATTGTTATCAGTCTTCCTGGGCAATGTGGCCGAAGAATTCAAGGACTATGCGTAGACAGGTTGTTGAAAGTCTGCATCATATACCAATACCAAATAGAGTAAGGAAGAAAATGGTCTTCATCTAAAATTAACTATAACGTAGTCAGAATGGTATATAATGAATTTGCGATATATTTATGGCAGAATTTATCTCAGCTGAACACGACGATTGTTTCCTTTGTCACAGGGTGGTGTCACCTAAGTAGAGCTATTTAAATTCAATGTTAAAATGCTGCGGATATTTATCCATTTCTTATAACGTTATTCTAAATTCAAGAATCAATGCTCTTTTGTGGCGTAAACATACGGCCTCCGAACACACCCAACAGTCACACATAGTTCTGACCCCACACTAGGTAAAACCTGTATCGTGGGTGGGTATCAATAACTACGAGTGACTATGGTCCCACAACGCTCAGACCCGAACCAATGTCTGTCTGTGACACAAAAAATTGTCTCCGTGCGGTAATCGAATCCACAGTTTCTCGTTTCACAGCCGGCTACTTGCCCGCTGCGCCACGGTGGCTGTCATAAACAAAATAAAATGTCACAACGACTCTACTATCAATTGCGTTACACATTGCAACTTTATTAATTAATTAACTGTAATCCGTGTTGACCGGTTGACTTAACCTAACTGTTGATATAGAGATATTGCCTAAGTTACATGACAATTTGTATGCATTGTGCAATAGTTGGTGAAGATCGATACAGGTAGAATCGTTTATAATAGACACAAACTAGAACCGGATTATATGTGTGTTGCTAATGTTTATTCATGAATACGAAAGTTCGGATGGCATTATGTTCAGGTAAAATAAAAGCGTAGACTTAGAACCCCGATGGGTATCAACAGATGCAACTAGTGCAAGAATCGCCTAGCTTATTTCCATCCTATGTTATACATATATATTATATATATACCCTATTGTAATATCACGCAGGAAACTCTATACAGGACAACTCTCATTTTTTTTAAACGAAATAATAATAGCATCTCCGTATTGTACACTATCCGACTGGTGAGCATGGGCCTACTCTACTAATGGAGGGTTTACACATTAGTCCACCACACCTAATGCGAATTCTTACAAGTTTTCTCACGATGTTTTACTTCACCGATGACTCGACTTTCATTTCGAACTTTCTGCGAATTTCGTCTCTGCAGTCCGTACGACCCCCAATTGGGATATCGCTCGAAAAGTATAACTAAAAACGGTTCCTTGGACCGCATTAACAGCTTTTTTAGACAAATGATAGATTTTGGACACGCAGTCTAAAGCAACAATAGCCAAAGATGGTCCTTACTGTTTGCATAATAAATATTATATGTGTAAAGATGATTTTGATCTACCTTGGTATTTTATGGAGAGAAATAATATAAGATTGAATACACTTTATGATGTTCTTTTTTCGTGAATTTTATGTTAAGAACTTTGCTGTGTCAATTTGTTCTATTCTGTGCTAAATAATACCATTTTAGAGATACAAAACGTTTTTTTGTAATAATGGCAAATATTAAACTCCAATGTGAAGATTTTAGAATAGGGTGTTTGACTGGTGTAACCAAAAAAAATAAAACTGCACTAGGAGAAAAGATAGTGGGCAAACATATTTATTAAATACATTTTTTTATTTTAAATATATTATAAACATTTTATTTTCGTCATTAAAATTTAAAATTTTTAATCTGTATCTCTCAGTGCCAAAAACGTAGCAATACCGGCCGCCATTACTCGTGACGACATCGCACATAAACATTGCATCCTACGACAAATAAAATTGTAAGGAAGAACATATTTTTCGATGTGTAAATGTGTGGAAACGTGTTAATTTCGTCTTCAAGTCTTCTATAAGAACGGCAGAAGGCATTACAAAGGCTGATAGTCGAAATCTGCCGCTTCTTTCTTAAAACATTTGATTTTGGCACATGGATGAACAATTTATCTGGATTTAGTGTCGAGTTTTCAAACAAAGGCATTGAACAATATTTATATGCTGGCTCATTCATTTTTGCGGAAAAACTGACAGATAAATGCAAATAATTTGTTATGTTGTTAGGTGTCACATCGGTCACGAATGTTTGTATATGTGCGATGACGTCATATAGAGATAATGTCACGTGACAACGCGTTTTAGCGCGAAATTGTATATGAAAAAATTAAATCACGGATTTTATATAAATTGAGTATATTTCAATAATAAAAATATTACGGGGGCTAAAAGTGAAGAGTCCTCTATCGATGTCCATCAATTTTCAAAAATTGTCAAGTACCCTATTTATTTTGAAGGAGAATCGCGAGTTTTTTATATTATTCAGAGTTATCTAAAATGACACTTTCTATCAATACTTGCTCGATTTTATATTGTGTGCACTAAAATTTAATTTATAAATAATTTTAGATAAAAAATATTAAATTTAGCTTTAAACGATTTTACAGTGCCTTTAATAATTATGCGGCTTTCACATCCACCGGTCGTTACATTACTTACAGCGAACACAATGTGTTATCATCAAAGCGAAGTTATAATGCCAGGTTATACTGTTACAGACTGTCATATTGTGTAACCGCCTTAATTGGATACTGTGAGGGATTACCCTGCCTGCGTTCTATGTTACTTATTTGTTATTTAACGTTGAATGTAACATGTTTCTCTATATTCAATAAAAAATAATTTACCACCGCACCAAACCAATCGAATCGACTGTATCGAAAGGCAAACCACAAAAGCAATCGTGTTTTGTTAACGCCTGGCGATTGCCGAACGTGGCTTTCTCAAAACCGTCGAGCTGTAGACCGGCCGAGCAGCCGCTGCGACTGTCGTGCCACTCCAATACCGGTTATATGACCGCAATACACCCCTAGCTCCGTGCCTTCTAATACCACGAACGAACATATACGTCTCGGCATACAACGCTCGTTCCACGCTGCACGCCATCAGCACAGCTCAACTAAACCAGCGGTGTATACTGCGTTTGTGTATAAATTGACACTAGATCGCCGTGTGGTAGTAGGCTAACATGACTGCATGACGTCAACCGTTCGGCTCGTCGGAGTTCTCGACTCTCGACAAACAACGACTGTATGTGAAGTCTCGCGTTAGAAAATTATAGATTGAACGTTTGAGGAAAAATATATATATGACGCCGCGTGTTTTACGCGAATGACTCATTTTATTTGTTGTTTATCTACATTTAAAAGAAGTATATTAGCTATATTTGGAATCGGAGCAAAAAATTATTCGATATAGATAATTAAAAGCTCTCCTAAGTTATCTATATTGCATTATTTCTTGCCATTCTTATTTTAAATTTAGACAAAAATGACGCATTGTAATGTCAAATCAGTGATGTATTAATCTTATCTTTGACTGCGACTATTTGGCGGGTGATTAACTTATCCTCCTACATACTTGTCGAAAATATCTTGACAGTTACCATGCCGCATTATTTGATTTTCTATACAATTTAGTATTCGATTAATTTATTGATGATAATAGATTCTGGATATAGACAACACGATTTATTTTCAATATGAATACATATATTATTGAAGATAAAATTGTTTGTGACAGCAATTTTAATATTTAATGCTAATGCATGCAAGCATGCATTTGCCATTTAATGCATTGTGTTTTATTGTTTAATCACGTTATGTCATGCAGCGCTTTTGTAGCCACGAATTTATTTTTCAGTGCGGCTGTGTTTGTTAAAAATATTCTTTATCGATAAGTGATATAAAATAAATGTCTGTTCATCGAACGCATTGTTCGTTTCCAGTCCGCGTTCCATCGTTATTTTAACACAATGAAGCCGCAATACCGCAACCCGACGCGTTCGAAGGTGAATTGCGTATTGTTTGACGCCCGCATGCAACGTGATTCTCGAATGCTACTTTAATTTCATACGAATAAGGTTTCATTTGTGTGCGAGGCGCGCGCGAGTCTTGATGTTCAGTTTACGACCTTGTGTTGAATACACATTGAGAGGTTTTTGACTTGGCAGGCCATTAGTTGTGCAGTATACGGGCGCTAAAAGCGTTTCGCAGTCGTCCGTCGTGCGTATCGCCGACCGAGCAATGGAATGCCATCAACTAAGATAAGGCTGGCTCTTGGGAGTGAAAACGAGCGCTGCAGCGACCGCTCGCCGTTTCTTCGTGATATTTGAGACCTATATTTACTTTACGCTACTTAGGCTCTACCTCTTAGGTTTTTTGCTTTCGCAAATTTCGCACTTTAGCTACCGTTCTTTTTTATGTTCAGGACCCGTTATATTTGATGCTGGTTATATCAGATGTTACTGGTATTTTATATTACTGAATACATATATCACTTGTTCAAAAACAATGCATTTAAAATATATTTACAAAAGCCATTATTTTGTATGAACAGCTTTGACAGCAACTTTGTCGTTAATCAAATAAAACAGAAGTCACGTGCCTGCGCGTCCTTGGAGAGGTCGAAGACCTCTATAGTTTTGAAAAAAAAAGAAGCGGCACATTTTGCCCTGGTCCTGTCGTAATGTTTGTTTTGATTGTTTTCACCTATAATTTCCGTGGCAGTGTTATCGAATTTATTTTTTGTTTTAAATTTACAAATTTTGAAGTTCAAAGTATGTATTATAATGCTATATTCGCCTATGCAAAGTATTTAATTCAAGTTTACCAGAATTTGTGTCCAATGAGACGGCGGGTAATTACCCTTTTCGTAGAATTCAGATTACTCATAAAATTGAAAGTTTATTCCAATGCCAAGTGGAGTTCTTTCACATTATTTTCCTTTGCGATAACAGATTGAATAAACTTTAAGTTTTTATTTCTATTTAGGTACCAAATACCTATACAAATAAAACAATGACTCAAAATAAATTCACTTCTTCATGTTATTTTGGTTTAATAAATGATAAGTTTATTTTTTGTTGAATGATACCAAAGTGAATATATACACATCAATTTTTTTATTTCTCGTGTATTGTTTTAAATAATGTGCTCCATGTATAAAACAATTTCTTTCATGTCTTTATTGTCAGAATCCCGAAATGGTTTTACTCCAAATATTACGTCAATATAAATATTGACTTATTCATTGTTTGTTTGGCGCCATTTGTTATGTGTTTTGTATCTTGATATTATAATAACGTCTGCATAAGATGTCCTTATACTGTCTGTGACTGTAGCAACGTGTATTACGAATAAAGGTCCCTACATAAGTTGACGTAAGTAAGAAAGTAACATTTTTGCAAGGGACCTGTTGCGTGCCTACGGTCCCGGCTGCCCATCGCCTAATTGTATTCAGATTACCCCGGAAAAGTGATAAATCTGTGTGAGTCAAGGTCGCCGGAGGGTTCGACAGTCCATTCACCCCGTTCTCGGCTACCCCACAGTTAATGGTGCGGACATTCTTTCCCCAACCTCTGTCTGACTTGCTTTATATACACTCACACATACATACATAACCTCTTTACGGTACTCGCGATAAGTACGTGTCAAACCTTACAGACCCACTCAATGGGATTGTTTGTTGATTTCTAGCGTGTTTTCGAGTTTTGTATCAACAGAAACCATTCCTGAGTTGATTCACATGCCCATTTGAACCACGTTTTGGATTCATGCTCGTTCACGTGCAATCGAATGCAAATCAATTCAAAGATCAAGCTTTTTGGAATTTCCGCCTGCGGCTTCGAATGCGTGAATGATGGATAATTGTGACCCGAAGGATCTGTTGCAGATATAAGTGTTTCAAGCTGATTATTGGTCAGCACTCATCATTTAAACTTCATCAATCAAAATGACACGAAATTACACCTGTATTCATGTGTTGTTGCTGCAGCGGCGGTCTTACTTTGCTTCAAAGTTTTCCACTTTGGTACAGATGTTAATGGTTAGTGCGGGGAAATAATACATGACATGTTATACACAGACTAGCGACCAGGCACTGCTTCGCACGGGTATTATTAGATTTAAAATTGCGAACAGCTTAATAGGAAAAAAATATTTTGTTGATAAATTTTAAAATACCAAATTTATGCGGATTTTTGTATGACTTATATTTTAGCCTACGTAAGCCATGAAAGTAAATTTTTGTTGAATTGGTTCCGAAATATGCATATTATTTACACATAAGAATTTCTAATTAGGATGCACTATAAATATAAACTTTCCGGAAAATATATCTACATGATGGTGAAAACCGTTTCAAAACCCGGCATTAATAATTAATTTTATTTAGCTTAACTATTTGCTGTAATTGGTACTTAGATTTCAACCAATGCCACTTCAGGTTTTCACAAAACAACAATTAATACAAAAAGTTATCTTTCAATTGAGCAAAAAATAAAGCCATTGATGTATTTTTGTTTCAATTAGTCCTGTCAGTATCTTTGGTGATCTACTTAAATGGGTCGACGTGGATGACCGGCGGCGCGGCGTCGCAGTGTCGCCACTCGCCACCGTCCGCATCAACTAGGCCGTTCTTGTTAACGCTATTGTCTCTACTGTGTAGTACGCATCGGTTGGCATTGGCTCTTATTGTCAACCAACACTTAAAAAAAACTTTGATGTAAAAAAAATACCTTTTTTAAGTAGTCACCGCTACACATAGACTTCTGCAATGCCAGGGCACAGCAAAGCCGCTGCCTACCGTTTACACATTACTCGGAAAGTTTTTTCATTCATCTTAATTAACCTACTTTCTATCTAGGATATATTGAAACTTAAAGTCAGAAGCCTTATATCTTCTCGTGGCACTGTTTGTATAATGCAAATATACGCATATTGCAAATCAAAGAACATTAATATTTAATTCACAAAACGTACGTACACATATCTTTCACATTTTCTGCCAAAATGATAATATTCTTATACAATATCAATTTGATATAACATCGTAAACTTACGTTGTGAGTCACACGCGTTCGTGTATGTAATAGGTATTCTTGTTTATCCGAACTCGTATTCTCTCTGAGTTTATTACTAAGCGACACTCTGCAAAGTGCACCTCGATTTGACGTTTATTTTATTCCCAAATGATAAGACCAGAATGTGTTTTCTTGGAAGTTGTCTTATCATACATTATCGTATGTAGAAATTGTACCCTGGTAATGATGCGAGCTGAGTTCGAAACTTTACTTTGTAAGTTCAGTTAGCAGTTGATAGGACAGGGAGCAATTTGAATGGAAAATAATCTTACTAATATCAGAAATGTGAAAGTTTGTATGTTTGCTTTTATGTTACACAATCACGCAAAACTGCTGAACGGATTTGCATGAAATTTGGCACACAGATAGCTTATTTCCTGGATTTACACAAAGAATATGTTTTATTCCAGAAAATATTTAGTTCTTTGTAGATTCGCTACTAGACGTACAGAAAGATTTTATAGCTTAAGACACCTCCATGGATTTTCTTTCTAAAATAACTACCACGCGGGCGCAGTCGCAGGCAATAGCTAGTATTTAATAAATTATAATTTCAGTTTATTATCACATTTCTGAAGGTCTATGTTGTTCTTACTGTCAGACTATTCGCAGTCTTGTCAGATGTATTTTTTTTAAGTAACATGCCAATGTCTTTGATACCATGAAGTTTTACAGTACAAATAATAATAATTTACTTACACAAGTCATCGCCAACGTCATGGTATCGTGACTTCTGCTTTTGACAGTTTAAATATAGCCATAACAAGACGTCCATATTTGCCATCACCACCTATCTGTTTAGACGTGTGGTGCGAATTGAAAGTACTTGGTAGTTGGTACTATGTTGTAAATGGCAAACGTGACGTTACTATTGAGAATATTTTGTTCGTCACTATATATAAACAAAGTAATAAAGAGAGATCATAATTTTATCTAAAACTTAAATTTTAGGTCTCAAACTACACCTATTCCTGGTGGCAGGATATTCAAATTCTCCCCGGATAGCGAACTCCGTACACAGGGTGTAAAACCCGCCATAGTGGCACACGCGACTGTGTCGCGTTTCGGTATCAACCAGTGTACTTCCAGTTTTTGTCGAGTTCCAGAGTTAGGGTGCGATGTTTGGCCATTTTGCGGCTTTCTGAGTCTGACACTAGATCTTCGACCGCTTTTTCACCTTCTTGCCCAAGGCGTAGTGTAAAGGAGTAGATTGTCTCTCCTTCTACATACTCTAATTGGACGGTACTGCATTTACAATCAGGTGCAGTTTGGCCACTTTGCCGTGCCAGGATAAAAAAACCCATGTGATTGCCGATAACTTTTTTCAAGAAAGAATCTATTTAGTTCTACGATATGAAATACTTTGTACGTTTTACTTTTTTTATGTGACTATTTCAGACAAAGCCATGTCTGAAATAGTCATAATTCAAAATTCCGAAACCATGTCTGTAATAGTCACAATTCAAAGGCCAAAGCCATGTCTGAAATAATTAATTCACTTATTTACATTCACATATAAAACGTCACATCACATTCCCGCCATTTTTTTTCGTACGTTTTACTATTGTGATAAAGCCATGTCGCGTTCAAAAGAAATGCTCAACATATATTGCAACCAGCTCAGTTGAGTAAAATTGTTCCCATAACCACATAGAGGTTGACCAGAACAAGAAATATACAGTAAAATACTTTTTACAACGTTGCAATATCTCCAATCAAAAATAAATTAAAATTGAAACATTAATGTAGAAATGATAAATGGTTATTGCGGTGGACATGATCTAATGCTTTAAAATTTGCAACTCTATGACGTAATGTTTATCGATATCGATGAAATTCAAACTACGAATAACCGAGATCCGTATAATTCTCGTATTTGCGACTGAATGTTGACCTAACCGAAATATATTTTTTAAATACCACCCAACAATCACACACATAGTTCTGACCCCACACTAGGTAGAAACTGTATCATAGGTGATAAGCACTACGAGGGACTACGGTCCCACAGCACCCAGACCCGAAACTAATGATGTCTGTCACACAAACATTGCCGTGCGGGAATCGAACCCACTGCCTTATCAAATTTGATTTGTTTTTTTTATATTTTCATATCTATATAACGTCATTAGGTTGGAAAGACGTTTTGTTTTTTTTTAATATCGATAGCTTGCCTCCTGTTCACAACCACTATTAACATTCACTACAGTTTCATACTATCATATCAACATTAGTGATGATACTTGTAGAATATTATGACTACGTTTTAGAGTCGTAAGTGACAGCTGGCGCAGTCAGTCTCGCATTACAACGGAATGGATGTTTAAAGCACGATCACCCGACGATAAAAGTGGATGTTATTAACTTTAAAGGCATCCTTATGAAGCACGTCTCTTCGTTTGAGCAACTGCTTGGAAAATCAGAGAAATGTGCGTTATAGTGTAGTGTACTGCGAGCACGTTATAGTGTAGTGTTGAGTTATTGATTTAGTGCGACAAACGCGCGCATCTTACCATACATTTTGGGAAGGTAACTTTTATAGACTTTTTTCAGTCCAAGTTTTTGAAGTAGGGTAGCCTCCCATGTAAATTTTGATTCAGGTTTTGTTGTTCTACAAAAAATAAAAGAAGTTTTGACGAGGCATAGTTATTATTATAAATGAAATTGGCTTACACTATCGGCCATACATTTAAAAAATGCTGGTTAGTCGAAATGCTTAGTTGACTCGATTTTATGTTGCTGTTAGCTGCATTAATAATTTTAAGATACTGGTCATTTAATTTTGTAATTATTAGTGGATTATTGTATTGGGAGTAAATTCATTGTATTATTTAATTTAATACATATTAGGTTTATCTTTTATAGATAAAACTTATCTACAGTCCAAATTGGGAATCATATTCCTCCTGTTGCTTATGAAACTGCCTGTTGCAAGATGTAGGTTATTACAAATAGGGTTGTCAAATGGAAGAATTTTTAATGTTTTATTGTTTTACAAATCACTAGACACTTAATTTTGTGGTATGACATGGAGGCCCGCAAGCCATCAAAGGTTCTCTCTTATGACGTGGAAACTTCAATGATAATATTGTTCGTTTTACCTTGACAAAACGGACAACCCTGTACATACATTGGCGTGAGGTTCCCATATTCCGGGAATGTCTATGGCCGTGGTGGTAAGTGGCAGTTAATATGGCGGTGGGGCTTGCATAGCACGCGAGCCTGCGGCCGCGCGGCATTCGACGCCGTGCACTGCTGTGGCGTGACATTTAATACGAGCACGGAATACTGCCGCGAGAAAAGGACCATATATGTACACGCACCATACCATCTTATCGAACATCGCCGTTTTTTCCTGGTAAAGACAATCTTTAGTGTTGCTTTTTGCGCGTGTTTTGTCGAAAAAGGAAAACGGGATTGACAACGCGGTATTGATAATTGACGTATGAGGAAAGACAAATATTTTCGCACTTAGATGGCAAATTCAATGAAGATGTTTTTTGATTATAGAAACGTAGTGTTTATAAACGTTACACACTGTTTTTTATTTCAACATAAATATATAACACTAGTGTTTATCATAGATAAGTATGCAATCAATGAAAACGTAAAACCTAACCTAAACAAAATACATATATCTCAATGGGTGGATCTAGAAGTGGGATCTTAACTGAGATATGTTTTGAATATAGTTTGAATAGAGCCAAGTATGCGATCCGGTGGGAAAGTAAAGACCTCGGTTTGGCTGCGTTACGCACGCGGCGCGCCAACTCGCCCGCGGTGACGGGCGCTGCCCTTGACAGAGCAAGTTCTACACTACCACAGCTAGCGGTTTCTCAACTACACGATAATAAATGTAATAATAGTACCACTCACACATACAACACCACTGTTCAACCATCACCCTCTCATTACAACGTCTTGTAACACCGAGCTCGGTTCAGAAACGCATTTCAACCTCCATCCACATGGCAGGAAGATAACAGTGTTTAATGTCTACTTGAGAATCACGTACGCAACTTTACACAAACATTAGGTCGCAGTGTTGAAGACGGAATTCGACTCCGGATCGCGCCAACTATTAAGTCAGTTAACATTTTAATGATATCATTAATCTCCTTACAATATATATGTACAGGTGGGTGTAGCCCATTACACAATGTATTTGTAGCGTTGTTCGTTGTTGTACACGTTGGTCGTTAGTTAGTTTTTGCTTCGCGCAGCGGTGGTCAAAAAGTAGAGCGGTCTGTGACGACCCCATTACCGTGGCGCTACACTCATTAAAGGTCGCCGCAAACAAATAGATATGTATGTATGTAGGTAGTTGGGCGGGGTATAGCACAACGCTGTTATCTATGATTCAGCGGCGCCTCGCCGTCTGCCGGCCGTCTGATCGCACCGACACAATATAATGGCCCCGATAATGGCCAACTGATGAGATTAAAGTTACGAGCCTCGCACGTGCTCGGTTTTATTCACCGACTACAAACCAGTGACAAAAAACCCTTCACTAAATACATAACGACAAATAACGGATTACGATTTTTCTAAGCTAATGCTGGTTGCGAACACGAGTGGTTTAATCATTAATGCAAGTGCGTAAATCTAAGTAGCCGAGATCTCACGTAACTTCAACATAACACCAAATCGACCGATATAAAAGTTGCAATACCACTTTCGTCGTCGCAAATCACAGTCGACCGTATCTCGGCCTCGGTCAATGCGTTGCGTGCATGCTGTATGAACATATACGGATGCAATAAAGTGCAACGAGAATTCGCAGACTAGCGGTGTATGCGGCTCACGTGCCGACGGAAAACGAAAGTGATCGGATGCGTCTCTCCGCCCTCGATTGATACCCGGCCGGCTTAGGCCAGCCCTCGTTAACTGTATTATTCAAATGGTGTGTGCGAGTGCCGCGGCGCCGCCAGGGCCCCGTCGGCCAACGATCGATCACACACGGAAATGTTTGTTGCACGCCGCACGAAGCACACCGCACGCCGCTTGCACTCTCGAATGCAATTTAATTGATACACTAAACCCCGGACCACGTTGTGAATAACAAATGCCTTGAGCTTGAACTACATATTATCAACATTGCACTTTATGTTTGCACACTTAGTGGATTTGTTGTTATGGTTTCGTATATCGAATTGCCCCTATACGTTGAGATTGTTATATTTGTGATAAATGCTGTGTGTCGTTTGTAATGTAGGTGTTGATAATATTACAGGCACGCAGAACGTATCAATGCCGCCGCGAACGTCGTCGCTGTCGGAGGGCAGCGGGCCGGCGGCGCGGGCCGTGGCCCCGGGTCCGCCTGGTGCAGGGCCTCCGCCCGGCGCCATGGTGGCGCAGCCCTACTCGCACCATGGGGCGTACAAGGCGCCGCACTACCCGCCGCCGCAGCCGCCCTATGGCTACCCGCCCGCGAGGAATCACCATCCGTACCCGTACGGATACCGTCCGCCACCACCTCATCCGCCGCAGCACTATCAACCACTCAAGGTATCGTAGTAATTTTGTCTTTTCCGTCTTGTTAAACCTGAAGGGATTAGTTTAGGGGTACCAACTCCGGAATTCAAATACCAGGATTTGAAGTTAGAAAAAAACCAGGACAATTCAGTTTAAAAACAGGACGCATCTTTGTTTAAAATATCGTGAACACTTGAGAACAAAGAGGCCGCCCCTAAAGTAAGGATTGGAAAAGTCGTGTGCGAATTTTAAAATACAGGACCATATCAGGGCTCTTTAAAAAGCCCAGGACGCTGCTTAAAAGCTATCGAGGACACCCCAGGACACTCTAAAAACCAGGACATGTCCTGGGAAAACAGGACGGTTGGCAACTCTAGATTAGTTCTACATGACTGTAGACAGTAGATCGCAACTATAGACCAAAGATGTACAATAGACATCGCAAATATTAAGTATGATATCTTACGTCATCAAACGTTCTTATTTGGTTTTTACTTGACGTTACCGCAGTAAAAGATATCATAGATCATCATCAATATTTATATAAGCCACGACTACAAATTAATTAATGTGTATGTTCGGCTCATTAATGTGATCGAATTGAAAATTAAGATCAATTACACGGCAAATGATACAACGTGTCGTTATCCAGCAGGGCGGCGGTCGTCACATGGGTCCGCCTGGTGCGAGCGGGCCCGGCGCGGGCGCGGAGGGGGCCATGCCGCCGCCCACCGCGCCGGGCGACGCGCACGACAACGGGCCCGCGCCGCCTGCCACCGCGCTCGTCACCACCGGACCGGACGGCGCGCCGCTCGACGAGGGCAGCCAACAGAGCACGCTCAGCAACGCATCCGCAGGTACATAACAATACACATCCACCTGCACACAATACACATCACATCTGATTACACGTCACAAATGTACACTCTTCGTGTGCTGAAATCTTGCATACCTTGCGCTAATGCTATCTAATTAGGTAGGCAAATGAAACGGTAGGCAGCGGCTTCGCTGTGCCCTGGCATTGCAGAAGTCTATGGGCGGCGGTGACTACTTACCACATCAGGTAGCCCGTCTAAAGGCATTAAAAAAAATTGTCTTCATTCGATGTTTCTGCTGTAAAATTTATAGTTAGTAGTAAAAACTTTGTGTTCGAAGGCGTTTCTCGCTACTAAATTGCTCTTGTGACGTTACAACACATTTATTCAAATTGAAATACAATAAATGTTTATTTAGATCTAAGTCTATGTAACTTACTTGTATTAACTTAAGTTGTATTAATCGTAAGGACTTCAAATGTTACACAATGTATGTCGTACGTCGTGTACTATAGCGAAGGCGACGCGCAGGTCTGTTGTGAAGTGTAAGTGTATTAATGTGTGTGTGTTGTTGTCGTGTTCCAGCGTCAGGCGAAGAGTGCGGCGGGTCGGGGTCGACGTCAGGCAAGCGCAAGGAGTTCGGAGGAAGCGCCGCACCCTCACCCTCGCCCGGGGGTGCCTCGCACTCCTCTCTGCACGACGACTACGACGCATCGCCCAGCTCATGGCCCAGACCGCCTTCTAGTCCCGTGAGTGTACACACAACATGCACACACAGTATTCACACACCACACACCCACATCACATATTCACCGCACACACATACACACAACACACATACCGCAGAGTAACATACACGCTCACAAACCACCCACCGCACACAGCACATACACACATACATAACACCCGCACACACATACTGCACACACAGTATATAAACACACATATACATACACCCACTCACTCATCCACATACACACAATTTACATATTCACAAACTCTCATACACTATACACTTACTATTGTACATATACACTATAGATTAAGAAAATAAAAAAAATGTTGCTTTACATACTCTCTACATATAATTTATTTGTACTCAAAAATGTAACCACGGGAGGAGCGGGGCTCACCCAACACAAGCATTCTTCAATTGCTTTAAGGGTGGACCTCATTGTATATCCTTGTAAAGATTGAGTGAAATAAAGTTATTATTCACTACACACAACACGCACCGCACACACATACGCACTGCACACACATAAGCACCGCACACACATACCTACTGCACACACATAACACAAGCGCACACACACTCACACACAACAAATACACCGCACACACAACATATACACACCAAACGCACATAACACACAGTCTCCATGGTCACGGGGTGGACTGATAAAATCCTTAAAATGACTTATTTCAATGTGCAATATTCGCGTAAACATAAACCATACAAACAATTATGATATAATATCATCCCAACTCCGATATGTAAAAGCAGTAATAGAAAGATAATTTACAATGACATTACGAGCAACAGTAACATGCTTAAGCCATCTTTAAGTTAGTTTGTGAATCGTGTTAAAAACAGACCGAGGATCTAAATAAATGCCGTATGTTCTACTTCTTCGCGTGTTGACATATTTGGCAACCCCCCAACACACCCTATTACATTGCATGGATAATGTCAGGGGAAAGTAATAAAAATTGGCTCGCATTCTTTTCATACTGCCGAAAGTCCTCGACGTCTACTTGGTTTTTAAATCATACTTAAAAGTACCGTGAAGATCTGAATATAGTCTAATGTAATACCTATGAAAAGTGACTCTTATTGATATTTCTTATAAGAAATCAACATTTGATATTTTAGTATTATTTCTTAATTCCTACGTTTGAAAGAACTTTCAGGAACACAAAAATACATTCACTCATTCGTTTAGTAAAGTTCTATTTTGTAACATGTTATATATAAAAAGGGCTGAAGGTATAATAATCTATGTAATTATGGTCTTGTATACATTTCGTAGTAAACTTTCCTCGTGTGTAAACTAATAACCAGACAATCCCCTGGCCCAGGTTCAAATATAATGTAGTCATGACTAACAATGTGATAATGTCCCACCATTATGTTAATATGTGTGCGAGTGAACGGGTTGCATTCCATTTTATCATGTATTTCAGGTGTTTAACAGTCACATACCGCCGGAGTCCTACAGATCAAAGGTTTATATCAAATTAAACATCATAAGCATGTGTAGAGCTCGAACTTAATATATCACATACGAACATATATGCATGCTAGACAATATGTATGCGTAAAATGAATTATATATCTCGATTATTAATGTTCTACGAAACACACAGAGTGTGTGAGCTTAAATGCTTGAAAGAACTATATTTGCTTGTTGCTATTACCCGAATGTTCTTCGGTGTTGGACTGTCGCTTCTGAAAGTTTTCCGTAGTCTACGTATGCGCCATGATACGTACCATAGATTATATAAATTGAATGAACAAGAGTAGAATTGGTTCAGTATGTCTATGATTTGAAATTAATCCAAACTGTGCGTTAGACCGCACTGGGCGTGTGTTATGCTAAAACATAGAAAGCATGAAAGCCTGCACTATGCATTCAGTACTCAGTATAATAGTTAAGTCTCCGTTTCATCTAAGTAGGTGTCAAATATTGTAGCTTGAATAGTATTGTGATGCAAACAGAAACTCCTTATTTCTTTCATATTTTATTTTCACATTATTTTTATTTGCATTAATTGTTAAATTAAAAACAAATTGATATGTGAAATGAGGAGTTTTATTGAAGAAACGGGGCTGACGATAGCATGCCGAAACAATAATGTCGCATAATGTAAACAATAGTCACCGTATTCTGATTCTAGGCTGAGAACCAAAGGAAACGTCGCGTAGGAGAGTCTTCGTCAGGCCCGGTAAAGCACACTTACTATCAATATAAATATCGCTTATGACTTGAGAGCATTGCGAAACGAAAATAGTTCGTGATCGTATCTGCGGACTGCGACGCACTGTGCACTCGCGATATAACTATATAACGTTATAACTATATAACGTTATAACTAACGGTATAACGCCACGGAATATTGCCATCAATATTCTATTTACATTGATTAAATATCCCAACGAAAATTCATTTTCCAAACCATAAAATACCAGTGTCTTTACTGTGATCACACCAGGCAGATTGTATAAACAATTTTGCACGACTCATTACCATTTGTTGCTTGTTGGGGAATATATTTTAAAACGATCCTTTTAATATGCATGTAACTATACGATATTTGTTGATTGATTTTTTATTTCTATTATAATGTTTACCGATAACCGAACACACACTTATATAACATTAAATGTAGAAATTATATTGAACCTTTTTATAAATAAAATATGTCCTATTGAAAGTAAGTCTTTGAGTATGCAGACTAGTGGTGTCGTATTGCCGTAAAAATGTTCAAATTATAAGGATGTAGTAATGTATTCTGAATTTGCCATTTATTTTGTTCCGCGAGACTGCCTCCCAGACTGCATGTGCCCATTAAACAATGTTCACTTGTGCTTTTTCATCTTTAACTTAGCTGGTGGTAGGATATTCATATCCGCCCGGATAGCGACCACCGTACACAGGGCGAAAAACCCGCCATAGTGACACACGCAAGTGTGTCGCGTTCCGGGATCAGCCAGTGTACATCCGGTTTTTGTCGGGGGTCTGGAGTTGGGGTACAATGGCCATTTTGCGGACTTCTTAGTACTCTGACACTAGACCCTCGACCCCTTCTTCACCTTCTTGCCCATGGCGTAGTGTGAAGAAGCAGGCCGGCATGAGTGTGTTGAGTAGCGGGGATAGATCGTCTCTCGCTACTCAGTACTCTATTTGGACCGCACTGCGCTTACCATCAGGTACAGTGCGGTCACTTTGCCGTGCCAGGATAAAAAAAAAAAAAAAAAAACTTGTACGTTCCTAAAATTGTCATTAGGATAATTTTGCATTTTTATAGTTTTGATACATATGCCAAGTTAGTCACTTCATTCGTTTCCTAAGTCTCTTGATACCCTTTCAGTCTATAATAGGGTAGTTTCCTGTGTTTATTTAATGCAACCGAATAGAATACGCAGAAGAAACCCTTTTGTGAAAACAGAATCCAAATTGCTGCTATTATATTCTATTATTTTGTGAAACTGAATCCTAATATCAGAAAAATGGATGCGTAGTGGGAACATCTCACTATCTCCCTCGCACAACTGCACAGTTATGGCCGTTCTATACATCATGCATCCTTTACTGTGATTTGATAATTACCCTGTGGCGGCACACAAGCGCCTCACACCGACGAGATAGCAATGAAGCCAGGCTGAATCGCGGTTCTTAAATTTGAGCGAAACATAAGATATATACAAGATCCAAATATCAACGGTGGGAGGGGCCGCGGTCGGTCGGGCATAACACCCGCCCGACTGGAGATCTTCCCCCTTCGCTAGAGGAACACTATCACCCGTTCCCCTACAACCCCTTCCAGCAGATTTGAATGGCGTCTAATTTACTTTTTTGTTCGGTTTCATAAAATTCTTTCGATAATAGTTTTTAGGTAAAGTAGCTTGTTGATTAAAACTATGAAAGAATTGTGTCAACTGCCCTATTGTAAGTTGCTAGTTTGACAGCAATCCAACCAGGTTTTTTTGTGTGTATTGTCAGTTAAAGATAAAAATGAATGGGCACATAATTTTACTCAGTGGGAGATGATTTATATCGAATAGATTGGTATATTTCAATTTAAATATGAAAGTTCGTTAGTTAATGGATAAATCAGCTCATTATTGCACATTTTGTTGTGTGCGAGATTTATGTATGAATACAATAACTCTATTTTCTAATAGGACGAAACTAGAGCTGTTATTGTGAAGTGTGGTATACACTTCACAATAACTATATTTGGCTTAATTATCTCATTTCGTAACTCCATTTCGGAAAAATTTAATAAACAGTTTGCTTATTTTTAATATATTATCAATAATTATGGATCCACATAATAATTGATAATATATAAAAATAAACAAACAATTTATTCTCTTCTTTCGAAATGGAGTTACGTTTGATAATTGAGCCCTCGATATGTGTATTTATACTATAACGCACACATAGTAAGACTAGATAGCTATGTAAGTGTGTGTTTTGTCTCGGTACGTGTGTGTGTGTGCGCGTGTGACGGATGTATGATGTTGAGTCCTGCGCTAGAAGTCGGACTCGCTGAGCAAGCTGTACGAGATGGACGAGTCCCCGGAGCGGCGCGGCTGGGTCGAGAGGCTGCTCACCTTCATGGAGGAGAGGCGCACGCCCATCGCCGCCTGCCCCACCATCTCCAAGCAGCCGCTGGACCTCTACAGGCTGTATCTGCTGGTGCGCGACCGCGGAGGATTTGTAGAGGTACCTACCATAATACTCACTCACTCACTCACTTACTCACGGTAGGCAGCGGCTTTGCTGTGCCCTGGCATTGCAGAAGTCTATGGGCGGCGTTGACTACTTACTATCAGGTGGCCCGTCTGCCTGACACAAATATTTGGTGCGGGAAACAAACCCACGAACACTCGTTTCACAGCCGGCTACCTCGCTGGTTGTCTAATACACCAGCAATACTTCCTGAAGTTACGAACCACGACACCTAAGAAAAATCCTATTTCGGGACTCATCTTTTGCTTGTTATAAAGGGACAACAATTATATGGACTGTTAAGATAAGAAAAAAAACTGTTCTAAGTACAATATGTGCTATTTAGCAGTCGCGATCGGTCAAAGTAACAAACTAATTTCAGTGGCAAACTAATATTCTTACCAGTGGCCGGTGGGCACCCAGTTTCGGAAATGCTGTTTTACACAATACTTTACATCATGAAAATTGTATTTGTCTGATATCAGACTAAATCCAATTCATCAATGCTAAATTATTTCTCCGTACACGAAGTATCCTTGTGATGTATATATAAACTCATATAAATTCGCAGAGATTGCTTGTAAATCTCTGGAAACTGCGTTTAAATTAAAAAAAAATACATTTGACAGTCTGTCTATTGAAGAAGTTGTGTGGCTGTTATATCTATGGTGGCTGTGCACTATTTTATAACCCACGTGACAGCTAATAGCTATCATGTGGACAACAACTAGTTTAAATATATCTCTATATTATTTTTATAAAAAACTGATCACATTATGTACTTTTTTTTTAAATAATAATTAGATCTGGTACATAAGAACCCGGCTACTTAGGCACTACCTATTTCAGTACACAAACAACAGTGCAAGTACTTTATTATTCCGATTTGGAGGATATTGAATCTGAATACTAAGAATTATGACACATGACATATTTGCCTGTTGTGGTCGTTCGCTGTTTACATACATCTACTTTGTAATTCAAAATTTGTACTGTTTATGGGTAGACGTGGCGGTTGAAATCAAACACGCGACCTACACGACCCCTAGGTTGAGCTAATAAAAATATATACTAGCTATTCAGAGAGCTCCTGTGCATAGGAAATTATTGTCTATGTTATTCTAGGTATAATATTAAAGTGTAATTTAACTCTTATTATATTTTTATTATAATAAGAGTCAAATAACACTTATATTGCTTATATACTTATATTATCTGGTAGTAAAACAGTACACAGGGTGTAAAACCCGCCATAGTGGCACACGCAAGTGAGTTGCGTTCCAGGGTCAGCCAATGTACATCCGGTTTTTATCGGGGGTCTAGAGTTGGGGTACGATGTTTGGCCATGAGTAGCGGGGACAGATTGTCTTTCGCTACTTGACACTAACTGGACAGCAATGCACTTAACATCATGTGCAGTGTGGTCACTTTGCCGTGCCAGGATAAAAAAAATGCAAATGCCTATATTGCTATTTGCCAATACTTTTAGTTTTGTTAAGAATTAAATTACACATAAATAATAAATAATTAACAAAACTGGAAGTCCTGGCAAATAGCAATACTAAAGGTACATTGTTGAATATATATTATATGAGTAGGACGTCATTTAGTTTATTTATGAAGTGTTCCGTTTACTACTTAGCATTTTCATGTTTACCAGACCCTTTTCAATATTATACATGCGGAAATCTCACTGTGAATATAAACTTTGCATTCATAGAGCACGTTGAATATTTGTGGTCGCACAAGTTGCGTATGTATAGAGAACGAACGGTGCGTGTGATTCAATTTGATTTTACAGTTTTAAACGTGAGCATTTGTAAACGTTCGCATTGTCGAGCATCATTCCACCGTAGGTAAGACTAGCGCCGCGGTCTATACGAGCGGGACTAATAGACTTCAGGCCGGTATTTATGACGGTGCATGTACTGCGCGTTTTATGTGAATAGCCCGCCGTAAACCCGACGCGGACGGTTCTTTAACTGTTGTTAATACATTTTTATCATTAAAACACTTCTCGAGGCGCCGACGGACTTGTGTAGCGACGGGTAGACGCGAGCGGCGCACCGTCTCACGCGGTCGTGTTACTCTGATATCGATAAACTGTATGTTCGTAGACATGGTGAGATTTTTGTACGTAATATTGCTATAACAATTCTGTATTTTTTTTAGTCTATGAAATCACAACCCAAGCTATTCTTTATACAAAGGTATAAAGCATTAAAACCTACGATATGAATTAGTTCAGCAATCATTTTTAACGATCTGTCCAATACTATTCAAAGTTTTACAGAACTATTGTACTTGTATTACGATGGTATTTTTCTTTTACAGGTGACGAAGAACAAGACGTGGAAGGACATAGCCGGGCTGCTCGGCATCGGCGCGTCGTCATCAGCTGCGTACACGCTACGCAAACACTACACTAAGAACCTGCTCGCGTACGAGTGCCACTTCGACCGCGGCGGCATCGACCCACAGCCCATCATCAACCAGGTGGAAGCCAGCACTAAGAAGAAGGGCGGCAAGTCCAACAGCACGCCTAGTGCGGGTACGTGTGCGTGTTTATCGATAACATTTTGTCTCCACTAGAACAGTCGCATGTTTATCGATAACATTTAGTATCGACAATAACATTCAGCCTAGTCGTGGCTGTTTGTCTGCCTTCCTTTGCGTAACTGTTACCAAGGTTTCAGTTAGAAAGCGTTGAAGTTGCGATGTCAATGAGTTGGTTTATGTCAATTTATTCAAATTGTGTTGGTTTTAAGTGTCGATAGTTATCGTATTTCGACGTACACAAGCTGAAGTTCGTGGTTGTGTTTCTCACTGTTCGTAGTATGTTTGAGTGGCTTAATTAAATAGAAATTCAATAGACATAGAGCCGAGAAGTGGAATATCTTACTAAGACAGAAGTTCCACTTTGAATCCTAATTTCCAGGATATGCATCTTTGATTTTTTGAAGTTGTGTGTGCATTTATTTATGGCAAAAAAAATTGCGAGGAAACCTGTGTGTAAAAACTCTTCATAAGACATTTGAAGATATATTAAGTGTGTGTGTGTGTGTGTGTGTGTGTGTGTAGATATGTCTCTAGAAAGTGTAACAGTGATTAATAATAATACAAGGCAGATTAATATCGATGTTGGTGTGGCTTCCAGGTTCGTCGAATTCCCAGGAGTCGTTCCCGGGCGGTACTCCGGGCGGTGGCGGTGCCGCCATGGACGGATACCCGCCGCAGTACACCGGCTACCCGCCGCAACCCAACCACGCACAAGGTACCATCACATCACTTATACTACACCACACTACTCACACAATATTGTAAATAACATGACACGAGCATGACGACGCCACTAATATTAAATATTGTCGGGGGTCTTTCTGAGTACTCTGACACTAGACCCTCGACCGCTTCTTCACCTTCTTGCCCATGGCGTAGTGTGAAGAAGCAGGCTGGCATGATTGTGTTGAGTAACGGGGGATAGATAGTCTCTCGCTACTCGATAATGTAATTGAACGGCAGTGAGGTCATTTTACCGTGCCAGGATAAAAAAAAAAGTTGTCAATGCATTTGAAACATTTTTTATTTGCTATTTAATAATTGTCATTGGCAAAATCATCGAATAACGATGGAGCCCTAATATAAAATTAGAATACAATAGAATCGAGCCAGTGTACTGTTATGATATTATTATCCATATGAGAAATTACTGTAGGAAAGAGGCCTCTCAACATTAGATTTTTTTTATATTTGTATTATTGATGTACAATATGTACATACGATATACCAACCAGAGTGATGGATAATAATACATATTTCAACTTTGCTTAATACATATTTAAATAAAATAAATATTTATTAGAATAACTAAGTATATTTAGTTTTGGGGCTGTTCATAAAATACGTTCGCACTTATGGGGGGTAGGGGTGGGCTTTGGTGTAAGGAAATGTGAAGTTCCAAACGTGACGTAAATGACAAATATTAATTTGTTCGTTATTACTTACTACTACTTTTTATTGATTTATTAAAATTTAATTATTGCAAGTAATATTTTGAAATATGTATATAAATTTCTGTTATATACGAGACGATAGGGGGTCTAAAAGGTAACATTTTGCTTCACGTATTTTATGAACGGTCCCTTTGTATATAGTGTTAATTTTTCATCCTATGATCACAATGAATTTGGGAGATTTTTTATTGCTATGGATATAAAATGGGGAAATGAGATATGCTTTGTTTTCACCATTTACTAACAGTATTGAGCATCTGAAGCATATGGACCAGGCACTTGCACATTGGAAAGGAGAAAAATGTTAATAAACAACTATTCTGCATGTTGAAACCATTGTTCACGCTGAATCGGAACGTCACTAATAGACTGGATGGATAACAAACAACGGCTAACAAATCAAACCACTCACAATCGCTTGTAAACTAATCCTGTAACTATTTTACTGTCGAGTGTCGAGTGTCGAGTGTCGAGTGTCGAGGAAGATGTTGTTTACGTTGTTTTTAATTGAACAGTTATGTCAGTGTTAGATTGCATTCGCTTTGAGTTTTTTTTGCGTATTTTTATAAATTAGGATATATTTTTCGTTTATATATCGTGTATAACTTGTGAGAGTAAGATATTGTTTTGTTGTTTGAACATTTATTGTCTGTGGGTTAACTATAATTGGAAAAAAAATCATATCGATATTTTAATGAGTTAACGTGATATAAGTACCTAACTATTAATTTTCGATATTAATAATTTATAAAGTAACATCCGTTTTCATCAATATTGTCTTAACTTAAAATGATAATATATTATTTTTATGCGTTTGATATGAGCAACCATATTAATGGATAAACGGCTTGTTTACTGGCAATAATTAGAAACACCACCAGAACTTAAATTTCAAAGAATTAAGGCAACGAAATTTTAAACTCTAAATATTCTCTCATTTCATTAGCTTCAGTGTTCTTCAAACTGTAAGCTTTGTAACCGGGTTTGCACACTGCTGTTTGTTTGTAGATCCGACAGTACCTAGTTATTGTGGGTATACGGGGGTGACTTACCACCATCATATACACTGTTCACGTTTAAAAGATTTTCTTAATGAAAAGATTTCGTTATAGAATACCTTATGATAAGGTCACATATTGGGACCAAATAAGACACGCGTAAATAGGGCAAGTGTAAAATACATGTACGCAATAGGTTTGTAAATGTAATATTAAGTTCCATGTATACTGCAAATGTATCGTGGGTAGTGTGTAGCGGGTAGTGGGTTGGTTGGTTACAAGCGTGGTGTTGTTGTAGGCGGCGCGGGGAGTGGCGCGGTGGCGGCGCCCGACAACCTCGCCGCCTCCAACCCCTTCGACGAGCCGCCCGGCCCGCGCCGAGCGCCAGGTACATACACACGCACATGTACACACACGTGCAAGCACGCACGCTCACCCACACGCACGCATACACACCCACACACACGCATACACACCCACACCCACTAATACACACCCACACACACGCATACACACCCACACACAAAATACATTACATTACACAACCCATTTTTTACACAATCAAATCCATTTGGGCATATAAATAACTATGACTAATATTCCGCTATTAATGCACACATCTTGCACAAGCACTTTGCGGGATATAATACTTCATCAGACTAATAAAGGGACCCTGACATTTGTATGACAATAACATTTTCATTTTTACAGCAATTCATCTAAACTCTCCATTCTCCTGCATGCCTAAAATTGGATTAACTTTTAATATTATTTTAAGTTCAAAATTGGTCTATACACAGACTGATGTATTAAGAATGTACAAAACTTAAACCATATAATGATAAAGAATAAATTACATATAAAGGTTACATACCGTTTTCCCTGTGTGTTGCTTACATTTGGCATCTGTATAGATACATTAGAGAGTAGTATTGTGTGTTAATGAAGACATATTATTCCAGGGTACCAACAAGGTTACGGGTATGAGTATGGACCTCCTTACCAACCGAACAGGCCTGTTTATCCACCATACGGACCCGACGGTGACAGGTTGGTTACTGTAAACTATACATAAAAATATAATTCTTATCGTCCACTGTGTCTAAGTAGAAAAATGCTCGTTAAAAAGTGTTTATTTCATTAGATATTACATTTAGTTAAGGTACCTTTGTAATTAATCTTAAAGCGTATAATTATATCAACCATTGGGTTGACACCAGATGTGAATAAGAGTGCAAGAAATTATGGAAAAATAAAGTTAAGAGAAAGGAATGTGTGGTAATACTATTTATATTCTACTATTACTAGAGTTTCTTGCCCGTTCCTCTCTAGCGAAACTGCATTCTGAACTGGCGGTAAAGTAAAAAAAAATATTGAATCTAAATTATGTATAACATTTCATGGATTCAATAAATATTTGATTTGATTGATTATTACACGCTGTGCGCGTGCCGTAGTGTTGATCGTAACATAATAATCGTGTAGTAGTGTGAGTTATGTGTTGTTTACTTGCAGGGGGTACCGCGCGGGCCCTGGTCCAGGCGGCGAGTACCAGTACAGCGCGTACGGTGGCGCGTTCCGCGGCGCGGCGCCCACCGGTGCGGGCACGCCGCCACCCGCGCAGCCCTACCCCGAGTACTACCGCGCGCCGCATCCGCACCACCCGCCGCATCCGCCACATCCGCCGCATCCACCGCATCCGCCACATCCGCCGCACCCGCCCGTGTCGCCGCACCAGCAGCACCAGCAACACCAGCCGCATCAGCAACACCAGCAGCACCAGCCGCACCAACCGCACCAGCCGCATCAGCCGCACCAACCGCACCAGCCGCCGCACGAGGTCAGTCATACACATACACATATACACACGCCCTCACGCACTCACATACATACACATACATACACATGCATACACAACACATTGGATAATTCTATTTGTAAGGAATGACTCTATATAAATTAGGTTTGGAACAAGTATTAATACTAGAAATCTAATGTAGTTGTTTGTGTGTCTGAAACATAATAATAATAAATATATCCAAACGGAATATTTGTTACAAACCTAATTTACAAGAAACATGATTGTTTAATACATACAATAATAAACTCTATTAATATAAAAAAGTAATTTCAATATGTTATATAATTTGAATGTAGACCTTTTTTAAGTTTTCTTCACCTCAAGTAGAATATGGAATAATTATTACCCATTAAACTTTTTTTTTTCAATACTAAAATATTATTATCGTAAATTACGTTTTAATTGTAGCTTTATTACATTTTTACTATTAGCTAATCGAAACCAGTAAAGGGGTTATATTTCTGTAGTGTTGCCAATATATAGTGTTACTGCCCTGCATGAGTGGCATGTGAAGAATATTATATTCAATTATTGTGTATTTACGTATGCAACAATTTGCTTCTGTACTATTTGTCTACTTTGGATATTGTGTAAATGCAAAATGATATAACTTCAACAATATTCATTGTATGTTAGTAATTAGCTTAGACAGAATTTTTGACGCAGTGGTCGAGCGAAAAGTTTAATTTTGTTATCTTTTTATAGTTTTTGACTATACTAAATAAGTATCCAACGTACCTTCGGAAATATGTTGTCTAAGGGTCATTTTTGCTTTAAAGGCATTCCTTTGATGCGTAATATATGTAGAAAGTCAGTATGAACTAGTTGTAATAAATATCGCTCAAGAATGATGTGCTACAACTAGATATTATTTTCTGGGACACTGACTATACAGGCTTATTTTTATCAATGCGTAATTTTTTAGCTAGTTAAGTATGAATGTTACAACCTAACAATAACATATACCTATAGTTGCCGAAAAGTTTGCTAAAACGCGCCAGCGTGGTTCAACGCGCGGTCATTGAACCGAGCATCAGCTGTTTTTATATAGCGGGGCAAAGTGGCAACACTGCACCTTATGGGACGTGCAGTGTCGTCCAGTTGGAGTATCAAGTAACGAGAGACAACTATACCTCGATACTTGATAAAATCATGTTTGCCTGATTTTTGTCATTGATAGAAAAAATATAATTCAAATGATTAATTTAAAGAATAATCAGTGTATTTATCTATTTAGTTAAGGTTACTAAAATAAAAATAAAACAGTACATTAATTCTTTATTTCGCATATTATAGAATATTTTAGTTGACATAAATTCATAATTAGGTTCATAATATCGCGAAATAGGATGACAAAAAATAATCTCCAAATCTTTTGACAGTTAATAAATTAGAGTATATATAATTTTTTTAGTGTATTGGAAAGTTATCCAATAAAACATAATATATTAAAATTTCCGCAATGTTTAAAAAAATCCTGTATATGTCGCTGTGTACTAAAGAGTTGACGATACAAAATTAGTGACTTTATCGCTTGTCCACTCTAAATGAATCTTCTAGAATACAATATTGACACCCAGCGTTGTTTGTGATTGTGGGTTGTGTGGGGTAGAGAGGCGAGGTGAGGTGAGTCGAGGCGAGGTGTAGTGTGTGACACGTCTGTCTGTTGTGATGTGTAGATGTGTGGCGGTGCGCAGTCGCCGAGTGTCGGTAACCTAATGAGCTCGCAGCTCGCTCGACAGCTGGTCGCGCCGCTGCCGCCCAACCCCAGACCCTACGTACGGACGCCCCGTTTGTAACCACGCACTCAACACCGCTTCCGTCACTCATTGGCGATACAGCGACGGTCGATGACGATACGTCTCATTATCAATCACCACGCACGGATATGGTCACGCGTGCCCCTCGCGACGATAATACCACGTTATACAGTAGCTCAGTAGCTCAACCATGAGTATACGATAGGTAATGGTAGGCAGCGGCTTTACTGTGCCCTGGCATTGCAGAAGTCTATGGGCGGCGGTGACTACTTACTATCAAGTGGCCCGTCTGCTCGTCTAACTATCGAGGCATAAAAAAAAAGTAAAAGTCTATAGAACTGTAACGTTGTACATATCTATAGCACTCGTACCATGATTTATATTGCTCCTTACGACACACGCTGCAGTAAGTTCGACCGTAGTGTAACAGACCGTGGGGTTTGTGTCGAATGATAACGAGTCTCAATTCAAAATCTCTATATTTACTGGCAGAGGTTTCGCTTATTACAATTACAAAGTAAATAAGTATTAAGAGTCATGCTGCGTCTTTTATACGGCTCAGTCACCATTTCTAATTTTAAAACAACCAGTATGTAGGAATTCTAAAATAGTCCAGATATATAATTTTAAATTTTAGACAATTTCCTTAAAACATAATATATTTAGTGTACAGGATGTCAGTTCCTAACAGTAGATTTACACGACCATGTCGTTATGTTGGCATAAATGATATAGTCCTCCTTCTCTTTTTAAGTATAAAAAAATACAGAATGCTCTTAAGCCGTTTAGTTCATGTTGTCCTAATATCTTTTTTTTTTTTTTTTTTAGTGCCTGGATAGGCAGACGAGCAGACGGGCCACCTGATGGTAAGTAGTCACCGCCGCCCATAGACTTCTGCAATGCCAGAGCACAGCAGAGCCGCTGCCTACCGTTAAATGTAATCAAATGAAATTCACAATCTTTCCGGCGTGTAGAAGCCGGCTGTGATTTTTTGTGTAATAGGAACCCACGGGTTTGATCCCGTGCGAAGTCAATTATTTAATATTATTAAAAAAAAAAACACTTTATGTTGCGTTGACAAAGATAGTTTTTGTAAACTTGAGATATTTCTATCTCGCTAGCAATACGTGAGTAAAACTTATGGTTGAGCTACAGATAACAAAAAAAAAATACTGATCATGTCCAAGATGGCGGACATAAAAATATTGCCAATTATCATGCTGCAAAGAATTTGTGTATTTGGATTTAACATATTAATAATATTTTAAATATTATAAAATGAACTAATAAAATTCAATTGCTAAATGACCCGGGTTGTATATAATCTCATTAACTATTTTAAAACATAGTCTTGAATTTTATTGTTCTAAAAAGATTTTCTGGCTAACCCGTTTAGTTACTTATTATAAGTAACTATTAGTTGCACTGTAACTTATGATACAATTATAAAGTATAAGGAAGGAACGTGCAAGTGAATATAATATTTGCAGACTATTAAATTTAGTAAACATAAATAAATACAACGACTCATCGCCGTGAGGGGCAAATCTCATACGTGGTTTTGGCTTCATCTAATTATTTTCGAATAATACCACTCGCTTAAAAATTGTCCAGCTATCACTTAATTTGTTTCTTCTATTTTTGTTTAACAAAATTATTGGCTTGCGGTGTGATTAATTGGCTTTCCAATTTGCTGTCGCCGTCCCAATGGACGTGCGATCGCTCCAAACAAATTTAAATTCGTTCGATGGCTCTTCAAAATTTAACAAATAATCGAAACATGGAAGTCAAGGTTTAGAGTGTGTGGTGGTGGCTTTACATGACGAATTTTTGAACACAACATCATATGCATGCGTTCAGTTCACACATCATATGCTAAGTTGTAAGTTACAGACTCGTAGTTTTTTTTACTGTTCTACGATTCGGTCGAATGTGGTTCAAATTTGTAAAATATCGAATCACATTCGACCGATAGTTGTACGAAATAATCATTTATAGTAATATAAAAACATTTTGGGTGCACGAGCCAGTATAACATTATGTTATTGTCGCTTTATAGTAATTCAAAATTCAGCGCTTAGCTTGGCCGCCTGACTGTGTAATTGTTGAAATTATTATGTATTCAAGTATTTAATTGGATAATAATGTTATATCGATAACTACTATTGCAAATACCAAGATAGTTTCGTCAATTGCACAAGTCATACGGGACGACAAAGCGGTGATTTTCGCTTGGCAATCTCTCTCGGGATCCGAAAACTTCAGTCTAGGATTGATTGGACTCGGCCAAAGGGAGATTGCAGGCGAACGTTCCAGTTGAGCTCGTACCAAAGATCCGTTGACCTGCAGTACGGCGGCGGCAAGGCGAGCGGTCCGGGCGGGCCGGGACCTCCGGGCGGCGCCGGCAGTCCGCGGCGGCACCCGGACTTCGCCAAGGGCGAGGGGGGCTACGCGACCGCCGGCGGGGGCGCGGGCAGCGTGGGGGCCGTGGGGCCGGTGGGGGGCGCGGGCGGTGCTGCGGGCGCACGCTTCGGCGGCGCGTGGGGCGGCGCCTTCCCGCGCGCCGCACCCTCCGCACCCCACGCGCCTGCCCCCTGGCGAGCGCCCGTCTCGCATCCGCCCAACTGGCCGCATCAACCATACCCACCACAGGTTACTACTTTCACTTTATTTGTTTTAGCTGCCACCTACTTAGAGACTGTCGTGTTCAACAAAGTAGCCGTATTACCTAAAATAATTATCTAAATAACCGATTCTGACGCCATCCAGGTCGATGAAATTCAATTTTTTCTGTATTGCACATAGACAAGCGGCGCACCGACGTGGGGCGGAGCGCCGCGCCCTCCGGCCGACGGGTATCCCTCCTCGACTGCACCCTCCACTGTAAGTGGTTTTATTTGGAACGGATGCTAGTTAGTGATAGATGTGTAGATGTGGCAATCAATAAAAATATAATTTATTTATTTGTATAGTTGAACGTTAAACATCCCCCATACAGACTTCAATTGCGTACTCGTTGCAAAATTATGTTTTAGTTTCTGTTATTGTAAAATGTTGTCCCAGTCTTCATGAATCGCAAAATTTATCGATATATTTAAATTGCATTAAGAAAAAGAAAAGTTTCAAAATGACTTTGATTCAAATGCCATATTTTGTTTAGCAGAGTATAGCGGGCGGTGGAGCTCAGATAAAGCGAGAGTTGACGTTCCCCGCCGAATGTGTAGAAGCGGCCGTACCCAGCGCTGAGAAGAGACGTCGACTGACACGCGCAGACGTCGCGCCCGTCGACGCCTGGCGGATCATGATGGCGCTCAAGTCAGGACTACTCGCGGAGACCTGCTGGGCGCTGGACATCCTTAACATACTACTGTTCGACGACAACTGCATCGGATACTTCGGACTGCAGCACATGCCCGGCCTGCTAGATCTGTTACTAGAACACTTCCACCGCAGTCTGAGCGACGTGTTCGACGCACCCACAGAAGACGACGAGCCGTGGTACGCGCCGCCACGCGCGCCCACCCCACCCCCTGGCCCCCGGCGGCGGCCGCCTCCCCCCGACCCTGCCGACCGTGTGCGCTTCATCTCCGGCGAGGACTACACGCTGCAGTCACGGCGACGGCATCCGGTCATGTTGAAGCACGACGACGAACTGTTCGCACCCGAGGACGAAGAGGATGAACAGCCCGACGGTGTGGAGGACGTACTAGAGCCGTGGCAGCTGGCGTCCGACCCGGCCGGCGCCGCACACCTCGTGCCCTGCTTCCGCGGCGAGCACCTGCACTTGCCGTTCGTGCGCGTGTTACCGGGCACGCGCGCCCCCTCCCCGCCCGCTGCATCACCTGCACCGGCACCCCCTGACCCGCCGGAACCTTCGCCTCCGACGCCCGCTCCCGCTCCCGCTCCCGTTCCGGAGGCCTCGCCGCCTGCCGACCGCGACGAAGACAATCTCGACGCCGAACCGATGGAACTCGAGCCCGAGCGCCGTCCCAACATACTCGTGCGCGACCCGGCAGGCGTGCTCAAGCGGCGCAAGCTCGATGACTACGAGGACGAGTGTTACGAACGGGACGAACCGAGTCTCAACCTTGTCAGTGAAACGCGAGATTCACTGGCGCGTCGATGCATAGCGCTGTCTAACATCTTGCGCGGCCTCACGTTCGTGCCCGGCAACGAGGTGGAGTTCTCGCGATCGGGTGCGTTCCTCGCGCTAGCCGGCAAGCTGCTGCTGCTACACCACGAGCACGCGCCACGGGCGGCGCGCGCGCGGGCCTACGAGCGGGCCGCACGCGACGAGGTGGATGCCGCCGCCTGCTGCTCCTCACTGCGTGGTGGCGCCGAGTGGTGGTGGGACGCGCTCGCGCAACTCCGAGAGGACGCGCTCGTGTGCTGCGCCAACATCGCCGGCGGCGTCGAGCTCGCGGGGCAACCCGAGGCGGTCGCGCGGCCGCTACTCGACGGACTGCTGCACTGGAGTGTGTGTCCGGCCGCCGTGGCCGGTGATGCGCCGCCGACGGCAGGGGCGGCCTCCCCCTTGTCGCCGCGACGACTTGCACTCGAGGCGCTGTGCAAGCTGTGCGTGACGGACGCCAACGTGGACCTGGTGCTGGCGACGCCGCCGCGTGGACGCATCGCAGCGCTGTGTGCAGGCCTGGCGCGGGACCTGTGTCGACCCGAGCGGCCCGTGGTGCGAGAGTTCGCGGTGAACCTGCTGCACTACCTGGCGGGCGCCGGCGAGGAGGCGGCCCGCGAGGTGGCACGTCACGCGCCGGCGGTGGCACAGCTGGTGGCGTTCATCGAGCGCGCGGAGCAGACGGCGCTGGGCGTGGCCAACCAGCACGGCGTGGCGGCGCTGCGAGACAACCCCGACGCGATGGGCACGTCGCTGGACATGCTGCGGCGTGCGGCGGCTACGCTGCTGCGACTGGCGCGACACGCAGAGAACCGGCCGCTGATCCGTCGACACGAGCGGCGGCTGCTGTCGCTGGTGATGTCACAGATCCTGGACCAGAAGGTGGCGCACGAGCTGGCGGACGTGCTGTACTACTGCGCGGCGGCGCGGGACGCAGACGAGCCGCGCGACCCGGAGCGCGACCAGTGAGTGCCGCCAGTGCCGTGAGTGCCGCGAGTGACGCGAGTGAGACGCTGCGGACCCGGTGGACGTGGTTACCTGCGGGTAGTGTACATATAGTGATACGGACCGGCACCCCGCGACCCTGCGCCCACCTCGCCCACCTCGCACCGCCGCTAAGACCTTTAACGATCCGGTTTTGTTATTTATGTCCATGATGATTTATTTACAAGAACGTCAATGTGCTATAATCGATTTCTATTGTTCGATTGAAAGAAGATGTATTATAACTCGTAATTTTGATTTTTATAATAAAATGGGACTTGAATCTGTTTATTGGTTTTATGATGGAGATTTTATACCGAGTACCTTTAGGGCCTTGTCTATAAGAGAAACGTAGTGAAGATGTGAGGAGCTTATGTGGGATATAAGTTTAGTTAAGTTTAATGTGAATTATTACAATAATCTATAATATATTGAAATTGAATCTGAATTTTATTTTTTTTGTGGATTGGCTATTTGTGTTTTTACACCTTGCGACAAAATTGACTGAAGAATTGAATTATTAACAAAACAAAAAGGCTATGTTAATGTTGCTTCTATATGACCTGTTTCAGTATAATATTGAAATACAATCTGAAATTTATGACAGAGCGCTGTGACAGCTGCCATAATCTATTGGAGAATTATATTTTGAAAAAGAAAACAAAGTAACAAAATACGAACCAACTGTAAAGAAACTAAAAAAGGATTATTTATATACACATTTATCACTGGATAAATGTATAAATTTAATATGTACACTTATCTCACATAACAATTTTTTTTAATTAAAAGTATTCAAGGATATTGACTATTATGGAGTATGGAGATGTAACCAGAAATAACCATGCTCAAAAATTCTTATAGTGCCTTTTAGTACAGTACCTACATTTTAGATTATCCAAATAAAGCAGCTGATTATTATATAATATCCCAACCCTCAGTTTCCTGTCATAAAACTCCTAATACATCAAAATGTGTATTTGCTAATAATTTCTTTCAGACGTTTGTAAACTTTTCAATACTTTTATTATAGAAGTGGCAAATGTATAATGTTCACCTGATGATAAGTGATTACCACCATGGACTCCTACAATATTAGAAGTATTTAAGGCATTAGAAAAAGAATAGGCTCTTGTCTTAAACGTCTGAAAATACAACGAAAATGAATTCCATAATACTCCTGTATGTGGAAGCAAACCCCGTACGAATTGCATTATTAGGAACGCCACCAACCCAGATTGTAGGGATGGAATACGGGATTGCTACAACCAAATAAAATAAATACAGTCTCTTGGCAATGCCAATAATCGACCGACTGTAAAAACGTTTTTTTACTGCCTGGATACACAGACGAGCAGACGGGCCACCTGATGGTAAGTAGTCACCGCCGCCCATAGATTCTGCAATGCCAGGGCACAACAAAGCCGCTGCCTCTGGAAGATACACGTCGTTGGATGAGGTCAAATAGAAGCTGCTAATAGGGTAATTATGTAATTAACCGACGCAAAATTTTCAATTCAGAGGTTATCAATTGGACGAGTTTTTGGTAAGTTAACCACATATAATTTGACAGTTCTTCGATTAAGACATAAAAAGCAAATAATAAAATTAGCTCCTAATTTTTTTTAGTGCCTTGATAGGCAGACGAGCAGACGGGCCACCTGATGGTAAGTAGTCACCGCCGCCCATAGACTTCTGCAATGCCAAGGCACAGCAAAGCCGCTGCCTACCGTTGAAGGACTACTCTTTTTAAGCCTCGTTTAAAGAAGGACATGTCATAGCGCTCAGGGAACACCGCTGCAGGGAGTCCATTCCAGAGCTTGCACGTTCGTGGTAAAAATGAACGCTGGAAACGAACCGTGCTAGACGGAATCGTTTCCAGGTGGTATGGATGAACTCTGTTGCGGTGTCGGGTGGTGCGATGATAAAATGGAGATGTAGGCACCATTTTAAACAGTTCCTCAGAGCACTCTCCGTGGAACAACCGATATAACAAGCAGAGAGACCCGAAGTCTCCGCAGTCCCAACGGTTCCAGGCTATCCGTGATAGCCTGGAACTAAACCAAGCCAAGCAAGCAAGCAACCAACCAAGCTGAGCTTGATCCTTTTTGGTATTTCACTGTAATGTGCATTTTCTTTTATGTAATTTTTTTTTGTTTTTGTTGAAAAGCCAAATAAACTCTTTCTTTCTTCTTCATATCAGGATCCCCGACAATTCGAACGGCCCGCCTCTGTAAGGAGTCAAGTGGGTCTAGCAAGTAATTTAATTAATTCTGAGCAGTTGCTATTGCTATTACACTATGTGTTGAATACCTAAATACACATATGAATATCATTTGCATCATTTTTTTGTCATAACTTTTGTTACTGGCTCTAAACGTTTTATAAAGGTACTGAAGTATCAAAGAGTATTATAATTGTAGTATTCTTTTTTCAAGTACAATTATTACAAACGTCAAATTGTCTATCACTCTCGTCCGTGTATGTTTGGTTAAATGCATCCGTGAAAATTCTTTTTTGTAGTAAATTATTATTAAAAAATATTCACAAGTATTAAAAAATAAGTTTAGGTATACACAATCTGTTGTTCTGTGATCCTTTTGAACATTTAAAATGGAATGTCAGTCAAGCGATAGCAAAAAGTTGTTCAAAGTATTCGATGCTTCAAAACGTAAGCGCTCGAGGAAAAAGCGGGAGGGTCTGGACGAAACTAACTCTGGAGCGACCGACGACTCGAATAGTGTAAGTAACAATAGTAATAGTAATCCGTTCTTCGTTTGTATTGATGCAAAAGAAGATACTGAATCAAAATATTCTCGCAACCACAACAACAGACAAGTAATCATTGATCCCGCGCACGCAGTAGGTACCTACGCTCTGAATTGTCTATATGCAATCTATAGGTTAATTGACTGTTTTTGGGAAATGAATAAACATAAAGGATAAATTTTCAAGATTTAATTTTCATTTCATAAACCAACTTTATTTTTACCAAAACGCTACCAACTGTCATGGACTCTCGTGTGACGTGACCATCGCAAAACTAATAGACGTTTGGCTCAGCGTTTTAGATGTTTCGAACGGTGACGTCATGCATGACTGATTGGTGTTTCATGTCACTTGACAAAATGCTTTATTTTTACATAATATTTGTTCCTTGAAAATATTAAATAATCGCATATAAATTAACAAGTTGGTTTAATTTTCGATATTTTTAGATTAAAATCTATTATAAATAACTAAACTATCAGGTTTTAGTTTTTTTATTTAGGTTTCTGCAAGCCCCGGCAAGTATTGAAAAAAAAATTATAGCGTTTTTTGGCAATTACTCGAAAACGGTAAAAGTTTGCCAAAAAGGTTCTAGTTGAAAATTTTAAGAGGAATGTAATGACTATATTGTGCTGTTTTATTTAGTTTTAGGTCGAATATCATAGACCAATTTCAAAATAAAAATAGTTAAATTAATAAAATTATATTATTGGGGTCTATCAATTACCAAAATAATTTTGGACACAGAAATAATTCCTGTGCAACTAAATATTCATTAGGGAACATTTGATGTCGCAACTGTCCCGAACCGTGTGTTACAGTAAAAATAACTACAATGCATAGAAGAAAATATTTTTGTTTGACTTACTACAGGGCATAATACCAGTGATAGCCTAGTTGGTTTCAGTACCTACGGACTGTCAAGACGAAAGTCGAATGTTCGAAACCCAAGTGGCATACACCTCTGACTTTTCTAAAGTTATGTGTGTATTAAATGTTAATTATCGCTTGCTTTAACACGTTGACTGCGGCGCACACACACGGTGTGTTTTTGATTTTGCTACGCGCATGCGGCCGTCACACGCTAGGTGCGTTTTAAAAATCCCTATACAAGAGTGCGGCCGGCACACACCAGCCGGTCTACTCTGTAACACAATTCCGATCCATCGGTATTGGATTTGACAGATTTTGCTCTCCTGAACGCCATATTATTTCAATATTGCATAACCATTCATATGATAATCTTAATTCCAATTACTGCATATTAATGGATACACAATATTGAAATAATATGGCGTTCAGGAGAACGAAATCTGTCAAATCCAGTACCGATCGATCGGAATTGTGTTACAGAGTAGACCGGCAGGTGTGTTTTTATTGCGCGACGCCTGTGCGGCCGGCACACGCTAGGTGCGTTGTAAATAAATATATACAAAGATTGTGGCTTCACCCACGTATTTTTATTTAATATTTTATTACTTGTCTTAGATAGCCATGGTTTGATTTATATTTATAGGAATGATTATCCTAAATGTTAAAGCTAACTAGAGCGAGTTATTTCGATAAATCTTACGAATATAAGTATATACTCAAATTTCATACATAAAATTTATTTCAGACACGTAAAAGATCTACCTTTTTATTACATCTAAACAGGGACACACATTTTAACAAAATACAATAACAGCCTTGGTAGCTGTTGCTCTAAATAAATAATGGTAATAATATCTAGTTTTATTTTAAGTTTTAAATTAAAAAGATGCGCAATTACTGTATTGCAAGTAATTCAACAGAGTACCATAAATACGAGGGGAAAAGTGGCTTATAAATTTGCACGGCCAGACATGGTTTTTAGCTTAGAGATATATACAACACGCGAGGCGCGTAGCGCCGCACGTTGGCGTTCGGGATTGTTACGTGAGTGCGGGAAACGCACCTAGCGTGTGCCAGCCGCATAGGCGTATCGTCGCAATATTTGGCGCCGCAGTCAACGTGACGGTGAAGGAACACATCGTGAGGAAACCTGCATATCTGAGAATTCTTAGACGAATTTCAAAGGTATATGAAGTCTACCAACCCGCATTAGGCCAGCGTGGTGGACTAAGGCCTAACCCCTCAATGGAATGAAATGGACAATGTTTAATACAGGGCTAGTATTATTTTTTTATTATTATTACTACAGGGTTGTCAAGCGAATATGTGTCGCATATCGTCGGCAAAGGCCAGTCTTCAGCACATATCTCCCGCACAGACCGCAGATATGTTGCAAGAAGGAAGCACAGCTGTCAAAAGGTTTAAAAATAAACTACACATTTATGTTATTATGTTATACAGTGTACAATTAAATTTGGCTTACGAATGTTAAAGGTCTCAAATATTTCACTGGCTGATACGTTTAGTTAAATTATGCGTGTAAGAATTAAAGAATCCAAGAATTTAATAGTATTTGTATATTTTTCACCAACTCACATCATACAAGTATTTATAGCACTAAATAGTAAATACAACATAGATATAATATTAATATACTATTTATTGCATTTAAAAAAGAAAGATTTAAAGTTAGAAATTAAGTTGTAAAACTGTTTATTTTTCTATGGACAGGCTATGATCATAGATTTACTAATGTTACTTCATAAGTACTTCATATCTATGGATTTTATATTTTTGAATATAAATTCATTCACACATAATTAATCCATTTAAAATTGAAAAATGTCGGTGACGCAAGTTTATAGATGTATTTTTAACTATTTTTAACCGACTTCAAAAAGGAGAAGGTTAACAATTGGACGGAATCTTTTTTTTTATGTATGTTACCCGATTACTCGAAGACGCCTGGACCGATTCGAGAAATTCTTCTTTTGTTTAAAAGGGTATACTTCCCAGGTGGTCTCATTGGCACCAAGGCAGGATCTGATAATGGGATCTCAGAAAAATCAAGGGCAACCCTCAAATTTTATAGTGACGCATAATTTGTTTTTTTATTGAAGTCGGTGTACTTTTCGATTGATAAAAAGTTATGCTGGTTTTTATATTTAACTATTACTACTGGAACTTTCGTTTTGTGCCACAATTGACAGATTATCGAACAAAAATGACCTCCTATTTGGTAGAGTAACTAGATCCTCTTATGTTTCCTAAAAATATAGTGATGGGTACCTGCTCTAATCCAAAATGAATGAAATTACACCACTTAATTTTCTCTGATTGATTCAGAAATAATGGTAGATAAAGATTATCTTCTTAAAGATAATCTATATCTACATATTATTATGTGAGATTTTTAGAGTTTATTAATATTTATGTTCGTATCAGAGATGTGAGCAGTGTTTCCATGAGAAGACCGTCGGCGGACGCCCGCCGATCGTCCCGGTCGCCGCGTCGGCATCGCAGACTGCAGTACGTTGAAATATAAGTTTAGAAATAAATAAGAGCTAGTAACTTAAATTATCGAAAACAACAAAATAACTGTACTTCGTTTCGAGGTTCGTATGTGTGCGAGAGCAAAAAATGATATCATGCTTCAGTAACAAGGCCATTCTTCTAAAAAAACAAATTCTACAAATAGGATATTTTTATTTTATTTGGTTTATATTGTACTAGCTATTGCTTGCGGCTTCGCCCGCGTCGTAGTTATTTTTGTTTATTTTATAGTATAAAATCTACGGAGACATACATCATGCCCATAATCCCCGAAGGGGTAGGCAGAGGTGTAACCAGTACACCCACTTTTCGCCGAATTTCGGTCCCATAATGTGATAGGGGGCGAGCCTATCGCCATACCGGGCACAGGTTCTAGACTCCGGGCTAATACTGAGAATTTCTAGATAGAAAAACCCAATATCACTTTACCCGACCCGGGGATCGAACCCGAGACCTCAGCAAAGCAGCACTCGTAACGCATGCGCAATTACAACTGCGCCACCGAGGCAGTGAGACATCTACGGAGACATCTTAAGCTATTACATCTTTATATATTATGCTATGAACCATGAACAAAAACAAAAAAAGCCAACATCACGCGGTGTTCCCAGGCGGTCACCCATCCAAGTACTGACCGCGCCCGACGTTGCTTGACTTCGGTGATCGGACGAGAACCGGTGTATTCAACGTGGTATGGACGTTGGCGGCAATCATACCATACTGACTGTTCCCTATCTGAACATACACAACTAACCACGAACAAAAAACAAAAAGCCAACATCACGCGGTGTTCCCAGGCGGTCACCCATCCAAGTACTGACCGCGCCCGACGTTGCTTGACTTCGGTGATCGGACGAGAACCGGTGTATTCAACGTGGTATGGACGTTGGCGGCAATCATACCATACTGACTGTTCCCTATCTGAACACACACAACTAACCACGAACAAAAAACAAAAAGCCAACATCACGCGGTGTTCCCAGGCGGTCACCCATCCAAGTACTGACCGCGCCCGACGTTGCTTGACTTCGGTGATCGGACGAGAACCGGTGTATTCAACGTGGTATGGACGTTGGCGGCAATCATACCATACTGACTGTTCCCTATCTGAACACACACAACTAACCACGAACAAAAAACAAAAAGCCAACATCACGCGGTGTTCCCAGGCGGTCACCCATCCAAGTACTGACCGCGCCCGACGTTGCTTGACTTCGGTGATCGGACGAGAACCGGTGTATTCAACGTGGTATGGACGTTGGCGGCAATCATACCATACTGACTGTTCCCTATCTGAACACACACAACTAACCACGAACAAAAAACAAAAAGCCAACATCACGCGGTGTTCCCAGGCGGTCACCCATCCAAGTACTGACCGCGCCCGACGTTGTTTTTTTTTCTTTTTTTTTTTTAATTTAAAAGGAGGCAAACGGGCAGGAGGCTCACCTGATGGAAAGTGATCACCGCCGCCCATGAACATCTGCAACACCAGAGGGCTAGCAAATGCGTTGCCGGCCTTTCAGGAAAGAATATGCTCTCTTCTTGAAGGTTCCCAAGTCGTAACGGTTCGGAAAGACCCCCGACTTGACTTGCTTGACTTCGGTGATCGGTCGGCGACAATTGACAAATGACAATTGGTGACAATGAGGCAGGCATCCAGTCGTTTTGACGCCCAACTGCAGATGGGAAAAACATCATTTTTCTTGACAAACACTGATCAGATTGTTAAATTTGCCGAATTTTGCATCATCTTAAAACATATTTAGACCAAATCTTTGGTAACTAATAACTAATCCTAGTCCTGTATTCAACATTGTCCCACTACTGGGCACGGGCCTCCTCTACTAATGAGAGGAGTAAGGCCTTAGTTCACCACGCTGGCCTAATGCGGGTTGGTAGACTTCCCATACCTTCGAAATTCTTATGAGAATTCTCAAGTATGCAGGTTTTCTCACGATGTTTTCTTTCACCGTTACCTATCCGCTATCTTTGGTCCCTACAATATATTGTACAATATCTGTTCCCTAGCTGGTGCTTATGGGGTTCAGTCGTAACTCTAGTTTAGGGTTACCAACCCCGGAATTCAAATACTAGGATTTGAAGTTAGAAAAACCAGGACAATTCAGTTTTTAAACAGGACGCATCTTTATTTTAAAATAGCGTAAACACTTGCGAGCCGAGACGCCGCCCCTTAAGTAAGGATTGCAAAAGTGGTGTGCGAATTTATAATAAAATACAGGACCTCATCAGGCCGCCTTAAAAACCCAGGACACTCTAAAAACCAGGACATGTCCTGGGAAAACAGGACGGTTGGCAACTCTACTCTAGTTAAGCTTGTGTCTTTACAGAAGGGAAGGCATGTCGTTAGCTTTGAAAGCCGGCATGGTGTCTACCCCTCGATCCATATCTCCACGACCGGTAAATATAAATTAAATAAATATATTTAAATAACACCCAACAGTCACACATAGCCCCGATCCCACACCAAGATACGAGTCTTGTGTTGTGAGTATCAGGGAATACGAGAGACGCACCCTCTCACAACACCCAGACCTCGGGCACAAATATCTGTCGATCACGTAAACATTTGTCCCGGTGTGGGAATCGAACTCACGGCCTCTCGTTTCACAACCGGGTAGTCGCCTACTGCGCCACGGAGGCTATCAATTAATTTAATATTTTGCGTGCATGTGGATTCAGTAAGCACCCTCTAAAAATCTCTTTAAAATATTAGTTATTTCTTAAAAGTTCTAAAACAATTGTAAAACCAATCCAGGAATTTGTAAAAAGATAAAACCGAAGATAAATCAGTGATGTCCGCTCACTCAGTCCTCAGTTTACATATAAATTTAAGTTCCAGTATTTAGTAAAACCTGTCACGGTATTTAATTTCAGATCACATGCACACTCACGCCTGTAATCCCAGTAGGAGGTAGGCAGATGAGTAATCAGTACACCCACATTTCGCCAAATTTATTAAGGTCCCATAATGTGATAAGGAACGAGCCTATCGCCATACCGGACACAGTTCCAGACTCCGGGCTGATACTGAGTATTTCTAAATAGAAAAACCCAAAATCACTTTACCCAACCCGGGGATCGAACCCGAGACCTCAGCACACCAGTCGTAGTCGTAACGCATGCGCAATTACAACTGCACCACCGAGGTACTTGTACTGAATCCATATGCACGGAATATTTTTATACAGATTTATGTTCATTAACATTTCACAATACGCTAATGATAATATACACTTTTATATGTTTATTATTATGGGTTTTTATTCAGCCATAGGTCGACCCCATTGTACCTTGTTACAAAGTCACAACTTCTCGTAGCATTAGGTATAAAGTAAAGTATTAAAAAGTCATGATTAAAACCAGATAACACAATATAAAACTTATTAATGAGCATAATTATGTTACTGGCTGTTTTTAACTTTGTATAAGTTATACTTTTAATTAATTACAAGTCCATCCAGTAATTATTCTCGTTGATTTTTATATTATTATTATAGCCTTTATTACAGATGTACTACAATACTATACAGATAGAATAATTAAATTAACAAAATATATCTAAAGTTATTAAGGTTCTTCTTCTAACCATCTGTTCGTCCTTTGACGAAGGCCTCCTCCAACTCTTTCCACTTCATCCTATCCTGCGCAGTTCTAGTCCAAAGCTTCCCTGCTAACACTTTAAAGTCGTCATCCCATCTTCTACACCCGGACGTCCTCTTTTTATTTTCCTGTCCCTGGTTTCCAACCAGTGATTACAGTTTTCCTCCATTTAACTTTCCCTCTTGCTGTATGTCCTGATTTTTATATATCAACTTGCAATTGTTAGATTTCCATTATTGACAAACAAAGCTAAACAAAAATTAACTTGGCAGCCTCCACGGCGCAGTTGGCGAGTAGTTAGTCGGCTGTGAAACGAGAGGTCGTAGGTTCGATTCCCACACCGCAACAAATGTTTGTGTGACAGACAGATATTTGTGTCCGGGGTCTAGGTGTTGTGAGACCGTCCGTCTCTCGTAGTCCCTGATACCCACAACACAAGCCTCATATCTTAGTGTGGGGTCGGGGCTATGTGTGTGTCTGTTGGGTGTTATTTATTACAATTTCTCTGTGATCAGAATGCAGCACCCCGGCGTTGTTTTATATTGTACTAGTGGTCCCGGGCAGACGTTGTTCGGCCATAAACCGCCTTCTCTGTGGACCGAATTTTCGTTAAAATAAATAAGAAATTCAGATCTCGACAACAGCGCCAACTATTGGACCTTTTAAGTTGGATCCAACCACACACATACACAAAATTTCATTGAAATCGGTTGAGTGGTTTCAAAGTCTATGACGGCCATGGGTTTTTCATTATAGTATAGTCCGACAAACGAGCCAGTGGGTCACCTGATGTTAAGTGATCTCCACCGCCCATGAACATCCACAATACCGAAAGTATCGTGTATGCGCTGTCGGCCTTAAAGGACGGGAATAGGGATTAGGGAAGGGAAGGGGGAATCTGGGCCTCCGGATATCTCACTTACCATACGAAACGCGACAGTAAACTGTCACTTTTGGTTGTTTTTCTGTGAGACAGTGGTACTACCCCGGTCGAGCCGGCCCATTCATGATGTAGACGAATATGTCTACAGCGTTTCTCTACCACTACAATAATAGGGTAGATACATTTTTGTGTTTTATATACATATATACACATATTATAACACGGACTCTTATATTCCGTAACTTTACATAAAACTACAAAACACTAAATTCAAACCGTCGTCTGGACTTTTTAATTTTTGTCTCCACACAGGCATTCGTTGCCAGTTCAACAATATTTTAAAATATACAAAAACTAATATAAATTTAAGATATATTTGTATGTTGCTCATTTGTTTGTAACTTAGGAGGCAGACTGCGCTATTGAATCTATTCCACGAGATCAAGATTCATTCATTTACGCTTTCTTAGAAGAAGCAATCAAGAGAGACAAAAAAAAGTAAGCACAAATAATATTTGATGATGTCGTTCAAAAATATAATATAAAGAATAAAACCGTTAGATATTTAGAGAGCCACACAGAATGGTATAGCTGACATCGAAATGTTGAATACCTAGTTGATAGTTCAATATTTTAATATATAATAATAAACTCCCTAGAGGCACTAACTTTCTTTGGGCTTTTGACGTATTAGAGATATGTGATACAGACTATCTCGCCCACACACTCGCTATTATAACCCCCGTTTAGCCAGGATCGACAATGGCACGCATTTTTTCCACACCGAGTAATGAAACTCGGCGAGTCTCTTGGAATGCTTAAGTATCTTTTATCCTGGAACGTAATTAATCCAATAGAAATATAGGGAGGAGTTAGAAATATGTAATAGAAAAGTACTGACGTATAATCATTACAGTAGTAATTTTGCATAGGCAGCGTCATCGAAGACACGAAAGACGTGAGAGTCGTGACCGCGACGCATCTGTTACGCGAGAACATCGCCACCATCGCAAGCGGCGAGATGATGTACCTTCTAGGGAACATGAAAAGTAACTTACCACTATTACTGTACATATTATTAAGATCTACTATTAAGAAGACAAAAATGACTAAAATAGAAAGATCCGTAGACTTTGTGTTAGTAGCAGTTTCACACACATTTTTTGGAAGATTGACATAAAGAAATTGTTTTACCAAACAAATTAATGAGGTTTTCCTGACTTCACTAAAGCTTGTCTTTTATGTAGCTCATAGCTTATTCCGTATTCAAAATATAGACTAAGTGTGCTTGGATGAAAATACACTTTGTTTCTTATTCTTAGGCCTACGAAAGACGTGTCACCTACACCGGCATTAGATCAAACAGCACTGTTAGAAACCTTCGCAAAACTCTGCGTACAGATGAACGAAAGCAATAAAAATTACAATTATTCAAACGAGCCTCCAATGGTAAGTATAAATCTGTCACACCTAAAACCTAATTGCTATTTAAAGGACCCACTTACCTAAATAATAATATTAAGCTATTGATGGTGACCTTTAGGGGCATGGTAGTTCGTGGTATGGTAGCTTATAGTCTATTGTTTAGTATTGATAGATACGTGAGTTTATTGTTTAGATAAAGTATTTTAACTACCCACGACGCAATCGTAACTTATTTATTAAGAATAATTATTTTTGGTATTAGCCAAGAACTCAAAGCCACAAATCCTTACAATGTGAGCCTATATCAAGAAGGGAATCGTTCAATATCGATAGATGCCCAGATCGACCGAGATGTAACGAACGATCCAGAGAGGATGTAGATATCTCTAGAATACGAAGCCAAAACAATTTCCAATGCAGACAACGGAGTAATGACAAAATAAACGAAGATAGAAAAGATAGATGCGCCTGTTATAACGCAGAAAGTCATAAATATAGCAGTAAGCTGGATATGACGAAATCGAGAATGCATCATGATGAACGTTATGGCGGGTACCGCGAAAAATCTCCGCCCAGGTGCTGTGATCCTTATAGAAAGCCAGAAAGAGACTATAGAGATTATGATCGCAGAAATGATGAAGATAGAAGAAAAATATTCGAACAGAAAGCTTCCAGAAGTTTTGAGGTAAATCGAGATAAATATGAAGACGATAGATACAGGAGAACTGCAAGGAGTGACAGGCGTTACGATGAAAGAGAAAAGAAATACGATGATAAAGATAAATACTATGAAGATCGAATTTATGAACGTGATAAATATAACAAAGACCGGAAGTCTAAAAAAAATCTGGAGCGTTTTGAACGGAACTCGATTGCATCGCGAGAAGACGATTTTAGAGATAGATATTCGGAAAAGGAGCGAGATTCGGGATTGAGCGTAGCCGATGAGATTAGTACGGTGAGCGGCAGAAGTAACTATTTGCGGGTTGTCAAGGTTAGTCCTGCCAGTAATATTTTAGGAACATAGAAATCAAGCCCGTTTTTTGCACTTATTGCATTCTAAATAAAAATGTTCTCATAAACCATGGCAAAGTAGTATATAACCTAATATTTAATGATTCGCGTCTGATAATATCTGTCGTTAATGAATTTGCCTTAATTTATACATCTACTTAATCTTCATCATTATTTTTAAGCTAATGAATATTTATATTGTTGCAAAGACAGTAAAAAAATATATTAATTACAGCAAGAAATATCTGAACAACGTGAAGCTATGGACAAAATGATGAAATTGTGGAAAGAGTTGATGCGATGCTTTAAAGGAATGTCACAAACTCAAGGACAAGACAAAGCTGTTAATGTGAGGGAGATATTTTAGTACTTAATATAGTTAATTTAGTACATTTAATCAATTTTCCGATGTATGAATATCTAATGTGGTAATCCCTTTTCTTGCATTTTCAAACTAATATAAAAAGTATGTTACACGACAACCTAAATGAGAAAAGATTTTGATGATATATTTTCTATTTGATGGAATTGATAAAATCTGGTGGAAGGGGTAGTTGTCGAATGACAGAAAAAGAAAGTTCTGTATGAGTCCTGACGTCCCCAGTCGTGTGAGGGAGATAGTGAGATGTTGCCAATATACACGAGATTTTTCTCATATCAATATTTACAATAACTGCGCCTTCATTTTTGAAAATCGCCCTGTTTTCGCAAACGATTTTGCTGGTGGTAGGATATTCATGTCCACCTGGATAGCGACAACCGTACACAGAGTGTAAAACCCGCCATAGTGATTAGTGTCACTCGCAAGTGTCGCGTTCCAGGATCACCCAGTGTATATCCGTTTTTTGTCGGGGGTATAGAGTTGGGGTACGATGTTTGGCTATTTTGCGGCTTTCTGAGTACTTTGACACTAGACCCTCAACCGCTTTTTCACCTTCTTGCTCATGGCGTAGTGTGAAGAAGCAGGCCGGCATGATTGTGTTGAGTAGCGGGGGGATAGATTGTCTCTTGCTACTCGATACTGCAATTGGACAGCATTGCGCTACCACCTTACCACCAGTGCAGTGTCGTCAATTTGCCATGCCAGATTAAAAAAAAATTATAAAATGATAGTCAGGAAAGTGTGTTATTGTAGGAATCTGTTGTGAACGGTCGCGAGTCTGCCGCAGCGCAGCTGAGACTGTGGCGCGAGTGCATGCGTCGGTACGAGACCGTCGCCAGGGACGTCGGCGACACTGACGCCAGGCTCATGGTACGTGCTGGGTGCTGGGTGCTGCACCAACCACCGAACGCTCCACCGTTCTTTTTTTGGAGCCCTAAGCCAGGCGGTCTACCACCACCTCTTAGAGATTGTTGTAATATTACAAAGCGAATTCATGGTACAAAATCGCATTGAAATATTACAACAAGACTGCTCTAAGAGGTGGTGGTAGGCCGGCAGCGGTTCTCAAGCTTTTTTACTCACCATCATAGGCACTATCATACTATTTACAAATTCGCGACACCCTTACATGATTACATGCAAATATATATAAAATCTATTTTCCGAAAACATATAAACTGCATATTTAAAACGGTGTTGGTTTAAAACCTTATTGGCAGCTTCCGTGCCATAACAGGCGTGAAGCCATATTCATATCCGTCCAGATAGCGATACACAGGGTGTAAAAAGCGCCATAGTGGTACACGCAAGTGTGCCGCGTTCCAGGATCAGTCAGTGTAAATCCGGTTTTTGTCAAGGGTCTAGAGTTGGTGTACGATGTTGGCATTGCGGCCTTCTGAGTACTCCGGCACTAGACCGTCGACCGCTCCTTCATCTTCTTGCCCATGACGTAGTTTGGAGAAGCAATCGTCATGATTGTGTTGAGTGGCGGGGTCATACAGGTTGGTCTTAGTTTTGTCAGGACTATGTGTGGTTGTTATTTATTTATCGTCAATGGAAGTAAAAACCAAGATATTTATTTCGAGATTTGAATAAATTCATATTAAAAGAGTTTGCAGGATGAGATCAATAAGCAACGGTCCGAGATGGCTGAGATGGCTAACATGTGGCAGGAGTGCCTCCAGAGGTACCGCGACATGAGCACCGACTTTAACAGCCTCAAGCAACAGGTAAGCTTTTCAATATACCTTATATGATTTTTGGCCGACTTTAAAAAAAGGAGGAGGTTCTCAATTCGGTTTTTTTTTTATATCATAGTCCGACAAACGAGCCAGTGGGTCACCTGATGTTAAGTGATCTCCACCGCCCATGAACATCCACAATACCGAAAGTATCATGTATGCGTTGTCGGCCTTAAAGGACAGGAATAGGGATTAGGGAAGGGAAGGGGGAATCTGGGCCTCCGGATATCTCACTTACCATACGAAACGCGACAGTAAACCGTCACTTTACGTTGGTTTTCTGTGAGACAGTGGTACTACCCCGGTCGAGCCGGCCCATTCATGCTGTAGACAAATATGTCTACAGCGTGGCTCTACCTCTTTTTTTATGTAAATTCCCCGATTACTCGAAGACGCCTGGACCGATTCGAGGAATTCTTTTTTGTTTAAAAGGATATACTTCTCAGGTGGTCCCATTGGCACCAAGTCAGGATCTGATGATGGGATCTCAGAAAAATCCATGGCAACCCTCAAATTTTATAGGGACGCATAATGTGTTTTTTATTAAAGTCGGTGTACTTTTAATGCCTGGATAGGCAGACGAGCAGACGGGCTACCAGATGGTAACTAGTCACCGCCGCCCATAGACTTCTGCAATACCAGAACACAGCAGAGCCGCTGCCTACCGTATGAATATGTATAGGAACAGGTTTTAGTAGCATAGCGACATACATCATGAGTAGTCGGCTCGACTGGGTTATTTCCACTATATAATAAAAATGATAATACTAGCCCTGTATTAAACATTGTCTCACGGGCACGGGCTTCTACTAATGAGAGAGGGGTTAGGCCTTAGTCCTATCATAGGACGACAAGAGACTCGGCGAAGCGTCATCGATACGTGGTTGATATTCCACCAGCGCGCACGAAGCGTTTTGCTAGTACATTTATCATGCGCACCGCTAGAGAGTGGACCTCTTTGCCGGAGTCTATATTTCCAGAAAATTATAATCTGGGTATCTTTAAGTCAAGAGTGAATGGGTATCTTCTAGGCAAGCGTGCTCCACCGCAGACCACATCATCACTCACCATCACGCGAGATAGTGGTCAAACGCAAGCCTATTTAAGTAAAAAAAAACACGCTGGCCTAATGCGGTCATACACAAAAACAATATACAAATGAATGTACAAATCGACCAAGTTGTTCCATGAAATGATATAAACTGATTTAGAAACTTAAATCTCCCCTTGATTTCTTTTATTTAAGACCGATTAATTTTTAACCGACTTCAAAAAAAGGAGGAGGTTCTCAATTCGGCGTGTATTTTTTTCTTTCTATATGTACAAGTTGTCAACATCGGAGAGCCCTTCTCGTATACCTGTGGGGGCGGGGGCGGGGGCGGGGCAGGGGCAGGGGCTGTCGTGTGCGGAGGGCGAGGGCGAAGGCTCCCCGCCTGTTGCGGCGTATCCCTCATACCGTCTGCCACACAACTATCCACCGGTAAATCTTACTATATATAATATGTTGCTCGCGGCTCCACCCGCGTAGAATTTTTTCGCACCTTGGGTAACATTATTGTACTTTTAGTAGGGATCCTTATTTATTTCTTCCATTAAAATATACTAATCATATATTAATCAGTGATAATGTAGCATTCAAATGGTGAAAGAATTTTTAAAATCGGTCCATTACTTTTTGAGCCAATTCGTTACAAACATACATACAAATCTTTCCTCTTTATAATATTATTATTATTAGTATAGATTAACGGTAGGCAGCGGCTTTGCTTATGTCCTGGCATTACAGAAGTCTAAGGGCGGCGGTGACTACTTATCATCAGGGGCCCGCCTGCTCATCTGCCTATCGAAAAAAAAAATTATAAATGCAAATGTTGTGATGGTTGGATGGATGTCTATCACATCAGAACGGCTGGACGGATCTGGTTAAAATTTGGCACAGAGATAGCTTATAGCTTGGAATAGCACATAGGTTACTTTTACACAAAGCAAGGTACCGACATGATTTTTGCATAGTGGTAGTTGAGGGGTCTGAGAATGACATACGCTACTTTTTGTCCCGAAAAATGCACGGATCCTATGGGGTAGCATAATATAGAAAGATAATAGCTTAAGATGTCTCCATGGATTTTATACCTTTTCTTTAAAAATAAACACGCGAGCGAAGCCGCGAGCAAAAGCTAGTATATAATATTTTTGCAACATATAACTGAGTCGCTATGTAAAGTGGGCATTTTAAAAGACACATAAACCAAGATTACTAATCAAGGATTTATTTAATTGTAACTTGCACAGTTTAGTGCTTAACGTTACCAACCCATGTCAGGATGTACTAAACTACGGCTTTGCAACAAATATCTGACGCTCTAAGCTGAACTACAACTAGAATAGATATAAACAAGGGGTTAGGCCGACGTGAACTAAACAGATTATCAACACGCACTGTACGACTCCACTGTTCACAATCTATAATGCACAGAATTGAACACGGGCTGAAGACCGGTACGCTGGGTGCGGTCTTTTTATTAGATTCCAAACCTTCACCCCGCTTAATCTATAAACTTATTAATCTACCCACAGTTATTTTCTAAAATACTTTGGATATACCTTCGGCATTTCTAATAAATCACCAGCAAAGCTAGTATATATAATATACTGGCTGTTGCCCGCGGCGCTTGGTGGTTATTTTGAAAGAAGAGGTATAAAATTCATGGAGTCATCTTAAGCTATTAGATGTTTCTTTATTTTATGAACTGTCAACGATTGACAGTTACATACGCCTGTAATCCCCGAAGGCAGAGGTGTAACCAGTACCGTCACATTTAGCCGAGCTTATTAAAGTCCCATGATGTGATAGGGAGCGGACCTATCGCCATATCGGACACAATTCCAGACTGGGCTGATACTGGGTATTTCGCGAGAAAACCCTAATGTCACTTTTAACCGACCCGGGAACCGGAGACCTCAGCACAGCATAGCGTGTACGCAAATACAATTGCGCTAGAGAGGTAGTCATATACATATATTATTATGTATATTATAGTTAGGAATAAATTTATAGCCAAAGGGCGTGGCTTTTGATTACGGTGGCGTTTCTTTGTTGATCACAGTTCATAGCACCTTTGTTCATTGTTGTGGTCTGAATTTTTTGTTGTTAGAATATTTCGTAAATATCTGTGGGTAGATTGGGTAAGACTCATTTATTAGACATATCGAGGGTATTTTACAAATGTCTGTGGGTAGATAGACAATTACCAACTGTGTTTGCAATAAAAGACAGCACTCCGGCGCTCCGGAGCACAGTCCATTCTGAGACTGTCCACAGTACGGACGTATGGTGTGCAATCAGTTCATCAACGATCAATACTACTATTGGTCTGATAACAGCATAGAGGGTTATGCTGTCCGTGTGCAATTGGGACTGATTGGTATTTGGTACATCCTGACATGGAATTGTTAACGATAGGCACTGAGTGCGTAACCGTGATCATTAAATTGATCAATACAGTGGCGATCATCGTTTATGTCCCATTTGAGGTATTCACCTTAAATAGCACTTTGATGTGTTTCTAATTTTATATTCTTTGTTTGTAAAATAATATTCTATGTCTCATGACACATTATTATATTAACATTCTTGTGATTGAGGGAAATAAATGTAAAATTGACTTTAAAATGGGAAAGTTTGTCAATAAAAGAAAAGAAAGAAGACCAATTTATTTGCCATTATTATTAGCATCGTGCATAAAAACACAATACATATGTACATATATATAGAACATAAATACATATGTGGTGAGGCAGGCAGAGAGGTGACCAATGCTAATAAATAACTCATAACATACCGTGGCATGATACTGTGTAGTGTTTTTTTTACTACACAATGGCGTGAGCAACTTCCGTGTGTTATTTTTTTTAATTCTTATAATTAATACAATAATGGAATTACGTCTATGGCTTTATTCTCACAATTATTTCTCTCTATTTGGTACTTCTAACAACAGTACATTGATACAAATCTAATGTAAAATTGTTTTAATCCACACCCAAAATAAACGTCCACAGAATATAATCTGCATTATAATTTAGCTTTATCAGTCGAGACAGCGTAATGAGAAACCGGTGTAGGTTTAAATAACAGAATATTCATAATTTATGTTCTATTCTTTTTATTAAAAATAATTTATATTCTTTTTTGTTGAAGACTCCACGGGCAAAAAATACAAGAACAGGATGGACGTCAAAAAATAAATGTTAGAGAAAAAAAATTATTATAGTTAAAAAGTCTTTATACTTTACTCGTCATACTTCATTTTATATAAAACATTGAAACATGTTTTTTGCCTTTACTTAAATAATATTCTTTATTTTTATAGTTAAGTAATGGGGTAGTTGACACATTTTTTTTATTTACTCAAAAAGCTACATTGCTTTAAACCAAATCTTCAAAAAAAATTATAAGTCCGAACAAAAATAAGTAAATTAGACGCCATTTAAATCTGCTGGAAGTGGTAATTTACAAATGACAGTATAATAATTATGCATGATATGTCCCGTGACGTCACGGATCTCAGAATGCCTTTGTGCGAGGGAGATAGTGATATGTTCCCACTACGCAATTTTTGCTCATACCAATATTTAAAATAAATATTGTGACCCCAATTTTCAAGCAAATCATTATGTTATCACAAAAGTGTTTCTTTTGCGTATTATTGCAAAATTAAACACAGGAAAGTACCCTATTATTTTATTTATATTTATTTAGGAAACATACAGTCATACACAAAAACAATATACAAATAAAAATACAAATTTACCAAAATTGTTCCATGAAATTATATAAACTAATTTTGAAAGTTGAGTTTTATACAAAGGAAATCAAACCAAATATATATACACACACCCACACACATACACATATGTGTGTGTACATATATATGTAAAATTAAAGAAAAATAAACATCAGTGATGAAACAGGCAACTATTTAAACAATTATTATATATTTCTATGAAATATAATATCACCCACTTTTTTCTTTTTTTGGGGTATATTCTGTAGCATATACCCTATTAGTCTGATAATAGTGGTGCGTGGACATTCCTGTTTATTGAAAAGGACGAACGGATATAAAGTGTCACTATGACACCTGATTACAACGGTATTACCCAATTCTAATTATTGTATTATAACTATACACCTAAAAGCCATCAGATGATGTTAAAAGGTCAGTTTCATAAAAAAAGTGACATTCATTGTTTTTCTCGTGGAGTCTTCACTAACCGACTTAAAAAAGGAGGAGGTTCTCAATTCGTCGGAATTTATTTTATGTATGTCCCTCGATTACTCGAAGACGCCTGGACCGATTCGAGAAAATCATTTTTGTTTAAAAGGGTATACTTCGCAGGTGGTCCCATTGGCATATGATGAAGGGATCCCAGAAAAATCTCAGTCAACCCTCATATTTTATAGGGACCCATAATGTGTTTTATATTTTTTAAAACTATTCAAGTATTCGTTCATTATAAAAATCTCATATGTTGCCAAAGGTTGAAATTTGTGCTCGTTTTATTATCACCTATCACATCATAAAACTCAAATATTGGGTCTGGATGTTCCTTAATACGTCGTAGTTGTTAATGCCCACGATACAGGTGGAATTTAGTGTCGGGTGAAGACGATACATTTTTTTTTATCCTGGTATACCAGTGTATCTGATGATAAGCGCAGTGTAGTCCAGGTATCAAGTAATGAGAGAAACCCATATCTGGCTGAGTAGCTTCTTCATACTACGCTTAAAGGATCCAGGATAATAGAAACGCATCCCCCGTGAGCCAGCAAACTGATCCACAGCTGGATAGTGCGGCAAAGACACGAATTTGCTCTGCTCTTTGTTCGGGCCGGGGTAGTAGTCACCATGAAGCCAGTACGCGTGGTTCTGGTGTGGAAGGGGATTAGATTAAACAATTCTTCAGAGCATTCGCCATGATACAGGCGGTAGAAGACGCTAAGCGAGGAAATATCCCTACTATACCGGCTCCAGGCTGTTACTCACGTCTGCATGATTTACAATGCGGATGGCCCGCTGCTGCAACCCATCCAAGGCATAGATTAGATAGGTATTTGGCGGAACGGTTCCGCCGCGGAACCGTCCCAGAGGTACAGGTTACAGGCCGGCATGATTGTGTTGAGTAGCGAGGGATAGACTGTCTCTCGCTACTTGATACTCTATCTGGACGGCACTGCGCTTACCATCAGGTGCAGTGTGGTCACTTTGCCACGCCAGAATAAAAAAAAAGGTGCGAGCAGTATTCCATTCCCGGCCGTACGAACAAATATTCACGTATGTGACAGTTGGGTGTATTTATTTATTTTGGTAAGATCGGCGAACCTTGATACTTTATTTCTAGAAGTATCTGTATTCAGATGGTGCCAATGGGTGCGTTCCCGAACGGGGGCTCCCCGCTGCGGTCCCGAGCATCGGCACCGGCACCGGCACCTCCCGCCTGGTGGTGGGCGGATCGACCTAGGGACGACCACCGACGCCGCTCATCGCCTGACTCGAAGGGATCCCGGGATCGCGACCGGGACCGGGATCGGGATCGAAGGCACCGCCATAAGGATAGAGGTGACTGTTGTTACTCAGATTGCACATTCTTATTATGTATGTACTAGCTTTGCCCCCGACTTCGTACCAATTGAATGTGTTAGTCGCTATCCAGATGGACCGAAAACAATAATTACATCTACCACCAGGGCTACCTACATACCTTTTCTAGTGCCAACTAGTAAAGCCAAAAAATCAGTGGATCCGATCGCTGCCAAACTTTACAGAATCTTTTGCTGAATCTGAAGATTGCCTAAAAATGACATCAAAATCGCTCCAGCCGTTTTGTATTCCATAGGTAACATACATTCACATATCGATTTATATATATTATTGTATGTACAACAACGACTTATACCTGTCTATGTGTATTTTGTATATTACTTATATAGAACTCACCTTTTTCACGAGATCAATGTCCCTAATTCATAACTCGCTAATAAGCTGGTGTAAGGATATTCATATCCGCCCGGATAGCGACCACCGTACACAGGGTGTAAAACCCGCCATAGTGGCACACGCAAGTGTGTCGCGTTCCGGGATCAGCCAGTGTATATCCGGTTTTTATCGGGGGTCTAGAGTTGGGTACGATGTTTGGCCATTTTGCGGCCTTCTGAGTACTCTGACCATAGACCTTTGACCGCTTCTTCACCTTCTTGCCCATGGCGTAGTGTGAAGAAGCAGGCCGGCATGATTGTGTTGAGTAGCGGGGGATAGATCGTCTCTCGCTACTCGATACACTAATTGGACCGCACTGCGCTTACCATCAGGTGCAGTGTGGTCAATTTGCCGAGCCAGGATAAAAAAAAATCCGCTGATCGTAAGACTACGTATAATTTTTTTTTAAATCTTTTAACTGCAATATTCCTGTGTTTACTTTTGTAAATTTTTCGATGCATCATTGCTTGAGCATTGAGTTCACAATATTTATTTTTAATAATGGTATGAGCACAAATAGCTTCAGTTTCCAGCTGATTCGAATAGCGTGTAATTTACTTATTTTTGTTCGGATATATAAAATTCTTTTGATAATAGGTTTTAAGTAATGTACCTAACTTGATGATAAAATTAAAAAAATATCGAGTTCACTACCCTATTGCGGGTACTTTTATGTCTTCGGCTTAAAACACGTTTTCTGTCCAACCTTGTATAATAATAGATTATAGATGTCAACAGCTAAGTAGTAATTTTTTATAATGGTGCCCACTTATCGGAATCGTTTGCGTGGAATGCTTTACAATGCAATAATACTTTACTATTATTATTTAATTATAGTTCGCCGTCATAGCGAGGTTACATAGAATATAAGCATTGATAACCTTATGCACGTAGATATTATAGGTACACCCTACTAATATTATAAATGCGAATGTTTGGATGGATGGATGTTTGTTACTCAATCAAGTTACGGGGATGGACGGATCTGGTTGAAACTTGGCACAGAGATAGATTATAGTCTGGAATAGCACATAGGCTACTTTTTATCCCGGAAAAATGTACAGTTCGCGTAGGATAGTTTAGTTTTTCACAGAGCAAGGGATCGACACGATTTTTTGGATAGTGGCAGTTTAGGGTTCAGAAAATGACATAGGCTACTTTTTATCCCGGAAAAATGTACGCTTTCAATGGCAAAATATAGAATGGTGTAAAATCTTCAGATGCCTCCATGGATTGTATACCTTTCTACCAAATAACCTCCACGCGGGTGGAGCCGTGGGCAACATCTAGTATTATATAACATCAGAATTACAGGAGAGCCAAAAATGCGTGTCAACTTTGAAATACAATAATGGTTCCTATATTTCTAAAGGACACCGATTCCTACCTAAGATTCGCTATTGAAATAAAAAACATCCAAATTTCAATATAGGCTATGGTTGGAAGCTAGCACAGGCCTGAAATCAAATCATACATTCATTTCATTAAAACACAAAAGACCAACTGCCAGACCTCAAGACACTCAGGGGCCATTCCGGCTGCAATTCTAGCACTCCTTAGAATACCCTGGGATCGCTCCGTAAGCGCCGAAGAAGGCCACCGCGGGGTTTTAGCTGGTAGTGTCGGGTGGAGTGCAAATAGGGGGTAGGGACAAGGCCCAGTGGCACCTCGGATAGCCATCATCCGGGCGAGGGGGATGCTGGGTCGCAAGACCGGCTAGTCCAGCATGCCCGTTGTATTCTTATTCCGCTTCCCCCAGGAGCGGGCGGCAGTAATAAAACGCTTTCCCCGCGATAACGAAAAAAAACCTCAAGACACTAAGCTCGCTCTGCGTATATCGGACTACAATAAATAATATTTAATATCTATTCTATTACCATATGAGTCGTATACTCGTAGAACCAAAGTCGGCAAAGTAGGGCCGACCTATATTTTGGCAATTTAAAACAACACAGCTGCATGCTGCTGAATATTTTATTTTAATCTGATATATTTAATTTAATCAATGACAACAACAATTATAAACAATAAGCTTAACGGTGCAAAATCTTATTAAATTTTCTAGATTGCCGAGTTTGAACCACAAGGGTAAATTGGCCGCCTTTGCTACACTACTCCTGCCAACTTTGCCATTTTTACTGTCACCGATTTCATGAGAAATAGGATTGTTGATTTGACAGACGCTTCTGATTGGTTGATAGTGTTAGATAGCCGACTTTGGTTCTAAAGTAAGTTTTATTCTGTGTTTTAGAAGGGTTTACAGACGACTTTAGTTATAAAACGTTGCAATAGTTGATGCAGATTTTAATTTCCTATATTGCCATTTATTTTTTTCATTTTTGCCCAACTACCTACTTTGCCGACTTTGGATCTATGTATACGACTCATATATATTTTCGTGACGACATACAACCCAGTCCGCTCCGTTACCATGAAGGCTGTAAAGTTTTCTAAACGTCGGGACTAAAAAAGTTAAATAAAGAGCAATAAAATCAGTAAAAATAGTTTTATTTCAATTCGAATACAATATTGGACATCTTGTTTTAAAGTAATCACAATGAACTAGACATTTGCATCGTAGGATTTATTAATACATTGTAGACAACTTAGTTTTGCGATACATCGATGCTAAAACTATTGTACCTATGAAGGACAGAGATTGTGTGAATTTATCAATATCTTTTGGAATTTTCCTAAAAATATGTATTTATTTATTTATACTTCATATACACAACATGATTTAAGCGGGCTTAATGCCGCCGCCATTTTGTCTATCTATGCCATTTGGGTTTCGAACATACGACTTTCGTCTTGACAGTCCGTACTAAAATCAACTAACTAGGCTATCGCTGTTTTTAAACATTTCTGTTTTTCAAACTAAAATATAATTTTTTAAATTTTTTCATGCGATAATACGAAGAAATAAGTTCTTATTGTGTGTTTTTTTTACAGATGAAACGAGATATAAGGAAAAACCAACTAAACCAAGCGCTGCGCGTTCCGAACACAGGCATAGGAAAAGATGAAACCAAGAATATAAGTTTACGTAAAAATGTGATAAAATTTTTGTATTAAAATAACAATGTGCACAACCAAGGAACATAGTCATTTAAAATAACTATATTATGAAATTTGAAAAATCAAATTGTGAACGTTTTGCGGAAAACAGTTTTGATCAATAAATGTATTTATTGAAATTAATAAATGTATTGAAAAATCATATTATGTTTTTTTACTTTGATTAGAACTAAAGCATTATTCATGAACATGATTCCATCAAACAGTGCCAAAACATAATATTCACATGAGTACTTATTTAGAAATTAGGTCTATTTAAGTCTATTTTTTTTGCTACACATTACTTATCCTATTAAAACTATACATAAATACAGTACCGTCAACTACTCAAATTAAATATTACCCCGTACGCCCATACTGCGACCATATTCACGACTATTCTACCTACCTGTCTTTAGGAACACATTAAAGGTCACAGCTCATTAGAGCCACCCGGCACCTGACCCGTACTGCCTCGTCGCTCGGCGTCTACTCGTTGTCAACAGGTGGTCCACGGGCGGACGCCGCGTTGTCACTAGTAAACGTCGCGTCGCGACTCATTGGGCTTGTGCGTTGGCAATGCGCAGCAACGCAAGGCAAGCATGCGAGCAGCGAGTTGTTACCGAGTGGTCAACTCGCCGTTGGCGCGTAGACGGCTTACGACCTAGGCGATCCAATGACGCTACGGAGTTGATGTAGTGAGCGCATATCCATAAAGGTCCATATAAAGAATACCAACCGCTCGAGGCCAGGCGGTGCCGGATGGCACCTTAATTGGCTATTTGACAACATTGAAAATACACTGCAAATTGTGGTCATCCTGTTAGAAAATAGCTTAAAAAACCATATTTCACTTTATTTTAAACAAAATAATGTATATTTTTTGCAAATTAAACGAAATAAAATACAACATTTATTTAATACTTTTTTCTGTGATGTGAACACTCTGTGATTGGTTGCAACTCTGGTGACGTCACACGCAAGTAAACATAGTAGGGATGTGACATTGAGTGAAAAAAATCGATTTTTCTTACTTGAATAATAATCGATTTTAGAAAAATCAATTTTTCATAAGAAAAATAATCGATTTTTTTCTTAAAATGTTGCGTAATATGTTTTTCTCTGTAGTAAGAAATTAATATTAACAATTTATTAGGAGTCTTCAGTTTGGCATTGAAGTCACCCATTTCACCGCTGTAGGAAGCCTTGGTACGAGACATAGCTTTCCCTATGTCTTCGTACGTTGGGGCGTACACTTGTATAACCTTTAGAGTATATTTTTAAGATAAGGTACGCCACTCGAGCCGATACGCTGCCAACTTCCACAGCGTTGCTTTTTAGTGACTTGTGGATAATAAATCCGACGCCACCTTGGGATGGTTGGTGTCCTTCTCGGAAGTAGAGTAAGTGACCAGAATCTAGGGCCATCTTCTCCTCCCCCTGTCTTCGGATATCGGATAGCCCTACGATATGCCAGTTAATGTGACTTAGCTCTTCTTCCAAGTCAGTGATGTGCTCGTCCAACCGCAGAGAACGTCCGTTGTACGTCGCCAAAAATAGCTTTTTGTGGTACCCTACCGTAGCCCAGGGATTGTAATGGGTGCCTTCAATGCCAATGTAAAATAGTACAAGGACACGGCGAATCGAGGGTAGGATCATTCGGCTATGGGTGCAGGAATCACAGGGGGCAAATGCTAGTCAACTTTTTCGAGACCCGGGGCCTCTTTTTGATGAATTCATTTTTCCAGAGGAAGTGGACTTGGCGAAGCCCCAATAATGTCACCAGGAATGAGATCGACTTCATTATGACTGATAAGCGCCAAATATTCAGAGATGTCTCTGTGATCAGTAGGTTTAACACCGGTAGTGATAACCGACTGGTAAGAGGCACTCTGAATATAAAAGTAAAATTTTTTAATTGGTAAATTATTTTGTAGCTCATTATGATTACGATTGTCTTTACACGCTTTATACTAGCTACAATTGTATCCAAGTAGACTAAGTATATATGTAACGGAATCCTTCAACGTAATGTTCACCACCTTCAAGACATCCGATTTACTTGAATATTTACACACGTATCAAGGACCTATGATCACCAGGTTCACCAAGATATTAAAAAATATTAGTTATCATTTTAGATTATATTTTTTATGTGGTCTTAATTTGTAATCGAATATTTTATTATAAGTAGGTACGTTTGATGCTGTGTCGAGACTAAAAGCATAAAATAAATTATATTTAAAAATAACACGCTTAATTAGCTAGGCGAACTAAAAAGTTGAAAATAATATTAATTTCATTGCGAAAAATTATAACTAAAAAAAACTAAGAAATATCACGTTTTAAGGTTAAGTTTTTCAAATATGATTCCAAGATCGTTGAATCTAATAAATTCATTGGCAGACTGTTTAACGAAGAAAGGATGTATGCCAGACCCTTAGAACAGTCAAGATTTTTAATAAAAAATATCGATATTTCGAAATTTTGTTTCAATATATCAAACTCCGATATTGATATATTTAAAAATATCGATATAACGAAAATCCGATATTTTTAAAAATATCAACATCCCTAGTTATTAGCTTGTTTACTTGCATGTGACGTCACATCAGCGCCATTACAGAAATAGCGTTTTTGCCGCGGTTTTGGAGATTTAAACATTAACATTGATTTTTATTAAAAATACTGTATATTTTCCTGAAATATCAATGTAGTTTGCTTATTATGTAATAAAGAATAGTTTTAAATCATTTTCGAAAATTAGTCAAATAGCCTAGTATGGTACCCTGGTGACCGCATGCGGCCAGCTTGTTTATGGTGGTATCCATAGTTTTACTGCCAGCCTATTAACAGGGACAACTCAAAAACATTAAAACAAATCTTACCACAAACATTTTATTAACCGACTTCAAAAAAAGGAGGAGGTTAACAATTCGTCGGAATCTTTTTTTTAATGTATGTTACCCGATTACTCGAAGACGCCTGGACCGATTCGAGATATTCTTTTTTTGTTTAAAAGGGTATACTTTCCAGGTGGTCCCATTGGCACCAAGTCAGGACCTGATGATGGGATCTCAGAAAAATCGAGGAAAACCTTCAAATTTTATAGAGACGCATAATTTGTTTTTCATTGAAGTCGGTGTACTTTTTATGAATTAAAAAAACTTTTACTTATAATTGTGTGCGTACAAATATTGTGCATATAGACCAAAGAACAATTGTAAACATCTAGATACTGTGCGTGGCTGAATTGGTAAGAATCTTATTACAAATGGCTTTTGACATTAGTCACTTTATACGACAAATCCCATAATTTACATGCTAATTCCTTATCTTGCGCACTTTTAGACGTCTTACTTTCACGACAATCGACGAAATATTTGCCGGTAGTTTCTTTCAATTCTGGAGACACGGCCAAATGTATTAATGATTGGGCTCCTTGCCACGGAGTCCTGTAAATCATTATAAAGAGCGGTACAAAAGCAAACATATTGCTCAATAAATCTGTGTTAACTATTCCTGGATGTAAAGAGTTGGCAGTCACGCCAGTTACTTTCAATTTTTCACTTAATTTGTTTGTAAACAATATATTGGCTAACTTTGTGTCTGAATACAATCTGATAAACTCAAAATAATTCTTTGCCTGTTTATGAAACGTGTTCACATTCACTTTTCCGAAATTATGCGCTATTGATGAAACGTTTATAATGCGACTCGGCGCAGATTTCTTTAACAAGGGAAGAAGTAATATTGTTAGTAAATATGGCGCAAAATAGTTGACTTGTACTTCAATCGGCAAGTTATCTTCAGTTAATGAGTTGTCTAATTGAGCTGTGCCGGCATTGTTGATTAAAACATCGAGTTTCGATTCACTATTGAGAATATCTTCAGCAAAATTTCTAACAGAATGCAACGAGCACAAGTCTATTTGTTTGAAGAGAACGTTTGTATTTCCAGTTGCTTGTATGATGTCATTTATTGCTTTGGTGGCTTTCTCTACGTTTCTGCAGGCGAGGATCACTCTGGCGCCACGCTCGGCCAGGTTTTTGGCGGCTTCATAGCCAATACCAGTGTTTGCTCCCGTGACTATAACCACTTTCCCCTCCATTTTAGTGTCACACGTACACATTCGACACGATAGTCTGTAAAATAGTTTAAATACCGGTAATATTGCAATTACAATAGTTATAGAAATTAAAGAATTCATTTTGGATTGATACTATTTGCGAAAATGGTTGAGGCACTATTTTTATTATACACTGACTGAACAGCTTTTGCGCTTTTAATGTCTTCTTAGTTTCGAATTAAGCAACTTACTAGTAATCGTATGTACTTATATAATATATGGTAATATAAAAACATACATACAATGGTATTGTATAGCCTAGCTTTTCTCACAGGTCTGGTTGTCTGATTTAAGTGTATCGGTATCCTACATTACATTAGATTATTCATTGATAACTCTCGGTCGAAAAATAAGTATGCACACTCATATAATTTATATTTTTTAAATCATTATGCAAGCTCTAAAACACCTACAAATTTGCAAAGATGAGCGACCGCATAAAACGAATACACAAGTAAACACAAGATATTTATTGTTTGCAAGTTTTTCTTCCTAGTGAGTTTCTTTTGTCCCCTGTCCGGTTACATGTGTATTTTTTTACTTTATTCAATATAGTCCGCCGAGGTATTCCACCTGTTTCTGCCTCCCGACTTGACATTCTGTTATTTTCTACCAAGTAGATTGCTAATCCTAATACTGAATAATTTCTATATGGTTTCGATCCCAATACTCTTCTTTTTTTTAGGCTTAGTATTATTCATTCTGAAATAAATATTAATAATTATCACGGAGGTGACAACCATAGCGGTATTACTTTGGTGGGCAAAGTCGTAAAATCTGTTTCAGAAAAACTGATTTAACATTGCAAACCACCATATTATCTAATCTATGTCGATATTATATAATCTATATCTATTTGCCGTAAAAATCCTAACCTCAAAATAAAGTGACTAGTGACATACATTGACAACTGACAGCTGTCGCGTGTTAACTGCTCATCGTGAATGTCAAACCAGTGTTACTATCTACAAAATTAAAAACATACCATAATTCGGTGTTGCCAATGAAGAAAAAGGTACAAAGTAGTAGAAAATAAAAATGGACATGGACAAAAACAGTTACGGAAAACCTGCATGAACCGTTAAAACCTCTCATAGAAGAGAACAAAACATTGAAGTTTGAAGTGACTAAACTTAAATCGGATTTAAAACGCTTGGACATAGAAAAAAGAAGCAACAACCTCATATTCTTCGGAATTGAAGAAGAAAACGAAGCGGGCAAACCGGCTCATAAAATTATAATAAACACAATACAAAAGCAAATGAATCAGAAAATCGACAGAAATAAACAAAGCTTACCGTCTGGGGAAAAAATGCAACAAACCACAACCAATTTTGGTCAACTTTGTTATTAACTGGAAGAAAAGGGAAGTTATTAAAAGAAACTTGTCGAACCTCTGTACGTAAAAGAGGACTTCAGCAAAGAAGTGTTGGAAAAAAGGAAGCAATTACAGCCACAACTTGAGAAGGAAAGGAAAAAAGGCAATATCGCTTATCTGAAGAACGATGTTCTTGTAGTTAAGAAAGGTCCTAGAGACCTTAGTCGAGAGAAAAGGAAGCGAGAAACTTCGATGTCACCACAGCAACTTAATCTTACGAAAAAAGAAACTATTAAAGAAGCTCCAAATAAAATAAACAAAAATAACAAAATATATGACTATATGAGAGCATGCTCTAATTCAACATCTGAAACAACATCAAAAAACTAATAACAAGCATCGGTAACTGGAAAAACAAACATAAAGTAACAAAACAAACTGTATTAAGAGAAAGAAAACATCCTCCAAGACGGCTGGTCCCCGCGGAGAAAAATTACCACCACCCTTCAGTATACACACAACAAAAAAGAAATAAACTATATATAGCAACTTTAAACACACTAACATTGCGAACTTGTGCCAGATCAACAGAGCTAAAATTAGCCTTAAGAGAAATTAACTAGGATATACTAGGTATGAGCGAAGTCAGACGATATGGCGAATGCATAGAAGAACACGACGAATTTATATTCGACTACAAAGGAGTTGTTAAAGGCCAATACGGAGTAGGGTTTTTAGTAAAACCATACCTTAAGAAACATATTTTAGAATTTATAGGAATCTCGGACAGAATAGCGATATTGAACATGACCCTGCCAAGGCATGATGGAAGCTGGTCGATTTTACAAATATACGCCCCAACTGAAAGCAGAGACGATACAACTAAAAGCATATTCTACAATGAACTCAGTACTGCCCTGCAAAGAGCCCATAAGAATATCATTCTAATGGGTGATTTCAACGGGTGAGTAGGTATACAAAGACAAGGTCTAGAAAAATTACTAGGTAAATTTGGAAACGAAATGATAAGCCCCAATGGAGAAAAAATAATGGATATGGCCCTTCAACACGATATTTATTTTATGAATACTTTCTTCAAGAAAAAAATATCTAAAAGATGGACTTGGATTTCACCAGGTGGTCAGTACAAAAATGAGATCGACTATATTGCCTCAAATAAACCTAAAATATTTCAAGATGTGGCAGTCTCACAGCAATTCAATTTCAATAGCAATCATAGAATGGTCAGAGCGTCAATAAATTAAAAAAATACGAAAGTAATAAAACGCTTTCCCCGCGACAACAAAAAAAAGACCTCAAGACACTAAGCTCACTCTGCGTATATCGGACTACAATAAATAATTTAATATCGACTTAATTGAAGGTAGAAACGTTACATATGAGTCGTGTACTTGTAGAACTAAGGCGGCAAAGTAGGGCAGACTTATATTTTGGCAATTTAAAACAACACAGCTGCATGCTGCTAAATATTTTATTTTAATCTGAGGAGATATTTAATTTAATCAATGACAACAACAATTATAAACAATAAGCTTGCAAAATCTTATTAAATTTTCTAGATTGCCGAGTTTGAACCACAAGGGTAAATTGGCCGCCTTAGCTACTCAACTCCTGCCAACTTTGCCATTTTTACTGTCACCGATTTCATGAGAAATAGGATTGTTGATTTGACAGACGCTTCTGATTGGTTGATAGTGTTAGATAGCCGACTTTGGTTCTAAAGTAAGTTTTATTCTGTGTTTTAGAAGGGTTTACAGACGAAAAAACAAATTATGCGTCACTATAAAATTTGTTTTTCTTTGATTATTCTGAGATCCCATAATCAGATCCTGACTTGGTGCCAATGGGACCACCTGGGAAGTATACCCTTTTAAACACATAAAGAATTTCTGGAATCGGTCCAGGCGTCTTCGAGTAATCGGGTAACATACATAAAATCTATTATGAGCCTTGAAAATACCAGAGATTCCAATGAAAGCATTGCGACTCAGAGCTTGTACACTGAACTCATTGAGTCTTGTCCAGGTACTAGTAATTTAATATCACAAACACACACAAACACAGTAAGCCACAATAAATTAAAGAAATATATTAAAATTAATAGTATTATTAAGAAAATAAAAAAATCAATTAGATATAAAAAATGTGCACAAAGTGTTAAAAAATTTATAAATGAACGTAGAGATTTATTATCAAGTTTGCATGAGTACAGTAACCAAATAAGTAAAAATAGACAACATTATGAGCATGCAACTCATTGCCTGGAACTTGAGATCTTAGACCTGCAATCCACTATTACCTCTATAGCTAAAAAGTATGAGGACAGTAAATTGCAGATTAAGGAGCATATTTTAGCCACCTCCGAGCTCCTCAAACTGAGCAATGAAAATATGGAGCGGTTTGAATCACTCACTAACAACTATGAGTGTAAGTGTTATCAAACTGTAACACCTGTCAAACTGCAGTGTAGGTCTGAACAGCAGTGCACTGTTAATTTAACAAGTTCAGTTGTTAGTAATGTCATAGTACAGGAGTCTAGTTATAATGCATCGAAAAGAAACACTCACAAACATTACATTATTACAGACAAACTAGGATTAGGCCTAGGTACCTTGTTGAATCAGTATACACAGCAATCTCTTTTAAATATATGTTCACCCGGAGCTAGTATTGATTATATTAATCAAAAAGTTAATTTAATTTGCCAAAATAATAAATCGGACATAACTATGTTGATATTACTCGGAGACAGCCTGTCTATAAATAAAAATGACATCTTAAATATGGTTAATACAATGACCAAATTTAATTCTAACACAAAAAATAAATTTATTCTATGTGCCTTTCCATACTCGAATATTTTGACTAAAGAACAAAACAGGCACATATATGACATGAACATGTTAATGTACAACATTTCTTGTTATAATCAGGCTATTTCCTATTTTGACACAAATGTTTTTATTAAGAAATTTAAATTAACAAAAGATACTATGTATCTGCCTTATGTATATAAGAAAGATCTTGCTAAAACATTAGCATTTTATTTATTAAGTATTGACACAGATAACAGTAGTTTATCTAAGTATTCTTCAAACATTAGCTTGACTAATGATGATTGTTTACATAGTGACATAGGTACTTGTAGTACTGTTTCTAATTCAAATGTTAGTATACCTACTAACAATATTCTTTACACACCTAATAGTTTAAACTAAAGGGTGCGACAAGGGGCAGGCTGAATTGTTTGAATGCAGTTCATCAAAATATACAAGGTCTGCCCGGCAAAGATTTAGAAATAAGTTTATTTTTGGAAAAATATAATGTTCATGTTTTCTGTGTAACTGAACATTGGCTTAAAAATTATGAACTGACATATCTTAATAATGAAAAATTTGTAGTACAAAGTGCGTTTGTAAGAGATACTGCTATCCGTGGTGGTTCTTTGATTATTGTCTCTACCACTCTGAAATCAAGACCTAGACAAGACATAGTAAATCTCTCTATCGAGCGCACTGTTGAGTTGTCTTGTGTCGAGCTTGAGCGATATATTGTAATTTGCGTTTACCGGCCCCCACTTAGTGATTTGAATTTATTTGAATCAGTTATAGAAGATGTACTTACTAAAATTTGTGTTACTAAAAAGAATATAATTGTTTGTGGCGATTTTAACATTAATATCCTAGAGGGAAAGTCAGCTAGTAGTAGATTGCTGAATTTATTTAAATCATTTGACTTAAAGCATATATTTAACGCACCAACTAGGATAACATCACATTCATCAACTTGCCTTGATAATATATTCTCCAACTGTGATTCAACTAGCCACATGATTCTCAGTAATTTAACTTCTGATCATTATGGGCAATTTGCAGCTTTTAAAAATAGTGAAGAAATACAGTATGCGGAAATAACTTGCAGGCCTATTACAGACATGGGAATCAACATTTTTAGGAACAGTATTGTTAGCAGACTAAATCCCTCATTGTTAAAAGCCAAAGATCCTAATAAAAATTATAAGAGTGTATTTAATTTAGTTAAAAATGAATTTCATAATACATTTAAAAAGAAAAAATTAAATGTTATAGGTACTTCCAAGTTTAATGAATGGGCGACTCCAGGAATTTATAAAAGTCGAGCTACTCTGTATGAGTTGTATGGAATGAAAATATATAAATTTGATAGCGAATTCCTACAATACGTTAGAGACTACTCTAAGATATTTAAAAAAGCATGTAATCAAGCAAAAGCAAATTTTATAAGCAGGAAAATTAAAAACTCGTGTAACAAAATTAAGTCGACATGGGATATTATAAATAAAGAAACTGGGAATTTACGAACACGCGATAACCAGTTAGTTGCTCATGCATTTAATGATTTTTTCGCGAACATACCTGTAGCTACTACTTGCTCCTTAAATTCTTCACCTAGTCGTGCTGTATCTTTGCTGCGTGAGAGCGTGTCGCAGTGTAAATTATTATTTAAATTCGAGCGCATAGCTCCCGCTGAAGTAATCAGTATTGTAAAAACTTTAAATCCAAAAAATACGGGTGATTTGTGGGACATTTCTGTAAATTTTCTAAAAAAGATAATAGATCTAGTAGCTCCCTACCTTACGGTAATTTTTAATAAGTGTATAGATACTGGTATCTTTCCAGATCTGATGAAATATAGTAAAATTATACCTTTATATAAATCAGGTTCGAAAAAAGACCCCGGTAATTTCCGGCCCATCTCAATACTACCGACCTTTAGTAAGATTTTTGAGAAACTTATACTGAAGCAGTTGATTAACCATTTCAAGGCTAACAACCTCTTGCACGCTAATCAGTTTGGTTTCTCAAAGGGTCGTTCGACTGCAGACGCGGGAGTTGCACTCATTCAACACATATTTGATGCGTGGGAGAGGTCGCAGAACGCCATTGGAGTTTTTTGTGATCTTTCGAAGGCATTTGATTGTGTGCACCATGACACGCTCTTACGGAAACTTCGTCATTACGGCATACACAACATTGCTCTTGACGTTGTTTCTTCGTACCTGCACCAAAGAGTTCAGTGCGTAGATCTGAATGGAGTGAAGTCCGAGGATCTTCCTGTACGACTGGGAGTGCCACAAGGTTCTATACTGGGTCCGTTCTTGTTTCTAGTGTATATTAATGATTTACCTTTTTATTTAAAAAACATGTGCAATACAGTGCTATTCGCTGATGACACTTCACTCGTTTTCAGAGTGGATAGGAATAGAGATAATTTTGACGAAATTAATAGTACACTTTCACAAGTAACTCAGTGGTTTACGGCAAACAATCTTGTACTTAATGCCAAGAAAACTAAATGTGTAAAATTTGTAATGCCAAATGTCACAAATCTAGGACCCAATATAGTTATGAACAATGAGGTTTTAGAAACTGTTGATTCTACCGTGTTCCTAGGCATCACATTGGATAAGAAACTCCAGTGGGGCACGCATATTTCGTGCTTAGCTGGGAAACTTAGCTCTGCAGTGTATGCCATTAGGAAAGTTAGACAATTGACTGATGTAGAAACTGCTCGTCTTGTTTACTTTAGTTACTTTCACAGTCTTATGTCTTATGGTATTTTGTTGTGGGGTAAGGCTGCTGATATTGAGAGCATTTTTATATTACAAAAACGAGCAGTTCGTTCAATTTATCAGTTCAGTACAAGAGTCTCCTTAAGAGATATCTTTAAAGATATAGGTATTTTAACTGTTGCGTCCCAATATATTTATGCAAATGTTATATACATAAAGAAAAATATCAGTTTGTTTAAAAAGAAAAGTGATATACATACTCTAAATACTAGATACAAGCATAAACTGTGTATGCCGTATTTTCGCTTGCAAAAAGTACATGCTTCTTTTGTGGGGCTTAGTATTCGTTTCTATAATAAGATTCCTGAGCCCGTGCAAATATTGCCCATCGACCAATTCAAAGTCGAACTAAAAAACTTTTTAGTGAAAAGGGCTTATTACAATATAACGGAATATTTAAATGATAAACAACCATCGCCGCTCAGCTAAACACAGCAACACACTGATAGGTACTTATTTTATATAATGTATTTCGGTTTGATGTATATTGTTTTCACAGGACGCCGGAGTCGTAATAGTCTTGGCTTCTTGTTTTTTTAAAGCTTTTTTCTTGTGAATTTTTATCTCTATCATTCTTTGACGCGATTAAGGTATGTCATGCTCGCTTAAGGGTCTGTGCTTGCGGCGGCGTTATGTGCCGGGTCGGTCACTTCCCTGTGTCATGGTTGAGGAGGCCGACGGCTGGCACATGCGTCATACTCGTGAACGGGTGCTGCTTGTGTGGACTGGTCTACCTGGATTGCTCATTGATTGTTAGTTAGAGAAAATAAATAACAGGTTGTATAGCCTCATTTACGACTCTGCCTTGTATTAACATGTACCGTACCGTTTTTTTTTTTGTTTCATGTGAATGTGACTTGTTTAAGGATGTATGTTTTTATAATGTAAATTATTTTCTAATGTAAATTGTAATGACAAGTTACAAAAGACCTACGGCTGAGTTTCTTGGTGCTTCTTCTCAGACCAGTGGGCATTTCCGAAGCACCAGTAGACCTTAACATTATTATGACATGTAAAAAGTGCCCATAGTGGCCTAATTTACAAAATAAATGATTTGATTTGATTTGATTTGAAAAAAAAAGATTCCGACGAATTGTTAACCTTCTCCTTTTTTGAAGTCGGTTAAAAAAAGTTAAATAAAGAACAATAAAATCAGTAAAAATAGTTTTATTCAAATTCGAATACAATATTGGACATCTTGTTTTAAAGTAATCACAATGAACTAGACATTTGCATCGTAGGATTTATTAATACATTGTAGACAACTTAGTTTTGCGATACATCGATGCTAAAAACTATTGTACCTATGAAGGACAGAGATTGTGTGAATTTATCAATATCTTTTGGAAAATATTTATTTATTTATACTTCATATACACAACATTATTTAAGCGGGCTTAATGCCGCCGCCATCTTTTGGAAAATGTTTTTATTTATACTTCATATACACAACATGATTTAAGCGGGCTTAATGCCGCCGCCATCTTTTGGAAAATATTTATTTATTTATACTTCCTCTACACAACATGATTTAAGCGGGCTTAATGCCGCCGCCATCTTTTGGAAAATATTTATTTATTTATACTTCCTCTACACAACATGATTTAAGCAGGCTTAATGCCGCCGCCATTTTGCCTATCTCTATGCCATTTGGGTTTCGAACATACGACTTTCGTCTTGACAGTCCGTACTAAAATCAACTAACTAGGCTATCGCTGTTTTTAAACATTTCTGCTTTTCAAACTACAATATTATTTTTTAAATTGTTTCATGCGATAGTACGAAGAAACAAGTTCTTATTGTGTGTTTTTTTACAGATGAAACGAGATATAAGGAAAAACCAACTAAACCAAGCGCTGCGCGTTCCGAACACAGGCATAGGAAAAGATGAAACCAAGAATATAAGTTTACGTAAAAATGTGATAAAATTTTTGTATTAAAATAACAATGTGCACAACCAAGGAACATAGTCATTTAAAATAACTATATTATGAAATTTGAAAAATCAAATTGTGAACGTTTTGCGGAAAACAGTTTTGATCAATAAATGTATTTATTGAAATTAATAAATGTATTGAAAAATCATATTATGTTTTTTTACTTTGATTAGAACTAAAGCATTATTCATGAACATGATTCCATCAAACAGTGCCAAAACATAATATTCACATGAGTACTTATTTAGAAATTAGGTCTATTTAAGTCTATTTTTTTTGCTACACATTACTTATCCTATTAAAACTATACATAAATACAGTACCGTCAACTACTCAAATTAAATATTACCCCGTACGCCCATACTGCGACCATATTCACGACTATTCTACCTACCTGTCTTTAGGAACACATTAAAGGTCACAGCTCATTAGAGTAGAGTTGCCAACCCCGAAATTCAAGGATTTTTAGTTTTTGAAGTTAGAAAAACCAGGACAATTCAATTTAAAAACAGGACACATCTTTTGCGAGCTGAGACGGATGAGCCCAAGGATTGCAAAAGTGATGTGCTAATTTTAAAATACAGGACCTTATCAGGGCGCTTTGAAAACCCAGGACGCTGCCTGAAAACCCAGGACGCTGCTTAAAAATTATTCAGGACCAAAACCAGGACATGTCCTGGGAAAACAGGACGGTTGGCAACTCTACTCTAATGAGCTGTCACCTTAATGGTATGGTACCCTGCTGACCGCATGCGGCCAGCTTGTTTATGCTTGTAACCATAGTTGTTTTAGTGCCAGCCTCTTAACACGAACAACTCAAAGAAACAACATTACAACAAATCTTAGCACAAACATTTTTACTAGCTATTTTATACAACAAATCCCGCAATGTATGAGCTGATTGTGCATCAGAGAAGACTTTCATAACAATCAAAGAATTATTTGTCGATGGGTTTGAACATGCTTATAGCTATTTTTAATTGTGTGCGTACAAATATTGTGTATATAGACCAAAGAACAATTGTAAACATCTAGATACTGTGCGTGTCTGAATTGGTAAGAATCTTATTACAAATGGCTTTTGACATTAGTCACTTTATACGACAAATCCCATAATTTACATGCTAATTCCTTATCTTGCGCACTTTTAGACGTTTTACTTTCACGACAATCGACGAAATATTTGCCGGTGGTTTCTTTCAATTCTGGAGACACGGCCAAATGTATTAATGATTGGGCTCCTTGCCACGGAGTCCTGAAAATCGGTATTACGAGCGGTACAAAAGCAAACATATTGCCCAATAAATCTGTGTTAACTATTCCTGGGTGTAAAGAGTTGGCAGTCACGCCAGTTCCTTTCAATTCTTCACTTAATTTGTTTGTAAACAATATATTTGCTAACTTTGTGTCTGAATACAATCTGATAAACTCAAAATAATTCTTTGCCTGTTTATGAAACGTGTTCACATTCACTTTTCCGAAATTATGCGCCATTGATGAAACGTTTATAATGCGACTCGGCGCAGATTTCTTTAACAAGGGAAGAAGTAATATTGTAAGTAAATATGGCGCAAAATAGTTGACTTGTACTTCAATTGGCAAGTTATCTTCAGTTAACGAGTTGTCTAATGGACCTGTGCCGGCATTGTTGATTAAAACATCTAGTTTGGATTCATTATTGAGAATATCTTCAGCAAAATTTCTAACAGAATGCAACGAGCACAAGTCTATTTGTTTGAAGAGGACGTTTGTATTTCCAGTTGCTTGTATGATGTCATTCGTTGCTTTGGTGGCTTTCTCTACGTTTCTGCAGGCGAGGATCACTCTGGCGCCACGCTCGGCCATGTTTTTGGCGGCTTCATAGCCAATACCAGTGTTTGCTCCCGTGACTATAACGACTTTCCCCTCCATTTTAGTGTCGCACGTACACATTATACACGATAGACTGTAAAACAGTTTAAAGACTAGTAATATTGCAATTATAATAGTTATTGAAATTAAGAAATACATTTGGGCTGATACTATTTGCGACAGCGGTTATTATTAATGCACTGAGCGAATAGACAACGCGCTTTTAATATGTCCTCTTAGAGTCAAAACAAGCAACTTACTGGTAATCATATGTACGTAACATAATGTACCGTAATGGTAATATATATAATATACATACAATGGAATTGTATGTGTATTATTATAGCTAGCTTTTCTTGCAGGTCTGCTTGTCTGAATTAAGTTTATCGGTATCCTAGATTACATTAGCTTATTCGTCGATAACTCACGCTCTAAAAATAAGTATGCATCCTCATTTTATTTCTATTTTTAACCCTTCATGCAAGCTCTATAAATTACATAATTTAAATTACTTAATATAACATCTACAAATTTGAAAAGACGAGCGACCGCATTAAACAAATAAACACAAGGTATTTATTTTATAAATAACTAGCTATTGTCCACGGCTTCGCCTGGGTGGTAGTTATTTTTGAAAGAAAAGGTATACAATCCATGTAGACATCTTAAGCTATTACATCTTTCTATATTATGCTATCCCACAGGAAACGTGCAATTCCAAGATAAAAAGTAGCCTATGTCATTCGCAGACCCCTCAACTAAAACTATGCAAAAAATCATGTCACCCCTTGCTCTGTGTAAAACAAAAACAAAACTATCCCACGGGATCCGTTCATTTTCCGAGATACAAAGTACCTTATGTGCTATTCCAGACTATAATCTATCTGTGCCAAATTTCAACCAGATCCGTCCAGCCGTTCTGGTGTGATTGAGTAACAAACATCCATCCATCCATCCAAACATTTGCATTTATAATAGTAATACGATTAGGGATGATTATGCAAAAATGAAACACGTATTAATTACCAAAAGCCTAAATATGAATTTTCAAATCCCTAATTTGAGGTATATGTATTGCCCATACACATTATGAACTCCTATTTCAACCATTTCAGGGATATTTTTTGAGAAAAAAGGTAGCCTATGTCCTTCTCCAGGATATAATCTATCTCCTTGCAATATTGCTTTATAATTCGGTCAGCCGTTTAGACGTGAAAAGGTAACAAACAAACAAAATACATACAAACAGAGTTACTTTTTTATGGTAAATTTACAGCTAAAGCCTAAAATCTAATTTTGGTCAATTGTTCGTAGCCGTGATCAAAATTCCAGGAAACCAAAATGTACGACAACTCCACGGACTCAGAATGAATGCCATTGTTCCAGCTGATTCTTTTAGAGAATCTTGTCACGTTTAGAGAATGAGATCAGCGGATAAGAGCCATCTATTGATTGCATTGGTTAACAAATATCCTAATTTTTTCAAATTAAAAAAAAATCATTTTTTGTGTTCTATATCGATAATATAACAAATTAAAAACAAAATTTTTCAAAAACAAACAACAAGACAAAGTGCCTCTTCAGCTTTATCATAGTAATTTATTAATTTATTGGTTAATTTTTCTTCAACCTCCTGTATTGCAATATAACTATTAAATTTGAATGTATTATATTGTTATTATTTTCGTAGGAAAATGTTAGAGACAAAAAATTATGGGCGTATTATAATATTTTGCAATAATAAAACGTTATAATCCGAACACAGACATAGGAAAAAATTAAATCAAGAATAACTTACTGGCACACGTCACGCGTGAAATTACACATTATCACAATACCGTCGAACAACCAAATTAAACGTTGCCCTGTACACCCACAGTGCGACCACATTCCCGACCATGACCATTCGCCCTATAAAATTAAATAAAATAAAAATCTTTATTCATCATGTAGGCATATAAAAGGCACTTATGACAGGTCAAAATACAAATGGAAATTCTCCATACGGGAATGAGTAATTATGGTTGGTGGCGTAGGAACTTGGAAGGTACCATCAAGGGCTGGTAGGCAGGGATACAACGTCGAGGATAGGACTGGAAAAGGAGAAAAGAGGATGACCGGAAAATGAAAGGAATCATGATCGTCGGTAAAGGAACTGACGGGAAATGATGATCAGGACAGGAATGGGAGGGGAGAAGTTGAAAGGAAACAGGACGGATTTGGAAGGAAAGTAAACCCTAGTCTAGCTAACCTACCAGCCTTTCACTAACTATCTAAGCGATGACGACCCGAAGAAGAAAGGCAGAAAGAAACTCCGGGCTTATTTTTTTCGTCATCAATTGTAACTTCCAGCCCAGAATGGATCCTATCACCTATCTTAACAGAAGAACCTACAGAAGTAACATTGTCAATAAATACTTTTTGTTACCGATTTGTTAGGTATGAGGACATTAACTTTAGCCCTGGGCCGCGAATTCCATAGAAATTAAGTTTTAAAATGAGAGTGCTATGATCAACGCAATCAAATGCCTTGCGATTTGCCTTGCAATGTGCTTTTCCAGACTATAATCTATCTCTGTGCCAAATTTTAAGTAGATCCGTCCAGCCGTTGTAGCGTGATTGGATATCAAACAACCATGCATCCATCCAAACATACGCATTTATAATATTAGTAGGATTACTTTATTTATGCTTCTTAATTTATAATTTAAAAATATTATGAGAGTTGACATATCGACTAAGTTTACAATTTCATAAACTTTATGCCAGTGTAGCATTTTGGGTGGTTTATGTGGTAACACTGTCGTTTATGCAAGACTCAAATAGTGTTGTAGATAAACTTATAAAGGTTATCGATAAAATTACTAATCCATCTGGACTGTCTTCTAAACACATACTTTTAATGTAAATAGTTCTAACACACTAGGAATGTCACAAAATATGACAAAACCAGAATAAAGTATTTGTCAAAAAAATGTGATCCTAAAAATGTATCCGGTATATTTAAAAAATATTTAGGTATGAATTTGGGCGCCATTCATTTATTACGTAAGATGATGTAGGGGGGGAGTCGATCATGTCTTATTTTTTCTTACAAGGGGTGGGAGGGAGTCTTAATAGTTCTTACGTAAGATCACACAAATGCGAAAAGTTAGGATTATACTTTGAAAAAGCGTGGGCCATGCCTATAATTTTAAAAACAAGTAACTTAGATTTTTTTATATTTTTTTGTTAACCGGTATGACTTGCCTTTTCACCCGGTTCCGGCTTGACGTCGACTTTTGGGACACCCTGTATTTATGTCGAGATCTCAAGCCCTTTTTATATGCTCTTCATAATAGATAGCCGTTAGCCGGCTACCAAAACAGGCGATAATCGCTCTCAATGACATACAATAATTTCATTCGCAGCATTTGCTAATCGCATTCGTTACCAGTAACACTGTATTTCTTGGCTCCGCTTATTTAATTTGAGATTTTATGGAATAACAGAACACTCCATTTTCTTACAAACTATATACCATTGGAAAGGTCGTGTTGTGTACTTTCCGGTGGTATATTTGCTGAGGTATAATTGGAATACCTCAAAACGAGTGAGTAATCAACATTCTAAAATAATTTGCAACGGCCGTCATTGTTGTGTTGCATGTGCTGACATACCTGAAAAACGCTACTCTACAATTAGTGTTGACCAAAAAAAATGGAAGTGTCACGGATGATGTGCAAAGCAACCAAAAACTGATAACAGTAATACACCTTTACGTCCCATTGACTCACCCGGGAAGTCAAGGAACAATAATGACTCGCTACCTTTTAATGACAATATTACGCATCGAAAAAAGCCACTGTTGATACTAGCGCAATTAGTGGAAGTTCCGGCTTAAACTCTTCCGCGTCAGTTATTACAAAGAAAGACGCTAGGGAAATAATAAGAGAAGAATTCAATGTCATGAAATTGGCTTTAGCACAGGAGCTTAACCAAACACTTAAGCAGATGGTGAGAACCGAATTTCAATCTCGAAAATCAATTCATAAAACAGGAAATAACTGCTTTGGATAATAATGTTTGTTTCTGAATGAAAATTATGAAACCACGAAATCCGCCATCGCCAAATACCAAGACACACTGGGAGAGCTAAAGAAAGAGAACGTTCAGTTAACATATACGTTACAGGATCTGCAAATCAGGCTTCAGGTTGCTGAGCAGCATAACCGTTCTAACAATCTTGAGATAGAGTGTGTCCCCGAGCACAAACAGTAAAACTTGCTATCTTGCACTCGTGTGGTAAAAAGTAACAGAGACGACAAGAGACCTCGCTCAATCTTTGTTAAATTGGCTACCTCTAGGCTTCGGGATACATATTAGCGAAAACAATAATTTTTAATAAGGCAAATCCAAACGACAAGCTCAGTACTGCTCACATAGGCATTGGAGGTAATAAATCGCCGCTTTACATTGTTGAGCACCTTTCACCTAAAAACAAATTACACGCAGCGGTTCGCCAGATCGTCAAAGATAAAGAGTACAAATTCGTGTAGATTAAGCAAGGTCGTGTTTTCATTAGGAAAACAGAAGAAGACGAGTTTACTTATATAAGAAACCAAGAGACCAGAACCGACCTAGAACAATTCTCTGCCATATCCCGTTTGTCCAAATCATATAACTCTATTTGTGAAACGATGTATGTATGATGTATTTGTTGATAAATTGCCAAAATTCAAAAAAGCTGTTGAGGCAAAATGGTTAACTGTACATACAGCTAACCATTTTTTCTTATAGCTTGTGCCTGAAGCTTGAGACTACATTTAAAGAATACCTCATAAGTTAACTCCTCACTTCGCCCTTTAAGGGATGATTTGGTAAAAACGTTGAAACACGTATTTCTTTATTTTTTAACTAAAGCCTAAATATGAATTTTCAGACCCCTAAGTTGAAGTATTACGGATTGCCCATACAAACTTTTAACCTCTATTTCACCCCTTTCAAGATATTTTTTTGAGACAAAAGATACCCTATGTCCTTCCCTAGGATATAATCTATCCCTCTACTGAATTTCATTAGGATTCGTTCACCCGTTTAGTCATGAAAAGGTAAGAAACAGACATACAAACAACAATATTAATTTTGCTGCGGAGATATTTTAAAACTGTAATATCTCCTAAGATATTCATTGAAATCAAATGACGTAAAGGGCAACTTTGTTCAAAATTAAATACTTGTGATGAATAAAGTATTTATTTGGATAAGGATTAATACCATGTTTATAAAAACCCCTTTCCAAATAATACATTGTTTCAGAACAAATTCGATAACCATTAAAAAGGTTATAGTGAGCCAACCGAAATAGATAGACATATGCTATCGCGGACTTTTTTTAGAACTTTTTAAGAGGAACAATTTCGTCGTACATGATTGTTATGTAACTTTAACCGTTAACGCAGCGTACGCAACGGAAGCTTTCAAAAGGAATCTATTTTCCCCGTTTTTGCAACATTTTTCATTGCTGCTCCGCTCCTATCGTCGCGCTATCCTATATCGCGCTCCTCGATAAATGGGCTATCCAAAACTAAAAGATTTTTTCAATTCGAACCAGTAGTTCCTGAGATTAGCCCGTTCAAATAAACAAACAAACTCTTCAGCTTTATATAATAGTATAGATTAAATAAATTAAAGGCGTATTATTTAAAAAAAAATCTAAAAAATAAAGATTTTATTTTTGCTTATTTGGCTTGTATTTTTCTCAGTACTCATTACCTTTATTATCTTTACAGTATTTCGATTAAATTAGAAATATTAATTTACACTATTTTTAACTATACCTCTCTACTTCCGTCCCTTTTCACGAAATCACACCCAGAGATTGCAAGAAAGCGATAGAAAAGATGGTACACATAAAAAATTATCCTTAAACATTTAATAAATTATAATTGTTTTATTTTATCTATCGATAGATAAGGACAACGCTATCTATACCTCGTGTCGACATTGCTACGCTCTACTGTTTTTACACAGTTGTCAATATATGACACTGTAAATATATTTCACAACAAGATAAATTTGTAACTGTGTGCATAAATTTGCCAGTGTTGTATGAAATGGTGTAGTGTGCGTGCGTAGCGACGTGATTACATTTTGCATTTGTGTGCACATGTTTATTTGTAGTTGTACGAAGCCCCCCACCGACATTGCTGAATTTTTTGTTCAAGATTCGAGCGTAATGCCGTCTCCTTTTGAAACGTCTAATACAGCGTGGTGACAACAGAAGTCACTGATTAAAAGAATTGAGTGATTTATTTCCTTTTTATCCATACTAATACTATAAATGCGAAAGTAACTCTGTTTGTTTGTTACCTCTTCACGACTAAACGGCTGAATGGATTGTAATGAAATTTGGTAAGGGAATAGATTATATCCTGGAGAAGGACATAGGCTATCTTTTTTCTCAAAAAACAACCTTGAAAGGGGTCAAATAGGAGTTCAAAATTTGTATGGGAAATCCATAATTCCTCGACTTAGGGATCTGTAAATTCATATTTAGGCTTTTGGTAAGAAATAAAGAAATACCTACGTGTTTCAACGTTTTTGAAAAATCATCCCTAAAAGGGGCAAAGTGAGGTTAAACTTATGGGGTATTCTTTAGATGCAATCTCAAGATTCAGGCAAAACACCTGAGAGGCTGGACAATCGCTACAGGTGCAGAAGACAACTCCTTGGATTGTATACTTCTGCTCCCGAATATAACCTTCACGCAGGCGGAGCCGCGAGAAACAGCTAGTATTATATATAGGAGAATGAGAACCTACGAGAGAGTCGGACCGAGTCGGATCGTATTGTCTATAGTAGACAGCCTCCGTTGCGCAGTAGGCAAGTAGCCGGCTGTGAAACGAGAGGCCGTGGGTTCGATTCCCACACCGGGACAAATGTGTGAGTGGGTGTTGTGAGACCGAAAGTCTCTCGTAGTCCCTGATACCCACAACACAAGACTCGTATCTTAGTGTGGGATTGGGCCTATGTGTGTGGCTGTTGTGTTTATGTGTGTGAATACATGTGCACGTGTATGTGCCTGCGTATTACAAATCTTACTCGTAGGTAACTTTTCTGAAGTTTCCCTTCTACCGTGTGTGAATTGCACACACATTTCAATTGCACATACAATTCAAAATTATAAAATAATACTCTGCATCTTTTTATTTCAAAAGCATATTACTTTTATTTTATATCAAAACCAATCGCAACGACTTAAGAATTTTTTTTTTCCAAGGTTTATCCTTGTTTGAAAACAAGCACAGATAAAAATAAATTTATTGCATTTGATATTTATATGTATTTATGAAAATCTATGATATTTATGAATATGCTAAATTAAAAAAAAAAATTACATAAATATGAGTTGTTAATATAGTTAAATGTAATTTAATTTTCAAAATATAGGTACGTATTATTTTTTCTATTTTTTTATCTTTGTGCAAGCGCTAAAAATATCTACTATTTTATGTAAAATCAGAAATAAAATATGGGTTATTAAATCGCGAAATATCGTAGATTAAGCATTTACAGTCTTTCAGTTGAGCGTGATAAATATGTTTTTTACATAATGGTTTCTTAAGTTTACGCGAATATTATAGAAAAAAATTTTTTTACGGATACATAGACGCGATAGAATCCGTAAAATAATTTTATTTCAATGTTTCATACATACTAGATTTATAGTATTGTAAGAAAGTAAAAGAGAAAGGTGGATACCATAAGATGTACATAAATGACGGTTACCACTTTAGTGATCAGCCTAGTGCTTAAGGTTCACAACCCCACGTCAAGATGTACCAAGTACCACTATTGTCGCTAATTACCTTGAGCTACCTAAGTATATGGCGAATATATAGGTACATTGGTACATAGTACTGTGTCGATATATATATGTAAACTTGATGTTGTATCGAAATAATCAGGATCGATACTATCACAGATGAAATAGGACCGTTTCGTTTACGGAATTTAACTACGAAGGAAATTTGTGAACTGTCTCCCATTTAACCATCTGGCCTAGTTTTGCAATTGGTCAGATAAGTATCTGAAGACACCTCTGACGATTGGTGTCACTTGGGTCTAGTAACTGTACATCAGTATGATTTGATCTCTGAATCTAAACCTAATAGCTCCATGCAATAGCAAGAACCTAACTGCTTTACTGTTGAAAGGAAAGTTAATAGATTCTGCACTATCTCGAAAATGAATACATTGTAACTGACTTACATTTGTTTCTCCTTGAACGCTGTCTACTGCCCACTGTTAGTAACACAACACACACACACACACACACACACACACAGTTCAGTACTGAGGATAACTGCACACTGATCCAAACCGAGCAAGACTAACTCGAGAACGCAGAGGCGCTCCTATTAATAGCAAATCCACCGAGTATACATTATGAATCTACCCGTACTTCTTTTGTAAGACACCCTCGACATTTCCAATAAAAAAAGACTACCCTCACACCAAGATTAATCGTTTTCTGCCTGTAAAAGTTCGCGACTATTCGCGACAGACCCCTCTCATTAGTAGAGGAGGCCCGTGCCCAGCAGTGGGACAATGTTTAATACAGGGCTGGTATTATTATTTATTCATTATAAAATATCTTACACTAATCGTGATAAAAATAGTCTTGGATAGACAGTGTTATTTAAAAATGTGTTTTTTATTCTGTCGCTGGAAAGAAACTTTATGATAACCACTCGAGTCTCAAACGCATATTGTATAGTAATAAAGTAGGTAAATACATAAAAGCCAAAATAGTATGTAAAAACGGCCAGTGTTGCCAATATTTGTGGTGCGCCGGCGTACCATTGACACGTGACTGAAAACGCAGACCGTACATCGATCATTAAGAGATAATGGACATAGATCATCGATTAAGGGTATTTATTACCCACACTAATGACTTTCGATATGAACCATGACATAAACCATAAAAACATCGGTTGATACTGAAGTTTTTGGGAGCCCGAAATGCAGCGATTTACACATTTTATCGTAATCTTTCAACGCATTTCACCACCTTTAAGACGTCCAATTATCACCCCACGTTTATGAAATCTGTTTTTTTTAGTTTTGTTAAAATATAATATTTTTTATTATTTTAAAGGCCATCATATCTCTATGACATTATACAAAATCGAAACTCATTATATCAACCGCATTATATCAATCTTCTAGAAAAAAGATCATTCAAGGTCACCTTTATGTGACATTTTCTCGACTTTATTTTTTTTTTATTCTGGCACGGCAAAGTTACCACACTGCACCTGATGATAAGCGCAGTGCCGTCCAATTAGAGTATCGAGTAGCAAGAGATGATCTATCCCCCGCTAATCAACACGATCATGCCGGCCGGTTTCTTCACACTACGCCATGCGTAAGAATTCAGTTTGTGTTTAATCGATGATTCCTAATACTACTATACACACTGGATACACAAGCTAACTAAATTATACACATTTTGTATCCAATTATACAATCTCGCAGCCCTGCTTGGTTCTGTCGTTGTCGTCACGCGCTGTATCTGTATGGCGTGGTTGACTACGGCACCGTCCCATTGGTCGGTGTCAATGGCGTCGCATTGGGGCGCGAAATTCAATAAGGTAGTTGACTCGATTTGTTTTTATTAATTTAATCAATAAGTTACATTACCTTAAACCTATTATCGAAAGAATTTTATAAATTCGAACAAAAATAAGTAAATTAGACGCCATTCAAATCTGCTGGAAGGGGTAATTGTCAAATGACAGTAAAAGGATGCATATGTCCCGTGACGTCACGGTTGTTAGAATACCCATTACTCTGCCGTTGTGTGAGGAAGATAGCGATATGTTCCCAATACGCAACCATTTTTGGCAATATTTAAAATAAATATTGTGACCTCATTTTTCAAACAGTTTTGATTCTGTTTTCGCAGAAGAGTTTCTTTTGCGTATTATATTCGGTTGCATATCGAATAATGTACAAACTTAAACACTGTAGGAAACCACCATATTGAGTGAGTGTTACAAGGTTACTTTTTCACACTTCATATAGAATCACTAGCTGTTGCTCGCGGCCCCGCCCGCGTGGAGGTCATGTTTATATTACCCCCTTAGGGGTGGTATTTCCAAAAACCCTTTCTTAGTGGATGCCTACGTCCTACCTACCTACCGTACCTACTGTCAAAATTTCAAGTCTCTAACCCCAGCCGTTTTGGCTGTGCGTTGATCGATCAGTTAGTCAGTTTCTTCTTTTAGGTTTGTTTGTTTAAAAAAATTTCTCATTTGCAAAAAAAACGGACTGTTTTGATTTTAATTCTTCTTTAAAAAAATACGGTACCAAAATGATTTCAATCATTTGTACATGTAACTGGCCGGTTTTAAAAATGCCGTGGTGTTTAAAACAGTACGTTCTAAATTAAAATTTTCGTTTGAAGCTCGTTTTTACAGAAAACCACTTTTTATCCTACATTTTTGGTGCGAAGTTCCAAAAGATAATATCGGTTTTCATAACTTTTAGTCAATTTTTATGAATTTATTTCATATTCTTAATTGTCAAAGCTTCATTTATTGCTGTTTAGCTGTCTCAATAATGTTAGAGAAAGTGGTAAAAGCTACCAAAATTATTGCGCTGCTCGAAGAGGGTTGCAGCCAATGCTTCGTGGCTCAGAGGCTAAGTGTGAGTCGCTCGACGGTTCAAAGGAATTGGCAGCGGTATCAAGACACCGGTTCCGTCGAGAGAAGGCCTGGTTCTGGAAGAAAACCATGTACCCAACCACGGGATGATCGTTTTCTTGTGAGTCGCGCATTGAGAAATCGCAAGTCTTCGTATGTGGACCTTAAGAACAACCTCGAAGAAGTAAGAAATGTGCATATTAGTCTATGGACGGTCAGGAGGAGGCTTCTCGCGGCCAATATACGCAGTCATCGCCCGGCCCGCGGCCCTAAGTTACTCCGTGAGCACAGAGTTGCCAGGCTTAGGTTTGCTCGAAATTGTGAGTCATGGACTCAAGAAGACTGGAATAGGGTATTGTTCTCCGATGAAGCCAGGATATCTCTGTTCGGTGAAGATCGACGTCGGCGCTTTGCAGAGGCTTGTTTTGAAGAAATCACACCTTATGGTGGGGGCTCTGTTATGTTTTGGGCAGGAATAAATTCAATGGATCGTACAGAGTTAGTCTTCATTGAAAACGGCTCACTGACTGGACATCGATACATAACGGAAGTTCTAATTCCTCATGCACAACCCGCATTGGCTGCTTTAGGCGAAGACTCAATTTTTATGGACGACAACGCTCGCGCTCACCGGTCTGGCAATGTGGAAGCGTATGTGCAAGAGGTCGGCATTCGTCGTTTGGATTGGCCAGCTCGAAGTCCCGACCTCAATCCTATAGAGCATGTCTGGGACGTTCTGAAACGACGCGTGAGATCAGTACAACCGGCTCCGCAGACCATCAAAGAGCTGAAGAATGTGATTACCGCGGAGTGGGAACGTATTCCGCAAGCAAGTATCCGGGATATCCTCGCTAGCATACCCAGACGAATTCAAGCTGTGATTTCAGCTAGAGGGGGTCACACTCGATACTAAACATTTATCTGCTTTTACTTTATTAAAGAAAAAACAAACAAAAATCTTTGTTAACTTTTACTTCACGAGCATATGCACTACTAGCGAGCATACACTACTAGTGAACTTTAGCATTAAAACCCATAAATTTTATCAAAATTTTATGATAATACTGACGAAAACGATTATTTGCTTATTAATTTACAAAATTGTGAAAGTAAAACTACCTATAATTATCAAACAAACCAATAGTAACATTTGAAATGGTTCATTGCTTAGGTGCCCGTTTTTTTTGCAAATGAGTGTATATACAGATTAAACACACATGAGACTTTAATTTAAATTCAGCTAAAGGTAATTTTTAGCTATATCTAAATAAATAAATCTATCGTTTGCGTGGTGTTTATTCATAAAATTTTGATAAATTATGAAAATAAATTGTATCTATGAATCTCCTCGGGGCTTAAATGATTTTTGTCAAATAAAACAAAACATACAATTCCATATTCTTTTTATAGAGAACAAATCGTTTACAATACTTAAACTACTAGATATACAATTACCTAAATATAGTCGAACTTTGCCCTTTTAATTAAAAAATGACAAAATTATTTCTTTTCTCTAGTGGACAGCTTAAATCTATTCGAAAGTGCCGACTAGTATCTCTCGTTGAAAAGTAAGAGAAATCTTTTTAAACTAGTAGGTAGTCATATTTTGTTATATATATAATGACGAAGAAATTATCATTAAATTGAATTGTGGCTAACTAGACATTATACCAGGGGCATTATTCTCTATGTCCTTACAAACTCTTATAGAGGCACGTTACATTAAGTAAGTTGCCTCTATAAGAGGCTACTCTGCACGTAACTTAATTTTTTTAGTCCCTAGATACGCAGACGAGCAGACAGGCCACCTGATGGTAAGTAGTCACCGCCGCTTATAGACTTCTGCAATGCCAGGGCACAGCAAAGCCGCTGCCTACCGTTGGACTCGAATGCAATGGTATTCTGTAATGCTATTACATGCAGTTAACGTAACGCGCCTCGTTAAGAGTTTGTAAGGACAGAGACTAATGCCTCAGGATCAAAAACGCCATCTGTTCATCTTATACAGGTGTCGTAGAAAGGTGGTATAAAAAAAAACATTTGGAATTTATCCCATAAACCACAGCTTATCTGAATAATTAAAATTTTAACTATGTTATCATTCGATTAATGATCCTTGAGGACAATGATAAAAGCCATCTAACTATTTTTGAAAATATATTTTCTTAGATAATTGATTGACACTTCATCAAGGAATTAAAGTGACAATACAATTTTAAGATCGCGCAACAAAAAGTGTTTTCACAATTTTTTTTTTATCCTAGCACGGCAAAGTGACCGCACTTCACCTGATGGTAAGCGCAGTACGGTCTACTTAGAGTATCGAGTAGCGAGAGACGATCTATCCCCCGCTACTCAACACAATCATGCCGGCCTGCTCCTTTACACTACGCCATGGGCAAGAAGGTGAAGAAGCGGTCGAGGGTCTATTGTCAGAGTACTCAGAAGGCCGCAAAATGGCCAAACATTGTACCCCAACTCTAGACCCCAAAAAACCGGATGTACACTGGCTGATCCCGGAACGCGACACACTTGCGTGTGCCACTATGGCGGGTTTTTCACCCTGTGTACGGTGGTCGCTATCCGGGCGGATATGAATATCCTACCACCAACATTTTTTTTATTTTACGAATAAGCCACTATACGCTAACGTATACCTTTCATTAGAACCACCTTCCTGCAACACATTGTATAGAAAAGAGGGCATATGACCCTCCTCATCATTTCCTAAGTACGCGAATGCCACATGTACCGTTTATTGCCACCTTGTCTAGTGATTATGGCCAAATAAATGATTTTCTTTCTTTCTTTCTTTCTTTCGAATACTTTTTACATAAAATAAGAGAAATACAGTTACAACACTTCCACATATGGCGTGTTTGTAAATTATTTGTCTAGACTGGAACGTACCAGCATCAATGTTTGTAGCTTAAATTGCATTAGTTGAGCGATTTGTATTTCATATTATTTAGGACGGATATTTTTTTTTATCCTGGCACGGCAAAGTGACCACACTGCAGCTGATGGTAAGCGCAGTGCCGTCCAATTAGAGTATCGAGTAGCAAGAGACAATTTATCCCCGCTACTCAACACAATCATGCCGGCCTGCTTCTTCACGCTACGCCATGGGCAAAAAGGTGAAGAAGCGGTTGAGGGTCTAGTGTCAGAGTACTCCGAAGACCGCAATACGGCCAAAGATCGTACCCCAACTCTAGACCCCCAAAAACTGGATGTACACTGTGACTGAACTTTCAACAAATGCATCCAAGTATTTTTTATATTCAAATTAAATAAGACGGACAATTGTATGTAAGTAGCATAACGTTAGCGATGAAGTATCGACCTGGCTAACAAGCCTGTGGAGTCTTCACAAATCAATTCTATGATGCAGTCTTATTTAGTTAACTGTAACAATATTAGCGAAATAAGTCATGTACATATATAGTAATTATAAATTAACACAATTTAAAAATAGGCCAACTTTATGGTCACTGACAATTCGGCAAAATTAATTTTTATCCACTCATGTCTCAAAAGGTTACAGGTGTTCGGAAAAAGGTAATAAGTAGGGAGTAAATACAAGCCAAAATCAATTTTATTTCCATAACATTAAAGTTAATAATCGCATGTAAGAACGGCGAGGTGGCCAGTATCATGCTTATATAATATCAAATAATATATATTAAGCCCGATTGCTATAGGTTATTTTTCATAGTGGTAACAATTATTTCAGTAAAAAAATATTTTTCACGGTAACAATGCCGCTAACAAAAGTTTAGTAAACTAGTAAAGGACTCATTTCGCTAATTTTATACAGAGATGCTGATTATATATCAGTTAATTGTTACAATAGGTTAGTTTCAGTCTCCTGTGATTCATTGATCAGTCGTTCGGTTGCCCAAAAACGTTCGGGCAAGAAGACAATCAGAAACAAACAATATATAAAAATCTTTTTTTATCCTGGCAAGGCAAGGTGACCACATGCTTTATGGTAAGCGCAGCGCGGTCCGGTTAGAATATCAAGTAGCCAGAGACAACCGATCTCTCGCTACTAAACAATTATGCCAGCAAACCTCACGAAGGTACCTTTCTAACCGGATATATGTGATAGAAGACGAAAGCACATTATTTTTTCACTTTAAACTATGGGATATAGTCATTCTTTATTGACTATTGAAAAAGTTTATAAAGGCAAACCTGGAGGAATCGTTTTGTAAGAACCTTCGCCACTGGTAGACATAAATGCTAAAATATAGCTATTATACCCGGGGCTTTTGTGGACACTTTGATTTGAGCAACGGGAATAGTATATAAATTGTCACAAATAGAAATTTCATGTAATATAAATAAAACACCCAACAGTCACGACACCACACTAAGATACGAGTCTTGTGTTGTGGCTATCAGGGACTACGAGAGACTTTCGGTTTCACAACACCCAGACCCCGGACACAAATATCTGTCTGTCACACAAACATTTGTCCTGGTGTGGGAATCGAACCCACGGCCTCTTGTTTCACAGCCGGCTACTCGCCAACTGCGCCACGGAGGCTGTCAATGGCCAATTACCACGAGAGAAGTAAGATTTAGGGTCGGCAACGCGCATGTGATGCTCCTGGTGTTGCAAGCGTCCATAGGATACGGTAACCGGTTACCATTAGGCGGGACGTAAGCTGTATGCCACCATCGCGGTATAAAAAAAGAAAAAGAGCAGAATAATGGCACTTCCTTGCATACTGTATTTTCTTTTACTTTATAGATCGTTAATATTGGCTTACTTCAAGCTTTACAGCTATATCTAAGCATTGACATCTATTAATAAATATAAAAGTTATGTATATGTGCCGTATTTCAAAATAGTTTTGGATGCTTTTGATTTATCGTTGCTTTGCATGAATATTGACAAAAAACGCAATGTTTTCAGGGTAGCCCTTTGAAGATAAATAAATTTGACATAACGACACGGTTATGTCATATCGCTATTTGGCCGAGACGATTATCAGTTTTACTCACTTAACATAGAAATGGTTTTCAAACACACTGTATTATTAACTAAAATCCCAAATTTTGGATTGTGTGGTTATTCATGAAAATCAGCGACATCAAGATAAATATATCCTTAATTAGATACTTTTAAAATGTTTCCACTATTTTAATTGAAACTATAAATACATTATAAAGTTATTCACAAAACACCACACAGTACATTTTAATTTCAAAGGCGATACATAAATTATATTATCAAACAATTCAATCACACTCGTAATATATTCTGCGATTTTACTGTATTTTGTAACAAAGATAAAATATGTGCTCAATGTTACCAGTCAAAGATCATTTTAATAAAAATTAAAAACTGAGTTGTCAATTTCTTATACAATTTCGCGCCAAATTGAAATAAACACATTTATTTATATTGAAAACAATACTCTGTTAAGTAAAACTGTAGTTTTATAAAAACCAAAAGTGAACTTCCTTTTTTTGTAGGAAAATAAAAAGGTTAAAAAAACTATAGCTTACGGTCTACGTGAAATACGTAGTGATTGACCATAAAATTAATAGTTTATTTTATAAAATAATCTTTAACGATCGATATAAGTGTATAATATAAATCGATGTCTCTTTCAATTCATTTAATTAATCATCGATTTATCAATTTTATTTAAAGACAAGATTGCCCATCACTACGTCTTATGTAATTCCTGCTATGACCCATTTCATTTTTATTAAAATAATCTTACTTAAGGTTTATAACAGAATATTGTTTTAAGAAGTTTAAATCAATTGTATATAGTACTTTTATATTTAAAATAGTCATATAACATTCTCCTGAGAATCAACACGCGGTAATCATCTATAGCCTCGTGGAGGCAACAAGGGGCTTAATATATTTTGGTTTCTCATGTTTTTTAAACAATTTTACACGCAGCAGAACATTCCACGAAAAGGAATCCATTTTGTGAAATCACAACATAAAATAAAATTAACAATCTTACTTTGAGATAGTAATAGTTATAAAATATTAAAATAGACAAATAAACGCTTAGAGTGCGAAGTGTGAAAATATTTACCATCTCCCTCGCACACAAGCACGCTAAGGAGGGTGACGTCACATCTTTCGTCGTGTATTCTTTTTGTCGTTTAGCAACTACATGTACACCCAAATATTTAATGATTTTATGTTGCCTATTTTTGAAATATATTTTATATGTTATTTGCGTAACTTTTCGGGTAATTGATTGACAACAATTAAAACAATAAACTCAATATCCTAATGGTTGCCTCCACGTGGTCACACTAGCGGCCAACCGCGCTGATTCTTCAAACTTAGTTATTTTAAAATAAAAATATAATAAACTGCACAATATTATATATGCGTATTTTATTTCCACTAGTATGTATATAAAATTACTAATATGAAAATACAATTACAGTAAAGGCAGTATCGACGGAACATTTATTTAAGGCTTCATTTCACACCTATAGGAACAGTTGGCATTACATTTGAGGTTAAGTATGGAAGGGGTTCAGTACTAAGTAAGATTTTATCATAGACATACAGAATAGACTGAGCATTATCCTCAGAAAATGGACCACATTGTAGAAAGAGATAAGAAAAAAGAAATGGCGGGAATGTGACGTGATGTTTTATTGTGATTAAGTGAAAAAAAAATCAGGCTTAGGCCTTTAAATTGTGACTATTACAGACATGGCTTCGGCCTTTAAATTGTAACTATTTCAGACATGGCTTTGGCCTTTTGAATTGTGTTTATTTCAGACATGGCTTCGGCCTTTAGAATGGGAAAAATATGGGACATAGTTTCCCCCTTTTGATTGGATGAAGACTGCAGACATGGCTTCGGTCTTTTGTATAAGTTAAAACCAGAGAAGAAGAAGACTTTAATTCTAGCCCAGATTTGGAAAAAATAACGACAGACATGGCTGCATGGTGGAGAACCTTTGCTCTCTTCTCTTTTATAGAGTGAATAAAAAAAGAAAGAGATAAAGCGACTGTGCGGCCAATACCTTTTCGCTCATGCAAGACTGACTTAGACCAATCAAAACTCTTGAAAAAGACAACTGACGGCCGCACGTTCGCTTTATCTCTCTCACATTTTTCTGCCCGTATTCACTTAATAGCTGAATAGCGCTCAGTCCATTCTATATATCTATGGTTATTATATCGTAATGAAAAATGCTCACGAAATATATGTATAGGTAGTACCTATAGCTTGAATGTTTTTTATTTTGGCGGGAATAATTTAATCGGGAATAGTTATACCCCACCCTTTATAGGGAGCATATGAAAGACCTATTTAATTTATGTAGGTACTGAATATTTTCATAATATTTTTTTTTATTTTATGTTGTAGCATTTTACCTAATTTTTGTGTGCATTGCCCATTTCCTATATAAATTACATCTAAATATCAAACACAAGTGCTAAGTTAAAAGTCGATAGAATATAATAATAGGATTCAAAATGGCATAAAAAGAATGCTATGACAATATCTATATCTATAAATGTTTGTGTAGTTTGGCATATTACTAACGTTCCGTTACACGCATACAGAATTTTGTAAATTACAAACGAATACAAATAATTAAATCTCGTTTATTGACTCCTAAATATAAAAAGTCAAATTTAAATAATTAATTTCATTTAGACGAAACGGGTAACTAAATTTGTGTACCGAATTCGGTTTATGTACATAACAAAATAATCTTAAAATAACCTTAATATAACGTAAACAATAAATATATTTAGATCATCGTTATAAAACACGTTTTCACTTTGTTTTGTCACTAGCGTCCCTGGTCGCCTGCATCAATATGCCTGGAAGGAAAAATTCACATATTAGAATAATGAACATAGTACAGGTAAATTGAATATAAAATACCGCAGTTATTAATAAAACTGAATAATATAAATGCGGAGTTATATAGTTAAAATTATTGTTCCTATTATATAGTTATTTGATATTATTATTATTTTTTGTGTCACATAGTTTAATTTTCAAAATTTACTTTACTCGTCGCTTGGTAGGCCGCTTAAAAAATCCGCATAACATCGTAGGAAATTAGGAGAGGCTGAAACCCAGGGCTGCCCGGAACTACTGTCCCGGTCAACACGAGCTGAGCCGCCTTCTTTCTCTTCTTTATTATAGGCTAAGCATAATAATCTATGATATTGTTAATCCTACAAATATTATAAATGCGAAAGTTTAGATGGATGGATGGATGGATGGATGTTTGTTACTCAATCACGCTACAACGGCTGGACGGATCTGGTTGCAATTTGGCACAGAGAGATTATAGTCTGGAATAGCACATAGGCCGGAAAAATGTACAGTTCCCGTGGGATAGTTTTGTTTTTCACAGTGCAAGGGATCGACATGTTTTTTGCATAGTGGTAGTTTAGGGATCAGAAAATGACATGCCACTTTTTATCCCGGAAAAATGCACGCATCCTATGGGATAGTAAAATATAGAAAGGTGTAATAGCTTAAGATGCCTCCATAGATTGTATACCTTTCCTTCCAAAAATAACCACCACGCGGGCGGAGCCGCGAGCAACATTTAGTGTAATAATAAGGCAATAAACTGATTTATTATATAGCATTTTGTAGGTATTGCCTGGTGGTAGGATATTCGTATTCGCCCGGATAGCGATCACCGTACACAGAGTCTAAAACCCGCCATAATGGCACACGCATGTCGCAAGTGTGTCGCGTTCCGGGATCAGCCAGTGTCCATCCAGTTTTTGTCGGGGGTTTAGAGTTAGGGTGCGATGTTTGGCCGTTTTGCGGCCTTCTGAGTACTCTGACACTAAACTTTCGACCGCTTCTTCACCTTCTTGCACATGGCGTAGTGTGAAGAAGCATTGTACACTGGATTTGGGGATTGTTGCACTGTGCTTACCATCAGGTGCAGTGTGGTCACATTGCCCTACTAGGATTAAAAAAAACAGTGCGTTATCAGGATACTTCGACTGAAACAACACTCACTAGTAACTACAAAAGTTTTTTTTAGTGCCTCGATAGGCAGACGAGCAGACGGGCAACCTGATGGTAAGTAGTCACCACCGCCCATAGACTTCTGCAATACCAGGGCACAGCAAAGCCTCTGTCTACCGTTAAAAAATATCCAGACCAGTACCATAGACCCAGTAATTCTCGGCAACTACTCCTCTTGTCATATGTTTCTGTAGGCAGAGCTAAACTCTTACCATCACATCTAATTTAAACATTAGTTAACACTAAACAGTAGTTATCAGTTTAATATATCTCACCTTAACACCATAAGCCATTTCGTAGCCTCCTTTGCTTTGCATCTGGTTCTGCATACTGTGCAGCAGCGACGATGGGATGTCCACGTCTGTTGAGCCTGGAAACCATAACAATGTCTTATTAGTGATGTATTAATACTAGCAGTTGATTGTAGGTTTACCCATGTTAAAGGCTTTTTTTATTATTTGACATCCTCCGTGGCCCAGTTGGAGATTAGCTGGCTGTGAAACGGGAGGCTGTGAATTGGCCGTGGTCGAGGTTCCCACACCGGGACAAATGTTTGTGTGGCAGACAGATATTTGTGTCCAGGGTTTAGGTGTTGCGGGACCGAAAGTCTCTCGTAGTCCCTGATACCCACAACGAAAGACTCGCATCTTAGTGTGGGGTCGGGGCTATGTGTGTGACTGTTGGGTGTTATTTGTTTATTTTTATTTATCCTCTTTCCGTCATCATTTTTTTATGCCACGATGGTGGCAAACAATCTTATGGTTATAAAGCCGAAGTTATACGAGAAGAGTTTATCGAACGCGAGCGGCGAAGCGTAAGCTATTATCCTATGCGAGAACTCTCCCTGCGATTCTCTCCGTGTTGTTGACATAATGATTAAAACTCGTAGCAATTAAGCGATACTCGGATTCGAGTGTTAAAGGCAAGACTCGCTCCTCTTGAATTGGCCCCTGTTAAGCAGAAAAGATCCAACCAAATTTTTTTATGAAATCGAGTTAAATATATACCCATAATATCCTTATCAAGATTCATATATGCACCAAAGATCCAGGCAGTTTGGTGACTAATGTCCTACCTAGCTAAACTTGACATGTTTTCTTGCCTAACTGATTTGCAATTAGTTACTGCATGGTCCTATTTTTAAATTCACTGTCAAACTTCAAACTGCATTTACTCAAAGTATGAAAACGTCAGTTGGATCTTTTCTGCTTAACAGGGGCCAATTGTTTAGGGTAGAGTTGCCAACCGTCCTGTTTTCCCAGGACATGTCCTGGTTTTTAGGGTGTCCTGTATAGTTTTTAAGCAGCGTCCTGGGTTTTTAAAGCGCCCTGATAAGGTCCTGTATTTTTAAATGCGCACACCACTTCTGCAATCCTTACTTTAGGGGCGGCTCGCAAGTGTTTGTTTTAAAACAAAGATGCGTCCTGTTTTTAAACTGAATTGTCCTGTATTTCTAACTTCAAGTCCTAGCTTTTTTTTTATTGTGGCACGGCAAAGTGACCACATTGCACCTGATGGTAAGTGCAGTGCTGTCCAGTTATCAAATCAAATCAAAATCAAATCATTTATTTTGTAAATTAGGCCACTAGGGGCACTTTTTACATGTCAGGTTTAAGTTTATCTACCGGTTAACGTATCAAGTAGCGAGAGAATATCTATCCCTTGCTACTCAATAAAATTATGCCGGCCTGCTGTATAGCTTCTTCACACTACGCCTAAAGGACCCAGGATCATAGGAAGGTATTTGAATTCCGGAGTTGGTAACACTAGACTACAGGCAAGTATTCGTAGTATACGCATACATGTCTCGTCTCGACTTGTCTAAACACTGATTAGGCGAGATTCGGAAATCGGAAGTGTTGATGCGAGTCTCGAACACAACGTTCTATACCGATTTTGTACGAAGTCTCGTATATGTATAATTCTTCAGGGGTTTAAATTGTATTTTATAAATAATTATTGGAGGAACAATCAAATCAAATCATTTATTTAGTAAATTAGGCCACTAGGGGCACTTTTTACATGTCAGGTTTAAGTTTATCTACCGGTGCTTCGGAAATGCCCACTGGTCTGAGAAGAAGCACCAAGAAACTCAGCCGTAGGTCTTTTGTATTTTGATCATAACATATAATATTCATTTAAAATAAATAACAATACTAGAAGTATTACACTTAAGTTCCATACACAATTATAGAACAAAAAAACTGTTTAAGATTGATATACGTGTAAATACAAGGCAAAGACTAGTAAGTGACGCCATACAACAAGTTAATTAATCAGCTTAAACTAACAATGAGAAATCCGGGCAGACCAGTCCACGCGAGCAGCACCCGTTCACGAGTATGACGCATGTGCCAGCCATCGGGATCCTCAACCATGATACAGGGAAGTGACCGACCCGGCACATAACGCCGCCGCAAGCTTAGACATTTAAGCGAGCATGACATACATAAATCGCATCAAAAAATGAGAGAAAATAAATAAATATGCGACATAAAAGCTTTATAAAAAGCCAAGACTGTAAACACTGTGACTGTCGGGAAGTGGTAGAGCCACGCTGTAGACATATTTGTCTACAGCATGAATGGGCCGGCTCGACCGGGGTAGTACCACTGTCTCACAGAAAACCAACGTAAAGTGACAGTTTACTGTCGCGTTTCGTATGGTAAGTGAGATAACCGGAGGCCCATATTCCCGCTTCCCTTCCCTAATCCCTATTCCTGTCCTTTATGGCCGACAACGCATACATGATACTTTCGGTATTGTGGATGTTCATGGGCGGTGGAGATCACTTAACATCAGGTGACCCACTGGCTCGTTTGTCAGACTATACTATAAAAAAAAGACTATTAAACTCAGCCATCCTGTAAAAACCAATGTATGACTTAAGGACCGAATATGTTTTTGTGTTATTTATGTTTTTATTTTTGCGAGCTAGGGCTGCGGTCAAGCTTGCGGTTAGTCGTATCATCACAGTTATAGCGCGACGTTTATTTTTTTTAACACGTGTTATTACAATGACATTGATAAACATGCGCCAAAATTTTGCCAATGCGCCATCAAAATACATAATAATAATCACTATTACGTAAACAAACAAATATTTTATTCCGCTACATGTTTATGGGTACCTTAATACTGTGTCTTTTATTTAGTGCCTTGATAGGCAGACGAGCAGACGGGCCACCCGATGGTAAGTAGTCACCGCCGCCCATAGACTTCTGCAATGCCAGGGCACAGCAGAGCCGCTGCCTACCGTTAAAGGACTACTCTTCTTAAGCCTCGTTTAAAGAAGGACATGTCATAGCGCTCAGGGAACACCGCCGCAGGGAGTTCATTCCAGAGCTTGCACGTACATGGTAAGAATGAACGCTGGAAACGGACCGTGCTAGAATCGTTTCCAGGTGGTATGGATGAACTCTGTTGCGGTGTCGGGTGGTGCGATGATAAAATGGTGATGGAGACACCATTTTAAACAGTTACTCGGAGCACTCCCCGTGGAACAACCGATAAAACAAGCAGTGAGACCCGTCAGTCGTCAGTTTCTCCGCAGTCCCAACCGTTCCAGGCTGTCCGTGATATCAGGATCCCCGACAATTTGAACGGCCCGCCTCTGTAAGGAGTCACAATGCCTTACACAATAAGTACCTAAACCTAACATTTTCCTTGATTAAAATATATTTCCCGACGCCAGAATCAAACGCAATAACGGAAAAAAGTAACCGTTGTATGAATCCGGGATATAAGCTATGTCCATTCCGAATTTCACTCAAATCCTTTAAAAAAAAACATTCACCAAAATAGCATTATATATTATAATATTGTTGTAATAGTTCACGTAATAAAACAAGCCAGTAGAAATATCATTGAAGTGACGAAAAACAATCACAGAGTACTTAAAAAAATATTCACCTCGCAAAACAATTCCCAACAAACAAATTTACAGAATAATTAAGAACTACTACACGAAATGAAAACTATCTCAGCCAGATCAGCAATTACCGACGAGGCTGGCCTTCATTTGTTTTAAGATTATAATCAACTAGTTAATTAATCATTAATGCATTAGAATAATGGACGATATGCATGATTAATTTACAAATAATTAAGTGCCAAAAAAAGTAATGTAAAATGAATGCTCAATGATTTAACAAAATAAATTGCTCAAGACGTGTTTACTTGTCTTATTAGGGTATTTCCTATTATTAGAAATAACGAAAGTATTTATTTTACTTATATTTATTTTATTTATATTTATTTTATCTAGTAGATTAATAATGACAACCAAAGTGGGAGTAGTAAATGTTTAATATAAAACGGAGTGTGCAGTTCAGTTGTTTTGTGAAGTAGACTAGGTGATAGCCAGGATATTCGTGGTTCGTTCCCGGGGCAGTAAGTAATTGTAAACAGTTCAATGACCGCGTAGTTCAGCTTAGAGGGTAATGCTGGTGGATGAATTATAAAGAGCAGCCTTAAGTGAATATTAAGCACTGAGATGCGTAACAGTGTCGTGTAAATCAATCAATAAATTATAAACATTGTATTTGTGCCTTTTAAATATCCATCTTGCATAGTTTTTTTGATGTTACTAACAATCTTAAATAACAGTTAACATAAGCAATATTGTTAACACCGAAGCCAACTATTTGCATTAGGCTACCATGGTGGATATAAAGGTCACAGCTCATTAGAGCCACCCCGCACCCGACCCGTACCGCCTCGTCGCTCGGCGTCCACTCGTTGTCAACAGATGGTGAATGGTCCACGGGTGGACGCCGCGTTGTCACTAGTAAACGACGCGTCGCGACTCATGGGGCTTGTGCGTTGGCAATGTGCAGCAACGCAAGACAAGCATGCGAGCAGCAAGCTGTCACCGAGTAGTCAACTCGCAGTTCGGGCGTGGACGCCTTACGACCGAAACGATCCGGTGACGCTACGGAGTTAATGTAGTGAGCGCATATCCATAAAGGTCCATATAAAGAATACTAACCGCTCGAGGCGAGGCGGTGCGGATCCGGTGCTAGGTGGCTGTAATGAGCTGTGACTTTAAGACTAACTAACCCTTCTCATTAGTACAGGAGGCCCGTGCTCAGTATTGGGAAATAGTGTAATAAATAGGGTTAATAACATTAACACAACTAGTACGACTAAAGTATTTGGCTTTATACGGCCAGACGTTATTTTCCTGATAATAGGTAGGTACGTTGACATACTTCCGATTGATTAGACTTCGAGTTTAATGTTGAAGTCCTTCCGAAACGTGTTAAAACTTGTCGAACGACCATGCCCGCAGCCTTGTTCGAAAGAATATCGATTATGGTAATTCCGTGTAATCAACAGTTTACAATAAAGTTTACTCGCCTCGTATCAGAACTTTGGATAAACTAAAAGTTAAGGCTAACATCGTTAACTTTAACAATGACTTGAAAATAAAACTCTTTTTCAATAAATTCAATGATATTTTTAAATATCCATAGTAAATAATGACTAATAGAAATCACCAGCAGCGAACTTAATAGTCATGTAAGTAAAAATTAATTAGTTGCTGTAAATGTAAAATGTGTAAAAATTAGGATTTGAAGATAGACAATAATTCTGTATTAAAAAAGGACGTGTCTTTGTTTTAAAACAGCTTGAGCATCGCGAACACTCGCGAGCCGTGGGGCTTCTCCTAATGCAAAGTAGCGCGCGCATTTTAAAATACATGACCTTATCTGGACCCTTTAAAAACCCAGGACGCTGCTTAACCCCAGGGCAGTCTGAAAACCAGGACATGTCATGTCGGTCACCTCTTCTTATAAGAGTGGGAGCATAAGTCATCCAACAGCCGCACACATAAGCTTAATCTCAAACTTCAATGTACCGTATCCCGTTGTAGGTATCAAGAACTACGGGATTAGGGTCCCACCATACCCAGACCCCAATGTGTGCAGATCAAACCCAATGCCTCTAGTTAGCAAATCTATGCAAAATTGACTATTTTTTCAACATAATTTTGAACTATTGATAGTAGACACTTTCAGGTGAACAAAAGTCCATCATGTGACATGTAGTGACCTTTCAAGGTGATTTTATATCCGCTAATGCACGTGCAGACTTGTCACGACTTTTACTACTGGCTACTGGCAACCTTTCATTTTAGCCTGAATATAATACAATATTCTCTTTGTTTTGGTTCGTAGTCGTTAAAAGATGTAGGAACCACCTAAGCAGAATTACAACGTGACTTCAAATTCCTGTGAGTTTGAACACGGTGCAGACACGAATGTTTGTATGGGTGATATGTACTTTTTTATCCTGGCACGGCAAAGTGACCACACTGCACCTGATGGGAAGCGCAATTTTTTTTTTTTTTTTTTTTTATCCTGGCACGGCAAAGTGACCGCACTGTACCTGATGGTAAGCGCAGTGCGGTCCAAATAGAGTACTGAGTAGCGAGAGACGATCTATCCCCGCTACTCAACACACTCATGCCGGCCTGCTTCTTCACACTACGCCATGAGCAAGAAGGTGAAGAAGGGGTCGAGGGTCTAGTGTCAATACCGTCCAGTTAAGAGTACCAAGTACCCTCGCTACTTAACACAATCATGCCGGCTTGTTGTGTAGCTTCTTCACACTACGCCATGGGCCAAGGAGGTGAAGAAGGCCTATGTGCACTCTTGGAAGCGCTCTAAGTGAACGCCAACCATTCCGGTCTTGGGTATCACCTCGATGCATAAGATGTTATATATCTTATCGCTCAATAAAATTTAACTGCCTTTAATGCCTTTCAAATCGTAATTTGATACACTGCAGCTTGGCGGTTCGACAAACGGAGATAGCAACCTAAATAGACTGTCACTTACTACCTATCTATCGATTATTTGGTACCAGCTAGTAAAATATGGTTTTTCGTTTAATTGCACCCGGTTTAAATATGATATAGCTGTTAATGTCGCTTTAGAGAAAATTATAAAATAATGTTAATCCATGTCATAGAACTATAAAGTCCACAGCACCGTGTATTCCAGGGTTGCCAACTATGGAATTTTTTAGAAGCTTAAGCTTGTAATTCACGATTATGCAGCGAATTTATGATAAAACTAAACATTGTTTAAATAACTTGTTCATATATTTAGATAATAGATATTTGACATAATATTTTTTCATTTTATTGGTAAATTATTTTTAGTCATTTGTATGCCAATATGGGGCTGATCATAGAGCACTTAGTATAAGTAATATGTCAACAATGTAACCACCTATGTATCACAAGTCAAATACTAGGACTTGAAGTTTGAAAAACCAGGACAATTCAGTTTGAAAACAGGACGCGTATTTGTTTTACAATAGCGTAAATACTTGCGAGCCGAGACGCCGCCCCTAAAGTTATTTAAGTCATATTTAAGTAATAGGGTTCAAAGTGTAGACATCAATGGAAAATTATCTCCTGGGTCTGTTCTTACCATGGGAGTTCCACAGGGCTCGATTCTTGGACCCTTTCTATTCTTAGTTTATATAAATGACTTACCTTATTGCATAAGGGACAACTGTGAGGTAGTGTTGTTTGCAGATGATACTTCTTTAATATTCAAAGTAAGCCGACATAATTCTGTTCTTGACGATGTAAACAACACGCTCGCAAAAATAGTACATTGGTTTAGCGTTAATAATTTACTATTGAATAGTCAGAAAACCAAATGTATTCGATTTTTAACACCTAATGTCAAAAAGATCGACGCCAATATTTATATGAATGGGGATAAATTGAGTCTTGTGGAGACAACCAAGTTTTTGGGCATAACATTAGATCCCAAACTTCAATGGGGATCTCACATATCTGTATTGTCCAAAAAATTAAGTGCCGCAGCTTATGCTGTGAGTAAAATACGCCAATTGACCGACGCTGATACGGCTAGGTTGGTCTATTTTGCCTATTTCCATAGTTTGATGTGCTACGGGATTCTACTATGGGGTGGTGCTGCTGACATCAATATCATCTTTACTCTCCAAAAGCGAGCTATAAGATCTATCTACTCGCTAAATTCTAGGAGTTCTTTGAGAGAAAAATTCAAGGAAACTAATATAATGACAGTAGCATCACAATTTATATTCGCTAATTTAATGTATGTTCATAAGAATATACAACAATTTCCAAAAATTTGTGAAGTCCATAGTGTAAATACTAGAAATAAAAATAATCTTGTTAGTCATAAAACAAGGCTCCACAAAATCAGCAACTCTTTCAAGGGGCTTTGTATACGCTTCTACAATAAGGTTCCCAATCATATTAAAGAACTTAATGAAAGATGCTTTAAAGCTACTATCAAGCGAAAACTAAGTAATAAAGCCTATTACAAAATTTCTGAATATTTAGATGACCGAAAGGCTTGGGAATAAGTTATCCTATTACTTAGAAGTTAGTCATTAACTTATTATTGGGAACTTTATATGTTTGTATAAGAGTTATATACATTAAGTTATGCCAATATTTTATTTGCTTAACATTGCGAACTTATATGCCTTACATGACTTTACTTGATATTATTGTCTTAGTATTTAATTGTTGTATTTAGTCTGGGTATGTCATGCTCGCTAAAGTGTCTGTGCTTGCTGCGGCGCCATGTGCCAGGTCGGTCTCTTCCCTGTAACATGGTTGAGGAGGCCGATGGCTGACACATGCGTCACTACTCGTGATCGGGTGCGGCTCGTGTGGATTGGTCTGCTCAGACTATTTCAGTAAGGACCAACTGCTTTAAGAAATCGAGATTTCACTCTCACGATGGTCATGTGCGGCACTAGGTGCTGTAATGAGTTTTATTTCACAATCTTGCAATAAGGCAGCTTAACACACATTGAGCTGCTCTAATCTAATGTAATTAAATTAAAATTGTATTACCAAATATTGTTAACCAATGTTGAAAAAGAGCAACGCTAAAGTTTCTTGCCCGTTCTTCTCTAGCGAAACTGCATTCCGAACTGGCGGTAGAGTAAAAAATTGACTGAATCTAAATAATGTATAACATTTCATGGATTCAATAAATATTTGATTTTGATTTTGATTTTGATTTAAAGTAAGGATTGCAAAAGTGGTGTGCGAATTTTTAAATACAGGACCTTATCAGGACACTCTAAAAACCAGGACATGTCCTGAGAAAACAGGACGGTTGGCAACTCTATCCTACCCGGTACATAGGATCAGAAATCTGAGACAGAAAAACCTCGCACAAATACGGGGCAACCCTGTTTACCCGCCAGTTAGGAAGTGCAAGTCTGTAGAGATGAGTCACGACGCTACGCGCCTGCGAGCCGCCGCGGAACAACTAGCCATGTTTAAATAAACGCGCACCAATCAGCCTGACGCGCGAGCAAGGGTTGCCACCTATTAATTAAAGTTTTAGATGTGCATACTGGGTCCATTACCGTGGCTAGATATTTTTCTTAGCATCCGGGTGTCAATGCAAGTGTCAATAACTTTATCATTGATTGTAATATAATTTCTTGACAGCGCATTTATCGTTGTCAGTAAATAAAACTATTTTTGCCAATATTTTTTACATTGGAATTGAAACTGTCGAGTTCGGATAGGTTTGAGATTGGAATTGATTTCAATAAAATTTAAATTTTTTATTTAAAATTTTACCTTAGACTACATCATCACTTACCATCAGGCAAGATAGTGGTCAAACGCAAGCCTATTTCGGTAAAAAAAAGAGTAGGCCTACAGATAGTGCAGATCTAATTTAAAACTCCTCCAAGTACACAATATGTTCGCCTATTTTATATCGACAGCCCTGTAAGCATGTCGGATGTTCTAAATATACGAGCCAGCGACATTCCGTGGCTCCTTCGCTCGCAACACGCATGACGCTGACGCTTCAATGCCCATGTGTTCTCTTTGTCCGTCTCGCCTATATCAGTCGTGTTTACATGCCGTATAAGCTATTATACGACCGATTTAGAAAGACACGTCAGTAGGGTTATGTTCGCTGTGTGCGTGTTTTTGTTTGTTTGGTTTATATTTTGAGGTTAGGTTTGTGTGGAGTAGCGTGTATTTTGATTATTTTTTTTGTGCCTCGATAGGCAGACGAGCAGACGGGCCACCTGATGGTAAGCAGTCACCGCCGCCCATAGACTTCTGCAATGCCAGGGCACAGCAAAGCAGAGGCGACTAATTGGGGCCATCGGGGGTCGCGGGCTCGCAGCGGGGGGCTGTCAGCCCGAATCGATGCACTCCCAGTTTCGGAGCATCGTGCGACCCCGAGATGGACGGCAGCGCGTGTGGTAAGGCCTCGTTCGCTGTCGTTGTTCGGTGCGCGGGGGCTCCTAAGCCCTCCCATGGAGATAGGCTGCGCATACGCAGCACCGCGCAGGGGCGGTTCCGGCAGCAATTCTAGCACTCCTTAGAATACCCCGGGATCGCTCCGTAAGCGCCGAAGAAGGCCACCGCGGGGTTTTAGCTGGTAGTGTCGGGTGGGGTGTACATAGGGGGTAGGGACTCGGCCCAGCGGCTGCCCGGATAGCCATCATCCGGGCGAGGGGGATGCTGGGTCGTAAGACCGGCTAGTCCAGCATAACCGTTTTGTTCTTATTCCGCTTCCCCCCGAAGCGGGCGGTAGTAATAAAACGCTTTCCCCGGGACAAAAAAAAAAAATAATAATAAAAAAAAAAGGGCACAGCAAAGCCAATATAATACTAGCCCTGTATTACACATTGTCCCACTGCTGGGCACGGGCCTCCTCTACTAATGAGTTGTTAGGTGTTAGTCCACCACGGCCTAATACGGGTTGGTAGACTTCACATACCTTGGAAATTCTTATGAGAATTCTCAGGTATGCAGGTTTCCTCACGATGTTTTCCATTACCGTTAAAGCAAGCGATTAACAATGAATACACACGTAACTATAGAAAAGTCATAGAGGTGTGCCATTTGGGTTTCGAACATACGTATTTCGCCTTGACAGTCCGTACCGCTACTAACTAGGTTATCGCAGCTATTTTGAATAAATAACACCCAACAGTCACACACATAGCCCCGATCCCACACTAATATACGAGTCTTGTGTCGTGGGTATAAGGGACTACGACAGACTTTAGGTCTCAAGATCACACAACACCCAGACCCGACACAAATCTCTGTCTGTCACACAAAGGGAATCGTACAGTAAACTAATAAATTTCATATCTTACAAACAACACAACTAATTCAAACAAGTTTGTGGAAAGTTTACATTGAGAGACAGCCAAGATAAAATTATAAGAGATCTAAAAGTAAGTGATTTATGTTTTTTTTGTCTAGTGGCCAGTGTTAGGATCACAAAGCCAATGAATTTGACTTCGCTGATTGCTGAAAATTGTCATCGATCTATTAAACTTACACTTCATATGTTCTGTCTATAAAAAAGCAACTTGAAATATGAAACTAATATTATTGGTTTAATCATATGATAACTATAATAATACTAGCCCTGTATTAAACATTGTCCCACTGCTGGGCACGGGCCTCCTCTACTAATGAGAGGGGTTAGGCCTTAGTCCACCACGCTGGCCTAATGCGGGTTGGCAGACTTCACATACTTTCGAAAAATTCTCAAATATGCAGTTTTCCTCACGATGTTTTCCTTCACCGTTAAAGCAAGCGATAATTAACATTTTAATACACACATAACTTTAGAAAAGTCAGAGGTGTATGCCACTTGGGTTTCGAACCTACGACTTTCGTCTTGGCAGTCCGTACCGCAACCAACTAGGCTATCGCTGCTATCATATGATACATATTTAATATTCATATTGAATTTATTTACGGTATTTTATGTAAATCGTAATCATCTTATTTAATAACGATAAACGTAACCGACCTACATATTATAACCGAGATTCGAACCGCCACTTAAACCAAGTACTCAATGATTTGCATATTATCTGAGTCAAAACGCTCGCAAATGTAAAATAAAAATGTTATTTGAGTAGGTATTCAGCTGCTTAGTTAGTGCTTCCAGACCAATGGGTTTTCCAATAAAAAGAAAAAATATATTTTTGAAAAATAGTCGTAAAGTGTCCATAGAAATTATAATCCAAAAATGTTGTAATAAAAAGTATTGAACTTCTTTTATTTTAATATTTGACACCTCATTTCGTAATGTAGAAGCAAATTTTTCAAACAAGATATAATATTTAATTCACCAAGTTTTTTTCTCTCAAATATAATATTTAAAAAACATGGAAATAGCGACATAATGTAGTTTTCAAATAGGTAAAGTAGATTGTTTCCTAACTAGAAGTTAACGTTAAGTGATGTTAACTAGAAGGCACGTAGGTCACTAACTAATGATTCTATTCATAAACAATCGTTTAGCTACTAGCGTATGCCAGCTGTTAGTAGGGCTGTCTGAACGATAATATTAGATAATGTATATATTTTTTTTAATGCCTGAATAGCCAGACGAGCACCGCCGTAGTCACCGCCGCCCATAGACTTCTGCAATGCCAGGGCACAGCAGAGCCGCTGCCTACCGTTTAAGGACTACTCTTCTTAAGCCTCGTTTAAAGAAGGACATGTCATAGCGCTCAGGGAACACCGCCGCAGGGAGTTCATTCCAGAGCTTGCACGTATGTGGTAAAAATGAACGCTGGAAACGAACCGTGCTAGACGGAATCGTTTCCAGATGGTATGGATGAACTCTGTTGCGGTGTCGGGTGGTGCGATAATAAAAAGGTGATGATGGAACCATTTTAAACAGTTCTTCGGAGCACTCCCCCCGAGCATGTATGTATAAATGACGTCATAAACCAATGCAGGCAATAAATAAATAACACCTAACAGTCACACACATAGCCCCGATCCCACACTAAGATACGAGTCTTGTGTTGTGGGTATCAGGCTATCGGGAGACTTTCGGTCTCACAACACCCAGACCCCGGACACAAATATCTGACTGTCACACAAACATTTGTCCCGGTGTGGGAATCGAACCCACGGCCTCTTGTTTCACGGCTACTCGCCAACTGCGCCACGGAGGCTGTCAGTATAGTCGATACTTATCATCTAATCTACTGTATTTTTAATAAAAATCAATGTTAAAGTTTAAATCTCCAAAACCGCGGCAAAAACGCTATTTCTGTAATGGAGCTGCTGATCATATGACACGTGTGACGTCACATCAAGTAAACAAGCTAATAATGATAATTGTTTTATCAACAATTATCATAAAACTGCTTCAAAAATAGATCAACAATAGAATTTATCACCCAGAAAACATAAAACGCGAAATAAAACCACTCGAAGACTCTATATTTACTTGCGTGTGACGTCACCAGAGTTGCAATCAATCACAGAGTGTTCACATCTCAAATAAAATTAAAAAAAAAATGTTGTAGTTTATTTCGTTTAATTTGCAAAAAAAATTTATTATTTTGTTTAAAATTAAGTGAAATATGGTTTTTTAAGCTATTGTCTAACAGGATGACCACGATTTGCAGTGTATTTTCAATGTTGTCAAATAGCCTATTTGTTGGGTAATAAAACATGACAAGTTTTTTTAGGTAAATATCATCAAACTGCCTGGATCTTTTGTACACATATGAAACTTAATTAGGTGATTGTGCCTATGTATTTAGCTCGATTTCATTGAAAATGCTGGTTGGATTACTTCTGCTTAACTCCAATTAATGCAATTATCCAAATGCGTTCCGTCTTTGTCTTGCGTTGAAAACTTTTATTTGAATCACGTAGGCAAGAATAACTGCTGCTTTATTTTAAAAAGCAAAACCCACACAAGTGCTTGTAATCGATATAATCTCGCGCACAAAAAGTAGAACAAACAGCCGCTTAGAATGCACCTGGCAACCTTCACGGCGGCCATAGACAGCGCATGTCTGCTCTATGGGTACCAAAAATGGCGCGCGCGTCCTGTCGCATACGAAACGATGCGTTTTATATAATCTTTACATAACAAATCCTTTTACATCCTACGCAATTTGGAATGTAATATCTGTTAAATAACACTTATTTATGTAGACTGCCTCTGTGGCGCAATTGCACATGAGTTACGACTGCTGTACTGAGGTCTCGGGTTCGATTGCCGGGTCTGGTAAAGTGTTAAAGGGGTTTTCTATTTAGAAATACTCAGTGTCAGCCCGGGGTCTGGAATTGAGCCCGGTATGGCGATAAGCTCGCCCCCTATCACATTATGGGACCGTAATAAATTCGGCAAAACGTGGGTGTACTGGTTACACTTCTGCCTACTCCTTCGGGGATTACAGGCGTGAGTGTATATGTATATAATTTTATTAATTTATCTATAGCTATAGGATATATCTCCGATCCAAAACACCCTACGAATGTCACTTCTTATTATGTTCGAATTGCATTTCATATTCCAATTTTGAATTGAGTTCGGAAAAATAACGAGTAGCTAGAAGCGACATTCATAGATACACACAAGGAGCTCGTAATTAGCATTCAGTTGCGATGTGCGGGTCGTCGAACCCGCCCTTCTGGAAGGTTACGATTTAGAGAAAGTCGATGTAAGGATCACCAGGATTACCGCTCATCGTAGTGAAGTACCACTCAGAGATACGATCGTTATCGCTAGTGATGTTTCTATCGCTTTATCTGATACGAGCGATTCTTGGTAAATATTATACATGGATGCGCACGATCAATATTTGGCAATTATCTCGAGTATAACGATCATGGATTATTAAAAGAGCTCGATTGCGTCATTGGTAAAATTGTTGTCATGGGGATTTGTATCTGTTGGAGTGCCCGCCGCAAAAATATTGTAGAATGATAATGGAATGAAGTCGTTAGAGTAAAAAAATAATCTAACGATATTTCTAGTGCTTCAACATATTATAACAATACTAGCCCTGTATAAAATATTGTCCTATTGCTGAGCACGGGCTTCCTCTACTAATGAGAGGGGTTAGGCCTTTTTGCAGGTTTTCACAATGTTTTCCTACACCGTTAAATCAAGCCATAATTAACAATGAATACACACGTAACTTTAGAAAAGTCAAAGGTGTACGCCATTTGGGCTGGTTTCGAACATACGATTTTCGTCTCGACAGTCCGTACCGCAACCAACTAGGCTATCACTGCTTTAACTTGTTATTTACTAATTTAGCAAGGTAAAGAAGAACTTTTTGGATAGTTATTTATACAGTATAATAAAAATATTGAACTATGGCCTTTCTATGGAATTTTCAGTCTCGATCAAATTTCTAAGAGTTTACGTATAGAAAAAATCGCATCAAGAAATGATACCGGTTTTATGGCAATTTGTCTGTTACCCTACTCATATTGTTTACAACGATTTTTACATTCCTGATATGAAATTGAAATAACAAATAAAAACATAAGAGACACCGCCACGCTGCCTTTTGGGCGGTCGAAACACACATTCAGGCTTATCGTGTGGAGCCTTCTTATAACTAGCATCCTGTACCTTATTAACCCAGAACAGGCTACAGTAATCCTACGATACTCAACCAACATTATCAATACAGAAGCATATTTTATGCTGGCGGTAGGATATTCATAGCCGCTCGTATAGCGACCGTACATAGGGTGTAAAACCGGCCATAGCAACGCAAGTGTGTCGCGTTCCGGGGCCAGCCAGTGTACATTCGGTTTTTGTCGGGGGTCTTGACTTGGGGTATGATGTTTGGCCGTTTTGCGGCTTTCTGAATACCCTGACACTAGACCCTCTTCCGCTTCTTCACCTTCTTGCCCATGGCGTAGATGCCCGGCATGATTATGTTGAGTAGCGGGGGATAGATTGTCTCTCGCTACTTGATGCTCTAATTGGACGGCACTGTGCTTATCCTCAGGTGCAGTGTGGTCACTTAGCCGTGCCAGGATGAAAAAAATATTTACCAATAGCGTAAGCATATAATATTTTTTTATATGCGCTCACCTATGTGTCCTGTGTGCTGGAAGTTTGTCGGTGCGCCGATCATGCTCCTGTCTATTCTCCGGCGAGTGCGCTGCGCCTGTGCTGCTGGCTGGTAGCAGCACGCGAACCATTGCAACCAGATTTCACTACCCGTACTTGCCATTTTACTTATTCTTCGAGTGTCTACTACACACGCAACTCTATACACTATACCACGTACAACGTGATTTACTCGAAAATTAAATTTATATCAAGCGAATGCTAAGTTTTCAATTCCGAATGTTACGTTCGAAATTCAAACATCAAATTCCGAATGCTACGTTCGAAATTCAAACATCAAATTCCGGATGTTACGTTCGAAATTAGATTTTAAAATTCGAACTTTAATTCGGAATTTAAGGAGGCTCTAAGGATGTGAGCGAGCTCCTGATCGAACGCTATCGATGTTCGTTTTCACAATGCACTGACTATTATTTTACCGCTGGATTAAATTTCGATTTCAATGGTTTCAAACGACGTCACAAGTCGAAGATCTCTCTCGTACTGATAAAGATGATGGCATGATTCCACTTGATAAGATCTGTAAAAGAAAGAGAACATCATATTAGATATTGTTTCACGGAATCAATTACAAAATTGTTTTGTTTATTACTGTTCAAAACAAACAAGCGGCACTTTAACGACGTGCTTAAGACTTTAGACCTCGTAAACATCATTAACGACCATAAGGAAATGACAATAGAAATGTAATCACAGCCTATCCTAACATATTTAAGAATGTGGAATAATTTAGAAACATATAACTAGAACACTGTTCATGTTCTAAGCAAGAAACTAAGTGGCACAGTTTAGAAAGACCAGTATAAAACGGCCGCATGTTGTATAGATTCAGATATAAACTAGAGATCTTGTTAAATTCTAAACATTATAGCAACACGCATTACCCTCTCGACTTTTATATTTTAACGTCTAAAACTGGTTTGAGCCGCGATAGAAGCGTTTTAGGTACAGTTAGCCTTATATTACTTTACGATACAAAAACTATTTGATATTTATACTTTATGTGAATGTGACTACAAATAAGCTACGAAAACGACAAAGAAATATATGACTTATGAATACGTAAAATCCTTAAAACGACCGCTATTTTGAATCTCAGATATGCAATTACTGCCAATTTTTTTTTAAGTAATCTTCAATCAATGAGCGAAAACAGGTTTTTTTAGGTTTTTGTATCCAACTGTACGGCTTATCAGACAAGTCGATTTGTCTGAGGATTGATATCGTGTGTCAAAATGTCCGATATACTATCGTTTCGGTTCCTTCATGTTTCGTCCCGCTGGAGGACGTTTGACATCGGAAAATAGACCGATTGCTATGGCCTTCTGAATTTTAACGGTTGTCATATATTGAAAGAATAGAATGAAGGCTTAGGCCTTTGTAGAAAAAAAACATGATATCTTTACACGATTGACGAGGCTGTATGGGCTAGAACCCTTTGCCTTCCCATTATAAGGGAAAAAGAAAAAATAAAAAAAAATAAGGGTTGTCATGTCATTTGCCAGAAATCATTTTTTAATATCAATTTGTTCGAGAAATGGGACGATTTCATAATATGTTTACAGTTTACTGAGAGTGAAATATCTTTAACAAAAAGAGAAATTGGACAAAGAATGATGAATAGAAAACATCTTAAATAATTTGTAATCGTCATTGTAATTTATAGTTAAATGTATAAATAAACTGACCAGAAAGTTTACACGTCTTGCAATAAAATTATTGCAACTAATTAGAAATACCTACATAACACACGCAAGTGTGTCGCATTCCGGGATCAGCCAGTGTACATCCGATTTTTCTCGGGGTCTAGAGTTGAATGTTTGGCCATTTTGCGGCCTTCTGAGTACTCTGACAATAGACCCTCGATCGCTTCTTCACCTTCTTGCCCGAAGAAGCGCTTCCTACCTTCTTGCTCTTGTGTTGAGTAGCGGGGGATAGATCTTCTCTCGCTACTCGATACTCTAATTGGACCGCACTGCGTTTACCATCAGGTGCAGTGCGGTCACTTTGCCGTGCCAGGAGAAAAAAAACATACTTTAACATAGTATATGTATGAGAACTGGTAACGCGTTTCCAATATTTAGTTGGCACAAGATACCTTCATAGTTATTCCCGGATTGTTTTAATTACAAAAGATTTAAATTAGAAATATATTTCAATTAAGCCAAATATCGGCATATCACGAGTATATTTACAATTTGGGAACCGGTCAAAAAGCCACGCGACGCAGACGTCGCCGTTCGTTGCAAATTTGGGAAGCACCACTTTCCCCTAATTTAATACACCTTTCGCTTTTATTAATAATAAATCTTATGCCACGTCTTACTATTTGTTTTTATTTCCAAATACGATTAAATTAATATTCATTATGCGTTATAATATTAAAATAACTTTCCCGTGCAATTTCAACGATAACTGCTTCTATAAAATTTTGCTTCATTATGTAACCCATCTCGAAATTGCATTCAGAAATGTTCAAATTTAAAATATATAATAATGTTTATTTTCAATAAATCACGATTACATTAAAATAAAACGTGATACGGTTTTACTCCAGTTGTTAACAGACAGTTTAGTCCAGTTTTAAAATAGTGACATTTCATGAAATAGTGATGTTGTTTTTTTTTTATAGCGACAGCGGCAAATGAAGTAGTACATGATGGTTAGTGATCACCACTGCCCATTAAAGCTCGCAATATGAGGAGTCATGGTTACGTTTATTTGTTTGGTTCTCCGACAAAGACAACGATATAAAACAAGTTAACATAAATAAATGATCCTTGTGCATCTTAAATTTAAGGAAACAGCCTGCGAAAATAACAATTTTAACATTTAAACATTATATAAAACTATACTTAAATTTTAAATAAATTGTCTTTTTAATTGTATGTTTTTAAATATATTTTGTTGTTCATTTATTAGGAATTAAAATTAAATATTAAAAACACGTAGACAACGTTTACACATTAAATCGAGAAATTCTCTAAGTAGATGTTAAGTTGCCAGCCTTCAAGGGATAATAAATACACCGAACAGTCACACACATAGTCCTGACTAAGTCAAACCTGTATCGTGTGTATCAACAATTACGAGGGAATATAGCCCCACAACACCCAGACGGAATCAACTACCTGTCATACAAAAAATTGACTCGATGCGGGAATCCAAGGCCTCTGGTTTCACTCTGCCTACTGTGCCACGGTCGCTATCACTCGCGGATGGAACGATTGAGGTATGGAAAATTTGAGCTTTTGTAACCCTCACTCGTCATGGTAAGAAACTTAGAAGCAAGCTTACTTCACGTCTATTTTCAGCAGTGCCTCGAGTGCGACTGCCTCTGTGGCGCAGTTGTAACTGCGCATGCGTTACGACTGCTGTGCTGAGGTCTCGGGTTCGGTCCCCGGGTTGGGTAAAGTTATATTGGTTTTTTCTATCTATAAATTCTCAGTATTAGCCCGGAGTCTGGAATTTGTGCCCGGTATGATAGGCTCGCCCCCTATAACATTATGGGACGGTTATAAGCTCAGCGAAATGTGGGTGTACTGGTTACACCTCTGCCTAACCCTTCGGGGATTACAGGCGTGAGTGTATATGTATGTATTTTCTGCAGTACAGTGGTACTACCCAGCTATTCATACCGTAGACAATACTGTCTACAGAACGACTCGACCACTTTTTTGTATTGTAGCTGATTTCGGTCAGCCGGGGCTGCAGAACACCGTAGAGTTTATAGAAAACTTTTATGGCGTGTGAAATAGTGCTAAGCGTATGCGATTGCCTTGTTGACCCGGATAACGATTTTAGAATAGTTTCAACACACAGAGAAAGGATTTTGATATTTCTACACATTTCTGAACGGCACATATTGCCAATAACATTTGAATGTGTAATGTAAATCCATTTAGTTTGTGTAGAAATTATATTATTAATGAACATGTTTATTGATCTTGGGAAAGCGTTTGTTTCGTTGATTGTTTGATAACCGAATATCAAATGCATTGTAACACGTTTCAGATTTACTCGCTGCTTTCTTCATAAAAATTCAGATGTCGCGTCAAGTCTTAGTTGCGAGTGTTAGTGACGTCGTCATTAACGTCATACTTCATAACGTCAGCGTTCATAATGCTAGTATTCGACTTCTAAAATATTAAGTAGAGCACTTTAAAAACGCATAGACTCAGCAGCACTAAGGCTCGTGTCTGATTGACGCGATCATCGGAAAGCCTCAGGAATCACCAGTGACAACTTTGTTCTTTTTAAAAAACGGGCAAAGTGACCACGCTGCACCTGGTGGTAAACGCAGTGCTGTCCAATTAGAGTATCGAGTGTTCAACAGTATTACAACGAGTTCAATAAGCATTCCGAATTCTTTTGAATAACCATTTATCAGATTCCCCCATGGCGCAGTGGCTTAGCAGCAAGTAAAAGGAGAAGCCGCGGGGTTGATCATCGCAGTGAGAATTGTTTGTGGTTTCCACAAATCTTCTTTCGAATTTGGGCGTTGTGAGATCGCAGGTCTCGTAATTTCTAATACTCACGAGTCACGAAATAAGACTCGTATCTTGATGTGGGGTCAGGACTATGTGTGTAACTGTGTTATTGGTGGTGGTGGTGTTATTCCTATGCATGAGAAAAAAACATCAGTGAATAATTCATCTTGTACGTTTGATTGAAATGAGTCGCGCTGAATTTATTTATTTATCAAAATACAATGTGACTATTAGAAATAAACATTTTCAGTAGTCCTTAGTAACATAATTTCAAACATCTACACCTCGCCCTCAGGATTATGACTCATAATCGCAACGAGGGTGCGGAGTCGTGACCGAAGTTAATATAGTTTCATTTTCCCCATTGATCAATGATCCTGAAATTGGGCCATTCATTTCGTGCGTGTCGGTTATTTCATTCCAGTCATAAACTCGCATCGATTTTGGTCTTACAACTGGAATAGAAGGATTCTAAATAGTCTTTGAGACACAATGGGCCTTATTTACCACTAACATTAAACCAGGTTTGTATCTACAAGTTGCCATGGCAATCTATGGTTGTTAGACCTAGTTTAAAATTATTTTAGGTTTTATAATAAGTGGGTATATGTTTGAAATTATATGCGAGGTATGGGGGCGTCTGTGGATTGAATAAATATAATATTTAATTAGTATCACATCATCGAACAAAGCTAATTTTTATATGTAAACATCTATGGACTAGGGCCTAACCACTCTCATTAGTAGAGGAGGCCCGTGCCCAGCAGTGGGACAATGTTTAATACAGGGCTAGTTTTATTATTTATTATTATAAACATCTATATCAAAGTGGTTGTGTCAAACTCAATATGACATGATAAATTAAAATTACCGTTACCTACTCTTTATAGTGGTACAGGACTGAGTCTATGTATACTTCACCTAATTAAAGGCAGTACATGAACTATTTTAATTTTAGATTTATTTGTACAGTAAAATTGAATGGAATGTATAGACTATCCCACCCACACACCCGCCATTGTAACTCCTGTTTAGCCAGGATCGACAATGGCACGCATTTTTTCGACACCGAGTAATGAAACTCGGCGAGTCTCTGGGAATGCTTAACTGTCTTTAATTCCGAAACGAAATCAATCAAATAGAAATATACGAGTTCGAAATATTAATTGTCCATTTCGTTCCATAGCCAAACGGGAGACAAATAATGAACTAAAGAGGTATTAACCTCCAATAAAGGACATTTACGTCTGGAGAAGCTAGACGTAAAGCACCACGGAAGTTACTTGAATGGAATCTATAGTGGCTATGGTATTCGAGGCTTAAAATTAGTTTCTATTTTAGGTTAGGTTAGTTTACTGAGCTTTCTATACTATCAACATGAGGTGATGCAGAAACACAAGAAGATGCGGAAAGAAAGATCCATCTTAGGTGAATACGTAGCAAAACTAACTTCAAATTTAACAAATTGCAAAGTATTAACGAGACGAATAAAGAGGTGACTTGTCACGAGTGAATTAATCAATAATAGTGAGTGAAAGTGCATCGTGGTCAACGCGGATGAACGGAGACGTGACGCAGTCGTGGTGACAACTGTGCCACGGTAATGATATCTATACATTACCGTGACTATGCCCACCGTTCGATAGGGAAAGTGGTCCGATTGTAGACAATACACAACCTCGCTGGATTCTCACCCTGAACGACTTTTTAAACATATTGAGGTTGACTTTTTCTATGTTTCTAATTTGATTTAAAAACATTTTAGAAGAGTCTTAGTAATGGCTGCTTCACAAAGTTTTGATTCTGATTGTCAATTTTCCCAAAAAACAAAAGAAGAGAACAGAGACAGCATAAAGTGTAAGCCTATTTTGGAAAAAGAAGGAAAAATAAAAGCATAGGGCCTTACGATGGATATCATTAGCATGTCATGATAAAAATCCCCAAATAAAACCTGAATAAAAGTGACGGTTTATTATGTGATGTCCATTCAACACGCAACACGTGACACTCTGTCATGCCCCTACCTTGTCCTTTACATCTAGCGCAATTCACACGTAATCTAATCACTCAGCTTTCTAATGTCATGTTGAGATAAAACATTTCTGCATAGGCTGAACCGTAATCTGTACAAGTGTGAAGTTATCGATAGCATCAATAGAATTTGATGTAGATACATCTAAATGTGATACGTTTTTATATTTTACACTAGCTGTTGCCCGCGACTTAGCTCGCGTGGAAATTTTGATGTGACTATAATCTATCTCTGTGCCAAATTTCAACCAGATCCGTTCAGCTGTTCTGGCGTGATTGAGTTACAAACATCCATCCATCAAATATTCGCAGTAATATTAGAAGGATAGTAAGATTAACGGTATTGCAAATTATAAATTTCAAAATTTAAACATGACTTAATGTGAATAATTTTACTTAACTTTAATAAATAAAAGGTATGAGAAAAACGTTGAAAAGTATGAACACCCCTCGTAAAGAAAAAAATCAAAATGAACCTATGGAATAAATCTGTAAAAAAAGAAAATCGAAAGCGACCAGAGCGCCACCTATATTTACAAACTTATGGCGGTCGATATGTATAGGGAAAGTGATTCGATTGTCGGTCCATACTCGAAGACAATACGCAATCTCGTTGGAGAATCTCATTGTGCTACTACTTGGTATCGTCGAGCGTTTTTCTCTCGAATGTTTTAAGTCTGAGAGTACTTTGAAAACAATACATTTATGCGATCATTGTGTCAGTAACATTCATTTTATGAAGGATTGTAAAATATTATGACGTATATTATTGTTGGGTTTGATGGAATAGATATTGATTTATTTTTTCTCTAGACCATGAAATTATGTGGTAATGTTGGAAACCCATCAAAATGCACATTTGTACTGTCGCATCTGAACAACCGAAAGAGCAAGGTGAAAGAAATTGGTAAGACGCTTAGAGTTCTAAAGATACTAGGCTGTACTGTACTTTTTCTGTACTAAATTATGTATGTATTATATTGTTGGAAGTATAGAATGGTATCTACCTAGATAGACTCTTGCATAAAGTGATAAACCATCTAATAAATATATATGTGCACCCTTCAGTAGGCGGGACTACTCACCCCCGCTTCATTTACTTCACCCCCTCAAATACCTAAAAGTCGTCTATTCACCGCGCCTTAATATACTTTCACAACGAAAACATTAATTTATTTTAAATTATTCCAAATATTAAGTTTATTTTTATTGAACAATAAAATGTAGTATGTGCGAAATATCAAAACGCTGGCGAACACGGGCGAATACGGGCGAATGTCATAATTTCCGAACGAAATGTTTTATCAAAGTTTTCACAATGAGTGGAAATCGCGTTGACTAATGTTGTAACGAACGACCTAACGCCCTAATTCTGATTTTTTTTCTGATAATGAGATTAACGTTTTTTGTTGGTTGCGACAGTTTATGGTAGTCACAGAAGTTTTTATGGAGTTGGTTCGATTTTCGGTGTTTTTTCCTTTTTTCGGTTGTTATAAATGTCATGCTCTACTTAATATTTGAAACGAAATTAAATTTAGTACTTACAAGAACCGCGTTACTCGACTTATCTCTGCAGTTCAAAGCACGGCCGTATACATAGGGTTACCAACCCCGGAATTTAAATACTAGGATTTGAAGTTAGAAAAACCAGGACAATTCAGTTTAAAAACAGGACGCATCTTTGTTTTAAAAGAGCATAAACACTTGCGAGCCGAGACGCCGCCCCTAAAGTAAGAATTGCAAAAGTGGTGTGCGAATTTTAAAATACAGGACCTTACCAGGACGCTGCTTAAAAACTATCCAGGACATCCCAGGGCACTCAAAAACCTGGACATGTCCTGGGAAAACAGGACAGTTGGTAACTCTACGTATAGAACATATCAAAATGTTTATTAAGTCCATTTCTTTGTTATCTACTACTTCCTTGAATGTATCAATAAGTTTAATTATTTATTGCTTGATTGCTGACGTTATTTCGTTGATAATTGTACAAGTCACTAAAATCAGAGATTTTACTGAGTGTACAATAGAAATAGTTTACGATTCTCTTCCTTCCTTTGTATACAGTATATATAACATTATAAAATCTAAGACTGATAAACTAGGGTAAACAAACGACGCTCCGGACAATTTACTGCTGAAATAATTTTGTATAAAAAGAAGATCCATCTAAATCTTTTATTCATATGTTAAGGCGGCTTCATATGCTTGGTGTTTACCACAAACACCGACAACAATCACTGAACACAAACACGGCAACCCCATGCTTGGCGAACGTGCTAATATATTCCGGATTGACAAACATGGCGGACAACGAGCTTGTTGTGGAAGCGATTACTTTCCGGTTGCCCTTTTTTAACCGACTTAAAAAAAAGGAGTAAGTTTTTTTTGTATGTTCCCCGATTACTCGAAGACGCCTGGACCTGGAAATTATTTTTTTGTTTAAAAGGGTATACTTCCCAGGTGGTCCCATTGGTGATTGGATCTCAGAAAAATCGAGGGCAACCCTTAAATTTTATAGGGACGCATAATGCGCTTTCTATTGAAGTCGGTGTACTTTTGGTACCCACATTTTTTTATTAAACAATAGCAACTTGAAATTAAACGAAAAAGAAGGGTACCAAGACGGTGGATGATAAATTTAACATTATTGATGGTAAAAATGTTTTAACAGGTGTTTGGATACATCGCAAACACGTTTATCGAACACCCTTTGATTTGTGCACAAAAACCAACACCGACGAAGATCATCGGCAAACACAAACAAAAACAGGCAAACACCTACACGTTCGCGTTTGTTTGGTGTTCGCTGTTTGCCGTTGTTTGCCAAGCATGTGGAGCCGCCTTTATGTTCATAGTAGATAAAAGTACAGATTATAAATAGTAGCCCATGGTCGATTCTTTTTAAATGTAAATGACATGGTCTATTGCATATTGTATTAATTAAAATAGAGTTAAAATTAGCAACATGCCGGAAAAGTTAGGTAATCATTTAATCTGTTAAGTAAAACTCATTTTTTACTCTACTTAAACTAGTCATCCGTATATTAGAAAGTTTTGAAAGCAATAGGATTTCCTCCGCCTTTCATAATAATATAAATAATGCGACCGTTGGCAGGCTATTTGGTTTAAGCGACATTTTTGAAAAATTACAGGAAGTTTTTAAAGTGTTATTTGTATTTCGAAAAAAAAACCATTGCGTGGGTTTTAGTAGAATTAATACATTACTAATGTAAGCACTTACTGCATCTTTATGACTTATTTTCATGCATTTATGAACATTTTTTTCTAAAATAAATATGTCCTGAAAAACATTAACCTTGTTTTACCAATTGATTTAACATCTACCGTTCTATTCGAATCAAGTAATCGATTCCAAAATTGCCTACAACACTAATGAAACAAACAGGACGTTCTCAGTTTATAAACGATGCTATTCCCGGCACTATCTCCCGCTGAGTCCGTGATAATGTTTAGCTTTGATAACAAGACGAGAATTCGACGTGCTTCGGGTCACATGTCATGCCAATTCTGTTCTGAGCCTTAATAATAACAAACAAGGTCTAAAATTGCTTGTCAGTTTTGTAGAATATCTTAGGGGTGACTAGTATTTCATTTACTCACAGTATCTTAATGGGAACTTGTTGTTTACTGTTGTGATAAAATCTTTCACTTCTCGTGTTGAGTGAAGGGCGGAACATCCGTCACTTTGCACTTTATTATATACAGATAATAAAGCGGAATTTGTTAGAACTTCTAAGTGATTGTTTCATGTTTGGATTAGTTTAGGTATATATTTAAAGGGGCACGTTAAAACTTCATGTGAAGAATTGAAAAGCTAGCCGAGGGTTTTTTGCCGAGAAAAGCTTATATGTATACTAGATGTTGCCCGCGGCTCCGCCCTCGTGTAGGTTATTTTTGGAAGAAAAAGTATACAATCCATGGAGGCATCTTAAGCTATTACACCTTTCTATATTTTGCTATCCCATACGAAGCGTTCATTTTTCCGGGATAAAAAGTGGACTATGTCATTTCAGTTTGATCGCTAAACTGCCACTATGCAAAAAATTATGTCGATCTCTTGCTCTGTGAAAAACTAAACTATCCCACGGAACTGTACTTTTTTCCGGGATAAAAGTAGCCTTTGTGCTATTCCACACTATAATCTATCTCTGTGTCAAATTCAAACAGATCCGTCCAGACGTTGTAGCGTGATTGAGTTACAAACATCCATCCATTCATCTAAGCATTCGCATATGCTACAATTATAACTTTATAAGCAAGATTTACTTGCTACTTGCGCGTTCACCGCTAAGAAGGACCCATTTGTCATGGCGCCACGGTTTCAAGGAGTCACTCTCCGGGTTTCCGAGGGTATTGGGATCCTCGTCAATATATCTAACACGGTCCAGTTAAGGAGTCATGTTTCCGGCCCCACGTGGAGTATTGTTTTCATCTATGGGCAAGAGCCCCAAAATACTTGCTAGACCCACTTGACTCCTTACAGAGGCGGGCCGTTCGAATTGTCGGGGATCCTGATATTACGGATAGCCTGGAACCGTTGGGGCTGCGGAGAGACTTCGGGTCTCTCTGCTTGTTGTATCGGTTGTTCCATGGAGAGTGCTCTGAGGAACTGTTTAAAATGGTGCCTACATCACCATTTTATCATCGCACCACCCGACACCGCAGCAGAGCTTATCCATACCACCTGGAAACGATTCCGTCTAGCACGGTTCGTTTCCAGCGTTCATTTTTAGCACGTACGTGCAAGCTCTGGAATGAACTCCCTGCTGCGGGCGCTATGAAATGTCCTTCTTTAAACGAGGCTTAAAAAGAGTAGTCCTTCAACGGTAGGCAGCGGCTTTGCTGTGCCCTGGTATTGCAGAAGTCTATGGGCGGCGGTGACTACTTACCATCAGGGGGCCCGTTTGGTTGTCTGCCTATCGAGGCAATTAAAACAAAAAGGTACTTATTCAACGACAATTAAGCCTTTGCTATGCGTAGATTTCTATATACCTTATTGGTGATTTTTGTTTTGATCATGATTGATCCGTTTTGTAACTAAAATAAAGTTACTAATCCGTTTTATAAAAAAAATACAGAAATCTACTAATAGCAGAAAGCTCACTTAAGTAACGAAAATAGCTAAATATCTAACAAAAATGTTAACCTATCCACGTGTTACAACAGCGTTACTGATCTTGCAAGCTTATAATTTTATTATATTATAATCATAATTGGAAAGGTAATTTTATGTAATCTACTTGGTGCAGATGAATTTGAGATTAAGGATTAGCTTACTTCAAGAAATTTGTTGGCTAAGCTCTGAATTGTTAATTTTAGTGCAGAGGTGCATAAATCACTGATGGATATAAAACTTTTTTATCTAACACTTGATAACAAGAACACTGGCAACTATTTTTTAAAAATAGAAGTTGTCAGATAATCTTCTGTCCTTTTTTGCCAGTCAATCTCAAGATATCGCCTTCATGAGAAAGAAGGCACAATCCGTCGTCATTCGAATTTCAAATAGGCCACCAACCTTGCTGCAGTAACCTTGCACATTTTGCCGCCGAGCCAGTCCTATGACCTAAATGCACATGCGTCTGGAATACGTAAATAATCTAGATTGTATCCTTTGAGAAACAAGGGTTCTTTATACGTTAAAGATTGCTTTGACAGTTCTGAAAAAATTTCAGTGTAGTGTGGGAGATCCGGCGAGATAGACTGATGATTTGCGACATTCGCCAGAACAGAACTATGTTTGAATTATTTAGATGATAAATCACAATGACGGGAGAATGTTAAAAGAACAAATACACGAAATACAATTCAACTAGAAAATAGCAATTTCGATAATCGATCAGAATATAAAAAATAAGGAATACTTGTTTATGGATCTCTAAATATAATGGAGGTGAAGCACCTGCAGTTGACTCATCGTCTGTCGGACTTCGGGCATCCTCGGGCTCTGTCGGAACAGTTCGGAGGTTTGCGCGCGCTGACAAAATCATTAACCAAGCAAACTTAACATAAAGTAATGAATTGGTTAGCGTTGTACACAATTTGTATGCATGTTATCTATGTAATGAAGATTGTCATTTTACCAGTCTGGAAATTTCCAAGTTCGGTCAAATGCAAACGCATTCATTCATTCATAGAGTACCTAAAAACTTTTAATCGATACTCTAAACACAAATAAGAAATAAAGAAAAAAATACATGTGTTTATAAACTTGTTTTCCAATGTTGTAAAAATGGTTTTGTTTATATTGTGAAAATTTCACGGAATAATGTGGTGTTATGGTTTAAGGATGACACTTTAGATAGACACGCACAGACTAGACTGTTGTTTTATATGTACAAATACACACTGCACCTGATGGTAAGTGCAGTGTCGTCCAGTTAGAGAATCAAATAGCGAGAGACAATCTATCCCTCGGTACTCAACACAATCATGCCGTCCTGCTGTGTAGCTTCTCCACTCTACGCCAAAGAACCTAGGATCATAGGAAGGAGGGAACACGGTAGCTGGCAAACTGCTCCACAGCTTGATGGTGCGGCAAAAATACAAATGTGCGAACCTCTTGGTTCGGACCGTGGTAGTAGACACCACGAAGCTGTGGCTCCGCAAGCCAGTACACGTGGTTCTGGTGTGGAAGGGAGAGGATGGGATAAGATGAAATAATTCTTCGGAGCATTCGCCACGATACAGACGGTAGAACACGCTAAGCGAGCAAATTAAAAATAACACTGCTCGTACAAAAAAGTTGAATTGTGTACAGAGATGTGACTAGTTTTAAGTGTGCATAGTTTAACTTTTTTTATCCTGGCACGGCAAAGTGACCTGACACTGCACCTGATGGGAAGCTCAGTGCCGTCCAATTACAGTATCGAGTAGCGAGAGACAATCTATCCCTCGCTACTCAACACAATCATGCCGGCCTGCTTCTTCACAATACGCCATGGGTAAAGAAGCGGTCGGGAGTCTAGTGTCAGATTACTCAGAAGGACGCAAAACGGCCAAACATCGTACCCCAACTCTAGTCCCCCGACAAATTCTCGTTTAGTTATCACTAAATAATCCTGCTTTATACAGCGTTATAGCCAATAAGAAGCCAAATAAACAACATGAGAACGCGTTTCCTAAACATGAACCGTGCCAAAAACGGACCGAGACTGTTCTTAAAAATAGGTGGCATATTTTTTACATAGCATTTTATCACGTTTCTATTTCCAAGATAATAAAATGTACTGCTGCAGTTAGACGGGTTTCCGTAGGTGTGAGACACGTCGTAGGGATATTTAGAATCTAGATTTGCATCCAGTCTGGGGCCTGAATGGTAATGTCGCTCCGTGGGCGGTTGTTAGATAACTAAAGCAATACATTTTATTGGTAACTGCTGTTTAATCAGTTCTTTGGATATCGAGAACATAAATTAATCCTTTTTTTTGTGATGATGCTATATTTATTTTAAAATTGATTGGCGAAAAGGAACGCCTTAAGTTTTACTTTTATTCAAAATGAGAGAACGATTACAAACTAAAGGTTTCTATAAAAGCTGAACAGCAGTCCGGCATGATTGTGTTGATTAGCGAGGGATAGATTGTCTCTCGCTACTTTATACTCTAACTGGACGGCACTGCGCTTACCATCAGGTGCAGTGTAGTCACTTAGCCGTGCCATAATAAAAAAAATATAGAGTTAATTAATCTAGAGTGACTTACTCGACCAAAATGTTCAAACTTTGCCTTGGATCTGGAGTATTCTATTTTCAATTAATTACAGTTTTGTAAAATAATTACCTATATTGTTATTCCACCAAATTGAATGTTGGTCATTATATTTGGGATTTAATTCTATAATGCGGTATCATTTCGACAACATATCTAAGTTATATTAAGACTCGTAAGAGCTAATAATAATAATACTAGCCCTGTATTAAACATTGTCCCACTGCTGGGCACGGGCCTCCTCTACTAATGAGAGGGGTTAGGCCTTAGTCCACCACGCTGGCCTAATGCGGGTTGGCAGACTTCTCATACCTTCGAAAAACTCTCAGATATGCAGGTTTCCTCACGATGTTTTCCTTCACCGTTAAAGCAAGCGATAATTAACATTTTAATACACACATAACTTTAGAAAAGTCAGAGGTATATGCCAATTGGGTTTCGAACCTACGACTTTCGTCTTGACAGTCCGTACCGCAACCAACTAGGCTATCGCTGCTTCGACAACATATCTAAGTTATATTAAGACTCGACAGAGCTAATAATCTAAATAAATACTACCAAATGGGACGGACACTTTGGTTTTAATTAAATGTAATCTGCATTCATTCTTTGTTGTTTTGTAGATGTATAAAGATATTATTACGTACAAAGTTCAAGTCTATTGACTTTGGTACGACCCGATAAATAAATACACAATATAAGATAACCTGCACTCTTAAATGAAGAGATATAAAGAATGCACCTAGGAACGTGTTAGTTAAAAAAACATAATAAAGCGTCACTGAAAGACTTACAATACGAGTATATAATCAATAAATACACCCAATAGTCACATAAATCTGACCCCACACTAGGTAAAACGTGGTATCGTGGGTATCAAGAACTACGAGCGACTATCCAAACCCGAAACAAATATCTTTGTCACACAAATATTTGTCTCGATGCGGGAATCGAACGCACGGCCTACACAACCGGCTACTCGCCCGTTGCGCCACGAAGGCTGTCAAATGTAAAACGTCGTGGAGGTTTCATTAAAGTCCTTGTCCTAAGTGACTCAATGTAATCGATTTGTTTGAGTAAACGAATTTATGATGCGGGCATTCGATCCGATCAGTTCACCCGTACGTAAATGACCCTGACATCACCAGGAAAATGGTGAAACATGTAAAATAGTTAATAAAACCGTGAATGCCGTACGCGTCGCAGTATTTTATTGATTAGTTATGTGAGGTCGATCCTATTTATAATCAGGTCTACAAACTCCAACAGGATGTGACGAAAAAAATTAACAATGATATTTTGTGCTACTAAAAATAAATGATGTACAGGGCCAGGAGTATATACTATTAGTAGTAATTAACCTGTATAATTCGTACATACTTATACATATACTCTCACACCTGTAATCCCCGAAGTGGTAGGCAGAGGTGTAACCAGTACACCCACTTTTCGCCGAATTTCGGTCCCATAATGTGATAGGGGGCGAGCCTATCGCCATACCGGGCACAGATTCCAGACTCCGAACCGATATTGATAATTTCTAGATAGAAAAACACAATATCACTTTACCCGACACGGGGGTCGAACCCGAGACTTCAGCACAGCAGTCGTAATGCATGCGCAATTACAACTGCGCCACCGAGGCAAGCAAGATATTGTATAATTCGTCGTTATACAATATCTTCACTATTAGAAACATAAAGGAAACATAGCATTTCAAGTAAAGTAAAAGACAAAGCAAAGACTTGGATAAAACTTTCTGTTGCTCATTTTTGTAAAGTCATCACGCTCCGCTTTGAAGAACTTAGACAATTGGAAAAAGTAGACATGACAACAACTGCTCAATCTAAAACTTAATTTTTGGGAGCATTCTTAACCTGAAAATAAAGTGGGAACTAAGAAGGCGAAGATAATGGAATGGTAGGCAGCGGCTTTGCTGTGCATTGCAGAAATCTATGGGAGGCGGTGACTACTTACCCTCAGGTGGCCCATCTGCTCTTCTGACTATCGAGGCACTAAAAAAAACCTTCGAAAACCTCACCCATAGAATGAAACGCAACAGCAAGCTGTCAATCCACGTCGTATTCCTGAGACTGTAGCATTACCTCTACTAACTCTATTCGTACGGTTAACACAATTATCTACACTATGCCACTACAACTAATAAAATAAAACAAAGCGTTGCTAATCGGTGGAGCGTAAACCTTGTTTCTAACGAGAATGGCCGATGGATTTGTTACGCAAACAGCCATGATAAAGATACGATCAGATCATTAAGGACAATGGCGTAATTTGTGCATTACATGGCTATTTGGACGTGAAAAGACTCACTAAAAGTATTTTTATATACCTTTTTTTTTCTTTTCATATGTAGGTACATACTAGCGCGTCCGGCAGACGTCGTCCTGCCCGGAAAAGCAGCGCCAGACCGACAGCATGGCCACCTACCGGGTCCAATTGTTCACACAAAATTTCATCCAAATCGGTCTAGCCGTTTAGGAGGAGTTAGGTGACAAACACACGTACAGAAGAATTATATATATTAAGATTATTAACCGGCGCAGAGGAGAAGGTTCTCCATTAAATTACGGTTACCAACCCCGAATTTCTAAAACTAGGATTTGAAGTTGGAGAAACCAGGACAATTCAGTTTAAAAGCAGGACTTGTTTAGCGCGAACCCTCACAAGCCGTGAGGCCGCCCGTAAAGTAAGGATTGCAAAAGTGGTATGTGAAGTAAGTACCATATCAGTGCGCTTTAAAAACCCATGACGTTGCGTAAAAACTATCCAGCACACCCAAGGACACTCTAACAACCAGGTCATGTTCTGGGAAAACAGGACGGTTGGCAACTCTACATTAAATGCAATCTTTTGTTCATTTTTAAAACCAGTGATTTTCATTCTGAGTAACGATCTTTTTTAAAATCGTACATATTTTTCTGTTTTATGTATTAATTATATTGTTAGAATACTTATTGCTAGTTATATACTTTTTGATAGGTATTGCTAAATGGCGTCATTTGACAGCGGGCTATAAATGTCTTCGCATTCCCCGTTTACTTTTCGGGCAGATTTTAGGCAGTAAGATAGTCGTAAGTGGTCGTCGGCGCATTTTGCAGTAAGTCGTTCAATATTTGGTTATATTTGTGGTGACTCGTTTTTTACTAAGTTTCGTGCTGATTCTACTATAATTGTTTTCTTTGTGAACAAAGCTTGTTTGCTATCTTAAGTTTAAATAAAATTGTTATATTGAAGTAAATTGTTTTTAGCAGTAAGATTGATGTTATTTTTTTATTAAATTCCTCTTCTGGTTCTAAAAATATCGTTTTAAAAAACTGTGTAATTAGAATTGATTGTAGGTTTGACTGGATTTTTATAGAGTTGGCGCAATGCTCATTAAGGAAATTTGTCCACTATAATTAATCTTTTTACACACTATTCATATATTAAGTACTAATATTTCGCAAACATTAGTTACCATACAAAGTCTAGCAGCAATCTTTACCAACTTAGCGGCGTAAAACGACTTCAGTCAAATCAAAATCAAATATTTATTGAACCCATGAAATGTTATACATCATTTAGATTCAGTCAATTTTTACTCTACCACCAGTTCGGAATGCAGTTTCGCTAGAGAAGAACTCATACTCATTTGGTCATACTTGATCATATTTAATATACGATTTCAGTTTAATTTCATTAGATTAGAGTATCATTTTTAGTAACCAAAATTCGCTGAGAGAACAAGGAAGTAGGGGAAAGGGTGTCATAAGCGTCAGAAATGTATGACAAGATATCGATATAACTAAAGTTTGTTGCCTCCGCAGCGTAATGGGAGCTGGCGAAGCGCCAGAGCCGTTCATTATACAGAGAGATGACGTTGGCTTTAAACCAAAAGTTACATTAACTATTATTTTTTATTGTACACCAATACTGTAGATGCAGCGCCAGAATGCATAACTGTTCTTAATATTACGCACAGGGCGATGTAAAAATCAAACTCAAAACACTACGCCATGCAGCTCTTTAAATGTTACATGCTAGTAATAGTGAGCTTTTGAGTAAGCATGACAAATTTCCAGTTTGGAAAAATTGGTTGATAAAGTTGTAAAATTGAAGTAAAATTTGTTAGCTATCTAAACCCACGAGAAAGTGTACACGTCAAGTAAAAAGAAAATGAAACAATGACGTCTTCAAAACAAACGTCTTAGAAACATTAGTGATATGAGTAGTTTGAATAAAGTGAATTTCTGATCAATGCAATGAAGAGCATTTATTTACTCAACCAACAATCATTTGTTGTCTCATTTTTAACATAATGAGATACTATTTGTAAACCATTCAACAACGTCATGATTCAAGAGCTAAGTAATGTTTGCGTTCCATTTCACGCGAAATCCGATACGACTGACTGTACGAAATAATTAACGTGCCAGTTTAACGTACACTTGTTTAATTTTATCTCCATGCATATTGCAACATAATATGTTATTATACTTTTTTTTAAGTAGAGTAACACGTGGATGTATTGTTATTATTTGCTAACATACGTTCTTAGTTTGTAACACATTTGAATATTTCGCTCTTTGAACCACTCTCAAATCACAAGTTCACCGCAGTTCGAAAAGGTAATAAGTAGAGTCTGTCCAAAATCAATTTTATTTCCATAATATTAAAGTTAAAAATAGCATGTAAGAACGTATTAATACTCGATAATCTGTGAAACCGCCCAACTGACTATAGTACTAATACTAATAAAATTTTGTGAATGTGTATAGTTTATTCCAGCTTGAATGATAGGATAGTTTCTGTCCCGATAGGCGATGCTGCTATTTTTTTTTTATCCAACGAAATAGGGCTGCCACACCAGCTAGTGCAATATGAATAGATATAAATCAAATTATGACTATAATTACATTTGCAAAGATTATAATTAATCTGTAAAGCAGCCATATGTATTGTGTAAACAGCGTGCACATGCCCAGCGCTAATCTGTTGGCATTCTGTACTTAAACAATTGCCAACGGTTGCAACACAATTTAGTCTATAAATAACTGATAACAATATTACGGCATTGTAATTTTGAGGTGACCTTCTAAATAGGTAAGACAATTTTCTGTTCGCACAGACTGGGCAAGGACAATAAACAAAGACACTATCAACTACCTACAAATAAATGCAATAAAAGGACTGCCTATAAATAGGCTGTATGAATAAGGTGCCTTTGCTTTTCCTTAATAACAATTATGAAGAAAATATAGGTAATGTGATTCACTGTACCCTGTACCGTAACGCCAATAAATTATATTTATTATGTTTTTAATTACAGCCAGTATAAATCAGTGGTCTTGTCATTGGTATTTTTATTATGTAGTTGAGACATTATATATTTGCTTTTCTCTTCAATCTCGCCTGTGTGAAAGTCAAGTTATTATAAAATGAATTACTTTCAACAAAATGAAAGATAACTTATACTACTCTGGCATAATACAATGTTGCTTTCTATCGATCAAACAATTCTTAGAATCGTGTCAGAATTCCCGAATAACTCTTTACATCTGACAAAATGTACCTTTTATAACGTTATAGATAAAGAAGAGTGATTCAGTTATAGTAAAAAAAAAAATACGTCTAATACATTTTTTGATCTTTTAAATTAAAAAAAAAAAAAAAAAAATCGAATAATATTTTTTTTAGTTTTCTCTTAATGTGAAAAAAAATGTCTACACTTCCCTTGCGAGATGATCGATGATGATTTATAAATTAAGCAGCCACAAGACGAATTCAAAATACTAAGAAATTGCAGATACGGAAACTATAAAATAAATCTCGGCAATCTCTTTGATTAGAGCGAAAATAGCCGCTTGTTGCGACAGTGCAGTAGACTGAAAGCTGACAAGGAGTCTTTTTATTAAAAAAAAAATCATCCATTTTATGATATTTATTTCTAGTTTTAAAAACCTCGAAGAGGGTAGTTGACACGAATTTTCTTATTGTTTTTATCAGCAAGTTACATTACCCACAAACTATTATCGAAAGAATTTTATGAATCCGAACAATAATAAGTAAATAAGACGCCATTCAAATCTGCCGGAAGGGGTAGTTGTCAAATGACGGTAAAATGATGCATGATATGAGCCGTGACGTCACCTCTCAGAATGACCATTCGTGTGCGAGGGAGATAGTGAGATGTTCCCACGACGCACCCATTTTTGATCATACCAATGTTTAAAATAAAATACTGCGAACTCATTTTTCAAGCTATTTTGATTCTGTTTTTACAAAAGGGTTTCTTTTGCGTATAATATTCGGTTGCATATCGAATAATGTACAAAATTAGACACCGGAAACTATTTTATATATAATCGCACACGAGTTTAAGTGGGAACATAATCCTACAAAGTATCTTTTTAATACTAGAAAAAAATTAAGGATGGCTGCGGAATAGGCTGCTTGTAAATGTGCTGTCGAGACTTTTTTACAAAAAAGGATAACTGAACTTTGTTTTTTATACAAAAACGTAGTAAACATTATTACACAGCACTATAATATACTTCACATAAAAAGACGCAAAAACTTTTACCATTAAAATCCTCTTATGTGTCAGTGTGTCTGGATCTCTTCAATCTAGGTAAAATAAACAATTTTAGTCGTATCAATTGGCAATTAATATGTAAGGATGAAATAATTGCTGTTAATTTTACCAGTATTAGGTACGTTAATATACTTTCTCAAATATATGTACGTATTCTATAAGATATAAGTTTGTATATATAATAATTGGAACACATTCAAAAACACGTGTACCAATATTGTATACCTGACCCATCTCTGTACAGTGTCGAAATAGCGCAATTGGAGTGCAAGTCAGTTGCGAGATTAAAGAGGGACGGGGGACGAAAATAGCGCGGTCTACCCGCCCGTTGCCATAGTAACCGCCTCCCGTGCGCCGAATGTTCCAGAACACGCATTTCAAAATCACAATGGAGACAGTGTTTCGACGATGGAAATGTGTGGGGTTGATTAAAATTTATTGTATGAGCTATCTTTGGAATAACAAAATCCTCGAAATATGGAATAAAATATTTTGAAGCAGACTTCTTCAGACTTATCTACATACATACATATACGCTCACGCCTGTAATCCCCGAAGGGGTAGGCAGAGGTGAAACTAGTACACCCATATTTTTCCGTATTTATTTCGGTCCCATAATGTGGTAGAGAGCGAGCCTAACGCCATGCCGGGCACACTTCCAGACTCTGGGCTGATACTGAGTATTTCTAAATAGAAAACCCCAATATCACTTTACCTGACCCGGGATCGAACCCGAGACCTCAGCACAGCCGTTGTAACTCGTAGCGCATGCGCAATAACAACTGCGCCACTTAGACAGTGACTTATCTTTTCAAATAAAATATTAAACATATAATTAAACGTGAAAAAACATAGTTGTTTTGTCTAAAACAAGTCTAGGCACACATCTGTTGGACATCTGTAGATTGTAGTTGAAATAGGTGTAACATATGTTATCTAACACAAGTTGGTACCGCATAGTTGATATTTGAATTTAGCCTAGTCAATTAGATCATAAAAGCCCATTTGAGTTATATGAGGAGAAAAATCTTACGCTTAATAATAAAGAGAATTAACTCAAAAGTCTTGATTCTGAGATTTTCTTGTAAAACACATTATAAATGAATGTAGAGTCTAAATCACACTTCATTCTGAGCAGGATGACAAAAATTAAGCATGTCCTTAATTTTTTCTTCAATATTTTTACAAAAGTATAGCTTGAGCCGGCCATTCTAAACTTCCAACGTCATCTTACAACATTTTTTTTTTATTGCTTCGATAGGCAGTCGAGCAGACGGGCCACCTTATGGTAAGCAGTCACCGCCGCCCATAGACTTCTGCAATGCCAGGGCACAGCAAAGCCGCTGCCTACCGTTTTTTTATTTTACATCATTGTATGTTCCTCCTTATATTAGAAGTATGCTAGGCAAGAGCTTGTCGTAGCCGCCTTCTGTGAAAAAAGGCTGCGGAACGGGATTGGGAAAGATCCCGTGCGAAATCACCGCGGCTCCTCCATCCATGTGGGTAGGTTCACTGTGAAAGCTCATAGCTCTACGGTACAGCTTTGCATTGGAGGGGCTTCGGCGTGTTCCGTTTGGAGGCCCCGAAACTCTTCCGTGATGCACATGGAGACAATCATTTATTTATTTAGGAAAAACAAACAGTTAAACATTGTGACATTAAAGGAATTAATATAAATTCAAAATACAAACGTACAACCTACGACGTTCTTCACAGAATACATAATTGTTACATTTTCAAACGTGATAGAAAACCAACAAGAAAAGAAAAAGTTTTTTTAATTCATAAAAAGTACACCGACTTCAATGAAAACCAAATTATGCGTCTCTATAAAATTTTAAGGTTTCCCTCGATTTTTCCGAGATCCCATCATCAGATCCTGACTTGGTGCCAATGGGACCACCTGGGAAGTATACCCTTTTAAACAAAAAAATAATTTCTCGAATCTGTCCAGGCGTCTGCGAGTAATCGGGTAAAATCACAAAAAAAAAGATTCCGACGAATTGTTAACCTTCTCCTTTTTTTGAAGTCGGTTAATAAAAATCTTACTTGAAATAAAATAAACGAATAACTATATTAAAAACAGTAACAATTAAGAGATAGAAAAGCATTTCGTAGCTTAAATATGTTATCTATACTTAATATAGTTCGAAGCAAGTTTATGCGAAATGAGTTAGGTGATGGAGCAAACAACCATTGAGTTTTAAGCCGGTAAATATCGGCATACCCCGTCTTAACGAAGAGAATCTACAAGGAATTCACCCATGTTAAAATGAACTTGTCAAAGATTAATAACGGACATAGATGGTATGTAGAAACAGTACAGAAGATTTTACCGAAAGAAACATAGACGGATGTCGACCTTTGTAATATATTCTATTGTTATGTTATGATACGTGCGCACCGATAGTGCCGAGTTAATAAGGAAACATCAATAAATGTGTGACCATTGTTCACTTTCCGAGAGTGATGCGTAGTATCACAGGGTCTTTTTTTTTCCTGGCACGGCAACGTGACCACACTGCACCTGATGGTAAGCGCAGTGCGGTCCAATTAGAGTATCGAGTAGCGAGAGACAATCTATTCCCCGCTACTCAACACAATCATGCCGGCATGCTTCACACTACGCCATGGGCAAGAAGGTGAAGAAGCGGTCGAGGGTCTAGTATCAGAGTACTCAGAAGGCCAAACATCGTACCCCAACTCTATATCCCCGACAAAAACCGGATGTACACGTACTGATCCCGGAACGCAACACACTTGCGTGTGCCACTATGGCGGGTTTTACACCCCGTGTAAGGTGGTCGCTATTCGGGCGGTAATGAATATCCTTCCACCATGAAAATTATGCTTGTATAGAGTCTACATTCGCATTTTAATCTGAGTTAAGTTGAAAAGTGGCTGTTTGTTTTGTATCTCAAAGTGACAATACAAACATATTGGAATTATTTACCTACCTGCCCAATTGAAAATCGTAAGTACAGTCGAACAGTGGGAAGTCTATTACTTTACACGGCAGAAAAATTGTGTGTAAAAGAACTCAATATGTGTTTCATCATCATCATCATCATCATTTCAGCCGAAGGACGTCCACTGCTGGACATGGGCCTCCCCCAAAGAGTGCCACAATGACCGGTCCTGCGCCACCCGCATCCAGCGGACTCCCGCGACCTTTACCAGGTCATCAGTCCACCTTGTGGGGGTCTAATATGTGTTTGATAATTAGTAATTACTATGCAGTTTTTAAAATACAAGAACCTTAATAAGATGTTATCTGGTTTAACTAAGCAGCATTTACATTTTTTCCCCTGCCTGACACTTTTAGAACTAAATGACGAAATGAATTTTAAAAACAGAACAAAGATTCGACAAAAGCGCCAAACACCGCAAAGCTTGATCTGTAAATTGCAAATCATTTAAAACTCAAACTGTCACTGGCCACTGAAATTCTGCATCTCAAGTGGCATTATATCCCCAAGTAATCTCTATTCAGTGTTTGATTCAAAGAAACAGCTTAGAGTTACGAAATATGTTTTAGCAGAGCGTTGGTTGGTGGCGTGACCGAGATCCCACTGCACAAATTACTTTTGATAACATATGGAAGTAAACATTTAAGAAAATAGAATGAGAGTACTGTAGGCGAGTTTTTTATGGATACCCTCAATAAATGTTATGAAATGAGCGCAACCATGTAGGAGTAAAGAGATTGAAAACTGATTATTTGGTAATTGATTTGAAAAGAAAGTTATGTGAACCATAGGAAACTATTTTTGAAGTGAAAACTTCTTTAGCTGCGTTGAGCGTATTTTGGTAGGGAGGACACTTATGGGTTCGCGTCACCGACATACTACCAATGGTAATGATTAAACTTCGTCCAATGGTATGGTAATGATAAGCGCAGTCCCGTTCAATTAGAGTATCGAGCAGCGAGAGACAATCTATCCCTCGTTACTCAACACAATCATGCCGGCCTGCTTCTACACACTACGCCGTTGGCAAGATGGTGAAGAAGCGGTCGAGGGTCCAGTGTCCGAGTACTCAGAAGGCCGCAAAACGTCATACATCGTACCCCAACTCTAGACCCCTGACAAAAGTAGTTCTATAATTATCGACAATCATAAACAAAAATAGTTACTACTTCATGGACGCTGTTTCAAAAAAGAACACATTAACTTCAATGTTTTAAGTTTTCACTTCTGTCGGCAGTTCCCATGACGATCTATTTTTTTGATTATGTATTTGGAATCCACTAAATTAATTGAGTCTGACAGAGAGATTTACTATTACAGTGTAAATTGAAATTACTATGCCATTCTTACAGAAATAATTAATATTACGCAAAAACTACGCTTGAAAGACGTATTCATGACCATGACCGATGATTTAATAACATTATGTAAATTAAAATATTCACGCTCTACCGACATGAAGCATTGTAGTAAATCTATTATCACGAATTTTACTATAACGATAGGTAATTTCCTAAGAAGCAATGACGTAATGTTTTTTAATACTTAACTACAAGCAACGGTAGCCAGTTTGGGAATGGAAGGTACCGAGACGACAGTCTCAGATTCGATATTAGCCCAAATAGCAGTACATCTCTGACTTTTCGAAGTTCCGTGTGTATACATAGTAAGTGCAGCTTGCTTTAATGTAGAAAACATCTTTGGCAGCCTCCGTGGCGCAGTAGGCGAGTAGCCGGTTGTGAAACGAGAGGCCGTGGGTTCATTTCCTACACCGCGACAAATGTGACACATAGGTAATGGTCTAACGTCCGTATGCTAAAAAGCATCGCAGCTCCGATATTTAAGACGAGATGTTTATAATTTGAAACCCTGATATTATTCAAAATAGTATAACTATAAAAAAGTTGCCGTTAGATAATCAGCAAGACGGTCCGATTGACTGGTTGAGTAGCATTTTAGTATCCGGGCGTAAATCACGCCTCGGGTTTCCAAACAACTTGCATGGCTTTGTCACTTTCCCCGCTGTTTATTCTCTTCATATACGAATGGCATATGGATATGCACCATTGCCCTGGACTATCGTGTTGATTTAAAAAGAAATCACAGTCACTATTCGTTTTTTTTTAAATCGTTTGAATTCTTAAAAAGAAGGAGATTGCTCTGCAGTTAGACACTATAAGCTCAAAAATAGAAAAGATGTCTTATTTCAAATGGTTCTATTCATCTTGAAACACAAACAAATAATATTATACACTAAAACCTTTATGAAATGAATGTCATGCGGTTACGAATAAGCAAATAATACAAAAATAGCACTTCTTCAAACCGACCTCCATAACAAACAGGTTTTCATTAAATTCTACGAGTATTGTAGCCGAATATAAATAACAGTACATGTCATTCTGGTCGTATGTAATTTGTTATATGATCTATTACTCATATAGCTCCATAGATAGAGAATGTATAGTCTCTATACAGCTATTAAGTGAATACGGGCAGAAAAATGTGAAAGAGATAAAGCGAACGTGCGGCCAGCAGGTGTCCTCTAGAATTTTGATTGGTGTACGTCACAGAGCAGGCATTTGCAGGTGCGGAAAAGAAATAGGTATCGGCCGCACAGTCGCTTTGTCTCTTTCTGCAAAGTGGTAAATTTTGTGAGGATATTATATATTCTCTATGCCTATAGCTCTTAGAAAGTTATAAACGCGAGGGAGACAACATTCATTTAAAGCTAAGCTAAAGCTTTACAGCCAGCCTAGGCAGGCGCAGTGGGCGAGTAGCCGTTGGTGAAACGAGAGGCCGTGGATTCGATTCGCACCGAGGCAAATGTTTGTGTGACAATCAGAAATTTGTTTCGGGTCTACGAGTAGGTGTTGTGATACCGTAAGTCTCTCGTAGTTCCTGATACCCACGATACAGGTTTCACCTAAGTCTGTGACGTAGACGAATCAAAATTCTAGAGAAAGACAACTGCTTGCCGCACGGTCACTTTATCTCTCTCACATTTTTCTGCCCGCATTTACTTATTAGATGGAGCTATGTCTATGGATAATACCGAGTGTAAAGAAATTAACCTACCTCGAAGGAAATGTACAGTTGTGGAAGCAAGCAGCCTTTAAATCACATCAAAGATTACGAGCTACTTACTTTCGAAATGCGTAAAACATCAGTTTAAAGAACATCGTAAATCACCGTTTAACTTCGTTTTAAGGATTGTGGGTTTTGACTGATTGACAAGTTATTGCCGAACACAAGTAACAGCAGCATATTATAATAAGTTTAATTGTTCTGTAGCTATAAAAATGTAGTAACTAGTAAAGTTTATTTTTTGTTTGTATTATAGATAGAAATTCTTTCTCATAATGGTTTCTTATGTTTACGCGAATATTATACATTGTAATAAAACGAAATTTACGGATTCTATCGCGGTTTATTTTACTTTTTTAACCCGACGTTTCGAAGGCTTTACAGTCTTCATGGTCATGGGGAAGACTGAGTTGTATGTCGTCACGAAAGTATAGTGCAATGTTTCTACCCTCCATATAGTTGATATTTAATTTTTATTTTGTTGTAGTCCGATCTACGCAGAAAGAGCTCACAATGTCTTGAGGTCTGGCAGTTGGTCTTTTGGGTTCCGATTTAATTAAATGTATAATTGGATCCCAGGCTGGTGCTAGCTTCCAACCATCTTCTCTATTGAAATTTGGATGTTTTTTAATTTCAATAGCCTCTCGAATCATCCTAGGCAGGAATCGGTGTTCTTTGGCAAGGATTTGTGGTTTGTCAAATCGAAGATAATGCTTGGAGCCTCCCTCTGAATGTTCAGCAACTGCAGACACCGACGCTCTACGAAGTCGGAGGGTAGAAACATTGCACTATACTTTCGTGACGACATACAACTCAGTCTCCCCCGTGACCATGAAGACTGTAAAGCCTTCGAAACGTTGGGTTAAAAAAGTAAAATAAACCGCGATAGAATCCGTAAATTTCGTTTTATTACAATTCTTTCTCGTTTATTTTATTCATCTATGTTTATATTATTATTGTTATTCGTCCTCATTTATTTTATAATATTAATAGATTGGTATACGTATAACGGCGAACGACATTAATAATGAAAATCAGTTAATTTTGAGACATCATTAATTTTATTATTTTTAATGTATTGCTTTGTATTCGACTAAACACTATTTTTATTTAGAGCGGGCAACACTGAATGGAACTGCCAGCGCGAGCTGCGTTTGCCATGGCGTGCTCAGCAAATTCGCAAACTCATTAGCTCTAAACCGCTAATTATTATTGTAATAATTGTCTAAGTAATTTAAGTGTTTGTATAATTAAAATAGTGAAAAGTCAACGCCATAGTCCACTTATTTGAACGTTTCCTTAGTTTGAACCATGGATTTCCGTGCTGACAAATTCACGAATCAGCAATCACATGGGACAGCCTGGCTTCTAGACGTCCGGTTATGAAAATAAAATAATTTTTCCAACAACATAGATATAATATTGCTGTAAGGTCGTCTTATACTGTAGACCCTACTTCAATATAGATCTTATTAACAATATAAAGAAGGTCTCCAGTAGTCAGTATCAACAACAAATGAAAATTATATCAATATTATTTTATTTAAATATTGTAATAAAATTTAACGATTCACTTATGTAAATAGATCCCAACCCTAAATGTCGAACGGTTGGTATAAAAATCCAGTTTTTTTCATGTCAAATATAGTAATTATCCGATGTTATATGAATGAAATAATACGTTAACCGAAAACAGGTTTGTTTCGTGACACTTTAGTGGATTGGAAATATAAATAAAATTCGTCGAACGTTCCTGTGATGTCTCGCTAAGATAGAGTTGCCATCCTGTTTTCCCAGGACATGACCTGGTTTTTAAACTATTCTGGAGTGTCCTGGATGGTTTTTAAGCTGTGTCCTGGGTTTTTAAAGTGCCCTGAAAAGGTTCTGTATTTTAAAATTCGCGCACTACTTTTGCAATCCTTACGTTACGGACGGCCTCACGGCTCGCGAGTGTTCTGAATTATCCTGGTTTTTCAAATTCGAGATTGGTAACCCTACGCTAACTGTCATCCTTAACTGTATATTTTGTTTATGCACACACTAATTATTATTATCCTTATGTTTAATTAAAGTAGTATTTACAGTAATATGATTTTGTTTTCCTAATTTGAAGTACAATTACAATGTATCCGGCTGAAGGACATGTATCCATAGCTATGAAGAAATAAAAAAAAACTGTCATCTGTATCAAGATCGGAAAAGTTGTCGAAAATGTGACTTCCAGAGTAGAAAAAAAAATGGCGGGAATGTGATGTGATGTTGTATTGTGATTTATAAGTGAAAAAATTATTTCAGACATGGCTTATGCCTTAAATTGTGACTACTACAGACATGGCTTCGGCCTTTAAATTGTGACTTTTACAGACATGGCTTAGGCCTCTTGAATTGTGTTTACTTCAGACATGGCTCCGGCCTTTAGAATGAGAAAAATATCGGACATGGCTTCCCCCTTTTGAATGGATGAAGACTGCAGACATGGCTTCCGCCTTTTGTATAAGTTAAAACAAGAGAAGAAGAAGACTTTAATTCTAGCCCAGATTTGGAAAAAATAACGAAAGACATGGCTGCATGGTGGAGAACCTTTGCCTTCTCTTTTATTGTGTAAATAAATAAAAAAAAATTGACTTCCAGATAAACAACCACGTGCCATTTGACATTCTAGCGATTGTATCATATTCTACAGCGCCGCGTACTTGTGTCTGGTTTACTTTAGCAAAACGTTTTTTTTAAATCCCTAATAATATCTGTATCAGAAAAGTTAGGTATTGTTAGTAGAAACGTAATGAGTTAATTAAACTATAATTAATAATAATGTACCTATCTTTAACAAACTTCGATCAACAATACAACTAGATATCGGGTCGGCGCAACAAAAACGTCTCGGCGAATAACAGCTCACTTTCGAAGTGAGCTCTTATTGTTGTTTAGTTCGTTCCAAACAGAGCCAATGTGAACACGTTTCACAACACCGCAGTGTGTTCAAAAGTTGCGAAAATAATGCCCGAAAAAGCAATTTATCGGCTGGAGTGTCTTACTTTCGGTAAGTACATCTAGAATAAGTTATATTTTAAGCTTTATACTAACAAGTAATATCAAATTTTGAATAATTTACCGATTTGAAACCATTGCCCAAGAATGTATGGCCAACATCGGCCAATACACGCGAAAACTCTGTTTAACAGAACAGCAGATGCATGGAGTAGATTTGTATTGTAATATTATTCATATCTTGTTAGCATTATCATTTAAAATTGATTAAGTTACTTTTGTGTCTGTTTGTCGGACTCTGGTTGGTGGTAGGATATTCATATCCACCCGGATAGCGACCACCGTACTCAGGGTATAAAACCCGCCATTGTACCTCCGGTTTTTGTCGGGGGTCTAGAGTTGAGGTACGATGTTTGGCCGTGTTGGGGCCTTCTGAGTACTCTGACACTAGACCCTTGACAGCTTCCTCACCTTCTTGCCCATGGCGTAGTGTGAAGGAGCAGGGCGGTATCATTGTGTTGAGTACCGCGGGATAGATTGTCTCTGGCTACTCGATACTCTAATTGGACGGCACTGCGCTTACCATAAAGTTCAGTGTAGTCACCTTGCCAAGCCAGGATAAAAAAAATCAAATCAAATCAAATCATTTATTTCGTAAATGAGGCCACTAGGGGCACTTTTTACATGTCATAATAATGTAAAACTCTACTGGTGCTTCGGAAATGCCCACTGGTCTGAGAAGAAGCACCAAGAAACTCAGCCGTAGGTCTTTTGTAATTTGTCATTACGTTATAAAAATAATTAACATATAAAATAATACATTCTACAAGTCACATTCACATGAGATAAAAAAATTACGGTATACATGTCAATACAAGGCAGAGTCGTAAACGAGGCTATACAACCTGTTATTTAATTATTCCAACGTAACAATCAATGAGCTATCCAGGTAGACCAGTCCACACAAGCAGCACCCGTTCACGAGTATGACGCATGTGCCAGCCATCGGTCTCCTCAACCATGATACAGGGAAGTGACCGACCCGGCACATAACGCCGCCGCAAGCACAGACCCTTAAGAGAGCATGACATACCCTAATCGCGTCAAAGAATGATAGAGAAACAAATTCACAAGACAATAGCTAATAAATCAAGAAGCCAAGACTAATACGACTCAGGCATCATGTAAAAACAATTTACATCAAACAGAAATAGATTGTAACAAAATAACAAATTATGTTATTATAAAATAAGTAACTAGCAGTGTGTTGGTGTATTTAGCTGAGCGACCATGGTTTTTTATCATTTAAATATTCTGTTATATTGTAATAAGCCCTTTTCAGTAAAAAATCATTAAATGCCTGAGCAACTTCCACTTTTTCACATACAATTTTAATATTTATATTTAACTCAAACTGGTTATCGGGTGTTCGGAAATTCCCAGTTTCTTTATTGATAATATCCCATGTCGACTTAATTTTGTCACACGAGTTTTTAATTTTCCTGCTTATAAAATTCACTTTTGCTTGATTACAGGCTTTTTTAAATATCTTTGAATAGTCTCTAACGTATTGTAGGAATTCGCTATCAAATTTATATTTTTTTCATTCCATATAACTCATACAGAGTAGCTCGACTTTTATAAATTCCTGGAGTCGCCCATTCATTAAACTTGGAAGTACCTATAACATTTATTTTTTTTCTTTTTAAATGAATTATGAAATTCATTTTTAAGTATATTAAATACACTGATTTTTATTGGATTTAGTCTGCTAACAATACTGCTCCTAAAAATGTTGATTCCCATGTCTGTAATAGGCCTGCAAGTTATTTTCGCATACTGTATTTCTTCACTATTTTTAAAAGCTGCATATTGCCCACAATGATCAGAAGTTAAATTACTGAGAATCATGTGGCTAGTTGAATCACATTTGGAGAATATATTATCAAGGCAGGTTGATGAATGTGATGTTATCCTAGTTTTAAACTAATCTGATATTTACTTTTTAGCTTTCCTAGCAATTCGTTTATGTGTGTAGAATGGATATCAATTGTCGCTAGAGAAAGAAGAGATGACTTATATAAGCCAACTTCCCAACCAGGCTGTGATCGGAGGTCCCTAGAGGAGCACCAACCGCCACTTTATACGCGATCGGGTGACTCGTCAACAGATGGTCCAGCAGAGTGGGCGCATGACTCGCCACATCTGGGATCCTGGTAGGCTGGTTCACCAGTTGTGTCAAGCCACGAGTCAAAGCGAATGCATGAGCAGTTCTGCCAGCATGGTCAGTTCTGAAGGAGCCCAACAACAACTCATGGTGTGTGTTGAAGTCCCTCAGAACAACCAAGCCAAAAAATGTATATTAACAAACATAGATGCAATAAACAAAAACATCTTAATAAATCTTTGACGTACTAAGTATGTACTTATATTATTTTAGAGTTCAATGCGGCTCCATACCTCCTGTTATCTCAGTTCGTTAGTAAAAAAATATAGATGTGTAATAGTGTGTGTGTATTCACGCGGACAGATTTTAGCTTTGAGTTTATATGTGACCCGTTATCTAGTTGTATTGTTGATCGAAGTTAACAAAGCAAAGAATTAACAAAGCACACAAACATTCGTCTCGGTGTGTTCCATAATATCCAGTTCAAAATCTACATTCGACAATAAAAACACAATCATAGGTCAAGAAACCATCTGAATCATACAAAAGAATATTGACTTATTCCCAGCAAAAAACGAGCTCTATGCTTTTACTGACGATGTATTAGACTATAACCCTTACGCAACAGTCATTTAAGTTTTAATTCCAATGAAGTGTGGGTAAGATTACTGGTTGGCGGGACCCCACAATGGCGGCAAGTTCGCGCGTCACATGCGCTTCATTGTTACGGAGTTTGCATTGGGTTTTATAATGATATTGTGTTACCCATTGTGAATGCACACGTCTTTTAGGTTGGGAATGTTACGATATTAACGATAGTACAGTTATCTATGAACGCTAATAATAATAACGCTATTTAATTAATAATAATAATACTAGCCCAGTATTAAACATTGTCCCACTGCTGGGCACGGGCCTCCTCTACTAATGAGAAGGGGTTAGGCTTTAGTCCACCACGCTGGCCTAATGCGGGTTGGCAGACTTTCGAAAAATTCTCAAATATGCAGGTTTCCTCACGATGTTTTCCTTCACCGTTAAAGCAAGCGATAATTAACATTTTAATACACACATAACTTTATAAAAGTCAGAGGTGTGTGCCACTTGGGTTTCGAACATACGATTTTCGTCTTGGCAGTCCGTACCGCAACCAACTAGGCTATCGCTGCTATTTAATTATGTAGTTTTATTTTATATAATTTTATTAGTATTCTAGACTACCTTGGTAGCGCAGTTGTAATTGTGCATGCGTTACGACTGCTGTGCTGAGATCTCGGGTTCGATCCTCGGGTCGGGTAAAGTGATATAGGGTTTTTCTATCTATAAATTCTCAGTATTAGTCCGGAGTCTGGAATCTGTGCCCAGTATGGCGATAGGCTCGCCCCCTATCACATTATTGGACCGAAATTCGGCGAAATGTGGGTGTATTGGTTACACCTCTGCCTACCCCTTCGGGGATTGCAGGCGTGAGTGTATATGTATTTATTTATGTATTAGTATACTAATTTACTATCTTTTTGTTATGTTGTCAATGGTGAATGCTGTGTACACCTGTGTCTAGCACATGTATCTGATACTGTGCCTTTTTATTGATCACTGTAATATGTTAATATGTAGTGTTGTAGGTGTACATTATATATAAATAAACGCTAATAAAAAAAAATGCGCTAACAAAGAAATTACAGAAGACGTAGTCGAGCGACTACTATAACTTATGCACTTGCCATAAATGCGTCAGTTATACCAAATCAGCTTTTTGAACTCTAACAATTATAGAGAACTAGCTGTCGCCCGCAGCTCCGCCCGCGGGTAAGTTATTTTTCGAATAAGAGGAATAAGATCCATGGAGGTATCTTGAGCTATTACTTCTGTCTATACTTTGCTATCCTATAGGAGCTGTAATTTTTTCCGGGATAAAAGTAGCCTATGTCATTCTCTGATCCCTAAAATACCACTATGCAAAATCATGTCGATCCCTTGTTCTGTGAAAAACAAACGTTCCCATGGGAACCGTACATTTTCCGGGATAAAAAGTAGCCTATGTGCCATTCCAGGCTATAATTATTAATTTATGGCCAAGAAAAATAAATATTATGGTAGTTGTAGGTTTCTTTTTGTTTTTTGATGTGTTAGTTATAATTAATTATATGTATTTAGTAAACAATATATTAATAGTCGACACTACTGCATTAGGGTAGATACCCTGTAAAAGTAGTTGTAAGAATGGAAATAAATAAATAAATAATCTATATGTGTGCCAAATTTCTAACAGATCGATTCAAGCGTTCTGGCGTGATTGAGTAACAAACATACATCCATCCAAACATTCGCATTTATAGTAGTAGGAAGTAAGATTTTAACAAAACGTCTGATATATCTCAAAGTACCCAGTACCTACGTGTAATAAATAATAAATAACACCCAACAGTCACACACATAGCCCCGACCCCACACTAAGATACGAGTCTTGTGTTGTGGGTATCAGGGACTACGAGAGACTTTCGGTGTCACATAATTACACTAACGCGCAATATACAGTTTCAGGAAAATTAAACACGATGTTTATATATGCCAATTATAATAACTGCATATGAGGCAAAAGAAACATGATCCATAATTGTAATTTAGCAAAGTCAACGCTAATTTGCGCAATACACGTCGAGGAAAATGTGTTGTTTTCGTACAAAGCAGATTTCGTAACGACAATTGCCTTAGCTAAGTGTGAATCATCTTCACATGACAACGAACTTGTGAACAGGTCGTGACTAATGTTGACGTTGATGCAAGTTTGCCAAACGGGGCAATGATGAGGGCATCAACATTGTGGTCATCCAGAGACCTGAGGTGGCCAAAGTATGTGCCAAGTCCTCAGCTGTTTTAGAAGCAAACGTCCATACATGTTTGTGGCAAAATCATAATATTTACAAAAACAATAACAATTATTATTATATTAAATCATTGTTTAGTTGCAGTCGCTTAGTTTTTTTTGCATTAACTTACGCTTTACTTGCTTTTAAAGCGACTAAGCTCAAAAGTGTTTTTTAAATGGCTTGAACTCAAATTAAAGCGGCGCGTGCTGAAAATCCTAAAAATACTGTGGCGTTACATCAGTGTGCCAAGGACCTAAAGTAGCGGTTCTATTCCGAGGTGTGTCTGCACTTGAATATTGTTATTGGAAGAAAATGCATTGAAATAAAACTACTTCTACGGTTTTTATCGCGGTTTATTTTACTTTTTTCCGACCCGTGACCATGAAACTTTTAAAACGTCGGGCCTTAAAAATAAAATAAACCGCGATATAATTTTTAATATTCACGTAAACATAAAAAACATTAAGGACAATGTAATTTCTATGTCGACTATGATGGTGTAATGCAAAATATGATTGCGAAACGGAGGAAAACGTTATTTGGGATTAATACAGTAAACTTAGTTGCATCTCCTTATTTATGCTTAACTCCAGCAATGAGGAATATAGACGCAATATGATTTTACAATTTTTGATTAAAATCTGATGCCAAATCGGCTAAGTAAGTTGTCATTGCTTAATCCTAATCAACTAGTAAATATGATGTACTTTCCTTTATAATAGGCATTGATTAATTCATATTAGATAGTATAGAGGAGACATCCGCTCATTCCGATGACGATATCTTTTACTTTAGGACCGTTGTCTATTGTCATATTTACATTCATATAGCAGCTCTCCCTTTAACAACTATTGTTCTAGTGAACGGAAAGGGCTATCTACCGATCCATATAGCACAACTCCTGGCGATCTGCCATGGGATCAATATCAGAGAACTTCCAGTTTAATGCCTGCAGTAATTTGAACGATAGATTTATTTTGATTTATATATTGAATTAACGTTAATAACCCTAGAGGTTGCTTGTGATTATGAAAGATATGAAGCAAATAGAAAGGGAGCGAATATGTTGTTGGATGGTTTAATCGAAGAACTAGTAATCATATAAGGTTGTCTCACTACTGGACACAGACTTAATGAGAAAATGTTAATGTTTGATGCGATGTTTTCTTGCGCCGTTTATATGACATTAGCAGGACTACTAATATCAAGCTAAAACGACATGTGAGATCAAAGCCGTAGTCTGCATCTAATATTATCTGTTGGGCGTAAGTAATTATAATAAGATTCTTCACAATTTCGCAACCACCAATACTTCCGTAATACTTTATTATTCATATTAAGATAGATTCATAAAGTAATTCGCTTTTATAAATAGTTTTTTATCCTGGCACGGCAAAGTGACCACACTACACCTGATGGTAAGCGCAGTGCCGTCTAGTTAGAGTTTCAAGTAGCGAGATACAATCTATCCCTCGCTACTCGATACAATCATTCCGGCCTGCTGTGTAGCTTCTTCACACTACTAAAAGACCCAGGATCATAGAAAGGAGGGAACACGGTAGCTGGCAAACTGTTCCACAGCATTTCGACAAATATATGAATTTGCGAACCTATTGGTTCGGGTCGGGGTAGTAGACACCACGAAGCTACGGCTCCGCAAACCAGTATGCGTGTATAATGCACTTTACCAACAATTAGTATATATTTATTACTTTGTTGCATGCAAATTTTCTGACGATGTATATTGACATAGTATGGTGTCTATATCAATAAAAATATTTCATCAGTCGTTTTTAACTTCGTTTATATGTTTTATTCCAGAACGAGAAAAGCATGCCCATGGTGGGGACACGCCATTCCATATCTAGAATAATATAGTCTTTGCGCTCCATTAGATTGACGTTGTGATATGAAGCGAGCTTTGGAAGCGACTTTAACTTGACAGTTTAAATCCATTTATAGGCAAAGGAATTTGAAATAAACATCTTTCATCCTATGCATTGCATACTTGATGGGAACGGAGCGTACGCGTCGGTTTTTCTGTTGAAACATTTTTTTTATATAAGTTAAGATGCATAACGCCTATAAGGAAGTTAGCAAAACAATTCGCATGGTATATTCGTTCACTTAGCATATTGTACCGTTTCCGCCTCCCGTTTAGTTCCAGTCATGTAGTGTTAATTTTGTCTGTCTATTATTATACCGTTGCTTCGAGTTCAATGTATATCTCTCCTTTACTTGTGTACGAAATATGTGTAACGCTTAATTTGGTCACGTTTTGGTCGATTTAATTTTTTATTAAAGTCCATTTGATTTATTTTTCCACACTGCTCTTTTTAGTTGAAGCAAAAGTAATGTTATCCTTACAGTCTTGTATTTTTTTTTTATTTATGTTTGGATGAATGTATGAATAACAGAAACAATTCATCGTACCAGCGCAGGCCAAGTGTGGCCGTACTAATCCTAATAGGTACTTATTTCTGGGTACTTGGTGTGCTATAAGACGATTTCCGACATCATTGTAGTCTGCCTCTACGGATATCGCTACATAAATCCCTCAAGTGTCCACATTTTGTTGATCATGTTCATGGATTCCAATGCAGATTTTGTTTATGTTGCCTTAAGAGTTTATTACAAAATTTCTGCAAGATATACATTCTTTTTCCTTGAGGCACGTCCCTCAACAAAAACAAAAACTAAGAGAAAACTAAAGACTACCTAGGTACGCCTGTGGTCTACCACCGGCTTTGAAATATGAATTCAAATGTAGCGACCAAACCACAAAACCCTTTCAACTTAAGCCATTCAATATCGAGCAAATGACGTGATGGAAGAAGACACATTCTGTCAATGTGCCCAGCTTAAGCAATCACCCCTGTATATTACTTCCTTAGAGCGTTGTAATAGAACCTTATGAAAAGATATCATGAACGACATATTGGAGCAGCTATGTATCCAACCGGATTATTCTAGGTAAATAAATATACCTTTAGCGCAAACCGCGTGTTAGTCACGCTTATTTGTTACAAATATAAATATCGCTGATGAATACTGATGAATAAAAATACGAGATCGGGCTTCAATGTGCGAAGTATCGCATTCCGGATAAATAAGCAAATGTTAAAGGACGAAAAAAAAAACATACAGCCACAAATCTGGGTTTTATGTTTACACTGGGCACGTTCAAAAACACAAGTAACGGATTCAAGACAGACACGTTTCTTGTTAAACTATTAAACTAATTAGGTATCTAATTATTTTAATTTGTTCTATAATAATAATACCTTTTCCAACGGTATCTGATTAGTCAATTTATTTTTTATAATATGTCTAAGCAAAGGAATCAATAAAGCCACACTTACGTATAAAATTGAAATCCTCTTAACATAAACACTCACACAAGATAGTTCACGCAGTTAACACAAATATTTGTCACAAAGTCTAAACAAATAATCGGTTGTTAATGTTTGGGAATTCTTGTTATATTTCGAAATGGTTCGGAGATGCGTTAACCCGCCGTACTGTTCTGTTACGAACTGATGACGCGAGTGAACAGAGCCGCCGGTTGACTTGTTTATAGTACCAAAAAGTCTTACACGCCATACAACTTGTTGATAAAATATAGACTTAATTGTTAAAAACTTAAGGTATATAATTTTATATGATAAATTCAAGTTCCAATTGTTTAGTTTCGCTCCACATGCATATTGTGTATGCCACGGCCGTATGCACACATTTCTTTTGAACGGGGAGAAAAGGCGAAAGGATACCGCGCAAGTCAACTTGTTTGCCACGTAGAGCTGCTACCTTGGTAACATAAAAACTCATCTTACGACCTTATGATGGGCATAGCGATTTATTTTTATAAACTATGGTACGTTTTAAGCATCTGTAAGGTTTATTGTTTTGGTAATGACGTCATCTGAATTATGGAAGATTCTTTCACACATTTATTTAGATTTTATTTCTGGAAATGGTGCTATTAATCCTTTATTTCTTCCGAGCCCTGCACAGTAAGTTAGTAACTAGCACTAATTGATGTCATTAAATTCTAGACTCTACTTTCTAGACCCTATAGGCAAGTAGAGCAAGTTTTAAAATGTCTGCTTCAAAATTGTTAAATACCTTAATACAATCATTCTTATGGTGTAATCATTGGCATATATTCTACCGATAGACACGAACTGTCGTAGAAACAATATGTTCCAAATACCTTTTCCGCACACTAATGCCATCTATCCCTTTTCTAAGGCAAATACCAAAGAGCAGCAGTGAGCAGATCCGACTCATATCTATAAGGTATTTGAGGAACTATCCTGGAAACTGAGTTGTGTAACATTTAATTTTATTATACAACAGTGGCAGAGCAAGTGAGGTGTAATTGGAGCCACATAAATAAATAAAATTTTTAATTTTAGTGGAAATTAATAAATCTCATTAAACATTGTATAAAAGCGTTTATTTCATATGTACTTTTCTTGACACAAAATCAATTTGGTAAATTTCTGGCGTTTAGTAGTAGAGCTTATCTCTGGGTTTACCTTAGCCTCGTGATGTACTCTAATTTTCGAATATTTTTCACTTATAGCTCGGATTATGTAGAAAATTATGTAAAAATAATGTGGATAAACAATACAAAGAATAATCATCCATCAAGTGCCAATGTTGCACCCTCTGATCTAAACGACTCTGTTTGATCTATGACAGTTAGAAGCGTGATAACTCCGTCACTTTTTCTCGAACGGGACATTCCGCGCGCCAAACCGGGACAAACTATATAATGAATTTTGTTGTGAAATATAGACTTTCCCGTATTCAGAATTGAAATTAATTAATATTTATTGATATTACGTTCTAAACGTTATAAAATTATGTTATTTACCTTATATACTATTAACAGTTTCACTATAAATCAATTTAAGGCAGATTTGTTCGGGAATGGCGCTACAAATAAATAAAATTAACTCGACACTGAAAGATGCAATATGTTGTGTATATTTAGGTGGCATGAAGCAAACCAACGTCGGTGCGGTGTCAACGCCGCAACTCGGTGGAACATAATGTTTGTTCTGGTCGCCGCATCTAGTACGTAGTACATATAGATCGCTGGGTGTAATAAAAAAAATTATACCATGCTTCAATTTGCGTGCCAATTAATCATAAAGTTGCAATATGCTTCTAAATATGAAATTATTTGATGTAGTCTGTACCTTAACGGATTTATAGGTTTTATTCTTAGAGTAATTAACACTTTTATTAGAGGTAAGGAGAACCGTCTGTGTGTGAAAAAGTGTCCGTCAAAATGCGTTTAATTAGGGTGCCGCTACAATAGCACCCAATATAACCATTTAAAAAAAGCGCCTAAAGTTATTAGAGTACCTACGATCGACAAATAAACAAGAAGGTGAGGTGGACTCAGACAGTTCAGTTCAGACTACATTTTTAAACTAATTATTCGATGTTAAAAACTAAAAATATTAACAATATAAAAATTAGTCATGAAAGATGAACATATTTACAAAACGATTGTGCTTCTCGATACACGATTCATTAAAGTTGGCTCGATAGAAAATACATATTCGCAAAAATGCATCGAAATTTTAAAATTTCAATCCACACGACCCCAAATGAATCCGTAGTATACGGTTATAAAGAAAAATATTGAAACGAAATTTTTCTATCAAATTTTCAATGAACTGCATTAAACGAGTGTGTGAATATTTTATCACATTTCATTTATAAATACAAAGAAATAAATGTTTTAAAATTACGAAACATGAAATGGCCGTTGTCTTCATGTTGAAATGACTTTTGAACATGATGCGCATGTGCGAGACTTGTCAGACGGCAATTGGGCCGTGTTGAGAGCAGACGTATACGCGATTTTTCGCTCGCGCTGTCAAAATTATTTTTTGTGAAAACATGATGAATATGACATAAAGTGTTCACAAATAACACTAACTCATGATAATATATTGAATATAATCAAATATATTTAACTTATCATAATAATTTCAAATGATATATATTTTATTTATCATAATGTCTGTCAATTCTTATCAAAAGTCGTGAATACAGGTTGAGTGATTTGAACAAACTATTTGAGAATAAAATTATGGTATGATACTTGATATAACAAAAATATACTAATATTATAATTACGAAAGTGAGTCTTCCAGTTTGGAAGGTTGCATGGTTAAAGAGTTCAGCTCTTATTGATAATAATCGATAAAAATTTACAATAGTATTATTTAATTTAATACCATTATTAAAATGTTGGTGTTCGCGAGACGAGAGGAACCAACAGTTTATGTCCTAAATAGATGTAGAAATATAAAATAAATACAACCAACCGACACACACATAGTCATGACCCCACACCAGGTCAAACTTGTATCCTAGGTATCAAGAACTACGAGGGATAGTGGTCACACAACACCCAGATCCTAAACAAATGTCGGTCTATCACACAAACATTTGACTCGGTACGGAAATCGGGCCCACGGCCTCTCATTTCACAACTTACCAATCGCCCGCTGCGCCAGGAGGTTGTCAAGAAATGACTAACTTATGTCCAAATATGATTATTATTTTGTTGGAAATGAAAATCGTCATCAGCGGGCTCATACTATTTCCCACTACCATTGCGACTAATTACCAGATCTCTAGAGCTGGAAGACTATAATCGTAAATAACTGCTTTGGATACAGCACTTTGAATTTCTATCAATTGTATATCATAAGTTCTGCTATATTTATTTTATATTGATTGCACAAGACTCAAATACGATATTAACAATCAAATTCAAGCTTAGGCGGGCGACTACAAAGTTCATTATTATAATAATTTTATTATTCTAGCAGTTTGACAGACAATACGTTTTAAAGTACTCGTTTGTTTTCGGCGGACGATCTATTATACTGTATTGTGTTCGTGTCGGTAAAAGAGAAATAATATATTACTATTCTTGTCATTTCGTGCATGACGTCAGATATGGATGACAATATTAATTGTCAGAAGAATAGATCTTGCAAAATTTATGATTTCTGCTTAGAGTATTTAACACTGGAGACGCCATTGAGCGCTTACCCCGTTTGACAAATGTAAGAGCACGGTGCTCATACACGTTCTATAAAACTAGTTGCGCTTCGTGATCCGCCACTAAAAAAGTGACATCACGAGCGAATTGAGCTCCGTCAAAATGCCTGCCTGTAGCGGTATTAACATGTAAAAATAGATCTGACACATCAAACTTACAAAAATACAACATTATTTTTCACCTGGATGTATTTTTTTAAAGTAATATTATCCTTAAAAGCAACAAAACATATAATTTCTAAAAATTATCATCGGGTAATAAATGTTGCCAGGTTAAACTTTTAGCCACAGTAGTGCAAAATTTATTTGCATTCAATATCTTAAAAGCAAGTTGTTTTTTTAATATTCTATTTTAACTAGATGTTGCCCGCGGCTCCGCCCGCGCATTTTAACATTTTAACCTTCTATATTTTGCTATCCCACTTTTGCTATTTTTTCGAGATAAAAGTGGTCTTTGTCATTTTCTGATCCCTAAACTGCCACTATGCAAAAAATCATGTCGATCCCTTGCTCTGTGAAAAACTAAACTATCCAATGGGAACTGTACATTTCTCCGGGATAAAAAGTAGCCTATGTGCTTTTCCAAATTATAATCTATCTCTGTGCCAAATTTTAAGTAGATCCGTCCAGCCGTTGTAGCGTGATTGGATATCAAACAACCATGCATCCATCCAAACATACGCAATTATAATATTAGTGGGATTTCTTTATTTATGCTTCCTTAACTTAATTTTTAATTTAAAAATATTAGGAGAGTTGACATATTGACTAAGTTTACAATTTCATAAACTTTATTACACTGGCATTTTGGGTGGTTTATGTGGTAACACTGTCGTTTATGCAAGACTCAAATAGTGTTGTAGATAAACTTATAAAGGTTATCGATATAATATCGATAAAATTACTAATCCATCTGGACTGTCTTCTAAACACATACTTTTAACGTAAATAGTTCTAACACACTAGGAATGTCACAAAATATACCAAAACCAGAATAAAGTATTTGTCAAAAAAATTTGATCCTAAAAATGTATCCGGTATATTTAAAAAATATTTAGGTATCAATTTTGGCGCCATTCATTTATTACGTAAGATGATGTAGTCGATCATGTCTAACTTTTTCTTACAAGGGGTGGGAGGGAGTCTCAATAGTTCTTACGTAAGATCACACAAAAGCGCAAAGTTAGGATTATACTTTGAAAAATCGCGGGCTTTGCCTATAATTTTAAAAACATGCAACTTAGATGTTTTATATTTTTTTGATAACCGGTATGACTTGCCTTTTCACCCGGTTCCGGCTTGACGTCGACTTTTGGGACATTCAAGATCTATAATTAGTGTAAGATAAGATTGTCTCGGTAGCTCAGTTGTATCTGCATACGCGGTGTGACCTCTGTGCGTGAGGTCGCGGGTTCGATACCACGGTCGGGTAAAATGATAATAGATTTTTCATCTTTATACTCAGTATCAGCCCGGCGCGGTCTGGAATAGTATCCGGTGTGGCGATAGATTCACCCCCATCACTTTATGGGACGGTAATAAACTCTCCGAAATGTACACACCTCTTACACCTCTACCCGCCGATTTGGAGGTTACAGGTGTGAGTGCTTACTTATGTATGCATACTATCTTAATATAATCTTAATATTATAATACCATCGGGTGCAGTGTGGTCACTTAAAGGTGCCAGGATAACAAAAAATCTAAATCGACATGTCACGAGTTAATAAAATCATCCAATACATTTAGATCTGCCTGACTAATATTAGAATGCCTCGGTGGGGCAGTTGTAATTGGGCATGCGTTACGACTGCTGTGCTGAGGTCTCGGGTCCGAACCCCGGGTCGGGTAAAGTGATATTGGGTTTTTCTATTTAGAAATTCTCAGTATCAGACCGGAGTCTGGAATTGTGCTCGGTATGGCGATAGGCTCGCCCCCTATCATGGGACCGTATATGGGACCGTAATAACTTCGGCGAAAAGTGAGTGTAATGGATACACCTTTGCTTACCCCTTCGCGGATTACAGGCGTGAGTGTATATGTATGTACATTTAGATCTCAGTTGCAGGCCAAAATTAGATTTTAGGATTTAGCTGTAAAATTAGCACTCGCTTGATGTTAATTGTTGTTTTCAATAGAGGACGCCACGCGTGCCTAGCAATGGGTCCATGAATATGTACATAGTGTACGTATACATGACAACATTATTTTTATTATCATTAAGGTGCTTGCATAATATTCGATGTTTTTAATATAATTTCGCTGTATACGAGTACAACTAAAACGATTTTTTTTATCCTGGCACGTTAAAGTGACCACATTGCATCCGATAGTAAGCGCAGCACTGTCCAAGTAGACTATCAAGTAGCGAGGACAAACATCCCTCGCAAAGTGACACAATCATTTCAGTCAGTCAGAAGCTTCTTCCCAGTACGCTTAATAAACCCGGGAATATAGGAAGTAGGGAACACGTGCGCTGGCAAACTTTTCCACGACTTGATGGTGCGGCTAAGATACAAATTCGCGAACCTCTTGGTTCAGGCCAGGGTATAGACACCACGGTGTTGTAGCTCCGCAAGCCGGTACGCGTTACAGACGGTAGAACATGCTAAGCGAAGAAATGTCCCAGGGCAGCTGTAGCAGCTCTAAGCTGTTGGTCACGTCTGCATCATTCATAATGCGGATGGCCCGTCGCTGCAATCCAGATCAACCATCGAGCAAGCATTATCGGAACCATAACAGAGGTGGAAGCAGTATTCCATTCCCGGCTGTACCTGCGCTTTATATTAGCATCACGCTAATATACGCTAACCGGGCGTTAGAAATCGCCGCCGCAAAATGAAATCCGATATCTATACCTTAAGATCCTGACATCCTTCTGCAGTGTCATTGGAACACCCTGAAAGTGGAGACTGGAGAAAAGGGGGATTTGTGGCATGAAAACGCGCACACCTATGTTTGCCTGGCATTGAATTCAATCCTATTCCTGATATCCTGCGAAAATATGAAATCTAGGGTCTGGTTGAGCTCAAATACAAGATCCTCGCGTCTCCGCATAGTGTCCGCCCGGCATCCGGCTACTAGGCAGATGCTAGAGGGATGTAATAGCATAATATGCCTCCATGGATTGTATGCCTTTTCTCTCAAAAACAACTTCCACTCGGGCGGAGGCGGAGTCGGATTCTTAAAATGTTGTTCATTAATAGTAAGATTATTGTGACCTCATTATAACTTAGTCCTAAGTAATGTAACAACAGCTGGATATCAATTTTAAATAAATAAAAGGCGTATTATTTAAATTCTCACTATTATTACCTTTATTATCTTTACAGCATTTCGCTTAAATTAGAAATATTAATTTACACTTTTTTAACTATACCTCCCTACTTCCCTTTCACGAAATCACACCCAGAGATTGCAAGAAAGCGATAGAAAAGATGATACACATAAAAAATAATCTTAAAACATTTCATAAATTATATTTGTTTTATTTAATCTATCGATAGATAAGGACAACACTATCTATACCTCGTATCGACATTGCTACGCTCTACTGTTTTTACACAGTTGTCAATGTATGACACTGTAAATACATTAGACACCAAGATAAATTTGTAACTGTGTGCATAAATTTGCCAGTGCTGTATGAAATGGTGTAGTGTGCGTGCGTAGCGACGTGATTACATTTTGCATTTGTGTGCACAAGTTTATTTGTAGGTGTACGAAGCCCCCCACCGACATTGCTGAATTTTTTGTTCAAGATTCGAGCGTAATGGCGTCTCCTTTTGGTTGCCTACTCTAAGGATTTCTGAAAATGCATCAACTGAAGATATATACTTTTTACCCGGCTCCACCCCTGTCAAATATTATCTATACATTTTCTCACTTGTTTACGGCAATGAGTTACTATTATAATTTCCATAGCCAATTTTTATCCTATGATATCGCTGTTACTTTTTCGTATTAAAATTACCCTATTCAGTTTCACTTATCTCGATACCTTCTGGTGGTAGGATATTCATATCCGCCAGGATAGCGACCACCGTACACAGAGTATAAAACCCGCTATAGTGGCACACGCAAGTGTGTCGCGTTCCGGGGTCAGCCAGTGTACCTCTGGTTTTTTTCGGGGTCTAGAGTTGGGATATGATGTTTGGCCGTGTTGTTCTGAGTACTCTGACACTAGACCCTCAACCGCTTCTTCACCTCCATGCCCCATGGCGTAGTATGAAAAACTGAACATCAGGCCGACATGATTGTGTTAAGTAGCGAGGCATAGATTGTCTCTCGCTAGTTGGTACTTTAACTGGACGACACTGCGCTTACCATCAGATTCAGTGTCGTCACTTTGCCAGGATAAAAAAAATATCAGATTCCATCATCATCGGAGCCACCCTGACAAAATAGTAAATAGACAAACAGATATTTTTTTTGTAAATTCTAATATCGATTTTCTATTACTATGACATTTGATATTACTTTTTGTTTTGACAGAATATTTGTTTCTAATAATATTCATTCATACCAACGAAAAAGTTTTTATTCCACAACGAAATATTATATTAACATTATTAATTCAATTAACAATATATTGAGTTCTATTATTTTGATAATAGAACTCAAAATTCAACGGATTTATGACAATTCATGCTTGACGGTCTGCATTGTGCAGTGCAGTGGACGTTTAGTCGGTTGTGAAATAAGAAGTCCAAGTTGGATCCCGAAATCGAATATCGAAAGGATACAATTCCTTTACCGAAGATCAAGAGAAGTGACGGAAGATGATGATCGGGAGAAGGGTAAAGAATGGGTGTAATCCCTAGTCTAGCTTAGCTTAGCTAGCTTAAGCTATTCCATCTATATGAATATGTCTAGTAACCTTTGCCGAGCGGATACCGTGAGAAAACGCGAGGATCTTATCATTCAGCTCAATCAGACCCTAGATCTCATGTTTATTTTTCTTAGGAATCGGCTTGAGATCTATAGCAAGAAAACCTAGGTGATCGTGTTCTCGTGCAAGAAATCCCTGTTTCCTCACGTCCCCGTTCTTACAGGTGTTCCACTCCAAACGCACAGGATAAAAAAAATATTTTCATAAAAATTGGTTCAGTGTTTTCAGTTCAGTCGTGAAAATGTAACAGACAGAAAACTTTCAACCACTACTAATTCACAATTTTAGAGGCTAAATTTTAAAAAATGTTGCAAAAACGGGAAAATATATTCCTTTTGAGAGCTTGTTTTGCGTGCGCTGCGTATACTGTTAAAGTTACGCAACAATCATGTATGACGGATTTGTTCCTCTTAAAAAGTTATAAAACAAGTCCGCGATAGCATATATCTATCTTTTTCGGTTAGCGCACCTTAACCTGCCGCTGCCTTTTTAATGGTAATGAAATTTGTCCTAAAACAATACATTATATGCGAAGGGGTTTTTATAAACTTGGTATTTATTGTATACTTTTGCTCCCGATAATGACCTCCACGCGGGCGAAGCCTCGAGCAGCAGCGAGTAGTACATAAAAGACGTGATTACTTTCATTCATATTGCAACTTATTTTACTGAACGTTAAAAATGAGTAATAATTGACATTGTTATCATTATAATTTGTAATAATATAGGTACATATAAATAATACACCAAAAAGTCACACACATATTTCTGACCCCACACTACGTCAAACCTATATCGTGGGTATCGAGAACTACGAGGGAATATGGTCCCACAACATCCAGACCTGAAACAAACATTAGTCTGTAACGATAACATTCGGTAACTTTGTTCCGAGAATCGAGCCCACTGCCTCCCGTTTGAGGCTGAGGCTGTCATATAGGTTTTAATTTTAATAAAATAACATAATAGTTGAGGGTTTTTAAAAAATAAAAATTTATGGTATTTTACGTTCTATTTAATCTGATTTATTTGACATTTGCTCATTTCACTGTTTCAAATAATGAACATCCTTTATATGAGCGCCTATCGCTACTCGTTGGGGGGGGAGCCCCCGCGCACGCCGCCGCCATCCGTCGCATCTCACCCCCTCAATCATACCTCAGCCCAGAGCCGACAAAACCTTAAGGCGCACTTTTAAAAATACGCATAAAACAGGAAACAACGACATAATATTATTTTTTGAGCATCATTTTGAACGCCTTATTAGTAAATATTTAAAAAATAAATATATTAATAAGACGAGAAAACTGTATAAGTACTGTATAACTGTATATAATATATATAACTTTGTCTCGTAGAGGACATAATGGAGTCTCATATACTCGGATGCAAATGAAACCCGTAGAAATGGTCACAATATAATTATTTTATAACTTGAATATTACATATTTTAGACGTATGTAAACTAGTGTACGCGGAGGCGGCTGACGGCGAACAGGGGATCCGAAGACACGCTCGTTCAATGAATGATTGTTGAGTGAATTGTAGCCTGGTGAATGTGAGTGAAGTTTGATTGAAACGAGGCAGCGCAAATGGCTCGCAGGCTGGAGTAGGCGCTTGGGCCGGAACAAACTTTAAGTCTCGTCGCCAATGATATTATATTTTTTAACTCGGCATACGTCCGTCTACTACCTACTGCTACATTCATACCATACCCTGTATCTACACGAGCGCCATTGTGGAGAGTTTTTGAACTGTTACTTACAGCCAGGGTTCTTAATTAGGGGTATTCCCCCCAAATTTAATGGTAAATAAGTGGTTGGGATTTTATGGGGGTTTTTATTTGCAAATATAGGCTATGGAATAATCCAATCTCGTCAATCATATTCATAGATATCATATTTGATGAGTTAATAACTTTTATATCCTACAACCATTCTATAATAAACCTCCTTCCTGTGCAAAGATGACATTTTGATTTATAATCTGTATATGTATACATATATAAAAAAAAATTATAAAAAAAAGGTAATTATCGCTTGCTTTAACGGTGAAGGAAAACATCGTGAGGAAACCTGCATACCTGAGAATTTTTCGAATGTATGAGATGTCTGCCAACCCGCATTAGGCCAGCGTGGTGGACTAAGGCCTAACCCCTCTCATTAGTAGAGGAGGCCCGTGCCCAGCAGTGGGACAATGTTTAATACAGGGCTAGTATTATTATTATTATATGTATATATGTGTGTGTATATATGTATTTAAATCAATGACGATAAAAACTTATAATAACCTGTAAAGGTTTCTTTCGTCATTGATTTAATTAGTAGTAATAATAGTATGCAGTTGCCATTAGTATGCAGTATCTATTGCATTATACAGGCAGAAACGTCGACTTTTAATGATTTTTAACCGACTTCAAAAAAGGAGGAAGTTAACAATTCGTCGGATTCTTTTTTTTATGTATGTTACCCGATTACTCGAAGACGCCTAGACCGATTCGAGAAATTCTTTTTTAGTTTAAAAGGGTATACTTCCCAGGTGGTCCCATTGGCACTAAGTCAGGATCTGATGATGGGATCTCAGAAAAATCAAGGACCTCAAATTTTATAGTGACACATAATTTGTTTTTTTTATTAAAGTCGGTGTACTTTTATGAATTAAAAAACTTTTAGACTTTTGACCTCGGCCGATGCAAGTCGGTTGAAACGTCGGGAATTAAATTGGTATTTATGCCATTGAATATTGCGCGATTAAGACTCTTTCTCGAATTTTATAATACGTTGACTTTTGCTTCTAATCTTGAACTAAACTCCTCCTAAACGGCTTTTTTTTGTATGCGTTTGGGTGGCTCCCTGGATGGTTTAGATTCACAAATCAGCCCGGCAGATGGCGCTGCAGCCGGCGCGCTGCTTTTACGGACAGGACGACGTCTACACGGTTCGCTAGTTTTATATATAAAATATTTAGATATTCTCTGAGCAAACTAAATTCCATAACAAATTGTTTTGAAATCTGCTAAGGAATTTCTCGTGGCTCTTGCTTATTGACCCTGATAACATCGATGACAGAAGATTCGTTTTGTAGTTACAAAAAATATTTATTATATAGTGTAGTAGTAAAAATAATATCATTTATATATTATGTTTTTAGTAAGCACAAAACTGGATAGTGTCTGGGGCATGCTATAGTAGTGACTTATCTAGCAAATTTTAACCACTCGCGTATGAAACGCAAATGAAAAAGTAATAAAGTAGGGGTAATACATAAAAGCCAAAATCAATTTTGTTTCCATAATATTAAAGTTAAAAATAGCATGTAAGAACGGCGAGTGTTGCCAGTATTTGTGGCGCGCCGGTGTACCATTGATGCGTGACTGGTAAAAAGCCAGAACCAAACACAGCCTCTGTGGCGCAGTTGGCGAGCAGCAGTATAAAATTTGAGGGATGCCCTCGATTTTTCTGGGATCCCATCATCAGATCCTGACTTGGTGCCAATGGGACCACCTGGGAAGTATACCCTTTTAAACAAGATAATTCTCGAATCGGTCCAGGCGTCTTCGAGTAATCGGGGAACATACATAAAAAAAGATTCCGATGAATTGAGAACCTCCTCCTTTTTTTGAAGTCGGTTAAAAAGAGAGAATGAAACAAAAAAGTTTATGGTGAAAACAATGGAATGCCATACATTTTTGAATTTAGAATAATCAGTTGAAAAAAGTTTCACCCTGAAATCTCACCATGCAGACTTGATTTTAATTCAAAGTGGGTGGGCGGTATCTTAAATCAATTTCATACTTTAAATCAAAGTGGGTGGGCGATATATTAATACTTGAACCCATGTTATTTTGTCTAAAAGTACCAATAATCTGATATAGATTTACCTGGATAAATTATACGTAAAAATATTTAAACACTGTCCAGATCAGTGAACTAGCAGTTTAGGATAAATATTATCTGTAACTAGCGGCACGCCCTGGCTTTGCACGGGTAGCAGAAAATATACGCCAACATTTTTTTGTCGTAATGTCGTACCTGCCTATTACGATCGAGAATGTGGGTTAGATTAAAAAGAAAATTATATGAATATATCTACTCGTGGTTAATGTATTTTTTCCAATGCAAATATTTTACAAAATAGATTACGAAAAAAAGTAAAGAAATTGAAGTGGTTGAGCCACGCTGTAGACATATTTGTCTACAGCATGAATGGGCCGGCTGTATGACCGGGTTAGTACCACTGTCTCACAGAAAACCAACGTAAAGTGACAGTTTACTGTCGCGTTTCGTATAGTAAGTGAGATATCCGGAGGCCCAGATTCCCCCTTCCCTTCCCTAATCCCTATTCCTGTCCTTTTAAGGCCGACAGCGTATACATGGCACTTTTGGTATTGTGGATGTTCATCAGCGGTGGAGATCACTTAACATCAGGTGACCCACTAGCTCGTTTGTCGGACTATGCTATAAAAAAATTACGTAGCCTTCCCACTCTTAAGCTCTGAGTCGGAATTATTTATTTTCGGCATCTTCAACAAGCATTTTCATATGGCAGCCAATTTACCCAAAAGTTTATTGAAACATATTCCTAAACCTTCCTTTTACATAGTCGGTCATTGGTGAAAATAATAACAGCCCTAGCCCTGTATTAAACGTTGTCTGTCGCACTGCTGGGCACGGGCCTCCCCTACTAATGAGAGGGCTTAGGCCTTAATCCACCACACTGGCTTAATGCGGGTTGGTAGACTTCACATACCTTCGAAATTCCTATGAGAATTCTCAGGTATGCAGGTTTCCTCCCGAGGAAATTACTATTGGTGAAAACCGTATGAAAATCCGTGCGGTTTTTGAGTTTATCGTGTTCAGACAGACAGGCAGACGCGGTGTAGAGACGATGTAGAGTTGAGTGGACACAGTGGCCGCGTTGGACACATGGGCTACTGCGCGAGATGGTTTCCACGTGAATGCTCTCGTAGGCAGAACACGCATAATATGTGCGATATTGTGTTCGCTGAGCCGGTATACACGGTGGGTGTCTCCACCTTTGGAGAAAGCATATTGTTAGTGGCATGTTTATGTTTATTTTTATTTTTAACAGACTCCAAAAAAAGGAGGTTCTCAATTCGTCGGAATCTTTTTTTATATATGTTCCCCGATTACTCGAAGACGCCTAGACCGATTCGAGAAATTCTTTTTTTGTTTAAAAGGGTATATATACCTAGTCAGGTCATAAATTCTGTCACATGTTTAATATAAAATAATTTAAACAAGTTTATTCATTATGTAACCATTTATATACCAAAATGAACTTAACAAAACATAGATTCTTATGACACTAAAGTTTATTCAAAATGAACTCCGTGATTTTGAATACAGGCCTTCAATCTGCGCGGCCAGTTGTCTATCGCAGCACGAACGAGGTCCATGTCAATATCGGCGGCTGCCTTAATCAATCTTAGTCTTGAGTGACTCCAAATTGGGATGAGGCTTTGAGCACGCCTTTTCCTCCAAGTGTTGCCCTATCTTGTAATCTAACGGATTCAAATCTGGACTGGAGGAGGGCCAGTCTTCGTGCCGGATGAAGTCGATTTCACGCGCCGCCAGCCAGTCTTGTGTGCTCTTCGCTCTATGAGCTGGCGCCGAATCTTGTTGGAATACCCAGTGCCTGTTATTGAACATGGTATGAGAAACAGGTTCCACAAGGTTCGTCAGGACTGTATTTTGATACACAACTGCATTCGTTTTTACACCTTTCTCACAAAAATGTACCTCTGTTAAGCCCCAATAAGAAACTCCCAACCATAACATGAGCGAGGATGGAAAATGACCTCGTTGGACACGCGGAATACGGTTGCTCGCTTCTTCACTACTGTGTGCGTACACGTTATCATTTTGTTTGTTGTAGCTCTCTTCTACGGTAAAAATTTTTCATCTGAAAAAAGAATTTTCCGATATTTTTTTCCCGCGTACCGCTTCCACAAAGCGCGGCATATCTTCAGTCTCAGGTCCATTAGACGCGCATTCAAACGATGTCCTGTTTTTCTTCGATATGCCCGAAGCCCTAAGTCTTCATTTAACACCCTTTTCACCGTGGTTCTGCTTAACCCCATCTGAAGGGCCAACAGTTTCTGCTTACGTTTGGGATTTCTTTGAATTCGCGCCTTCACAGCTTTTATCACTGCTGGAGTCCTAACAGACCGAGGGCGACCACTTCTTGACCTGTCATCTACACTAGAGTCTTCATTGTATCGTTTGATGGTACGATAAACGAATCTTTTGGTTATATTCAAATTTTTCAGTATGTCAAAAATTTGAATTGGCGCGTAACCGCAACGATGCAACGCAATTACTGCAACACGGTCTTCTTTAAGCGTCCACTCCATATTTAAAAATGAGTAAAATTCTAAAAAGTATACATTTTTATTTTCATGAACAATTTGAAATTCGAATTCAATAAACTTTTTTGTGGCCAGCATTCTAAAATAAAAGTTTTTACTGTGTGACAATACTTATGACCTGACTGTGTACTTCCCAGGTGGTCCCATTGGCACTAACTCAGGTTCTGATGATAGGATCTCAGTAAAGTCGAGGATAACCCTAAAATTTTATAGGGGCGCATAATTTGTTTTTTTATTGAAGTCTGTGTACTTTTATGAATTAAAAATCTTTTCTTTCCATATATCAGAATGTAAAGTGTATTGACAACTTCCGTGGCGCAGTGGGTGGCAGCCGACTGTGGCACGAGAGGCCGTAGATTCGATCCAAACATGTGTTTGTATTGAACAAATTTTACTAAAACCCGACTAAAGTGGACTAAAGTAGCATACAATCACGGTTATCCTCTGAAAACCACTATGAATATGTTATAAAATACAATAAGACTGCCTCGGTGGCGCAGTTGTAATTGCGCATGCGTTACGACTGCTGTGCTGAGGTCTCAGGCTCGATCCCCGGGTCGCGTAAAGTGACATTGGGTTTTTCTATCTAGAAATTCCTCAGTATTAGCCTGGATTCTAGAATCTGTGCCCGGTATGGCGATAGGCTCGCCCTTTGTCACATTATGGGACCGAAATTCGGCGTAAAGTGGGTGTACTGGTTGCACCTCTGCCTACCCCATCGGGGATTGCAGGCGTGAGTGTATGTGTGTGTATAAAATACAATAAAATATTTATTACATTTTTGTTTCATACTGTTTAGGGCGTGATTTTTCAGTAGTCGGGTTTTAGTTTTAGAACTTATTTTTATTTAATGTTTTATTATCGAGTATTGGTTGGGACGGTTCTTGTAGTCATTTCCGTATCTTATTTCAAATTCCACGTCTCAATGACCTGCTGCAACAATATCAGTGATCGTATTGAAAGTTCATTTATGAGCTGACTGTCTTAACCCTATAGGTTCTGTGATAATATCGTCAGCTGTGACGTACTTCAGTAAAGTTGAGCGCGCTAAAGCACAGTGTGATTAAAAAACCATAAATTTAAAATTGGGATTTTTCGCGAAACTATTCTTCTTCTTCTTCAGCCTTTGGACGTCCAGTGCTGAACATAGGCCTCCCCTAAAGATTTCCAGACCAACCTGTCAGAAGCGGCCTGCATCCAGCGGGTTCCTGCGACCTTTACCTTTTGCGAAACTATTCATTATTCATGAATATTTTTTTTCTCGGTGTTACTAGAGATCACAACGAACAGTAGGCCTACTCTTGAAATCAATTCCAATCTCGAACTCGATACAGTTTCAATTCCAATCTAGATGATATTGGCACTCTAACTCACTCAACTAAATGAAATAGAATATTTACGAACTAGCGATCGTGAATACTCTATTTCATTTAGTTACTAAAAATTCCGCTGTATTCAGTTAATTCGTGAGCTGGTGTTGCGTGAGAGTGCCAATAGTACAGTTTTCGAACCCAATCCCAATTTTAAATTGGAATCGAGTGTCAAGAGTAACCCTACAGGTGGTTTCATTTAGTAACGCAATGTCAAAATGACAGTGTATTTAGATTAGGGACTCGTACCAATAATCGCCGGGATGTTTAAAGAGTTCCGCCTACACCCTGTATGAGAGTATCCACACACTTGCCACTGTAACTCCTATAAGCCAGGATCGACCAAAATTTTCGACACCGAGCAGTATAGTTCACCAAGTATTTTAAGTGCCTGTATAGGCACACGAGCAGACGGGCCACCTGATGGTAAGTAGTCACCGCTGCCCATAGACTTCTGCAATGCCAGAGCACAGCAGAGCCGCTGCCTACCGTTAATTCTTTGGGTAATGTCTTTATCTCAACGAAATTAAAGAAATATATAGGGAGTAGTTGCAAAAATGACTTACCCGCTAATTACATACACGCGGGTGACAAAATAATGGACTAAAGAGGTATTAACCTCAAGCAAGGACAAAGCGGGGAAGTAGTGATAAGGCCTTACAGTTCCGTGTAGTATCATTCCGTCTGGGTCATTCCGTCATTTCGTGCAAATTACACGTCCAAATAAATTACCCCATGAAAGAATGCCTTTGTTATAATCTGTATATATAAAAGAAGAAACTGACTGACTGACTGACTGACTGACTGATCGATCAACGCACAGCCCAAACGGCTGGGGTTAGAGACTTGAAATTTTGACAGTAGGTACCTTTTATCACGTAGGCATCCACTAAGGAAGGGTTTTTGGAAATACCACCCCTAAGGGGGTAAAATAGGGGATGATAGTTTGTATGAAAATCCGTCATTTTTGAAGTTAAATTCATGAAAATTAGTATTTGGCATTTTAGTTAAAAATAAAAAATATATGTTTCAGGATTTTTGGAAATTCCGCCCCTAAGGGGTAAAATAGGGAATGAAAGTTTGTCTGAAAATCCGTCATTTTTAAGTTAAACGCATGACATTTGGTATTTAGCCTTACAGTTAAAAATTAAAAACACATATTTCAGGGTTTTTGGAAATTCCACCCCTAAGGGGGTTAAATAGGGTAAGAAAGTTTGTATGAAAATCCATAATTTTTTAAGAGCATGAAAATTGGTGTTTTGTATTGTATACTTTTTCTCCCAAACATGACTTCCACGCGGGCGGCGCCGCGAGCAACAGCTAGTGAATTATATTCGAATTAATACCAAATCACGTATTGAAAAAGTAGTGTACTTTAGATTTATTAATTTGTTTTAGTACATTTACAGAAACATAGTATAACAATCAAAAATTTCATTACACTCTGTTTCCAACCAGTACCCAATTTATGTCTCTAATATTTATTTACGTACTGTTAACTATCTTACTTTCAATTATACTAAAGACTATTAGTTTAAATCATCACTCGTTTATCTATATTTTTTGTAAAATTATAAACATAATAGGAACAATTAAAGAAAGTAGTTTTATTTTTGTCTTGTAAAAAATATCACTACCATCCACAGTCCAAGTATTGTCATTCTAATACGTAATTATAAATGATTGACGCTGAGTAAGACCACAACGTGTTCTTACTAGCCAGTTAGCCTCGATGGCAAAGCCAAAGTGCCTGTATGTCTGTCGTTGACGAAATTATTTTTGATTCTTGTGCCTTTGATCGTATTTTGTCCAATTATAGTGTCATCACATTCCATCGAATTTAAAAAGGTATGTTGCACCTACGATCATATTTTTTTTCAGAAGTTAAGCCTTTTTACTCATTATTAACACCATTTAATTTTGAATTAGTTACTATGTTTAAATAAAAAGTTATTTAAGATATTCTTTATAATTCTCATTCATCTCTTCTTCATTCCCATCCGTACCATCCAAATTTTCTATGGATGGTTATATGTATTTTGGACGTATAAATTATAGACAAGATAAAAAAGTGCCTTCCGTTGATTATCATTAGAACGGTAGGCTAAATATGATTTATTGAATAAATTTCTTATTTCATGTAAATTTTTTTTTATTCCGGGAAACGCCGAAATTTGCACGAAATGGCGGAATGACCCAACTATGATAATAATAATAATAATACTAGCCCTGTATTAGAAATTGTCCCATTGCTTAGTCCACCACGCTGGCCTAATGCGGGTTGGTAGACTTCACATACCTTCGAAATTCTTATGAGAAATCTCAGGTATGCAGGTTTGTTGTTCACATTGTTGCTCACAGTGACGTCTATTATATGGACAGGATATTTAATAAAAAATGACAGCTATTTTCTTGACTTATTTGAAGCGCCCCTCTCGAGTGTATTTGAAACTAAATTTGACATTATTTAACGGTAGGCAGCGGCTTTGCTGTGCCCTGGTATTGCAGAAGTCTATGGGCGGCGGTGACTACTTACCATCAGATGGCCCGTCTGCTCGTCTGCCAATCGAGACACTAAAAAAAAAAATATAATGCATATTTTATTTTTTTTATTTATTTTTACTCTTTATTGTACACTAATATACATGAAATAGGAGAACAAAAATTATTTAAAGTACAATTGGCGGTCTTATCGCTCTCGGCGATCTTTTCAAGACAACCATGGGATGGAAAAGTATGAAAAAAAGAAAAGAAAAAAGGGGAGGGCAGTTTGTGTACATAATAAATATTTAGGAAAAACATAATTTGTAAAAATATATTTATGTATGGATATAGTAATAAGTAGAATAAATAATGTTGATACTTATACAAATTAATTACAAATTCACACACACACACATATACATAAATGTATAAATACATACATATATATACATATATACACATATATACACATACATACACATACATACACACATATACACATACATAAAGATTTATATATAGAAAGATAACTGAATATATACATACTTACACATAAACATACACACATATAAATATGCTAACAAATACATATTAATGCATAATAATTAGAGTGGCTCGGATCAATGGAAAAGATAATGATCTTTAACAAGTTTTTTAAAGCGTGATAGGGTCTGTGCTTGCCTTATCTCAACAGGCAGTGCATTCCACAACCGAACAGCTTTTACAGTAAATGATTTATCCATAAAAGTAGTGGAATGCACTGGCATTCTCAATTTTAAATTCTCCGACGACCTCAAGGATCTCGTATGTGATTCATGAAGGAAATCAAAGCGATTTTTAAGATAAGAAGGAGTAAGGGGATTGAACAAGATATTGTAAAGAAGTGAAAGGACATGACTATTCCGGCGAAGTCTTATAGGTAACCACTTGAGCTTAGCACGATACATTGAAATATGATCATATTTGCGCAGACCAAATATGAATCTAATACAGAAATTTTGGAGTCGCTCAAGCTTGTTTAATTGGTCTTCGGTGAGATCAAGATAGCTGACATCTGCATAATCAAGGATGGGGAGAAGGAGCGTTTGTGCAAGCGAGATTTTCGTAGTGATAGGTAGAAAGTTACGCAATCTTTGCAAGGACCTGGCCGAGGCAAACAGCTTACGACTTAATTCACGAAGCTGTGGACCCCAGGTGAAAGTTCGATCAAGGTATAGTCCTAGATTTTTGACTGTGTCGCTGTAGGGAATGGTGACACCATCACAGGATACACGAGGCAATTCATTCCAGTTCACTTTCGATATCATCCTGGGGCTGCCGACAACAATGATTTGGGTTTTGGATGGATTGATCTTGAGTCCATAGGTCTTACTCCAATCGCAGATTTGATCAATGTCTCCATTAATGGTATAAATAGCATCCGTCAATTCGCCTACAGGAGCCTGAGCGTAAATCTGGAGATCATCTGCATAGAGGTGGTAGGAAGAGCGAAGATGATTAGTGACAGAATTTATAAAAATTGCGAAGAGTAAAGGAGATAGCACGCCGCCCTGTGGAACGCCAGCAGACATGGTGCACCAAGAGGAATGACTTTCTTCGATGCAGATGCGTTGCCGGCGTCCGTACAGGTAACTACGAAACCAGTCAACTGCCGTTGGAGATATGTTAAGAGAACGCAGTACGCCAAGGAGGACATCAAAATCAACAGTGTTAAAGGCATTGCTGAAATCGAGTAAAGCTAAAGCTGTCAGCTTGCCTTCCTCCATGCCTGATCTAATGCCATCCGTAATATGAATCAGTGTGGTAGTGGTGCTGTGACCTGGACGAAACCCCGACTGGAAAGGATTTAAGAGGTGATTTTCGGACAGGAATCCACTAAGCAGGGAATGGATTAGACGCTCTAGGACTTTAGAAAGGAATGGTAATATAGAAATAGGGCGAAATTCTGAGAAGGTAACGGGATTGCATTTTTTAGGGATAGGAATAACATGAGCTTCTTTCCAGAGTGCTGGAAATATTCCCGTGGAGATGGAGTAATTTAGGATGTGGGAAATAAAGGGGAGGATTTCGTCCAGGATAGGGAGAATCATATTTCGGCTGACACAATCGCTTCCCATCGCGTTTGATGAAATGAGCATAATAGTTTTCTTAACATCACAAGCAGCAAATTGTCTCAGAACAAAAGTAGGACAATCGGGAGATTTCAAGGAAGAAAGATGTATTAATGTGTTATCTTTTATCGTCTTAGTAAAATATGGCGATGAAGAAAAATGATTGTTCAAGGAATTTAGATTAATGGTTTTAGGAATAGCATCTTGTCGAGATTTTCCAACTCCCAAAGATTTAAGAAATTTCCAGACTTTGGCTGGATCACCGTTTTCAACAGAAGTATGAATATGTCGGCGTTGAGCACTCCTACACACCTTACTACAGTGATTCCGAATATCCACGTATTTTTTCCAGTGCGACTCAACAGGACGATGTTTATACCTCGACTTGGCCAGAGCTTTTTTTTTGCATATGGCCGTGTTATTGTTTCGAGTGCGTCTGTTTTGTCAGTGGCTTTTAACTAATTATTGCGTTGAAGACCTGAATTTGAAGAATTATTTGTGTGTGGTTTTTGTCAATAAACCATGACAGTCTGTGTTTATTGTAAATCCCGTTACCAAACGGGAAGTGGAGTAACATTTCACAAGTTAGTAAACTTGCATCATGTTTTAGCTATTTATATTGAAATTAGTAATTGTAAAGATGAAATTATAATTTGTAAGCAAAAAATAACTGTAATTAGACATATTTTTATGTTAATTTGTTTTGTAATAGGAAATTTATATATTTATTATATCTAGGTAGGGTTGCCCAAGTTTCATATCGACAATACAAATCGATATTTTTTTTTTAGTTTGTATCTACTAGTATTTATGCTTTCATGCTGTTCCGTCAAAAACATAAAATCATGAATTAGGATTGATCATATATTTTTATATAAAAATAAAATATTTTTTTTTATAGGTACAACATAAAGAAACTACGAGGAGCTCTAGATGGGTAAACCTACATATTCTTATACTCCAGGATTCTGTCTTAGGAATAGGAAATATTCATTTCAAATCATAAAATTACATTATAAAATTTCCATTATAGGTTTTCAACTATGACTCGGTGATACAAAAACTAGGGCTGAGAAACATGAATGTTGAAAATTGGTTTACAAACATAAATAGCTATTTATGTTCTTAACATTTTATGGAAGATTGTTGTATTAGACATGTTTCACGAACCCAGTTAAAAAAGGGCAGTGGCACCGAAAAATATTGTGGGCACAATATTTTTCGGAGGGTATATATAATATCATATTAAGCGTTTTAGACATAATATAGTAGATTAAAATATGTTTTGCTAAGGCGATGTTTTCATTATTTTTAAGATTTGTAAACCATCGACTGTGGTGTATCATTGTCGATATATCATCCTTCGTGTCCAACTCTATCGTTAGTTCCACGGACGCTCACTACTGCTATCAGCGCCAATATGGCGAAAATCAAATAGGCACACTTTCGAGGATCAAATATCCAGTCAATATAATAGACGTCAGTGGTTACTCACGATGTTTTCCTTCACCGTTAAAGCTAAGTTCGTTAAGCGATATTTAACAATTAATACACACGTAACTTCAGAAACGTCAGAGGTGTATGCCACTTGGGTTACGAACATACGACTTTCGTCTTGACAGTCCGTACCGCAACCAACTAGGCTATCGCTGCTTTTTTTATGTAACTATGATTCCGCGAAAAAAGAGTTGAGATATTTATAATTATTCGATGCTGCATTTAACGTAGATTACGTACATTTATATAAAATGTTAATTATGCTATTTTTAAACGCAAAAATACCCACATTTATCCTAGCAGGAAACTGGATGTATAAGTTGCGATAAAATCTTTAATTAAACGGACTCGTGTGACTTGGTAGGTATTTATTGACATTGAACTATATGATGAAATATTCCATAACCAATAATATAAATACCTGTATTAAATACTCATGTTATATTATCAAATCATCGATGCATCGAAGCATCGATGCGCTCGTCTTAGACGGACGTGTTGTTGGTTGCGCAGTAATTTAGAAATTATTAAATCATTTTAGTTCAAATATCTTTTTCAAATCTCAGCCTTAGTAAACAGTGAATAGTACTCAATTTCTATTGAAACCGTCAATCCACTTGCGGACGGTCATTAACAACGTTCGAAGAATATCGGATCACTTGCAACTACGTCTATCCTACTCATTCTCGTTGTGATTTATACTGCGTCTCGATCTGACACATTGTAGGTACGTATTAAGTGCTACCTATATTTATTTCTCTTACCTGTTGTCGCTTCCGTACAAGCGCACCTACATCACAACCAAAGATCAGTAATACAACGGAAGAGACTTATAATGATGCGCTCTCCACCCGGAAGATCTGATTCAGACCCGAATTTAAGTGAATTGTATGTTTCGCATAGAAAGCGGAAGCACGGGGACGACTTTTTTCAGATTTTTAAAGAATTCTCCGATAATATAACGTCCAAATTAACTACTTGGAAAAATGACGTTTCTGCTGAGGTTTCCAAAATCACAGGCACTATTGCCAGTGTAAAAGATGATCTCTTAAAATTAAATGAGGTATCGCAGGAACTCAAGTCAGAAATTACTGGTATAAGAAACGACTACATGGAAATCAAGAAACTTACCCAGAATGTCATGAAAGAACACAGCATACTAAATACAGAACTAGACGCACTCAAAACATCTATGCAATTTCAATCAGAAAAGTATGATGACTTTAATAAAAAAGTAAAGGTTGTGACTGAGGATATAAAGAAAATGAATACATTAGAATCTAAAATTACCGAGTTGCAAAACCAAAATAGATTGCTAACACTACAAATGAATGTGAATGATCAGAGGGACCGGCAAATGAATCTCGAAATCATAGGAATTCCGGAAATCTCAAACGAGCAACCTATTGATTATGTAATGAAGATTGCTAAAATCACAAATGTAGAAATTACTCCTGCTGATATTATCTATGTAAATAGAATTACACCTAAAAAGAAATTGCAAGGACGCCCTAGAATCCTGATTGTAAAATTATCGTCAAGGCTAATTAAAGATAATATCATCTCTAGTGCACGCAAACTTCGCTTGACAACTAAAGATTTAGACATGAGTGGTGAAGTCAAACCTGTTTTTATAAATGAAAATCTCACTCCTTACAATAAACAACTTCTAAAGATGTCAAAAGAAGTGGCTAAAACCAAGGAATACCAGTATGTATGGGCAAAAAACGGGAGAATATACATGAGGAAGAGCGATACCAGCCCCTTGGTTCATATATTGGACGAAGACGATTTGAAAAAGAAAATTATTTAGTTTACTTAGATGTCTCAAAAAAAAATGTTTTTAAATTAGTTACAATATCACAATACATAAGAATTCATTTATTTTGTAAAGTAACTGTGGAAGTTTATAACATCGTCTTTGCCACTTCTAGAGAATTCATTTCTTTGGCTTATACACAAATGTTACTCCGTGTGGGTATATCAAAAATAAAATTGTATGCATTCATAATAATGTTATACTTAGAGCCCGAATGCAAACATTTAAACACAATAATAGCATATTTTGCCCTATTGACTCATCGCATACAGATGGATGAATATAAATCGGTAAGCATACATTTTAAACCTATTGTACACTTTGACAACTTAACACTGAGGATAATTCCTGAGGTCGCATTGTGTGCCTTCATTCTATATAGAAGTAAACAACTACGCTATTACCATATAACTCATTCATACGAGTATAATACTAAGTTCGTGTTTATATATTCGTGTAATACAATGTTTTTGATATTTTCTCGTGTTTCACTACTCCTGAGTGTCTACATGGGTGCTACGATAATATATACTTTTTTCGTTTATCTCATCTATAATGGCAGCACCTAACTTAAATATTTTTTATCAAAACACTCGTGGTTTAAGAACGAAATGTTCAGAGTTACGGCAAAGTGTATTGAGTTGTGAATACGACATAATTATTATAACAGAAACGTGGCTACATGATGGATTATTTGACCGGGAGTTATG